>CM037845.1:15526562-17010729 GCA_021234535.1 Stichopus chloronotus | reverse complement strand
TCGGTCGGTTTCTCCATTCCCAGCTAGGTCTCCTTTAAAGAGAAACAAAAGTGAAGGGAGTAAATAGTATGAAACTTGTAAATCATCTTGTGTTATAGGTTAATTAAGTTGCCTGGGGATTTTTATTTGGGTGGTCGACATTCCCCATATTGTGGGAGCATGTCTTTCATCCGAAGGTCTAAGAATGAAGGTTAATGCCGTTGGTCGGGGATTATTATTAGGATGGACGAGATTCCGCCTATTGTGGGAGGGTGTCTTTCATGAAAAAATGGTGCTCTCAATATGGTGTACGAGTGTCTATGTCGGGAAAAGCAACAGTGAGTGATCATATCAAAACCACATTTGATTAACTTTTTTAAATGTTTGGGATGCACGTGATTGTCTTTTCTTGGGATGCAGCAGTGGATCCTCCTTTGTAATATTATTACTTACTTTTTCTTTGTCTTTCCCCTTCAGTTTGCCCATTTCTAGCTAGGTTTCCTTTAAAGAGAAACAAAAGTAAACGGAGTAAATAGGATTAAACTCAGAAATCATTTAGTGCTATAGGTCAAATGCAGTTGGCCTGGGATTATTATTTAGGTGGATTAGATTCAGCATATTTTGGGAGTGTGTCTTTTATGAAAAAATGGTGCTCTCAATATGGAGTACGAGTTTCTCTATAGGGAGAAGCAACAGTGAGTTCTAATATTAAAGGCACATTTGATCAACTTTTTAAATATTTGGGATGCACATGGGTGTGTTTTGGGGATGCACCAGTGGGTCCTCTTCGTAATATTATTACTTACTTATTATTTAGTAATTGTAAACTAAAGGTTACGGTTGTGACTGATTTCGATTCTGTTTTAATTCATAATTGAAATTCAAATTGAAGAGGTGAAGAAAATGAAAGGTAAGAGAACACCTTTGCTTAGACCATGGTATGACCGAAAATTTGTACGTGATTTGTACTAACGGAAAAATCTGTAGACGAGGGAATTTCATCCGCAGTCACCCGTCTGTCTTCTTTTCGATTATGGTACAACATGACGTTCCCAACGAAAAGAGTGTGTTATGTCTTAATGCTCCCCGCCTGTCGCCACTACCACCTACCATTACGTTGAGATCAGTAATCTACCTGAGTAGAGACAGCCAGGTAAGAGCACTTTTTAAATGAATTCTTCACCGGGACTATATATGTCTGTTGAACGTATCTTAACATTTCTTACCCAATTTACATTTCTTACTTTCAAGAGAAACCTCACCAATGATTTTTTAGCAAATATTCGTAGCACTTCGAGATACGAGCCTTTTGCTAGAAATCAATCTGTTGTGACGTAGTACCAGCAAAATCTGTAACTAATTTCTGTTCATATAGTGTGCAGCGTAGAGTACAGCACGGTTCCGATCTCAGGCTATTTGGTGATAAAAGGTTAATTTTACCGGGGAATTTTGAGTAATTGTTCTGAGCGATCTAATTGTTTAAGGCTTATAGACTCAGTGATGTTTCTTAGTGAATGATACTGAACTGCAACCCCAAACAAAGTGAAGAAATACCTTTACCTTACCAGTAATTAAATAATTTCTATGGCATCTTCATCCCGATAACAGAACCGTGGTTTCACAAACGAAAAGTATTTTACTGAATGTAGATATTCATGAGGTTTTCATAGTTGCTGAATGTAAGAAGTTTTGCCTCCTACAATCCTAAATAGAGCAAGAGAAGTGCTAAAACGGAAAACAGCGTTTGTCGATCCTACGTCACACATTTTCAGGCTCGCACTAAACCCCAAACTTTTAGAAGTAATTCCCCACTAAGAAATTTTCTACTCATAAATCGTTATGTTTAACTGATGGAACGGTACCACGTCTCAAATATTACGTTACGTCTTCATGTTGGTGGAGAATTCCTTCAAACACCCACACCTGAGGGTTTAACAGAATAAGAATATAAAAATGTTCTGGAATCTGTGTACCTCCTAAAAATCCGTTCCTAGCAACGAGTCCGCCCCTAGCAACGTTTCTTTGACGACTTGACTTTGCCGCATAAGTTGCAGCCAACATGAGAGTTAAAGCAATGAAGAGAACGAAGTCAATGCGAAGACTGGATTTCATCTTGAAGTCTCAGTACCTTGAGGAGAAAGAGTAGAGAAATGTAAACTAAGTTTTCTCCGCTATTGCCCACGCAGTGTTCAGCTTAGCTCATATTTATTTGGATAAACATTTTGCCCCCGTATGGACATTTTAGCGTTGAGGTCCACTTGATCGGATTAAGGTCGGGTAGTGATTGGAGGTAAATCAGACGTCGAAAGTCGGAACGACGTCTCTCTGGGAAACACCTTTTTTGCAACTGAAAACAAAGAGTCGCCACGTGGCCAAAAAGTTATTTTGGCGACGGTGACGACGTAAATAGACATTGAACCATTAGATGTTGGTTCAACCGACGTCGGATATGGCCGAGGTTGGCGACGTCGATTCGACGTCAAACAACTGCAAACGCGCGAGCAGTGAAATGTCGAACCAAAGTACACGCGGCCTTTAAATCGACCTGGAACCGAGGAATCAAGAGTTCAGCCTCTTTCAGGCAACGATACAGTTTTAACAGTACAGTTATAAGTCGCTGTCACTTGGATCAGGGAGGTGCTAGAGAAGGAGATACAGCAGAAGCGTCTTCCTTTGGAGTAGCCTAGTTTCCGCTGTAATCGTTTCTTTTGTTCACCTCTTGCAGATTCAGTGGGATTAAAGGGTATTAGGAACTTAACGTAAAAGGTCTATGTTGTCTACTCGTTGTAAATACCGTTCGAAAAATTTTGTCTATAGCTATAGCATGGCCAGTCGTTCCGTTGCGGTCCGACGCCTATCGCAGTAGAAAAAATTGATGTTGTGTAAGTAATTGAACATGGATGCACCCTCTGCAAACTTGCGAAATTCGGTGAAAATCGACAAAATGCAACAGTAAAATATAGTCTTATGATTGTCTTCATCATTTGCATATGGCAAAGGTCTATGTCTTATTCTTATATACCAGTCTGTCTTGATTCCAAAGAGATAGCCAGTCGTTTCGATTTTTGAGACAGTGGTTTTGAGTTGATTGTCGACAATGAACCTCACATCAAAGCTTTTTGCTACGCAATCCTTTTCAAAGATTATAAGCAGGTGTGAATGAAGATTACTTGGATGTCCCTAGACGTAAGGTACATCACACAAAAGTAAAACTGCACTCTAAGCTGTTCTCATCCCTTTATAAATTGAAAGTTATCACGCCGGAGAAAATCTAACAGGATTAGCATAACTTAACCTTCCCATTGTAGCTCCTTCTCTTGCACCTCCCTGCTTGGATCAGTTAGGTTTTAGTGGCTTGGATATTTCATCTGTAGCTTCATCTAACACATTTGATACCATCGATCACGATACATTACTTCAACGTTTATTTAGTATCGTTCAAGAGCTGCCCCACTTTATTGGTTTAAAGTTACACATTAAGTAGACGGTAGACATTACTCCATTTTAAAGGATAAAGATTCTTTATCCTAACAATATCAGGATTAGTGGCTACAGATCTCTATACATAGACCTTTACGCACTCTCCTTATTTTAACAATGTCATGTGTAAGCCTCGAAGCCTGCTTGGGACCATATTATTTGTTTATCGATGACCCAAATGCGTATTGTCATTGTTCTATTGCAGACGAAGTGCATGCTTCGCCGTGGCCTCTTCAGTATTAAACCAAGGAGGTTTTACAAGGACAACCTCCTTGATTAAAACATGTCTCTGACTCTTTAGCCGCAAACAAGTAATCAACTGCTGTCGATTGAACACAATTGCTGATATTTGTTTCACAATGCCAGAGCCGATTTTTTCAATAACACAGATTTTGAAAGGTAAAAACATAAACAATATCAGTGAATTTTTAAATTCTGCTCCGGATTTTCAATTGAGCACTTGGAAGAGCCTCAGTCACAGGGTAATACTAGATCCGTTTCACCAATGATTGGTGTGAATTGATTCAGTTTTTATGCTCTAATAGCGGTCACTCTATTTTGCAATTACGTAACTCACAAATTTTGAATGACAGTATATACAACATATTAATTGCAGCTTGAGAAAAGTTAATGCTGAAATGTTTCTTCGGGTGGATCGCGGTAACAAAAAATATAAAGGACAAGCAACAGAATGAAGACCGTGCAAACTATTGCTTGAATAATTAGTTGAGTTATTCCAGTCAGTCATGGTATTCAACATGAGGGACATGTAAGGAGTGGTGCTTGTGATCATAGGCATCAATATTCCTGGAGGCGAGAATGACTTTTACCGGAATTCCGATTTTGAGGACATGTTGCGGAATTTTCCCACTATTTTGTGCAACTAGGGCAATATGCTTCATGTCTTCCCCCCCCCCCCCAACTCAGCCTCCTCCTTATGGTTGCACTTAAATATGGAGAAAACCGACAGGATGTGTGGCATTCTCTTAACTAAAACACAATGTTTAGGGGAGTATGTTTGTTCAACACAAACGAGTTTACAGTACTGGGTACCATATGTTACCACAAACGGCCGAGGGCCATTGCATTGATTTACAACCAATACTCATGCTACTTCTTATTCATAATGTTTCAATTGCCTATTTCAAACAAATTAAAGTAAAAACTAAGTGTACTTGTAAATATGGTTCACTTATCTAAAATACAATCCTTTGCTTACTCAGGAACTATTTGACAGCCAGGGGTTGCTCGTTCACTAAAACTGATATTTCTTTATTTTCTTGTTTCGTACATGATTCCCATCAAACGACTTTGGTTGTGCATCTTTGGAAGAATAGATTTTACTATACTTGTCAATAAGAAGATGATTTCTAATTCTTCGCCAACACTGCTACATTTAGATGGCCAGATATATCTGAAGTACATGATAGGCCTATAAAAAGTCCATTCAACGGTATACTTAATTTGCCACAGCAATTTGCTTAAAGTTCTATAAACTAGACGTATATGCAACATGATCAAGACTGGTATGTCCCATGAGTAATTACTTTATGAAACAACAGTTATGTTCACATGAAAAAAAAAATAGGTCGTTATAGAAGCTCATTCAGTTGTTTCGTAAAATTCACTAAATTTTCAAAGATCTGTCAAGTGTCCTTCACATACTATGACAACTGGTCAAACTAAGAGGATCCTCACGTGTCACATGCAAAGAAATATTAATTAGTGAGTAATTAATGATAGACGTTTTAGTCTGATATATCGTGACTAGACACATTTCACATCAGCATTATTATATACGCATACAAGCAATACAAGCCAGTGCCAAAAATGTAGATCATTTGTCAATTTTTGACAATTGGTTGTGAAACGACAAATTAAGCAAAATAGAAGCATTGCCAAGTGTTTGTACCTTTCAAAATCCTCACAAACTTATCAACTCACGGAATCCCTTAAAAAAACGATTACATTTACCATTCTTGCCAAATAACAAGCGCACACTTGGAATCAGTTGTTCTTGATTTACTGTACAGTTACTCTTTCCAAATAGGGTCTACCAACAGTCACACTGTGTTCCGAGTACATCTAAATCTTACTTGATAAAGGTTAGACAATTTTCTATAGTGTAGCCTTTGAATGTTACCTGACTTTTGTTAAACGGTGATTAAGCTTCTTGCAACGATGTCGCTCCCGATAGCAATGTAAACTACTTCTGGAGAGATCTGAAGTTTTATAGTGTAACGATGGCTTTGGGTATGGATATTATTACCTTGTTTTTGCACTCCACTGAGGTACAAAAATAGAATCCCTTCCATTGAATATCGCTTTTTATTTTAATTACAACAAATAATCCGAAAAATATAAAAAAGAAAGACAAGATAGCTAGGCATTTTCAAATTGATACTCTGTATCGCACTTCCCTCAAATTTGATTTGTAAGTCTTTTTTATTGACAAGGTTTATGGATGTAGTCAGATGAGTTACTGGTATTCTTTAACTTTTGATTATCGCTGATGTATTGACGGCATACGTGGAACATAGTAAACAACGAAGGGGCACAATACTCAATATTGAAATGTTCTAGCAGCAGTTGGAAATGACAGCAACTTCTGGTACTTCTATCTGGTACTGATAGTCTAAGAACGACTGTTTAAGTTCTACTTTGGCACACCACTCCATTTGTTGTAAGAAGTGCAACACGTTTCTTTGGTAGGAATTGCACACGGTTCTGTTTGTAGGAATTTAGTTTGTACATATGTTGATATCAGATGGATGGTATTAGAAATTTTTTCCTGTATTAAGTTAGTTCTTTATCTTGTTGCTATTTTGTTGCTATTTTGTTGCTATTTTGTTGCTATTTTGTAGCTATTTTGTAGTTTGTAGTTTGTAGTCAGTCTGTCGTTGGGTGTCGCACGAGAAGGGTCAATAAAAACAGTGCACGTATATCAGAGCCGACTTTTACTTTATTTCACCTAATGCTTCATGTCTGTCCTTCCCAATATTGCCGTATATTATAGTTTGTTTTTTTTTTTGGTTTAGGATTTTAGTTTATTTCCGAGGACCCATCCCGGCACACGTTACAAAAGCTGACTTAAGTACATGAAATATGGCCAGATTGTTTTAGGCAATAGAAACGTTTTAACTTAAGCACGTAAGGTAGTTGTTCTATACTATATATGATGCGAAGATTACTACGTGTTTACATAAATTTAATGGATTCATCTACAAAGTCTTGTTCGAAATAAAAGAGCACATTCACTGAAAGGGTCTACTTTAGCTGCATTTTGACGGTTAGTGCATACCAATCTTGGTTAGATTATATCAATTATGGCAGAATGAGATCCACTAATATTTCAGCCCATGCAACCACGTTTGGACTGAGCGATTCCATTTTCAACTAAAAGTGCAAAACTTGGATTGCCGTTTACATTAATGAACGTAAAATATGAACTACGAAATCGATTTTACTCTTTCAAGAAATCCAGGATTGAGAGACATTGTGACGCTATGTTATTTTGAACAACTTCTATGATCAACTCAATTTGCAATAATTTAGTTGAAAGATGAATTGTGTATTGAATCGCGCTAGTGTGACCCGGGCTTTTCACGTCCATGGCCAAGTGTGCTGCGCCTAGCTACCCGTGCACTTATGTACGGCATATAATGAAAAGCAGTGGGTGTTTGATCAATTACAATGTCATTTTCCATACTTTTGGCAATACCCCTACTCAGTATGTTTTTACTGCTACATGTCTTGCGTACAGCTAACCAAGATCTGAACTGAGTGGTTTACAGTACGTTTTGGGGGAAAAAAATTTAGTAATGCACATGGTTGGGACGTGTTGCTAACGTAGGCATACTATTACAGGCTGAATGGCACTCCAGATCTTGTGGCCTGAATACGGACCTGAGCGTTGCAGTCACCAACGAAGACAAGGAAATCAATGAATTAAGTTTTTTTTTTAAATATCTACTAATACACATTTTTAAATTTGAATAGACTATTTTCATGGGATGGGTAGCAGAATGGATATGATGGGTACAAATTATGTTTTCTTTTGAATTGTTAGGAATTGTGAGGAATTTATTATTTTCTTATCTATATGATTTTGTTATTGATGCACGATGTAGCTATTTTGTACTCGGTTGTTAGTTCCTCAGAGTCCAGTCAGCATAAATGATCCAACGCACACATGCCGTTCTTCATCACCGTCTAGTGGTTTTGAGCACAACTAATTCTCAGTGGAATCCACTAGCCAATGTATCTCTGGGTAAACTTCCTGTTTAATTGTTGCTGTTTATCAAGTGAGACATGCGTCTTTCACGACAAAGAGTGCATGATGACGGTTGCCTATGAAGGCATTTTACATGAAACGATATGTCGTTTGGACAAAAGTGGTCAACCTCATTGTATTTGACAATCATTTCCAGTCGATAATGTCTAGATGCTCCATGTTAAAACCTGTGAAGTAGTCTGACTTCGTAATGTAATTATCATGCAGTGGGACTATAGTATCGAAGAAGGTATTACCTTGAAATTTACGGTGGAACATCCTCCTTCAGTTGTAGACGGTCGTTGTCCATCCTCAAGGAGTGCCTGTGTCCTTTTATTCGTGAAGTACGGTAAAGGTAAAAGGGTCATTTTTCAACCCATTAATACTTTTCCCCCTTAAATTTAATTTGTACAATTGTAAATTTCATACCGTCCAAAACTTCGCGGTGTAAATTTACTACTTGTTGACTGCAGTTTTATTGACAGTTTACCACCCACGGATGTAGTTCCTTTACAGGGTATGAATTCATCTTACATGCTTTACTGGTATCTAATAGCATACCTAGACGATTGGGAGAATTAGTAGAAAAGGTTTGTTGAATTTTTTTGCTCATTCAATTACTAGTATTGTGAAGTCCTGCTTGTTAAACTGAACAGTACTACTATTATAATCTCCTTCAAATCAGTTACACACTGAATAGCCTGACATGCTGGACCCAAAGGAAGGAGGTCGTTTGGCCTCAAGGAGGAGGGAGAATAGGCCCTCTTTCTGAAATAAGTAGAGGTGTCCGTCAAGTAGTAATACTACCATCAACAAAAAATTATCTATGTCGTGCAACTTGTATCTCTTATGCACTACGTTTATTAAATAAAGCGAATCTAATAATTTCCATGATTGCATTTAACAGGAAATGTTATTCAAAAAAATGGCTCAAATAATTGCAAAGGTGATTTGATCGTTGAACATTCGAGGATCATAATGGTGGGAAGAACTTCTCTGACGTCAGATATGATATAAATTTCCCCTCCTTTGTACACAAACTTGTAGGCGGTCGGAATAGTCTGTAAACTAATAGGAGCAGTTCCTAACAATTTGTGCTTTTGTATAGAGACAAGCACCGTTATGCAAATGAACTCACTATAAACAAGCCATACCACTGACTAATTTTTATTTGGATGTCATTACTTCCTACCGGATTATGCAAAACGGACGTTTCATATTCTTACTAAAGATGAAAAATTAATGACTGTATCATAATATCACAAATTTGTGCCGATTGTTTCATATAGTTTGCTGTGACTGAAGATCAGAAAGTGGTTCCTAGTGAGCGTATTATGTAGTAACTTAATCCTTCGATTCATTCTAAAAATATCAGTCCACTAGACCCATATATTTCTTCACCAAATAGGTCAATCAACTTACGACAAACATTTCACTACATGTTACCTCTACCGTCGACAAAATAGCAAATGTTGTCAAACAGGTCGACAGTTCTGTTTTCTAGTCTTTAAGACCCAGCATTGCATAACATGATTAAACACGGCTGCAACATTAATCAGCTCTCAACATAGAATTGAATAAATGAATGAATGAATAAGTGAATGAATAATTGAATAAATGAATCAATGAATGAATGAATCAATCAATGGAGTGAGATGACTTTGGCAGCATATAATTCCGACGACAATCACATCATGGTCAAAAAAAAAATCTACACAATCTCATTTGGCAGAGGAATAGAGGAGGAACTGGAAAGCATATCGCCGTTTTCAGTCCTTCTAATTTAAAGAAATATGAAGTTAAGTTGAGATGAGTCTTTGGTAGAAAGTGGAGACTATTTCAGCTCAAAATATTGATACTCAAAACAGACTTGCAGGTTACACACCTTAATTGATAGTGATCGGTCCATCGGGTAAACGTCACCTCATGAAATAAAAACAAAAACGCTAAGTAGGATTTTCACGGAAACTGAATTAACAGCAAAACGTTTGTCAAACTCTTCTCTCGACTGAAAAGACACACAAAACCCCCCACACACATAAATACACACACGTTTGAACAGTTCGTTGCAGTATGATCCACGGTAATAAAACAAACGTTGATATAATTACAAGCGGAGTTATAAACATATAAGCAACAGCATGCAAGAATGGAGACTATATTGGAGATGAATCAGGGACAGAACCAAATCAAGAAACAAGTTTCTATAAAAGCATCACTGGGGCAAGATATTTCCACAATAAAAACTTTCATAACTTCTCGATCAGTGATGAGAAGATCTGGCTTTCTGTGAAGAAGGAATTGGAAATCTGTTTGACTGCCAAGAAGATCTCTGGTTATACTTTGATCACTAATTACACCAATCTAAGGAAAAAAAAGAAGCTCAAAAATTTCAGTCCTAATCAGATCAACAATTCGATCATGCCTAGAGACATAGTTATTTCGCAATTCCATGCACCCATTCATGATATTAGATATTGTATCAGCCGGGGTGTTACAAATTACCCAATGTTTTTGGTACGACTTTGGGTAATGTGTATGAAGGAACAAATTACACATCAACATTCGTATAAGTGGGATTTAAACATAAATCTGACCAATTCGTCAGGGAGTGCTAAGTTTGATAAATACTTTGCTGATAAGGCATCCTGACATTTACTTTGAAACAACCGTCACTGTGACTTAAGGGACTTTAGGGTCGATTGAATTTGTCTTCTTTCCATGTGAAGTCGAAACTAGGACCTGGCACTTAGCCGTATCTAAAGGTCATCTGAATTCAGCACTTGAAGTAGAAAAGATAACTTTCTGGCAACATATGTAGTACATGGGTTAAGAACCCCAGCCCTCCCTTAATGTTTTGGGATAAACATAATTTCTCTATTAGAGATTTGTTAAAATATAATCATTTTCTAATATATCTCACAATGACGTCCTCCTTGGCCAGCAGTGATTTCTGTGTAAAAACGATATCGAAAAAGAAAAAAAGTAAGTTTTGTAATAGCTATTTCGTTCATGGCTTGGATTTTACCGACAATAGGTAGTGGGCTTTCACTTATTATTTTAATTGTATCGTTAAATTCCTGCACAATACACCCAAGCTTTGCGTCAGAAGCCTTGTCACCTATGCTAAAATCATATCCCACGTGTGTGTACTTAAAACTTTTAACTAATTTTGAAATATGGTGATCTTGTATAGTAATGTCAATAGAGTAGCATCTCTCCTACTCCGGTTATTTTCAGTTCTTTGACCATGGGGGGACATCACATTTTCTAGGTTTGATACTCATTAATTCCTGTAACACTAATAAATGCACCTGTTTCATCCACATATCACTAAGGGTATGCCCATTAGTGCTACACAGCACAATGCCGTTGACAATATCCCTGGGGACAGGGTTGGGGACAAAGATCGCACTATTATCCCCAGTTAGCCATAACCAACTGACTGTCAATACCCTGTTCAAACACAATCACTGACAGAAGGCATCCCTGAATTATACCTCTTTGTACATGTGTGAAATCAGTAAGCCCGGTCTTCGATTCGACTTTAAAATATGAATCAATATAAATATTCTGTAACAAGTTAACCATTGCAGCTGGATATCCACACAATTTTAATGAGTAGATCATAAAATCGTGGTTAATACTATCAAATGCATTAGCCAAATCAATAAAATTAACGAACATTTTGCCAGATTGATGCCGAACATTAATAATCGCATTTTCAGACACAATACATGTTCTTGCAAGCCATTTCTAGGTAATGAACCCTTCTATTTAAGTGAAAGCCTCTCGTTATGTATTATTCAAGGGACTGATCTTCTTTCTAATAATTTCTTGAAAAGTTTGTATACGGTTACTTAGAGCGATATTGGTCTCCAAGCTGTTAAATCCATCCATTCATGGTTCGTCTTGGGTATCAACCTTATGGTTACCTTTTGCCAGGTAACTTGCTATTTTTTAGACAAACGTTGTAAATAGATATATGCACTGAACATAATTTTGGGTCAACATAAGACATGCGGTCGCGACCAGGTGTGCTTTTGCTAGGTAAGGTTTTGAGTGTCTCTGTAATTTCGCTCTCAGTAATCTCCTTCATCAACTCTGCAGGTGGCCCAGGTTCACGGATTTGCATATTGCGCATCCATGGTACGTCTAAGGAATCCCAGAAGATGTTATTGTGACTCTTTCGTGTGCAGAATTCCCACACACGATCCGCTGACACTGATCATCTTATGGGTCTACTCTCTGCTTCACCATGGCCCATAATTTGAATAGCTCGCTTTCTGTTCGTCTTCCACAGATCAGTTTTGTTATTCTGTTATTTATGGCTGTAGTTTTGACAGTAAAAAGTGCTCACATCATTTTCGAAAGCCATAATGAGTTTTTTATTCCCTTCTAGACAAATGGTTGCCTGAAAATTGCCATTGACCAATCGCTTTTGTGAAAATGATGAGAATGGGTTACATGCTTATTTTCCCAGAGGAACTAGTACCTGAGGTGCAGCTCTGCTTCTGTCATCAAAGCACTTGACCAATGAATTGGGACAGGTGAAACATGGACAGTAATGACTAATGTTTCCTGGATTAACCACAGTATGATGTCCGATGTCTTCTATAATCAGCATAGATGTCAATTTCGGTAGTTATATTCACTGATTTGCTTTGCTTGAAATACGTTCTTTACCTCTTGTAGCGCATTATCCAGTTTGTTACTGCCGATGCTGTTCTTTTGTTTTCCTGCAACACTGAATACTGCATCACTGGTTCCAGCTAGAGTGAGTATTGGACCTTACTTTCTTTAGTTTCAGAGCCACTATCTTCATCTACCAGGTCAAGTTGGGTCAGATAGAACGTTCAGGTTATCAGCAAGAAAAGAAAGCAGTCTACCAGCAGTGCACCATCTGCTTTAAAGACAAGTAATTGCGTACAGGGAGACTTGTAAGCTGTATGGCACTTATTGGGGGTTGCCTGTTGGAAGCAGCAGCAGAGCAGACGGATGGAAAACTGCTCCATAACATGTAAGGGATAAAGAATTAGTTGCTCTTGTGGTTATGTACCACAATATGTCAGTGTTACAGACAGGGGAATAGAGGAGTCTGCGAAATAGGGCAGAGCATTTTTAGAAATCAAGATATTGTGCTTCTAGGACACAGTCTGTCGAAATGTTTGTCAAAAGAGGTGGGATTATGAGATTGACAAAATGCTCACAATTTTGGGTAGATACTTTCTGGATTGGTTGGATACCAGCAATTGCAGACATGGCCAAAACTGGATGCACATCCATCCAGTTATTTTTACTCAGACCAACTCACAGAAATAAAAGCCCGATTGTCCAGAGAGAGAGATTAATTTCTGCTAAACGGCGCTAATTAAAGATGTTGTTGAGATGAACGTAATATTCCTGCAACTAGTGAGTATTGCAATCAACGTGTTTTCCAACCACAAAGATTGCATTGGATGCAAATAAGATATATTTACATGTAAGCAAAAGAAATGAGAAGAAACATAGCATGAGTATGTCAATGTGAAGAGGTCCTTGTTTTGGGATTGTAGTAAACGTTTTAAAAAAAAGATAATAACACGTGGTGTCCGTGTTGCTTTATCGCTTTGGAGGGGCAGTATTCATTGTAAATTGAAATTACTAATTTTTTTTTGTGAGGGGGGGGGGAGGGGGAGGGCAGCAGGTGTGAATATGGTTGTTTGATATTGTAGTGTTGTGTATCTTGATAGATCGTGTGCAGTATTGTTACATAATAAAAAATGGTATGGAAAATTAAATATTTGATCTATTTGTAATTTTTCAGTATATGTGTCATTTTTCATAATTATGTAGATTCAGCTCATGTATATTATGTCATCAGATGTCAAAGATTAAGTATGAGATGGTTTCAGTCACTCTTATTAATTGAGATATGTTCCGTATCTCAAGTCTCTTTCACATACAGTTTGTGGAAGGATTAGTGTTGTGTAGTAGTAAATGATATGTGTTTTCACACGGATACAGTATAAGACTGTAACCCGCTGTGCACCCTGTCCTTACATCAAAATTCAATTTCCTTTCCCCATTAACACCTACCAGAAGAGTAAAACCACAATCACATCTAATATTTCTACATAATTGGGGTAATAATATTAATATTTCTGCATCACTGGTAGAGTTGCAGTATTTTTATTTTGATCACCAGCCTCGGCTCACCATATGGTGTAGCTACTAGTGAGAAAATGCTGTCAACCAATAATTCTGCATGTGTTCGTACGAAACCCATATATCTTTTCCTTCTTTCCAGTTCTTTCCATGAGCTGTGTATACTGATTTAAAATAATTGAGATATTCCTTTAACATTTATGGGAATAGACCCACCTGATATATTTATATCTTTTAACGACAATCCTTTCCAAAATTTTCTTTATTGTCTTGAAATTGTGCAAGGAAGTACTATACTAAATCGCAGATGAAACCTGATTCATTAGAGCAATTGTGTTGTTCACTTTAAAATTTTTAAGTTAGTAAAGGTGGGTAGACAAGGTTGTTACTTTGCTTACTAATCCTTAATCTGCCATTGTGAGGTTGTGAGGTTGAAGGTTACTTTTCTGAAAAATTACATTATTTGGAACTCATGTATCACATTTTTTTGTAGTCTCTTTTCAATAAACGAAAATCAATTTATAAATCAATTTCTCACGGCCTATACAAAATGGATATCCCACATAGCACACTCCTCATGCATTCTCAGTGGGTGTATTTGATCAAACTGTTGCTCTGGCAGTCAATCTATTGACCTGCCTGGTATATTGTTACATCGTATCGGTCTTGTGCTATTTCCTACCCTTCTCTTTTCAACTTCTGTGGATTTAATTGCATTTATTTCAGAGAGCAACAAATTAGCAAATACATCTTCTTCGGAATAAACGTAAAATAAGAAAGATACATGCATGGACATGATACAAAGCAGTGCAACTGTGTATAATCATAAATTCCTTGTCATTATACTTTTTTATCAAATTGTTATGATGAAAATCAAATTGCCCACCTCATAATTATCTCTCATGATGTTTAATTTGTACACTTCCCTTTAAAATTCTGCACTTATACGTGCTCTAGAGGGCATCATATTAGTAATATATTGTTTTCAATCAGAAGCGTACGACATGATGTAAAGATTGAAAACAAGGAGAGGGTTACTTAATCAGTGGAATAATAACATAATAACATAGTGGAATATAACATAACAACATAGTGGAATATAACATAATAACATAGTGGAATATAACATAAGTGCTGTTGGTTTTGTAGATACGTTTTCTCGCAATTTAGATTATATGACCAAACTTTAGTAAATATGGGCCACAACTCTAGGGACTGAATATTCCCCTCCTCAACGTGTCAGAAGTTACTGTACTTATT
Source organism: Stichopus chloronotus (assembly GCA_021234535.1). Lineage (NCBI taxonomy): Eukaryota > Metazoa > Echinodermata > Holothuroidea > Aspidochirotida > Stichopodidae > Stichopus > Stichopus chloronotus. The sequence continues at coordinate 16,995,590 of CM037845.1, read as the reverse complement.
AGCAAATATGCAAAGATGCAAAGGTAAATATCCTGTATCTAAGTATACATACATTTTTTCTTGTCTCACCGTTTTAGTGTTTTTTTTTTTTTTTCAATTGTGTCTCTCTTGGGGGTAGCCAGACTCATAAGCGCTAAGCTTCGCGTAGATATCAGTCGGTCTTCAAACTGTGTACTTATTTGTAGGTATCTATGAAACTGTTTATATTACGTGAAAGAAATAAATATTGTTATACAACAAAAAATTTTGTAAATAAATGTTGAAATTGACCATGAACAAACATGCATTAGTGTGTTGGATTTCCATTCTTGTAGACACTCAACAAGCCATTTTTGAGAACCGCTCATGCAGAGAAAGTATATCATATCATTTTAATGTACGATACCTATCACATGCTATAAATGACCCCTTACAGAGATGCGCACTTCTAAATTATTCCTGGTATTGGGTCTTGGACAGGAAGTGAAAATAATTGGTCAGAGGACACAGGCCTAATTTCCGTAGAAATCTGTAAGAGGTAACTCAAAACCGCGTGTGAATGCCATCACTGATAGACCAAAGGAGAACTCCCTGGATTGACTATCAACATAAAATTCAATCGGTGTTGGCACTTAGTAATGATGGAAGCAACCCGCTTAAACAAGCAAACGATATACATTAAAACAAAGTAAAGAATAAAATGCGCATGTTGAGTGACGCAGTGTCGGTTTTAGGAGTACTGTAATCAACAACTGGTAGACATGATCATTGGTAAGGACTTAATGAGTTGAGCTGCACAGTGTATTTGACGTAGTTGATGGACCGGACCATGCAGAAAAAAAAAGAAGAGGGGGATGGGGATGGGTGGAGTAACGAGGTGGGGGGGGGGGGTAATTGGGTAATGTTGGCTTAACAAGTGTCTTGTTTATGACAGTCATTTTAGACGAAGCAGATTTACACACCAATTGGAAACTCTTTATTTGAATGATGATGGAAAAAAACAATCAGAAATTACCTTGCTGAAAAAATAACATGATTGAAATCTGAGAATTTGATTGGTCATGGTCCATATCGAACAGGGAAAAGAAAATTCTGGCACAAATAAATACGAGATACTTGCATATCTGCTACATAGGCTCTGTTGGCAAGTCGATAACTGCTGCAACTAATTGCTGAATTTAGTCATGAAAGAATGGTAACTAGCTATAAATATTTGAAATATGAAATATTGAGGCCAACGAGTGTGTTTTATGGAGTTGCAAGGATCATGACGAAAGCATTTCTGATCGGGTATGAGTAAATCACGAAACTACTCTGTTTTCTCGTGAAATTTGAATTTGAGCAATAGTTCATTCCATGTCATGAGTGTAGCACCCGACAGACACAGGAGAGTGAGCTACCCGAACGTCATGGTTAGGAAAAAATACATCTGCTATACAAAACATTCCGCTATCGGTGATAATTTTTATTGGTAAAAATTCATACAAGACAGAGAGGCTGGAAGAGGTACTGGTAGGGAGATGGTAATTATTGATGAGAGATCGTATGTTAGAGAATAGCTTGTCACCAATTTGCCATAAATGTTGCGGTGAAAGACCTCCCGGAGTAATGCATCTCCGTGTTATACATTACTTCCATTACGGTTTGCAGCCAAACACAGGCTAGTTTCGGATAAGTAGCTCAGTCTAATAGTTAAGGATGAAGTAAGGCCTATGCTTGTCGATGATTGCCCCCTGTAGCTAACGTGTACTAAAGTGTAGGATACGTATAGTCTTAAGGCAGGTGCACCTATGTTGCACGCTTCTGTGCACACATAGGGACTATATTTTTGCGCAACAATGTGCACACACTCAATGAGTCTAGTGCAACAACATGCAAACACTTAATGAGTGTAGTGCATCTCTGTCACTCATATTGCGATAGGCCAATTTTTTTTTTTTTTTGGTTGGAAATTCATCTCCCTTAAACGATTATCTACTAGTCCTTTTTTGTTATTTCTGCCTAATTTTAAGCTAATTAGCTTGCAAACAGGTTTAAGGGATTCCTGCAATCTTAAAAAAATAGTTAGCTTTTATGTTTCATTTTGACTAGGTTTAGCAACAATAGGGAACTTGCTCTGCAAAAAAAAAAGAAGAAAAAAAGAAGGCTACCATGAGGCAGACTAAGAAAAAGTGTAACGAAAAGCAGGAAACAAATTTGATCAGAAACTAAATATCCAGTAAAGTCCGTCATGCAATGATTCTGGAAGCGTATGCACCAATTACTGAGCTGAAAATCTGTAACGAAAAGAAGTAAAATAATTTACATCTTACAAGGAAATACTGTCTTGATTTGCAGAAAAAATCATATATCAATATTTATTGACGCAGATTGATAGATTATGGAAAATAAGTACGGAGTAAGTAAGTAGCTATCTTTAAAACGTTTTTCATAAAAAGATTTTGCTTATCTGTCACTCAAGAATAAGGTATTCATTGAAACTTTCAAAATGCAAGTGATATACTTTCCATAACTCATCTTAAGCATTATGATTTGAGAGGATAAAGGTATTGGTGATATTTATTGGTGAAAATGACTTTTTAAACAATTATCTCAGTTATTTTCTTCGTATGCCAAGCTAGTACATTTTAAATGCGGCATTTACCTTTACACCGGAAACCTTCAAACTTGAGAAAGTTTGAAAAATCTAAAGTCAACCTGTGGTTTTCGAAACTTTTATCGATACTTTCTGAGATCAATTTAAGTCCCAAAACTTTGGAAGCTGAGACTGTAAGTCTCCTGATTACTATTTAATGTATGTTAACAAATGGTCTGCGTAGCACAAAACTTGGAAGTATAAAGAAAGAAAACCCCGCAGATTTTAAAGAATACATCTAAAAAGTGAACAAATTAATGAAGAAAATATGACAAGTTTCGAAAGTTTGTACGTGACGATGAAGGCAGTGTCTTTCAAAACACTTCGTATTTTTCTTCATGAATTTGTTCACTTTTTTGATGTATTCTTTAAAATCTGTGGTGTTTTCTATGGGCCCTTCACCGATGTAGCCAGCATTACAGCTTGACCAATTGAATTTGTATACCACACGTGACTTGAGGCTGAAAGGAATTATGTCATTAACAACAAACATGTTACGTAATTTGAATGAGGTAAAAACTAACTTAACATCAACATTTTTACAATATGATCTGATTAATTGTCGAACTTTGTGTTGTGTGTCACCAGAGATTTTACCAATGTAAGGAAGCTTGTAAAACCTAACGTCGTGAGAAACAGGTTCGTCAATGTTTTGCGTCGACATCTCCTTTTTACTAAGATTTAACAATTTTGTCGATTAAATGGGAGGGAAATTGATTTCTTTCAAGGGTAGTGAAAAGTGGACAAAAAGTCAAAATTATCGACTCAACTCCAACTAAGCTCCAACTTCGGATAAAAGAAGTGTGCACATCAGCTGGGAGAAACCTAATCTAAACAAACACCTCGATAGTCCATTGTTCACTTTGTTCCCTTAATCTCCTTTTCCTAAGGCTTTTTCTGCAATTTGTCACAAATTCCATGCATTAGACTTCATTTCAGAGTTAACTTTGTACCTGACGATGAAAGTAGTGCCTTTCGAAACATGAACGATAGTTTCTGCATTAATTTGTTCACTTTTTAGATGTATTCCTTAAAATCTGTGGTGTTTTCTATATTTATACTTTCAGGTTTTGTGCTACGTAGACCATTTGGTACTATATATATATTACTTACAAAACAAAGAAAAGTTTGTTTCTTCGTGGTGACATCACCATCCTCGTCTTTCCTTCTCTAGGCCAACTTCTGAATTTGTTGGAAAGAAAGAGGATAAATGCCATAAGTTATGGGCAATCTATGGTCCAGGTCACTTTCAGTTACTAAGTGGGGTTTATCGTGGCGTTAAGAGGAGATAGAGATATATAGGGGAGTTTAATCTATGCTAATCCTATTAGGACTTTCTCCCGTTTGCGAAATTGCAATTGCAAGAGATGAATGAAGCTAAGGGTGCCATTTACCGCTTACACCCTATGAAAGGCTTAAACGTAATTATGGAGACACGGGGAGACCTTTGAACTGCAGTCGGCGTTACCACCTTCGGAAGATGATCTTGAAACAAAACGGCTGATTTGTAGCGTCTATTGACTGACCAAGGTCGTGAAATTAAGTTGAAATTGCATGGGCAGTACATTTTGCCTGGGTATAAACAATGGAAAGTGATGCACAGTCGTTTTCGGTGAAAGAAACTGCCATTGACAAAAAAAGCCGAATTTCGCATCTAGAACCATCTTGAGGTTACTCTGTAGCAAAAATTCCTAGATGCAACACCACCAAGTTCGCACTATTTGTTCGTATCGGACTGCTTCGGAATAGGTTTCATAACCTGCCAAATACTAAAGACCATATACATTGAAACGAACGCAGCCTCAACTGCGTCTAGATTCTTCCATTTTTTCTTCAAAGTTAAAATGTTGGGTGGTGTAGCTTCTCTCCTGCTGACCATTTGCATGTCAGCAAAAGTATCAAACATCTGATCTATGCATTGCAAGATCTACCATGCATGCCTATGAACGGGTTATGTAATAGGTTAAACAAAACAGGAGTAAACGTGTTAATCCGAATATGATACTAGTGGTAACTTCTTGTTACCCCCATGGGTTTATCATGTGAGGACATTGCCCCATCATATTTCACTTGGCCCGCTCTGATAGGACATTCAAATGAATCTTGATGAAGCCCAAAAGACGGTAACAAGAAAAAGTCTTTGTCACAACTGTCTCCCGTAGGGTATCCTCCCGACATATAGCGTCAGTTACACGTTTGTATTGTGCAATCCCGAAGCTCCATAAGAAATACATCTCTATATAAATGTATCATAAAATTGTATCACAAAGTTGTTATATTATACAGTAATGGTACTAGTTGTTTCTAATTACGAAAAAGTTGTTAGAAGAAATACGTATACCTTCAAAGTCCCTCCTTCCCTCGTCTTTGAATGCGAAATTTTCATCCCCGTTTGAGAAAACTCCAACCAACATGATCATCAACAAAATCAAGAACATCAAGGCAATTCGAAGATAGGACTCCATTTCGAAGTTTCTCTGATCAAAATATAGCAGAAAAAGACTTATATGTTGTTACGTGAACCTGCAAAGTAGAACCAAAAGGACTTCGTGAGTAAAAAAAAAACAAAACAAAACAAATACCAAGCACGAGTAGGGGCTAGGGGTTACACACTTTAAAATGTATGGGTACTGAACATGGCCATTACAGTACTCATTTAATTTCTCAACATTATGCATTGCAATGTATACAAAGACCCAATTTCGTCTTTTGGACACGAAAAATTCAAATCATTTTCATATGGAATCATGATCAAACGTATACAAGAAGCTGACGTTGCTAAACTTTATGACCTTGTGACGTCATTTGTAGCAGCATATTTTAGTGGTAGCAATGCTCAACATTAAGCATTGCAATGTATGCAAAGACCAAATTTCGTCTTTTGGACACGAAAATTCAAATCATTTTCATATGGAATCATGATCAAACGTATACAAGAAGCTGACGTTGCTAAACTTTATGACCTTGTGACGTCATTTGTAGCAGCATATTTTAGTGGTAGCAATGCTCAACATTAAGCATTGCAATGTATGCAAAGACCAAATTTCGTCTTTTGGACACGAAAATTCAAATCATTTTCATATGGAATCATGATCAAACGTATACAAGAAGCTGACGTTGCTAAACTTTATCACCTTGTGACGTCATTTGTAGTAGTCAATCTGCGGTTAGGACTGTTAATCAGGCATGCACAGTGTAATGAAAGCACTGAGAGAACACAGTGACTTATTTAACCTCAACCACATGTACTTAAGGACGAAAAGTAATCACTGAGACGAAATGTGATGAAAATCGACTGAACTTACCTTGTGAAAACATACAAAAATCAATTGATTTCTAGGACTTTGCAATTTTATAACATGCCTTCGGTTTTTTTTTACCGATAATGAACTGTACAGGCAAATTGAAGCTATTTCGTAAATGGCATATTAGCGTATACACTACTGTGAGTCGTTGTCTTCAATGTTTAGCTTGGCACTACTACTACTACTTGCCACTTACGACAAAAGTCATGTCACGATCTTATTTAAGACAGAAGGAGGAGCTGACGAGTTTTGTGGAGACTCTCCCGTTTACTATCTTAGCGGAGCGCCACGATGAAGCTGGTGCAGAGCGTAGCCAGAAAATTCTGCTGATCTTTATACATCTCAGATGACCGGAAATGGCACTTGCCAGGCTTAATAAACATACAAGATGTGCAATTTTGGTGAAATATTTTAAAGAATTGGAATTATAATACACAAAAATTCACTTGTTCTTTGACAAACTTTGGATAAAATCTCAAAAAAGTATCACAAAGTAAGTTGCATTCATGAAATGATGGCTTTTGTGTCTTTAATAATAAAGTCAAATACCACCTATTCCACGCGAATCACGTTTCCCGGAAACAAGGGTATTCTCACACAGACTCAGAGGAATGATTAACTTCTAACAATTCGGAGCGCTCTTTGAAATAATCGGTGGAAGTATAAGTTTGAAAAACTGATTACATATTTTTAACAGATTGTCGAAGGCAGCGACTTTAATTTTGACAAAAACCGACGATTAATGAACGAATTTTGAAATGTTTCTTGCATACAGACTCAACCACTTTACTCAGAATCAGATTGTCATAGGTGACTGTTCCAATTGTCATGACGTGGTTGTAGTACTTTGCATCGATCTGCGTCTTAATTCTTTAGTAACAGACACTTTTGATTAAAGTTACGATTGGCAACAAATTCAGTACGTAGCGTGATAGTGATAGTGGACTTATTGAGGTGACCAATTTCACAATTCTGAATTTCAACTCCGAACACCCATCTTCCTGAATATCATTTCATCCAGAAACCCTGACGATTGAACAGATGAACAATTGACCTCGAAGATTTTGTCTCAACCTATCCGAGTTTCTCCAAAATTACCAGGAGGGAAGTTATCCCGATAAATTGCAGTGAATAGATATTTTTGCGACCAGATTTAATCATTATAATGGTGGGTAGCCCAGTCAATTTCTTTTTTTTTTTGCGCAGACCGTTAGTGTGTGGGGATCGCTGGGGGCTCGACGATTTTGCATTGTGGGCACCCAGAAGCTAACGCTACTGCCCATCTTAATGATCCAACTTTTTTTCTTCGATCTTGATTACACTCCGAACAACGTTCATTTACACACTGTGGATTACTAGGGTAGGGAAATGAGCATAATGTCAAAACCATTCGTGCAGTAATTGAAAGCAATGCAAACATCATTAAATGGATGTTTCCTTTTAGATTTCAACCTCTCCAGATATTTTTCATCCTCGAAAGTTGCATTAAAGGTATTTAAAGATTAATTAAACTTTCGGTATTTCTTGATTAAACTTAGCATTGAGTGTGTGTACTATTTTAAGCAGAAAACGAAACACTTATGGGGGTGCCTTAAAAGAAGATTATATCCAAAAACACAAATTTCCTGCTTAATCTATAACTTTAACTAGACGAAATGAGACATCTCCAAAAAGTGCTCTGCAGAACCAGCGAAAGTACATCTTGTGTTATCAGTAATTTAGGATTTTTTTTTTTTTTTCAAAAACGTCTCCTATGGAGGAAAGGGAATTGAGTAAGAATTGTGCTCTCCGTGGCGGAAGGCAAACATTGCCAATAATGATACGTAATTGGGAGAAAGTAATACTTTATTCGCAAAATTTAAAAACATACACAATATATGAAAGTGATCCTAAGAGGAAGATGACGTTGTCCTTCTCAAACATACATACAAACAAATATGAACATACTGGCGAACTTCATCGCTCTCTGATTACATGTTTCAAATCATTTGGAACTACATGCATCTAGCAATATTTTATTCAAAGCTTATCTTGTGACCATACATATCTTTTGAAAGAAAAAAAAATTAATTAGCTAATTAATTACCCTAACACTAACCCCTAACCCTAAGCCTAACCCTAAATCGGACTCATGTGCAGCCTAAGTATAAAGTAGGAAACTGCGATAGGAATATTACCTTCAGCTATATGTCCTTTCAATCACTGGTTCGCTGTCCGTCCTGCTCGCAGTAAGTTCAGTTCTTAATTGATGTGAGGTTTTATATGTTATGTGGGTAGCTTTGTCTCTAATTACTTTTTCTTTTCCCGGTTGCGTTAAAATTATATTTCCTACCATCCAAAAATAAATGAAGTGATCGCCCTTCGACTGATAACCTTGGGGATCTTGTTACTTTTCACGATATGAATCCTGGATATTTACAGTGCGTGCATGGCGGACATGGCGTTATATCTGTAGGCCTAGTATCACTTTTGTACGTCACCCATTCAACCCTCTAAACACCCGTCCTACATAGAGTGATGAGCTCACTAATCCGTAGATGACTTTCTTTGACAAGGAACGCTTGGGTAAAAGCATCTTTCTCTTGCAAAACAGTCCTTTTCAAAACAATTTCCGAACATGAAAAATCGTTATACCTAATAGATGTAAACAAAAGTCCTTCTAACTAGCACATTCTTGGTAACACATACTTTGCGTTAAAATCTACCACCAAGCATGTATTACAAGAGTTTCATTAAAAATGATTTACGAAAGAATCTGGACTTAACAGCATACATGGCAAGTCACGTGCTAGTGTGATGGCATACCAGAATTTGTGGTTAGAAAATTCAATGAAAGGCGCCATTTTGTTAACGTTAATAAAATGAATCGAAGGGGGACATTCAAATAAACCACCGGTTGTAATGAAACTTCGAAGTTTGAAATTATCAAAAGAAAATTATTAATGATATAATTGGACAAGGCAAAGTGATAAGTGTCACGTTTCTTCAGCATTCAATGACATGTGGCATATTACGACTTGTGGCAGAACTGTACGCTGTAGCTACTAAAAACGTGTTGAGTGAATACCACAGTTTGATTCGATGAGCTGTAACTGGTAGTTTTGACTTATCTGCTTGTACAGCATTTAGACTCTCTCTGACCATTTTAGGTTGTGTCATGGGCTGTCGTTTCCTTTTTCCTGGCACTTACTTCTCTTTGTAGAAAAGGTGAAATTGGTATTCCTGGGCTAATAAGAAATGGACATGAGGAGTGCCGTCGTAACGACAAACAGATGACGACATTCAAAAGATCATTCACTATTCAACAGAGGACACAAATACAAACGAGAACGTTCGCAGTTACAACAGTGGTACATGGGGCAAGGGGAGTTTCTTAATGAGACGCTATGTGAGTTTCTGGACAATCTAGTAAGGTCCACACTTCATATGTATTTTCCGTACTTCCATATGTATGTAATTTTTGTGAATTGTAAGTGGATATAGCCACTAATACAGGACAACACACAACTCCTTGGTTATTCTGCAAATATACATATTTGGTAAGGATACAGAGGAGTCTGTTATGAAACAAACGGTTTCTGTATTGTTTGATGACGTTCCATGCAAAACCAGTGAAGAAGTTTGCAGTACACATCAAAATGAAGAAGTTCACAGTTGTGTGCAGGATATCCACGGATGTCCTCCTTTGCAAGCATGTGGATTGGAGAAAACAGAAACCTAACATGGGAAGGTAAGCAGGGCTGGCAGTGAGGAAAGTGAGGGGAAGCGGCTGCGAAATAATGTCTAGGACTGATCATTAACATGGGACATCCAAAATGTATGACCAATATACAAGATTTAATAAAAAAACCATGTTTGTACGTATTTTTAGGTCAAAGGTTAAGTGCGGAAGTCAAAGTTCAAATTTGACACCGAAGAGTTTGCCGCCACAACGCCTTCTAGATCACAGAGTTAATGAAGATGGAAGATGGTAGATAGATGACCTATGGTCTGAAGGTGTCTCCCATCAGTATTTAAGGTCAGAGGTCAAAGCTCAGAGGTCAAATTTATAATCGGCAAACTGCTTTGATAAAGTATGTCGCGATTTTCGTCTAGACAGTAAGTCAAATGAAGTTCAAATGTGGTCGTGAAGTACCTGATAATGATATTTACTACTCACCCCATCGGTGAGGTCTTAGGTCAATAAGGCACATAATACAGCACGGTATGTTCTGTTAGAACAAGATAACTTATTATATCTTAGCTTTTCATGCAATGTAACTTAATATTTCAAGCTTTGCAACCATATTTGGACGGAGCGATTATATCTAATAACAATGTGATTTTCCATGCTTTTCGTAATACTGTCAAATACGAGGTCTTAGGGGTTTTACAGTATAACTGCCTCAGCGGCGGATGTTTGGATGCAAACGACACAGAGAGTTCCCATCACAGTACAGAGAGAGCGACGTCAGAACAGAAGGAAGTCCAAAGGGAAATTTTCGATTTGATTCGATCAATCCCAGTTCCATTTGTTGGTTGATTTGACTGGAACACAAATTAATAAAGATTTCTTCACGATGACTAGAGAATTGAATACAGTTACATGACGTTGACAAAAAAAAAACAAAAAAAAAAACGAAGAGCGGAGAGTATAAACCTTGACACAGACCTAAATAATACACTACATGCACAGAGAGACGTGTTTACGGTTCCCTAGTAAGTATACCAGTGCTGGGAACCTTATGGCTGATGCTTCGAACTACACCAAACAGCTGAGGATCACAGGACAGGTGATGACCTTGACCAATCAGAATGACATAAATTGTACATGTCATCGTATATTAATCTTTGCTACCCATCAAGTAACCAATCATGTACTATTGCAAGATCTCTCCGAGAAACGTGCTTACCATGTATTCCTTTATTTGTACTGACTGCCGGAACAAAGAATAAAGAAAAAAGTTAACTTGGGTAAAAACCGGAAACTGACGTTTGTATGACCTCTGGTTTGCGGTGAAGCATAGCGTTCACCATATACAACAATACCCATACTCAGAGTATGTTCTTACTGTTACATGTCGCGTATACACTAGCCAAGAAATTGAGTTGTTTACAGTACGTCTTGGCGGGAAAAGAAATTGAGTAATGCAAGTGATTGTGACCGTTTCTTAGAACTATTACAAAACGCCCAGAATGGTGGCTCGTTGATCTGAGAAGTAAAAGAAATCAAAGGATTACTTTGACGCATAGGCGATCTACATGGGAATATGCACTTTGACAACACTTGCGCGTTATTTACACATGCAAGGCCGAGTGTGCTGCCCCTAGCTACGTGTACTCATATACTGTGTATAATGTAAAGCGATGGGTGTTCCATCAAACCCTCGATCTACGATAATACACACGTGTCACAGAGCAAATGATAATGGACAACGATAGGAATGAGATGCAACTCCGTGGATTGCCCCCTTGTCTTGATTATTTTCTACCCTTAACTTTTTTTTAATTCACTATATTTAATTATATTTGTTTCTGAAAGCAACAAATTAGCAACAACATAACATGATGTGAGTCAACGTAAAATAAGTAACATACATGCATGACTGTAGAGTTTATCAAGATACAAAACATGACAACAAAATCGAAGGCTAGTACAACATAATTTTATCACTAGAAACATCTTATGGCAGAATAAGTTTTATGATTTAGAGCTCACACTAAGGTGCATTGCTGCTCGGTATAATTATAAATTCCTTGTCGCTATAGTTTTAATAAAACTTTTGCTGAGAAGCAAATTACCCATTCGATAATTTGATTACTTTGTACCCTTACTTTTTTATTATACAATTTAAATGATACGTGTCTCAGAGGGCAATAAATTAGTAATATATATTTTTTTCAATCAGTATTAAAAACGCTATGGATAGAGTTTGCCATTATGCAAAAATGTACGGCATAAGGTAAAGTATGAGAACAAGAATAGCGTGGGTTAATCAGTAGAATATTAATAATGTGTTGGCATAACAAGTCATATAGTTTTTGAGAAATAGTATAAAGCTACGAGAACACATCTCCAAACTAAATCGACTTTTCAATGAACTGTAGACCGGAAGTGAATTCAAAACAATTCGTCAGAGAACTCAGAGGAAATAGCCAAATTTCTATGGAAATCTGTAAACGACATCTCTTAACGGGATGTGTATATCATCACCTGATAAACCAAGGAGTACCAACTCCTAAACTAGCAAATTTTGGCACTTTGCAATAATGGAAGTAACCTGCTTATGACATTAGAAAACTACTACGAAACGGATTCGCAGAACAGCCGAAAGTGTTCGGAAAAGTGTAGAGTGTCCGTCAACATGAGGTTTCGATTGGTTGTACTTGCTCCTGTCGCTTATACGCAGTCGCAGAAAGCAGGAGAATGCGGCTCGAAGATAACTAATAATCCACAGCAGAACAGATAGCACATATATCTTTGGCAGAATACTCTCGTAATAGGCCTCCAAATTATCGACCAAAGCCTTGGATGTTAATATCATACTTTCTGGAGACAGTGGAATTTGTCTACTTTAATTTCAACAGATTATTCAGCCAATGGATCTTGTATTAAAAGGAGCCAAAAAAAAAACAACAACAAAAGAAAGAAACAAACAAACAAATTGGCACAATTCACTTAAGACCGCACAACAATTTAAAGGTTAGGGGGCACAAGCTCTCCTCAGAGCTGTCTCCTATGCGGTCGTTTGTCCAGAATGGGTGCTATGAGTGGTCTTTCTCGTCCCCTCCGCCACACCCCCAAAATTTGGCTAAAACCTTGGAGTCAGAGAGGATGATGTTTCGTAAGTTGAAGCTACCTGCTTGTCTGCATGCGCATAATCGCATGGAGAACACTACGGGTATTTAAAGCCAGAACTTTGATTTTGAATTTGAATTTTGATGTGATAGTCTATACCCGGAGACTATTTGCGGCGTAGCTTTTAATCCCCATCCCAATGCAGCATAAGTTACACGATACAGAAGTAAGTAAAAACTCACAAATACTGAAAATTGCTCGTGTAAACGTACATCGCAGCTGCTTACGAGTAGAAAAGTAGATCTAACAAAATATAAAGAAGGCATGGCAAACATTGTATTCAATTGTCGGTTCTGATGATATTAACAATTATGCTGACGTAATAATACTAATCCATGATGTGACAATACTTACCAGTTTAAGAGGTGAAATAAGTAAGTTCATCGTTATATTGTGTGTGAGTGTAATTTTCATGCCGCCTCAATTTTTATTCCCACTTCGATATTCACGTTTCGATTCTTTGTCACATTACAAAAGACCTCTCAAAATCAGGGTTAGGTATAAAAGAATTTTTAGAAGATCCCTCCCTGAAATAATACTAACAGTAAGTTTTTCTGTTTCATTTTTAATGAATTTAGCAATAATGCAGCAGGGAAATTCATCTCCGCAGAACGCTACTAAAGACAGAAGAGAAAAATCGTCGACAAAAATGATTAAAGCAAATTTTGATCCAAAATAGACAGATCGTACCTAGTAAAGTTTGCCATACATTGATTCCTTGACATTCAAAAAGAAAAGAGACCTTATGAATGAATGACTGGCCCTTGATCCGCATACACAATGAGAAGGCCTACATTCTGAAGCCATACATGTTAAAATATTCAAACATACTTGGAGAGAATCCTTAACTCCTATTGGCCCATTTCAGTCAGGTGACCGTGGATTAATCGCTGATAACCCAAATGGTTAAACCACGGTCAATCACCGGTGGATGAATACAATAAAACTGTAGATCGACAGTGTGTTTTAGTCTGCTATATTTCACACAAACCAATGGTATCTATCTCAGATTTCGGATGCAAATGAAATTCAAACAGTCACCAACTTAAATTATTAAAAAAAAGTTAGGCGATTAGTGAAGTTCAAGACTTTACTTTATGTACAGCATACACGTAAGTTCAGTGAATAGGTTCTCCATTGTGATTAATTAAATTCACTCTTTGTTCTTTCATATTAGACTGATGGATTAGCGATGTGAATGAGTAACATTCGTAATTACCAGAGGATTACCCTAATAACCAAGAACGAAATTAATAAAATATCATTCTTTAAAGCAAAGAAAATTGTAGGTGTGTGAGTAATTATTCTTCGAAGCATATTGAACCAAATTCATGCCAAGATAGATTAAACGTACGCACCAATTGCTGGGTTGAAATCTGTGAAGGAAAGAAATAAAATAATTTCCACCTTGAAGGAAATACTGTGTTGTTTGACAGGAAAGAATTATTTTTAAAACCAATATTTATTGACACAGAATTATAAATTACACAAAATGAGGCAGGATAACAGCGACCTTTCAAAAAGTTTTCACAGAATGATTTTCACCCATCTGTTACCCCAGAATAGGCATAAGGTGAAGTTTTCATGAAACTTTCCAAATAATGGAAGTGATATATTTTCCAGAACTCATTTTGTGCATAATGATTTGTAGAGATGAAGTTATTGCTGATATTTATGGGTGAAACGAAATTGTATAACAGTGTAAGTTATTTTTCTCTTCATATCATGCTAGTGAATTTCAAACCCCAGCCATTCTTTTACACTGAAAATCTTCAAACTTGACGAGTCGCATACGGTACGCTGGGATAACAACATGAACTCACTCATCATCACGTTGAACTAAGAAGTGTTAGATAGATAGATAGATAGATAGATAGATAGATAGATAGATAGATAGATAGATAGATAGATAGATAGATAGATAGATAGATAGATAGATAGGTAGATAGATAGATAGATAGATAGGTAGATAGATAGATAGATAGATAGATAGGTAGGTAGGTAGATAGATATGTAGATAGGTAGATAGATAGATAGATAGATAGATAGATAGGTAGATAGATAGATAGATAGATAGGTAGATAGATAGATAGATAGGTAGGTAGGTAGATAGATATGTAGATAGGTAGATAGATAGATAGATAGATAGATAGATAGATAGATAGATAGATAGATAGATAGATAGATAGATAGATAGATAAATAAATAAATAGAAATAGATACAACATTCATTTATTTTACCTACAAATAGTAGTTTCTGTTTCTTCATGGTACCATCACCATCGTCTTCTGTCCGTCCATAGACCACCCTCTGTATTTGTTGAAAAAATTCTATTGTGTAATGCCAGAGTCCCATAAGAAATACATGTCAATATGAATGTATAATAAAGTTGACATTCTATGCAGTAATGGTACTAGTTGTTTCTACTTATGATAAAGTTGTTTGACAAAATTCGTATACCTTCAAAGCCCCTCCTTCCCTGGTCTTTGAATGCGAAATTTTCATCCTCACTTGCGAAAATTCCAACCAACATGATCGTTAACAAAATCAAGAACATCAAGGCAATTCGAAGATAGGACTCCATTTCGAAGTTTCGCTGATTGAGTAAAAAGAATGAAAGAGAAAACGTATATGTTGTGACTTGTACCTGCAAAGTAGCTACTTTTCAAGCGTGTACATTTGCCTGTAAGTTCCGGGGTCAGTATTATTATTATTATTATCCTCTCTTCCACAGCTCTATTATTATTATTATTATTGTTATTGCAGCAAGTTACGTTATGTGTTACAAATCTGATCTTCTGAAAGAAAATCTGTAGGCACAAGGACCAGGTCGTTTTCTCTAAGGTAGTACCTCAAATCTCCCATATTTAACTATGATTGAATTGAGAGTGGAAAATTAGGAAATTTCAGAAAATGGACTTAAAATGCGCGTAAAAGAAACAGAAATAAATACCAACAATAACAAAAACGAGTAGGAGTTGTGGTTTACATACTTCAAAATGTATGGGTTATTAAAGGTGGCCATTTTCACTCTTTTAGGTTTAAGTATTGTAGTATGCACGAACACCACATTTTGTCTTTTGACATAAAAATTCAAGTCATTTTCGCATCGACTCCAATCATGATCAAACGTACACAAGAAGCTGAAATTGCTAAAACTTTATCACCTTTCATATGTAGTAGTCAATCTGTAGTTTGGACGGTTGCTCATGCATGCGCAATGTGTTTCCATGTAGTAAAGGAAAACACTGACTAATTTAACCCCAAACAAATGTACGTTAGGAAGAAAGGTAATGGTTATGATACTTTAATTGCTCAATACGAATGGTAACGTGATTTAATCGTTAATTATTCACTTGATAGGTTTTTTAGGTTTTTAAATTATATGGACTTGTTCCTCTTTCAAGCTCATTTTCGAGAGATCTTTTCTTAGTTAAACATTTTTTATTTCAACTAAACAATCCTCTTGAGTTTTTTTCATGAGGATGATCTAGTCAAAATTGCTGCTGTGCCTATGTTAAAGAGTAAAGAAATCTAGCCATTAGTGACCACTACTTAGCCACTAACTTTTCAATTCGAATGTGTGGTTCCCGAGATGAACGCAGTTGAAGTTGCCACATTTGCTACCGAAGGTTAACTTGAAGAAAGCAGGGGTGATGTCATCTCCTCTTATTGATAAAGCAGTTTATGTTCTTTTTAAGATTATACACAAACTTTAATACATCAGTATCTAGCGCTATCATAATGAGAATGTATGAGAGTTTTGTGACCTCCTCATAACCAGTACTTAGCTAAGCACCTATTGATTTCAAAGTAAAAATAATAAAATAATTCAGTGATGAAAAAAAAACAAAAGACACACAGGGGAGGGGGCTGGTGGAGGGAATTTGACGACTTTGTGTGGCCCCCTCCCCCGGTAGATACGCACTGTCCATCTCATTAATCCAACATTGTCGATCCTGATTACACTTCTAATAACTAACATTTATACAGTGTGCATTACTACAGGACAATGAACTGAACATCAAAACCATTATAAAATGGCAGTAATTGGAAGCACTGCTCAAATCATTCAATGGAATTTTTCTTTCTTCCATCATTCTCTAGCTTTCGACCTCTCTAGATGTTTTTATTCTTTAACACGAATTTTAAATTATTTAGAAATTAACTTACTTTTGGTATTTAGGTAACTTAGCATTAAGTGTGCGCACTATTTTAACCAGAAAACAAAGAACTCACCAGTGCGCCTTTAAAGAAGATTATATCCAAAAAAGACATCTCGTTTTGTCAACACAAATTGTCTGCTTAATCTACCTCTACAATTAGACGAAATGCGATATCTCCAAAAAGTGCTCCACAGAGTCAGAAAAAGTACATCTTCTGTTATCAGTAATTTAGGAATATATTTAATTTTTCAAAAACGTCTCGTATAGAGGAAAGGGAATTGAGTGATGGAGGAAAGGGAATTGAGTAAGAATTGTGCTCTCCGTGACGGATGCAAAACATTGTCAATGATGATATGTAAATGGGAGAAAGTAATACTTTATCGAAAAACTTAGAAAAACATACCCAGTTTATAAAAATGGTCACTAAGAGGAAGATGGTATCGTCTTTCTCACACATACACACAAATACACACATTCTGACGGACTTTATCGCTGACAGGATGTGCAATCATCTACATGCATATAGCAATAGTTTAGGCAAAGCTAATATGTCTTGTGGACATACCTATCTTTGAAGGAAAAAGAATTAATTCAGCATCAAGAGTAAATCGGTCTTATCTGCAGCCTACGTATAACGTATACATATAAAACTGCGATAGGATAGAAGTTACCTTCTGAGCTGCAATGACCCGTATATGGTTCTTTGCGTTGGTTCTTTGTTCGTCCTGCTCGCAGTAGTTTCAGTTCATTAATTGATGGCAAGTCTTATATGCTATCTGTGTAGCTTTACCTCTAATTACTTTTTCTCTTGCCAGAAGGTTTAACATTACATTTCCTACCATCCTACATCAAATATAATGATCGGATGATTACTTGTTATTTTTCACGGTATGTTTACATACATACCGTGAAAAAAACTGTCAGAAGTGTAAAACCTTTGTGTAAATGGTAACCACCCACAAATTAATTAATCCCGTAATTATTGCGAAATACCCGTCTGTGTCAGGACACTCTACTCCCATTTCTAATCTAATGTATTGTCTGCACTAATTGGGAATATAAAGAATATGAAGAAAATGTTAGCAAACTCGTATAAACATGGGACGCTGAACTATGTGTGCCCTCTGAAGTATGGATGCCTGTATTGTCATAAACTCATTACGTGAATTAATATGTAGAATAGATGTGTTCACTGATGATGACTCTCGACAAGAAACGTTTGGGGTACAAAATCCTTTTCAAAACAATTTCTGAAGTTCAAAATTAAAAAGAGTTATACCCGTAAAAACAAAAGTGAATGATAATGTTGATGCCTCCGTCTTTAGTAGCATATTCCTGGTAGCACATGAACGTTACGCTATAATTTAGCGCCAAACATTTATGGCAAGTCAGTTTACAATACGTTCTACGAAAGAATCTGAACTTTTCAGCATGCATGGGTATATGGTGAGAGGCCGATTGTCGGTGACTTGTTGAACGTTTCTTGTCCATTACAACTGTCTTCGGTGAAGATGTGTGATGAATTCTGCCAATTATTCCTTTGAAGCGATTTTTCGTACAGACGATCGGAATGTCTCCAGTTAACACCACAGAAATAAAAGAAGACTTTAATTATTGACACACACTTCATGTATTTACCATACGTGTATACTGTTCCAAAGTTTCCAACTGCTCATAAATACAGGCATGGAAGAAGGTCATCCATTTTAGTTCTATTTTTGGTAGTCATCAGTGCAAACGTCATTTCACTTACACTCTTTTTTTACATTTGGTTAAGGTGGCAGTCAGTGTTAATATTTACCAATTTTTAATGCTATGGTAGGATTTTGAGTGCAAAGGTTACCATCTAACGGAAGACGTACACATAATGAAGAGGATTTAAGTCAAAAGGTTGGGTCTCTTAACCTTTCTTTCCTTTCTCTATACTTGGAATGGATTGCACGAAAGTATGAAGAAGGTTGCATTCTCCTAATTCATTCGTCAGCACTGGGATATGATTAGAACAAAAATCCCACCTGCTAATGCCATTCCGTATGTGAACGTGCGAAAGAATTATATATACATCCAATGAACAAACAGTTGGGTCCTGGTTCGGTCAGGATAACAAGTACCAGGAGTCTGTAATAAGACGGAATATTATTTCGGCAATGAAGACCTATATGGAGCTCGGGCAAGTCTGCACATCCTGGACTGTTTTTATTGCTTTCCTGTTTGGTATGTTTAGAATCTGGTCCGAACAACAGCATGACTACATCATGTATATGGCCCACTTATCCTACATATGTTTCATTTAGTTGACCCCTGTTGGATACGTTCGTACAAATGTGTACTAATCAAAAAGTGAAATGTTATAGGAGGTCAAAAGATTAAATATGAGATGGTTCACCTTCACTCCTATTTATTAAGATATCATATTCAAAAATCTTATGTCTCTTTGAAGTTCAGTTTTTGAATGGATTATGATATAGTAAATGATATGTGCTTGTACATCTATATGGTATAAGACTGCAACCGGCAGTGCGTTCTGTCCATACTCCTTTCTAACAAACACCTACCAGAAACGTAGCCTAAAATTACTATTACAATGAAAGTTGTTTTTGCACGGGAGAGCTCATTAAGTGGAATTGCTGCAATTTCTCAATTTTTTGTTCGCTAACCAACACACCTTCCCAAATGCTGTCGCTACTCATGTTGTTGGCATCCCAAATTTATTCATGTGCACTTACAAAACGGCTTATATCATTAACATAGCCCCTCACATCACATCCCCGTTCGCAGAACTATGTATACCGATTAACATTAATTGATATATGTCTCTGAAATTTAGTAGAATAGCCCCACTTATTACATTTACTTAATTTTCTTTTAAATTAAGTTCCTTTAGAATATCTATTTCTTTTGAAATAGTGCACAGACGTACGTATATTAATCTGCACAAAGAAGCAGATTCACTAACGTATATGCGTTATGTACTTTACAGAAAAAAAGCTCTTTACAGTAGTACAGTTGGGTATGGAAGATTGTAGGCCATTTTTTTTACATAATTACTTAATGTGCTCATTGCGTGGGTGGGAAAGTTTACTCTCTGAAACTTTACATTATTCTGAGCAGATCTTTTACATTTTTCTGTAGTTTTTTTTCAAGGAGGGAAAATCAATATCTAGGGTTACTGTACTTTTTTAGCTATACTGGCCTATTCACGCTCATTACAAAATGGCGATTACAAAAGAGTAAACTCCTCATGCATTTCGTGTGATTATATTTGATCAGACTGTTGCTATGGAAATTTATTAATCTGATATTTTGTGATCTTTTTGTATTATTTTCTACCCTTCACTTTTCAAAGTCTGTAAGATTTAATTATATATTTATTTCAGAAAACAATAAATGTAGCGATAACATCTTTCTTGGAATCAACTTAAAATAATAAACATACATGCAAGGCTTCTAGAGTTTATCATGATACAAAACGTGATAACTAAAATGAAGGAGGAGTGCACCGTGACGTAGTCAATAGAACTAACTTATAGGAGAATAAGTTTCATCCTCAGTGAGGTGCATTACAGTGTGTATAGTCATAAATGTTCGTCGCCATTAGTTTTGATCAAACTGTTGTGCAGATAAGCAAATTAAAGATCTGCCTTGTTTTTTATCTCTCTGTATGATGAATTAGTACCCTTCCCTTTTCAAACCCTGCACGTTCAATTATACGTTTTTCAGAGGGCAACAGATGAGTAATACTTTTGTAATCAGCATAAAAAAGCACTATGGACAAAGTTAATTACCATGCAAAACACACGACATGAGGTTAAGTTTGAGAACAAGGCCAACGTGAGTCAATCAGTGAAAATACAAATCATGTGTTAGTGTAAGAAGTTTTACAATTTTTGAGTAAAAGAGTTAATTTAGTGAGCAAGAAACGGCTACATCGAATAAGATGCTTAAACAGTCAAGCTACGAAAACGCATCTTCAAACTTAGACAACCCATCACTGTTTCCCACCATGCGTTTATTAAAGTCACGTGGAAAAGGTTAGTACGTTACACATCTTTTGTACACTATAACATGAGTGCTGTTTGATTTGTAAATATGTTTTCTCGTAATGTCGTCTACATGACCAAACTGTGGTAAATATGGCCCACAACGCCAGTGACTGACTATCAAACCTATTCAAATATATTTTTAATGGCACAGTGCAACAGAAGTTATTACACTTATCAGCAAACGTGCAAAGATTAAAAGGTAAATATCCTGTATAATGTATTTGTGCGTTGAATTTCTTGTATTGCGTGGATCTTGTATTAAGAGAAGCAAAAATAAAATAAAAATACAATTTGTGCATTTAAGACAGCACAAAATATGAAAAGGAGGGGATAAATGCTCCTCTTAACAGCCCTCCCCGATGCGGACAGCCCTCCCCACCCATACACCCAATATCTGACTACGTTCTTGGAGTCAGGAATGATGGCGCTAATTTGAAATAGCTACCTGCTTGTTTTCTGGTATTTAAATTAAAAAAATGGTATTTAAAGCCATAACTTATACGACAGTGCAAACTGCTGGATACTGTTTCTTCGTCATCTTTTGAATCACCCATAATGCAGTGTAAATTAAGGGATACACAAATAAATTTTTAACCATACTAAAAATATGTTGCTCCTGTAAGTTGGTGCATTACTATTGGAAGGGGACAATTTTAGGATAGACAAAATATCAAGAATGCCGCATGACAAAAATTGTATTCAATTATCTATCTTACATGACATTAACAATAATGCTGAAGAAGTAAATAAACTGATTCATTTAAATACATTTGCCAGTTTAAGAGATAAAGTGCCTTTTAAGTTCATCATTAACGCTATGTGAGTGTAACTTCTATACCGTCTGTTTAATTTTTATTTACATTTCGATATGGACATGAATCTAGTTTGGTATATTACAAAATTCCGTTCAAAATCACGGACGGGCTTAGCATAAAAAAAAAAAATTATTATGTCTTGTTCTAAATGAATCGAACTTGATGGTTCTGATCATCCCGTGTCAAAATAAGGGAAACAATCATGCAGAAGTAACTATGCTAAAAAAAATCAAATGATTGAAATCTGGGAGTTTGATCTGTCATATCGAAGTGGGAAAAGAAAATGCAGCTTGGCGCCTGGCACAAATGACCACACCTAGTCTCGCAAGGTATGTCGATAAACTAGGGCAACTAACT
Source organism: Stichopus chloronotus (assembly GCA_021234535.1). Taxonomy (NCBI): domain Eukaryota; kingdom Metazoa; phylum Echinodermata; class Holothuroidea; order Aspidochirotida; family Stichopodidae; genus Stichopus; species Stichopus chloronotus. Next base: position 16,973,451 of record CM037845.1, on the reverse strand, counting down.
TCTGTATTAAGTCATTAAAGCATGGCAACCAGATATAAATATTTGAAGTATTACATATTGAGGTCATTGATTGTGCTTCATGGAGCCAGGATTGTGAAGAAGGCATTTCTGATAGGGTATGTATACATAACTATAGCTAACCTGTTTCCACGTGACAGTTTCATGTCGAAATAGCTCATCCCATGGCGTGCGTAGTTCCTGACAGAAACAGGAAAGTAAGCTACCCGACTGTTATCGTCAGAAAAATAGGTCATAGGTCACGAAACATTCCGACGTCGGTGATAATTTATAACGGTACATAGTACACATAGAATCAGTAATAAATAATAAAGATACATTCATTTCAGGAAGAGACAGAGAATTCGAGGCTGAGGGAGGTGCTGGTAGCGAGATGATGGTGATAATTGATGAGATATCTTATGTTAGAGATTAAATTTTTCACCCATCCGACATAAATGTGTTGCAGTAAATTACCTGGGACATTCCACAGCTTCGTGGTTGCACGTAAAGTTTGTGATAAGTAGCTATTCCAATATTTAATGTTGAAAGTTTGATACCCCTGTTGGATTATTTCACTGCACTGTGCGATCCCCAAATAACTAGATGGTATCTGGCAAAGTTTGCTATAGAATGATTCTGTGACATTTCAAAAGCCAGCAAAAAAAAAACAAAAAATAACATGCGAATGAATGGATAGACCATCTAGGCATGCACAAGGTATACAGCCTGAAACAATGTCTGTTTCTTACTGTCCAAACAAGTAAAAACTACGTCAGATTCCGGATGCAAATGAGATTGCTCGAGACTGAAACAGTCACCAACTTAGTAAACAAAGTCAGACAAGCCGTGCTTCACTTTATCGACACCACACAATACAGGTAAATAGAGTGCACAGATTGAAATTAGTCATTGCCATTGATTAAATTTAATTTTTCATTATGCTGTCATGTCAAAGAGAAAAAAACAGATGAATTACCGATGCGAATGAGTGGTGAATTCCGAACTTAGCAGAGAGTAGATTAGCATTTTGTCTTAATAACCAGAGAAAGAAATAAAGAAAATGTCGTTTTTTAAAAGAAAGAAAATCGCAGGTGTATACATTATAATTTTTCGGAAAAAATCATTTGGAACAACTTGCAGCCAAGCGTATATATCAATTGCTGGATTGAAAATCTGTAAAGAAAAGACGAAATAAAATACTTTCCACCTTAATATATAAGTAAAACATCTTTTCTTTTAGATAAAAACATCATATTTGTAAACCAATATTTAGTGAATGATAGAGTATGCAAAATAAGGACTGGACTGCAGATCAGAATGAAAGCGATCTTTATTAAAAAGAAGTTACAGATAGAAATTCAGCCTGTAATGCTTTTTATTCTTTTGGCTGTTTGCATTAAGTTTGTTGAAAAAATGGGTACTATCTTGAATATAGCTGGGTATGGTAGAGAGGAGAGGTTGTAAAAATTGGTCAACATATAGGCGGAAATGTATTCCGTTGATGTACCTACACCAGAAACAATCGATCTACACGGACAAGAATATATATTCTGACGCGTCATTTTGAACACCTTGTGATCTTGGAGATCGTCATTAATATGTTGTTCTTTACTGACAACTTCTTTAAGGTTGTGTAATTTTTGGTAGGTGTAGAAATTACCGGGCTTGGGAGCAGTAGGTGTTATATTTACAACCTCCTCTCTTACCTCAGCATTGAAAGTGTTGACCAGTGAAGAAAGTTTTTTGTGAAACTTGGTGGTGGGGGTCACAGTCCAGCGGTTTGTAGAAGCGGACACCTGAAAGTTGTTGTTTGGCCTTCGTTATGTAATTGGTAGTGTCCATACACTCAGAGCATTATTTACTTAAATTATGTAAAATAAGAACTCCATAAATTTTATGTAAAATCAATGTAAGCAGTATTTGTAAATTCTACATAATTTTGGTAAATTTTACTACATTTTAGTAAAATAATTACAAACATAATGTAAGATTTACATTAACTGTGTTTAAAATTTAACCAAAAAGTTATGGAGTTCATATTTTACTTTACGTTTTTGTGAGTGTAATAACAATATCTTCACCCTTGTGGGCTGGTTCGATGATGAATTGCAGGTGAAAGAAAGGAATGTGCTTAGATGGCAGTTCACCTCATCAAGTTAAAAGTGTTTATAAAAACAATACGGTTAGCTGGTGTCGTCCAGGTCTTTTACCTGGGACCTCCAGGTATTTTTTTTCCATCTGCACTACCTGGAACAGGACATCCTTACGATCTTCCCACACAAACCATTTTTCTATGTACGTTATGTAGACGAAATACTCACACATACACTTACAAAAATAGGAGATGTTTCGTTATGGTGACGTCACCAGTCTCGTCTCTCATTCCATAGGTCCTCATCTTTGAAATTTTCTGCATGAATTTATTTAAAAAAAAAAGAGCGTATGCCGTAATAAATATATAACATCCCCCTGTTTAAAAGACAGGTCCTATTTTGGTTCTCTTAAGGAAAACATGCAAAGAAAGCAACAACTATGGCCTTAGTTCAGGGTATCTTCCAGAAATACAGCGACGGTAACACATTTGCATTCATTAATCATGGAACCCCATGAGAAATACGTCAGTGAAAATATGTAATGAAGTTGTAAGTAATAACATGTTTCTACAGATGGTAAAGTTAGTAAGAGGAAATACGCATACCCTCAAAACCCCTCCGTCCCCGGTCTTTGTTGGTGTCAGAGTCTCCATTTGCGAAAACTCCAACCAACATGACCGTCAACGAAATCAAGAACATCAACGCAATTCGAAGATAGGACTCCATTTTGAAGTTTCTCTGATTGGTTAAAACATGAAAGAGAAAGACTTATGTAGTGACGTGGACCTTCAAAGTAAGTCCACATCAATCATGTACATTTGCCTGTAAGTAACGGAGCCAGGATTATTTTTGCGCAAACGAAATAGGATGAAATTCGAATGTACAGTTGGCCTACTTAATTTTTGAAATCATACCAAAATTTAACTGATTTGTTGGAGATTTCAAATTAGCAGCATGTGTTTTCCGATAATGAAATATACACACAAATTGACACTATTTGGTATTGACTTATTAAAATATTATTATTGACTTAGTAAAGTAAAGAGAACATCAAAATTTCTGGCAGTAATTGAAAACAAAACATAATAATTAAATGTAATTTTCCTTTTCTCTGTGTCTGTGTCTGTTTTGACCTAAATATTTTTCGACCTCTAACGTAAGTTTAAAGGTATTCAGAAATTGATTTACTTTCGATATTCCTTGATTAAACTTAGCATTTAATATATAATATTTCACCCCTACAAACGAGTTATGAGGGCGCTTTAAAAGAAGATTCTAACCAAAAAAGACATCTCGGTTTGTCAACACAAATTAATAGCCTAAAATATGTAAATTAAATCAGACGTAATAAAATTAAAAAAAAAGTAATAGTATTAATAACAAAAATGCTCTTCAAACCCGTCGTGAGAACCACAGAATGAATATCTTGCGTTCTCAAGAATAATCACACCAGAAAATGCAATTCGTTCACAAAAACGGAATTCAAAAGGAGGAACTTTGTTGGCAGTGCAGGATGCAAACAAACTTTCAAAAATTAATCATATTTAAATGAGAGGCTGAAACACCTTAAAGTTAAAAACATGCACAATTTTAGAAACAAAGGTCGCAACTGGAGGATGATATTTTATCCCTTTGACACACACACAAATATACATACACGACACACCAGAGACAATTATAGCTAACGGAGTTCATGTTCCAAGCATTTCAAGGCAGATTCACACAGTGATATCCAATTCACTGCGAGCGTAAATACGTTTTGATTGGAAAAAATATTTAATTTGTCATCAAAAGAAAATCGGGCTCTTGTGGAGACAAAATATAAAGTGCAGATGAAGAATTGCGATAGGAAAGAATATTACCTTTCCCTATATAGGCTACTACCTTTCTGCCACAGGGATCTGCCTATCTCAGTTCACTGATCAGTGGTTCGCTGTCCGTCCTGCTTGCAGTAAGTTCAATTAATTAATTAAATGTACGTTTTATACGTTTTCTGGAATTGAATTTCATCACTTTTTCTCTCTAGATAGCTTGAAATTATATTTCATAACACCCAACCATAGATAATGATCGGCCTTTTATGACCTGCCATGGAATAATCAAATAACCAGGGACCTTTTTATTTTGCACGGTATCCTTTATTATATGATATTATGTATATATAATTCATACCGTGCAGAATTCCTGGTTGCACAGCCTACCCGTCACAGGCAATCAATATCTTAAGACGAATGGAAGGAATTGAAGGAAATATACGTGAGCTAGATTTTGTCTGTATATACATACATATCTATAACTACATTTATAAACTATTATATGTAAATACATTTATTTCTTTACAAGTATCATATTATACAGGCCTTACACCGTGCAAAATTTCCCTAGCGTTCAGCTTTAGATAATGATCGGCCCTTGATGACGGGCAGCCAAACAACCAGGAATTTTGCGCCGTATGAGTTTAGCACGGCTTTGCAAGGTATGAATTTATATATACATATATATCTGCCTAACTTGTATTTTATCAAGTTATATGGCTTGATATTAACATACGAAACTTTTTATGTACATCTGGTACAACCCTGTGTAAAGAAATGTTTGACTGGATATGGCTTTGTAAAACTTCATATTTGTATGTGGCAATTTGTACTTTATCAAGTAACAGCTGGCTTAATATGTCCAATATTTTATAAGTATGACTAGCATGACTGCTGACGAAGTTGTAATCTGACTTTATATGGCCATATCAAACCATATATACATACCTGGATTACACTCCAATAAAGTTATATCTGACTTCATATGGCTATATCATACCATATATACATATGATTAGAAGACATTTGTGTCAAGTTATATTTTATATTTTATGGCCATCTCAAACCTTACTATGTTTCTGAATGACACTTGCATCGAGTTACATCTGGTTTTATTTGGCCATACCAAACCATATATATGTATCTGGCTGACACTTCTAACTAGTTATCTCTAACTTTGTATGGCCATACCAAACCCTTTATACATATCGGGGTGACACTTGTATCAAGTTATATCTGGTTTTGTATGGCCATATTAGGACTATCATTAACCAGATAAAGGCAGATATAATCACTGAATTTGTGTTTTGAAGTACGGAAAGTGCACAGCCGGTTGCAGTCGTATACGCTATATGTACAGTGTAGAAGACAACATCAGGCTCTGCACCATGTCCTTACTTCAAACATCTGTACTCACAATCACCCCTCATTGAAAGGAAAGTCAAGCCACAAACGTAACTTTACATATGTTGAAGCAAAACTCTCATACGTCTCAAACATTCACATTATGATAGCACTAGATATTGAAGTATTAAAGTTGGTTTAAAGTTTCAAAACAGAACATAAAGCGCGTTATCAGTGTGAGGAGATGACATCACTCCTGCTTGCTTCAAGTTAACTTTCTGTAACAAATGTGAAAACTTCAACTGCTCATATCTTGGGACCCTTACATGGACCTTGAATGGAACTTTCACTGTTACGGTCATAATTACATACTCTTCACCACAGGCAAAGCTACATGGCTTAACCATCCTTTTAATTGATATATTCCTCAGACCTTTTTTAATTTCATCCCTTCCAAAGTATCTTTCATACAGAAATTTTGCATGGAATTGAAACGTACATATATAAGTCAGCCCATGAATCCTTAAGCAACTGTCTTGTTCGATTTAAAAATACGCTAGTACAGTTCTATATGGAAGACTGTCGGCCGCCTTTTTTTTAATATTCCCTTTCATTCAGTCACTCATTACCTCAAGCTGTATTTTTGGCCGGATGTCTGCACAATTCTCAACTGGTTCTGCGCTTTGATCGACAGCAAATCCGAAAGATGCAGAGTGGCTTATACAACACAGGATACACAGGGACCCTCTGTTTTGAATACACACGTTCTGGAATTAGAGACCGGTTATGGAGGGACTAGATGTATGTTGTTGGCAGAATTGAAACTGTCTCAGGCGATGAGTCTCTGTCTTTAATGTGGTCAATGTGTAGATGAAAAGGTTAATTTTCTGAAACTTTACATTACTTTGGACAGATTTATCACAAATCTTGTAGTTTACCCTTTTTTCAATGAACAAAAATCACTTTCTAGAGACCTTTTTGAGCTACACTGGCCTATAAACATTGATTACAAAATGTCGATTCCTGTTACACTCACTCCTCCTGCATTTCGTGTGATTATATTTTATCAGACTGTTGCTATGGAAATTAATCTATTGATCTGTTATTTTGTTACCTCTTTTCTATTATTATTTTCTACCCTTCGTTTTTCAAATTCTGCGGATGTGATAATATTTGTTTCAGAAATCAACGTAAAATTAGCAATGACATTTTCATTAGAATCAACGTAAAATAAGAAACGTACATGCAAAGCTATAGAGTTTATCAAGATACAAAACATGACCCCCGAAATAGAGGACTATTACAAAGTGACATAATCTATAGAAATAAATTATTCTTTCCAAGATCACCATACGTTCCTTGCAGCTGTGTATCATATTTTCTTTTATTTGTTGCTATAATTTTGATCATACTGTTGTGCTGAAAAGCAAATTAAGGAACTAATAATTTTTATCTCTCTTTTAATTAATTTGTACTCTGCTTTTTTAATTTGTACGTGTTTCAGAGGACAGCAGAATAGGAACACCCAAAAACACTATGGGTTGAGTTTATTATGAGGCATGAGGTAAAGCTTGAGAACAGGAACAGAGTGGGAATATACATCGCCTGTTGGTATAGAAAGTTTTATAATCATTGAGGAAAGGAGTAATCTTAATAATCAAGAAACGGATACAGCTTAAACAGTTAATCTACAAGAACACATCTTCAAACTTAAACAACTCATCAATTTTTATCGCCCTACACCAACGTTTCTTCAAGTGACGTGGAAAAGGTAAGTCTGTTCAGTATCTTTTCTTATTGATTTTTAAATACGTTTAGATTTATTTAGTTTGTATGATCAAACTTTGACAAATAAGTCCCACAACTCTAAGGGTTGAATACCCCTCCCCCCCCCCTCCTCTTCAAACTCCGTCAAACTCAAGTTCCGTCAAAGGTCAGTCACGTACTTATTAGCAAATAATATGCAAAGATACAAAAGTAAATATCCCGTATCAAGGTATGCATCTGTATTTGTGTGTTGAGTTTGGATTCCTTTAGACACGGTCAACAAGCCACTTTTGAGAATCCCTCGTACATAGAATGTATATATACCATATCACTTTAAAGTACCTATCACATACAATTACCGTTTTTCAGTTATCTTTCTTTCAACTTTTTTTTCTCGGGTCTTCTTTATTTTTGTTTTTGTTAATTTCTTAATTTTTTTCTCGATGTAACATCTTTACTCGATGTAACATGTTTAAACGTTTTTTTTTTTTCTCACCTATTCACCTTTCTCTCTCTGAGGGTTAGCGGTAATTGTGAAGGTAACTGCAAAAACAACTATTTCGTCTGTCTGAAATACTTCTAAGTAAATACTAAAAAACTAACTTTACATGAAAAAAAACCAGCAAAAACAGACTGGTCATTCATACTATGGATGGGGCTTTCCTATTATGTAACTGTCTCATAGCATAAATGAAAAGCAGATGCTTTACCCTTTGGAACACCAGTATAGAGTTATTTAGAGGGAGTCAGTGCTTTGAAGTCAGGTGTGCAGTCGTCAAAATTCATAGTAATCTGTCTCGTTATAGCTTCCCCCACGTTTCTATAAGACACATACAGGAGTAGAAAGCAAACTTAGTATGCGTGGTAGCTGACGTCTGCTTCAATTACAGTACCACCTGCAAGTTATCCCCACTGCCACAGCATTGCCAATCGTATGAGAAATACATCATTTTCCCGCCCTAAGTCGCTCGGTGACCCGTATGACAATATAACAGGTAGTTCGTGGGACAAAATTTAAAAAGGATATATATCCGGCTATTTCATAAACTCCCGGAAATGTCTCATCTAAGTTGTCAAAATATTAAACTTCTGCCTATTCAGGTCATTTTCATGAGATTCCTTTTTAAGAAAGTAATTTAATGCATTAATTCCAAATAAACAGTCGTTTAGAGCTTTGTGAAACCTGCTCTGAAAGTGTTAATTGCACCTGGAATCCAAGCATTGTTCAAAGCGAGCTGTTTCAAGTTTAAGTGATGATGCTCTGTGGATGGTATTGAGCTGGAACAGCCGAATGAACGAAAGCAATGCCCGCTTGCGACCCAACTGCCCAGCGTACCTATACTTGATTTAGTGTTTCCTAAACCGTATGAATAGACTGTTGCGTCTCCTCCTGAATAACACCTCACTGGTTAGTCACTGCTTCAATGGGACCTATGTACTAATCCATGCAAAGGTTCTGTAATAACTCAGAAGGAATCGGATGAACTTTGAATGTACTTAATTTGTGAAAATCAAGCGAAAATTAAATTGGTTTCTCGGAGGTTTCAATTCTACAGCATGTCTTTCCTAATAATGAAATATACCGACAAATTGAAACACTTTTGGTATTAACGTATGCACTGGTATGAATTGGTGTCTACAAATTTCGGCCCAGCGTTATACCACTACTTGTAACTGAAGATCATTGTCTTATTTAAGACAGCACCAACTACAGAATGGCAGGCAAAACATCCCCCCCCCCCCATATCTCATTTACTCTTTCTGTCTTCTGGTCTTTATTACACGTAGAATATCTTAACAATGCAAATTATCAGTAAAATATAGAGCACATCAAAATTCATTTCAGTTGGAACAACAAAAATCATTGAATGGAATCTTTCTTGGATATATTTCAACATCTGACATGAATTTAAATTTATTCAAAAACTAATTCACCTTCGATATTTTGATTAAACTTTGCACTGAATATATGATATTTTACGTTAAAAAACTAAGAACTTATAGGGTGTTTTTAAAAAAAGATTATATTTCAAAAAGACATCTGGTTTTGCCAACACAAATTTCACGCCTACACAATGTAAAATAAAATTAGACGTAATTCGACATTTCAAAAAAGAAAAAAAAATAAATGTGTTTCAAAGCCTCCGTGAGCAGGTGAGAACGACAGAATGAACATCTTGCGTTCTCAAGAATATTCATGAGAAAAAGGATGTAATTTGTTCACAAAATTCGATGGAGTAAAACTAAATTGAAAAGTAAGAAGTTTAATCTCGGTACACGATGCACACATTTTCATTAATGATGCTTTAATCAGAGGATGAAACACCTTAAAATGAAAAAAAGAAAGATGTTTCAATTGGAAGATGATGTGTTATCTCTCAGACAAACACTAAATCAGACACTGGAGAACTTTATCGCTCTCTAAGTTGATGTTCCACAATGTCAAAATGTAGGCAGATGCACATAGCGATGTTTGATTCATAGTGAGAATACATACATTTTGAAAGAAAAAAATTTCACACCAAAAGTAAATCGGCTCAGTCTACGTATAAAGTACAATTATAGAACTACAATAGAATAGAATATTAACTTTTTGCTACAGTGATAGGTTTATGTCAGTTCAATCAGAGTTTTGTTGTCCGTTTTGCTCTCAATAAGTTTCATTCATGAAGTAAAGGTAAGGTTTTTTACCTTTTCTAGCAGGACTTCCCTCTTAATACTCTTCTCTTGCCAGATGGCTTAATATTGTACTACCTACCACCCAACACTTAGATAATGATCGGCCGCGGGCTTGATGACCTGCTGTGGGATAATCTAGGATATGCCTACCGTGCAAGATTCCAGGTTTTTCAGTTGAGGTTCAAGAGCTGATCAATATCTAATGATGAAATGGTAGGAAATATGTCGGAAATTCAGTAATTCTTCAGTACGTGAGCTAGATTTTGCCTGCGTTTATTTCTATATAAGTATCATATCATACAGGGGTGATACCGTGCCAAAAATCCCTGACGTTCAAGATTAGATAATGATCGGCCGTTCGTGAGGGGACGTTAAATAATCAGGAATCTCGTTATTTTGCACGGTATGGGTATGTATATTCTTATTCCGACGTACAAAATGCGATGCCCTAAAACCAGCTGGATACAACTACAAAAATAAATACCAAATTAGATCGTTCACCCTAGGGATCAAGAGCAAGTTACCCCCCCCCCCCCCATTGCACACGAATGTAAAGACGAACAATTACTGATGATACTAATCAGTGAACACTTCCGAACACTTCACAAGTTCCACAAAATTTTCAATAAAAACACAATAAAACTAATAACGGAAACTATCGATTCTTTTGTCCCGTTTATGGGAAACGTGTGAAAGTAGAAATCCAAAAGTAGTGATGGGTACTTCAAGAAATAACGTTCTGATCGTTGACATTTTGTGACATCCTCCTTATGAATGGTAGTAACCAAACATTGAAACATTAGTCAAGCGGTTCAAAATGTTACAGATGGCGCTGTTCTACTGTAATTCTCCCACCCAAAAAATTCCTATTGATACAGAGAAAACAGCAATAAAGTAAAGTAGGACGCACCAGTGTCTGATTAATGTTTCAAAAAGTTACAAAGTTACAAAATGTTAACCATGAGAACCGTTTAAGTATTTCCTCGTTACTTTTGGATTTCTCCTGTCACATGCTTTCCTAAAACGAGACAGGAAAGTCAACGGTTGACAAGAATGTCGATTACTCAATCCCACCGCATCCCTCGGCTTCCGTAAGTTAACTACAGAAACATTATACTATTAGAAACATGGAACAAATCATCAAATGGCACCATTCTGACTCAATTGTCTTGAAAACAATCAACCGGAGATCAACCACTGTTAGGAGGAAACTGTCTCACCAGTGGCGTAATCTGCAAAGCCACGGTCACACCAGACAACGACAAGGCATGCACGATTCATAGGCCTTGCAAGCCTTGGTCAGTACAGGGAGTTGCCACTAGTGGCAACTCCCTGGTCAGCTCAAAACCAGCTTACGGCAGGGAGTTGCTATTTCCACTCTGGAGTTGTTAAATCAGGGAGTTGCTACTCAACAACTCCTTGGTTAAATAGCAACTCCCTGGTGACATAATCAAACAAAATCGTTCAGTCAAAATCGCTAAAGAAAAGAAAGAAAGAAAATGAACTCTCTAAATACATCTGGGGCTACTTTTATATGTCAACCATTCAACCCTGCCTATGGACCCCAATCCTTTCCTATGCTCACGTCTTAGTAAATGACTTGTTCGACAAGACATGTTTTTTTTTTTAACAAAGCTACCTCCCGTGCTACAAGGTCCACACTTCATTTGTTGCGTATTTGGTGTATACTTTGTGACTTTTATGTCAATAACAACTAGTAACGGACAACGAAAAACTCCTAGGTTATTAGGTTATTAATGGACATGAGCAGTATGACCATTTGTGTTTGGTCGCGGTTTCCGACGGTCACGTGATCCCATTTCTCTCGTTCAGTTTGTCGGGAGACTAGGGGCAAGAAACATAAAGACATTTTGCAAAACTATGTGATAAGATTGTAAAGAAAAGATCAGTAAATACGAAATGCAGGGCCTTTTACCTCAAAAGTGCAAAATATAAATATTAAGTAGCTTAATTACAATACTAAGTAGACTCATTCACAGGAAAACTTTGCATATGTAATGATGTTAGCCATGAAAAGAGAGATATATTTGTTCATACATTATTTACATTTTGACTCTCAACGCAATTAAACATGTTGTAGTATTCTATCAAGAAAGTGATGACAAGGGGAAAGTAAGGGCAAGAAATTAAGTACCACTTGTCTACCACTGAGTTGCTGGCACGCTCTGTATGTACTACATAATTAAACACAGTACTGACACAGCTGTTCTAGTTCGTCTACTACAGCTAGTGTATGCCCACGTGATATGTACGTCTATTATATTCCAAGATTCAGCCATTAATGAAGCCTTCTTCGGGGCATTACCCGTTGACCAATTAGCAGTTTCTTTCTGATAAAACATGATCAAGGCAAAGTTTCGTATTTAACAGTGAGAATTTCCCGTAAAGGCGTCGACTTAACAGCTAGGTTGGTCAAATCCCAATGGTGAGTTTTACTGTAAGTCACGCATTTGGAGTAGCATAGCGTTAAACAGAGGGCTAAGAACTTACAAAGATTTGGGTAAGCTAACTAGTTAAACTGTCAAACGTAAACCCAGGAAACTCGTATAGTACTGTAGTCTGTCCGTTTTGGCGGTTTATCATACGTTAACGTAGTAAATAATTGTATGTCGGTCGTCTGTATTCCTATCATGCAAAGCATTCACAGTAATTAAACCAGTGTTTGCCATGTTCGAAGGTTTCTTAAAGCATAACACATATTTGAGCAACCTTTGAAAATTTCGTCTGATACCATCAAAACTGTTTGAAAATTCGCCATACCCATACTTTAAAAACTGTTTATATCAGTGTCCTTTGAGGACTGTTAAGTTATTCAACTATCATGTACATAAATGCAAAATTCTCGTGCCATATCTACGAGCTTAATGCTACATCTTACTAAATACCAACATGGTTTAAAATATGCAACAGTATTTATTCTCTCTGTTGTTTTCTTTTTTTACCAACCAATTTCAAACGGTTGCTTTTGCTTAAGAATTTCTGAAATTTTGTGTACAATTCTCCTTCACCATTCTGTTTATTATTTTTTTTAATTCAAGTTTAATACTTAACAAAGTTATCTGAAAACAAAAAGGATTTAAAATAGTATGCTTTCCAAGGCTCGAGAATTAAACAGTCCTATTTCTTCCTCATGCACATATCTATATTTCTCTATGATTTGCTGTTTATATATCCGTACTGTCCAGTGTGGTTACCATACATAACCACATTTTCTAGTTACATACATGTTTGGATAGGATGGAGCTGGAGTTGTTAGGTAACACATGATTTCTGTATTGTTTGCAAAAATTTCGTACAAGACCAGTAGATAAGTTTGCCGTAAATTCCAAAATGAAGAAATTCGCAGTTAAGTGTAGGGTATAGCCACAACTGTCCTCGCCTACAGTTATACATACAAATTGGACGATATAGAAACATAACATGGAATGGTAAACACGGCTTGCAGTGAGAAAAATGAGTGAAGGGTATTGCGAAAGATTTAACATAACCTCTAGATGTAAAAGAAAGGCAAATGTTAGAGTGACATAATATTAGAATTAGCCTGTGTTATGATCATGACGGCACTACATTTTACAAAAATCAGCTGACATTGTTGGGGGTAACATAAACAAACAATTGCCACTCTCATGTGATTGCGACAGACCTCTATACTTTACTGATGATATAGCTGTGGCCATAGAGATATGCTGTAACAAATATTAGTCGGCAATCGACGAAAAATTTTGTTAAAACTCCTGGCGGGAATGACAGATCTAAAAGCCAGTGAAGTTTATCTGTCAAGTTAGATAATTGGTTTCAATCGTGGCTTGTGCCGAAGAAGTGCCAGAGCTAGGATGCTACAATGATGTGTTACCATGTGTTCACCCAGTTTTTCCTTATCAACTGCTGTACCTTAAATCGAAAGTACGTCTGGAGGCGTAGCCATGTCCCACTGCATGGTGAGAGAAGATTATCAGATTGACTTGGCTAAACTTTCCTAACCCACTACAAATGTGTTCGTTACAGATGTTTCTTCAAGTTGGAGCATATATACATACTGCACTCTGGCATTTATTCCATGAAAAGGGAATTTTTTGTACACAAACTGTGACAATGTATCAACTTAACACCAAACAAACACACAAGAGAAAAAGATCGCTATTATTCATATACACTATTTTCAAGTTTCCAACTGTTCATACAAACAAGCATTTAAATTAGTCGCGATTACTCTGTTTTTGTTCTCTTTTTGGTAGAAATTAGTGCAAAAGTCATTTTAGTGACACTTACGTTAACAGTCATCATCAATATTTACCAATTTTAATGTTACCTAAGTCCAAACCCACTCAGTGGTAGCGCTGTCAACTTGTCAACGTTTTGATATTTTCTGTTGTAACAATAGTTTACACATTCTCCCATAGGGCGACAAGAATGAATTTTATAGTTTTTGATTACAGCAACTACATTAACCAGACGGCCATTGCTTAACTGTAGCGGCGAAAATAAAAAGGGATTGAAATAAAGTTTAAAAGTTCAAGTTGAAGCACTCATGCGTACTCTCATTGGAATATCGACGGACGCCAGGTTTTTTGCTGGGAGTCGTTCGCACGAGACCATAGTAACAGCATCCCTTGTATATCGGCAAAGAAGTGTCAATGTCTAGAGCCTTGATGTCTTTATTCTCTGTCAATTTCCAGTTTATGACGTTTATGTTTGCACACTGAATCCAACGGTTTCTTATCTTAAAACGACTCGACAGACGTTTCCAACCGGTGAGTAGTTATACAGCCCGCTTTACTTTCATCACAAATTCACAACGCTATCCCAAACTAATAAATATGAACAATTTGATTTTTTATTTCTGCCGGCTTGGGTTCTCTATTCGTATGTTTAGACTTTACTTTTTTTGTTACTACATCAATGGTACTTGAAAACTGTGATTGATCATGCTTACGTTTACTAAAGCGATCTTAACGCGCAGTCGAACATACCTTAAGAGACAACGCACCGTTCTAAGTAAAAGTTACTGGTATATCTTTTGCGTTCGCCACTAACGATTTGCCACCCACACCATTTGTTTTTAAAGGTTTGCAAAGCCAAGTGCAAGATTTGAGAAAAATGAGGCTTTAAGTACCTGTTTGCACAGGTGAAACTACAAACTCTTTGATTCCTGCAAAAGCATTTTCTTCAAATGACACCTAATTTATATGCGAACGTTCACGGGTTTTCATTGAAATTACTGTGACAAAGATTACGTATAGCAGAATAACATTTACCAGGTCGTCTGCAGAGATACAGAGAGCACATTTTTGCGTCTCTTCGAAGTTCGATAGGGGGACCAATATTGATTTTCAGTTACATAGCGTGATTTCTAGTCTCAGATGTATGCGCGACTGAATATAAAGAACTAATATGCATTGTTCCCAACACAGAAATACTCACTCCAGGGGTGAATTGTGTTGAACCACACAACATCGGTCAGTTGAACAAGGTATTTGTAAACTGTGCCAAAAAAAATCCATGTTTAGTAAATGCCAGAGAGACATCTATATTTTTTTTTTATTGTAAAAGAAAAAAACTCCGATCACAAGACTTTTCGAGGGCATTTCGGGAGGGTCATACATACGATACAGTTGCTTACAAGGAAACTTTCTCTACTTATGAAAATGATGCAGAAAATGGAGAGGAATCACGATTCGACTGACTTTAGTCATCTATCGAAGATAAGAAATGATTCCGCGAGACGTCTTTACAAATACAAGCCCCCAAAGTGGGCAGACGAT
Source organism: Stichopus chloronotus (assembly GCA_021234535.1). Classification (NCBI taxonomy): domain Eukaryota; kingdom Metazoa; phylum Echinodermata; class Holothuroidea; order Aspidochirotida; family Stichopodidae; genus Stichopus; species Stichopus chloronotus. Next base: position 16,957,971 of record CM037845.1, on the reverse strand, counting down.
CTGCGATGGAAGCCAAAAACTAAAATTGATGTGAGTGTTTGAATAATTGTCTCCATTATTGTCATTAAATTGCTATCGTTCCATTGCAGAGTCCCATGGGCCTAGGTGTACCTTACTCTACCTGATGAGAAATTTTTGCACGTGGAAAGTATGGCACTCTGTGCCTTTGGGGTAATTGTTTGAATGTCAGTACAAAGGTGTGTCCTCAAGTACAGTAAAAATCAGAAGAATGTTTCATTTTGCGACGTTATTGGCCATATATCAGACTGAGTGTGCTCGGTAAACAGAGGCTTCACGAAGCTGCAAATTTCATCAACATTGGTCGTTAAAGGAGATTGGTCGTCTTATAAATTAAGATAACGTTAAGATGACGTCACATATCTCATGTGACGTCATTCTCTTCGTGATTAATCTCTCCTAACGTCACAGTGTACCGTTACTCATTGCCAGTAACAATGGAACATAAACGCCGCTTTCCTGTCGTTTCAGTATTTGTTTTTCTCCGTTAACAATAAGACCTACCTGCAAGAGTAACTGTATGCTATAAACTATGACGTTTGCATTTATCGTGAACATGAATAATAGAGTAACGTCACATGGACACTAGGCAAAATGGAAACGTATTGAACTTAGCCATAATTGTGTGCAAACCTTATTTTACATTAAGAGAGTATTACATCAAATTTTGTCATTTTCACAGCTTTGCCAAAAGAACACGCCTATCAGCAAATGGTATCTTCCTAACATACCGAATGACTTCGAAATTTACATTAAGCGTGACGACATGACCGGGGGCGCGATATCTGGCCACAAGGTAGGTCGCATTACATCCCCCCCCCCCCTCTCAACTCACTGACTGTCTGTCAAAATTCTATAATAGTTTCATACTTTTAATAACATATTTATTACATTTTACAGACTATTTAAGGTTGTAATTAAAGGACATTCGTGCATTTGTTTTTCGTGTGGGGGTTTGATGCATCTATGGGCATCGTAATGTCTCCGAATGCACAGACTTTTAATTTTATTCCAGTAAATTTAGTATTTTTTTTTTCCTTTAAAAGATCCGGAGACCTATGTTTGATAAAAATTAATGAAAGTGTTTACATTCTTTATTGCTTCATTCTCTGTAGATACGCAGATTAGAATTTTCGTTTGCGGAGGCACTCGAGAAAAATTGTGACACCGTTACAGCATGTGGGACTATCACTTCTAATAACTGCAGAACTTTGGCAGCAGCTGGCAAAGAACTTGGTTTTGACGTTCATCTCTGTCTTTACAATGCTGTGAGTCTAACGCGCTACACATTCCTTTTATTGTAAATACTTTCTTAGTAATCCTTTATGACTTGTAGGTAACACCTGCAAACAATTACAGATTTGTTTCACCTAAGATTGAATGCCTCTACGTTTATGAGTCTTTCTTCTTTGACTGTCCCAAAGAAGCATGAATATTTATATATTACGAAAAAGACTAATGAGTGTTTCTGAGTCTAATTGATTTCGTTGGTTTAAATGAATTTAATGACGTACAATCCGTACGCAAATTGAGTCGGAAAGTTGAGTTGGTATTACTACTGCAGTCAGATCTGGTTCACGAGTATTGCATTTCCATTTTGCTAATTGTGTAAATAGGTTCTCTCCAAGTGTACGCAAATTTTAAAATGTAAGCGTCGCACTTAAAATGGGGAGGTACGGAAATATAATATCATCGTTAATTTTGTATTTCAAGATCACAAAGTAGTAGTAAAAACAATTTTCTTATTAGTCAAAATTATACGAATTTTGATAGCATTTTTAGACGATGTCATACAATTATCACTAAAAAGAATATGGTGAAGACAACAATTGATCATAGACAGCTATAACTGTAAAAGTGACGGCTATAATAATGCCAATGACAAAGACAGTAATTAAATTGAAAGGGAAAAAAGGATAAATGATATCAATTTAAGCAAAAGATACCATTTCATACTAAAATTGGATTTGATAGTCTCCTCAAGTATAATGTTACATTAACCCTCTCCACAATTAATCCATGACGTATATCATGGGTCAACTGAATGCAATCGCAGTTACATTTTCTTCTTTTTTCTTCGTTTTACTTTTATAACCAGACGAATGAAAAAATGACTTTTCATGGTAATCTGTTCTTTAATAAATTCCTCGGGGCTAATCTTTACTTGACCTCAGATGTGCAGTCTTCTACTTCTCAGCTAAACGAGCTCATTAAACTGTTGAGGTAAGTCAACGTTTCCTCAATCGGACTCACCAAAAGGAGAATGGGGAATGTCTCAGTTACCCCCACTTAATCAAATAGAAGTCGGAGTGAGCTCGGGGATTAGATAAACGAAAGCGACAGTATTGGACACCATCGACGTCTGACATTACACCGGATTCTCTGAAATTCTAACCTTAGTTTTATGCTTTAACTGTTCCGATAAAACTTTGACTGAGAATATAAAAGTGACTTTTGAGATGAGAACTGGAATGTTGTATGTGTTGTGGGGGTAATCCCTTGTTCGTTCAGGGAAGATGATATACGCTATCAACTTAAAAGACGATTAATATGCATTCAAGAAGGACTGACGGCAATGTCCTCTGCCATACCTAGTACTTTACGACTACAAAAATTATGGTTAACATCAATGGCAACTGTCAGCTCCATGGCAGCTTCCTGATCAGCTGTAACGCTTTATACGGGTACAAGAAGGGCATTGCATTCGCTCCTGGCATTCTGCGTACAAAACTTCATGCATTTGCGTTACTTTGAGTTACAGCCCCAAGTACTTGGAGTGCTTGGAGCGTTCAATTCCACACATCTTCGGCCTTTTGTCGCAAGATCCTGAGTCAGCGAATGGGATTACGGCGGAGTCAAACCGAAAGTCAGTACCGCGTGCACGGAGACGATACTTTTGGAATATGATGGCATATATGATGAAGCTGGAATTCGGAGTATAGTAATAAATTGATGGATTGTTTATTTTAATTACTCAAAAAGATTGGAGAAAAACGCTATTTGTGAATGTACGTGCATGTATCTAATGCATCATTTGTGTACACAACGAATGTAAAAAGTGGCGTCTCTCATGTAATTTCTGTTTTCAGAAGTTCAGTTCGATATGAGAGTTCCACAATAAAGGGAAAGTGGAACCGTGGGAGAGTCCCACTTAAAATGCAATTGAATTTCTTCCGCAGTGAGAGACAGTTTTACGCTTTAAACTTTGAGTCCACAAAGAGGTGGCATTCAACTTTGGTAGAGGGAGTTATCAGGACATTTTGTGGATGATTTATTGATGGAGAAAATTTCTGTAGTGGACCCGTATGACACAATGTAGTTTGCTTTTACGTGAAAGTTAATAAAGTCCATACTTAAAATTTTACATGTGAAAATTTCAAGTAGCCATAAAAAAACACACAAGGTTTTTTGCATCTGACAATTATCTGTTATCATGCCGTTTCTTTGTTCATGCACATGTTAAAAGGATTGGTTACTGAAGAAAGATTGATGTTTAATAAAAATTTGGGAAACCTTTCCTTCTTCATTCATGGAAACCATATGTCAATCGTATGGTCTGTTAGTAACTTCGGGAGTTTTAAAAATATGTCATTTCGAAATGGAACATTGCATTATGTGAATCTGTGGTAACCCAGGCACAACTACTTGAACACCCTTTGCATTTCTTTATAACCGTGACACGTCAAAGAAACATTAGTTCTTTTCATCTAACTGTATTCTAATTTCTTTCAAAAAATAAAAAATAGTTTTAAGAGATGTGACTTTGATTCCAAAACAGTTTAAGTTTGAAATAAACCGAATTAATTATATCACTAGTGTCAAGTTTGTAATAAATAAGTACGTCAATTTCAAAGAACTAAAAAGACTTCTTGTAGTCATTTGAGGCTGTCACGTGGCAATTTGTAACATTGAGGCAACTGGAAATCTTTCTTGACGGAAGAAATCTTCCTTCAAACAGTAGTATCTTGAGTTAGAACAACTTTTGTGTGGATCTGAAATGACTCTTGTAATTTTTTGTCCTGTCTCTTTTTTAAAGTCCGCTCTACTTGCTAGTCAGTAGATATTCCTTTTGAGTTCACGGTATCCTATTTTTTTGTTTCAAACTTTATAGACTGATCCAAGTTTCCCATCTTCTCTGTAGTGCCAAAGGCCATTCGCCTTACATCATTAAGCACGGGGAACCTGGTGACGTCCGCATCTTTGGGTACATCGATTGTTTTGAAGAACTCATGAGTCAGGTAACACATTGTCCCCTTCATGAGCCTCTAGAGGTGGTCACCCTGTATATAAATTATATTGGTCAGACTATTGTTTCAAGTTCGGAACCTGAGAGCGGTAAGGATTTTCATAAATATAGAAACAAAGAGAGATTATGTGTTCTGGTGAATATATGCATGTCCACTTCGTTATTAGCACATACTCTCATATGAACATGACGGGAGAAAGTGCAATCTTTCGTTATGTCTTTCATGATCATGATGTATTGGAGAGGCTGAAAATGATATTTTCTCGCTAAATTGGTCAGATAATTTCTCTCGATTCTCAATTTAGGCATACGGACAAGACGATTAATATCTTAGGGTATTCTCTGGAACACAGCTCCAGAGAACCTAACATTTGATATCTGATATCTGATTGACCGTGTTGTTGCTTGCTCCCCGAGTGGGATAGTATCTCTGTGAGGTGATGAAAATAACCTAGACAATGAGAATGCTGTACAGGATATACCGCACTCTTACCCTTTGTCTTAGTGTGGTATGAAAAACATGAGGTTTCAATAGATTCAGCAAAGTTCAGCATGGTCAGTGTCTAGATATGAATGTCGACTTTGACGTTGGAAATTGTCAAAATTATCATCCCATTTTTCTGCGCCCGATCTACATCTACTGAGCTTATATTCAAACATATTAAATATACTATAACTTAATAATATTAAATATTATACGTAGATGTAATAGGAATTTCAGATGAATGATACATAGCCTATCTTTACCATATTGTATTGCATTATGGGTCATCAATTCACGTTTATCTATGCTCAAAATTTGATTTTCGACAGATGAAACAAAACATTCGAACAGTGATTGTGGTAGAATTTGCAGAAATTGGCTTTTTCTCACAATTATTTTGTGAATAATAGAACAAGAGCCATCAGTGTCCTTTTTGTATCAGAAATTTGTATTACGTCATCATATACATTCAAGTAAATGTTTGAGGGAAACATATTTACTGATCTTTACATCATATAAGAGAGACTCTAACAAGGTATCCATTGTAATAGCCCTCGTCGTCACAGTTTGAATTTCGAATAATCTTAAAATTAGAGCAAAACATATGTCCTATTTCCTGTTTCTTCTACTTGGCAACGTCTAATCATCCCACATGTGTTTCTGAAGGCTGTGACGGAGAGGTTTTCAGATTTGATCATTACCTGTGCGAGTGGGCTGGCGGCGGCTGCTTTCATCATTGGCAACGAGAGAAATGGCGGGAAACTAAGGTACGGAAAATAAGTCGACAATGGCTACAAACACCAATGAGAAAAAGTGAACATTCAGTTTGCCATACATAATAATGTCTGATAATAACATTTATTTACGGTTGGGTTGGATGTATATTGGTGCTAGGGGTGTAGGGAATGTTTAAAAGGCACAACCCTATCATACAGTTGGGGTAAATGGTGGATATAAGGCACTCTGACAAAGTATTTTCGTTTGCATTATAATATCATTAAGGACAGTTTTTTTTTTTTTGTCAAAAAAGGCAACGTGTCTAGAAGTACTTTCTGCGGGGGGATACACCCCCCCCCCCGGTAACCGACCCTGCAGAACTATTCTTTAAGATCGTTACGATGAACAGTTACTTTTCGTGTGTTGCCTTTTAATCTGAAATCCAGAGATAATGGAGTACTAATGGAGCAAGTTCAATTGAATAACGTATACATAGTGCACACACGTCCCTCGCGTCGCTGTGGTAGACATTTCTCTGTATATGCAAACACCAATTCACACTAATAGCCGAGCTACTGGTCTTACCGTCCACTCTTGTAAACTTTATTTAGAAGGGAAAGAAAGTTAACTTAGAGCAATAAAAATGGCTACCTCAATTTCAATACACCGTGAAGACCTGTTGCTGAACAACTGTTTTGTGTGTATAGGTCTGTGTGTATCTGTTTTTCCTTAACCCGTTTTTGTAGTTTTTTTATACTAAATGTGGCCAAATTCTCAGTATTCCTCAATCCAAGTGTAAACCAGTGCTTGGGGAGCTAAAGTCAGTGACATGCAAATAAAGTAATCGTGGTCTGAAATTACAGACAAGTACTGTATACTCTATTATTATTACGATAAGGTGATGGACGGGAGAGAGTCAATATGACAACCACACGATGTTACCAGCAAAATGAGAACATCGTGTCGATGAGAGTAAAATCTAACTGTAAGATTATCAAAGCTATCGTGTGATAGAATTTTAAAAAATACCTTTAGTTAAGCCGACTGCAACACAGTTAAATATCTGTGCGATATTTGCCTAAGTGATATTCGCTTAAGATGCTCTTTGAGTTATTTCATGAAATTCACTGTATTTTCTAAACCTATACCAAGTTTCATTCACATACTACCAACAAATCGGCAACTAATGTCTCACATACACTGGAGCATTATTGAAAGAGCAATTGACGATTCAATTTGGTCTATGAAATTTCATGACCATGCAGACACTTTTCATACCCCGAAACAACCAGTACAAGTAAGGGTAAAAAAGAATCGAAAATATTGACAGTTTGTAGAACTACTGGATGTGAAACTTAACATATTATGTTAATTGTAAGTATTGTCATACGTTTATACCCTTCAAAGTCACCACAACCTTTATTGATATCAACTCAGTGAGCCCCTTCAATGATATTGCATTATATAGTGATATGAAACTATAAAAAAAATGCACTATGAAGTAAGTCTTCTAGCTCCTTGGGTACAGTAAGTCAATAAATTTGTTCTCCGTATTTAGAAGGTGAACGCAAACAGTTCCGACCTTCTTCCTTTAACTTTCGTCTGAAGCTGAAGCTTCCACTAACTTATCGAAGTCATCTCACGTTGACTACAAGAACTGGGCTATTGTTATTTGTTACTTCAAGGTTACACGCTTTCTCCGTATCCCGTACCGAAGACAATCTAAGACATCAGATCATTCGATTCCTAAAAGACGTTGGCTTTTTGCCAGAATGTTACAAAGGAGAAGATTTCCATTCCCTTATCAACATTGTTGAGGAATCTTTACTTCCGGGGTACGCCCTCATCGATGACAAACACACCGGTTAGTGAATGAATTAAAACAAATAACGATTGCTTTCACAAATGTATACGTCCAGACAATTGTACGGGATGGGGGTAGACGTGGAAGCGAGGGGTAACAGCAGTGCTTGAAAACTCCACGAATTGCTATTAGCAGAGAAAAGAATTTAGTTAAAATGCTCTGAATAAAAACTAACTATATTGTTAAGTGCAATTCCTTAGCTATCCCAACAGAAAACTTACATAGTACCAATAAACAACAATATTTTGTGGATGTGATTTCATTTGTTGAAGGTTAAAGGAACACGATTGAACCATGGTTGAGGACGTATTTTTCGTGAGGAGGGGGGGGGGGTGGGGCTGAGGAGGCGAGGAGGTTTCTATCTATGCACACAAGGGTCCAACAATTTTTTCGCCTACATAAGGCCACACTGCATGCATTGCATTAAATCAATGCCATGTAGATCAAACGACAAACTTTGCTTTTGTATATAACTGCACAAAACTGGCACGTTTTTCGTTATTCACTTTTCATTCTTATTTTATGTCAAAATTTCAAAGATAGTGCGAAACCCATATATCGTTATTTCATGTACCGTTTTAAAAGTAATACACGAAAGGCTTTCGTTCAGGGGGATACGCATCATGTATTTGTTGCAACGAGTATGCAGAGTAGCAGAGTGCCTAAGGTTTGATGTATGTACGTATGTACGTAGAATGTTGCTATCAAATTTAAGGCAAATCTGGGGAGAAAACGCGTTCTTCACCAGTACTATCTATATTCTAGTATTCGTGTAAGTTGACATGGGTAAATTGTTTCGCTTTTCATTGGCACGGAAATTTGCATTTATCTCGATATGAACTCGTTTGGTATATGGAAAAAAAACCTGATTGCGCCTAAAATGCCTTTCGCGCGTCATTGAAGTCAGGGGCGTTTTCTTCATATACATGGGATTTTCATGATAGTATGTTAAAGCATGACATTATAGCGGCTTAGATTTACGTAAACTCGGGTAGAGGCAATGCACGGGGGATTTATAATTATGTTCTCTCTTACTGTCGTTATAAGCACTTTAACATTTGTTGCTTAAGCTACCCAACATTTTTCACAATTACTTGCATGAAGTAAACAGTAGAAACGGCCAATTTAGGAAGTGGACTTCGATGGTAGCAATAGGCGTAGGCTATGCCTTATTATGACCTTCATTTTTCTTGGGGAATCTTTAACAGCAATGGTGTCAGGAGTGAAATAATCATTAAAAAAAGACTTCACACAAACCTAATAATGGCATTTATCCACTTTCTGAATAGCATCTTGTTGTCTGTTTCATGTAAACTTTGAAAACAATCCCAGTTGTTATTTTATTTCTGAGGGGATCAAGCAGTTCTAGAATGGTCATTTCTTCATCCACCCCTGAATGTTGCCAAAATTGTCCGTTGCGCTTGGTACAGATGAAGTTTACGCAATCCGGAAGGGGATGGCCCATTACTTCAACCTTTTTCTCTCTTTCCTTACGTTTTCCCACTCACGTTTGGCTTCTACAGTTATTCTAAGCAATAGGTGATTTTAGAAACTATCGTACGGTGTGTACTCATTACAATCATATTTTCGATTACATTTGCAAGACTTACTTGAGAAAAATAGGAAAGCACAATAGTATGGATTTATCATTTTTTTTTTTTGTATAACATTTATTTCAGTCTCTTTGAAAACATTCATAAAATTATAATTGAAATTGGTTTAGCATAGGTTCTCTTTCCCAGAATTTGTCTTAGAGGTTGCCAAAAGCAGTGGCATCCTCTTAGACCCAATATACACTGGAAAATCGGTCTACCACATGGTCGAGAGGATCCAGACATCACCCGAAACATTCCATGGAAAAAGAATTCTCTTTTACAACACAGGTTCGTGCCGTCACTGTTTGGCTTTCCAGGATATAAATCAGTGATGAATAATAGATGGCGCTATACCACTATTTGAATTTATTCAAATTATTTTACATATCTCTGTGTACTAATACAAATCATCAATAACTATGCAGATAATCTGAAACAAAAGAGATTTACTGATGTCTTCATTAGGTTATTTTACTTTAAGATATAATGTTCTCAATGTTTTAGAACAAAAAGTCGATTTGTTGATGTCATTAAATCTGAACTTACATGGTAGCACACATTTCCCTTTGCAATGATACTAAATTTAAACATTTTTGGAATCAACGAATAGGGACTCATTAGAGTGAGTGATCTCATTAAGCACAAATATAGATATGTGAAATACCATCACCCAAAGGTTAGTGATATGTTTCACAATTTGCAAATGTAATTAATTATTTCTAGGATACGTAGGTTACGTAAGGAATTGGCTACTGAATACAATTGACATATCTCAAAAAAAAAAAAAAAAATAGAAATGTTTTTCTCTCGTAATTGTTGAAAAATATATCTTAACAGGATGTTTCGTTTGGACGTTATAGATTTAAAGTAATATCTTTAATATTATTGTACATTCTATAATGGTCAATTTGTTATGCCACACTGGTACACCTAATTGAATATTCTTTGTATTTCTTTATAATTCTTAACTGTTTAAAAAGAAACATTACAATGGTTTCATTACGAGATATAATCTTGTGTTCCACAATATTTCAAGGTAATTCTACAATATACCCAGTCTAAATTTCCATTTGTGTTAAGTTTCAAGAGTAATTGGTCTCAATTTCAGAGAACAAAAAGATTGCACGTAATAATCTGCCGTTGTTACATGGCATTTTCTAACCTTGAGACAACTGAAAATCTTTTTTGAACATAAGAAAGTTTTTTTTCCTATCAGCCATATCTTGAACTAGGAAAAAGATATTGGCAAGGGCATTTAATTTCCTGCAGTGAATTTTTTTCTCTTTTACATAAAAACCTTTTAATTTGCTAGTGAAATTATCCTTTAAACAGAGGCAGAAAGGTAGGACTGATTTCTTACCCATACACTGCAGAACTTGCGGATCCAGGTTTAGAACCAAGAGTGAGGAACAGAAAAGTTAGACCAAAAATTGTCTGTGGAAGTTTGCTGGATAAAGTAAGGGATTAAGTGGGATATACCTAAGAAGAATCATTTCTCGGAAAATAAAAAGTAACTTCAAAATTCAGTGTGGACTTTTGTCGGTCCGAATCGCACCTGCTCGCATTCATTTCAGATCCATCCCAACATAATCATCTGTGTACCAACAGCTTGGCCTGTCCCGAACAAAGTACTTGGTTCCGCAAAGATGCTACATATCATCTAATTGAATGGTTTACTTCATCCAAACCGAAACAATTAATTAAAAACAAACAATTTATTAAAAGAATACGGCACGTTCCACTAATTAAGGCTGGGACTCTGGTAGGATAACTCTTCGTGTAAATGCTTTCCATGTTTTTTTTATTTTTCTTCCTGCGAGTCAAGTTAAATCCTGCTTCTAGGTTTAAATCAATATTATTTTAGAATTTGTTCTTTCATCTCTGCCGTATAAATGTCACATCGTGTATGGAGTAGGTTTCCGAAGTATGTGACCGACATTTAACCATTTTAAATGCACATAGACTGTTTGGAGTACATAACTTTCGTCAGTTAATTCTGATAATTCTTTAAAATGATAATTTTACAGATCCTGAAATATAGAAAGATAACCAGGTGATAGTGACACGGGTTGCAATTACAGCATACACATGACAAATATGTGAGGCTATATTACAGTCACTCCCTTGCTGACACAATCACCAAGATAAGAGTTATTTAAGAAAATTTGCAAATACATTTGTAAAAGTTCTTTTCTCTTTGTTCTGCTTTCATAACAGGATCTGTTATTGGAGCGATCAACGATAAACTGTATCGAGCAGTGATAGGCCGTTAACCAGGGAGATGATTCGCCATGTCAATTTATCATTTCGTCTTTTCTGTAATGATATCGCCTTACAATCGTCATCGGTGCGGGTATTGTTCGCAATGTTTTGCACATTTCTTCACTGTGGAAAGGCTTACAGTCTGCTGTAGAAACACAGAACGAACACTGAAGAAATACAAACAGGAGACGGAAAAACTGCTTTCAGTGTTTGGAGTTTGGAAACAAATTGACAACAATTTTTTCGGTTTTGTTTTCTAATTTTTTTAAATCATTTTTTAAATTAAAAAAAAAAATAAAGTTCTTTAAACATCACACAAAATTATATGTAAATCAGAGATACCCAAAATATGCTACAGCATTTACATAACGTTTTGACTACTACAGAACTTACCGTTAAAATTTTTACAGTGGAGATCAATGAAGTTTTACAAGGAAACCAAAGAGATACTTTGTGTACTGCCCTCAGTCATAAACATATTTAGATTTAAAGAGAAGTGTATCATGGGTTCTGTGGTCTTAAGCAGAGGGTAAATCCAAAATTCAGATCTATAAAATACCACCTACAGTGTACTAGTTCACCGAGGAGTGCCAGGATAGGGTTAAAGATCCAAAATAATTGTATACTAATGTGAAGCAAACAACAAAAATGAAGAACACTTACTTCATTTTCTTTCAGACGCTATAAAGCAAGTCAAAGACAGAACAATAAGCAAGCAAATTGTTTCCTTTCCCATCCTGCTTGGGGGGGGGGGGGGATATCTCAATACCTCTTGTTTTAGATGATAGCGGGCTTCTAAGTGGTGACAGTGCAGCAGTTTGGTTTCTGTCCAAGTATTAATTTTGATCTTTCTCCGAAAATATTAGTTTTTAGAATGAAACAATTGGGAATTCTCCTGAGCATTTTCAGTCAATTCTACAGAAGTAAATATTGACGAAAGTAAACGATAGAATTATAAACTACTGTTCCACCAGACAGTTTGTCATTTAATATGAGAAGGTCTTTATATTGAAATGGTATATATATTTACATTAGCTGAAAGGAGATCTGTTCACCTACTTGTTGCAAAGAACTATACAGTACATGATCGATAACTGCAATTGAGCTCTGACAATGGTGACATTAAATTTCTGGGAAAAGTACTCGGTGAGAACAAGTTTAGTTATTGAGGATTCAAAACGGAGATATAATGTCTTGGTCCGGTGATGTTAAAGGCGATTGGTCGCATTATTTTCATTTCATGTGACGTCAGTCTCTCATTGATAACTCATTACTGACGGCGCCACTGTTAACGATTTTCTCTGTGCACGCAATGAATAATACATACGAAACCAAAGCGGTGTATCCACAGTCTACCGATGATTCATTGCTACTAACAAAGAGTTCATTTTTAACTACTGACGTTTGTACTTGAGGGTTATCAAGAAAAGGATGAAGTCACAATAGGGACAAATAAGACCACCAATCACCTTTAACCAAACAAAAAAAGTTATTTTCTACAGATCATTCAAAATGCTAGTCAAAGTAGAGAAACTTCATCAATTGCTTTCTATATCATACTTTGATCATCAATGTTAATACAAGCTTTCAGATTTCACGGGATGTATACTTGCGCCCTCAACAAGAGTACAGTAAACAAACAAAAAAATGCTTAAAGTGTATCTATGAACCTGTATATGATGACGAGAGAAATAATATTTTATCTGAATTGTTGTCTCGGCTCAGAACCATGCTAAATTAATGGTCAAGCAGAGACTTGACCATATTAAGGGCAAATCATAATCGTGAAAAACATTAGCCGTTCCAAAAATGGTTTTTCTTCCCCAAGTTATGCCATAATGAATGAAATGATTAATGAAAATAATATTACTCTTCTATCTGTCGATTTACTGAATATGAATAACAAACAGAAAAATCATTTGGCCATAGGGTTAGATAACATCATAATCGTTCATCGTTGCAACATGCCATTCCATGAAACTGTTCTCACTTGGTTTATACCAACAAAAAAAATTAAGTCTCTGTAGGAACGGTTTTCAGGTGCACGTGAAGTGCACTCATTGATTGTTCCATTGAGTGGTCAACTTTGATCAACATTTCTTTTTTTTTTAAATTCTGTTAAAATTTTGACTCCTCCTTCCTCCCTGAGATAGTTCAAATTTTCCTGTGGGACAATTCGTGTATGGTCTGTAGCACCAATATAATACTTACGGAAGCCGAGATGTGCGGTGGGATGGAGTAATCGAAATTCTTGTAAACCATCTATTTTCCTGTCCCGTTGTCCTGAAATATGCCTAAGGTAGCATACCACTATTAATTGCCCCATCGACTTACACACTAAATCGCAAAAGTAATATGGTTTTTAAAGCCTGGTACTAGTTTTCAACAGATATAAGCTAACACTCTTTGGAAAGCTGACACATTTGCCATTCATGGCTTCTTCAATTTTCCGTACCTTACGTGGTTAGATTTTCTACTAGAGGCAGTCGAAGTTAGCACACCTTGTCACTGGGACCGAATCACACATCGCCTAAAAATGATGATGCTCCGCCAGCTAAGATTCCATAACTTTTCTATAATTGCTTCAATTGCCACCATTTTCACAACATGTATACTTCAACTCTCCTACGTCAATATTCAATCCACAAAATGACCCATCTTAAAGGATAAAATACCAAAAAAGATGCCAAATGTCTAGATCAGTGGCATAGTATCCGCCCTCATTACGTCCGTATCACAACAACTATTTTGGTTAGGATAAACCACAGTGAACAGCGACATCTATTACATTTTGTCTTTGCTTGACTAATTATTGAATGTTTCGGTCACGTCAATTTATTAGGAAGATGGCATAAAATCTTAAAGAAAAAATTTTTGTTTCTTGAAGTACACTCTCATTCCTTTTGGAAGGTACCTTCCATATGTTTTCGACAAACGGGACAGAAGAATCGATGGTTTACGAGCATTTCGATCACTCCCTCACGCCGCACCTCACGGCTTCCACAGCATGTGAAGTTGAAGCCAATTAAAGTGGCGCTATTTCACTTTTTATCCAAAGGACCAGCTTACGCGTAATCGTGTCGATGAATCTACTAATCAGACAGTGCTGGATCTACCATAGATCTCCTCCCCGGCCTGATCAAATGGATTACCTTGGCAAGTCAGCTTTGTCACCAGTGCAACTGGACATTTAGCTTTTAATCGTCTATTATTAAATCGCGTTATTTCTTGAGTATACTGTTAAACATGATCAAATAGCTGTCGTTGTCGACTGTTTACCCTCAACAGTGCTAAACACTAGTCCCGCAAACGCGCTGCGACAGCGAGGCTTACGTACTCGCCCGTAGCAACATTTACTTGGTTCATACATGCCGTTGATGAATTTTAGTTAACCCTGTGGCTTGGGTGCTTAGACCCCAGGGAAAAACAAAGTGGGGGGGGGGCGAACGCTGTGCTCTCTTGTCTATTGAGAAATACATGAGATTGGTATTTCAAAGCTAGTCATGTAACAGCTTAAAACACCCGGAACGTGCCGTTTTCGGCCATCTGGGGAGTTTGTAAAGCCTAAGATTCTTGTACACTCCTAGTCAAATGATGGTGTCTCTCCGCTTAAATAGTACTGTCACAGTCCGCACCCCCTCACTAGTCAATCTTTGTTTGGCAAAATACTTTGTACATCTAGAACCAGAATAACCACGTAATGTGGTACCCTTTGAAATTCTCTTGATTCTCTTGTTACATTGGAAATGCGAAAAGTGCCATTTTTTTGCGATCTGGCAAGTACTTTTAATTTGTCAAAAATTTCCTAGTGTGTTAAGCGTCAACCGACACTGGCGTTCCACCTTAGATAGTGCAAATGTATCACGTATCACGTATTTTGGTCCACACGAAATCCCTTTGAATGAAATGTATTCGTCACATCTCCGGGCTCATGGTCCACTTCGATCTGTATGCAGTGCGATCTCTCACTTTTGGACCCCACTGCTGGAAAATCCTGGCTATGCCAGTGGAACAAATTTAATAGAATAAAAGAAAGGGGAAGAAATTTGCTGCGTCAAGTATGAACGATTTCATCAATGTATTGTTTGGTCACAGCTGTCACGGAAAGTACAGAAATATGTGAAGAAGACCCTCTTCGTCATGAATAATAGTTACGTAACGTTGCTATTATTTTTTCTATAATTACACATAAATTGAAGTAGATTCTACCGACTCTTCGCCATGACCGTTAGACATATGACCACGGAAAAGATTTTTTTTTCAATCTTTTGAATGAATGTTATAGGGACATTACGTAGTGTTAGTTTCTTGACGAACGACGAATAAGATTACATATCCAAAAGTAAAAAAAAAAAAAGAAATTGAATGACCACACACTTTTCATTTATTTTTGGGGAGTGTAAGAAAAGTTGTGGGAAGGAATTTCTATCTTTTCTATAATTACACATTAAGCGAAGTATATTCTACCGACTCGTCACCATGACAATTAAACATATGACCACGGTAGAAATTTTTTTTCAATCTCTTGAATGAATGGTTGGGGCATTACGTATGTTAGTTTCTTGACGAACGACGAGCTGTTCTAAGAAAATGAGATATTCGATCCAAAAATAAAATTGAACGGTCGCACACTCTTAATGCATTTTTGAGGAGTGTTAGAGAAGTGTCATTGCGTAGTTTTTTGGAATTCAAAATTGCATCAAAATGGAAAGCATATGCAGTGTACACATGAATTTTGTGAACCAACCCAATGAGCCAAATTTAAAGTGAAAAGTGAAGAGCCGACAACCTGGTCTTCGATTGTCTCAGTGATCGGTCAAATATTGGCAGTAAAGTTACACATGAAGTAATCTATCGTTTTAAGTGAGGTCGCTTTTGCTAAAAAGAAACGAGCCCTAATACACTGTGTATGTCTCAGGAACAGAGAGACTTTCAATTTGAGTGACAGTTATCTATTGCAATTGATTTGTAAAGCGCGCCATCTCCTTTGTCAGCACCATCTCAAGTTGTTTTTTTTTTGCCCTGATATACAAACAAAGCAGTCAACAATGTAATTTTATTTGATACAGCTTATACAGGAAGTGCGTGGGGAGTCTCTGAGCTATGTCATTGGAATTATGTAGCTAAGAGTCAAACTTGCTGTGATGGGGGGGGGGGGGGGGGGGGTGAGAACTGCTCACAAGTAATCACGATATGCACAACTGGTATTAAAAATTAAAGAGATGAAGCCATTTTAAAAGCAAATGATGTGTCAGTTAAGTCCCTTTCTTATGAATCCCAATTTGCTCATGCAAATGAAAGAAGATAACCTCACAGGAAAATGCAGACGTTGATGCCAACACGAGAATAAAACTTGACAAAATGCAAACTAAAAGTGTCAATAAGTGTGGCCGGAAACTACGGTGCCCCCAAAGGACGTTTTAAAATACAGGTCATTTGTCTTAAATTGCACTTGTAACCAATTGTAAGCAATATCGAACGGCACTACTCGAGATCCCTCAGGATCAAACAAGACAGAAGAAAGGCCCCAAACGAATCGTAATAAAAACGTTGGATCGTTTCTACGATAGCGTGAATAGTAAAGTACGGCAGGCATACGGCAATACGCTGTCTGACTGGCGACGCTCGATATACGGAGATAGATATAAATGCAACTTTTCGACGACGGTTTTCAAACCCTCTACTAGAGAAACGTTTCAAAACAAACCGAAACAGAAGGACTTCTTGGCTGTTTTCTGAGGAGTCTGTGATACGCATTTAAGAAGAAAAAGTAACCGGAGATGGACGGAGAGTGGTAGAATAGAAGGTGAATCCAGTTGCCTTTCATTTTGAGAGAGCTTTTGAGATAGACGGTAGAGAAGGAAAACTAAACTCATCTCATGTTGCTGAAGGTTTTACATGCTGCTCTTTGGCACTCCGTTTTCATCTTCCGAATCCCTTCCACGGAATTGCTCTTAGTGAAAGTCTCTTTTACTTTCTCGATCCATCTGTCTCACTTTAGCTGTTTTCATTCCAGAGAGACACGACTTTAATATATGCACTTTCCTCTCCGAAGTTTCGAAAAGAGAAAAACTCTCTTTGATCTAACGGTGATATGAGAGAACCGATGAGAGCTAGGAGTATTGACATCACCACGGTGGCTTATGTCAACTTGTAGTTAACAGTCGGTCACCAAAGTCATTCCTCTTGGAATGCAGTGTAGCATTGTCAAGTGTAACGATCAAATCGATAGGAGCTACATCGTATCCGTTACATTATTACGACTCAAACTCGTGTCACGACTGCTTTATTGGGTAACACGTGTTCAAAGTGTGTAGCTTATGCTTGGGATACCATGTGATCGAAAATTCCAAAGTAGCCATATGCATATGGTACCGCACGATAAACGAACGTTGTCCCGACTTTTGTTTGCTTTATTAAGTTACATTTTGTAATTTTCTTTTTTTGGTTCGCTTTTCAGTCTGATACGACCATCGCAAATTGAAGTATTAAAATTTGAGGTAGTAAGTTACCATGGTAATAGTTGAAGTGGTTACCTCCTACAATGTGTGAGTTACCCACGATGACCGTAAGTTCGAGTAGAAAGTCAAAAGCTGTCCTTGTGTTAGTGCGCATGTCAGTGAATTCAATTGTGTCTAAAAATATGGGATGTACTCTTTACCTTATTGGTAAGGTGTCAGTCTATAGGAACTTCAAAATCGCAGATATAAATGAATAGATGGCAAATTTTAAGCAGAAATGTAGAATAAAATATACTGATGAAATATCAAAAAGAAAAGTCAGATGTGGTATGGTTGTATTGAGCCGGGAAACCTTGACCTGTGAATGGTACATAAGCATGTTACGAGCGAGAGTATGAGCATAGTGAGAGTATGAATACTAACACTGAAGTGTAAATATGAATGCAAAACTGACTCTGGGTATGTGTCTGAGCATGAGTAAACATTCTAATGAGAGCATGAGATCAAACACGAAACTGAGTATATTTTGAATTTGAAAGTTGAGGATCAGGAAGCCCCATATGGGCTCATCAAGGACCCTATGTTGATCGTGGATGAACACCGGCGAGATTCGCCTATGCTTATCGACAAGTGTCCAGAGGATATCGCGGCATCACTAGAACCAGATAAACGCCAATACAAACCCAGACCTGCTCCCGGGAAACGTCTCCATCCGACTACGAGAATGTGTCCACCGTCCCGCAGTTCACTTTCCGAAAGGCTGAGATGAGTGGAAAGCCTGCCCAGCTCATCAGCCCATCAGCTGCAGAAAGCAACCTGAAAGCCGACAAGACCTAAATCGGACAAAAGAAACCCAAATAACCTCCTCAGCACCAAATCTGAGTCCCCAGAAAATTTTCAGTTGGTTCCGCAGGGATTTGATCCCGGGACCCAATGATCGAAAGACGGACACTCTAACCACGAAGTTAACCCTCCACCCAGTGTAAGTTCACATAGGAGAGCAATAACGAGCATTCAGTAGAGAAAATCAGCAGTGTTAAAGAATTACTGCCCTAGTCAGTATTAGGTATACCTCAATGTGACGTCACTTCTTAGTTAAAGTTAGACTCACCCTTTAAAAGACTGAAAATTTAGGACACACTGAAAGAGTTAAATACAACCAATAAACTGAAATCTGAGTCTTGTTTAACTTTTTCACTATTTTTCATGGGCGACGATCAAGGGTGGGAGGGATGAACAAGATAGACTGTCCCCGCATCAAATTTAATGGGAGACATGACGTCAAATGTTCCCTACTCCCAATATTTAGAGGTATGCAGTAAAAAGAAATTTCGATATGGATAATTGCGATAGCCTATTCGTTTGCTATATTCCGCAATTTAGATTGTTAGATTTAGATAATTAAACAATTAAAGAAATATGTAGTCAAATTCTTTTTTAAAATGATTAAGATTAGTTAAAGAACGCAAATTAACCGGCAAACTCTTCCAAATCTCTGGGGTAGCCACTGTGAAAGATCTGTCTCCATAAAACTTAGATGCAGAAATAGGAGGCTTGGAAAGCAGAACTTCAGATGAGGATCGTAAACAGCTACTTGGTGTGTATCTAGTAATATAAATTACAAAAGTAATCCAGGGGCCATACCATATAGTGATTTGAAGGTAAGTAGAGCTTTCTTATAATTAATACGATAATGAACTGGTAGCCAGTGCAACTCCGCATGATGGGAGTAATATGTCCATGGTTGTTAGAACAGCTGGTAACTAATTTGGCTACTGAGTTTTGTATACGGTACGTTGTAACTTAGAGATATGACGTAATGTAAGAACATACAGGAGACTATTGCGGTAGTCAAGAGGTGACGTAGCAAAAACATGAACAAGACGTTCAATCGATTTACGATCATGATATTTGCTTAATTAACCAATCTTATATATAGCAAAAGAAGCTGCAAAAACAATGTTGTTTATGCATGATCTTCATTTGTGCATGGGGTATAATCCATAGTGATACCATAGTTATACGCAGGTTTTGATGTTTGCAAGTATACAACGTGATAAACTAAATCAAGTGGTACTAAGGCTATATGCACAAAATACAAGTTTGTGGGAAAGATAATCAAAGTCCGGTAATGTTAACAACAAGAAATGTAAGTGTCATTGACTGGCAATTTTTAATTAGTCAGCAACAAAGAATAAAGCGGACCAGCGGTTACCAACAAATTAATTATTCAGAAATATGCATGTTTGACATTACAGGCCTGACCCATTCCACGAGAAATAACTTTGAAAGCCTAATAGTTCAAGTATGTAGATTTGTAACCTTTTTTACTCTTACCAATCTAGGTTCTTTTCATATTTTTGAACCTTAACTCATTGTCAAATTCATTATATCAAAGATCTGCAGTTTAAGCATTTTCTTTGTCTAAGATATTGGTTTATTTACATCTGGTAGGTCTATGTGTCCATTGACATACCCCTATCCAATTTGCTCATGTTAGGGGGTGATACTTAGAGGGTAATCCGATGTGATTTTTCTCTGACGATCCGATGACCGATTATTGTATCACAACATTGGCCGATATCCGATATTTTCCCTGTCAAGTGCGTCCTCTCCTGAAAATATTTTCATTTTATACTGATGTAGTCTGTGGAGTACTTTTATCATAATTATGAAATCTGCGCAAACTCTACAGATATATCCTATTTTAACATTTTCAGGTGGAAAATAGGACATTTCCCAATTCCCCATCCCTTTCTATGGAATAATATGTCCCCCCCCCCCTGCAAAAATATATTTGCAGGTTGCTGCACATCGGCTACTAAATTTCTTCGGTCTGGTCTTTTACCAATCGATAGTGGTAAAATCGACCCGATTCCGATGTCTGATTCGATTACCGGTTGATCTCGAGTGATAATCGGTATTAATTATAACATGAATGTTACCACATGCATCATTTGATAACGATTTAATCGTTTCCACAAACAAGCTGTGACGATACTCTCATGGGATTCTCGGTAGTGGGTGACATTAAATGGTACGATCTGTCGTTCCTACTGTGTAGGTTCAACTTCCAATTGGTTTTACATGCAAGTACTTCACACTCTTCTGGCATGTATGGTAAATTTATTAAAACCGTTTAGCCATCCAATTTGCCAATTGAGAATATCTTAGTTAAGTGTCATGTTTTAAAACATGTATACCCTGTGAAACACGTGATTACATTGATGCGACACTAAAATTGATATGAGTGTTAGATGCATTTTCACGCTTCATTATAAATTCTTTAATTTGTTGAATTATTTCTCATTGCAATCAATCTGTACTTTTTAGAAACTACAAGAGACCAGGTTGTATGACTCGATTAAACTTTGTTCAACTTGCAACACATGTCCTATCCAGATACAAAGCTCTGGTCGGAATGCCTCTGAAATATTGGCAACTCTTTAACCATGTATGTAAAGTAATTATATTCCTGCGTAGAATAATTTGGCACTGCTGTTGCCTGAAACACGTCTTAAAACAACAGACACAATGAAACAAAGCACGAAAAGGGAACCATCAAAAAATTAACATATTTGATAGTTATTCTAATAATTTTAAAACTGTGCTATAGGCGTATCTTGCCACTTGCAATTCACTCTGAAATGTGCGTGTTTCCTCCCGCCCACGTCATCTCAGCCTTTCCATTTTACTATCATTCCTTGATGTAGGTCATCTTAAATTGACTCATTCCAAAGGACTACTCAACGGAACAGCTCCGAGTAATTCATATTCCTGTCGAGCTAGGACTTTGGCCAAAGAAAGAGGCTCCCGTTGGACTTCGCTTTTCGTCGAAGAACAATATTTACGTGACACTTTCCTCAAGTAAAAGAAGTTCATGATAGACGTCTGTTTTCCATTACTATTTTCTATATGAAAGTCATTTTCTTTCATTTTATTTATAGCTTTACAAATTTCTGGAAGCCAAATTTCACGCGCCCCGTCATACAAAACGTTATTTGTTGGAAATTGACAGGGCTGTCATGGACAGTACAGACATGTGAAAGCATATAGGTTCAACGATTTGACCCAAATTTTGGTGTGAGTCATACTTTGCTTAAATTTAACGCCATATTTCCTATTCCGTGACATGTAATGATTACAGTAGATCTTAAGGACTTATAAGCACAAATCTGGGGATAATTGTTAAGATTTTGACACATTTATAATGCAATATGTACGTAGGTATTACATCACTGTTGGCTAGAGAACAGAAATTAACACCAAAAAGTGATTTTTTTTTTTGCAGTTTCATGTTTCGAACAATACTAGCGTTTTCTTTAAGACGAATGCGAAACAGAAAAATATGTTGCTAGAGAGTGATATGTACAACATTGAAGTGACTGAGGCTAGTGTACTAATGTCAATGGTTGCTATTCAATTTCAAGGGTTGCTAATAGGTTACTGTATCAAGTATAGATGTATAAACATGCGTGTGTTGAAAAGTTTTGTTCAGTGTATAAATACAACACTATACGCAAATTCACCTTTTTCTTCAACATTAAGTTACGTACCTTGTTTAAAAAAAGTGCAGAAAGGCTAAGAGAAAAATTAAAATGCACCATGCATACAAGATGAGTAAAGTACTCTTGTAACAGCCAAAAAAAAAAGATGTTGCTAATAACTCCTATTTTTTTTTTAATGGAAAAAGACATGGACATCGAACTTGGGGGAGAAGTGTTCCTAACGTCACATATTTATGTGCTATGTTTTTTACATGTTATGAAAAACATTCATTTTACGTGTAACATGAAAAAACACTGACTTATAAGAGAGAAAAAGCGGTTAAAAAGGGTTTTTTGTCAATGGAAAAAGAAAGCAACATCGACCCTTTTCAAAATAGTATTTTTAAATCAATAAAACATAAGAGGGCAAAGGGAATGATTGTTTCTAAAATCGTATGTTTTATGTGAAAAAAGTCTTTAAAAGTGAGGTGAAAATGCATTTCAAATGTAATATGAGTAAAACACTGACATGTAACAGCCGGAAAATGAACCTAAAAACTACAGTTTTGTTAGTAGAAGAAACATGACATTTACCCTTTCACAAAGTTATAAATAGTCTATAGAAACATGAAAAGCCAAGGGGAAGGGCGTCTTCCTTTAAACAAAAGGAGTTCAAAACTCGAAACAAAGGCCCTTTGAACGCACTGTTCCAGAGCGTACCCGTTGCTATTGTTGAGACAGGAAGCAGAAAGGGGAAAGCTTGACGTGTGCCCAACATGGTACCTAGGGGTTTAATCGTTTCGCAAGTACCACGTTACAACTTTTTATTTTTTAGAATATTGTTTTCAAGCCTTTGTAGGTGCAAATTTAACTAAGGATTCTATTTATCTGACTTAAATCCGTTAAAAAAAGGAGAGAATATGGTGCTCTGTCGCAAAATAAAACTTTCTTTTTCTATGGTGATTTATGCTTCAGTCAATGTTCATGGAAAGGTATCGTACAGTAAACCACGTTGTGTGGCAGGCAATGAAGTTTAAAGTCTTACTTATTAAAAATTTGTTTTCGTTGGTGGTTTTGAACAAAAGTGAAATATGACAGGATACATTTAAATTATGTGAAATGAAATAACTGAGGAGAATATACATGTAAACATAAGTCAATGTTATTTCTGTAATGTCAATAACTACTAAACGACCGGCCTGGTAGATCTCTCCCAATGGACGGAAGACTGCAATAGGGTAAACTATTTTCTCTTGTCCACTCCCGGAAGTAACAATATGAAGTCAAGTGATCTTAAAATGATTTTGTTTACAACCTCAGAGGGAAACAATGAACTATCACAGCAACACCATAGTTAGAATGAGTGCATAATGTTCTACTAATGTAGATGGTTGTGATAGAAGTGACAGTCAAAGATCACGTGACTTATGACCACTTGCAATGTTACATGCTTCTCATAATAAAAGCAAGAAAAATAAAAAATATTGTTTGTATGTCAAGGAACCAATGACATTTGGCCTTTATTGACACTGACTGGAATTAATTTCGAAATGCTTCCATGTGAGGACCACCAAATTTTTTTTTTTTCGTTTCGTTGCGAAATTTGAGGTAATCGGTGGTAGGATATGACATCCTATATGTACAGCCAGTCAACGTCTCAGAAATGCAGCAAATGTTTCATTTAAGGCAGCAACTCATCATCGCAAGATATATTTTTGGCTTAGGGATCACGATAGCAGAATTTTACACAGGGTCCACGTGGATCCATTGTTTCGACAACACATGCGGAGGAAGTTTGAACAAGGCGATAGGCGGGACCAGACGTAAAAAATTGGGAGAAATGATGTTGTCTGGCGTGATAAGTCTTTGTCTGTAAGGGAAGTTCGGAATGCATTTTGGCTAATATGTTTATTAGTCGATTTGATTTTGAACGTTATCACCTTTGACCTAGTTTATTATAAATGGCAGATAACGCGCTTTCTCATTTCTTTGGGAAATCGTTGTATTCACTTTGACATTGTGCCATGCAAATGATGCTTCTTTTTGGTCACTGAACTCATAACTGTTGGCTTAAGACGTCATCGGTCCCAAAGACAACGAAGAATTTTAGCTGCTACACCCAGTGAGATCGGGCTTCACCTGGTCTACTGGAGAGAATATCATGACGCAACGTGTATCCACAGGTACACTCACACTAACGTCACAAAATGTTCAACCCCCCCCCCCCCGCCCCCACCATATTTCAAAACAGTGGTCCCTTCTATCATAATTTACAGATAAAGTATTGCGATTGATCGTTTGATGTCTATCAATTAACTGTCCACCAATAGTTGAATTCATAACCACGAAAATGTTGGTTTTCCGTTTTTTTTTACATTAAGTTATGGCTACCCTTGCCCGAAAGGAGTCCTAGTTGCTAGACGGCCAATATCCGATCCCCGTTGTCGTACAGACGGCCCCCACTGCTTGACGGGGGAAAAGAAAGTGAGAGCGCTTCTGCGCGTGTGACTAGAAAGATTGATTAATCCGTGGTCTCCGTTTTGATTAGTCCTGCAAACACGTGCCATCAGTTTACTTTCTTAAACAAGATTAGACCTTATAAAAACGAACGATGGTTAATCGATCGCTGTATAAATATTTAATCAAGAAACAAGGTAACTTCTTTAAGTCGGTAGTGTGTACTTAGTGCGTTGGATGATGGCATATATATATATACCTATGAGTAAAACCGTAAATTGTAATCTTTAATTGAAGAGAACCACACGTGAGGATCCTTGATGTACATAATATATGCTCATCTGCTTTTGATTGGTATAAGAAATTGCTGCCTATTTTGTTTTTCTTCGAATTACATTTACGGTGAGAAACTGGTTTGCTATTACTCTGTTTTTTTTTTTTTTTGTCGTATATAACTCTCATGTGGGCAACAATTCATGGCTAGTTTTAAAATGTATAATGCAGAATGTCATGTTTTAGTTGTCTTTCCGCATATCGACGAATGTCAGTAAACTGTCAGTTCTATGTCAATTTTGTTGCAGATGTATTTATGTTAGCATGAGGGTAAATTTAAACTTGCATTTACAGTATCTGTTGACATCATTGATCGAACATTCCAATTTGTAATGTTTTTAACACCAAGCGGAAGGACAAATTACTTGAACTTCATGGAAATCCTCCATTTTCATATTCCCACTTACGCGAAAGGGGGACAAATAATCCAATGATGTACAAACTGCATTAACTCTGTCCTTTGGTCACACCAATGTCCATTTACTCGCCAGTTTTATGTGACCAGATCAAAATATTATTTATTAACACTAGTGTTCTTTATAATATTTGCAAGATATCTTAATTTCCTCCTGCAAATTTTACTTAAATTTCAGATATATGTAATTGAATGTGGAAGCGTATGGAGAACGTGTGGCCTGGTAAGTCAGTAGCTTGAAACACACTGTTTTATCCACTAATTTCTGAAATGTTTACTCGCAGAGTTCAGGTAAACATTGAAGACGTTTGACCAAACAACATTTCACATTTAAAGCTAGAGAGTCATGGAAGACATACTCATGAATATTACGTGTGGGACGTCAACATAAACAAAAAAGAGAAGAAAAAATGCCGTCCTGTGCGGCACTGTCTGACTGATTATGCCATTGGCAGGTTATTTCTTATCACGAATCTTTTAAGAAGCTATACGGAAAAAGTTATGGAAGTCGCAGGTCACATATTGCCACGTACAGTAGTGGGCTATACTTTAAAGAAGTGAGCATGTAAAAGCTCAACCTTTTAAGTGAGGCCTAATGAAGCCACAACTTTTAAAATTTAAAACAATATCACGTGACTCATTTGGGAATACACGGTACTGTTATTATTATAAAACAAACAACGTCCTTACTGATAATCAAACCCACAATCGGGTGGCTTAACGTTGATGTAGTGTTTTTTTTTTCTTTTTTTTTTCAAAATATAAAGTCCGTTTCGCAAAATTAAAATTGAGCCATTGAAAGGAGCAAAATATGGTAATGGTAAAAAGTAACGAAAATGACAAAATCAAGTCAAACGTAACCTGTGTATGCGGTGCTCAAATATCAAAATTGATTGATGTTTTTTCTATTAAAGATAGACCTTCAATATATATCAGAATCACTATGCCCCAAGGCCGATAGTCCATCGAGGTTGGAGTGTGTAAACAATGGAATCACCTTGCTTCTTTGTGGGTACTATTTATATCAGAATTTTCTTCTACTTTTTCAATAAACCAACGTTTCGTACAGTGAAATTGTCAGTACGGTCTACATCGTCCACTACAACTAAGAAAGATGCGTGGGTTTTGCATTTTCTTTAAGAGCCCGTGTTTCCCGAACAGGATCGCGGACGTAATACATTGTGTCTTTAATAACACACAGACAGACACGAAAAAAAAAAAAAAAAAAAGAGAAAATGAAAACGCTTAACGTAGAGACCAAAATGATAAATAATGCGAGGATAAATGGGTTCGATGCTAAAGCAAATACAATTATTAAGAACAATGCAATAATGCTAAGAATGATTCAAAAAGAAAGAAGAAATCTTATGGAAAAGAAGACTCTGCAGAAAAAAAAATATAGTAATCCTTGAATCCCATTTCACGGTTTCTTTGATAAACATACATTTTTCGTTGTCACCTGCAAGTCAAATGATGCGAAAAGAGTTCCGAAAATGCAGTCAGATAACCAATGTAATAAACAATTTACGTAAAAACAGGAAGAAAGAGAGAACTATGAAAGTGCATCATTTTTATAAGTGGTCGTACTTTTCAGTACAGTATTACCTTAATGTGCAACCGTTCTTATTGAGCAGAATGGTTGTATCCCACGGGATCAGCTGATTACTGTCATTAAAAGTAGTGTATGCTGATATGTATGAAAAACATATATAGAAGGCAGGCTCTGAGTGGCTGACATGCGCAGACGTCGTCGTTAATAGACACATAGGCAATCTATACTGCGTGATACCTTGTAACCATAGAGACAAGAATTGCATAGAAATAGGAGTTAAACATAAAGAAAAGGTTACGTTATCGTGAGAACGATCTTGGAGAAAGACCATGGGTCTATATTACGGCCCACTCGATCGTATGGTAACATTTAATGAGTTCATTAATTGTCGCTTAATTAGTATTCCAAGTATGCTTCAATTTTTTTTTTCGAAAACTCTGCACTTTGAGCGCTCTGTGACTGAAGACACCAGTCTGAAGACTGAAAAACAAAATACATGAAGCGTCGGGGGGCATTGTGTGATTATTATGTTGATCATATTCTTTTTATGTGTATAATTGATTTCGAGTCTCTCAACTCGTTTTGATTATGTTCATACACAGATTTAACGTCATACCACATATTCACAATTTTGCATAACTTCTTGTGTGTTTCTCGCTTCACGAAACAGGTAACAAGGTGTTGAGATACGGCGTTATATTTTTGTACGCCTGCATGCAGCATATTCAATTATTCAATCTGCGGATATAAGGTTGGCCACGAATTATCTATTTTCTTTTCTTTGTGTTCCTCTTGTAACTCACGTGCACCATCCTTCCGTGGAATACCTACTTTTGCTATAGCCTAGATGCAGGGGTATTACAAATTCGCAAATGTATTAAAAAATGCAGAAGTGACGGTATGCGGTATAAATGTTTCGAGAAACTTCCATAATCCATTTTAATTTAAATTACATACCAGTCAATGAGAAGGTGAGCCTTGGCACATTAAAATATTAAATGTTCATCGTTTTTAGGTCCTCCACCTCTCACATTTTCTGTTCAATTTGTGGAGGGTTTGTCATGCTCTGACATAGAAATAACAATTTCCGATTACATTTTGTTATAACCGTCCCCAAATCTCTTAGCGTATCCGTCCTCCCCTCTCATCTCTACCAGACCGACCGCTCGTTGTATTTGATAAGAGACAATACTTAAACTCGAGAGATACAGTTGCATATCTGATTCACCTTATACTGCATCAGTGTACTTGTATATTTGCACTTTGCGCATAGGCCCGTATTTCTACATACACAAAAAGTTTCCGAAGTAAAATGTTGCCCTATTTACTCGTCGAGTATTGATTTAAAAGTCAAACCTCCTGAAAGCTGTATCTGTACACCTCTTTCCTCCCATTGATTGTTCAGAACACCTCAGGCATCATTTCAACTACAAAGACCCAGCAAGCACTGGTTATTTAATAAAACACAGTGGAAATACAAGACAGGTCCTTAGCAACGGGCATGTCTATGTTGAAAAAGATATATACCGCCCAAATAACACTAGGCTGTTTGCTTTCCTGTGTGATCGCAGTCAATAGATTTAATTTCATTTTCGTCACACCTCAGGTCGCACTCCAAGCGACCATCTCCCAAAATGAATATCATATTTTGGAAACCTGAGAAGGGGCCAATTACCCTGGATATGTTATATTACGTGTTGATGACCTTTTCGCCACCATCTCGTAAGAGCCACATTGGGAAATTGAAAGGTCTCCCGGATTTCGGGGCGATTAATAAAATCTCATGATTGAACTTCATGGACGTACTTTGACGGATTACAATGTTATTACATCTGATCAGTGAATCTGAAGATTCGCTTTAAAGTGGCATGAATTATTTTTTATTTGAGGATTGTATTGTTACAAAATAGCAACAAAACAAGAAGACACTGCAAGTGACTATGCATCAAACGTGTCAAACAAAAGGGTTTAGAGAAATTCCCTCTAATTTTGGCTTAAAACATTATTATTGCATTGTACTTTCTTTCTGTCTCAAGTTTGATGTCAAATATAATATGAGTGAGGCACTGAAACTTACAGGCAAGATACACATAATTAAATGGTATCCGTATCGTTACAAATTCCAAGAGAGGGAATGAACTTATTTTTCCCAATTGTGGGAGACTGCAGTCCACAGGCGATGCTTTCCACAAGGTTCCACAATTTAACTTAGTATCAATAGTAAATTTCTACAGATTTCTGATAGCAACACCGCAGCAGTAAAGCGAGTTTTGTGGAAAACTACATGTTAACACTAGGCCTCACTCGTGACACTGCAGATTTTATATGGACTGTGAACGTATACCCCTTGTCTTCTGGGAGATAATGCCTCTCGGTGAATCGCAGTCCCTTATGGAGGAACTGTCATCATATACCTGCATTTCAGCTTGACAAAGTAAGTTGTCGTTTAATTTGGCTAGAGGTATAATCATACCTATCCACATTTAGTCCCTTCCAGCAGATCCACATATGTAGTATTAAAATGACACATTTGAAAATGCAATTTAAGTGAATGCGTTACAATGAAAGTAGGTCATGTAGAAGATGAAAGAGAATAGCCCTCCTTTCCGAGGATATATTTTTTAACTTTATTTGTTGTAATTAACAGAGAGGGAAAGAAATAAGTCCATAACGAAATATTGGCCGTACATTCAACGCCATACGATTGTGCACAATAACGGGATATGCGTGACCTATAATATTAAAAAAAATAAAATAATAGTTGTACCGCACTGTAGTTTCCCATGCATCATTACGCTTTTCGGAAAATGGTATTTATTTTTGTGTGTTTGTTTTCCTTTTGCTTTTCCTCTTTTGAACGAGGCATGAATTTATTTACAGGATGAATTTAGTTAATGAATATGTCCTCAGTGTAGGGCCACATATACCGTGCATGTATGAAAATAAAGTAACACCACAGCTATTATAAGCACTTTGTCTATGATGACATATTCTTATTTCCATCACACGGCCAGTTTAAAACGGGAAGAGCTGAGATGGGGGTAGGTCCAACTGATCACTGCAGGTATCTCATAAATTGAAGGGAAGTCTATTTTTCACTAATTTTCCTCCCTCCCCTTCTGAAAAAAATGATGTTTCCAAGATACAATTGTGCTTATAATAGTGATATTAAGGTATACGTCATGTTGACCTGACAGGTGCATCTTCTCCTCCGTGTTGGTCTTATCCTATATTTTCTTTTCTTTTTGATACGTCCGAAAGAAAATATACAATCCAAGATAAAAATTGTACAATAAAATGTCAATTACTCTAAATGTGGATTCCCAAACGATTAGTGACTATTTTTGCTTTATAAAATGCACATTCACCCCGCTGATTCATCTGCTATTTGTGACGCCATATGCCGCTCACTACTTATCCCCTTCTTATACTATGGTTTGCATCTTTTAGCAGGATAAAAATAAATCACTTCAAATGTAACAATATGCGCTCCCCCGAAATAGCGACATCCCCAAGAAGAAGCTCTCCATACAAAAACTCTGATCAGCCGAAAACAAAAACGTTGACAATAGTCTAACACCACTTCAGAGAGAGCCTTTGCATATTCCTGCAACTCATCCAATGCGAACGCTTTGCAATTGCTTTTCGCCCTTCAAGTGTTGCTGCCCCTTTCTTGAAGATCTGTAGATAACATTGAAAATTACTTTTTTCTTCTTCTTCTTTATTTTTGGCTAGTCTCAACTGTCGATGTCATACCAAGATTAGCAACTCGGACCTTTATGTTTTACATCTGATGACCCTTCAGGAGGACCAAAGACAGCCAGACGTAAGCAGCTCTAGATATATGGTTAAATAGCATGTACGAGAACTGAAAACAATTTGATGAATATGGTGACAGTTTGGAAATACCTCTCTTTGTTGCGTTGTTATTCATCATTAAGCAACTCACTATGATCTCAATTTTCATTTAAGGTAACTTTAGTGACAAAAGAAGTAAAATAATGTTGTGACTATAAATTGATGTTTCTTACTGCACTTTTTTGCCAGTCAATTAAACACATATTCTCTCAGATCCAGCGTACACCGTTCATGTGCAGAAACCACCACTGGCCATTGGAGCACTCTCGTGAGATGGGATCAGCTTGAAACTTGTGGACTATCACTGTTAGTGTGTTATTAGTTTAACAAGAAGAGCAGCGATAAAAATAAAAAAAACTAAGGTTGACGACAAACAAAGACTCGAATAAGAAACTCCGAAATTCCAATTATTGGAAATTTCGGCCACCATCCATCTTACAATTGACCAAACCTATCTCTTCTGGGACCATCCATCTTAAATGCTAGTAAATATACTGAGCTGTTGGCTACCAAACGACGGATGATTAACTGATCTGTGACTAAAGGGACGTCGAAATTTTACTCGATCAACATGAAGTCGAATAATTTTGAAAACAAACATCTTTCGTCTCCCTTAGTGACCAAATGCTGTCGACATCTGTCCCTTTAAGGTGTCGATAGCTCTTTTGGACTGTTGGATCGAGCGCTTGGAGATAAGATGGAAATATGTAGGACGGCGTCAAAACCTTCCCAGCTTTTCCGTGAGAGAACGAATTCAAACTAGCCGTGCTTTTTTAAAGACTTGCCATTTTCTGACAGATGACCGACGACGGATTTTATAACCTTTAAGCATCAAACACACAAAGTACTTAACCAGCCGAAGAAAATGAGACTGGGTAGGTGCAATATTTAGGTTTAGTCGGTAAGTTTAATATCTTCACCACTTTTGGATCTGTTGTCAGTAAGAACATCCCCCTCCCCCTTTTCCCTTGCGAATGCAGCAATGTTCAGGAGAGGCTGAACCCGTGTTCAGAACATTAACTGACGATACAGAGAACGAAAAACAAATAAGGAGTGAAAGTTATTTTCAACGCTATATTTTTCCTCTTTTTTCCAGATAACGCCTTTCCGCAGGTTTGGATGTTTAAATAATTTAGAGAACAACTCTGTTCCTCTGTATATGCAACTACAGATGTACCTTTGTGTAAATGGACCCTACAACTCTGGACCATGGAGTAAATAGGGCCAATTGAGCTCAATGCTTGTCTGGATACACAGTGAAGTACGGCCATTCCTTGCTTTTCTCAAGTTCAAATCCTCCCCATTTTTCCAGTTTCTCAGGGTGAGAGACAATGTAAATTCTAGTTGTTTTTTTTAATTGAGAAACGTCTTATTTGAAGGTTAGCACTTACGCGCAAGGAATACTGTATACACATTCTTTCAGGGTAGTCAGTAGATGCTGATATTTAAAGAGGCCAATGAAGACATTTGGTGACATTTTCAATGAATAATTTACTTTAATTTGCAACAAACCAAAATACCCGTCGTAACCGAATCAGTGACTACAGCATTTTCTTTTAATTCTTGACTTCACGTACACGCAGGAATCTGAGGGATACAGTAGCTTCTTGTAATATGTTCTCTTCGGACATATAAATAGCACTGTAAAGTTAATACAATGCTTTAAATGGTGATTATTGTTACGTCATTTCATCGCGAACGTGAGGACTCGTTATAACATTACGGGTCTATAGGAATATTGCTCTCAAGTAAATTTAGTGTGTGTATAATAATAACATACCAATACGTTACGGTCAAGGGAAATTAGATATTTAACTATTGCAATAAATACCAAACTTTACGTTGAGGCCATCACTTTAAAAAATCAGTCTATTTTCCGATTTCGTTTTTTACTTGTTTCGTCATTGTTTTCTTCGTTTCGTAGAATTTGAAGGAGTGTCTAATCAAAATTTTCCTGTTTGGTCCTGTTGGATGCTCATAACTAAATTGTAACGTCACAAATTGGCAGGTAGATGAAGCATGTACTACCCTGTGTTTATGTATAAAAAGATACTGCACTGAGTGTAGAATGCCCTGTCAAGGTAAGACATGTATGGTTAAATTTTAGCTTTGATTTTACGCCTCATGACACCGACACGGTAAGATTATTATACATACCAGCAAATTTTGTTGCAGTAAACCCTAAATATAACTAAAAATTGATATATTAATGCTAAAAAGTCACGTATTGTAAGGCAGTGCACGTTATACGTGAGTATCTCCCTACATTTTATTCTAATATTAATAAGTTATTAAATATAAATATGTCTAAATTGAGGTTAGAAGAGAAAATACCATCACGCCGGCTCGAAGCACACAGAATGATTTCAGGTAATGAATGATGGTGATTCTGCATCAAAGCATCATGGGGAAAAATCGCATTAAGTGGTTAACGGATTTCATTTCATTTATTTGTTTTTCACATCATACATATTTGCATACATATATATACAATAATTACATTAATTGGAGTAAACCGTTTATTTATGAAGTGAAGGAAGTTGAACAAAAAACCCTCACGGGCTTGGCGAAGTGCTCACCTCCCTAGTGTAATAGCAGTAAAAAAAGAAAAGAAGAAAAGAGATAACGAAAACTATACTTAACACCCCCTCCCCCGCTACATCCCAAAGCACCAGATGTAATCCCAGCCTGAACATAGTAAAACTCTCTCCGTATGGAAGGGATTGAAATCATAGATTTCATAATGCAATGCCACTATTGCAAAGTTGTGAGTATATAACTACTGTTCTCCAAGGTTCCAGCCGGAAAGCTCCCACCCCCCACAAGGACAATTTCCAACAACAATTTCCACCTGGACAATTTTCCCTCGGACAATTCCCCCACCCCCGTCCTTAACTTAACCCTAAGTAACCCTTTTTCCTCAGGAGTTCCCCCAGGGATAAGTTGGAAATTGTTCCGATGTGAATTGTGGGGGTGCCCGGTCACTCCTTGCCCTTCCCCAAAGAGTTCCCCTTTCCTTACATCTGTTTGTCGACATGTACTTTTCTCTTCTGTTGATTCTCTCGTTTTTTTTTATTTATTTATTTTTTATTAAGAAGAAGAAGATCCTGCCGGGATAACGTCTCGACAAGTTTCTCCCAGGCATAAACAATTTGCTTAAAGTTTTATGATTCTATTAATAGTCCGTCACATTCTCAATTCCAAAGGAGTTAAAGATCTCACTTTTTCGTCATCTGATTCAAGGTCTTACACCTCACACTTAGAGAGTATATTATGTATGAGTATTATAGTAAGTATGATACATTAAGTGACGTAATGACAGGCCATCTTTAATGCGCATCAATTTTACTGAATCCGTAAAAAGAAACTCAAATAAGTAACACACGCCTCCACCTCCCCCCCCCCCCCCCCCCTTCCTTGACTAAAGAATAAAATCACCCTTAGGAAGATTGGCATCACAGACTACTAATTCTCAGAAAGGTTACTTTCAGTTTTTTTTTTTAATTTGACAAATTACTTCTAACTCCAAACTACCACCTATGTTCCTATCTACGTCAGATGTTATTATTTCACGTGAGATTTTGCCTATTCTTGGGACTGAAATCTTAATTTATTTTTTTCGTGGTTCCGGTGTTCACCAAACCTCACATTGTACTCACCTCACGGTAATCCGATTTGCCTTTAAACCTTAGTTCTCTCTTCCGTCCTTCATGTGACAGGATATGTCAATTACACGTCGTTTTGCCAAACAGGTTGGATTTTTGACGTGCGATATACCATAAAATAACACAATTAAAGGATACAATTTAGACATCGATACAGTGCCTTATCAAAGTACTGTTATTGCGGATAAAATTAAAAACTGGCTTGTTTTAGGAGACTGACTTGAATATCGGTTGTTATTCTTCGGACGGGAGAAAGAGGGTGGGTGGGGTAAAGGTATCGGGTTAATTAGTTTGCTAGTAGAAGGCTAAGGCTCTGATCTGGTAAGCTTGAATGAAGGTTAGGAGAAATGAAAAATGGGCGTCAGTATTATTATTCAGATGATAAAAAGTGAGAAAGGTATAGAACTTGGCGAAAAAATACCTAAAGTAAATATCTTGTAAACTAAAAAAAGATATGATCGGTCTTTGTAGTGTGCACATTGGTGTACACAAAGGCTAGACCCGGAAGGGCCATGACTAGGGGGGTTCCGATCTCTACGGCATCCTTAGGGTCGGTCCTTCCTGTCTGAAGAAAAGTTGGCTAGAACCAGCTAGTGGTACTGCACAAAGGTTTGATTGAAGAAGAGAATATCTTCATTGCAGGACAAATCATAACCAGATACACTGTGTTTTCCTTAATTTAATTATGAGAACTTTTAATGCATGTGACATATTGTATAAGATGTACAACATGTACTTGATTTTTTTTTTTTTTGCAATACAGTTATTTGACATGCCATCAATGAAGACGTAACAGCCATAAAATACACAAAGGTACTCAATGACATATGTAACAAATACGAGATCAGGGCAAGCCTTACTTCTTGATTTATCGTGTTTCTAACGTTTCACAATCAGAACCTATTGACCCCAAATGACCTATGACAAAAGCGACTGGACTTTTCTCAAATGACATTTGACCTCCTCTGAAACAAAAACAAAAGGAGTTCTCGAATTCAATATGGTACATCTACATACACAATATGACTCTCTCATAGGTGGTCTTCTTGATACCCCGTGTTTACAAGATCTCACAATATGACCCCTGCTGACCTATTATATAAACTTCATCCAAAACAATGTAATTATTGAGATGCCATGCTTACAAGAAAGGCATCACAAACATACATACAAGCAGAGGCACATACACATTTCCACGTGAATGCAAGGGCTACGATTGTCATGGAAGGAAATATGTTACGTCAGAATTTACACAACACAGAGATGTGTCCTCACGACCCCTCCCCCCCCCCCCCCCTTCCTCCCCTAAATTCATTGTGTGGACTGGAACGCAAAATATGTGTTACACTCACAAAACGTAACGGTAAAATAAGAACTCCATAACTTTTAGGTAAAATTCTACACACGGTTATGTAAGTCTTACATTGTATTGTACATAGAATTTACATATACTGTTTACCTAAATTACGTAAAATAAGAACTCCATAAATTTTACATACAATTAATGTCAACAGTATATGTCAATTCTACATAATTTTGGTAAATTTTACTACATTTTAGTAAAATTGTTATATACACAATGTAAGACTCCTTACCGTTACGTTTTGTGACTGTATATTGCGCCAACACTGAGGTATGATCAGTACCATGAACCTGTTAATGCCATGACGTATGTGAACGTGAGAAAGAATTAGATGTACATCCAATTAAAAACAGTTGGTGTCTCCTGGTTCAGTCAGGAAAACAAGTATCAGGCGTCTGTAGTAAAAGCAGAATGTTAATATTTCGGATATGGAACTTCGGTAAATCCCCACATCCTGAACTATTGCGTTTTATTGCTTTCCTGGATGGTTTGTTTGGAATATGGTCCGGGAGACCAGCATGGCCACATTAAAGGTAAAAATTATGAAACGAACGAATTTCTAGCTATACATGGGTATCAATCTTAAAACCTATGCCTCTGTATTATCACCTATGATCAGTCCACCAATGATAGCAAAGGAAACCGATGGATCATTAAATTATGAAAATCGAATGGCCAGGCCAACTCCATAAAGTCTGGTGAAAGGCCTCCTAGTCTGAGATTGTAAGAGAAAGTAGGCCATAAGCAAAGATGGATAGTGCTGCTTAGGGTAGACATTTTGGTCATCATAAGTACGATTCGAAACTTTATTAACACATGCAAACAAGTATCGCAGAAAAATAAAGAAAAAAAAATGAATTAATCTAGTATGTGGATGCCATGCACACATAAGTAAATAGGCTAATCTTAACTTTAGGAAGCTGTAGGCGTCACTCAGGTCCGAAAGATCGAATGGAACCCCCCTCCGGCAGTGCAGGAGTCAGTACGGGACGGTGACAAAAAATATCAGGAGGAATTTGTTAAAGTTTAGAGATGGCAACGGCTTATACTCATTTGACACTTTTCGCTTTCATCCTAATCATCCTATGTTTATTTCATGAGTTCATCGTGCTTAAGATGGTTACATTGTTAGAAAAAAAATGTGTTTACTTATCAAAATTGGAAATATCGATGCAGTAAGTGAACACACACATTGGTAAGTACACACCCATCTTATACTGCTTTAAAGCCCACCCTCCATACATTGCTTCCGCGTGTACGTAATGACTCGCTGTAAAGTTAAGCGAGCATTTAGATAGAGCATTTACTATATAGCGACACCAACCAACACTCAGTTTGACGATATTACTTATCAGTTGCTCTGTGTACGGTTGAATGGCAGAAGGACCACTGCGATTCACATACCGTGTTGCGAGGATCCTGGGAAAGATGTGTTTCACTTTTTCGACTCAGGGATTTGTCTTTGCCGAGGATTGGAAAGTTCATTAATTGTTGTAAGAGTGAGGTGGCTGTTCACTTAAATAGTATCTAGTATTGCTCGATATCAATAACAGTCATGTGACCCTAAATACTACAGAGGATCTACGGGATACATGGTCACACCTGTTTTTCAAATCTGTAAACTGTGCAGTAAATGAGAAGAATAAGTTCATGTACTACAATGAGTTATGTCTATCTAACCGGCGTTAACATGTCAACTATAAACCGACTATAAACCAGCACGTGGAATTATTTGCGATCAGTTTAGCAAACGTGTGGTGATTTTTTTTTTGCTCTTCTTCCTCGTTGTGTACTTTCGAATGGAATATTGCAGCCAAGACCTTTGGTTTCATCCAGAGTGAAAAAAAGTCGTATGTTGTCTTTCCTGTATGATGTTTTATAGCAGCTCTCGTGAAAATTTTACCTCTGACTCGGAATTTATGAAAATCTGCTATCATTGAAGAAGCCATTAGTCCTCAAACATCGGATTAGGCCTATCTAGTGACGGATTATACACAACTTCATCACGCAAATCGTTTACGTTGTCAAGACCTTGGTATTTATGGAACGTTCAGTAAATAGCTGATTTTTTTTTTATATCTACTAGTCGTCGGGATCCTAGAAAACTAGGGAACCATGATCTGGTCATTTGGCGTTTATCGCGTGTCGGAATAAGAGCTCGTTACCAAATAGTCCAATATCGTTGGTAAACTTTAACGGCTCGATGTGAGCTCATGAATAGACGGACACCACTGTAGGTGTCATTTGGGAATCTAACGGATTTGTTTTGTGTTTTCTTTCTGGTCTTATTTTAGGAATGTTTCAGTGTAGGCCTATGTTGTATTATGTTGAACGCGTTGACCCATGACTTCGTTCCATTAATCTATTGTGCATTGTGCAGTTGATAAATGCCCAAATGTCACAAACCTGTTTTTCATATTCCTTCCATTGTTCAGTTATCGTAAGCCATTATTTTACTTAACGATGACGTGAACAATGCAGGGACGGCTTGTCCGTTTCGTTGGATGGGTGCCGTTCAATGGCGTATGGCGAAAACCTAGACCCAACTTTTCCGTCTATGTGAGGACTCCTTTTCGGAATTAATTAATATTGCCATTTAAATGCGTCATATGCATCCCTCGATGGGTGAAAATTAGCACCGATAAAAACAAACATAGCCTATATATCGGGATTCTCTATTGGTATGTCTGCAGTCGATACGTCCACCTTAGCAAATTTGACCAAATTTTCGCTGGTAGACTCTTTAGGATTATTGTTTTGCACAATAGATAATACGCTCTATTTACGAGTGTGCACTTCCAATGTGGGCTCCGCATACAGCAACACTCATATGGCTTATTAGATTGTGGACTGGTGGAAACATTAGAATACTGCATTGATCAAAGTTACTGTGAGGTACATTTCGTCATTTGGTTTTCCTATTGTGCAATTAATGGGCTTTAATCTGCTTCGGTTGCCAACAATTTTCTTTAAAATTACTTTCTAGTCAACTAGAAATCCGAGCTCATTGAATTACGTAAGTATTCATTTCAATCCCTCAATCACGAGGTAACCGATTGCCCATGGTCTAAAAGGAATGCAAAACATCAAGGGGATAGTAGAAACAATGCGAGGCTGTCATACAGTACAGTATAGCGAAGATTAAATCCTTTTTGGTGTTGAAACTGCCAGTTACCCTACGATATAACCAAGATGCTATTGGTAGTATCGCTTCCGCGAACCGGATATTACCCGCATGTGAAGCTCATGTGCGTGTTCTTCGGGGCACTTCTGCTATCATATTTGGAGGTGAATGGGCTTAGTGCTACACCGATTCGTAAAGTAGCCCGGATCGAGGGCCAGCTGATGATAGGCGCTCTCTTCTCTGTGCACGACAAACCGCCAGACGACGACAAGGCGTCCATGCGACAGTGCGGAGCGATACGGGAACAGTACGGTATCCAGCGGGTCGAAGTCATGTTGAAAACCATCCGCCAAATCAATCAAGATCCAAGAATACTTAAAGGGGTCACCCTCGGTTGCGAAATAAGGGACTCGTGTTGGTTTTCCTCTGTCGCCTTGGAGCAGAGTCTGGAATTTTTAAGCGATTCCCTCAGCCCCGTAGAATCCTCCTCTCAAACGGCTGAGGAAGATGAAGAAGGAAGTTGCGCCAAGCCATCTCGTCCAGAGAAAAATCCTATCGTGGCTGTGATAGGGCCAGGGTCCAGCACCGTATCCATTCAGGTCCAAAATTTATTGCAATTGTTCAACATTCCCCAGATCGCTTATTCCGCTACCAGCAAGGACTTGAGCGACAAAAGCATCTACAAGACCTTTCTCCGGGTTTGTCCCCCTGATACAATGCAAGCAAAGGCAATGGTGGATATTGCTAGGAGGTATAACTGGACCTACGTCTCCGCAGTGTACACCGAAGGTAAGTAAAATCAATTTTTTGATTGGTGTTAATTTTATCGTACTGTATGTAGTCGTTGCATTGAATAAAGCATCAATTTTCACTTTTCGTACATAATTTTCTGCTGTTTTTTTTTTTTTTTTGCCGCATGGGTCTCAATTCATAGTGAATTATTGGCACCATACCAACACTAAGTAAAGGATATTTTGCACTTATGACACCAAAAGTATGACATGCTTTGTGTTAACCCTGCAGTATTACGTCCTGTTACTCTGCCTTCACATTCAACCTTAGCAAACTATATAAACAGTAAAGATATATATGCAAGACCATATATATCATTACCCAGAGCCCCGTGTCACACAGACCTGAGGGTGCTTGCGTTCACGTTACCTGTGATTATCTCATGACAGTTTGCAGGGCGATTGCGACGGTGAATAAGGGAGAAGTTCCTTGAGACACAACGCCGGCTATACGAGGGACCTGTACAGCAGATAGTTATTAAAAGAAATGAAAAGGAACGTAATTACTACGTCATGAGTGTGACTTACTCCACGTATGTAAGACATTACATATTGGCTTACCACAATGGCAAATTCAACTCGCAAGGGACACAATGGCCCTCTAACGATTAAATTACATGGCGAAACTGTAAAAGGCTAGGTATAGGACCGACTGGGTTGTTAAGCCCTACACCCGATAATATATGTACGGGGGCCACCCATTCACAGCCACCTTACCCATCTTCCCTTCAAGTTTATTAAACGTGTGACTCGTATACTGGGAGTATAATCCAACTCATGTAAGCCCTCATGCCTGACTTGTACACATCTGCGTTGATGGATTCTTGCTTATATGTCATTAAGTGCATCCCATTGTAACTCTATGACTATACGCGTGTGACTCATAATTTTACAAGTGCGATCCAAGCAAGCAATAGAGTCGACTTTTCAATACCGGTTGTATTTGTTCTCTCAATTGACACAGGAAGTCATCGAGTCAACGCGAAATTTTGCAGCAAAAGTAATCATACAATTATATACGCCGACTCATTCTTCACGCTACTCGTAGTTTGAAAAGTTTTATCGAACTTAGGCAGAAAGTAACGACTGTAACGGGTTCCAAGGTGAAGTGATCTTATTCATCTTCTGCAGATGTATACCTCTGAAGGTGTACATTATCGTGAGAGAACATACTAAGTTTTAAGCGAGTGTTTCCAAATTATTCATTTAGGTTTATAGAACAAAAAAAAACATCGTGCAATGTGTCAATTAACCGACATTTCTAAGAACTATTTATT
The DNA here is from genome assembly GCA_021234535.1 of Stichopus chloronotus. NCBI lineage: Eukaryota > Metazoa > Echinodermata > Holothuroidea > Aspidochirotida > Stichopodidae > Stichopus > Stichopus chloronotus. The sequence continues at coordinate 16,917,002 of CM037845.1, read as the reverse complement.
CAAACAGCGATAAAACCCATACATGGGGGGGGGGGGGGGGAGTCGATGTTGGTATACTAAATTGAGTAGACCTGAAACCAGGCTACTGTTAGTGGTAACAGCTCCCTGTTTAAAACATAATCGAACTGTGTCATGTATGTAATCTTGTATCTCGATACCTTCCTTTGTCCCCGCGGCACGATAGCATCCAAATCATTAATACCACCCCCAATACCGTGACATTGCTTGCCTAAATTTTTTCGCCCTGGGGTTTTGCAATCAAATGCTTGGGTAAGCACATCGGCAGACAAGAGTCTACTAATGCACTATGTGACACACATTCACACACAAGACTATATATCTCACGAGACTGAAGTAAAGTTAAAGGAAGGAAGAAAGAAACGAAAATAATATCGAAAAGGGAATAAGGTTAAATCAAATTTAAAAAGAATAAAACAATTGAGAAAAGTGATAAGTTCACTTTATTCTGGTGACGGGAGAAAAATCAACTAAAATCGTAATATCATAATTAACATATAGGGTAAGTTATTAAAGAAATATTTTTATTTCACTTCGATGTGAAGAAAAAAAATATTTTTTTTTTGTATCCATAATATGTCGCGTGCAAACGGTATGGCAGCGTTAAATCACGCCATTACTTAAGTGTTATTTCAAATTAGTAGATAGGGAGAAAAAAAAATCAGGATATTTATATATGTTTTTAAGTTGTAAATTAATCTTAAGTACTTTGTCATAGATTATTAATCTTCTGATTTATGCAATCACATTTGAGGAGTTCATCGAATATTAATAACTTCAAACTTCAAAATCGACGAGATCCAACCAAGGTCTATGATCATATTAAAGTGGAAAAGTGTACATAACAAATCCCTCGCTATTATTTAAAGTGATGTTAATTATACATATCGTAGTTTCAAGGAATATTACCTCGGGGAGGGCGGTGGGGGGGGGGGGAGGTTGTTAAGTGGCAAAGTTGCCTGTGACATATGTGACTAACGTTAGTCTTCTATTTTTTATTACTTCTTTTTTTTTCAAGTGAACTTTATGGGATCATCAATGATTCATTTGTCTTTGCTGCAGTGTATTTTATGTCGTCAATATGAAAAAGTTTAGGATGGGTATTATGTTATATGGCGCGAACCGTTCAACGGTTAAGCTGGAATATGCTTCATGTTCTCGATTTTGGCATTGCATTTTTCATGTTTCCATTTACATTTTCTGTGTGTGTGGTTGTGTAAATGAATATATACTTTAGATTATTTCTCTGGTTCTCTTGAATATGAGTTTAATTGATCTGTACAGCGAAGTAAAATGCACAAACGAAAAGAAACACACACAAAGTAGAAAACGGTGAACTGCCAATGTAACGAGTACCAACAGAGGGTTCAAATGGAAACTATACCCAGTTTTGAAGAGTGAAAATAACATTCAGAGTCACCGACTCTGAGAATAACCATGGAGCTGTACAGAATAACAACCAGTTTCATGGAGTAAGAACATTTAGTTTCAGTGATTGAGAATAAAATTCATTTTCACAATAGTGAGAATAGGAGTTAGTTCAACCAAGTAAGAATAACATTCTTGTCCTCGCGCCGAGTAAAAATGACGTTTGGTTTCACTAATTGTGAAAAACATTCTTTTTACCCAATGAGAGAAAGGTTTATATTCATCTAGTGAGAATAACATAATTTCCACCGAGTGAGAATAACATTCATTTTCAACAAGTGAGAATAACATTCATTTTCAACAAGTGAGAATAACATTCATTTTCACCGAGTGAGAATAACATTCATTTTCAACAAGTGAGAATAACATTCATTTTCAACAAGTGAGAATAACATTCATTTTCACCGAGTGAGAATAACATTCAATTCCACTGTGTGCGAATATCTTTCATTTTCAACAAGTGAGAACAACATTTATTTTCATTGAATGAGAATCACATTCATTTCTACCGAGTTCGAATAACATTCTTTGCACCGAGTGAGAATAACATCCATTTCCATCTAAAGAGAATCACATACATTTTCACTAACGGGGAATAACATTCATTTTCTTTGAATAGCATTCACTAGTACCGAGTAAGAACAAGATCCAGTTTCAACGAGTAGGGATGACATTCAATTTCAAAGAGCTAAAATGACATTCAGGTTCACCGAATGAGAACAACATTCATGTTTACCCAGTTAAAACGACATTTTATACCTCTATGGCTCTCGAAGTTTTATTATTGCGTGCCTATAGCCAGTGAGTCAAAATTGAGTCAAAATAAACCAGCAGACAGACATTTCACAAGTCTCATATTTCATAGTAGAAAGAGACCACGAAGCGATTAAAATTCAATTTCAAGGTTAAATTACTGTAGGTGTGAAGGCAGACATATTACTCTGCATTTTGCAGTTCAAAGGAAAGCGCCTCTTATAGTTTTATTGGCTTCACTTTAATAAACAAATTTAAGTGCAGTCAACATTGTCAGTCCTATACTTCAATTGTATGTTGCTTTAATTGTTTTGACGTCACTTTGTGTGTGGAAATTAAACCTCACTGGCTCACTTTTTGACAGAAAAGGGTGATCGCAGAGACACTTTCATCACCGACCCAATCGATAGACAAAATAATAACCTTGGAATCATTACTCAAAGAGTAACTCGATGAGAATTATATCGCTATACACACTTTCGAAGACATTCAACAGAAACTATACAGACAAACTACAGTCACTGAATCGTTTTTTTGCAAAATGTATTGGAAAACATAAGTTGCCTTCGTATAATCATAAGTGAGGATAGGATGTTTAATTCATAGTTTTTATTATTGGTGTTTAAAATGGCTAACTCACCTGGCAATATTCGTCATTTCTCCCCCCCCCCCCTCTCCCTCAACATGAAATGCATGGTCCTCTTTTTTCCTTCTTTGTTCTTCTTTGAAAATTGACATACATTCAGCTATTCAGTAGGCCTATACCGCCGTAAATTACAATTTGCAGTCCCACTTATCTATATCATAAAGTTAATCTCCCTTTTGCTTTGACCTTTCTCTTTTCTCTCTTTCGTTTCGTTTTGTGTACAAATTCAAATTGTGCACAAAATCAAACTCGCGTCTGACATGTTCGTATACTGGCCAAAGGTTAAATACGAAGCACACCCTAAATCTCGTTGTACCTTAAAAACTATGGAATTATATTCAGAAGTATCCATTATCTTGATGTTGTCACAACACTAGATTCATTCCATTTATAACTAATACAGCTAATTGCCAGAATCCATTTTCTGTTTAGGTGCATATACGGAATTAAGCATTACAGTGCTCGCTTTTGCAGGGCTTTTCGTCATCTTTCTTGCAACATAACTGCAGCACTACACAGGCACCATTTGAACCAAGAATTACGAATTTGCATCCTCTCTGAAGTGCTGCTCCACTTATACCGTAGTTTAGCTTAGATCCCGACCTGCTTTCATCTTCGTCACCGATTCGCCTACAAATACTTAGCTTGGTTTTCATAGCTCAAAAATAAAAAAAAATGACAAAGAGTTTGCCGGCCGGTTAATTGAAAAACTCGCATTCTGAGGTTATGGGTATATTAATCGAAATTGCCCTGTTAGTGTTTAGAATCTGTTAACTATACAGATTTGGATACTCGTCAAGACGAAGGTAGAAATCGAGTGTAAGGCTTAGAATTATTCCACAGCCTGCTCTGAAAACCATATACAGTAATCTCGTGTTGCATTATTTAACGTAATCTATATGATAGAATGGCCTGTCTTTCTTCGAAATTGGTTAAATCACAGGTCACTGAAAAACGTGCCGGCAATTGGACAAAAAAAAAATGGTGAAACAAGACCAAACAAAACAAAAAAATGGGAAGAAATCTAAGTTTATTGAGATTTGGGTATTTTAACTGTGTACAATGTATAGCCGAATGTCAAATGATGGTTCTTAGGGGCGTGCAAAATCATGCAAGCAAAGTCATACACTTTTGTATTTAACTTTAAGGGTCTGTACATCACCTTAAGACAATGGCCCCTCCTCTCTCTACTCATCTCCCATCCATTAAAGAAACAGGTATTTAATTAGACATCAAATCAACAACTGATAATTTTGATTGCGAGTGGGGGAACAGATCATACTGTGTCTGATACATACAAATAGAAATATTAAAATAAAATCTACCAGCATTGTATACGTTTTCATTCGGTTAGGCCTACGTTATTGATATCATTCAATAATTTTGAAGTTTACACCACTGACTTTACGAATAGATGAGAAGGTAAAAAGCACAAGCAAAATATGTCCAATACAGCTTATTGTCGCTAAGGCTTCACTCTCAGCTGGGATGCAATGAAAGACTGAGGGACACAGCTTTTGAACGTTGGAACCGTTTTACATACAAGAAATGTTTTTTCTTGAACTCTCCAAAGGGAGTTACCCACATTTCTCATATTTCCACTGTACTAAAAGTTGTGCTAATTGTTTTTTGCAACTATCAAACAGGTAAACTTAAAAGAATCAGTACAATGTTAATTAAAACAGGGGGGACTCAGAATTACTCAGCTGAGCACACCAAAGGCCTACAAATGTAGGCAATGTCTGGCTGACGTATAACAAGTGTTATGAATTACTGAGAATGTTCTGAACCAGCCTCTGAAAAATAACAGATTCAAATTTCTATTGATTATCCTTATGTTGCCTATAAGTACCAGTTGTGTGAAAAACTGCCGCGACCTACATTCAAGCTATGATGTTAATGGTCTAATGTTTTCCTTAATTGGACCTGTTTATTTGTGTGAACGATTCATGGAGACGTTTGCAACAGTATTTATGAACGGAAAAGTTTTATTTCCTTGCAAAAAGGATTACTTCAGAGTTCTCTCGAAACTCAGTTTACCGCTTTAATGCAACTCAAACAAGTTACGTTCAACTTCTTATAGAGGTTAAATCATTCTGACCCTTTACAAAGACGTGAGTGAATTCTATTTCTTCTCAGGAAGCGTGAGTTCTGTACGAAATCAGAATCAATCGACATACGCAAAAGGCAGTACATCACCAATGAATTGAAAATCTGCACAAAAGCACGTTAGTCAATAACCTCGTAAACGACGCCATTGGCTGTTTGTTTTCCAGGAATCCAAGTACAGGACGTATTCAGATAACCAGACATCACATGACACTATACAGTTTGAAATGATACTTATATCTCTGTATTTTGATTCCTTCAAGTATACATTCTGCACTTTTCCAGTTCATCGTTCTGTGTTCTATTATTCTGTTTATGCTGCATCTTTAGCGTAAATAGCTTCCTTTTGAAGGTTTTTGAAACTGAACAATGGTAGACCTACATCCCTTTTTTATTTCCCATCTTCTGTATTATCGGGTACATGCATCGCGGAGTAGGAAAGCCTACACTCGGTGTGCGCTATATTGTAGGTTTGAAATTGTACGTTGAGCAAGTATATTGTCGTGTTGGGCATATACTGCAGAGTGTTTCAATGTCAGTATGACACTTTAGGCGGTTTATGTGTGCACCGTGTCCATGGCTGGCTTTGCAGTGTACATAGAGGGGACTATCCCCCCCCCCCCCCCCAGAAATAAAACAGAAAAATCTACTGATGCTGTGACCGTATTAAAAAAAGCACCGTTATGATACAAGGGAAATCGCAAGTGCTCCTCCCTGATTTACACTCGAAATATATATTTTCTTTCTTCACTGCATGCCCTTTTAGAAATTTTCTTCCAACCGTAAGAGGACCATGGGTTATTGTGAATGGGTTCTAAACTTTGAGACGGTTGCTCATCACCTACAAGTATTGCTTTAAATAGGCAGTCATGTCGCGTAATGGTTGAAAATGCACCGCAGACATCTCAAGCATGTCGAAAAACCATGTTCAGTGAAGGAACCTGCAGGCCAGGATGGATCCTGAAAAAAACTGATGTAGTCGAGGTAGGATAAAATGTTTAAATAAACTGTTCGCTTTTGAGAAACCTGCAGGCACACCGTTTACTTTATCGAAGTTTGAAATCTGCCGGAAAAAATGACAACAATATTTAGGTATCAGCCGTCTTGGCCTGTGTGTTTATCATTTCGGTTCTTTGTTGGTAGACTTTTATATGATGGTTCGTGTACGGTATATCAAGTTAGGGCTGGTGTGGAAAGTAAACCCACAGTGACCGATCAGAAATTTGTCGGTGGGAAGGGCGTACCGTAACATAGTACGACAAGATTGGACCGACAGAATTGGAAAATCATCCCTGAAAATACTTCTGTAGAAAATCTATTTTTCGGAGACCAGTCACTCCAAATTCATCACGTTATAGGTTGAACCTTCTTTGACGTAGCATCTTACTTGTAAATAGAACAGACTTAATTGTGACTTTTTTGCAACGAAACATCTAGTACTGCGACAAGATACCAGCTGACTGAAAGATGAATGGAGTGCATACGATACATTTAAGATATGCAAGGAAAAACGTCGATGGAAAGTAATTAGTGTTATGTGTTCAATTTTCCACATCTCTGCACATGAAATGGGCATCTTCACACTTGGTGGTTACATATTTTCAGACAGTGTTTTTTAAGTTATGATAATAGGACCATTAAATGTACCCCCGTCTCTAAGAGAAATCTCTATCTCAACAAAAAATAATGCTAGCACAATTCGTTTCCTTCTCAGCCATAGACATTTCACAGTAGTCGATAATCTTTAATTGGCGCCACAACAGATCCGGGATGAGGGCTCCCATCAGGGCTTGATACCTTTAGAACTCCTCGGTAGTAGTCCGCCCCTCCGTACTCTTGGTAGACAGTGTGCTGTAGATAACCTCAGATGTTAAAAACAAAGGCCTCTGCTGATCTAATATTTGTGAAATTAAAATATATTTTGCGATGGTGCCATTTTGTCTACTGCATGTTGAAGTAAACGTAAACGTTAAAGAACTGTCTTGCTCTTTATCATTCCCCCCCCCCCTTCCAAACTCCCGCCACTCCATACTAAGTTTTTCCCTTTACTCCGGAAATTATCATAATGGAAATAATGAAGCCTGGCATTAGAAATTTGATGCACAGAACACATTTCGCATATAGCCCAATATTATACACTAACGTAAGCCGCTTTCACTTTAACTCATTAACTCGGGAGGTCAGCGGATAAATGTCAATACCATAATGGTCATTTTGGCTAAGTTCCTTCTTTTGTTTCACTTAACATATCAAACTAATTTAAAATCCCACAATAACAAATAGCATATATTAGCTATTTGCTTGACTAAGTTTCCAAAACCATTGAATTTCATTAAATACAGGATAATTTGTGGCAGCTACGAACCAACGTCGTGTGTCCATGAATAATGTAAAGTCTTCTCCGCAGTGAACACCAAGAGGGGAAATGGACTAAAACCCAGGTGGGTTGCGAGCCGGTATAATTATTGGTTTGGTTCATATATTGTTTTACCATACTTGTTTTCGTTTAATTTTGTTTTCGACGAGAGAAATGAACTGAAAATGAAATTTAGCAAGATGTTTGTTGTAGAAAATTCAAATTTCTTTTTTTTTGCTCTCTTCGATAAGCCTGATAAAACAAAAGTCAGAAATAACGGAAACAAACAGTTTCATTAGAAGGAAACGTTATACAGAAATTATAAAGTACGCGTGGTGCAGGAACCTGGAAAAATGCCCTCCCCACCCATAGATAGCCGTAATTTGTTAATACCCCTAGATTTGGGGAAGGATGTACCAATCCAAACATCTGTTTAAGTGTATAACGAAAGGAATTGAGCTTAAGGACCACAGAATTTCTGAGCGCTACGATTTTCCAAATCTCATGCAACTCGTCATACAAGTTACTCGTCTGTCCACAATAATAAAACTGTTCGTTAAGATAGTTATTCACAGAACGTTCATCGTCTCCATGTTTACGAACGAAGGGGAAAGACGTTGAACTTAAACGTAAAAGGACAAATTGTGAAATCAAAAGCATTCGAGACAGATTGCCTCGAGCTCATCGTACATGTCCAATTTGATTTCATTGAAGTTACAAAGTACACGCAAAACGAGTTAACTTTCTCTCTTATCACTCTCGCTATATGTTGTTTAAAAGAAGGATATTGAACTCCCCCAGCGATCAATATCAAAACGGTGCGCGTAGGTAAAACCTGTAAACAGCCATTACACAACATGGTTATTTATCGTCCACCCCCCACCGTCCCTCTTTTACGCATGAAGACTTGATAAAACGGACATAGGGTACGCAGAGTGACATGACTTTTTTTGTTTTCAAGCACATTGGAAAGAGAGCAATTGCTTGCATTTGGACAGATTAGATTATAGCCACTTCAAAAGCCCCTCCCCGATGAAGTCCCTGAAATAAGTTCTTTGCAGTGCAGTCTCATATACCGATAAAGTGATAAAAATAACCCTGATGGAGTGAATTTGCATCTCATTGTAACATGGTCAACGTTACACCTTGTTGTCAGTTTTTACTTTAACCTTTCCACTTTCTAGGCAAAAATATTGCTTAGAATTTACGAAGGTGACAAAGGTGACAGATCGTCAAATATTCAAGAGGAGTAACCTTTAAAGGGAAATTTGCCTTCTGCTTTATGGATAGGATTACCCATCTCATTTAGATGTACATACGACAGGTGATTCTGATAAATCAGCACGCTTGCATTAATTGCGGAACCAACATAATCGCTTCAATTACGATTTAAGCTACAATGTTAATGGGATCCCTTTCTCGAAAAGTTCAGGTTGTAATAGGTTCTTCTCAGTTGCCCTGTGTGACGCCTCTTGCTCTTTATATATAAGAGTCAGTCGTATCACGGCTAGAGACATCTCGAATGCAAAAATCTATCTCTTTTTATGTTTACGAATATGTATACGGAGCTGACCGCAAAGCTGTATCGACACACTTCTGCAACATGTTGAAACTTTAAGTATGGGTTGCAAAGCCGAAACAGCAGATGCGTTTTTGAAGGAATGCGCAATATTGTACAGTCGTTCAATCATGGATCAGACACCTAACACGTGCAAAAGCTGCATCACGTACATGCATCTTTTTTTCAGCTGATTATGTAATTTTGAAGAAGTACACAGGTTGTCTGTCTGTCTGCATTTTCTGTTACTTGCGTAAATGCAGGTTTTCAAACACTGTATATCCTGCTATACCCGCACTGATAGCTCTGTTATCGCTGTCAAATATTAGCAATTAGCCTGTTAAAAACAACATCACTTTATTCTTTTGCAGTGCTTTCTATAAATGATATAAACACTTGATCTTTTCACAATTTAACGATAAAGATAATCACATTGATGATGGTGATGATATTGTTGGTCATTTTGATGATGATTTTGTGGTTGATGTTTTCTTGGTAATTGATGATATGATTTCGATGTCAATAATGTTGATAACGTTGATGATGTTACTGATGGTGATGATCTTGATGACGTTTAGCATCATGATCACAGTGCTGTTGATGGTGATCTGATGTTGCTGATTTTAAAGATGGTTATGTTGATGATGTAACAATAAAGATGTTGATGATCGTGTTGACTTTGGTGATGTTATTGATGGTGATGATCTTGATGATGATTGAGCATCATGATCACATGTGTTGTTGATGGTGACCTGATGTTGTTGATTTTAATGATGGTAAATGTTGATGATGTAATAATAGAAATGTTGACGATCATGTTGACGTTGATGATGATCATAACAGCTGTTAATGGTACTGTAATATCGTTGTAATTCCAGTCATAATGGTGGTAATGTGAGTCATGCAATGATTTTGGTAACACTGATCATGTTAATAATGGTATTGATGATTACAGTTCTGTAGTATTGGTACTGTCCTGTTGATAATGATGTGATGATGTTGATGGCGATTATCATATTAACGTTGGTCATGAAATGATCCTGATGACGTTGATAATGTTGACGATCATAGTACTGTTGATCATTGACTTTAATATTGATAAATTAGACTATGTTGATGATGTAATGGTGGTGATAATAATGATGAAGTTGATGTTGAAGTTCATATTGTTGTTGAGGCGACTGTGATGTTGACACTGATATAACAATTCTGAACGTTGATAAAGTCGATGGGGTGGTAATTGCGTTTTACTGATGATTGTGATGATCATCCTTCACTTAACATACGACCTAACCCACCTCAAGAGAACTGTTTGCAATATTGTGACCTTTTACGCATGCATTTTCTCAGAGTAATCAGATTTAATTGTCCCATTATGAATAAAAAAGAAATAAAAAAAGAAATAAAATGAATAACGAAGCAGGTGATAAGATAACGTACGTATCCTAACTCTCTGCCGGTAATCGTCTTGGTTGTGTCAAAAATAATTAACTCGTGGAATATCAGACAGGCATTACGGCATTCCAGATAGTTTCGTTTTACTGTAAGCTAATCTACTAGTTAATAAAGCTCTGATTTACAAGACAAAAAAAAAAATTCAAAACAAAAAAAAAAGTGACCGCTTAATTCACATGTTACTGTGCGAGTTTCTCCGTTTAGCAGGCTAGCTGAAGTTAATTACAAATCACACGGGGCATATTGGCAACTTCACCAACATTTCGGTTCATTTCGCGCAACTGGAGGGATGTTTAAAGCAACACCATGTAAGGAAGGATTAAAGACAATAGCCAATGACGGTAAGAACCCCGACTGCGGTGGTTTGTGTATTTATAATGAGATATAATCAAAATAAAAAGTATAGATATTTTTACAAGCGCTATGGCCGGGAAAGTAAATGAAAGGAGTTTAGTGAGGTAACTCCATCGATAGATCGTACTGGAATAGATTACTATTCGGTGAATATTTACATTTGGGTAAATGGCGCTATGGGCCTCTGTTGTCACTTGCTACGGTGTCAAAAACATAATGACGTCCCGTTAAATCAAGATATACTCAACTTAGGGAAAAAATGCCATGATAGTCTTTTGTTTATGTTTTCATTAAAAGACAAATGAAAGCAAAGTGAACTGATGTACAAGTATTTCGCACGTGAATATGAAGTTTGAGAGAGCAATACCAAACTATGGAACTTCAAAGAAACATGTTTACAGTTAGGACCAAATGATTTTTTTATGCATACTTGGAATATTTTACATTTCCTTCTCCCTCCCCGCTCCCACGTCGAAATGTGATGACGAAATATCAAACGTACTCATTATGTATGTGTGTATGCATATATATATATGCGCGTGTGTGTCAAGATTATGTGAACTTTCCTTCGATGTAAGCAAAAATGAACTGACCATATAAGCAGAACATTCAAGTAAATGCCTGAGTGATAAGCCGTTTTGTGGAACAATGACTATGTAACCAGAACATCACGTGTCTAACTGTCCCCACTGTCTGTGATTAGGCTTCTAGCTCCATAGATTATTCAGCTTTTAATCATAAGTTGCCTTGAATGTAAACATCTCTGACTTCGAAATGGGCTTCCCCCTCGAATCATATATTCTTATGCAACCGAATGCTATTTTGTTTACTTTTTTCACATTGCGAATGTGGCCTTAGAGATATTGAGACAGTTTCACTAGTGCAAAAGTAGATGATTGGCTGTTCCTCTTCACCGGTAAACAGAGCTCTCTGGTTTAACGTATAGCACTGCCCTCTATAACTGACTGCCACTTCCTGTTAGTACGTCTTTGTTATCCGACTTCGCATTTTCCTGGCACTTTGGGGATATCGTTTGCACTAATGTCCATCTTGTCTGTCATTTTGCCTTAAAATACTACCGAACAATACACCGTCCTCATCTACCCTAAGTTGTGTCACTTTAAGATTTCTTAAATACACACTTATCTGATGTTCCTGGAATCTTTGGTGAGACGAAAACTGAAACCCGTATGAAGTGGAGTTTAATTACTTCCTGTAAAGACGGCTACCCTAATGACCTGGCTATATTAACTGACTGAAAATGTCGCAGGGAAAATTAAGTATTTTCACTGCGCACATGTGCAAAGAGGCATTTGCTAGATTTGTAATGGTACGGAGCCAGCAGATCGGTTATTCTAAAGGGAGTTCTTGATTTTATGAAAAATAAAAATCTTATAAATCTCCTAGTTTAGTGCTAATATTAGTGCCGCCATTTGAAACTTCCCAAGGAATGAAGTAGTTTCTAGACGAAAGATATTAAGCTTCGACGCCGTGGTTTGAAAATTCTCTTCAAACTTTAATACTGAGTATGGACTAACAACGATATATTCGGTAAAGTTGTTGGTAACAGAAAGCATTATTGGCCTTCATACTATGCATTTATAAGAAAAATATATGTAGCATATCAAATTATGAATAAACCTCAGATTGCTGTACAATTCACCACAGAAACGAGGAAGGAGTTTTATCACTATGAAAAAAAAAAAAACATTGAATTCTCTCTGACTTGTAGTACTTGCTTCATGGGATGTGCCAGACATAAGCAGCTTTTTTTATTTACACTTTCTACTCAAATCTGCCCTTTGTCATCTGCACTGAGATTTTGTTGATTTGATGTGGTAATTTGGCTTTTTTGCTTTCTTTGGCTTCATTATGTATGAACATGAGTGAAGAGCATATATGAAGAAATCTTGGGAAATTTGGATACGGAGTAGCTTGTACAAGGCAGGTTTAGAAAACTAGAAATAAAGCGAAACAATCAAAAACAAATTGTCCCTCCCTCCACCAACCTCCTCAGGTCCTCCGGCTAAGGTGACACACACTGCATTAAGTACAGTAATATATAATAGATCAAATTCGTTGTTTAACTACCACTTGTATACATTGTTACTGCACAAAGTAAACAATTACAGCTACACAAGAAAAAAAAAAAACACACACACAATTTGAAAAAAAAAAAATTAAAATAATACGAGTATGGGTATATATAAGGAAAGACTGGGAAATTGGACACGCAATAGCTTGTACTAGGTAGGTTCAGAATACAATAAATAAAATGAAACAAAGAAAGAAAATGCCCCGCTCTCACCCCCCTCCGCACCCTAAATGGGGGCTCCTGCTTTGGTACCGCATACTGCATGAAGTACGATAATGTCATAGGTTCTAATAAATACCATTTGTCATGTGCTGTTTCTGCAAAAATAAACACTAACTTACAAGAAAAAAAAACACCACAAAATTAGAATTAAAAATACTAAGAGTACTTTCATACAGCATTCATTACCAGTTTATCAGTACTCTACTTTATACCAAACAAGGATATGTGAGGCTTCTTGATCAGTTACAAACTGGATACGATGAAACAAAGTGCAACATTATCAAACTTGATCTATCCTTTTGTTTTAATAAAACTATACGAAAAAGTTAATAACAGTACATTAATAATGCAGCACCCAATATCAGCAATGACATTATGGCAGTATAATCATTATCACCAACAAACGTGTATCTTCTTGTTTGTGTCCACGGTTGATTAAGCATCACGTAAATGTTTAATTAAGCTAACCGATTATTAATTATTTTTACCCGTCTAACTGATCTTCTTGTGATCAAAGAAGTCAATATTAATTGGTATCACTTGAAACAAAGGATAACATTCCGATGTTGGATTTTTTTTTGCATCACACCGTTGGTGGAATAATAAAGACGATATTCAAAACAAAATAATAGCGAACAGCTATTAAAAGATATTGTGTAGGCAGTTGCTGCCATTTAAACATTTCAAGCGGCAAGGGACGAAAGGCCCCCTGTTCGCGTGGAAATTTGAAAGCAGAACTGCCATTTAATTCCATGTATGCTTGGAACAGTCGGAACCCGATATTCTCTCTGGTCTAACCTAAAAAAAAATTTTTCCCCTCTTGAATTGTCTGAACTCAAAGCCACGACTTTACTTACTGCCAAGGGTACCCATTTGAATGAGTAAAATTTTAAACTTTGCCTAAATGTTTTCTTTAACGTTTGCTCATCGAAATGAGGTGATTGCAAACCGATTCAAACAGAGATTAACAAAATCTGTCAATCATTTCTTCTTTATCATTTTCTTTTATCACACTACCTGTTTTACGTCCCTCGAAACGTCACAATACGTGAGACATACGGCAGACTAAACGAGATTGTTTAAATAGGAAATAGATCAAATAATTTACGTTGAAGAGAGCTTTGCTCTATCAAGTGCACTTATTACAGTATATATACGTATAAGCAGGCCAGTTGCGGTACAGTTATAGTTAGGCCCAGCTAAGGTCCATGTTAGGCATACTTACAGTGATGTTACCAGAGTTTTTATGAGGGGGGAGGGGCGCTGAGGGAGTAATGAGTTATGAGTTAGTAATGATACTGCCTGATCTGTGTGGTGTGAGGGGCAAGACATTTTCTTTTAATTTCGATGAACTTTTTTTGTCCACTTTGCCCTTTTTTTATGCCACCCAACTCACAATCATGTGATAACTCTGTTTGTCTTGTTTCTAGGATATCGAAGACTGACGCAAATTGACGAAACCAACGAGCACACACACAGACACATGTCATACGATAGTTGATTTTACATTTACATTTAAATTGAGCAAACCGTAAGAAAGTTCTTCGACACAGTGATATTTGTTTTACTCAACACTGAGCGAGAGCTAAGACTTTAATTATTGTTATCGAAGGGTCCGATGTCTATAAAAGCAAGATATGCTGTCTGAAGCCAAAAAATAGCCTCCTTATCGTTTATCATCTGTCATTTGTTTTTATTTGATCCCGATCTGGAAAACAACATCTATGCCATTGATTAGAATGCTAATTACGACAGAAAGAAGAGTGATTTAGTTGTTCGGCTAAAAATTTCGCGGAACTGGGCCCTGTTGTAAATGTTCTTCACTTCCGTGCGCATACTAACACAACGAAACTCCGATGCAAAACGCATTTTCTTTGGAAATTAAGCTCTGTTTGGACAAATAGACTACTGTGCGGGAGTTTCTTCAACATTTTACAACTATGAGAAGTGTAGGCAGGCCTTTGGTGTACTTTGAAAAAAATTAGGAATAACAGCACATCCTGCTTGAATAATAAAATTTTCAATGGTGTATGCGACTTTATTAGTATTTGCTATGAAGGGTTAATCGTTATAGATCGAGAAATGCTGTCTATTTTCACATAAACATGTTTTGGTTGTGTTTTTTTTTTTCTTCCCATGTTCCTTTCGTGTTGATTGACTTGGTCCTTCTCCCTATATACATATGAAATTTGGACACAAATATTTCACATCTCCATAAAATATGGATTTCATATAGCCGTCGGTCTCTCGTTGCTGTTCGAAATTTAAATTTAGCCTCAAAATTAGAGGGAAATAGGGTTTTTGTTTAAGAGAAAACATCCTTATATATCAAACCAATGTTTGTTGAAGTAGAATGATAGATTGTTCAAAATAAGGAAGGACAGTAGCCTTCTATTCAAGCAATAAGCTTCTCACAGAAAAAAAAAATTCAGTCATTTGTTGGTAGATGTTTATTGATGAGACAGAATGTTTTAACAATGATTAAAGCTACTTTCTTTTGTATGTCATGTTGGTGTATTCTAAATGCCCTTTTCCCTTAGTTTAAGTGTCTGCAGTTGTTCAGTGTACATGACTTACGCGGTTATGACCTCCCACATATAGACCTGAGAACACAATATTATCAGAGATGTGTTTCCATTCCATGTATCTTTTCTTTGGTGACAATAAGGCATTTAAATTTGCCACTACCACTCCACTACCACAATACCCCCCCCCCCCATTAGACATATCCCCTTTAAATGTGTTAAGCATTTTTGTGATCCATTGACGTTACCTGCATTTGACCGTCCAAGTTAATTACGAATTATCTTCAGTAAGTAGAATCATTTGGGATGATCCCGTTCTTCGTTTAGGAGTGGTCAAACTGGTGGTACAATCAAATAGTGGAAAGGTCGTGAAAAATCGTTAAAACTATTTGACAAAACATCTAAAATACTGTTGTGGCCACTTCGGCGAGGAAGGACCTGTAATAGTACGAATTTGTCTCTTCTTGTACGAATGGTTTAGAGAAGTGATTCCAACACCTCGTAAAAGTATCCAGTGTTTAATTGAGACGTAGTAAAATCACTCACTTTTTTTTTCAAAATAGAAGGGAAATGTTGTCCCTTATCCACTAATATCAGTTTCGCACCATTACATTTCATAAGTGAGTCAGGTGCTCGACAAATATAAGGGGAATCAGTTTAGGCCCTCTATACACGAGCATCACGTCAGGACTATTTACGAGAAATGGAAAGATGACAATTTTTCAGTCAATGGCGCGCATTTGTGAGTGTATTGGCTATATGCTGTACATACAAACTGAGCAGTAAAATTACTATATCCAAAATTGTTGATTATAGGGAGTTGGGCGTCAGGAGTTACGGAAGGTTTATGTTGTCATCTGCAAATGTCGATTGAAAAATATCGAATTAATTTAATAAATGAAATAACGGCCTCCTTTTGATAGTGTTTGTTTTTAAAATCCCACGTAATACCTTAAAATCTTTAATTTCCAAGGAGACGGAAGATCAAAATATCCACCTACTTTGCTGTAATGGAAAAGAGAAAGCCTATTCTGGCATTATTCAACAAATAGTGGGGCATCACTTGTTAGTCCAGTTCCGCGACATGCCATTCGTAGAGACTTTCCATAGGGGCAAGAATGAAAGAAAACGGGTCACGTGACCTATTTGAGCCGGTGATTACGAATAGACTGATCCCTCGGATCAGCGAGTGGAATATCATGTGCAAACACGTGCTTTCCATGTGCGTATAGTCATTCCGCAGTTGTTTTCTTTTTTTGGAGAATTTTTTAAGTTTCCTTTTCGAAACTGGTCTCTGAAATCTTTCTGCACTGAATTTATGTATGAAGCAGATGTACTTCCAATTTAAGTACTGATCAGGAATTCCTACCATATTATTTAAAACTCATGCATCGAATGCTGTATCATTAACCGACTCTACTATTCATCTTGACATTTAAGGGGAACTTAGACCATAACTTTCCTTGCACTGAAACTGAAAACTGAACTTTTTCGCAGAACTGATACGTATATGCAATCGTATGTGACTCAGAACAAAGTTCCATGTCATTTTTTTTTTTATTTTAGAAGATTTTTATTAAGTTTAATGGCAATGTATGAAGCTGTCATACATTGTCACATTATATACTGTGTCATTACAATTGTGCTGGTAAGGGAGTTATAAACATATTAAACACTGCCTGTCCCTTCATATTTGTCATTTGTAAAAAAAACTTTAGTCAATACAAGCACATCGTGACGTTGACGTTTCAAATGTACAACGGTACCTGCGTTACGGTAAGTTACATCTCGGCTGTTTTTGTTTTGTTTTTACCAGTCTCCTTATTTTTGGGCATGCCATCCCTTATTTTCGAAAATTGAGAACTTGCCGCACGGAGGCAGAGAGGGAGTCCCAATTTGACATTACAAACTTAGGGGGAAAAAAATCGAAGCAAAATTTTCGAAACGATTGCAGGAAGGAAGCCAATATTAATCACTATTTGGATGTGAAATTTTATTCATGATTAAAGTGCCTCTTTGGGTACGACTGTTTGGAAGAAAAAAAAAATACCTATTCTCTTCTTGTCATTTTTTTTTTCTTAATTCAATGTCCTTCTTGAATGGAAACAAAGGAAGAGGTAAATGACTGTATACTGAACACAAGTCACAGGAAACACGTCAATAGTCGTGGTCTTGAAAAAGCCATTAAGTAACTCACAGTGATCGCATGCATGGTGATGAAACGTAAAGGAAAATGATGGAAAACAAAGAAAGATGAACAAACAGGGACTGAGAGTTTTAAAAATGCATAAAGATGAATTGTCATAAGCACATATTTTACTTGGGAATATGTATTCCTCCCGTTTATAGCCGCAGTCAACAGAGCACCAACGCTTACTTGAACGCATTGACTGATGGATGCATGGTATTCAATCCATATGACCGCCTATCCAGCCTAACCAGCACGATGTTAACTATAGAGATCAACCGATAAGTGAATCGGACATAGAATTGAGTTGATGTTTGCCACTATCTGTAAAAAGTCGGATCGGCGAAATTTAGCAAGTTCCATTTGTCGGCCGATATTCCGGCAGAATTCAACAAAGCAGATATGCATAAGTAGGCATGGCTTACGAGATATGAGGATTGTTCGGTCACGCTGGAAAAAATGTCTGATCGGATAGGATATCTGCCGATGTGGTGATAAAAGTGTAGGTCACCAGATCGACAGCAAAAAACCCACATTGTATAACCCTTAATATTTGTAACCTGTTAGATTATATATCTGCCATGGCAAGCAGTAGACTGATTGTTTCATGGAGGTCCTTCGAATGACGTCATTGCGTTTCAATTTGGCGTACTGGCCGTCACCCGCCCATGATGTGCGAATGTGTGGGCACAACACGTTCTTCATTCATTGGAAAATGGACGCCTGGTCCTCAAAATAGAGAGACTCTCAGCATAGAGCTCTCGGGCGAATTTACCTGGGAGGACACAAATTAATGCGAATACGCCCCCCCCCCCCTAACTTTCGAGTGTTATTTCTTTGAAGCTACAGTGTATCAAGTCACGAATTAAGGCAAAAGGTTGCATTCACCTCCTTTTCATCTCCACCAAAGGAAAGAAACCATAATCGACAATATGAGATTCTCTCTCATTTGTTCGCTACCACTGGATTCGCTCTGCATGATGTACCCCCCGAAAAGCAATAACGTAATTTTGTGGGAAACCTTATTCTTTGTGGGAGCCCGTTGTCACGTGTCCCTCTCGCCCGTGTTAAAATCCTACCCTGAAAGAATATAATCATATCAGTGACGGTCCTTACAAGTTTCCTTTGGAAACATGGTCATTGTTACAAATTTCACTTAATCTTCTTTTGCCGAAGTTTTCACCTAAATATATAGTACTGTCTAAACTTGAAGCTCACATTCAAACCGGTTGGATATGTGACAAGTTTTGGTGAGTTTGATTCGTCAGTTACTGCAGGTAAATAGGTCGTAAATTTTTTTACAATTAGCTCATTGATGAAATTACATGGTTTGTACAGATAACAAGTTTGATAAATTTCTTCACAGATAAACGTAATTGAGAAATGACGATCATAAATAGCAAGAACACAAACGATTTGCATAATTGCAGATATTAGGATGTTGAACAATAATTGAATTGATGAATGTCAATAAGCTGGCGCCTGGTAGTCTTCATCAATGCATGTATTATAATTTGTTGAATCTTATTGCATATTTTAGTGACTTCATGTTACAGTTATTGCATAGTCGCAAGTAAGTGAATTGGCTTAATTCGTTTCTCCATTCCATATAGGCCGATGACTTGGCATAGTTTGTCGTTAGCAGGTGAGGTTCCGGTACCCCCCCCCCCCCCCCCACACACACACACACCTTTGCATTACTGTGTAGATAACAGGCTTATGGAATGACATGAATTTTTTACTCAGTCACTGAAGGCAACGAACATGTTTCGTTATAACAGATGACAGTTTTGGGCTTGTCCCCTAGTAGCACGTGTCATACAGGATTACGTCATTTTTCCACATTGAACATTTCCGACAGCTCCGTTCTTGTCAGGGTGTATACAATAAACTGTACCTCGGCGTACAGGATGAGATAGCTTCATCACTACATGAATGGCTATCGAATGCTATAGAAAACGCCTATCCTCGAAAAATTGAAACTGGTCCCATATGGCTGAGCACGGTAAAAGAAACTGAAAAGAATGTAAACATGGAGGCATGACAAAATGGGATTTTTTGAAATACGACCTTTTACTCGTATTGCCCCGAAGGAAGCAATTCAAACGCATCATCTTCTTCTTCTTTTTTTTTCCTTTTTTTTCTTTTTTTTTGGTCTATATCCATACTGTTTAATTTCAAACTCCCCACGGCTGGATGGAAAATGGAGTGAGTTAAATCACGTGACGTTTCGTTCAGAGCATGGCGTGACACCTGCATTAAGAAATATTCCAGATGGGACTAAAGAGGAAAAAAAAAAATACAAAAATCAAGGGGGTTCTGTTCGCACCAGTAGAGTCATATAATGTGCTCTTCTCTATATTTTGAGCTAGACTTTACTTTTGTTTTATGAGACATTCCATTGCCCAAGCAACCTCATGGTAATTGAAGATGCCATCTGCCGAGGGTGATCTAAAAATTGACGAGGCCTTTACGAATTAATGAAAAGAAAAAGAGCGATAGGGTTTTCCCTTTTAAGTAAAAAAGAGACATGACCTGAAAAAAGAGAAATACTTCAAACGACGAGGTGCTCCTCTGTCAACGAAGTTTCGATATTCCGAGGATATTTTTTGTACGCTGAATGCTGCTTGTGACATTCAAAAAGCCCCACAGATAGATGCATTTTAAAGGAACCTAATATATAGATACAAGAACTTTGTAACATTCATCCAGAATGTTTGGAAACTTCATCAATGTTCACGATATCTTTAGAGAGACAATACGAAGTGAAGTAGCCTGCGTGGCTTCTCTCCGCCCCGATGTACCTCCGGCAATTCTCAGACATTCATTTCAATGAGCCTAAAACTTAATGAACTTAATATTCACGGCCATTGTTCGCTGAACACATGGTTACCACGGAGGAGCAGTTCCATTGTTTTTTCACAGTCGATCTATGCAACTACCGACGTGCGATTATAGCGGCAATGTTTCTCTTTGGAATAAAAGCCCTGCTTCAGCCAATCGCCTTGGAGCTTTGAAACTGAAGGTTGCATAGGATTTTTGCGGTATTGAAAGGAATTTCTCTCCAAAGTCGGCGGATGTTACTTTTTTTTCATAGCGATAAACTGAACAAAAAACAAACAAACAAACAAAACCCTCTACGCGGGGTGACAGCTAGCGGAGCTGTGAACAATGAGTCAATGAATGTATGTGCATGGTGTTTTGTTTTATGTTTTGAAGCAAGTGGGCTGTTGTCTTCCTCACCATACTTTGTTACAATGTATTAAGTTTACAGCGCGTGAAAATGCCATCATTGGTTTCGACTTCACATCCTTGCTGAAGGTCAGCACCATCGACGTCTGAAAGGCATAAATCTTCAGGCACCTCAAACTGGAATGCTCACCGTTTGTTCTACGACCAGCAAGAATGAATTTATCAGTGTGCGTCTGCCCAACCACAATTATCATGGTATTATACTGAACTGAAACAACAAAACCATTCACGCTGTCAGCTTCAATTCGGTTGATTTATGTGGTAATTCCTACGTAGATCCTGTTCACTGCTTTCCAGTCAGTTCGGGGGGGGGGGGCTAACTCCAAGAGAAGGCCATGATAGGCACCGTACTACTAATACCACTATATGTGAATTCTGGACGGTCACCTTTTTCCCAGGAAAACCAGGTTTCTATAGCCCCCTCCCCTCTCTCTTTGAAAGCCGGAATATGAGTTGAAAGTTTCTCAATGAAAATCAAATTATGCAGAATATGTCATAGCCACTAAAAAAATTATTGTTTAAGCTACATTTTTGCGTACATGAATATTCGTATCCATTCCCACTGGTCTCTTTGATTTCAAGTAAAGGTGATTGACTGCAACGCTTTCTTGTAGAGTCTGAATTTTGTAGGGCCAACAAAATTGTCGAAACAATTTTCATATTCAAATATCTGGGAGACGAGTGCACAATTCTCTTTCAGATTTTGTGACAGGTGATCTTTTCCGTAACTGTTACTTCCCTGAAACACTGATTAAGAAGAACAAACGTAGATGACCAGGTGATTGCCAGTGCAACTCGTATTCCATCTTTCAGCAAACGTCCTAGAATCGCAATTAATGTCTGACTGTATTTAGTTAACCTGGCGATAGGGTGATTAACGGCCATTATAAGGTACATTAATGGATATCCCAGTCAAACGCATCTTCCCACGCCACGTAAGCAACACTGAGTGGCTTATTCAGGTTAAGACCTATTGCATCAATATATTGATCGAGTGTAGGCACATTTAGTAAGAGACATATGTTGGCCTAGGCCTTTTCATCCTTTACAACATTTATTTAAAGGTCGTGGGACATGAAAATGGCATTATGGACTATTGGGTGCAACCAGCAGTGAAAATGTTAAAATTAGACACTAATTTCATCAAAATCCGTCAAAGATGAACCAATTCACAGGAAAATTAGTGTCTCACAGCTGTATCATGAATAAACATTGGCTCAGTATGCAAATATGTGACGTCAAGAGATTGACTCCTACGATATGTCTTATGTTAATCCTTTGTTTGTGTAACCTTTATTTCAAGGACATTTGAGAATTTGATGTGCTCGGAGGGTTTCATTTTGGAGGCATGTATTTTCGTCTTCCAAAATATCGATATCACTTACCAATGTGAAACTCAGTAATTAAGTAATTAAGAGGCAAAATATATAACCTTGAATAAAAAATACTGACACTGTGAAACATTCCACGTCATCTGTTTTGAATTTTTCTCAAACTTTGAGAAGTCGTATGTCAAAAAACGTAAAAGATATAAACAAAGTTCCAACGGATTTTCACTCAGTTTTACTTCTGCAACTTCTGAATGAAGGATGCTCTTTTCTACTGTATAGGCATGTCACACAACCTTTAAAGTGTTATATCGCATTGAGAATGACCACATATTAACCTCACATTACTCCACGTTACACTTCATAGGCTATACACGTAACGTAACGTTACTTACTCGATATTGTATTTAGCTGCTCTTTGTTAACATCAATTGCTCAGCATTGCACTATATTTGCAATAATCGGATTACATAATATCGAACAATCAAGTATTATAGTGCTGCAGATGCATTGCAGTGCATCATGTGGTACTGAATTATGTATGCAGTGTGTCACATTCCGTGACACCGTGACTCAGATCATTACATTAGCATTTCTTGCAAGCTAAGACATTATAGTAGTTATTTATAAGCAATGCAGTATTACTTGTGGATATTATCGAAACTAGAGATGGCTGTTATTTCGTCACTGTAACGTTTTCATCTTGGACTGTCCATCTCCGTCAGTAAGTGCCAGTATTTCGCCATCTTATCAAGTAAAACATTAACTGGTTACATGGTTATATTACTTACTACGGTTCGTGTTACATTTCCCTGAATTGCACTGAAATGCATTGTATACTTTGCACAAAGCTCGTTTGTTTCACAATGAAAGTATTTCATAATCACATAAGCGTTTAGTAATCATTCCAAACCCATATGTATGTGTAATGGCATTGTGACAAAATGTTATGTCACTGAAACAATGTTTACTGTCATTGTGACAAAGTGTATTGTCACTGTGACAAAGTATAATGTCATTGTAACAATGTCAATGTGACAAAGTGTAATGACACTGTGACAAACTATATAATGTCATTGTGACATACTGTCATTGTGAAAAGGTGTAATGACATTGTGACAAAGTACAATATCATTGTGACATAATGTCACTGTGACAAGGTATGATGTCACTGCGGCGAAGTGTAACGCCACTGTGGCAAAGCGTACTGTCACTGTGACAAACTGTAATGTCACAGTCACAAAGTAAAATATCACGTGCAATGCATTTTGTTGTCAATCTTAACCAAACACTCCGAAAGGAATTTATACTACTTGGGTCTCTGCACACATTTTAGTTCCCCACATCTGTTCAAAATACAGGTATTATCATATCTGTCCCCTCCTTCGGGTTTTCTCTCTCCTCTGCGCCACACTTGCTAGTAGAAAACGATTGACGGATTTAAAAAGCCGTTTGTACAAAAAAAAGTTGAAAACAGTTGCAACGTTGTAACTGACCAGTGAAATATGATTAATTGAATAGCCTTGTTGTTCATATGATAAAAACAAAAATGAAATCATTGTAAAGTCTATGATGGCAGATATGTTATCAGTAAAAACAGAAAACAAGACATGAACACGTCTTTTTTCCATAAACCAGATGTGATGGTTTTCATATGTAACTATTGCTATACGTCAGTTTTCACTCGTTGCCCATAAATCACGCTACGCTCTGCCTAACTTCAACAGATGCTCAATTATTGGCGAGATTTAATCAGTGTGTTATAAATTAAGTCATGAAATTCAGTGACGCTTTATCAATCGTGCTGTTTCTCGAATAATCGTAAAATAATGTTATCTACGAGAACTCTGTTTCCAAGAAAGTGAATAACCGGCCTTAAAGAGGAACCGTACTGGGTGTTGTAATCTCAACCTACACTTAATGTACATATATTTACAAACAATAACGACAATAATGGTTTTATTTTTTTTATAATTACCTCTCTCTCTAAATATAACGACACACTTTCCGCCGTTGTTGTACAGCATGTCGCCATTTTGGAAATGGATGACGTGTCACATGCACCGGCAATACTACGTGATATGGGCAGGTGCGTGTGTGACGTCACGGTCGCGTCATTTCGCAACAACATGGCGACGTGCATGTGAATAAAAAGCATCTCCATAATAACTTCATATTTTCTGCAACGTGAATTCATTGTACTACCCAATAGTGTTTTCTTATTTGAAAAAAAAACTATACTTGAATAATTAATCAGGACTATTTGGAAGGCTGTACAACGGTTTTCCTTTACGAGAGGCAACAATATCATGCAATGTTATTCTGGAGACAATCGCTGTTTAACTAATATTACAATTTGAGAATAAAAATGGCCCCTGACTGTAAACGTGTTGCAGTGGTATGTTAATATCTCACAACAGATGAGAAATTATTCGACAAATAAAGTACAGTAAGAGTGGAATCATTCCACTCCTGAATTATGTAACCTTTCTATCAAATTCTGGAGATATTTTAGGGCGAAACTTTTTAATGGTGTACGTTTCTGACAATTAAAGTTGCTCTGAAATGAAAGAGAATTATTTTTACAAGCAGACATTTCAAACAACAAGCCAATATCTTAATTGTTCCTAGCCCAAAATATTGTTGTTATGGAGAAACACTTTTCTGGTCAAGAACGGTTTCCAGTTGTCGATTACCGAAGTGCCATGTATTAGAAGCAAATTATTGTGAGATGTCTTTGTTGAAATCTTGAGATTTGACGGACGAGAAAATTTCGATGAGAGTATATTGCGATTTACATTAACTTCCGGATGAAACGTGCTATTGAGATATGGTTTTTACCAATAAAGAAAGAAAAATATTCCTAACTTTTATGAAGTATTGATTTATTGTTTCCAGTGGTCAATGGAATGTCGTGTTTCCATGCTAAGATGTGAGTTGGTAGACTATTGCAACCTCTTAAGTCATTGTTTCGGAATTTATTACAGGTAAATATCTTTATAACGAAATTAATTTGTTTTGGGAAATTCCTACCGGGACCGTTGATTCAAGAGCCCTGTAGATAGAGAAGCTTTATGACAAGGATCCATCTGGATTGTGCCTCCCTCCCTTCTGACTTGGTTGGGTGGTAGCAACAAGAAAAAACTGGATGACATACTCATGATTTACCCACCCACCCACCGACGCTCCTTCTTATACCCATCACCAGGCCGTACCACCAACAAACAATCTGTATCTTTGCATAATGATGCATTTATAAACCTGCCATTAAAGGGACACAATAACCGTGTTTGCATTGCCATTTGTAAACCATGAAAACCCATGTTGCGATTCAGTTGCAGATAAATTTCGCAATAGTTGCGAATCGATATCTTTGTCTGTTCCTTTGGTTTTCTACCGAAGATGAATAATATCAAGTGCATAACAAATTTCCAAAAATTAAAAAAAAAATGTGTCCTGTTGTTTGTTGTAGTAAGGTTTATTGCAAATAAGGGATTGTTTGAACTGTTTGTCTTGAGTTAACTTTTCAACATTTTTCACATGATTTCTCAATGTTTGTTTAACACCTGCTAATCAAAACAAGCTTACTGCTAAGCAATTCAAACATTGATTAACAAAACTGCTAGTCAATTTGTTCACACTATTTTGTCTCCCGCCATTACTTCTCCGTTGTAAAAAAAAGTCAAGTACATCAATATTGCTAACATCACGAAAAAAAGATAAATTACAATTGTATCTGACATTAGGTTACGAAAATAAAATATGATAATAGAGACAGTTGAAACTGCAAGTATGATGCCAGGGAGTGATGTCCAGTGTCGGTATTTCTTTTCTTAGGACTATATCTATATATTATCTTCTAATTACTTTTTTATTTAGTTTCACATTGGTAAGTGACATTAATATTTGTAAAGTAAAATACATGCTTCCAAAACAAAATCCTCGAGGCATGTAAAATTCTCAATTGCCCTTGAAATAAAGTAAACAAAGAATGACCTATGACATCAGACGCGAGTCCTTCGCTTGACCCCAAAAATTTGCATACTTAGCTAATGTTTATTCATAATATAGGTATAAGACAGGGACATTTACATGTAAAATTGTCAATGTCAGATGTAGCACGATGGAAATTGTGGCTATATATTTTTTTTATAATTAATACAGCCAATATTCCAAAATGTCTTTGCAAATCACATTACCTGTAACTCACATAATATTTGTACAAACCAGCGAAAAAATTTATGTTGAGCATAAAATTACAAAGGAATAAGTTCGATAAAATAAAGATTTATGAGATGACACCTTTGTGCTAACGCTGCATCACCAAGCCTTATGTTTAATACAAATGTCATTATAGTATACAAAACACTTGTCACTTCGGATGAGACGGTCAACCATTACCAATTAAACCACATCATCAAAGAAAAGCAGAGACATATATTTGTCTTTGTGTAAGATAACTTTCATTTGTTAAAACTACAAGAAGAGTACAATAGCTTAAAAGATTACACTAGATAGGAAAAGTTATTACAACGGGGTTATCAAAATGCAGTATTCGAAAAACAAATTAGTCTTCAACACAAGGAAATGACTTTTAATTTGCATTTGATGTGCGTGGCCTCTTGCCGGGCACTGTCTCTAAAAGTTTTTCCACCAACCTGTTGCAATTTTCATGAGATTTTTATTCATCAATGAAACAGTTTCGATTTAAAGGAAGAAATTTGAGGTTCAAGTCAGACGAGTTGTAGTTTTCCAGGACTATTGTCTTTCTCTATTTTCTGATAGTTTCACAGAATAATTGGTGAAATAATCGGTGAAATTAATTTAAACCAAAGCTATTATATTCTTCTTTTTTCTTTGCCTTACTTTTTTGTTCTTTTTGTCATTCTTTTTTTTAAACATCTACTATATTGCAATACTCTGAAACGTCCCTTTAAGCTTATCTTCACACCAGAAAGATGATGCTAACGTTGATTATTATCAAATCGAAGCTGGTTACTCACAAAACGAATTCAACAGGACTTTCTTTGAATCAAAGGAAAAGTGGATTTTTATTTTTCACAGTGGTATGAACAATTCCGACTGATAACTGAAGCCAATGATGATAACACGCAGAAAAACATAAACAAAACAAAGAAAAAATTGTAACGTTGATTTCTGCCTTTCAAAGACCTAAACATTTGTTGACTCGTCGCAATATGACTGGAATTATGTAATGTCCTCAAACCTATGAGGTGAAACCGTGGTAGACATTTAATTTTGCTCCCATCCCCTTCCTTATCGGTCACATGATTCACTCCCATTGTTGATGTGGCAGATATTTCATTTTACAACAAGGATGACTACCTCCCTTCATCTAACTGAGTGTGGTGGTCAGTGTTTGTCTACTGCATGAGATTCCTCCTTAAATTCAGGAAATACGGTTACGCCATCGTACACTTTTAAAATTTTTAAAATTTCCTTCAGATAAGTGTCAATAGTCAGTAAAAGTGTGACCATCATACAACGTTTATTTGGTTAGTAATTTGGCGGTTTCATTGCTATCACATCTCCTAGAGTTACATTGCGGTTTCCATTGTCCGATGTACAGAGAACTTGTTCCACCACATATGAATATAAATATGTATATATGTACAAAGACACGTGTGGTCTTCTCTTTGTTTGCTACAATTTCCATATCCCGAGGATGAAGCTTTTTTTTTTCATATTTCCATCAAATGTATTGTTTGCTCTTTGCAGATGCCCATATTTAGGGGATCCTACTTTTATGCACCACCTGCATTTACTTGACAACCGCATAAACAAGCTGCATGTAGCGTCAAGTCAGTCTTAATTCGTCATTTCTAACTTGTTTTGATTTTCTGCTTTAAAACGCCACACTAAAGTAAAGCCTTTACGAGAACCATTATTTGTGAAAGTTAATTTTTTTATTTCAATTTTGTTTTTACTTCTCTGTGTTCGCATGCTTATAGCGCTTATTAACGTCCTAAATTAAAGCTGTCAGCCTGAATCTTTTTCTTTTTTAAAGAGAATACAAGTCAACTAGGATTTTGATCGATAAACCGTGTGATATTTGGAAATTTCGAGGATATTATTTCCAGTTCAATTATCTCGCGGTAAAAATATTCTTTTGCTTTGAGCAAGAGCAGGCTTTAATTAACAAAGCTAGTAATTAGATGAAATCACTCCGTTGTGCATTTCGCGTAATGAACTAATCGTGTAATAAATTTAGGTCATATAACTTGCACCATTACACCATTGCATCCTTCTTGGATCCTTCTGTTAGGGGTGCTTTGTTGGTTGTCTATATATACATATATTACTCAGAATTTTGCAAACTGCTTGAAGTAATTACGAACAGACTGAACTTGTTTCTCATTATGACTGTTAACGTCGCAGCGCCATTTTCGTCACAAGTATTTTACACGGGAATGACAAATTACTCCTCGATTACCCCCGACCCCCCCCCCCCTTCTCCCACTCCAGTTGTCACCATAATGTAAACGTTACTCATGATGTGGCTTTCTTGTCGATAAATAGGGGCATACAGATAGTAGTTTTGCAGTCTGTTTGCTAGATATTTGGTGTATTAATTTAAATGTGTAACTGGTAAAGTAGGATGTGCTGTTTGAATTTTTAAAAAAAGTAAACTTTTTTATCATTAATCTTCCATCCTTCTCTTCCATTTGATAACAATCTGGTAAATGACATCTCCGCCGCTACATTTCTTTCATGAGAAATTACATTACTAAGACGGTAGAAGAAAGAGTAATTTAGTTTTTTTCGGCTATAGTGTTAGCAGAACCGAGCCCTGTAGTAAATATGCGGCACTTCCGAGTGAAAACTACCGCCACTCGATTCCTGTGCAAACGCATTTCTGTTGGACACGTAGGATATTTTTTACAAATAGACCATGGTGCGGTAGTTTAAATATCTTTTTACAACTGTAAGAAGTATAGTTAGTCCCTTGGTATACTTTTGAAAATGCAGTAATAACAGCACATCCTGCTTTAACACGGAACATTTCTGTCCACAAACAGTCCTATTTTTCGTTATATTCTCCAATCGTCTCTTAAATTTTTACTGTTTAAACGTTTCTAATTACCGTATCCTCTTCCTCACATTTATTCTATCTATCCCCTTGATACAATTTACATTTGTCAGTTTATACTGGGTAAAATAAAAAAATATGAAACCGTACGTGTAATGTACATCGCGCTCCTATTCCACCTACGCGGGAATTCATTTACTACCGTCCACCTTCCCCATTGTGCAACCATCAATAGCTGAATAGCAGACAAGCAGTGGTTGGCGGTCAATTCAAATTTTTGGCATGTATGTTTTGAAGGGTGTGTTTCTTCCAGGGACATGATTCGTTGGAACCTTCGATCGAACTTCAATCGAAGAGTTATAAGACATATACGGTGACGCCAGTGCACCAAGATATTGTACTATGAGTGGGGTGAGGGGGGGGGGAGGGGGCTTTATATCACAAGGAATTATCAATTAATGTGAAGCACAAACGTGTATGTCCTACTTCCTTCAGGTAGCACACCACCATTAACTCCTTCATTGACTTACATGGTAAAAAAGCGACCTTAGTTGCTCCTCGTGACCTATCATTTCATTTAAAAATTTCCCTAAGTCGACCATTCAGATATGGAGGCTAGAAGAGAGGGCAGCTCCTCCCTCATTCGATATTCTCGAGATATATGTAGTTCGTACGACGGACGTGTATTACTCATGCATTAGTTTTGACTGCATTATACATACCAACGTCTGCGAACTTGGATTTCGACTACAGGTTGTAAGCTATTAAAATTCATGTATGCCGACGTAATCAATTGCACTCAGTACCACTGAATACTTCTTTACTTAAGCTATAAATATTCGCGTTGAGCCAATCATCAGATGTTTAGAAAGACTCATATATAAGTATATAGACCTTGGAATTTAGACGAGACAAATCTCTAACTGCCCGCATGTGTTTCGGTATGTACGCTAAATAAACGGTACATACTAACAGCTGCTGCGAAGGTTAAGACATATGTACTGTTCCTTTGTTTATATTTACGGAGGGCGCCCTTCTCCTATATTTCTTTTTCCTATACAAAAACCCTATTTTTATGTAACGTCAATGTAATGTTGGTCTATCGAAAATACAACTTCTGCGCATGAGCAGTGACGGCCAGTATGCAAATTGTAACCGAGTGACGTCATGTTAATATCCTCTATTATTGTGTGTCATCATTCGCTTATGTATTCAACATTCGTGGGCTAAAACTAAGCTAAAATTGAAAATTAACTTCTGTTCGCAAAAGAAAGAAAAATGAAGGAAAACAAATTACGACTAAAATCTATCATAGTATAAAGCTGACTTAAAAGGCACAGAGAGAAGACAACGGGTAAAATGATTATAGTTAAAATATTGAAAACAACACAGAAACAGCACCAAAATATGCAAACACAGGTTGTCCAATCTAGAATTGCATTGATTACGTAACTCACTGTAGAAATATTTACCGCTGTCCTTGATCGAATCGTAAGAAATTACATGAATAATTGATAAAATACAACTGCCTAGAGAAAGAAAACTTAATAACAATGTAATTTATCAGAACAATTGTGTAAAAACGTACCAACCGATTTCATCGTAACAAAATAAAACAGCCCTCGAAAATGATATAAACTAACTTTCAACCATTCGCCAATGTTAGTAATAATACGAGGTAACACAAGTGACTATGTGGAAGAACTGCTTACGATATAAATCTGATGCGAAGATAATGTCTCTCTTAATTACAACTGTTTGGAATGTCCTTACAAGCGAGGTATAGATGGATATTTGCAAAACATTACTTTTGATGAGTCTAGCCTCCGGACGTAATCTCTACGAAGAAAAAAGTCAGTCTATTGTAAGTCCTTTCGACACTCTAACAGGTTTGCTGAAAGCAATAATTGTCCCCCGTTGAAAGAGTTGAGAAAAAAAAATATACACTTTCTTGGTTAAGCACTTTGTCATGAATGTAAATTATTCAAGCAGTGGTAGCTGCAAAAATATCACGATCTCGGGCTAACTGTTGCATACAAAATGCTCTTATTAACATTTTAACTGTCTTTCCAACAGTGTTCTGAGTTCTTTAATCCTCTGCTAGAAAAGAAATAAAAAGCCCCCAAAAAATTATCCCTCAGAATCGTTACTGAGGAGATAATGCAAGCTTTTGAAATTTTAAAGCGAGGGTCATTTTTTTAGCTGTGACGGTTTGTAGAATACCTATTCATCAAAATACAGTATACAATTTGGTAATGGATGAGATATAATTGACGTGAATACAGGGAGTTGGGAACGCCCCCACCAGGACAAAGGCACCCCCTGTTGCCCAAATTTGGAAAAAATTGGAATGTTCAATTATAAACGTTAGTCCTGTAGACAGTTTGAGAATTCAGAAGATGAAGAAGTACAAAATAATCCCTTTTGATCAGTCATGATATAAGGTTACTTGTGCGTATCAGTTCTGCGAAAAAGTTGATCGATCCATATGCAAAAACACAGTGATGCTCTAAATTATTCCTCGAATTTGAAGATTGATGGTGTGACATACGGTACTTATGACGGTTTTTAGTGATAAGTGTCTAGAAAATGTAATTTTCAACAACGAGGACCTCATATTTTTCTTTTTCTATCGAAAGCTTGGGTTGGGGGTCCTGAATTGAAAGTCGTTTGTTTTCCTAGTTTTATTTCTACAGAGGCCTAATGTATTATTATTGGTTTTATAAATTGTCTTGAATCATTTTGCCTTGATTTTTCAAGTGAGTGTTCTTCTTTGGTAACCCCACTTTCCCTCCCACACGTTGTTTATGTCTCGTTTTGCTCGCTTTGATGACTATAGAAAAACAAATGAATGAAAAGAAAAATGAAATCCCTGATTACCGCTTTCACAGAGCTGAGCACTTTAACATTCAACGTCAGCTGTAATTACACAGCGATTAACAGTTGATTCCTAATATCAGCATGTGGTTTCATTGCTATTCATCTTGGTTAACGTTTGTATTTCAATAACACACACTGGTTTTAAACGAAGATAAAAATCGCTTTTCACAGACTGCTTATGACTCTTACTGCGTAACTGTTATGAACTACAGTAACCTTGCCTAACATGTGGGTAAGTATGTGAGGTAATACCGTCACAGGAAAATGATTTTTTGACGAGAATTCCTCTAGGTCCATATTTGGGTGTATACTTGCTTATACGTGGCCATTTCATTCCCTCTTGGCCGCTCTGCATATTTCTGGTCTTAGTATCAGTCAAAAATTTACAACATAATTCTAAAGATGTTACATTATGTCATGAGAAAAACGTGATTTGGAAGGTCTTGCTACGGTTTTATTACAATTATAGTTTGCAGGAATAGATGCTAAATACATGCTTTTCTGCATTGTCCCACGGTGTGTATATGGGATTTCATTTTGAAACTTTGTATTTATGTTTGTGATGCTACTTGTATAATTAAAAAAATATGAAATGCGAAATTGAAATTCATTTTGTTGATCAGTTCACACAGACCGTGGTCGGTACCATATGTAGAATCTCGCTCTCCCGTCCTACCCACCCCCACCCACACACCCCAGTAGGGTAAAAGCTTATGTAGACGTTGCTATTCTTTTTACTTTAGTTGCGGTCTTTTATCAAATAGGTTAATTAAAAAAGAAGTTTGTTTTAGAGACAAAATGGTATTTTTGAAAACCAATTTTCTTGAATACAGAAATATCATGATAGATTGTTCAAAATAAGGAGGGACGATGGTCTTCATTTCAAGAAGTAAGTTTCTCACACGTAGAAATTTAGAAGGTTACTGTATACACGGGTAATTTATTCACCTAAACTTTCAAAATTCAAACGATGCATCTTCCGTAAGTCGTCGTGCGCATAACGTTTGGAGGCGAAGAAGCTATTACTGAAGTTAATTGGTGAGATCGAATGTTTTAACAACGGTTAAACTTATTCGCATGCCATGTTGGTGCATTTTTAACGCCCTGTTTCCCTTTAAATGCCTCTAAAAGAGATTTTGAGTAGAAACTGACAAAAAAGTCAATCGCAACTCTATTTAATTTATAGTGGAACACACACTAAGAAATATGATTTTTTCAACAGAGAGGCTTACGAGAAAACAATTCTACCATATGTGGTGTATAGTAACAGCCATAAAAACAGGCTATAAGACATGCCTATAAAACATTCAACATTCTTACGCCAACAGTCCCCCCCCCCCCAACCCAAACAATTAAGTGCAAACCACTGTATTTTTCGGCATTTTACTTTATCAACACATGGTAATAGTACACATGGAAAACGACTGATATTACTGCCAAAATTTGTTAGTTATGCTAAGACAAGGAAGACTACAGTACAACTAGAGATCGGCATACGTAACACAATGGTGAACCCGAAATTTAACATGTATCAAAGTTGAGGAATCAAAATAGTAGGCCTGCCTTCTCGATAGACGGTTTTTACAGATGTAGTATTTGTATAATCTGTACGAATGGCCATGGTGGATGTTGCATACAGGTACGTTAAAGTGAATTGGGCCGCTGCGTAAGATATGCTCTCAGCTCGAACTTGCTGTACGTAATAACTTCTTTTCCGTGATGACGTAATCTACAAAAATACGCTATCGCAAATATATGTATATATGAACTGATGTATGCACTTGAGCATGGTAGTCAACAGGGTGCTCTAACCTCTGTCTATTCTTTAAAACGTCAGTGTTCCAGCTAGAAGTGTTTGGAGGGAGGGGGGATTTTTATCAACTTCCCCCTCCCGAGCCTCGACTCCAAAGCTATACCAGTCAATGACCGCATAAACTTCCCTGTCTACCCTTTACCCTCCCAGCATACCCCTACCGTCCCATATACCCTCCTCTAGCAATACCTCTTAAATTCACCATGTACCTCCTTCACTCATACATCTCCCGTTCCTCATGCTCCCCATACAACATACCCCAACCCTAATGTTTTTTTTTTACTTTGTATACTTGACCCTGTCAAGTTCTGTTTGTCATTTCTAGTCACATTTTCATTCGTCCTATAGGTTTATCAATGGTACATGCATAGGAAGAAAGACCACATATCGAATGCTTGCACTGCAGGGATCCATATTGGTGTAATACTTTGAACAGATGCTGACAATGATATGTAGACATCAGTATAGTGCATAGGCTAGGAGGTGACATGTAGTGTATCTACTGTAATGAGAAAGTTCAATTGGTCAATTTTTTGGATTGGCTTTTGTTTCTATTGGACCATAGGATAACAACTCGAACAGCAGACAAGACATACCGATAACTACAACCAGTAAAGTTGTGATTACACCTCCGAACTTCAAACAGTGAAATGTCTTTTTGCAGAGTTTGGGGAAAGGTCACGCTCTCTAGAAACCGTAGTTTTATAGAGATGTAGTGAAAGAGTGACGTCACGTTATCGTGAACCCTCCCCCCTAACAGACTGTCAATCTTCAGTCAACCCGTACATATAAACTTCCCTTTCAACATAATACGTTGCTTACTCGAAAGAGAAAGAATTCTACATTAGCGAAGAGTGATCTACATGTACCGTTATCTGATATTGGGATGGGCTGAAGGTGGGGGGGGGGGGGGGACTGATGTCATACTTCAATCCAGTCACTCCCATTAAAGGAGATTGGTCATCTCATTAATAATTCACGTGACGTCAGTCTCTGCTTAATAATTACTGTCACAACCACGACTCGTTTACGGTCACTCCTCGCACGTATCAAAGTATTTCAGTAGTTCGTGACTGTATATGTAGCTTCACTATCTCAATGGCATTAATGAAATGTACACCAGTAAAGAGCAAAGAGCAATCGTACACCAGTGACGTTTGCAGAAAATTACCGACGACACACTGACGTCACATAAGTTAGGAATGAGATGATCCGATCTTTAATTTCAGCGGATTGTGCTTTGGTGATGTTTACAATCGTGGTCTCAAGCTCGGGCACAGATAATCTTATCTAGCCTAACACTATAAGGAAGTTACGCACGAACACGTTAGGCGTAACGGAGGTGTCTGTGGGAATTCTACTGGATCTCAGAAATGCACTTAATGTGAACTCCCTGAAGACGTGTTCAAAAGAAAAGGATTTGAGCATTCCCCAGGGAATTGTATAGTATCTATAAATTGACACACCGACATTCGTCAATTATATGATATCATCTGGAAATCTCATTTATTTTCCAGTCGTGCTTTTAATGTTTGTTTTTATTTGAATAACTAAAATTTAAATTATGCTGTTTTTTTTCCCTTTGTGTCTTTTTTTTTTTTTTGAAAAGAAAACCAAATGATGGTTATCGATTTGTAAGTCACAGCTTACACAGTACACGAAGTGAATGCATACACGAAGTTTTAGTTCTGAAAGTTGCCTTGTGAGAGGGATTTTTGTGACAACGTTTTTACCCTACTTTCTTTAATTCCCTATGTATCCTCCCCCTGTTCATTCTGCCACACATTTAAGTGACGTACTCATATAGTTAAGACTATTCGATATTGTGGTTGTCAGTGATATTTTGGTCCTGTAAAATGACAATATCCACATCATGTATATTATGAAATCATTCCCAAACTTCTCCAAGGGTTCCGTCCTCATCGTATCTGCAAGAAATACTCTCTTAATGTAATAGAGTGAAATTCTACGAGGAAGAGTTACTACAGTGATCACTCTTACTTTCGATTGACATTCCACTCTCCGTTGAGTGACATTTCCACTCAATTAGAGTAAATAACCACTTCAAGCAGAGTGAAATCTCACTCTTGAAAAGAGTGGTCACTGTAGTCACTCTTTTACATTTAGAGAGTATTAAGTCATTTGATTTTAAATCAAACAATTTGTATCTTATTTTCTGACTAACTAGAGAATGCAGCCGTGAAATCTTAATGTGTAGACGGAGATTTTTTTTTTTTTTTGAAAGGCTGTTAAAAAAGTAGGCCCATGTATTAAGTTGATCCATCCGCTTAGTAGGTTTGCCTTCCGGTGAAATGTTGAACGTAATACAATCAGCAGTGTGTCAATCTTGTATCCATGCATGGGTGCTGAACAAATGGACAGTGTCTTTCTTTTCGTTACTCCATTATACCACAATTTAAGTGTTCTGGAGATCCACTGAGGATTCATTTCACAATTGTACCTACCATCATGACGATGATAATAGTTGTTAGTAACTCGGTGGTGCTTCTCCATTCAATTGGTGGTACACAGTCATCCGAGTCAAAGTACAAAGTAACACATGAGGTCACAATGTGAAAGAAAGGGTCTTGAAAGTTATAATAACAGAAGGATAAACGAAGCCCATCAAATGAATCTCTTACATACAATACGTTTTCTTTTTTTAATAGTTCTATGTACCAACAGTATATATCAGCAATTCGGGTAGACAGATTGTCCCAGATAACCAGGCGATTGCCAGTACAACTCATATTCCAGCTTAAATGGGATTTTTAGAAGAAAAGTCACACCAAGCATGTCAACGTGAGATACAAAAATGTAGCATAAATGTTAGAAGTGTCTAACTTCGGGCACTTGCACCGGAAATGAATTTGTTACAGAAAGGATAAAGAGCTATACTATAAAATAGCATCGGTATGGTAGCATTTAATCCAATTGTGCCTTGGAGGTCTTTTTATAGTAATATTCAGAAGACTATTCTCTTTTGTCTGAACGTAGAATTTAGAAGATTGTCTAGAAACCTTTACTGGAGATCAGATGTTTAATACAGGAGGTTTTGAAGTGATATGATGTTGGACTATAAATTACTCGCTTACACAGTTCCTCTATGCTGTTCGTAGTGGCATTTGTTTGCAGGGCATCTTCCTTTAAATCTTACACGTGCCCAATGGTCTTTAGGGGGGAGACTAAGGCCTATAGATGTGAATACGGAAATGGGTTTATTTGATTGTAAATAACGAAATCCTCTTAGGATACCTTCGGCAAACAAGTTTTTGCTTGTTTACACGTGTCGAGATGTCCATGACCAAACCACGTCACAAGGGCTAGATTATTTGGATTCGGTTTAGCTCTTAAAACTTAAAAAAAAAAACATCGGTTAAGGAGATCATCAAATAATGTGACACTAGGTAACCCAACAGCATAATGTTAACGCACATGTAAGCTATCACCGGAGATCAAAATAACCCTCACAATTCTTTGGACGAAAAAAAAATAGAGGGACAATAGGCAGAAAGATGAATCATTTGGAAAACAACATTAATGAAAGAAAATGCTTTCATCCTTTTAAGTTGAACAAGACAAACAGGACACAATGGCACGTTGCAGATCTTTGGGGATTTATCAAGACAAATCCACATGGATCCCGTTTTTTACTGCTATAAAGAGGTTAAACTATACAAGGAAATGTACTCTAACTTGTTACATTCGGAGCCTATTGTAGCTGTTCATGTATGGCCTGTTTTGAAGCAACGATAATCATACAATGCTTTTTTTTCTTTCCCCAATAGGCTCATACGGTACGTATTTTTCTTCTTCAAACAGATTACTTCATCACAATTATGGTGAAATGTCACAGAACTTTTATTTCCGCACTGGTGAACAAGTTTAACCAAGACGGTCTTTGTGATACTTTGTTTTCTTTCTTTTTCACTGGTTAATGTCAACAATGATAAATAACTGAAGTATATTAAAGAGAAGCTAATGATCAGCTGTAAAAGACATTGCTCTGTTTAAGAACTGCAATATCCCCCCACAACACTGAAATGCACATTAGGTAGTGAGGTCAGAATGCGACCTCTTTTAGTAGACTCCCGGGTGCTTTTGATAATGGTAAAATTTTGAAGCTCACAACTGATACATCAGAAGGTATACCGATAAGTTTCAGAGGTAAAACAAAAAGTATGAATAAATTTAATTTGTAGTTTTTGATGATAAATGATAAAAAAAAACATCCACATTCTAAATTCTATGGCCCAAGCCATCCCCTCAGGGAAAAACCTTTTCCCGCACAGCAAAGCTAAGCCAAATATTACCCTACGTGCCCTGGGTTGTTGATAGAAAATACGTAGGCACTCAGATTCATGGAATTTACATCTCACAGGCGTACCTCTATATGTGTACATAATCTCGCGAACGGAAGTGTCTCTTTAAAAAGCTTTATGTATATTTCCGCCCCAACTTCCCAGGTGCTTCAAATAGATGGTGCACTTTTTGACAGTGCTGCGACATAAATGCGTTTTTATAAAAGTGCACATCGGGGGGGGGGGGGGGAACTATACGCATGTAATAGGAAATAGCAAAACTGAACGAGTATAGGGTCAGAAAGAGGAGAAGAGAATTCGCGCATGACCCTAGGGCGTACGAACATGAGGGAGGGGGGAAGTGGCATATGCTTACAAAGCAGACCACTAGGGAGTGGGGGGGGGGAGTTTCAAGAAAAGAATAATTATTTGTTTCAATATCATTAAACGTTTCATTTCATCATATCTTTATATCTCCTTCCTGAACATATCTTGTCATTTTCCATGTGCAAGACATTTTTTTTGTAACGGATCCAACAATTTAAGGGCACATTCTGGTCTGTTTCCAAAATAAAAATTGCCTTCTCAAAGTTTTCCAAAGTACAGTGACAAATCCTTGACAGACTTACAGAAGTATTTTGTCGTTTCTTCTTAAGTAATGAATTTGCAGTGATCTTTTTCTCTCAAATTGACACCATAATCTGAAACAAACTTGACTGCGAATTAAAATAAATTCGATTTGGAAATATGTTAAGATCATTTTTTTTTCATCAATTATCTGACCTCTATATTTAATGAAATACATTTATTAATATTTCCCCAAAGACAGTGATTCGTTCCATTGAAAACGTTATTCTACATTCATATCTGTGAATGTAAATACACATTAAAATGTAGCTCTTGTTCACACTATAGGAAGCGCATTGTAATGTGGTGGCGCTATAAGTTAT
The DNA here is from genome assembly GCA_021234535.1 of Stichopus chloronotus. Taxonomy (NCBI): domain Eukaryota; kingdom Metazoa; phylum Echinodermata; class Holothuroidea; order Aspidochirotida; family Stichopodidae; genus Stichopus; species Stichopus chloronotus. The sequence goes on along the minus strand of CM037845.1, from coordinate 16,877,720 downwards.
CGTCCGTATCGTCACCTCAAAGCACACATTCAGGGGTATGATAGTTCTCGAGATATACATCTGAGGGTAATCTTGTCATCAAGAATCAACTGGTCGTTTCCGAAAGTATCAAATGTCCCAGCCAAGAAGAGCTTATAAAAGAAAAACTAAATAATAAATATGAAATAAGTAAATGATAATTAATGTGTACACTTAAAGTGTGATCTCGCCTTAACGTGTAATTAAACCGTCGGTGGCATGTTTACAGTAACTACCGTACCGCATACGAACTTTATCAAAAGAAGAACAGTTTCGATGACTTTTTAGAAAATTAAATAAAATGTTCATCAAATGGTGGCCAAATGCATCTTAATTCATTGGATTCCCAAAGAACCAGCTACTTTTGCACCGAAATATGATGTACTGAATTATTTTTGTTATGGATATATTAGCAAATGAGTAACTTAAATAATTAAATAATTAATATGGATTCCATTTTCTTTTTTTCTTTTTAAATATGTTGTCAAAAAGTGTCGACAAGGGTTCTCAAGGAATAACTGTATATATTTTTTTTCTGCTTTGTTTTTTACCAATTGTGGGCGTCTGAGTCTGTATCGTTAATCCATTAAATGATCCTACTCTTGTTTGCACGTGTGACTTTAATGAAATTATGACGACACAGTTTTAGATTTCAGTTTCATTTGAAAGTACTTTGAGCCTTCCGGACGTAAACATCTTGTAAAGTCGAACGATTAAAATGTTGTTTTAAAAACAAAACATTATAATTATGCATACAGATAATACCACCGTATATATTGGCATGACCACTTGCTGATCAAATTAAGTACATCTTACACTGAGAAATTATTGACATTTTCAACTGAAAAGATGTTAACTCAATGAACAGTCTGATCTAGCGGGAAGGCAAAAGTAATCATGAGAAAGGTAGCACTCAAAGTCATTGAACAGTTTATTTCACTCATATTCTTAGATTTGTTGCCAATCACTGTTTATAATGCTACACTGACAACAGTGAAAAGATAAACCTAGGTTCTGCGGTGTAGACTTCACACGAGGACTATGCACGTTACCCACATGTAAATTTCAATGTGTCCGTAAATGGTCACCACGGTTATACCCTGTTCCAAGTGTCGTCTGCTTGATTTTACAATTTCATTGATATTATAGTATTAATTAAAGAGACAATAACAAATTATAAGGAGGTAAATCATAATGATGCAGTTTGTTCCTGTGATGTCCTTGCCGCTTATTCACCTTTCAACAAAACTTGAATGTACTACTTATCTTTGAAGGCAGTCACTCATCACGCCAAGCTACAGTTTTTTGCTTGAAGGGGGGGGGGGGGAACTAATTTCTCAGTTGGTTCTGTTCTTTAATTGACAGCAAATTCAAAATCGCTCACACAGGGGCTCATGTGGAGTGATTTTAGGCAGGCTGTTGGAGGGACTTCAAGTGCATGGATGGGAGAATTGAAACTGTCTGGGGCGATGATTTTCCGTCCTTAAAAAAATCAATGAAGTCGGAATAAGTATTGTAATTTACACACGTAAAATTTCTTTTAGGATTGTAACCCACGGTTAAAGGCGATTTGTTGTCATGAGTGATCAAGTCAAAGCTAAAACAGATGTGAGGAATGCTCTGAAACATAAATCATGGAGATTTTTGTCTAGACCAATTTTCTCTTCCATGAATGGAACAGCATTTGATTGATAGTGGTGCAAAGAACCTCTAACACATCTACTCGGCTGTGTTGTGTCGGTCTACACTTACTAATAGGTTAGTATTATCATTAAGCGTGCAGAAATACAATATCGGTGACGATCGACCCCTACTTCCGACATGATTGTCGTAGCCGATTGTAAGACAAGTGAGTACCTTTAGATAATGTGACGTCATGTAGCGTCATAACCGTTCTATTGCCATGGGAGTGACACGTCATGTGTATGCAAGGAATCTAACCCAATACAATACCAGTCATTTGTTACGAATCACCTTATTTCAACCAAATAACAACCGCTTGCATTGACTGTTATGGCGTATCCATCCTCCATACATGTGTTCCTTCTCAGTAGAGTACCACTGACACGTATGTAAAATTCAGCTAATATGAACTTTAAGTCTCCATTAGACAGTGCTTACACCTTCCTTATGCATAACCTACAGAAAATCTTCTGCTGTTTCGTCTTGAAAAGAAAACCCTCCTTTGCAAACTACTCACGATCAACTATACACTAGCATATTGGCGTGATTTAATTTCCATTTACCACGTTCTTCATTTTAACTTCTTTAAGAGCTCTACGTGACATACATCAATATATGAATCATGCAAATAAACAGGTGCAACATCTGCTAAACAGAAGAAAAAAAGTACAATTTTACTATTTATTAAGGGATGCTTGACAATTATCTTCGATTTTTTTTTTAAATATACAGAGAAAAACACAGGCTGCGTGACATTTTGACTGCAAGAGTTCCGGCAAAACTTCTTGCAAGATAAGTTTGTCTTTTTGATAGGAGGATGCCTTTTCTATGATAAATTATCTTTTTAATTATTTTCATTCATCAATGTCGGGAACAATTACCTAAGGAGGTCTTGTCTGATCTCTTACATCATATTGTAGGATTCCATAATGTGTGTCGTTTTTCCAGAACATTTACCTTTATCATGTGGTAAATGCCTCACCCAAAACATCCCTAGTACACCCCCATAGTCATATTGCACACCCGAGGGTTTACGTTATCCCTACACGTCCAATATTTACAGAGAATTTGTTGCATGTAGTACGACCACCCATTGTAGACACACAACATCGGTTAAGTTAATAGGCATTACACGCTTCAGGGTCATGTAAGACATAGCATTAACAAAAGGGTAAATAATGGCTCAACTTTACATTACTGTTAACCTTAAACTTTACTCCATCAGCGGTGCTTAGTAGATCTTTCAGAAATAAGATATTCATTTAGAGCTGGGAAATACGTTTTCAGAAAATCTATGTATTTGACACATATATACCTGAAAAAAAAATAGGAGATTGCCAATGAAATATGTGGGTTCAAAACAATCTTCATTTGCTTTATATTACAAAGAAAGTAAATTCATATGTAGATATAGATACACAATTGCATGTACATCGTATTGCTTTTTCTTAATATCGTCGTTTTTAGGCAGCTGTTTCCCTACTTGGTTCTACACGGTAACATGTCAGCACAGAGACATTCTTTATTTGCTCGACTGTCTGCAAAATTTTGAACTACAATACCGTGAGATGAGAAAGGTTTTTTTTCCTCCCATCTCATTTTAATTAATCCCTCCAGTGGTGTTATTAAAATGTACGAGATATTAAGCCCAGTATTGTTATATGCATTATTTATATACATGTTGTCTGGGGACAACTCAACATATCAGAATTGACTCACTAATTAGGAAGGAATACTGAAAATATCTGGAGCATGAAGACAGCGAACCAACAGATAATTACATGGTGATTGATATGTTTATTTAAGAAAGTACGTGTCAACTAGTTCTTCCATTGTTTTATCGTTTTTCTCTCACTTACATGTAGGCTACAATACACACAGAAATTTGTATAAAGATATATATATATCAGCATTAAGATGGATTGTTGCTACTCTGAGTTTCACGTTTTTACACGATCATCAGGCAACTAACCCGGGGTTGAATGGTTCTTTAGTTAAATATGGTAAACTACTCATGGAGTGTCCCTATGGTTGGCTGGTTTTGTATACCGGCGTTTGCCATGGCGACAAATTGACACAATCTCTGACCTTTTGTTCAAAAGTGATGTTTTGTCTGCTGACAGTATAGCCATTTTCTCTTCTGTACAAAGGTTGCACTGGCCTTGGGCGGTCATGCGTGTTGGGATCCGTTTGAGGATGTTCCACTGAATACTGAAGCTTGTGCTGGATTCTTTCAGGCTCCAGATGTGCTTAGACAGCTCTGTTTCTTTCTTGTACGATTCGTTTTCGAAGGATTTTTTGTGGTTATTAAACCGGGTTTTGAATTCTCCTCCTGTCATGCCTATGTACGTCATCGTAGAGTTGGTGGGGTTGTCTGTGGTGACCTCTGCAGAGTAAACAAGGCATGATGTTAGGCACGCGCCCTCTAACGGACATTTGGACTTGTCACGGCAGTTGCAGGAATCAGGTTTTTGGTCATTTTGGCGGTTGAGGATTCTTTTGTTTTATATATATATATATACATATATATATATATCTATATATATATATATATATATATATATATATATATATATATATATATATATATATATATATATATACCAATAGAAATCTCCTCAGACGTGAAATCTACTGGACAGCACAGTAACAAACCCTTAAACCCTTTGGCCTCAACAAAAGAAATGAACTGCACTCTCAAAAACGCATCAACTTTAGCTCTTAATCTTCTTTGCCCTTTGTAACTTAAGCTCATTTTTCCTCTTTACCTCTTGTAATCTGTCTTTATCTTGTTCAAGTTCAAGTTCAGTAACTTTCTGACATTTTTGCTCCTACAGTCATTGTACTTCAAGCTCCACACTGAAGAAGGTCGAACGACCGGAACGTTTGTTTTTAATAAAATTTTGGAGTAACAGAAGTTCAGTTTCTTTCCTGTCACGTCTTTTTGCGTTTTTATTCTCTCTAATTATGAAAGTTACTGCTTGGCATCCCTGGTGGATCCTTCTGTTAGGAGCACATTGTTTGGAACTGTTGCTATTTGCTATTCCAACCTTATATATATATATATATATTGCATATTGCACGTTTACAAGGTCGTTCAACTTGATCAAGAAAGAAACCTAGAGACTGTTTTCAAGTCAAGACCGATATATCGGTGGACTTAATAAAATGATAATACACAAGACAAGTCTATGAGTCATGAATCAAGAGATGATGTAAAAATCATAATTTTTGCTACAAAGGTTTGTTCAATCATGTCAGGCAATAAATACATTTTAGGGATGAAAAATTAATATGTTACATATAGATGTATGTAGGTCAACGACTTGTTGCTCGATATTTTCTTTTCATTGGGCTATAACATCTAATATACGAACAATTTTACGAAGAATCAATCTCTACATGAGGTCGCATGGTAGAGTTTTATTCACAGGTACCTTGTAGGTATTGCTTGTTCGTATTGTCTATAGAGATATGCATATATTGGAGAAAAAATCTTTGAATTATCCTTGAGGACTTCAAATCGATTCCGTATTATTATGAAAAAGTTGATATCCTGTGATAAAGAGCAAAACATTACAAAAGGGCATTTTGTTAGATCTCCTTGACGAAATTGAACAAATCCGAGTAAAATTGATCAATTTCGAAAGAAGAAGATGTCAACGGAAAATCTTGAAATGTGATATGCGGAAAACGTTACTTGCATTCAGCCAAAGTATATATAAACACTGAAATATTTTCCTCTTGCCTAGCTTAATGTGAGCAATACGTACGGTTGTTCAAAAGTCGTGTAAAGATAATTTTCACCTCTTTCTTTATTGCTAGGTTGATGATGATGATGTTTCTGTTGCTTGGTTGATGATGATGATGATGTTTCTGTTGCTAGGTTGATGATGATGATGATGATGATGATGTTTCTGTTGCTAGTTGGATGATGATGTTTCTGTTGCTAGTTGGAAGATGATGTTTCTGTTGCTAGGTTGATGATGATGATGTTTCTGTTGCTAGGTTGATGATGATGATGTTTCTGTTGCTAGGTTGATGATGATGATGTTTCTGTTGCTAGGTTGATGATGATGATGTTTCTGTTGCTAGGTTGATGATGATGATGTTTCTGTTGCTTGGTTGATGATGATGTTTCTGTTGCTAGGTTGATGATGATGTTTCTGTTGCTAGGTTGATGATGATGTTTCTGTTGCTAGGTTGACGATGATATACGGTGATAACATTAATAACTGTAGACGTTGCCGTACGGAACGATACCCACATAAATGAGAAAGAGAGCGGAAAAGTAGAGAAATACCAGTATATGCGGCTTGAGGTACAGAGAATGTGAGACGTCAAAGCAAAAGTTGCCTCCGTGGTGGTTGGAGTACTAGGAGCCATCACAAATGACCTTGAGTCATACCTGGTACAGATACCAAGCAATCATGACGCTAGACCGCTGATATAGACAGCATTACTGAGTAGTACCAACATTCTAAGACGGTTGCTCTACCTCCCAGGGTCAGGGTAGGATCCCGAGGTCTGAAGGACCAAAGAAGGGACACGATAGACCAACTGAGTGCTTGTGAGATGGCAGAAATAATAATAGTAATAAAAATAAGAATAAAAATACTAATACTAATAATACTACTAATAATACTAATACTACTAATAATAATAATAACAATAATAAGAAGAAGAAGAAGAACGAGCTGGAAGAATTAGACCGCAAAACAAGAAAGATACTTACCATGTATGGAGCACTTCACCCACGAGCAGACATACATAGACTGTACCTCCCCAGGAACTACGGAGGAAGAGGCTTACAAGAAGTCCGGGCAACGGTAGACCTCGAGTGCGCGGGGATCGCTGAATATATACACACTAAGAAGGGAGAAGATCCCCTGATAAATGCTGTGTGGCAACATCAAACACAGGTCATAGAGTGCGAGCCATCAACTAGAAAGGCACTCAAGAGAAAATGGACAGAAGAAACTCGAGAGGTCTGGATGCAGAAGCCACTGCACGGTCAATACCCACGGGAGGTGGAGGAGATCACGACAGAAGAACATGCATATAGATGGACAGCATCCACAGGGCTTAAAGCTGAAACAGAAGCATTGATCACAGCAGTACAGGACCAAGCCCTTAACCCCAAATACCACCAAACAAAGATCCTCCGTGTATCCGACGACCCAAAGTGCAGAATGTGCAAGCTGGCAGACGAAACCATCAGCCACATAACATCTGCGTGCCAGAACCTCGCTGGAACCCTGTACTTAAAGAGACACAATGACCTTGCCTCTGCAATCCACCGAAAAGTCTGCCAAAACTACGACATCCATATAGAACCAGTGCCATGGCAACACAAGCCCAACTTAGTAGAGGAAAACGACAAGGCTAAGATCCTCTAGGACTTCGAGATCAGAACAGATAGAGTCATAACAGCTCGAAGACCAGACCTGGTGATTATCGACAAAGGCAACAAGAGAGCCACAATAGTCGACATGTGGCCGTTCCGTCAGACACAAACATAGTGCGAAAGGAACGGGAAAAGATCGAGAAGTACCAGGACCTGAGACTCGAAGTCCAGAGGATGTCGGATGTAAAAACCAAATTGGTACCAGTGGTCGTCGGAGCACTAGGAGCCACTACACAAAACCTAGACAAACATCTCGAGGAAATACCAGGCACGCACAAAGCCCCCGACCTCCTGAAAGCTGCACTTCTAGGGACCGCTCACATACTACGACGTTTCCTCGACCTCCAAGACTCCAGGTAGGAGTCCGAGATCTGGAAACGAAAAAAATGCAGAAATGCAGAAACAAGAACCAACCGAGAAGGGTTGTGAATGAAATAATAATAATAACAACAACAACGACGACGACAACATAATAGTAATAATTATATCTGTATCAATTGAACTTTTCGCAGCAATGTTGAAGGTCTAAAGACATATTTCACTAGGTAGGTTTACATTCGTGTTTAAAAAAAACGTAATCCATGTTTCGTTTGCATATCTTAATCAAGAAACCAATCAGTCATTATCGTCATTATGATGCCATCAGGCAAGAGACATTCACAGAAATGAAACAAAGCAATAATTTTTCCCCCACTTGAACTGAGCCAGCACTCTTGCTACTCCCCCCCCCCCCCCCCGCCCCCTTTGGAAATCTGTTATTCTACACTGTTCGTATGTTAGGCTACTTGCATGTTTCCCTGACCTAAGAGAAACGCTAACATTCTCTTCAAAAACTACCATGGCTCTATATGATTTTTCAAAGGGATACATAAAATTACACATTGAGAATGTTACCTAAGCTCTTAGTCGTACGAAAGGCGACTTAACTCCACTGATGATGAATGTCGCTTACATTATCCAAAAAAAAGAATACAAAAGAGAGACATTTTCATGTTTGCATGATAAGATGTCATCATTTACTTCGATGTTGTTACATTTGAAGGATTCCAGTAAAATCTAAAAAGGAAATCACATACTTACATGACATGGGTTATTACGAAATGTTTCTCAACCGCTGACGCAGAAAATTCAACTACAAGTACTGAGTACAGTAAATTCCATTAATGCTCATAATTCAAGGTCATGTTTAGCAACGATTATTTGTTTTTGTTTTTTTCTTCACTCTGCTTGAGCGCGAACTTATGGAAACTGTCCTTGATTTCAAAATGCTTTTTCACAGATGAGAACCAAATACTTTGTTTGATGAATTATTCGCTTATACGTGGAAAGTTCCAAGTTAATGTTCTTAGTAATATCTCAAGACATTCCCATCTTTTCTTCTTAGGTATTGTGCGCACTTCACTAATAATACTATTATTATTATTATTTTTTTTTTTTTTTTGGTATTGAAGCGACAATTGAGTCATTTCGCTCAATTCGAAGAGGATGAATGCTTTATTCATATTTTTGCAATTAGTAAATCCACTCATAACATGGAGAAAATGAACATTAACTTTTTTTAAAGGTTTTAATCAAGCCTTATTTATCGAATATTCACTCACTGCTTGACGTCACGATGCAGATAGCACCCCAACATTAAAAAGCGTCCTTCCCTCACTTATTGAAAACAAAACTTTTCAAAATGTTTATGCTCTGAAATGTATAACTAAATAGTTTTCACTGGTAGCTGCCACTCTTTCCGCTCTTCTCCAAAGGGTAACCTGAAACAGTTTAGATGCTAAACAGTTAAAAGTTAAGTTAAAACTTAAGTTAACAGAAGTAGCGCGTTCACCTTTATATACCTGCAGGAAAGTATTGATACACCATGATTCGTAGGCCTACTTTATACCATGCATGGATAGAAAATGCCACGTGAAAAGAGAAAATCGGAAATTTTGACCGTCGCAGGTTTGGTTCATGCAAACTGGAAGTAAAACATCGAACCAATCATTAAGATCCATGATTTGTTTTGGTCGACTTCTGCCGACGTTTCTCGGAATTTGTCGAACTCACTTTAATATTTAATGTAAACGAGTCTATATCTATGAAAGTGTAGTAATTAAATGTAAATAATTCGAGTACACGAATTTTTTTCTTTTCTTCTAACGGTTCTCGAGTTGGTCGTGATAAATGTATTAATTTTTTATGAGGATGCCAAACAAAGCTGTAAGGTATATAATTGACCCTTCCAAGCATACGTTAACGTAAGGTGCTGAACACACGTGTATCTGGAAATGCAAAAATAAAAAAAATAGGAAAAGAAAACAAGCTGTAAAGTTCAGGAACAGAACAAAATGTATTGATGCCCAAAGGCAGAGCAGGATCAACTAATAAATCTAAACGTCACAGATGTGTTAACTTGCAAAACGTCCCTATAACGTAATACTGGAATAATTTAGGTACATTTGAAACAAACTGGACGGTTAAAGTAGCATGTCATGGTATTTCCAACTCTTCCACATACATTTCAGCAGTAAGTGCGATACCTAGGGCGCTATTGTCATCAGGTACTCTGCAACCACCACACTACTAGTTTTCTACTTAGCTATTATATATATTTACATCTCAAATATAGCCTCATCTAAATGTTGAAACTAAGTTGCTCGTTGTTCGCTTACACGTTCAAGTTGCTTGGTTTACAGTTTCCTGCCAGCGAACTTGCGCAAGTTCGCTGCGCAAGTTCGCTGGAAGCAAACTTTAAGGCTTGCTTGATTGCTGTACGGCATTTCGTACCTTTGTCTGACTAAGGTGGTTGGCAACGTGCTTGATAACTTGACGTGCTTGTAATGTACGTGATAACATTTTTGCTTTCACCTTGCTACTGCACATGCTTTCGGCTTACAATTTGCAGCTTTCATACTACCTTGTTTTGTCTTCACGTCATTATGACTTACTCGTTGGTATCACATAAGAAGAGTTGCTTGCCTTCGTCGCTTGCTTTGACTGTAAAATCTTCGCGTATTTTGATTGTGGCTTCCATAAACATACTATGTTATAGGTAGGTTTTATATTTTACCCTTTTTGTATGAGAGTTATGTCATCAAGTCAAACCGAATAAAGATGTCAAATACAATTACATGGATCATTGGACCCATTCCACTTCATTTATTACTGTACTCTCTCTCTCTTGGACATAACGCCCAACGAACTTGAAACGTCCACCGACGTACCAATCATACTAGCATTTCAGAGAAACATCACGCCTGTCCATTTAAAAAAGCTGTCCAATAGAAGTCGCAGTTTGGAATGATATCATATTTTCACAGAAAAAGAGAAAAAAATTAACAATATTGAAGCAAAATTTATTGTATACAGTGAAATTACCAAGAATAAATTATTAAAATGCAAGTATTTAATCTGCAATTGTATGGCAGATTCATGATTCATAATTTGTATTGAAGGTGTCTTATGATCTTCTGAAGATTCAAAATCTTTCTCGGTCGTCATATAGAATTGCTTATCTGTATCAGTTTTGCGAAAAGAAACCCGCGTCCAAAAATAGCCCAGGTATCGTCTGAATCTCTTTGAAATATATGGTGCATGATGCGATTAAATATGGAGACGTTCAATAATCCCTGAAAAGACAAAGGAATCGCAAAAACGTTATTACTGTAAAAGAAACGTATTTCAGAGCCTATCAAATCCTACATGTTCATCACTTTACGCTAGTAAAAAGCAGACTCCGAAATGGTAAAAGAGTAGGTAATTAGACACTTCATAGCAAAAAAAAAAAACCAATATTGTTTTTGCTGTTGAAATCAAGATCTCCAGTTACAATCTGGAAGACGCCCGCAAAGCTCATCCCACCCCCGTACTTCCGCCACTTAAAAGTCCTTGCGGATGATATTGCCACGGGCCGAGTCTTTGAGTGGTATCCTCGATATTGAAACATTTTTTTCGAGGACATCAACATTTTGTACTTCCGGAGATTGACCTCTCTTGTCAGAAATGATGACTTCTGATTTTCGTTGGAATGAAAGCTCGAATGCCATCGAATCGATAAAAGCAGTCGTTAGATAGATATTTGTTTTACTAGAAGTTTTTGACAACGATTCCTGCTACATATCTAGCATCAATATCAAGTGACGTACTGGAAAAGCAGGACAAAAAGGAAAGAAACAGCACTTGATGAACATACAGTTTGAAGCAGTTTAACGTAATATTTTTATTCATAATGTGAAAAATATCTACGAAAAACACTTAAAAGTCACTAAAATGTAACTTTATTAAAACCTACAGGAGCCTTTTTTCATCAGTCACGTTTTTTTTTTTTGGGGGGGGGGAGTGGGATTATCGATGTTGACTTCATCTACTTGTGATGTACATAACTTTTCCTTATGCAATGTCCTGTTCCTTGAAGGCAGATTAATTCATGTATCTTTAAAAATGCGAAAAGGCAGCTCTACAAATTAAATTAAGATAAAGACTGTTAAATATATTTGCAGTTATTACCAGCATATGTACTTTTTTTAAAATTTCTTAAAGACCTATGTTTTGATTTTGTTTTTGAGTGATCTCTTCTGACAAAAAACTGGTGTCAGACGGATTAATTCACACCAACGAACTGCTATCCCCTGGTTATATAACAACAGTAAAGGTGAACTAGGGAAGATATAGTGGGGGAAGATTTATCTTACAGGGAAAGAACCATGCACTGAAAGTGTGGTTTGTTCTATATCTATACCAGGATGCAAATATATACAGTTTGACTTAACTGACAAGATCACCTCAAATAACCATACTCCTTTCGCTACCTTTGTGCAAAATGAAACAACAGCTGGAGTTGCATCATACTTCGCTCTGCACCGATCAGTGTGCATAAATGTTTGCGACTTCATCCTAGTTTTCATTGATGTAATTCTATGTGTCTCTGAAGAAATTTGAAGGCAAGCGACTCATAAATTTGAAAATGATCTTTGGAGCATCTACCTATGCCAGTCAGTGGTGATGAATCCTTGATACGTCGTTAAACTGGTCATACTCTACACTGGAGAATACGCATCGCCTCACCAGATTAAAAAAAATGTGGCAACCAACACTATAAATTATACTGCAATTCGTTTGGGGGAAACATTTGCATGGTTTCAATGACAAACGAGAAAGACATTTGTGTTTTCTCTACTATTGCCTCTCTCAAACCAAACAAAAATGAAACTGCATGTAATTTTATCCTGGACATATGTACGAGCCTACATCTATGTGTCCGTTTTATCCTATTTTATTTGACAGCTGTGGATTATGTTATACGACATAGCTTAATCCGTATAAGGTTACGGACATTGACAGAAAGTCTGTTTGATGAATTCAAGGTTGACTCCTCCTCGGAGGAGGAGACGAGAGGGATCCTTGAGACTATACTCAACTATCTTCATCTAATTGAGATGTTACGTGCAACGGAATTCTAGAAGTAAAAAAAAAAATAAAGAAATAGACGAAGAAACCCAATCATACTGAACTTGACCTTCGCGTGATTGGTACTTGAAAGCTTCGTTTACTAGCTGATCGAATGTTTCCTCTTTTGTATAGCGCCATGATTAAGTTGGTATAGTCAAGACATCCATAGGTGTTGCAAGTTTGGTTCTGAATGACTTTATTTTGTTTTTTTCGTTTGTTCATGTTATGCGTTATGTGGATAGCTGAAAACAAGTCTGGAGAATCATGCGGTGAACTTCACACAAAATTTGCTGGTTGGAGGTGAGGATCGAGACTCCAGTGTAAGATCGACCTTTCATGTCTTCTCAGTATTCGGCTGGTCAGAACAAGTTAAAAAATAATGTAATAATGATTGTATTTATACATGATCGCTAAAGATTTACAAATTTAGTCACTGATCTCTTACAGGGGATGGGGCATTTTTATCACTTCTAACTTACAATCACTTTAAAACAAATTGCAGATAATCACTTTGTGACAGGTCATTGCGTTGCATTTAAGATCTTGATTGCCAAACCCTCCGCTCCATCTTCTCTCAATAGTTGACCCCGGTATACCTGCTTTATAAGTTTTAGTTTTAACTATTGTCTCTACTCCATTTCTTTGACTGGTTTCAAGATTTACAACGTTAGCGACTGATGAAGGAGCGGGCATGGGAAAAAAGAAATTCTAGGTAAATCTCTTGTGTGCAAAATGTTTGGATAAGGTCAAGCATGTATACATTGAATAGAGTAACACGTTCATAATTATCTATCTAATCAAGTGTTAAGACCAATAAAGGGAGCTCGTGTAGGTAGTAGTACAGTCCACGCCCCTCCCCTCTAGCTGGCACCTACGTAAATGGATCACATATTAGGGTCCTGGTGACTGACATGTAAATATCTCAATAGCTCTCCTAGCACCTATCCCACGCATGGCCAACTGACAAAATTGTTCGACACCCCCACCCTTCCCCATTGGTAAACATACAAAAGACACAGAATCGGCTGGATCCTCTGGTAGGCCTTCACTTCTGTTAGTAAATGCACTAAACCAAATTTCTTAGGTAACTACATTATCTGATAGGTGTTATCCTAGGTAACTACATTATCTGATCATGAGACCTGCCCACGAGACTCCAGCTAACTGTATGACAGTGGTAGATCTCAACTACAATTAATAGAATTCAGATACGAATAAGCTTTCGAAGAAGAAAAACAAATACGCAATTTGCCGATGAAAGGACTTTCGGTGTCAAAGTATTTGAAGATAAGCCAACAAACCAACCAGGCGAAAAACAAATTCAATTAAAAGTTGAAAAAAAAAAGAACTGAAATATTAAATATAAAATAAGAGTTGAAAAAAAAAACAGAAAGTAAGAAAGATCTAAGACTTTATAGAACCATAGCTTACTCTGTCGGAAGACTGAAAGAAAACCAAGAAAACGGTCCGTGAGTAATGTGTGACCTGAATCGCTGAAGTGTTCATCAAAGTATGTATTAAGTGTTGATTTTCACACTTGGTGATCTTCAAGTACACCGGTAGGTTAAAAAATGTGAATTTAAAAACTTACAGAATATATATATATATATATATACTGTATATATATATACTGTATATATATATATATAAAACCTACAATAACGTTTGCTTTGTAGCCTCATAATAGCCTCATTGTAAATATGTAGCAGTCATGTGTTAACACTTTCCTTTTTCAAACTCGACGATATCGTCTGTTGTTTACTTAATGTTAATTGGTCACTATTTTTATGCGTTTTTCTCGTTTTTTTTTCTTGCAAAAATCTATTAAGTTCTGTTGGAGATTATATTTTGGCTTTTCTTTCACACCAGATCAACCTAGCGAATCGATAACATTCAATTGGTCGTGATTACATACACTGTATAATTGATAAGGAAAAAGAGGTTTATATATGGTACAAGCGAGGCAATTTGCAACAGACCCCTCATGAACGGCAGACATGTAACGAAGTTAGCGTCCGTTACGGTTACTTGTTTTTGCATCTGCAATCATTTTATTCACTTTGGATCAAAGTAGCCTTCGGGGTAGCATAGTAATGTGAAATCAACACAAACGGTGCATTTCCGAAAACGACAAGTGACATTTCTTCAGTTGAGAAAACAAAGAATAAGTACATACACATAGCAACGATCAGACGACGCCGAAACGGTATGAAACAGTGTCTTTCAGTTCGCCCTGATTGATTTTTTGTTTTGTGAAAGACAAGGAATATGATATGCTTTCCATCAGAGTACGTGTAAGCATAACGTTACTTCTGTGCATATGCTTATTCTCAATCATATACTCATTATACTCAGTTTTCACTCATTGTTTCAGTGCATAAAATTGCCGCTTCGTATGAGATTTTTAGTAGATTTTAAATGCACAAATCGTAGATGAAGCGCAAAGACCTGAATGTGTGAGCTGTTCTCTTTTCGTTCATTAACACGCCATTTTGAAAAATACTATTCTCTGGCTAGTGTTGGGCTAAATAGTTTGCAATTTCGAAGTCGTATCAGTGTTTGTGTTCATAATCACGTGTTGATAATCAACAAAACAGTAATCAGTAACTCCCAAACAGCTCCGTACCTTATTATTAATCGAATTATTATCAAATTCGTTTTACTTTAACTCTTCTTATAATATATGGTTATTATTAAGTTTGTCTGTTCTGCGCAGTGGTCAAAGACCCACGCCTACATTTCGCATGAATCTTACCCTAATGTTAAACATTAAACGTACGACTTATTTGCTTAAGTACTCTTACTCATCACTTTCATGAGGGTATACAGTGTGTATATTTGAACCTTCGGGAGGCCACTTTCAATCAAGGCTATCGATTTAGCAGTTCCCTGACTCCACTTCAAACTGGAAAGGTCTCTCCGATGGATATAAGTGCCACCGCTCGAATCTCGACATGAGAGAGAGACGGGCACTGCGCTCTTATTTCTCCTATGAACATTAGTGCACCTGTATTGTATGCTATCAGTAACGGTATAGCCGTCAAGGGTATAAATCAACCCTGTTCATAGCCTGTGGTGACAGCGGGTTACACTAAGCTGCAGTGTGCAATCAGAGAAATTCACACGAAGATGGGCTCTGATGAATAATCAAATTGCCATAAAACAAAATTGTACAGTTTTTGCCCGTGGATATTGTAACCACAGTGTTTAAGGGATTGGCTCCTGAAAAAAAGTGATAAAGTGAAATTCGTAAAAAGTTAGGAATATTTGGCCCTCTTTATTTGTGAAAACCATATGACAACAGCATATTCCCTTTTGGAACTCAGTTATGGGTTCAAAATGGTAACATTACTTTATTGGTAATCCGTGATGTCACACATGCACAATTACTGAATTATCCGTGTGTATGTCATTATGAACACGACTGTCTTAAAAGAAACATTTCGATAGTTTAAGAGATGTGACCTTAATTTGCTCAATATTTAAGTTACCTACACAATATACGTATCCTGAATTTTCCACTGGCGTCAAATTTCATGACGAAATAAGCACTTTGATTTAAGAAAAAAGAAAAAGAAAAAAGCGAATCCTTTTTGTAATAATTTCCCTCTGTTACGTGGCACGTTTGCAACCTTGAGGCAAATAGAAATCACTCTGGCTTGACCAGAGAAGTATTTCTTCAAATAGCAATATCTTAATTTAAGAAGAAGATGTTGACATGTGGTTTGAAATGCCAGCAATAAAAAAAATATTCTCTGTCACTTTAGAATGCATTCACTTACTAGTATAAGTAGAATATTCCCTCTTGATACATCGAGTTCCCTAAAACGGCTTGGGAGTTGCAATTATGGCTCCAACCAGGGAGCTTCCATATAACTTTCGGATGGTGCCCTTTGGATCGTATAGCCTTGTTATTATCCTACAAAACGTAACTTAGTAGTATTAGTGCATTAAAAATAGAAGGCTTGCCTTCCCGTTTATGTTGCATTGTACTATTTTAAAGAAGGAAGTGATATCAGTGTAGGATATGTAGCAGGAATGTATTTCCATACACTTTTGATTTCTCTCTGTAGCTTTTTATATTTTTTTTTTTTTGACGACTTAAAAGAAATTCTTTTACTTATTCAACTTCAGAAAATACTTCCAAAGCCCTGCGTTAGGTAACCACAGCAATTATGTTATTTTTCTCCTAACTAAGCATTGTTTTTGAAAAAGTTTAACATATTAATGTTAATGAACAATACGAGCACAATTACCCTGAATAGTTTACTTCAGCTATAATTCTTCTTTCCTGGAAAACGTTTCAAGACCGTATAACATTTTATATAATGTTACAAAGTGAATAAAGTGAAAACAAAATAGACCGATAGGATTTGACGAAGACCAGCCTACCCTGGTCGTAGCCCCCTCCTTCAATACAAAGCAGAATTGAACTAGTTTAGTCGTTCCTTTTCATACGTTACCATCCCATTTGCAGTGAGAGGTCATCTTAAATAACCCCTGTGTCTTATAATTGTTATAATTAAACTCCTAGGACGTCTGACCGACTTCAGTGGATTTGTGTACATTAGTGTCAGTTCTAACCGTATTCTATTACCGCTGATTTGGCACCCAGTTGAGCGTTCAGGATTGATCTTCAGAAGATGAAGTCATGGTAGGTCTTAGCACTCTAGTTTCTTAACGTGAGTTTACTGGAATATCGCATGCAGCTGTCTCTTTTTGTTTTCAGTTTTGTTGTATAGATCGTACCTGCTATATCTGTTGGTCAGTTGTGTTTGTTTCAATGTATGTCTGTCTGTCTCTCTATATCTGTTGGTCACTTGTGTTTGTTTCAATGTATGTATGCATGTATGTATGTATGTATGCCTGTATGTCTGTATGTCTGTATGTATGTCTGTCTGTCTGTCTGTATGTATGTATGTCTGTATGTCTGTATGTCTCTCTGTCTCTCTGTCTCTCTGTCTCTCTGTATTTCTTTCCTGCGTTTATTCCTGTCTTGTGTTTGCTTTCTCGATGCTTTGTTCTTCGAGGTTAATATGCAAGCGGCAACCCCTCTCAGGGATTGAAAATACAGATATCTCAGTTTGGTAACTGTAACGTCAATACTAATATCGTACCCTCAAGTAAGATCGCAGAGAGGTAGCCCGTATCGGTTGGGACACCATTCGACTTAATTGGTGTTAGGAGACTTATTGTGTATGTGCATTTCTTTTACCAAACGAACGTGCAAGAAAAAGAAAGAAAATCAAAGTGGTAATTTCATTGATTGATGTCTACATTTCCCGAAGAGTAAAATGGAAGTTGTAATAAATAATATAAAATAAATAATTTAAAACGATGTCACATATAATGACGTCTTTGATAGAATGTATAGCGCCGCACCATCATCATTTGTGTTTCTGTGCCCAAGGTGTCACAAAATGTTTTCATTGTTGCTGGGATCGCTAAAGCTTAATATACAATAAAGCATTAGATACTTTTAGTTGTACCTAGTACAGCTGTCACCCACAAAACATCAAAACGACTTGAAAATACTTTTTTAAGTCAAAGCAGCGAGACAATCTCCGAGTCGTTACATCAGCGTTGAGCTACACGAAAAACGTCTAATAATATAATAGTAATATCTTAATAGCAAATACTTATGTGTCACCATTAATTCCCATCTCACTGTCCTTCCCCACGTGTATGTCTGAGTTAAAGAAAAAAATGATACCAGAGCTATTAGGTGAAAAGCCTGGTTGAATATTTTGAGTACCTGCAAGGTGTATTTAGAGAAAGTAGTAAGGCTACATTAAGCTATATACCTGAAGAAGCGGAAATAAAGTCTGTTCGTCGAATTATCACCAACAACCAAAAAGATTTCAACCCCTAAAAATTAGGTTTCATAATGTAAATTCTTTTGAAGAAGATTCTAAAACGTTCATCTCCATCATATGGATCAAAGGGATTCGCAGTGCAAGGCGTTCCCTCGAGCTGTCTACTGTGTGCGAAAATGTCGAACATCTTATCGGAAACTTGCAGACTGTGCACTCCTGTAAAGGGGAAGCCACTGGTGCGTTCATTGGTCTATTGTCGAGAAATAGTTTCTCGAGGAATGGTGACCTTTTCTGTACCACAAATAGGTAATCATTACCCGCACAGTATCACGGAAGAATATGAGAGATCTCGGGGATAAGCTATACATAGCTGTTTATTAGTAACATTTTTTTTAATTTGCAGTCCACGTGTGGAACCCACAGCGACGTTTGGTTTCAGAACATTGGCACACTTTCATTTCATTCAGAGATTCACGTAACGTGCTACGCCATTGTGTGTGATCAGTTGATCACGAGGAAGGCGACCGTTTCGAGTTTGGCCCCCGAGAACCACCTCTTGGTATACCCTGTTTGAGAATCACATTTACTTCATGGCAAGATGACGCAATATCTAATCTGTATACATTAGTTTCACCTCTGTTCGTGTACATATACGTTTGCTGGCCCCTCTTTTTGTCTCTCGACGATTTTTCTAACCCAGTTTAGAGCGGCAGAATGTTTATAATAACACTCCTGAGGTCATGACCTCATCCATCTACATGAAGAATATGTTCTCGAAGTTTTCAATTTTTGATTTGAGAGGTTTATTGACATAAATGGTGTCGTTATTATTGTGCAGCTTGATCGGAGAAGCAACATTACTTCTTCCTTCTACTACACATAACACAAGACATGCAACGTGACCAGTTTGCATAACGCAAGACAAACACAGGGATTTTATTGCATGACACAAGACAAAAACCGTTGTTGAAAGAGCAAGTTCACGTAGTTAACCTCATTGGAGACTTCGGGCAACTTCGAGACTGTAAGGCATATGATTATTCTATAAGAAAAGATTATCAAAAAAAAAAAACACACCAAATGATATAATGAATTTCAGACATTCATATATTTTGCATATCGTTTTAAAACTTCATTTACATTTATGACTTTCTTTACATTTAGTAATTTATGTTTGATGACATAAGATTCCGAGAAATTCAGTTGTAACATCTTTACTTACTTTGCGCGTGTTAGATTTGCACACACGAAGAACACGTCATACATGCATGCACTAATGGTATATTGTACCTTTTGCGAAGAATAGCTACGAACGTCTTACATTGGCCATAATAAACGTGGTACTCACTCTCTTTCAGATCAAAGTATTACAACCTACTATCCATGGAATATACATAGATTCTTTTTTTTTTTTTACTTTTCAGTTTCTATTCTAACTCTTCTTATCCTACTTTTTTCTTGAAGGGGGGGGGGCATTTCAAGCAGATTTTAGCATTCTTATTAACTCTCATTCCACGTACAAGACGTAAGCAACTCTGCGTGAGATAAGGACTAAGGAAAAGGGGAACTAGGGAAATTGAAAAATGAACGCCCATATAATACAAGACAAGTCTTATATTTTTACGATGAACATATTCCTGAGAGCAAAAACGAATAAGACGTCAGATCAAATGATTACAACTTGAAGATACACATATTCCCCCCAAAAAATTAATCACTAAAGGAATTATAGATAACAAGAAGAGAGACCAAAAATGAAAAGAGATAAGAATGGAAAAGATACTCGAAGAGTGGGAGTAAAAGCAAGGGGAAGACATAAGAGCAATTTCTTGAAGGATAATGTCATTTCGATCACCGATTCTTCATCTATTTGAAACGGAACTCTATACCCGCATTTGTCTTCCGGTTATCCTCCGAGGCGTCGATGCATCTTCTCCCATTGACTAAAACGGCAAAATCCCAACCAACGGTGTAGCGTCCTCAAATCCACTTCATGCTCAATTCCTTTTACGTCTCTCATGGCTATTTTTTTCCCACCGCTCACATCCAATAAAGCAAACACGAGCAAGCTCATTTTTTACCCGAAGGGAGGGGGGAATCTATTTTTTCTGGATTTTCACCAAGTACAGGAATAAAGTTTGGCTATTCCAAGATGCATTAAAAGAGCCAGGAGATCCTGCGAGACGTAGTAACGTATCGAGAATATTGACTTCTTACAGTCGCCCTCCTCTTTCAAATCAAATTAAAGCATCTTCCTGAAAATTTAGTCGATTTACCGTTTGGATTATTTCCCTTTTTGTTTCCTTTTTACGTTTTAAAGGAGAGTGAACATTTCTTTAGATCTTTTTACGTATTTTTTTATTTTTTTTATTTTCCACTTTCATTTTCGTAAAGTTAAAGCAATTGTAAATGTAACTGTAAAACTGGATACTTTATTATTTGCTCAAAATGTTGTTGCCCCGTGTTAAAATATGGTCAATTACTTTTATCATTATTGTACTTGGATAATGAGAAATTCCAATCATGTTAACAATTAAGTGTTCACGACAACGACTCTTTTATGAAAATGTTGCTCAACAAAATTAAGGAAAATTAGGAAATATAGGCATATGTCACTTAAATAAACAAATACCACAGAAACGTTATTTAAAAGCAAAGGAAAATACCTTATGCTACAGTACATGGCAAACAATTAAAGTTGCAGCAATTTTATCCAGTGTCTGCGTTGGAACAAGAAAACATAGAGTGAAAAAAAAAATCTTCATTTTAATTTCAGGTTCGTTGCAGATAGAAAGAGAAGAAACCTTTTCTTATTTTTCATACATCCCATTTCTTCCCTTAATTCCAGAAATCTTTCTTGAATGTCACAGAGACGCAACATGTTTTAGATTATTTTCAAAAACAGGTATATTTATTGTACAAATTACATCACCCATGAAACTAGAGACCTTTTTAGATCTAGGTGGAACGTTTTGCACCCTGTTTGCAAATTTCTAATATCTCTATTTTAGAATTTTAATATTTTAGAATATTTTTAGAATTTTAGAAATTTTCTGAAGTGGAATTCTCGAATATCGATTGCTTCGTATAAAGGAATGGTCACTTGAGCGGCAAACTTTCCATAAAGAAATCAGAACTGTTGAGAGTTATCCACGGCTCTGCTTTAAGTAATAGCATTGTTACAATGCCAATGGCCTGTATGAAAGTTGGGAATATTCCAGATCAATTTTTGTTGGGAAGAGGCCTATCTTTTCATATCACCTAACAAAAAATTATATCATCTGTTGTTTTATTGGTGGATCGGCAGGTGGAATAGCGGTAATTCTATAAACTGAAATTATTGCTTACCAGAGCGTCCGAGACTCAAATAATATATTTGTATTTGAAAACAGGTGTACATTGATATTATTTTTGAATTTATCTTATTTCCTTTATTTTTTCTACATATTTTTGTTTTGTATAGTACGGTAACATTTGTTCTGCTAATTTTTGTCACTCTCTGCAACTAGCAACAATGTACACAACTATACTTGCCAATGTTTCATATGTACAATACATCCCTTCCCGAAAAGTTCAACTTGTAGTATTTGGTGTAACGTATGTGTAATACCATAAAAGAAAAGAATTTATCAAAAACGTATTCTATTCATATTAAATGCATTTGACTTTTCTCGAGAAAAAAAAGAGATTTATAGACTAATATACCTTCTGGTAAATAATACCTTAAATTTGTTTCCGGTCGATAAGTTACATCTCTCTTTAAACATAATGGCAATGTTTCTAACATTGCTTTCGGTACATTTAAAGATAGTGTGCAAGTTAAATGGCCCGTAAAACGCTCTTGTGGCATTTTACATCTTTACCGGTTCTGGATACGGAAACAGGAGAGAAAGGGAACCGCCTGTTGTGCTTACAAGGTTCTGGAGCGTTATCAAATAAAGTAAAACATTTTCGAAAACATGGTTACTGTATGCGTATATTGCCATTATGTGCACAACATTGTCAACTGCAGTTTACATACCCGTTGGTGGGCACCTGACGGATAATTTTAATTCACGATAAATAAGACCATTTTGCGAATACGTTCTGTCTCTGATATTTTTTTTTTAAATAGATTACACATCAAGTCTGTTTCTGTAAGAGCTGGGGTCAGCGATGAACTTGATGGCCAGCTGGCCACCGGGTTCGTTGAATGAATGAAATAATGTTTAGATGGGTGGATGGATGAACAGGTGAATGAATGAAGGAAATGAATGGAGATACGAATGAACGTATAGATAAATGAATGAAGACAGGATGAAATGAATGAATGAGTAAATAAATTAATGAATGAGTGGATGGAAGGGATGATGGATGGGTGGGTGACTGGATGAATGAATGAATGCAGGATGGATTGAATAAATGAATGCATAAATATATGAATGAATGGAACTGGATGGATGTACGGGACGATGGAAGGGTGGGTGGATGAATGAATCAATGAATGCTTGAATGAAGACGGGAGGAAAGAAATGGATGACTTGAGGAATGTATGAAAGGAATTTACTACGGCAAATGCATGGATGGATGGGTGGATTGATTGATAGATGACTGAGTGGATGGATATTTTTAATTCCAAGTGTATTTGATGTATTTGATGACAGAAACAAGTTGTGAAAAACACACAAGGTAGGTCGTTATGACTTTGACAACAACATGCTGTACTTTAATAACCTCAACATAGTTGTATTTGATGAAAATGCAATATTAGGAAAACAAATTGCACGATACCGAATTGAAGCACGAACATATGATTAAGCGAACATGGTTAGAAATTAATTGCGAACGATTTAACTAACGCTGTCGATTGTGTTGATCATGCTATAATTACACAACAGTTTATCAACTTAGTAGCTAGACATGACCTACTTCCATGGTTATTGATTTTCTGTGAGATCTTACATAGCAAAACGTTTATCTGACTTTAAAACCTTACCTGTTGTATCCCACATCGCACTAAATTTAGGCCATTAGGCTTCCTCGGTACGAGCAATGATAATGGTGCCTCTTCAAAGCCTTACCGCCGGAGATCTGCTGATGAAATTAGGTTTGATGAAACTAGATTTTCAGAGGACCGAGATCGGGTTGTCAGGGACCTCCGTTATTGGGCCAAGGATGAGCTATCTCTATCTTAATCCAGACATGAGATATGCAAGCAAATGCAAATTTGTTTTAAAAGAAACAGTCCCGCCCGCCTGCGTTGCATATATGAACATAATCCATCAAGATAATGTCATTGAAACAAAACAAAAATCATCGTGGATTAGGCCCACGATAATCTTCAGTGGCAGAGATATGTAAATGAAATGGCGACTAGGAGCAGACTAAAACAAAATGCAAGTTGCGGGTTGATTGTTGTTTATGTGATTCATCATAGAACTGAATACTCTCCAATTTGGCATCCAGAGCGGACTGCTAAAAGGAGAAAAACTGAAAGTAAAAAGATCCCAAATCGAGCTGGTTGTATTTTACTAATTTCTTTAATGTAGCAGAGAAACAGCCTCTTTAGAGTCAGAACAAGTCCTAACTATCATAGGAAATCTGCCTCGTATTTGCAATTTATTGCCAGCAGGTATGCCGCATCGGTTGATATATATATATATATATATATATATATATATATATATATATATATATATATATATATATATATATATATATATATATATATATATATATATATATATATATTCACCCATGTAACAGAGCATTATGACCTTTTTACTTCATTGAAATAACAAGTTTGATACAACGTAGACCTACTGTTAGTGACACTTCCGTGGCAAAATTTAAGTACAAACTACGAGCTCGCCCTGGGTTTACTGTGACCCAAATTCCGGGCTCAGCAGGCCGCTTTGGTCACGTGATTCATCAATCACGACTTTTGCGATTGCGTTTCAGGCCAGACTAGATACCAGATACCGTCTTTACAGGTCGCTTTCTAAAGGGAAACTGATAGATTCGCTTTGATTAAGAAAACAGCCATTCCACCTGCTACCGAAGCATTTATGTAATTGCTGTTTTCCCACCTACGAATTCGACGACGTTTATCAGCACGGAGCCATGCATAGCAACGACATCTTGCCGCCGAAGCGATACATGCAATGTGACCCCCCCCCCCCCCACGAGCAGGGAAGAGACATGATCCAAGATCAGTAAAGGATATGTACAGTACTTGCCTGTATATTGCATAGTTGTGTAGCCCTTAGCTACTAACAAAAAGAGCGTTTGTAATCCATAGCTAACTGTTTACATAACCACGTTACTTGAATCGTAAGACTGTCTTTCGTAGATGAAGAATCTCCGATTATGCACTCTGTTATTTTTCGTAAAGTCTTTGTGAAGTCTCTGGGAATTTTTAGCATCAGCAACGTAGGCACGATGAAAACATTGAAACCCATAAAACTGTTTCTTCACGTTGCATTTTCAATATAAGCGCACGATTCTGTTCGCCAAAATATGTCCGCTGGTTTTTACTGTAATGTAATGTATGAGAGACGTGATAATTGCTTATACGAACTAACATACCATAGCACATTTCACTGTCTTATCTTTGGATTCAAATGTTACATACTTTATCATTACACTTGAAGAGCGGAAAGTAAGGAATGTAACATCTAGTTTACACGTAGCAGAGTCAACTACAACTTGTGCGATTACAACGAGCCGGAATGTACACTGCTGGGTACTAATTAATAACACGTTAAAGCGATGTGATGATCGATGTAAAAAAAAAGTATCCTTTTTCGTTAATCTTCAGTTTTACTCTTCCGTTTGATACCAGCCTGAAAAGCAATATCTAGGTCAAGTTTCTTCCAGGAGAAAGTTAGTATACTTAGAGTGTAAATCATTAAGTTTTCTTCGGCTGAACCGAAAGACGAAACATGATTATTCGCACGAACGCTGCATACATTAACCGCTTCTGCTTAAAACATTGTTTGGCCTATATTTGGTAATTTTTTTTATTGATTGTCATACCAACAAACCAAGGTAAGGTAGTTATATAGATTTTTTACAACTTTTAGAGTTAAAGCCGGCAGTCATGTGGTGTATTTTTTAAAACGCAAGCAAAACAGCGCATGCTGCTTTAATGCAATACTCTCAATTGAAGACTTTAAGACCCATGTTAAAGTGTAGTCCGGTCTGAGAAATCTGGGTTTTCCTGAGAAATGAAAAATAAATGATTAATTTATTTTTAAATCACGAACAGCACTTCATATTACCTCTGTAGCGTAATTTGGTTCTCCCGAAAACTGAAATTGGAGAAGAAATGTAATTTTATCAATACTAGCCTATAACAATACTATATAGAGGTGAGATTTTCGTAACTTTGCTAACGAGAAGCAGGTGCACGAACATGAACACTGAACATGAACACTGAATATGAACACTGAACATGAACTGAACATGTGGGGAACAATCACTGTCTATCTAAATGTCTTGTTTTCGGTACTTTGCCCATACTCAGTGTGGTGCGCAGCTCAAGTTATTGGTTTTACATGAGCACATTGTCCGTCACGCGGATTTATTTAAGAAGGATATAGCGATTTCTGTACCAAGCTTCTTCGTGCACACAGCGTCAACTTAAATACTCCAAGTAAAGGAATATTAAATGAAAGACCATACATTTGTTCACTGCAGGTGTTCCAAACCCAACACCATAATGTTATTCATAACTCAAGATATTGATATGTGGAAGAAAAACTACTTTGTTTTAGAATGATATTCTGTTGCCTCAAGGTTTCAAGGTCTTAAAACAGTATGTAACACAATCACATTACAGCAAACAACTTGTCTTTTTTATTTTCATTGAAATTGAAGTACGTATTCTTCTTGACTTTTCACACCAATGAGAAGTTATTCCTGTTGCTGATTTTAAAATGTTTTGGCCAAAAAGGTCAAAATATTAATTTAGTCCGACGGTTTTGATATCACACATTTCACATAATGCAACTCATCACTTCCGAAATACAAATTTGTTTCAATACCAATAAATTTTAAAAGAATATGCTACTTGGATATAGTTTCAGTAAAGAGAGAAAAAAATTCTTTTACGGAAGCTCAATCTTCCCCAGGTAGATCCCTTTAACATTCAAAATGCATGAGCATATGTTTTGAAATCAACATCTACTGTTCACAAACAGAATGCGATTATAATCAGTTAAATAAGCCGCTAAGAGACATATATAACATCTGAACTAACAAACAAGAAATTAGTCCTGCTGGTAGAACGCCTCTCAAGTTTACTTGTAATAGTTAAGCCAATGAACAGTATCATTCAGACAAGATCTGATATTGTTAAATTTCCACCGTCATCTCATGGTGTGGTAGTCCCTGTTGTGAATGGGGTGGGAGTTATTGTTACAGACGTACATATCACGCAGTGCACTCAAACTATCTACGGTAGATGAATATATTTTGATTTTGTAAAAAGTTTTGTTCTGACTGTGGAATTGTCACTTATTGGGAGAGGAGGACACTGCACGTTGAAGATTATAAAGGAAATATTCCAGACCATCCAAAACTACAGGTGGCAAACGGAGAATATTCAATAATGACTATACAAGACGTTTTCCCATAATAGTAACACCCATATTTAGCGTCCATAAAGATATTGTAACAGTTATGTATTTTACTGTAACGTTCGAGACAGCCTCATGAATAATTCGTAATCACGGCATGATGGCGTAAAAGTCGCACAATAGTTTTGTTGTCTCGTGTTTCTGTTCGACTTTTAAATCATAGGGTTCATCGGCCTATTCAAAGAATTTTGGCCACTTCAAGCGATCCGTATCTATACACGAAGATGAGTAGATTGAAATTGTTGGCATGTAGTTTCATATTATTATGGACTTTAATAGACTGTTTTGAATATTGCCTGTCCTCTTCTTATCATACTAGGCTATCTTCCGCTGACCTTCACCAAAGGGACAATTTCTGTTATACCCAGAACTCAGCTGTGGCATCATTCAGTGATGAACCTCCGGCCTTTACAGCTGGAACCACCTGGAAACCCCCACTGACGCATTAACTGATGACATACAGGTCTAAGGATCTGTCATAAGCCACAGGCTTCAACACCTGCTACCCAAAACCCCAATTCTTAATTCATTCTTAACCTTGCAGGGGTTGCGCGCTCCAACACTTGCTAGTCAAACCCCAACTACTGGGTTGAAAAACGACCTGCAGGCTTTAACACCAATACATCAGGTTATCCTTACCCTCCTCTAAAACATGTAAAATCTTATTTTCATCCACCTGACGTACTTAGATGAAGTATGTCGTCGTCATGGATCGTGTTAAAGCCGTGTCATCTTTAGTGTTTACTCGTTCGAAAGTTGCTCTGGACACAGCAGTAAATGCACATCTAAAGGACCGGATCTCACGATAAATACAGCTCATTTCTTGTGACTGCAGTGACGGACAACTACATAACAAAACATGTGATCGCACCCGATGCAGTGTCTCAGTCATTGTAAAGTAGGGCTACACACAGGACTTCATTAACAAAACGTAACACTTATCTGGCCCATATAGAGGGCGATGTTAAGTCACCACCTGGACTGAAAAGGGCAAACTATGGTTTCAAACTGACATGGACGTGCCACGACTAGATCATGTTTTCTTCGTTAAGCACTTCTTGCAAACTATTGATCTCCATCTGCGTACAATGTAAACACTTGCAGTGCATGTAGGACCGCAAAGTATGTTGGATGTAAATACCTAAATGTAAAAGAGCAACTATGCGCAGACGGTTAGCAACGTATCACATCAAATTTGACGTACATCCGATCGAGAAGAACACCGAATCCCATTGGCCTAGAGCACTTTTAAGGTTACATCTTGTAATGAATTGCTCACTTTATGAAATACACAATGAAATAATTTTAGTATGGGCATTTGTAATTATTTGAAAACTAAGTACAGTTAAAGATCTCTCCTAAAAAAGGGGTACTGGGTAGTTGTATGAAATTCCTGACCAAAAGGAGAGGTAGTGTTCTGATAAGGACTCCCAACAGGAAACATACTATTTGTGAGAGTCTTCACTGGTTATAATTTTTACTTTCAGGACAGACTTTAGCAGGGAGACATGTAGCTGTTAAAAAATTTACCTGGAAGATATGTAGTTGGTTGAATACTTTACCTGGAGGGTGGGTAATTTTCAGAAAGACTTGGCCAGGAAAACAGGTACTTGTGATAAAGTCCTGGTCTGGAGGATAGGTACTTTTGAGAAAGATTTTCCTAAGTGTTCTGTGCATTGTTACTCAACGCGTCACCAGGTGACGAGAAGAAACCATCGAATGTAGCAAGTAGTTCTTTCTTTCGGCCATATTTCTTCTCAAAACCTTTGTAAAGTGCGTCATGTCTAGGGAGGGATACTCAAGCACATGTGGTAATTCTTTGTCATAACTTCTTATTGTAACTAACTAATACGTCCCAGAATTATTAGAGTATATACCGCAATTCCTAAAACTGGATTTTTTTTTTAATATAACTGTCAGTTTTTCATGTCTTATATATAGAATAGTACCCTATTTGAAGTACAGATTTGTTTTTTTTTTTTATTGTAAAGCTGAAGAGTGACCCCATTCAAATGCTTCCCTTTGAATTGTCTTTAATTGAAAGCATCAATAGTCACCCACCCACCTTACCTTCCCCCAAAAAGAAACGTGAAGTAAGCAACTAGTAAAGCAGAGTTACATCTATGCTCTTGTGAAATTCAACCAGGAGCGAACATGTCCCTACTAAGACCACTTCCCAGATAACGTTTGACTCCTATCATTTCACTTTTAGAAACAACAACAAGCCTTTTAAAAGTAACAAAAGAATATAAAATAAAAAAAAGTCACGAATCTTTGGAATATAAATGAAATAATAATCGTGTAGGAGAGATATTATCACGTATTGATAGGAGTAAATGAACACAAGTATGACCACCCTAAATGTATCAACCATTGACAACCTATACTGCTTTAAAATAAATACGGCCGACATTGATACGTGAAAACGAAACCTGAGGAGGTGAACGTACTGACACCTACAAAAAGTGGTAAATATTAAGGTCGAGAAAATACCTGAAGAATCCCCACGAAGATTTTGCTGTTTCAGTTTACAAAATGAGAATGGTATGTTGTCAATCTTCTCAAATGTCAGTTTCACCGATGACATTAATGCCAACATTTTTACCCGAAAGCTGTTCCTGTTGTGCGAGTCTTGCGAACTCGATAAAAGATCTACTAGACCTGTGCTATATTGTACAGTGGTTTGCTTGTTGTCCTTCTGACTCTAGGTCCATCGATTTTTTTTTTTTCAAAATTATGAAATATTTCGTAAATGATGCAGATTATCAACATCCTTTATTAACAAGATAATGAATTGCGTGTAACGTTTAATTGCGTATAGCGTATAACGTGTAATCAAAAGCAGATACGCTGCTTCATATTAACAGCGTCTACATCGAAGACTGGTAGGTTCACCCATAACAGTTTGGAACATCTGAATTACTCCTCTTACACAAAATAACATCTTCGATTCGTTTGTGTTTTTCACATGCTTGTAAAACTTGTAATGAAACTGTCAGCGATGTAGTACCTGGCTAGTTTTCCCCCTTACATTTTTCCTCAAATAAATTGACCAGAGGCCAAAACAGACGTGTATTCGAAGAGAACAGTGAGACCTTGCAGGAAATAACTACATTTCATGTAGATGTTATGGTCATCTCTTCATTTCTGGGTTGGGGAGGGTGCCCGTTCTGTAAGTCTGTTAATGTTTTTCACGTCGATCTTTAGGTAACATTAAAAATGTATTACAATAGGAGACGACAAAAGAAGGAAAGTGTGTTGCACCTGTGAAACTTCAGGTCACAGGGAGAACTGGTTTAGTGACCAACGCCAGGCATTTCCTGCATGCACGAAACACTCAATATTCGTGTTTTTCCAACGAAGTATGACGAACGTATCCTATCTCCTAACTTGTTGAAAATAATGTTCCACTAAATTACAAGTATCTGTCCGTAACGTGAATGTGCTTTTGATAACAGCGGTGTATTTCGTACAATTTTGTAACTTTCAGCAGACATACACGAAATTCAACGAAAGGGGAACGAGTTTCTGTTATCATAAGCATTTCCTACTGTAATGAAATACAACTTGAGGATGTTCAAGGAGTTGCTTCTGCTTGGGCGACATCACTGATTTTCAAAAGTGCCGTGAACCATTATTAAATAGATATTTCTTGAAAGGTCAATAACTTCCAAACGGAACGTGCTATTCAAATATGGTTTTCAATAATAAAAAGAGAAAAATATTCCTATGCTTACGGGATATCAGTTGTCTTCAGTGACTAAAACCTCTAAGCAAATGTATTTCCGCTGTCAATGGACATCATGAAGTAATGCACACTGCAAGCTTATTTTACATTTCTTTGGCGTCCGTTTGGTATTTTACAAACCTGTGCCCATTTGAAATTTAATGTGCGACACATGCGCAGCAGTAAAGAAAGTCGACGACCAGGAAATCGGTCGTTAAAATGAGTTACGATATTTGCAAAAATAGACTCATTTCTAGTAATTTTATCACAACGTAAGACTTGGAACTAACCCTTTCCTTTGCTTTTTGATGGTAAGAATGTTACGTTCTTGATAGCTTTTATTTTTTCTTCGACAGCAGATTAATAACCACGTTTCCTTACAGGGAATTCCCATGTGAAGCTCAACAACCAAGTTGGTAGATTATAACCGGTAGTTATCAGCAAGTGTTACGTGCCATCTCGGTCGAACAATATTCTCGTCATGTAGTTGCTTGAAATGAAAACACTACAAAAAGGTGTATATAGGCGTATATAAAGCTATTATATTGATAACTGTATCTTACAAAATGGACCAGTGACCTATTTCATTACGTTATGGCAGTGCTCCATTTCCAGTCTCGATAAAACATATCTACAATTTCCTGTCATGGAGCTCAAGAAAACCTAGACATTTGATTGACAAACTGGAACTAGTACTTTCAAAGAGATGCAGCACCTGTGGGCAGAAGATAGTAACTCTCTGGTTTAATTATCTATGTCGATCAACACAGCATGAGGTGATAAAACTGACCTTCAGCGATGAGGTTTTGGAACAAGTTTTACCTCACTAAACCTAAAAAATAGTGTGGTTGAAGAAACTCGCCTTTTAGTGTCGACTATTCGACATGTTAGCAAATAAAGAATTTTTAGAAAACAACCGAATTCATTACTTCTATCCCATTCCATTAATTAAAATTACAAAAGCAAAAAGCTCCATGAAGGGGTCAAATGATTGAGGCAGAAAGAAAAGACGTTTGGTACGTTTAAAAATAGTACAATTGTCTCAATGTTGAAAGGTCACACAGGACAAGCAACACATATGTTTATTGAACTTATTTTTACTGGCATGTTGGGGAAATACCTTCAGTCCTGTATCCCAATTCGGGTATGAGGGTTAACAAACTGACATGACAAAACAAAGGCGATAATTAGAGGGTGCAGACTGTACCTCCTTTATATTGTGTCCACCATATTTAATTATTTTTCTCTTGAATATTACGTTGGATGTGTATTTACGCATATGTTCCCCTGATATACCTTCAGGCCCTCATTGTTAAACAGACAAATGACGGAAACGTGACAAATTGGACCTTAGATCTTGATCTTAAAAACGTACTACCTAAAATTATAAGTTTTGAGAATTCATGAGAGACCTGAATTCAACAAAGATGACATGACCTAACCTCCTTGTAAGATAACGGAAAAGATTTTGTAATTCGAGCCTTCACTTGCCATTACTTTCCCCAGGGTCGAGCCTTTTCAAGGTCTTTTATAGATTGGAAATTAGCACAGGGATCACTTACATCTTACCTGAAGCGTCACAGTGAGGTTTTGTTAAGTGGCTTTGGGAGGAATCAACCAGGGAGTTGTTATAAGAACAACTCCCTGAAACAACCATGCACCATGCGACACGTTTCAAACAGAAAAAAAATATGAAATCAACGCAACAAACAAGAAGAAAAGGTGGGAAAAAGAAACACAAGCAAACAAAAAATACTTCAAGTGACGGAAAATTGGCAAACTGACGTAAACGTTGAAGCGGGATACATTACCGAATTTTGGTTAGAATCGACATCAAGAAATATAGCGAATTGTCTAATTTAGTGATTGGAATGCGAGGTTTATGTTAAGCTGATATTATGGATGAGGAAATATTCAGGAGCAAGACACGCCGTATGAGAATAACAGCACAATTATAACGTGGGTGTAATGTAATACTGACAAAGTATAACCCGCTCATCTTGAGGCAGTTTTAGATGTTAATTCTGTAACGCCTTTGTTAACTAAATCAGTTAATGTAGGATGTGCTGTTTGAAGGAATAAAAATAGCCTTTACGGTTGATCTTCTATCATTTTCTGTCATTTGATACCAATGTGGATAATAACATGCCATGCCAGGTTTTTTTCATTAAAAATTTCATTAATTAGAGTGTTAATTACGGTACAAAGAAGAGCGATTTAGTTTTTTCGGGTAAAAATTTAGCGGAACTGAACCCTGTGGTAAATGTGCGGCACTTCCATGAGAACACTGCTACAACGAAACGCCTACGCAAAAGCATTTCCTTTAGAAATTAGGCTATACGTGGACAAATATACCTGTACAGGAGTTTTTATAACTTTCTGCAACTATAAGAAGTATAAGGAGTCCTTTGGTGTACTTTGGAAAATGCAGGAATAACAGCACATCCTGCTTTAACTGGTAGTATCAGACCTTAAAGGTAGCCTCTGCAAGTTGGTAGGCTATATCATGTCATTCGATCGTTACTGACAAATTGAAATCGTAAAATAGTTTGGTGAGAATATTGTCTCCAAGTTGCTGATTCGGTTACTTCGAGAAATTTAGCACGTTGTGGTACTTCGGGCACTGCTTCACATACATAATCACCTGCACACTCCGACAAGGGTATTCGTGAGCAATCGTGTTCTGTATCTAGCACATCAGAAAGATTTTGAAGAACAATTGATTTGGAAGAACAATTGATCATTTTTCTGATGTGATATTTTCTCTCTGTCTATACATTTTTAGATAACTTTTGAGGCAACGATGTTCTTATCTCTTTGCCACTTTAAAGCTTCCATAAGGCCTACATGTATTTACTTCGTGAATTAACGTGGCTCCTTATGGCGTCTTCCATTAATCAGTGTAAACCTATTCAAACTCTGATTTTCTTTGTTTTACCTTTTCTCTTCTCCTTCCTGTCTCTTTTCTCTATTTCTTTTTGTGAAGGGGGGGGGGGGGTAAGGGCTGTTTAGGTTTACTGTATGTCTCATGCAGGAGGTTTAATTTTCTTTCTTTATTTTACTTTCTAATGCGTTTGTCTCAGTATGCGAGTCCCGGGATGTTATATTAACCTATATGGATCTGATGCCTCGATCTTTCACCGTGGTTTCTAAATGATGCACATGAGAGTGAAGAAAAATAGCTCCAGGTAAATTACTGCGCCATGTTATTGCAGGCACACTTAAGATGGAAGTGTTCGGCGTGGATACGTTTAAAGATACGATAATACAAAGAAACGAGTAAAATTGAGTACTAATGCAAGCGAGAAGGAAAAGGTAGCAGTTTACATCAAGATATACAACTTTACTTATGAATCTCTCTAGGCGTAGTAATGGTGAAATATACGTAATTACATTCGTAGAATGAGTTATACATCCCAAATTGCGTTGTTCGTGGGAGATAATTCCCCAGAGACTGCATACACTGTGCGCGTTTTCTATTATATCCTTCCTTGTTTGAGTGGGGGTGGCTCTGGGGGGGGGGGGAGCAACGCTTCAGCAAGTTTTAATGTACAGTTACGCTCAAAAACAATAATTCTTTGAAAGAGGGCGGTATTTAAATTAATGCTCACAACAACGATTATGAAATTTCTTCGCTTAAGCCTTGGTTCGGTTAGTTGCCAACACTACTTGGCTTGAAGTTTGATCGCACGTTCCTGTTCTGTCATAAGCTAGACCTATTGGAATCCTCGTCTCATTGTAACAATTACCGACCTTCCCAACCTCTATCTTTCCTCAACTCAACCCCCCTTTCTCCCCCTTCCCCATTTTCTCATGAGACGGTAGATGTTTCCAATGCCACCAAAAAGCACCTAGAACTTAATATATTCAGTTTGCCTCTCGCATCTCTGGTCATCTCTCATAAGGGTTCCCTGCTTTGAAACTGATGACTTTTCAAATTTAGTCAATATCAATTTGCCGTTGTCAAATTAAGTGGTCTGATATTATATTTATAACTTAAGGGTCTGCTTACGCCCATCTCAGTGATTGAAACGTGATACTACGCGCTTGAATCATAACGTAAAAGTAACGTATAGTTCGCTAAACCCATGTCAAAAAGCATTCAAGCGTGTAATATAAAAATTAATATGTTTTTTGCTTTTAAAAATGTGATAAACCATCCGATTTCCCTAAATACTAAATATATAGTTACGTAGATAAAAAACGATGGCTGGATTTATTATTTTGTAGATACCTGTACGTTTGTGGAGATTGTATAGTTTGTATTTCTAGAATTTCATGAGAAAATTTTGCAGATATTTTCAGTTAAAAATCACGTCCTTCCCTTCCACAGTTTGTTTGAGCTCTCAAAATATTAGCCTCACCAAAAAGAAAAAAGAGACATACAAAAGGAGTTACAAATGGCTTGTAGTAACTGCTCATGCAATTCCAACCCAATAAAATGCCACACATCAGGTTGTCGCTGACAATTCTCCTTTTCATTTCTTTTTTCATGTTACTTTTTCGTTTGTCCTCTGCCATCGACTTGTAGCAAACAGAGACCCACAGCCTAACTCTTTTTTTGTGACAAATGAAACAACAATCCCATTTTTTTTATGTGTGTCGATGAGTTCAACGCTTTCGTAGCATTAGTCACATTACCAATGGTATATTAGTAAGAGGTGGTTGAAGTTAGCAGACGCTTTGGGCAAACATATTCAACTCTATCCATCAA
This sequence comes from Stichopus chloronotus, assembly GCA_021234535.1. NCBI lineage: Eukaryota > Metazoa > Echinodermata > Holothuroidea > Aspidochirotida > Stichopodidae > Stichopus > Stichopus chloronotus. The sequence continues at coordinate 16,842,301 of CM037845.1, read as the reverse complement.
ACTCTCAAAGCAATACATATGTAGTTTTTTTTTTTAACGACAGGGATCGTTGAACGCGAATTTGAGTAGTCAGGTGAGATAACATTCTCCTTATCTCATTATTATTAAGTTGTTCAGTACACCCAATCCAGGTGACGCTTTACATAGTGTATAGTATGTCTGCCTATGCTATGTAGGGTATGCGAAATTTACGGAACTGTGGTTTATATTTAAAAAAAAAACTCAAAATTACAATCACAAAGCAATATCTCCGTTGCATGTGTTGTTTTAACTGCTTTTCTCATTTTAGACCAACCGATGAATTGATCATTGTTATGGGCAATGATTGCACATACAACGAGTTTCATAATGGTCGAGGCGTGTTGAAATTTCGTCAAACATATGCGGATTGTTTTGATTGGTTAACCAACATGTTAAACTGTGCTCACTCTCTCCAAAATAAAGTTTTGCTTCTTCAAGTTATGTAATTAATACAGTTAGGAAACATTATGACATTATTTTCTTTGTTGTTTACCATAGACACAACTACATTTCGTATTTCAAATTTTCGTATTTTGATATTGCTTTTAAAAATTTATGTACGCAAAATCTGCATTTGATTGGATGAACAAACTTGAAAAGAACACTCCTGGTGCAGAATTTGGTTGTCAATAACAAACGTTTAGCAGTTATTATTGCCGAATCTAAGGTAGTATCGCGTATAACTTAATGTCACTTCCTCTTGGTGGGGGTGTGTTTGGGAGGGGGGGGGTGTGCGTGCGGGGGAGACCGACTTTGGCGCTGCGCCTCTTCATTCTCTCAATCGATTGGTCCCAGAAGAACCAGGCAATAGATATACACGTATAGCGAACGCTCACTCATCTTTGGGCCACGTGCACAATTTCTCTCTTTGCAAAGTGCGTACAAGACCGGTTCCCTCCACCTCCCCCTCCCCCACATCGGGCAGAAACTTCGCCTCGAGATTGTGATATTCTTTGACAGTGATGTCAAAATCAACAATAGAGATTTAATTACTAAAAGTACACATAATTATATACTGTGTGAGAAGTGCAAATACTGTTTACAGTGATACCGAATGTATGGGTGTTGAAGGGGGGGGGGGGGGCGGTCGGGTTCGGAGCAACAGGAAGAGGGGGAGGTGAAGGCATTAACGATAAGCATATAGGCTGCGTATAACTATAGAAATGAATGCGAAGGTAAACAGGTATTTTTTTTTAGGAAAAAAAAGAGAGAACAACTTGGCAACCAAATTAGTTAAGTGCATTTTTTTCTCATTGTAATCGTAAGATCGATTTGAGTGATTAGCGATGCGCATTATTTATAGATTGAAACTACCGCTGTTTTGTTTTTCATAGATTACTTAACGGACTGCTTAATTAAATTCTTTTTTTTTTCTCTCTCTTTTCCACGATTCAGGAAACTACGGATCGAGTGGTTTCCTCGCCTTTAAAAATCTCGCTCACGTGGATGGCATCTGCATCGCCTCCTCCAAAGAAATCAGCGACACCGCCAGTGATGAAGAGGTCGAAAACGTCATCAGGACTCTGCGAGATACTCCGTCGGCAAAAGTCGTCATCTGTTTCTGTCAAGGGGAGACTGTCAGGAAGCTGCTAGCCGCCATTAAGAGGATGGGGCACTCCGACAGCTTCTTATTTATTGGCAGGTTTGTACCTCTTTTGATGATATTTTCTGAGCTGACGTAGTGGTGACGTCACTTCGCAGCACTGGTTTGCTTGAACCATGGAAATCCATACTTGAACATTCGCTGCACGTAAATCTGCAGTTACCAATACTCTTGTATCAAGCTTAGGATAGCCTAAGCCTATCCTGACCTATCCTAACACATACCCTGGAATAGCCTAGATGTCCTACAGTGCAACTCTGCCAAAGTCTGTGGGTGGGGATATGTCTAGTCTGGAACAAATGGAAGGACGGAGGTGTGAATGGAGATGGTGGAGGCGGGGGGGGGGGGGATTTATGTTGCAAGGACGAGCTGACACACGCCATGCACCAGTATGGAAAAAAGCTCGAGCATACACGTTCGAAAGAACCAGTTTACGGTAAAAGATTACTGACAATCCATAATGAATACACTACATTAATATTTTGAATGACATTATGTGTCGGACTTACCAGAAGTGTAGTTAGATCGTTTCACTTGTAAGTTTACGAATTGATAGAGAAACAAAATATTGATAGCAAAGGAGAAAAAAAAAACAGTTGCGCACATGTGTTAGTGTAATGACAGATTGCTATTATGACACAACGACACTTTACACTGTCCCCGTTACATTTATGTAGGCCATTAGTAGGCATTATGTGGGCCATTATGTAGGTCTAAACATACATGAAAGTTCTCTACTGGATGAACGGGGAATAAGATTTGGGCATTCCAAAGTTCATCATGTCGAACAGGGCGTAACAAACATGAACCGGTGCTGAGAATTTATTAGCGTCATCAGTGCCTCTCAAGCACACAGCTATATGCCAACTTTAACGTACGTAAAGAGTACGGTAAAAGAAGGGTCACAATCACAGCACGATTATTACGCGCCTGACTTTACTCATTGGGCGTCTGAGTTTACAGAAGTTGTCCCTTTTTGGAAATATCTTGACAGCTTGAGTCTGCCACCTTTTCCCCTTTACGATATTACCTCGGCATTAGTCGTACGGGAAAATTCCGGCACTATTTTTTTTTTTCGATTCCGATCGCTAAGACTATGTTTTGGTTATCGTTCAGCTAGCTTAGTATAGGCTTATTTGCATAATTGTGTTGTGTAGTACTTTGATTAATTTTATAGGCTGTACCGTACAGTTGATTGATAAAGAGACAGCTGTGTGTATCCAGGGTCTAAGAGAACGATGCATTATGGGAAACGGTGTAGTATACAGAGTGAAGTTTGCTACTAAAGAGATAAGAATACGTTAACCTAGATTCGTGAGCCTGACACACGTCCTTATATTTCTATTACACGCCTTGCAGCTGATAATGTGACAATCGTCGATCTTAAACAGTTCACTGAAAAAGACAGTTTTATCTCCAATAAAATAAAAAGACCATTGATTGTCTAACATCGAGACCCAGCTATTTGGCGATGAAATACTCCCATATATTTCACCACCGAGAAAAATTCACCACAACAACATTGATTATCTACCTGTGATATTTCGCACAGTATGGGCCTAATATTAATAATTCCGAAGTTTTCTATCTGTCTCTTTGTCTGTCTATCTGTCTGTCTGTCTGCCTGTCTGTCTATATGTCTATCTGTCTATCTACCTACCTGTTGTTTTGCCTTTTCTGCGCAAAGTATAGGCCTATTATTAATAATTCCGTCGTTTTCTATCTATTCGTCTATCTTTCTATCTGTCTAAGTATCTGTCCATGTGTCTATCTGTGTATCAGTCCATCTTTCTCTCTGTCTATCTATCTATCTATCTATCTATCTATCTATCTATCTATCTATCTATCTATCTATCTGTCTGTCTGTCTATCTATCTATCTGTCTGTCTGTCTGTCTGTCTGTCTGTCTGTCTGTCTGTCTATCTATCTGTTTATGTGTCTCTCTATCTGTCTATCTGTTTATCTACCTATCTGTTGTTCTGCCTTTTCTGCGCAAAGTATAGGCGTATTATTAATAATTCCGTCGTTTTCTATCTATTCGTCTATCTTTCTATCTGTCTAACTATCTGTCCATGTGTCTATCTGTCTGTCTGTCTGTCTATCAGTCCATCTTTCTCTCTGTCTATCTTTCTGTCTGTCTATCTCTCTGTCTATCTGCCTATCTGTTGTTCTGCCTTTTCGGGGCAAAGTATAGGCCTAATATTGATAATTCCGTAGTTTTCTATTTATCTATCTATCTATTTATCTATCTATCTATCTATTTATCTATCTATCTATATATCTGTCTATCTATCTATCTATTTATCTATCTATCTATCTATCTATCATCTATCTATCTATCTATCTATCTATCTATCTATCTATGTCTATCTGTCTGTCTATCAGTCTATTTGTCTCTCTGTCTATTTGTCTGTCCATTTATCTGTCTGTCTATCTATCTATCTATCTGTCTGTCTATCTATCTATCTATCTATCTGTCTATCTGTCTATCTATCTGTCTATCTGTCTATCTGTCTATCTGTCTATCTGTCTATCTGTCTATCTGTCTATCAGTCTATCTGTCTATCTGTCTATCTGTCGTTATCCTCAGTTAACTTCCCCTCCTCACCACCTCCCCCTCCCCACCCCTTGTCTTGTAGTGTATTTCTTGTTTGAGTTATCTACATATAGCAAATCCGAGGACAAAAGAGAAAATAATGATCAAATATTTTTACAATTAACGCCCACGGGTAAGGTAATGGTACATCAAAAATAAAACAGAATGACATTTAATTTTCTCCTGTACTTCATGAGTAGGTACGTACTTTCGTCCCTTTTGTATTCTTCCGATACAAGGGCACCGTCAAGTGTTGCTTTTATAAATATCTTAAAGGACATGTCCACACGCTCGTGGCTCACCTATCATATCGTTTTCCCCATCTTTGAAGTAATAATTTGTCTTCTTCACCCTTTTTCCTCCTTCCACTTGGACAGTCCTGCTTAAATTCGATTAATTTAATTTTCTTTCGGGAATAATTCTCTATTGATTTCACACCGATAGGCCGTGAGAAATATGTATGCAAAACACGTTGACCAATTCCCAGATACACCAAAGATTGCGGCATACAGGGTCGATCGAGTTCCTTGAATCCAAAGTTTACACACGAGCATGTGTTCAAGAGCTATCGAGGTAGTGCATTTGCTCCCTCATGAATAATTTAAAAGTTTCTACTGTCCTTGGATCAATAACAGAAAAAAAGGTAAAATTTCTCTTTCCTGTCTCTCTACTTTTCTTTATTTTATTTACTTTCTCTGTGTATTTTTTTTTTTAAGTTTGGTTTGGTCAAGTCACAGCTTTTAGATAATCATGAAGCAGCTTCTTGACAATTCCTGTTTCAAAGGAAAAGATAAGATTTTCTTCATCAAATATGAGTGTGGGTGTACGTTGATTAATCGTCTCATCCTTCTCATTCATAACTATTTTATGTATGTATTTTAATATGAATATAACCGCGTGCACGCTGAAAATAAGGAGAAGAAAACAGATGGACGTCTTTTTTTTTCTTTTTGGTTTTTTTCCTTTGCATATTCTGTAGTGACATTATGGTCAAGAGCTGCATGCAGGGCCTTCAAAAAACAATTAATCATAGGTCTTAATTATGCCCACGATAGGTATTGGCTTTATCAAAGTTTACAGAGAGACAATGACCTGTAGATGAGGTATACGTACTGTTTGTACATCCCTATTAAAGTCGCAATTCAATGTATATGTGAGACTGCAATGTTATCCGAATGTCAGTCGGAAATACAACAAAATCAAACTGGCCAAATATTTATTGAGGGACTCAGTCATCAAATGTTCGGGTTTCTTGTATAAAGATTTGGCATCGATATGTCTATCTGCGTACTTGTAAATCTATATCTGTATCTTCCTATCGACATGTCTGTCTGCCTGTCTGTCTGCCTATCTGTCTATATGTCTGTCTATCTGACTGTCTGTCTATCTGTCTGTCTCCCTATATGTCTATCTATCTGACTGTCTGTCTATCTTCTTATCTGTCCGTCTGTCTGTCTGTCTGTCTAACTGTCTGCTTGTCTGTATGCGTATCAGTCTCTCTGTCTGTGTGACTATCAGTCTATCCTTTTATCCCTCTGTCTTTCTATCCGTCTATCGGTCTGTCTATCTGTATATCTGTCTGTCTGTCTCATGTTCTACTCATGTTGAATCTGTTCATAACAACTGAACAGATTCACGTTATTATTTTCTTTATTTTGTAACTGCTTATAAACATAGAAATTGTCTGCTTAATGAGTGTTAAATATGATTTAGAATCATATAGGCCTACGATGGGATTTTCTTGTTCGAGATTCGACTACCACCGTCCTAGTAGAAACAAAATAAATCATGTAACGAAATTGTGAATAATTCCTCCATAGTATGAATCAGTGGGCCTACAGCAGCCTACAAGAAAATTGATGAATGTATTTGTGTCAAACAGCAAACACGCACCAGCACCATTGACTAGTTAAGACATTGTATATGTTGAAGACAATCAACAGTTTTCGATAATTGTTCTTAATGCGTCGGTCATTTAGTGAATGAATGCATATTGACTACCAAACAATCGAAGGTTTTGTCCCGTACAATGAATGAACGGTTCAGAAAAAAAAAGTCACTTAGTTCGGTCGGTAATTTTGGGAGCTTAAACAAGTTCTCCAATCACGTATCTATTACGTAATAGTTCAATAAACGTGATTGAAATCTGCAAACACGTTAAGCCAGTAGTTATCCAAAGAATAAGAAATATTTCCTAATATGGGAAAGTGCTGATTCTCTCACGTGTTCATTTTGATGACAGTTTTCAGACTCAGTATGTAAAAGATAAATCTGACACATAGTGAAAAGCGGTTACCGTACAAACAAGATTTCGTACTGCCACAAGTTGTAACCGACACTATTACTTTAACTTGATATAAATTTGCGTGACAAGGCATCAGCTTGAACAAGTTATTGCCACGAATTGTATCTAAATGCACAGGTGAATTACGGGAATGGATTAAGAGTATGGCTTTGAACTATGGTTGTAAGTACTGTTGTAATCACTTGTGTTGGCATTTTGAGACTGAGATTCCATTAGATGGGACAAGTAAATTGACATATATACAAAGCAACTACATACACAGCCGAGAAATAACTTTTCGAAAAACCATCACCATTTAAAAATCGGATGCTCATGCGGAATTGTAAAAATATTTTGAATTTCACCAACATGTCTGAAGACCACTAGATGTGACTTACGTAATTAATTGTACTTTTTGCTTTTACGAAGCAAAGATACACATTGTTTGCTTATGTTCAGTTTTATTACAATATGACAACTTAAAACGTCGTGATATTGTTATATGAGTTTTTGAGAGTGATACTTATCAAAATATCCCTTATTTATTCAAACAAAGCCTGTAACGTATGAATTAGCTATGATGCATGAAGTTGATGGCGCTAGTCACATATACGACAAAGAGCCGTATCTATGGCTCTGATACGACAAAAAGAGAAAGAAGACGTAAAAGCGTAACGGTCCTTACAAGCAATAGGTGCAATTTTTATAACAACATTCGTCAACGTTCTACGTGTTCAGTGGACTATGGGCCGCATACACATGCTGGTCACAAAGGACGTTCCAACATTCTGGACTTGCAAGGATTTACATAGTTTGATTTTTGCCCTGACAGCATTTTCGGTGGCTGTAAATGAGATGGCATTGGAAGTTGGCAGGCTATTGTATACCTGTATATATGCCATGTAGGCCCAAGTATTATATGTACTACGAAAGTGGGATGTTTGAATGATGAAGTAGGATTTTCTTCTGGACTAACAAAGCACACACACAATAGCCTTACAACAGACTGCTTTTTGTCCGACCATGAACATAAAAGCTATGCGTCAAATGTTAGTTGATCTGTTTTTTTTCCGCTGCTGGTGGTGTAATGTAAGAGTTAAACAGGGGCGTGGCAAGGATTTTCTGTGTGGGGGAAAATCGACTCATTGTCCCTATTTTTGAATGCCGTCCTGGGGGAGGGATATAAGGGGGGTAGGTGTTGCCCTACCAAGGCTTAAGCCAGGATTTCGAATCAGTCGGTCCACAGAGAGCCCTAGGAGGCATGAGGAGAGGTGTAAGGGGATGGGGCACTCCCTCCCCTTTGCCTAAAAGGATCATATTTGCCCTTCTTAGTTGGTCAATCACTTTGCAAAATTGCTTTTCTTTGACACCTGCACCCATGAACCTAAAATAAAGGTTAAAAAGTATTGGAGGGGCTGAATGCAGTCAGGACTATCCAAGCGGAGAGCCTGCATCGGTTGGCGCAGATCGTAAAAGAAAATCCTGGATTTTCAAACCTTCTAGATGGTCGGAAACGGCACTTTCCTGGGGTTCCAACCTGCATGTATTCAACCTTGAAATAGGGATCCCATGTCTGTAATTTCTCAATTAGGGCTAATGAGATAGAAACGAATGCATGAAAAACGGTAATACATATCAGATTGGTTGAGATGATACAAAAATCATAATGAATTATTTATCCTGTTTCATGTATCCTTGGAACAGTTGGTAAATAGTAAGGGGGTGCTGACCATCCCTTTAGACCCCACTTTTTCGTTGGTTTGATAATGACCCATCTTAAGCTTGTAAATAAAAATGAAAATTGGGATATAGGCGGTTGAACATTATCTAACGCAGCGAAGCCACGCTGAACCCGATTGAAATTTTTTGGGGGAAAACGAGCTTGTTGCATGCACCCGTGGTGAAATGTTTTCCAGCTTTTTAGAATTGATATACTTTCAGTAGTAGAATTGATGTACAGAATATTGGTTGGTATTGGCAATAGCTTTACTTTGTACTGACAACCATTACTTTTGGGGGATTTTTTTAGTTCAGCATTAGAGTTGGAAAAATTGATGAACAGTGTTTCTATAATTCATTAAATCATTAATATCCAAGGTTTTGATTGTGTGAAATTTGCAGACCATTCTGATAGGGATTCCATCCCCTAGCCCGTTACTCGTATCAGGGAACTGTGTAAATAACAACTCCCTCGTACACTGCATATAAACAACAGGCGCAAGTATGGTCAATCGAAGACCTCTATGAGCACCTTGTTTCAACTGAGTTGTTAATCTGTTTCGTCTTAGTTTCCAATGTCATAAAAAGATCGCACTTGTCAAGCCCGGCAATTTCCCAGTTCCCCTTCCCTACTACCCCAACTCCGTCAATTTATCATTCCATCCGCCTCTCTTAGTCTTTTGCTCTACTTTATTTTTCAACAACATCCATCGCGTCCCCAAAATTTAGTCGTAGAATTCAGAAGCTATTCAACCCACATGTTAATTTTAGTCCTGTTTCTGATCAATAGAATTCCCCTTTATTTTGTACCTTTAATTCATCACAAATACCGTAACACCCAGGATTCTCCGAGGGTTCTCCCCCTGGAACCCACAGAGACTTTGTCACTGGACTTGAAGTTATCCAACTTTGGTTTTAAATCTGTATTAAGTCATACGTGGAGTCTTGAATTCTATAGAATAACCCCTCAAATGATGACTTTAATGCATCACAAATACCGTAACACCCAGGTTTTTTGCACCCTGGATCCTCACAGGAAGATGCCCCTCTCCCCCTGGACTAAAAGTTTGGTTTTAGATCCATGTTTATGAAATTATGGAAGATGCTTCTACAGGCTCTGTTGCACACTTTTTAATGGCTCGTAATAATGATTTTTACTGTCATTCTTTGGGATTACAGAAATTTTGGTTGAAGGTAATGATGTGTCCCGTTGGTCATTTTATGAGATCACAAGAGAAGCTCCCCGACAGGTGATTGGTTTGAGCCTCTGCACCTTTGTTGTTTTAGTTATAATGCAAACTAGACTAACAAATGTCAAAATTTCACCGTTAGCTAAGTTACCTGTCATTACCAATTTAGGAATGCAAATGAATGAGCTCCATCCTACAGTCAGTCTGGTAGATGCATGTGTGCATATGTAGGGCGATTCCAAGCCTGTGTGTTGACAGGGAGCTTCATGGTTGTCACCATGCTGGCTGTATCGCATGCAGCTTCCCCAAGGTCTTATTGGTAGTGTACAATGTCTATCGAGAAAAATACTTGACACAGGTTGTACATTTCTGTCTTATCAATTTTGGTTTATCAGTCATCCAGAAAGTACTGCCGTGTATAAGTAAATGTAACGGTGTTTAGATGAATATTTCGCCACAAAATAACACGTGTTTTCTGCTATGCTGAATAATTAATCTTACTGTAGAGAACACTGTCTGTGAAGTGTTAAGAAATCTACAGATAAACGAAGGCACAACCCATGTGCAGTTCATTATGTTTGAATCTGTGGAGGGTTATACATGGGGTATTACTTTCACAATATTTCAGTGTTATTTGAGGTTTCATATCATGAAAAAGCAGTAAAGGACGGTGACTTATTTTATGGTTGAAGTCAAGCGTCTAGCGATATATTTTGCAGTATTTGAAATAATTCTGATAGCTTTTGAAATTAAACACTTAGATTTTTTATGTAAGACCAATTTGTGCGTTTCATAATTAAAAGAGTTAAGCTGGTAAAATTTCACTTTTAACAGGTTTTATTCACCGTATCATTGCATGCGATTCTCCAACGTAACACGCCACCACTAGACTGAAAGCAAGTCAAACTCTGTTATGAGAATATCCACAGAAATACAAGAAAATACTTGCATGTTTCAACTTTAATCATGGAAACTTTCACATCGACTTTGTAACTGGTGGGCGTGGCCGAAGGGCGTGGCCGATGGGCGTGGTTTTAAACGTTGCCGCATGATCGGGTATATGTTCACATCGAGGAGTACATTAAGTGCAAGAGCGTTAAAGTGTCTCAGAGTGAGTTACTGAGTTTACTGACTAGTGTGATTGAACGATTTCGTAACCAAGATTCTGTCAGCGCTCTTATCGGTCCTCGCAAGTTAAAAAATTTACATTTTTCGACGCCTTGTTGCTTGTGATGTTAAATTAGCCGTAGCTAATTCAGTGCCTATTTTTGTCCCCATAACTACGTGGGCAGTATTTAATACTGAGGTCACATAGTGCATATTTAAGGCCAGTAGTTATGATTGTGAGAATAACAGGGACAAAAAAATAATTATAGGTTAAATAAACTTTTCATAGTCCCGACAATGATATTTCGTCTAAAACATAATTTAAAAGAGAGCATGTTAAATTGATAAATGCATGCATGAAAATTCATACATGTAGAGAAAAAAAAACGTTTTAGTTATGCCTGTTTGTTTCTTGGGTGTTTTGCTTGTTTGTTTCGATTTTTAACCATCGAATGTCATATTGTTATGACGTCAGTGCAATTCAAAACTTGTTGCTGGCATTTACTTTTGATGGCAGAATGAAGTCCAAATGACTTTACACATAGCAAAGAGGAACACTAACGAACTTTATTTAATGTGTTTTCCTACCGTTACTATATATACCTAACCAATGACAAAAATAATAAGAGTCAAGAAGAATTTTATACTCAAGTCACAAGTCTTAGTAACGAAGACCACATGAAACTATAAAGTCTCATTCTTTACCAATTGTATTCCTTAATTGTATTCCTTTGTTGTGTTCACTTTCACGTTACTTTGTGTTCCCCTCTAGCCGTTTTTCAAGTACAAACCCCGATTCTGCTGAAGGAAAGGTCCTTGGTGGGAATCTCCAAAATTAATACGGTGTATTGTATGTAGGCCCATGCCACTTCCAGAAGTCAATTTTCCTGTCTGGGTTTATATAGGACTGTCATCTTTGAACTTTGTGCTAACTTGGAACGTTGCTCAGGTCACGTAGTGCATTGCCACCTCTCAATTTGTGCTCTTATCTATAACTTTCCATTTTAACACCTCCCTCCCTCAGTCCGTCCCTCCATTTTGCCCCAACTTTCGAACTCGATGAACCCGCAAATAAAGGGCTATTCATCGTAGCCATGGTGAGTAAAAGCTGAAACAAATGTAAATAATTCATACATATTTTTTTCTTTCGAAGGTAACCCTGTAAAAGGGGTAATGTAACAACAACAAGAAAAAAAACACGATACAAAAGTTATGTGTGCCTGGGAGGCATAGAATTTTCATGATCAAATTATGCGGTTTCCTAGGCAACGCGCAAATCACCGAAGTCATCGGCAATGCAAATTTTGAATATGGAATTCTAAATGATTCAATAAACGCTATCGACTGTCGCCACACCTGACTCACTGTCTTAAAAGTAAAGGTAAACGTCAACTCCTGGAGGGGAAGAAAGAGAAAAATGTGGGACCATCTGCAAACGGACAAAATTTCTTTAATATATAACCATTTCTTAAAGTAATTATTTTATTTAAATTCCAGTGACCTTTCTGATACAGTGTATATATTGTGTAGGAGAGAACCCTGACTGCCAAATGGGACTTCAAAACACAGTCAGTCCTTTAAGTTACATATTTTCTAAAACGTTATGCTAAGAAAAATTCTCTGGGACAGACGATCAAAACTGAAAATGAAATTTAATTAAAGTGATTAAATCGTGTAACTAACTGAAGTTTAACTATCAAACACTCCGCGATTTCCATTAAAGGTTGTGTGACATGCTTCCAGAAAAGAGCTCCCTTCATGCAAACGTTACAAAGTAAAACCCTGGGTGAAAATCCGTTGGAATTTTGTTTGTATCTATTACCGGTTTTGAGATATGGCTTTTCAAAGTTTGAAGAAAATGCAAAACAGATGACGTGAGTGTTGCACAGGGTCAGTTTTTCTTTTATTAACCCCATATATTTTGCCTCTTAATTACTTAATTACTGAGTTTCACACTGGTAAGTGATATCGATATTTTTAAAGGAGAAAATACATGCTTCCACAATAAAACCCTCTGGGCATAGAAAATTCTCAAATGACCTTGAAATAAAGGTTACATAAACAAAGGATTAACATAAGACATATCCTGGGAGTCCCTCTCCTGACATCACAAATTTGCATAGTTAGCTAATGTTTATTCATGACACAGCTGTTAGACACTAATTTGCCTGTAAATTTGTCAATTTCTGACGGATTTTGATGCAATTTGTGGCTATTTTCAACATTTTGAATGCCTAATGCACCCAATACCTCAAAATGTCATTTTCATGTCACAAGACCTTTAACTTCGTGCACAGTTGTTGTAGTTGGCATGTAAGTCGCAACCCAAAGCCAATATATGGGTTACATCTAACTCCGTTATGGAGAGCATGCAGCGTTTCAGGACTGTTAGGAACCTCATTGTAATACGAAATTATTTCACAAAAGTTTGATATTGAAATTAGAAATGCTAATTCGGAGAGGCAACATCAAAGTTGTTCAAAATCAGCCGAATAATCTGTCGGGAGACGCAATTCAGATATCAAAAGCGGTACAAATACAGTAAGAATAATTGCCTCTGACGTTATCACTGTGTTGTTGTTATGTATATTTACTTATGATTTATATGTACGTACATTTGTATTTCACTTTTCAGTACCCATATAGGCTTAGGTCCTAGGCCTAACGGTAGGTCTACGAACTTCAAATCGAATGTCATTCCACTATTAATATTAGCGGAATGACATTAAATGAAATTAGCAGAGAATATTATTATATTGTTTTGTGTACAATTTAAGTTTTTATTGTATCCATCATTTGGTGATTGACCGCTGCTTATCCTCGTGGCTTATCTAGCTGCCACCTGAGTGAAGTTCGCCAATAGGAGTTGGGGATTCTTCCCAAGTATGTGTGAACCGCAGATAAACAGACACAGCTACACGCCACATCATTGGTTTGTATTTTCATTAAACACTAAAAAAATTCATCTCAAAACGGTAATAGATATGAACACGATCCCAACGGAATGTCTTTCAGGTTTTTCTCCATAACTTCTGAAGCCAGCTCTTTTCTGGGTGCATGTTACATGGTCTTTAAAAGAACTCTTCAACATTTCGGCACAAGCGATTATGCTAGTTGCCCGAAAGCCATCGCAAACAAGCAATACCTCTTGCTCGTTTTAAACACTTATCCCATCCCACTGTGCCTCTTCCGCTGATGTACATTACCTACAGTGACGGTACTAAACTAGAAGACCTCTAATTAACAGGCCTCATTAACAGGCCTCTGTTAATTGACGTGAAAATCAATAGCGAAACTTTCTAGATGGCGCTAGACTTGAAATTGAAACAGAGACGTTGTATTTAATTCCGCGTTGTTTTCACATCCCCGTTCCCACCCGTAACCACGATCATGAATAGGAGAACGTTGCTTTATGATATTATTATACATGCCTGAAGGTAACGGGTGGAGGGAGGGAGGGGGGGGGGGTGATTTTGTAAAGATGGAACTTAATTATACCGTACTGTTATGGTCGGCATTACTCGCTGTTCCTTACGGACAACATTTACACCAAGTCGAGAAGCCCGTGAAAAACCGATGGACGATGGAGTGATAGACGTGGCATTGGTTCGCCTCTACACAGTGCCGTTTCACAGAAAGAACATTTACGTGTTGACAGCCAGCTGTACCGATCCACGTTTTGCCTCACAATGTTAGAAACATGAATTATTGGCCTTAATACTAGCAGACAATTAATATGATAAACCGCACCCCCCCCCCCCTTGTCCCTATGCGTCAATGATCTGATACGGCGAAATGACCAATTATGCCCCGTAAGGTACACACCTCAGCAGTGAGCTTGCCTGTGCAGTTGATTCCTGTTATCCATGGGAATTATTACAATCTGACAACGACACACATTTTTTGTTTAAGTAAAGCATCCTGTTTTATGTTACAATTTCTGTAATTTTTTCTCTTCTATTTTTTTGTCATTGCCATAGCGACGGATGGGCTAATCGGAAAGAGGTGACCGAAGGACTAGAAGACTATGCAGCAGGGAGCATCACCATAAAACCTCACACCAAGGAGTATGAGCAGTTCAACGAATATTACTTCAGCCTCGACCCGTTGAACAACACGTACAATCCCTGGTTCAGAGACTTTTGGGAGCAGAAATTCAAATGCCGACTCGGAGACACTGATGACATCGGGATGACCTCAAACTTGCTTCCACCTTGCTCTGGTAAGATCCTCCATCCGTGGTAGTTCTTCTTTTTTATATCTGCACGCAGTTTTCACTACGACGGTGTAGACTAATGTGGCACAAATCGTTTCGTCTTTTTAGGTTTCAGGTTTTGGCCAATTTATCCCTTGATAAATGTGTCAATCGGACAGCTTGCGTATCCTATTAAAAACGTCTCGGATGGTACCAATAGCCTATACTATCATACCGTTACATCTTCATCACTCATCCCCAACCTCCCCACCCTCCACACGATATTTTTGTTGTAAGATAGCGGGAAAGTGCAGCTATTCAATTATGACCGTGACAGCTACTGTACAGTGCAGTTAAGAACCGGTTGGTGCGCTACTAATTTTATTCCCTGGAGTCTTTAGGACGCACGGTGGAACCAGAAAATGTCAAAGTTATCCGAAAATTTAGAGCAGGCTAACGGCATAATTTATGAAAAAAAGTAGTTGACAGAAATGCTGTAAAAATGTCAAAAGCCCCTGGTAACCTTATTCGTAATTACGGTCTTGTTTAAACGGCTAGCTACATTATGAAATGTTTTTCGTAAGATGTTTTACACTCAGGGGTGTCTATGTGATAGCCATTTCGTGTGCTATTCATGGTAAAGGGTGAAGCTATCACAGTGTCCACCACTATGCCCTCTATCAATCTGATCTCAGGAAACTGTATATCAATCCTAGTTAGATGAAAATGTCATAATCATAATGCACAATCAAATCTGTATTTAGTCTCTCTGGAAGAGTCAACTGTGGAACCTTAAAGCGATCGCGTGGCAAAAAGTAAAAACATTGAAATTTTATCTCCAAAACTTTGGTAAGTGTTTTAATTACACCATTCAGACAATCTGGGAAAATAAATAGGTTTCAGTTGGTTAATTCTGTCATATGATTTCAAATTCTTCTAACATAACGACAAAAAGTGTAGAATACGATAATGTAGTGGTTGACAGTTCTCATTCAAATCAACCGTGTGCTTTTTTGAACAAGCCAATGGGAAGTATAAAAGTATTGAATATTCAGTTAGTCAAGACAACTCAGGATCACAAACGTCGCAATGCTGTGATCACTTCGTAGGTTATTTGTAAATGCAGTGCTTCCTTTCACCAAATACTACAATTTACCGATACCGACCAAAGAGCGACGACTAGAGTAGTACCGTATGTCTTTGATACACCAGTCAGACCTGTACTGCTGCATATTCATTATTAAAAATTATTAAAAATGGAAACTTATATCTCTGACTGAGTAAGCGTAGTCTCAACTCTATCGGTATTTACCAACAAACTGTTGTTCAAAGATATGATCCATTTTAATCGCAAGTTACAAGTCCATTAGGACTCCCATCAGGGGCAATTTAGATAAATTTTTAGCCAAGGGGAACATATTACCACCGTGGCACAAATACTACCTCATCACAGAAACTTGTTTTGCAATATTGCGCCTAGCATATCAACGTTATAACATGTAGCTTCATGGTTATAAGTACAGTCACTATGCAAACCGCTACGTTGCCATAGTGACCACCGTCAGTCATGACTTTTTTTAAGTCGTTTTCCTGTTTCCCCCTCAGAAAAGCACCTTTAAAACAGTCCTCATTAACCACAATGCACCCTCCAATTTACCTGAATAGAAACTTGCCACCTATTCAAAACTACTCATATCACGTCAGGACAGCTAAAATATGAATATTCAAAGTCGGTGTTTCACATCGTCAGCGGACAAGCCAACCAAAATTCGTGAAATATTTTATTGTGTGGATGATGTCCCGCAAGTTTTTAGTTGTTTGTGAAATTCAATATCACATCTCAATCTTCAAGTCGTTTAAACGTATTCCGGGAAACATATTTTTCTGGCCTCACCGACATCTAAAGTCTAGTGATTGAGCCTACATATTACGTAATAAGAGTCATGTGATCATATATTGGGAGCGAAATAATACAAACTGTATCCACAATGATCTACGGTCAGACGTCTCATAGAGACGCTGTTTAGTGATGAATGTTAAGTTAGATATTGTTCTATCTCACGACATTCAGAGGAATTGGTGTTTGGTTACTCAAGAAATATCTGCTCCCCCCCCCCCTCCCCTCGTCTCTTTCTTTCAAACTTCTACCTCTCTTGAGATGTTGCTCTCGACTTAACGCATACAAGGTTACAGGAATTTTCAGTAATTTTAGATCCACATGATCAATCGCTGGAGTGAAATGAAAGAGCCTTCTATACTCGGTAGAGTACACATGATAACACGAAGAAAAGAAGTCTCGAGAGTTGACAACAAAATGAATTGATCTATAGTTTATAAAGTATGCACGCGAACATTCATATGATGCATTTCTCCAGTCAAACCGTTGTCTTTTCTCTTTTGACGGTCCAAGTAAGATACCATGCAGTCACTGATAATTTTTTAAGCCAATGCAAAAAAAAAACAAAAAAAAAACGTTAAGTTTGGAGAGTAATGTTTCTGACAGAGCACTCACTACATAATATGATCATACTGGACTGCAATCACACACACGCAAAGCACATCCCAAAACGTGCATGAAGTTGTGATAGTCCAGTGTTTAAAACGTACTCGGCCTTATCACCTGCGAGTAAGTAGTTCGAGAGTCAACCAATAGCTGAGACCGTGAGCAATGATATTTTTTGGTAACAGCTTTCAACCCACGTGTTTACTTGGTGCCCAAAATGGGCACCACGTGTTGTGATTTGTATTTAATTGTCTGTTGGGTGCACTTATATGGTAATTCCTGGTGCTTGTCCAAATGTGCGTACGTGCGCGTGTGTGTGCCTTTGTTGTGGGTCCGTGTATTATATTGAAGTGGAAACAAGTTTCTGCTAGAAAAGCAGTCAAAATTGAAAAGGCCATGTAAAACGAATTTAAGACCAGCAATGAACGACTTTACATAAATTAAACAATGTTTTTATTAACTTCAGTCATTTTTAGTAATTATAAAGCAAGTAATGCACAGAGAACTCTACGTGACCGCACACTTCACACCTATCATGCACAAGACTAGGCCCGCACAATAAATGCCACAGAAACAAGACGAACAACAATTTGTGTGAAAGAAAAGCTTTCCCTGAATCAATCATTCTTTTAGGCTTCGCAATTTTGTTTATGGTTTTGTTTTCATGTCATCCACTTTAGATAATCGACAATGTTCCTCGAGCTTCCGTGAATCACTTTCAACAATGTTAGTAAAACTTCAAAGTTCAAAAGTTCAAACACCGTGTGAGCTTGTCGCACCTGTAAATCAGTGGTCCACGTTGAACTCCTTTCAACGCCCTAATGCAACCCCTCTGCCTGCTGCGTTGTCCCATACCGATATACATTAGGCAGTAACCTGTCATGTCAATTATCGAAATCATATCGTATGCAGTAAAAGCTGTTGAACGAGTTGATCCTCATAAACGTCTCAGAGAAACTTGGGAGACATTGGGAAACGTGGAAGTTGGGCTCGTTTTTAGTGTAGTCTACACGGCATAGTCCAACATATGGTAGAAGTTTACCTAGAAGTTTAAGACACGAACAGAAATTCGGATCTAGAATGACAATCTAATCGATTGTCGAAAAGACGTAGACAAAATAACACTCACTAAACGGAGGAAACAAAGTTAAGAAACAAAGAAGAAAAAATGATAAAAATATAAAAAGTTTCCATTTCCAGTAATGACAAAAAAAAAACAAGTGAAAGTTTGTTAATATATGGGGAAACGAGAGTATATAATGTGTATCTACAAATTAACTTATTAAGACATATACACACCTGATGATACACATAACAAAGCTTACTGTCGAAAACTCGCATACAAAGTAATCGCTACATATATTCCTTTATTACCAAAATTTGATTGGTTCCAATATATATATATATATATATATATATATATATATATATATATATATATATATATATATATATATATATATATATATATGTATATATATATATACACCATATCTTACGTATTTGTAGGTGGAAGGTTTTGTCTTATGTAGGTTTTGTTTAAGTTGTATAGAGCTACATTTTCCTACCAGAGAAATCCTTGACGGACGAACATTGTGGTAAACCTATCACATTTCCATCGAGAAGTCACTGATTGTTTTGTACTTTTTGCGACATGTGTATCCTCTCGAGTATCGTGGAATCCAAGACTGGCGTATACATGCGGAAAAAATCGATTAAGGAACTCACACTTGACAACCATACGTTAGCAAGCCATGGCTCTGCTCCACAATCTGAACACGTTTTTCCCTCGCTCTCCATCCCTTTCTCATTTTCTTTCTCTCTCAATTCGTTCTATCTCTTTTGCCCTTTTAGTTTTTTTTTTTTTTTAGTCTATTCTCTAGTTTCTGTTGAGTGGCTTGCGTGGCGATTTTTTTACTTCTTATTTCTAGCGCGAAGAAGCAAGAGCGGAGACTCCTTTCAATGACCTGATTTGACTTGTCACAAACTAGTGAGATATCCATGAGTCTATAGTGTCTACTGTGTATTTTTGTTTTCTCGATTTCTCTCTCAACCTTTCTTGATTTCTCTCTCTCTCTCTCTTTTAAATCAATGCTGAAAGGGTTTCCATATCAGCTTCCACGAAAGAAAATATCCGGATAAAATTTTTCAAAACTCTGTTTTTATGATTAGTATTTTATATATGTAATCATATCTGTCAGTCCAAATGGCACACATTTGCTTAAACTTAACGTACTATTAAACATCTCTGGCAGTGGCCAATATTCTTCTACTTCTCCATGTGTATTTGAACTCCATTCAAAGGCTTGCTATGACGTAATTGAAATATAATATTTTGAGACGAAAAACTTGTCTAAAGTCGTCTTTTGATAGTCGAATTTTGTTATAGTCGAATCAGTAACACATTCATGAAATACAAAATGAATAGACTGATAAAGGATTATGAATTTGAATATTTTTTAAAGCATTAAATGAACACGTGTCCTCTTTATTTATTTTTTTTAATATTTCAAACGTTATACTATAGTGCGCCAGTACTATCCCTGTGAAAGTGGGTTTGATGGTATTATATATTTGCACGGATATGTAGACCTACAGGAAGTTTAGTTAAGCCCTATGGTTGAACAATTATGTTAATTATATTAATTATGTTTTGTTTAAAGTCATTTTTATTTCGAATTCAGTATCTTTGGATTTACAAACCCGATTATGAACTTAATGTATCCAAAAGCGTCTCATTCCTTTCCGATCGCTAGCTGGCAAACAATTTTTTCAATCTTGATTTGCTTCGAAAATTACAAAAAACAATCTTTGGCTGTAATTCTGTTTACAAAGACCGATTTGCGATATTTGTGAAATAATCGCTGCTGGACTCTGCTCTGTAACACGACCAGTGGGAAAGTCTTGATATCTTGAAATAATTTCTTCATAGTTTAAATAAAATTGAACGATACCTTGAGAGATTTTAACTGTCGGAGAGACGGTTCATCGTTGAAAAGCTGTGATTGTACACTTGTTCATCATTATCATCATTATCATCATCATCATCATCATCATCATCATCATCATCATCATCATCATCATCATCATCATCATCATCCACAATAGCGTATTTGATTTGGACCGAGGAGAATTCATCCAACAAATTTTAGATTAAACTGACTAATTTGGTATTGTTTAAAACATTGCAGTAATTTGCCATAAAAATTTGAATGAGGCTCAAAGCGGTTTTCAAGCGCCATGTAGATTTGAAATTCTACCTAATTAAAAAACGAGATACATTTGGATCTTAATAAAAAAAAGCAAACAGCAACTTAAGAATTGCTTTAATATAACCGCAAATCGAAATACGTGTTAAGTGACTTCGTTAAGTTGAAGAAAAAAGTTATCTGTCATTCGAGTATTACCTCTAGTTTCTCTTTTTTTTTCTTTTTTTATGTGCCCTCTTTATTCACACTTTAAAGATGATATTACTGGAACATAGCTATCACGGTATGAACGCCCGGAACTCCATGCCAACCTCCAAAATGATCGACACGTGATAAATATTGCTTGACACGGACCGAGGACAAGTAGCACTTCATATGAAAGTAGGACATACACTGCCCAGTTCTTGTGAAGCGCTTTTCTCAGATGATGGGGCAAATTTATAAATTGCATGTAAACTTCTTTTTTTTCTCTCTCTCTCTCTCTCTCTCCGGATAATTTTTGTCAATAATTATTTTAGAGTAACTTGCAGATCATCTCCTTTCTCCTTTTCGGACCATTTAAAGTGAGAAGAACAGAGATTTTTGCTGGCCGGAAGCCGCGTATGAAATTTTGTAACGATAACTGTATTGAGTGAAAATAGTATGGGAGTGAGATATTGGCAGGCATACTTGTCCGAGAAAACTGAACTACGGTATTGTGATGGTTGTAAGACAGGAAAGAAAAAAAAAAACGAATAACTTCAGGAATCGGAAGTTGCAGTAGTAAATTGGAGGCCTGCCAGCTTGAAATGACAGACTTCTCTGTTTTTTAGTGCCCTTTCTAGTTTTCTTCTTGTGCCTTCCCTAGTTTTTAGTGCCCTTCACATGTATCAATACCCTATTGTTTCAATCTCCTTTTGATTGCATGTTTGTACAAATGAGAAATGAATTTTCAATTGAACTGAATTGAAAAATTCGAGCGACTTTGTCGTCCAGTAAACTGAACGCGGTCATGGCAAAGGACAGCTCGCTACTTGACTACGTGGCGGGGGAGGGGTTGAGTTTTAAATGCGGTTTGTTCATTTTTGCACTTTTGTTAAGTTATTTTGTTGGCATTGAAGGTAAACGGAAATATGGAATCTAATCTCACAGTTTAAACTTTTCTGACATTTCTCAACGGTCACCAGTAATGCCGCGTCAAATTCACGTACATTTGTCAAATGCAGCGCGTTATTTATACTAAAATGAGAAAAGATGTTTGGATTTTAATGGAACCATCCATTACACGCCAAGTTAGTTCGTTGTTCATCTTAAAAAGTAGTCTGATGTATTCCATGGATGGACTGTAATTGACACTTCTTTTTGTGTGAATGGAAAATGGCGAATGTTACTCACCAAAAAGAACAAAAATCGCAATTATTCTTCTTGAAGACAACCTTGAAGAAGACACGGTCTAGATCTGGAATATTTTACACCTTTTTGGTTCAGGTTTATGAGAAAGATAGTCCTGAATTATATATTCTAACTTATACTATCGCCTTCAATCATACGCTCAAGGTAACAATAAAAAATGTTCTTGACAACTCCTGCAAAGTACACTTTACCTGGTAAATTAATGGAGACTCCTTGTATAAAAAAGACTTCTGAATGTGTACTCTTTTTCGCTACCAGAATATCACAAACATTATCGCAAAACCTGTCACTAGTGTTCCCTAGATAATCATAAAACATGTAATTTCAAATACCCTAAAATGTCGACTAATTGTAGAGAGAAGTAGATAGTCTTTATTTTTTCTCTTTTGCGTGGCTCTTATCTATTCCACATTAACAACAAGGGACTTTCACCAAAAATGGATGTATATTTGCCTTCATCTATTGTTACTCTATACAATAGCTTCTATTGATCTTCCCATTGTTCATTTTTTTTTAAAGATAACTTGGCTGTTGGTGGTTATCTACACGATACCACTTCAGTACTGCCTGAACATCACAACACGATGGCAAAATCTTTTGTAAAAGCGATCCCTAAATATTGATAAAACATGAAATTTCAAATACCGCTTCCCGGGTACCCTCGGGGGTCCACTAATACAAACCTGGACGTAGACATTGTATATTCCGTGAAGCTATTGTTTCTTTTTTATTGTCATTGTTTGGCTTTCACTTTCCACATTTACAACAATAGATTCAAGTGTGTCTTTTTTATTGTTCTTTTGTGCAATAGCTTCTATTGTTCTTCACATTGTTCCTTCATTTTCTCAGGTAACGAAAGCTTGGTTGATGGTTACCAACAAGATACCAAGATGGGGTCAGTGGTGAACGCGATATACGCTGTAGCCTACGCTTTGGACAGTATGCATAACGACCTTTGCCCTAACCAATCTCTTTGTGACGCCATGGATCCGATCGACGGCCGAGTGCTTCTCAAGTACCTTTATAACGTCAGCTTTGTCAGCGAATCCGGGGAAAGGATCAAGTTTGATTCAAGAGGGGATCCCACGGGCAAGTGAGTTTATACCTTTCTTGTGAGATTCTATTAACTGCAAAACAAAAGAAAAGGTAATTATGAAACAGAGATAACATACGTCCTCCAAATAGGCCACGCAACATGCGTCCACAAAGATGCTGAATAGAGTAAAAAAGTTCCAGTATGATAAAATATCCTTAATGGACAGAAATAGGCATGAAAAATGCAAGACACACACTTTAAAATTGAAAAAAAGAAAAGTGTTCTCAGACAACGGAGATAGGTCGTTGCAAACAGTTTAACTGTTTTGTCTTCTTTTAATCAAAAGTTTTTACTCAGCGTGATGATTTCATTTGAAGAAAGACTGTCCCAAATGTTACATTGGAAGTGACCGACTATACCCGTACTCCTTTAAATGGTACATCTTTGTATGTTCGTTGTACCAAAGCTCGTGATCAAAGCTTAGAGCAGCAAGCAGAGATGCGTGTCTGTTTGAAATGTTGACAGATTTACATTACTTCATCTAGTTTCCTTCACCTACTGATGCAATCACCGTCCCGTAGCCAGGTCAGATATCTATGGAAGGAGGAAGGGACGGGGCGGGGCTGGGCTGGCAAGAAAGAAACAGGGGTGTACTCACCGGCACATGTGAGATAATGTCCACATGTTTTTCAACTCACAATTTCTAGGTTTGGCGAATATTTTTTTTTCAGGGAAGCCCTTACTCCCTTTACGACTGGCCTGGATGACTGTAACTATAATTATTTAATCAATGGGTTATATAATGATGATATGTTTATCAATTATAAAATGATTTAATAAGTCTCAGACAATTTCGTCTTCCATGGTGACCTTACTTTGGGGGTGGCCGACCTACGGCCCGCGTTCGAAAAAGAAGAGGTGTGAGGGTCGCAGGTCGCCAAGAGACCAGTGAAGAGGCATAAACTAAAGAGTAGTAAGAAAATAAACGGACGAAACCCGAAGTAATGACATTGTCCATATGAAATCTTTTAAATGGCTAATAGTTGACGCAAGTCTGCTTCTGTCCATACCACTAGCTAGAGAACTAGCACAAAGAGAAAGATAATAGAGGGCGAACTTGCAACCTGTGCGACCCATCCAGATTTTCAAAGGTGCAGGGCAAAGTGGCGCAATGAGTGACATGGGTTCAGAGCCGTATCTATAATGGCATATATGGCATATATGTAGCATAATAACATTCTGATAGTTTGCACCATTTTCTCATAGTTAAGCCATATTGTTATATCACAGTGACAAAATTGCTGCTCATACTGTGGAACTTAGCTGTCTTAATATTCTTGATATTACAACATGTAGCGATTTGGGAAGCGTATGAAATAAGATACGGGGATGAAGTGAAGAGTATACCCACTAAATTCAAGTACTGTAGCTACTTTGTTCTCATTCGTTTGCTTATCATGTAAGTGCGTCTCTTGATAACGTCAGGCGTTAACGGTTGCCATAGCGACACATAAAATTCGCCTAAAGCTGTAAAGTGTTAGATCCTGATGCACCACTCTAGACGATTTTCTTTCAAAAGTGTTCTTAAAAGCATAATTCTTTCGAGACACTGTTGCATAATAGAACTCGAAAGGTCACAGCTATCAACAGATAAATTTAGCCCTGCGCAGAAAGAAATTACTCGAGGGAGGGAGGGGGGGGGGGGAAAGTTGTATTGGCAAGTTGGATTATGATGTAGATACACCGAACAATAGCCGAAAATTGGGAAGAAGTAAACAGTGTAGCTGTTAAAAGTTGTATCAACTACCAAATGAAATGTCTTTAAGCAATACATACAAACTTTGCCAGCGTTTACACATTGCTGTACATGTTATGAGCGACGCATGTCTTGTTTTGAAGTTCAGTAACTGTCCTCCGGCAAAGCACGTTTGCAAACCGTTATTGCTAACCTGACACACACTCTAGTACGTAATTGTACAGCTGGTTGGTGTAACCTTTGTACTTTCTCGTTAAGCATGGAGACTTTCAATGAACTATCCGTCTCAGAGGTACTCCTTCTTGCTTTTCACCAAAATTCTGTCATTCCGAGCATATAACCGTAGTTCCATTGTGGCAGAACCTTAATGACATACCTTTTGCAATTACGCGCAAATTAAAGGGACTCTATTATCGTCTACTTTTTTGACAAGGCTGAAGGAAACCAGTCTGTGCACGCAAAATTTTTTAATTAGCCTCATTATTCAGGTGTCTGTTCTTACAGTTACTTATAAATGTGAGAAATTGCATTTTTTACGAACAGAGGGTTCCTATGGTCCATACCAGTATTGTAAAGAGTGCATGGTCTAATATTTGTTATTTAAGTGATTTTGATAGTCCTTTACCCTGT
The DNA here is from genome assembly GCA_021234535.1 of Stichopus chloronotus. NCBI lineage: Eukaryota > Metazoa > Echinodermata > Holothuroidea > Aspidochirotida > Stichopodidae > Stichopus > Stichopus chloronotus. The sequence continues at coordinate 16,817,060 of CM037845.1, read as the reverse complement.
CATTGTTGTTTTAGTTGCGTGTCAGATCTCCAGAATCTCTTAAGTTTGATCATTTACTATCAACGTGTGAGTAATACCCAACAGGTGTCACAAAATATTATAAATTTTGTGAACCAACCGACTCAATGAGCACAGTTAAGCCGCACCCGTTGAGGATAATTTTAAGTGTTACGTAGCGTAATAAATGCTTCTTTGTGAATTTGAATCAATCATCTTTAACTATATCATCATCATCATCATCATCCTTCTAATTATCATCATCATTATCGTCGTCATCATCATCATTATGATCATCATCAGCAGCAGCAGCATCGTCATCATCAGGACCACTCAGCAGCAACCACGTCATCGTCATCAGTGGCAATGTCTTCATTTCTTTCATTATCAGTATCATCACCTTCATTATTACCATCATTATCTTAATTATCATTATCATTATCAACATTATTCTCATCATCATCCTCATTATCATCGTCATCATCATCGTCATCATCATCATTCTCAAGATGATCAGCCGCAACAGCATCTACATCATCGTCATAAGCAGCAGAGTCATCATCGTTTTCATTTGTATCATCATCACCGTCATCATTATCATCATCACTATCTTTATCATTCTCATCATCATCATTATCATCATCATCATCGTCATTAGCATTTTCACAATCATCAGGAGCAGTATCACTATCGCATTTATCAACAACATCACCACCATCGTGATCGTTTCTCGACTTGCCATAAATAATCTCGAACCTCCCTTCAGACCTCTAAGGATTTACTTTACATTTTACACTTAGTAACATTTCCACATTCGACAAAAGCGATACCCTCTGACGTCAATGGGAGAAAATGCAAATTGACATCACAATGAAAACAAAACAAGACCGAATTAGCAACAGGGAGCGTATTCCCGGTGACGTCATTGAGACATAAAATATTCATGATAGTCTGTACGTTTGTTCGAGCATCCTCTGTCACCTTCAGCAACAACAACAATATCAAGTAAACACAGATACAAATATATATATATAAATAAACCTAAAAAAAAGAAAAGAAAGGAGAGTGGAAAGGTGGATGAAATGAAAATAAAAAAATCCATCACTTTGTACTTTCAGACAATTGTGTATAATTACTATGCAGTTTCAAGATCTCAGCATATGGTTAGTAACACTCGGCTTGTTATCCTCTAGGTAACGCCATTTCCATTTTTGTTATTAAGAACAGGTGTCACTGAATTCAAAATAATCCTACTGTTCTATGAAACCTTGATTTTCGCCTCCAGTGTATAACCGTCCTATGCACCTGACCATGTTAGACAAACTTGCCGTAACCTTTGGGGAGACAGAGAGAGAGCATTAAAGACACCACGTGAGGATAACGTGAAAGTCACTTCTTAAGTTGCTTTACTGCAATCAACCACATACTTCTAGATAGGAGATTAATCGACAAAACCAGGGCTGTAAAGATGTTTCTCTGTTTCATCTCAACAAATAGTTTTGATATTCATTGGCGTCCATTTTATTCAAAGGGGGGTGGGGGCATGCCCCTTCAGAACCTTCAACATTCTCCCCTACTCAGTTGAGGTATAAAATCCCGAGAGTTTATATTTCGTCCAGCGATATGTTTAAACCTCAGGGCAAACAGGGGCCATAAAACGGGCTCCTGGATGGATCCCACTGGCCAGAGCTCTTGCAGCACTTTCGTGCGCAGCGCAAAGTTGTTTTCCGGCAAGTTTCTTTATCCCTTTCATGTGCCCGCCCTCATTCCAGATCCTAGTGATACCACCACTGGCTGATATTATTTATATATATTATTATAATTAACACAATCACCAACGGTACGGCTGGCTATTTCTCTATTGCTTTTTGTATTTTTCACTTTTAACTTGTAATTAAAACGGAGACTACAACAGACCTGCAGGAGTTGTTAACACCTCCCTGGACAGACTTGAAACAGAACCCTTAAAGTGATTGCGTGCCTAGGTAAAAAGTAAAAACACTGAAATTTCATCTCCAAAAGTTTGGTAAGGCTTTTAATTGGACCATTTAGACAATCTGGAAAATAAATAGGTTTCAGTTGGTAAATTCTGCCCAATGATTTCAAATTATTCTAACATAACGACAGAGAGTATCAAATACGATAACGTAGTGGTTGACAGTTTTCATTCAAATCAACGGTGTGCTTTTTTGAACAAGCCAATGGGAAGTATACTAGTAATAAATATTCGGTTAGCCAAAACAACTCAGGATAACTGATGCTGCAATGTTGTGACCAGTTCGTAGGTTATTTGTAAATACAATGCTCCCTTTCACCAAATACTACAATTCCCTATACCGACCAAGGAGCGATGACTTGAGTAATATGTTTTTGATAAACCAGTGAGACCTGTACTGTTGCATATTCATTATGTAAGCGCATATGTTAAGACCGTTAATTTTCAAATATGATTTCTGTTTGTTTACTATTTTCATGCCAATCCCATTGCTTTAAAGTAGTTACTGTCATTATACTTCTCTCCTTCATTGAAAGACATAGTCCGTCCATGTACAACCTCGTGAGTACATTTAAAAGTAAAGAAAAATTTAAGATCAAACATGATCTTATCCTTCTGGTTTTTCAGTACACAGGCAATCACTATAAATCCTGGTCTTTTAAATAAATAAAAAGCAAACAAACGAAGGACAAGGATTAAAAACATAATAATTTATTTTATTTTCTCCTTTATTTATACCTGCATTTAAAAACGAAGGGAATGTTAGAGTTGTCTTTTAGAAATGAAGGAAATTTTTCTTATGTTACAGTGTTGCAAGTCGTCAAATCAGCTTATTCTCCATCGTTAATAGCGTCAAGTTTATTACTGGTATACTTCCCATTGGCTTCTCAAATTATTTCATGACTTCAAGGCTTCAGCAATATAATCTGTAAGATTGTAATATCCTACGCTGCTATACCGCTATTGTTTTCTTTCTTATTTTTTTCCATCCTCAGTGCTGAGGCAACGCAAAACAAATAAAATGAAGAAGAAAACATTTGGACCCACTAAAATATTTTAGTCAAATTATATTAACAATTAATTTGGAACAATTAGAAAAAAAAGTTGACAAAACTCTTTCTTTAGACCCCATCACCCGAACGGATTCTAATAATCTTATGACAGCCTGAAAATAGTGTGTCCCATGAAATCTCTCTTAGTTTACTTAACAAGACAGAGCTCTAAACTCTGTGTAACTGAACCATCCAGAATATTCTGTAGTTGGTGTGGCTGGCAAATCTGAGTTGGGTTGTTAAGATATGTAAACCGTCTGCTTTGACGATATTGATATATGTATTTATATCTATATTTACGACAATGATCCAAATGGACATCGTGTATCGGTATTCCTATATTGTCTCTCATCCCGGTTTAATTGCGTTTAAACCGTTCTTTATCGACATAAAGTCCAGTATGAACTACTTACCAATTGATGATATGCCAAGTGTTACGGATGTTTTGTTTTAAGTGTCAGTCAATTTATGGTGCACGGTACGAGCTAAAAGGTAAAGTAAGTTACTAACATTTTACAGATCGAGATTTGATGCAATTGTCATATGATCGAAAAGCAACATTGTCCGAAAAAACTGACGTAAAACTAAGATTACTCGGTAAAAGTAGGAAGCTGCCACTTCAAGTGCAGATAATGAACCAACATAGGATAAAATAGCTCAAGACAGTTTTGCGCTATAATATAACCTTAGGTTTCTTCCCATATGTGTCAATCGATTCACCTGACTAAGTGGGAGAGAAGAAGACAAAAGTAAGCCACTTCTGCATCTGAAACTATAATTCTGTCTTTGATGATGGTAGTGGTGGTATGGTGAAGAGATGGCCTGTTACTTTATCTCGGACGTGATGGGTGGGAGACCACTCCGTTTCGTGCATTCGAGTATAAAATGATCGATTTAATGCAGGTGCCTTCTTCTTTTAGAATCTTCTTCCTTTTTTCTTCGACCAAAACTCTGTAAAAAGAATCATTCAGAAGAACAAAGAGAAGATAAATGAAACATGAGCGAGTGAGAGGGAGGAAGATAGGTGGAAGAAGAGACAGGGAAGGAAGACAATTAAACAAAACATCAACTGAAAGTGAAAGGTCATACGCTAGGAGATGTATTGAGATTCAATAAGATGGAGGTTGTCCTGACGTTTTCGCTCAATACCTATTTTCACCCACGTTTTTTTTTTTCAGATTTTTTTTTTTTTTCAGATTGATAACTTCGATTTACTCACATATACAGTCGAGCTTAAAGCAAATATGTCAATGACTGACCGGCTTTTGACTTTAATTGGTTCTAATTTTTGAAAGTTGTTTATTCACTTTCACGATACTGTACAATACATAATAAACTCTAAACTGCGACGTCGGGCCTTTACTTATGGAAATTTGATACTTTTTTCGTTGTTCTTGCAAATTAAATAGTGTCGAAGAATGGAATTTTTATATGGTCATTCTTCTAACACCATACATACTCTGCTTCGATTGCCTCTCATTGTCTAGAAATGTGTGGTTTTCCTTTGTTTTCCCCTCTCTGGAGTGTGTAGAAGTTAAAAGTCTATGTATGGGTGACACTTTCTCTCTTGTGCTCTTTCCCTTATGGTAGTGGTTAGTGTTGGATGGAGCTTACCGTCAAAATGAAGCAGAAATTCTAACTTGTGATTTTGAAGGTATGCGTTTAGATCCTTGTGAATACAGTGAATTCCAGTGACTTCAAGACTTAATATAATTTTTTCTTAATCAGTAACCTGCTATAAATTAAAACTTTTTGGTCGTTCGTGGGTGGCTTGCGTTGCTTCTGCAAATGCAAAGTATCGATTGTGTTGGAAAATTTCACAATGTTCTCTTGTGTCACTTAGTGAATATTTATATTTTTTGCATTATATTCGGCATCGTCGCACTTTTCATGACAATATTTCGACTTGCTTCTTTATATGGGTACATCCACGAAGGGGAATTTAAGTATAGCATAAGTGTAAATATAAGATTTAAGGGCTTGGGACAAGTTTAAGGATTAAAGTGATTGCGTGCGTACGCAAAAAGTTAACACATGGAAAGTTCATCGCCAAAAGTTTGGTAAGGCTATGAATTGCACCATTCAGACAATTCGGGAAAGTAAACAGGTTTCAAGTGCTTAAATCTGCCATATAATTTCAAATTCTCCTAACAAAAAATGTAGAATACAATAATGTAGTGGTTGACACTGAGTTTTCATTCAAATCAACTGTGTGCTGCTTTGATTAACCCATTTGAAGTACACTAGTATTGAATATTTAGTTAGTCAAAACAACTCAGGATCACTGATGCCTCAATGTTGTGATCAGTTCGTAGGTTATTTGTAAATAAAGTACTTCCTTTTACTAAATACTACAATTCCCGATACCGACCACGGAGCGACGACTTGAAAAGTATGTTTTTGACGTACCAGTGAGAACTGTACTGTTGCATATTCATTAAGAAGTCGCTTATAGTAAGAACCGTTAATTTTCAAATATGATTTCTGGGTTTTTTTTACTATTTTCATGCCAATCCCGTTGCTTTGAAAAGTAGTTACTGTCATTTTTCTTCATTGAAAGACGTAGTCCGTCCATGTACAGCCTCGCGTGTACATTTAAAAGTAAAGAAAAAGTTCAGATCAAACATAATCTTATCCTTCTGGTTTTTCAGTACACACGCAATCACTTTACCAACAGTGACACAATTTCTATAAATGTCTGTCAAATTCGAATTTTGACTTGGGAAAATAAAATATCACCACCACCTTTGCCCTCCCTGTGGAGAATTGGTGCGCCTGCTAAATATATCCTGTCACCTCCTTCCGTCAGAGATCGTGTGTATGTGTGTGTGTTGGGGGGTATCTACATCACGAGACGATTTTTCATAATTTAGTAATAATATATAATTGTGAAAAATAGTACGTTGACGGACACTGTAGACTTTCAGCAGATGCCATAATTATTTATTTGATTTTATTTGATTTTACAATTACATTTTCTCTTTCCTTACTGTGAATATTATTTGCTATTAAAACTAAAAGTATTTTCAGGGGTGAAAGTGTTTTTCTTTATTTGAACCCTAACATACCATGCCAGATGAGATGATTAAATGAAAGGGGATTGAAGAATTGCACACGTCTCTGTACAACCCTGAATATGTAGTTGGATGAAATAAAACAGAGACAGAAAATAGAAATAGATAGAAATATATATATAGGCGTGGGCTTCTTTTTCTCTGATGAACTTCTACTGTGGATGAATATTTTTCTCACCTGGAGCGAGTAACAGAGACTTGTTTATAATCATCTTTGGGATGATGTCACTGATAAATAATATGTTGCCAGATACAATGATCAAGTTCCCAAGATTGATACCAGTGGCTTCGAGAAGGTAGCGTACCATCAATATGATCTGTTTGCCATGACAAAAATTTCAGGGGTAGCGTATTTGCAAGGAATATGTGTTTTAGTATGCCTGGACCTTAGGCAACTTTTCATGACTGTTGCAGAAACCCACACACTTGCCTTTCTATACCTTTTCATCCCAATTATGTTTACTAACAGAAAATTTCGAACAGCCTGGTCGAGCAATTTGAATAGAAGATTGGTTTGTTCGATGCTGACAACAGTACGAGTTAAATAAAAGCAGAAAAGTTACAAATATTTTAAATTATAGAGCCCTTAGGGATATTTTTTCCAATACATTTCTTTTGTGTGCCTATACCTGGCTTTTGTTGTGAGCGTTTTTGTGTTGGACGAAAACGAGAACATTAGAAAGCGAACACCGTTTAACTTCAAACGTCTTTCCCCTGGGAAATGTTGCACATATCTTACTGCTAGCTGTTAAAGTGGAGAACTGAGCTTAGATTTTAAAGATTATGTCTATATAGATCTGTATGTCCGTTTTTGATATGATAAACTATACAGTGTCTCTTTTCTGATATTGCTGGACAAAGATGAAATGTTAAATGCACTGCTTGATAGCGAAATAAGCAAAAGATCCTACACGCAGATGCAGAACTAAATATAAAATAAAAGATGGTTACGTTCAGTCGTTGTACATACCCTGACGACGCGTTACTTAAAAATTATTGTAATACCATAAAATATTTGTGACGTAGCACAAGCAGAAATGAACAAGTCCACTAATATTCCTCCCAATTTTCCATTATCTTATATTTTTCTGACATTTTCAAGATTGGGAAAAGGGGCTCAAGCAAACCCCTTCCCTATCACGATTGAATACACGTAAAGTTTGTGATACACTGAAGTATATGCCCTGACGAGGTAGATATTGCCACTTGAAATTTATTACAGCATGTTTACTCATTTATTATCAATCCTGCAGCATTTACAAGCAGATTAAAACAAGTTCTTTTAGTAGTACTGTGGTGTCAAACCTTCCTATTCTTTTGTTTTTTGTTTTTTTTTACATTTGTAAGGTTGAGAATCTGCTTCCATGTTACCAACATCTCACTCTCCACGATCGAATGCTGCTTACATTTTCCCATAATTTGCATTTCTGAGGGGTGGTTGTGCCGAAAGTTGTTGTTTTTTTTTCAATGTGATGACAAAGGACAAGGACGTTTAGGACAAAAACTTTTAACATTTTTTCATGTCAAAACCCTCCTTCTATTCCTTCTTTGACTGAGAGATGAAAAATGGGAATTTGACAAGGAAAGGCCTCAATTTACATTTTGATCTCTCGATGTAGAAAGTAGGCAAATATTCTTATGTTTCACAATTTCGAGCACTTCCCTAAATCTTCTTCGAATATGAGCCTCCATTGCATTACAAATCGTGACATTCAAAACTACATATACAAGTTTAAGTTTTATGAGTTACTTGAGTTTTCAACATGATCCCGGATAAAGGGATTCGATAAAGGTATGAGCACCCTCATACGGTAACAGCCGATTTTGACATTATCATTGAGGCACCACCCTAAATGAAAGTGTCGTATTTCAGCTAAGTCGTACTTCCATGTCATTTTTTTTCTTTCTTTTTTTTTATCCTGTTACAGCAATCTTTGAAAATAACTATGTTACGGTAAACTCAATAATAACTTGCAACAACAACAAAAGAAAAAAAATTATGTTATCGTAGTTCAGAGAAAGTTAATAACCAAAAGAAAAGTAAACAAAGAAAAAGAAACAAAAGAAGAACGTTCCTTTTGATTCGGACTTAGTACATTTTACTTCCTTCATGTTTTACAATGTCACTCTATGGAATACTTACGTAAAACACCAAAAGCAAAACACTCACCTGTTGTAAAATGGGTACTCAAAGGGCTTGTAAGTCTCATAGTTAAACCTATGTCACATCAGTCATGTAACTTACCGGTCACAGGTCCGAATGGGGGGGGGGGGGGAGGAGGGTCAGCCGGCTCGAACGAACCCCTCTCACCGGACAAGATTTAGAGTTCTGCTCAGCCTATGATAGTAGGCCTGTGTTAGCAACATATATGAGTTTTATTTTGTTGGTCATAATTGTTGGGTAAAATGTTTCACTTGTGGTAAAGTCGACTCCGCCCCACCTGAAAAAGCTGGGGGATACGGGCCTGGGTTACTCAGGTTCGTTCAAATGGATTTCGATCGATGTTTAGTGCTTCTCACGGATCCATCCTCCCGTTTTCGATTGGCAACCATTTTGAAACTCTGCAGCCTTCTCCCGTAGTCTCATTCCTCATCCTCCAATTTTTAACATCAATAATATTAATGATAATTTTAATACATCGGTTGGTTCTGCAGCTGACTGGTCATTATGAAAAGAAACAGCTGAAAGTCTGTGACACTAAGTTCGTCCCTCCCATTACAGCTGTACTTCACATTTTAACCATTCCACTTAAAGTATTCAATTCACCACTGATGACAAAGGAAGCGCTTTTCCATACGTTGTATCTTCCTGCAGTTACATATATTATCTTAGAAAAGGAAGATTGATTGATTGATTCTATGCAAAACGGTCCACTAAGTCATAAATATCTGGCATAAACCTGGCAGCAACCCGACAATCTATATTTATCGTAATTAAGTGGATTATGGTCATCGCAAGTTTGATCGCACTGGCGCTTAACTGGCGTCCGCGAGTCCCTCTTAAATCCTAACGCAATATATGTCGGGAACACTATCATGATATGTCGGCAGCACTGTATATGTCGGGAACACTATACATACCGGGACCAACACTATATATGTCAGGAACACTGTATATGTCGCGAACTCTATATATGCCGGGACACTATATATGTCGGGAGCACTGTATATGTCCGGAACACTGTATATGTCGGGAACACTGTATATGTCAGGAACACTGTATATGACGGAACACTTATTACTTGCTATTAGTGACTTTGAACACTCCACGTTAACACGTCAAAGAGAACCAGAGTGAACCCATACCGTGTGTTGTCAGTTAACTCAAGTCTATCCGATTCCTCATTGGTCAACTCTTTCATCTGAACTCTACCTACATCGGCCCCAACCCTCATCGACCCCCTACCCCACACAGTCCACACCCACATCGTCCCCATAGTCGCAGACGTTAAACTATATTTTTGTTCATCTGTTCTTTTTCACACAGTCATCACTCATGCCACACAGAGTCTTCACGTACCTGGACTCCTTCCGATTCAGTTTCTGGTCTTTTCTCGTAATTTATAAATTATCTCATTTTGACAATGACATATAGATCTCGCCCTTGTCGGTTTGTCCCACGAGATGTCATCATTGTAATTATATTGGGACTATGTAGTCTTTTCTTGTGTGATTGATCGCCCAAAGAATTGAAAGACAACTAGCTTCGAATAGTTCTTGGTTTCCCTCAATGGTTTTGTGACGAAATCATTGTCAGCGTCTTACTTCGAATCCGTCTGCTTCTGACAAAATTGCAAAACGAAAAGTTTAAAAAATTCTTGTAAGGCGCTACTGAAAAACATGACATTTAAAATGCTGCTGAAAGGACATCCTTTTCGTATTTCATGTAACTTTCTTGTCGCAGTGTTACAAAGTAGGTCCAAAATCGGTACAAATATCTCCGTCAATTAGATTACATGTTTCAAACGCCGAAAAACTTATAATACCTCCTCCACTTATGGCGGCACACCACAGCTCCTTAATTTCTTCTCTAACAGAGAGGAAGAGAATAATATCAGAGTGCCCCCCCCCCCTCAGCATCCCGTCCCGAATGATATCTTACATCATGTGCCCCCCCCCCCCCCCCCACTATTTCTAAAAGTAAGTTCTTGGGATAAATTTGCGATACATGCTACACTTACCACGATGCCAAATTTTTGAAATTTTACCCAAGTTTATACCGACTTTCAATTTGTTTCTACCTCTTTCTCTCTGTACTTGTCAGATACGACATTTATCATTTCGATACGATGGCAAGCCGAGGGTCCTATGACTATCTTCAAATCGGTGACTGGACCAATGGCGTACTGACTATAAACGATTCTTCGATGGCGTGGTTAAAAAACGGAAGTGACGTCGTCGAATCTTTTTGCAGCAAACCATGTAACAAAGGAGAAGTTAAGGTAAACGAACAGCGATATCGTAGGAGTTAAACTGTCCTCTGCAAACAGCTGCAGACACCGACTTACCGCCCTTTTCATATTGTACTTTGTGGTGTTCTAATTAATTTGGGCAATCGTATAGACTGAATTCAGTCAAGAAATCCATGCATGTGATCGAAAAGTTCACACCTTTATACAGTTGGAACTAGAAATATATAAGACAACGTAATGTATGCTGCCTGCCACCAGACAATTCTTTGAAATTGTTATCAGATTGTGTTCTCTCTATGCCCGATTCATCAGTCTATCTTTAGCATGTCACAAGACGTATAGCTATACATAAATCGATGATGGTAAACGAAAAGGTAACGAGAATGTGCTCTATGTGCCACAGTTTAGGCACTTTATCATGAGGGTGAACAAATTCAGTGGGTACATGTCACTTAATGCCGGTATGCTACTGTGTTGTCGATTCTCCCATAGATTCTTGTTTCGTAAATGGCATTTTTTTTTGTTCTGTCAGGACATTAGGGATAATGTTCAATGTTGTTGGGCATGCGTACCTTGCGGACAGAGGGAGATCGTGAAGGATGAATTCACCTGTCAAGAGTGCAAGGAAGGAGAAGCCCCCAACGCCGAACTCACAGGTAAATATAGATAAAAAAAACACATTGCTAATGCCCGGAGGACGGTTTCATAACCTACAAAAAGTATACGTAATATCAGATCGTTCCTAACCCGAGGAGGGGAGGGGAAGGTGTGGATGGAGGGGAGGGAAGGAGTCGAGTGAACAGAATTGTCGTAATGTTAGATCGGCCGAAGAGCAGAGGTTAGAAAGTAATATGGAATGGCATGAAACGGAACTTCACTGCAACTTCTATCTTGCTTTTTCATGCTGTGACTTACTGTGAAGAGTCCCACGTGGTCGTCTCCCAGTCACCTCAGAAATATCTACCCTCTGTTCCTTTGTTGGGTACCTTTAGAGATCTATACATTACTCAATAAGAAGCTAAGAACTCGATCTATACGATAATTTGTGTGCCGTATATGGTGCTTACATAGCCTTACTGAATGGGGTCCAAATGGTGTTTAAATGATTAATAAATTGTATTTAGATGAAAGTTGCACGTAAAAGGTAGACTGGGGTAAAAAAGGTAAAAAAAAGGTAGTAAAAAGGTGGTATGTAAATGGTTACTGAGTGCTGTTTAACGGGTTACTGATGTTGGTGTTTTAATGGTGACTGAATGGTGCTTAAATGGAGACTGAATGGTGTTTACAAGCATCTTTACTCTAGGAAATTCAAATGAGTCTATGTACAGGTTATTGGACGTTCTCCACATGATTTGACTGTGAATCTTTTCAGATTGCGATGTTATCGAAATTGAGTTCATGCGGTGGTCTGACAGTCAAGCCATCTGTGCGATCATTCTGGCGAGCCTAGGATTAATCTGTACCTCGTTTGTGATCGTCACCTTTATACGATACAACGGCACTCCGATCATCAAAGCCTCGAGTCGAGAAAACAGCTACATACTGCTGGTCGGTATCACCATGTGCTTCGCGTTGACATTTCCTTACGTTTCCAAGCCAAGCATCATCGTCTGTTACCTTCAACGGATTTGCCTCGGTTTGAGCTTCTGCCTCTGTTACTCGTCACTGGTGGTGAGGACGAACCGTATGGCTAGGATACTGGCAGGGAGTAAAAAGAAGATTTTGACGAGAAAGCCGAGATTTTTAAGCGGGACCGCCCAGGTCGTGATAACGATCATAATAATCAGTGTAGAGGTCGCTATCATCGTAGCGTTTTTGATAGTCGAGCCACCGGAGGCCATAATTGTTTATCCGACTTTCAACACAGCTAGGTTGATATGTAAACCTTTCACGAAAGGGATGGTTGCCCCTCTAGGTTACGACGCTTTGCTGGTTTGCATGTGTACTCTATACGCTTTCAAGACGAGAAATCTACCGGAGAACTTCAACGAAGCCAAATACATAGCCTTTACAATGTACACCACGTGTGTGGTCTGGTTGGCTTTCATTCCTTTGTATTTTGGTACCGCCCACATGCGGGAGATTGTTGTATGCTTCGCGGTTAGTCTCAGCTCAGCCGTTGCATTAGCGTGCTTATTCCTTCCAAAGACTTACATCATTTTATTCAAACCGGAGAGAAATAGGCGAAGCTCTATGACGACCTCTACTCTGGTTCGAATGCACGTGGGCAGTTTTTATGACTCATCGTCACGTGGGTTTAGCAGTAACAATGGGACCGTCGATTTCAGCAGGTGAGTAGGAAGTAGAAAGCACGAATGAAGTAACGGGACACATAACAGCCTAACATGTTCTAACTCCCGTATTACGAATGCCACCCATTTTCTTATTACGCAGAACTTGATTTAACATCATATCATTTTATGTCCATGAATTCTTGTACCACGACCGCGTTCCATCCTATGACATTCATCATCACATTTTGACACGACATCTGATCATAGCATACCAAAACATGTGATGTAAATTGTGTTAGTACGCGTACTTTAAAAATTACATAGCATAGCATAACATTCCATAGCATACCGTCATACCTAATAGCCGCTGATAGCTTGACATCGAGTTCATCCATTCCATGTTTCTCAACTCCCTTCCGTCATTTTTTTTTTATAATTTATTACTTATCGGCGTTCAACTAACATTTTAGCCAGTATCCCAACAATAATTCCCGGGTACGAATCTTCACAACGGCCTATCAAGTTCAACTATCAAACGAAACTACCCTCGTCTTTGAAAACTCAGCCGTCCCACTCGATTTTTCCAGGCGTTCGACTTTTTTTTTTAAGTTCTCTTTGTGTGACGTCAAATCAGAGATGCAATCAATGGTCACCGTTTTTCAGTGTTATTGTTTACCTTAATTTACACAGATTATCAATCTTGTCATATCTTTATCTATGGTAACCATTATCCCACTCAAGGGTTTTTCTTTTATGCTGCAAATGTCCCAATTGGCTTCATCTAAAGTATCTACTAATGAGGATTATCAATTAATAATTGATAACAATTTCAATTATTTATGATTGAAACTTGCTACAGTCTTGGCGCTCGTTTTTCAGCACAGCACGGTTTGTGAACATCCAAATTTAAGAAACGAAACGTAATATTTTCTGTAGCATTGCTTCACATTTTCTCAGCTGGGAATGAAACGAATATTGGGAACAACTATCTAAATTTACAAAGAAAATATCGATGAACGTGCCTTCCATATCTCAGGGAATACACCGATTGTCTTTGGTGATTTTGTTCATCAGAAAACCTTTTGGATCTTCCTGAGTATCCTTGTTGTGTTTTAGCAACAATTAAGCAGAAAAGTGTCCTCTTTTTACATATTGCAATATTTAGGAGAGTAATTGTGTTTATTATCTTGAAGTGTTACTTCATTTATAAAGTTTGTTTTCACCATTTCCGTTCTTTTCACTCAAAATGAAGATTGTAAACCTGCTCACCACAAAACCAAATATAGCAATTTCGTTTTCTTTTCAGAGAAAAGCTTTTGCGATCTAAAAGCAACAACAGTCGTACTTCTGTAGGCAGCGGGCGCTCATCCATTTTCGCCTCGTTCCGTCGACGGAATAATTCCGTGCCTGCACCAAAGAAGATGGTAGCTTTAGAACGTGACTTAAATCAACGACGTCGAATGCCGGTGTACCGTTTTCCCTCGTCGTCACCTCAGAGCACCTCACCGCTCGCCGCTCCGAAAAGCCGTCGGACGAACGCGAGGTGGTCTGGCAAAAATAAAAAGAGAAAGGACAAAACTAATAGGTGTCATAACGAGGCCATTCAAGAAACTAGTAATTCGGACGAAAAACCGACGTTCTCGCCACAACCTCCGCAAGTAGTTAACACCGAAATAGCACCAAAACCACCACTAGCGAAAAGAAGAACTCGTTCTTTAGATGGCGGTGTGAATAAAGTGGGCGAAGATTCCGTCGATAGGGTAAGCGGTGCCGGTAACGGTTCAGACGCGGAGCCGGCCTCTCCGAGTCTGAATAACGTTTCCAAGTCAGCGGACGATCTTGGAAACGAGTCCGACTCGTTCGTTGGACAAACGAGAACGTTCGCGAATAACAAATTCTATGACCACCACGGACCAAATGGATCTCCCAGAATCATAATCAATAAAGCGATCGTTCAATCGCCCTTTAATCGCAACATTCCTTCTAATACATCGTCTACAGAGCAGCTTAGCCAATGTTCCAATCCTTTGCAATTAACCGACAATTATTTGTATTCCTCCTCCCGTGAGAATTCGATCGAGGACCCCGGCAGTGATCCTCTCGTGGCAGAGGGCGACGGCGACCCCTGCAAGGCGTCCACCTCCGCCGCGGAGGATATCCAGCAGCTTACGGTGGCCAATAACAATACTATCCCCTTGAACGGACCGCTTCCGCGAAACGACAACCAGTCTTCATTGGATGAAGTAGGTAGTGGGAAAGGCTCCAATCCTTTCGTAAACGAAGACATGTTTGATGAGCTCATGTCAATGTTGGTCGACCTAAAGTCTTCCGACGTTTGAAATAAGATAAAGTGGAAGAAAAAAAGGTGGTATTTTTATTACTTCTTTCTCTCTTTTCTGTTTGTTTTTATCTATCATTATATCTTTTTTAGAAAGTTTTTTCTTTCCATATTAGCTAATTAAAAACAAACATTTTTAGCAACCGTCTATTTTTAAGATAAGTTTCAGTTGAAGGCAGCCTACCGGTACAATATACCTGCTTTTAAATAGTAAAGAATTTGGAACATGCCACGTATGCAGATATTCTTTAATTACAGTAATTTATTACTTAATTAATAATTAGAATGTAGTCCTATAAGTAATTTCTCCTTGAAGATTCTTTTACAAGAAAAAATACAGATATGTAAAAGAAAAAAAGTGGGTTTTTTTTCATCAAACGGGGCGGATTTTCATCAAAGATAGGACAGCACCGAAGGTTCAACACAGACCACTCATACCATCATACGTACTGCATGTAGGCCTAGTACGCAGTGCGTCCGCCCCTTAGAAAATATATCACCACCCCCCACAAGTCTGTTAGACATAGCAACACATGGCAACACACATGTCATTACATGGTAAAACAAAAGAGTCATCCAGCCAATAGCTTGAATAGTATTCACCTAATAACGGTGACGTCACTCGTTTCAAATAGTTTTCTTGTCATGCGTTTTGTAGTAAACATGTTTCCAGGGGCCCTCCGATATCATTTGAAATTGTGGGGTAAGTTTCTCAATTGGCTCACGCATACATTTGCGGTTGCAGGAGGGAACGTTTAAAGGTGGATAGTGGTAATAGCCTCACACCTTGAAAAACAGTGGAATATCGGAAAAATGCCACACGGTGCAATCATTAAAGGTTATTTTCCACTATCAGCTTAAAAATGTTATTGTGGGACATGCATGGGGCTAACCAATATTTTTAACTATTCCTTGCATCTCTGGAGGCATATTATGATTGTTGCTTCTGCCATGAGGAATTAAGGACCCCATTCCCTGCTTGTTTTGTGAAAAACTTAACATTTATCTGACCTTATATTCAGCCTTGTATCCAATCACCCCCTGGATTCTGTGCTTTAAGTAACGTTCATAGGTGAATAAACTTAACACGTACAATAATTGTAATGGGAAAAAGGCATGGGATATTTTTTTCTCTTTTATTCGTTACTCTCAAAGTTAGTATTGAAAAGAATGAATATCCGGGGAAAATATGCAGAGACAGCAATCGCGAATCAGCATGTGTCTGGAGAGCAAAGAAAAATACAGATTTCTTTTTTCTTCTTTTATACGAAATGTCTGAAACAGCAAAGAAATGACAATACGGTGTACTGCTTACATTTTTGAAGGAACTATTTCTGTTTTTTGTGCAATAATTCATTTTTCATGGACTTCAAAAAAGAAACCCAAAGACAATCAAGTTAGGTTATAAAGACGTTAGATACATTGCAAAATTTGTAATGTATACCTATATTTACTCTAAGTCCCACTTTAGGGAATCTTCGTATACTTTCTGGCTTTTGACATTCAGATGGCTTATGCAGTTTATCTTACATTTCCTTCTAGAATGTATACATGTGACTGTTCACACATAAGAGAATGACATTTTTGTGGTTCCACTCTATTCTGGCGCATTGCCCGAGCCCCACTCTTCAGAACCCACCCAACTGCATCAAAAATCGCTGAAGAAAGGACAACTGTGATAAGCTTATCATCAACAGCATCACCTTGAAACAACAGCAAAAATGGTTTCTAATAATCGGAAATCCGGGGGTTTGTATCATGATGGATTTTACCAGCAGTTACTCGTCTTAATTAGATTACGTTCTTTTAGCAGCAAAATTTGAGGTAAATATGTGGCCAGAAATAAGAAAAAAAGCGTTTGCAATGATAACGATGACAGTGAAGATGGGAAACCGTCTTATCCCTCTTCTGACCCGTTAGAAGTGCCGTCACTAGTAGCAGTACACAGTATAAGCCCTTAGTCGTAGAAATTGGAATTACGTTTGTGAACTTGCGCCCTCTGTCCCAGAATAACGCTGCACGGAGTGCCGCTTAGAACGCTGTTAATTGAGTATGAATCTGAATATAGGCCTGTGAATATGCGGATTTAATCTGCTTTCTGTTTTTTTTTTTTCGTTTCTATCAAGGTTAACAGTTTATTAAATAAAAAAATGCTTTTTTTTTTTGTTATTTATCAATTTTGTTTTGTATTGATTTTGGTTTCGCTTTGTTCGAGAAGAGACAAGAAGCGATCGTTACTAATCGGTAACCGGTTATTTCGCCCCATTGCAAGTTCGCCCCAAACGGTTCGCACCTGACTTGATGGTTGCATTATATGTCATTGACGTTCTATGTTAATTTTCGTTGGGTCTAGTGAGTGGTTTTACATTTCATGTTCTATCTCTTGTGTTCACTGATTTGTTCATGTGTTTTCTGATCTTTTATTTGTTTCATCAAAATTTCAAGTAGACATTTTGCTTGAACGGGAAAAATGGCAAGTGCAGTTAAGTCAGTTAGAACGAATATTACTCAAAACAAATATCTTCGGCTAAAAACAGAAAAAAATGACTGAACTTTAAGCAGAACCGACATAAGACAGAAAATCATCTGAACACGATCATTTTGTATGAATGGTGGCGGTATACTATTTCCAAGTTTTCTTCTTTTTTTCTCTTGTAGTCACAACTTAACCTACATTGTCGCGTGTAGCAGTTTTGCTATCGTGAGAATTATTTTTGCCAGCTTGAAAACTGTGGCTGAAAACTATCACAACTGCACTGAACGTCAGTTCAATGGGGCGAACCGGTAGATATTTGGGGGCGAAACGACTTTCAACTTTGGGGCCAACTTTCGGGGGTGCGAAGCGAAAGGTAACCTTTGGCTTTGAAGTAACAGAGTTGTTGCAAAAAATGCGACACTGTCCTGTTTCTGAACCAAAGTGTCAACAGCCACGTTATCTGTGGAGGATGATCCTTTCAAGTATATTATTTTGGGATAAAAACCAAGAATACATCTTTTCGTTTATAGGTTTTAAGTTGTTTTTCCCTGATACAATAGTTACTGCTGCACTTTCTTTTTATTCTTCAGTGCCTCCGGTCCGTGATAGGCAAGTCAGAAAGGGGAAGGGGGTTAAAAATGGAGGAGTTAAATTAAAAAAAAACGATGGCCAATAGACATATTTTTTTCACCCTCAAAAATTCCAACTAGATTAAAAAGAAAAATAAAGAAGCGGCACCCTACATGTACCATCTTCCCCCCCCCCCCCCCTTTGGCCCCTCCCTTCTGTGTTCAGCTCTCACCGCTACATGCGTTTTATTAGAGGATTTCACTCGACTGGGAATATTCACCATCATAATCTATACGACATATTGGTGAGTGCCTTCTGTGCGTGTTGTTTTGTTTTCTTTTTTTATTACACCTTATATGGAAATATCAAAGTCGATGCCAACCACAAAACAATCCACCACATTTACTGCTATGTAAACTAGATGCAAATAATACACAATGTCAACTTATTCCGCATTTATGGAAATATTATGGAAACTGAGCGCGATAATTTTGTGGGAAATCAGTATAACCCTGGGTGTCCATGTATTAAATTCCCATGGACAAGTTTAAAGAAGACTTGTGTTTCTTAAGTGACCCATAACAACACCATTAAACTATTCTTAAATAAGGTGTGCTATATAGGCCTACTGTTTTAATTAAAACCAAAGGTATTTATACAGGGTGTGTCTGAACAAACAAATATATATTTTCTTTTATGTGAACATTTTCTCCTTATGCTTTAGATTTTGTGCCGAATATCTTTGAATATAGATTTCTAATCTTTATACAGCAGGTACACTTCATTTCGTCTTCGAGTTTTCCCGGAGGGTGAGAATTTAACTCTTCTCGCCTGTCTTGAAAGTGATCACATTTTCGGGGAGTGAACTGAATCCCCTAGCGACAAAATCATTCCTTGAAATGAACACTAGTGACCAAAGTCACTCTGTGGAATTGAAGGGCACGCATGACGTCATCACACGATAGGGATTAAAAAAAAAAAAACATTCTCCGAGGGCGTGATCACTCGATACACTCAGCTCAAATTGTGAGCCATGCCCCTCTCTCGGTGTTAGGTTCTACTTGTTAACACAGTAACGCAAACAAACACACGACCAGATTCACCCCACTTTACCTCACACCCTTTGCTATCTGTTCCACGATGTAATATTCACTGGTAGCAAATACCTACACTTATTTTTCTTTATTATGCTGTCTCCCAAAAAACCAATCCTTCTTCACCACCACCCCAGATCGATTAATGAAGATCACCTCCATGCATGCAGTCGCTTAAACTCAAAGTAACTAAACCCACTTCCCTCAGATTATCCCCCCCCCCCCCCATCCTCCCGCGTGCACGGATATTAAGTTGGAAACAGCATTCTTTTCTAAATTATCGTTTCTTCCCGCAAAAGCACGTAAACGTCACCAATGACGAAAACAATTATATTTACATTCGTCGCTTTTTGCAAAATTCGTCTCTTCCGACAAAAGCGTCTGAAAACACTAACGACGAAAACAATATTTACATGTGGGGGGTCGCCGGCTCTTTGTTAAATTTCATGGTGATTGTTTATTTTATTTCTTTTCCTTACACCGCCTACTACATTGTGGATGCCAGCTCATTATTGATGACAAAATTTACTTGACGTGGCGTTGCCTTTTACACAATTAAAAAAAAAAAAAGACTCGTTTGTAACTGGTGGGGCTATTCATGTTTTATCATCGCCACTTCGTCCTCTCGTTTCAGGCTCTTTCTGGAACAACAGAGACAGATTGTAATAGATATC
The DNA here is from genome assembly GCA_021234535.1 of Stichopus chloronotus. Classification (NCBI taxonomy): domain Eukaryota; kingdom Metazoa; phylum Echinodermata; class Holothuroidea; order Aspidochirotida; family Stichopodidae; genus Stichopus; species Stichopus chloronotus. The sequence goes on along the minus strand of CM037845.1, from coordinate 16,797,143 downwards.
TAAGATCATCTTTTTCTCTCTCTCTCTTGTTCTTTTTTATCTTTTTAAAGAAGTGCAATTTGATGTAAGAAACACGAAAAATAGAAATAAAGTAAACTATTCAAAGTGATTTAATTGTTTATAATCGATTTGTTACCTCAGTTATGAATATATTTGAATAAATTTACAAAAGAAAAATCTCTTCTCTTGGGTCACTTGTGAATATTTTTCATGGAGAAAGGCATTTGTCTTCTCCAGAGGGCGAATTCAGTCTGCATCTATAAGCATGACGTCCCCTGCGCCGGTGAACTTCTTGGAGCATCGAATCCATATCTATAAACTGACAATTATACTACGATTGCAGAAGGTGGGGGGGGGGGGGGGGTGGTAATGCTCGAATAGGTAATTTGGTACTTCCTGTCCTACCGTCACCTTTGACCTCTACTGTAAGGTGTAACTTTAAAGATGCGATATATTCTTTCAGTAGAAATACAATATCAGTTGAGCCTCTCATTGAAATATTGTATGTTATGTTGCCTAAGGTTATATGTTACTTGCTGATCTCAAATGACCTTTGACCTCCATGCAAGGCGTAGAGTGCTTTCTGCTTATCGTTTTTATACTTAAAGCCATTTTTTGTGCTCAAACTTGAAATGATTCATAAATGAAAGACCATAATTTTCCACGTCAGGCATTCCAAATTGAAGTATATGCTGATAACTTATTCCTAACTCAAGAGAATGCCGTTCCAGGAAAGACTTGTCAAGACCAAGAAAGATTTCCAGTTGCCATGTGACTGCAGCAAATTATTGCAAAAAGTCTTTGTTTTCCTTTGAAATCGAGGCCCTCATTTAACCTTGCAATTTGATACTAGTCAAAGTATACAGGGTAACATTGTAAATTTATCTTAACATATTGTGAACATTAAGGACACATTTCTGAAACTATTGTAATGTGAACATGAGAAAAGCAGTTTATCGAAAGATGTAATTGATTTTTACCAATTAAGATACAAAAATATTCCTATAGTTTTTATGAAATATCAATTTCCTTTAGTGGTCCATTTGACTTGAACATGTCTACGACTTCAGACTGCCAAAAAAAAAAAATGATCACGGGGATAGCAACTCACTGGAAACAAAAATACAACGAGAGCATGTTAGGCCTTCAACATATTCGCTTAACTTTAAGAAGATAGTATGACGTTAAACATAAATTTATATTTACATTAGAAAAGCAGTTTATCGAGAGATGGATTTCCTTCGGTACATTTATTTTGCACCCTATGTACACAAGATGAAAAAACAAAATGTCGAAATTGGTTAACATGACCCTGTTTGCGATGAATGAATTGGTATTCTTGAGGTGATAATGTAATTTATTATTACTGGGATATACCACTTCAGAGAAAGGAGGTTTCTGGCAAATTGTGCGGACAGAAAAGGAAAGCCAGACTATCTTCTTCTTCAAGTCAGTTCTTCCAACAATTAAAGTAAGAAGTGTGCATACTTAATATAGGTGAAAATATCTTACTTAATATACCTACCAGAAGTTGTGCTATGTTTACGTATCTCCAAGTATCCTAGCATATAACGGACTGTCAATATTAACGACTTCTGGGATCTCTTTGGAAAATTTCGACTCGTTCTCAAACACCTCCAATTGTGTGAGGAGAGTCAAAGCGTTTGAGCTCTCAGCGCACCAGTTGGAGCAATAGCCACATTTCCTATACGTGCGAGGCTTTGACGTATCGTTTTGCCATGACATGCCAACTTGTCTTTGGTTGCCACGGAGATGACCGCCTTCCGCTTTATCCAAATGGGTTGTCGGCCAGAAAGTGGTATGACCGACTTGATTGTCATCGATACGCAAATCATGTGATCGCCTTCTCATGAATATGAATGCCATGAATCCAAGAAACGAAAGGATGCAAATTATCGGTAAGATCAGAAGCATGTAAGTGACGTTGAAGTCGGTCTTCTGATTCGGCAACATGGCGTCTGTGGAACCGGAAGTGAAAACAGAAGAAGAAAGAAAACGTAAAATCACCACTGTATTAAGTCTAGGTTGTGCGAGTTGTAAGCAGTTAGGTGGTGTTTCATAGGTTCATTTTTTCGAGGAATAAAACTGATTTCGCTTTTGTGATTGATGTACTTATGGAGGCTTTGAAATTCCATGAGGTGTGTGGGGGAAATTTTTGGCTAAGAACCCGGCATGAAGTTCCTCTAAAGTAATTCTCAGCTGTGTACACGTAGTGTTTGAATTATGTCACTGTAATGGCACTGTAGAAAAAGAAAGGACAGATAAATGCGTACGTGGATGATTTGCTTTTTGCATGCTTCAATCAAAAACATCACCAAATCAGATGAACAGTACATGGACTGTACATTATGTACGATTCAGTGAACTTTTCATGCTTTCAGTAAAATTAAAAGGCTGATAGAATTTCTTCATGACCGTAGAAAAGTATACTGAATGCTCATTGGTGCATAGATGGATTAATCTGAATTATGGATAAGCTTACATGCAAATTGCACGCGAATTCCATCCTGGCAATTTGAAGGAATTTCCGCCGAACGAAATGACACATAGTCTAAGCTTACGTTGCTTAGTGGAAGTAGCTAAAAATGGAGGCTAGTATCTGTTTAAAAGTGCACTATACCAATTAATGAGGGCGGTCTTTTCTTTGCAAATATGTGTTTCATTTGGTCGGAATCTCTCTTATTCCCTCTAGATAGGATCTATGTTTCCTATTTATTCACTCACAAAGTGGATTACTGTAGAATAATGCTTACATCGTAGGTAGATGTACACTGTAAACTTTCAGTAAGATGCAAAGCCTGTACAACTAAAGGTGAAACGGTCTATCGGGGCATGTCTAGAAAAGGCTCAATACGCACTTTGTTGCTTTCGGTGTACCTGTGGCCTAGTTGTTACAAGTGATAGCGCCGACGGCCCTTGTTTCTGGATACTTAGTCATATAACCAAAGCCTAGCTCTTAGCCAAGTCAGATTCCAGGGAAAATAAGACAGGGACTTGGCCCACAGACATATGTGATATAATGTTAGTGAAGTTTACTTCATCCCAACAACTTAATTCTAATTTGGGAACAGTTTTTATCCCCCCTCCCTTCGACTGCGGACCTGCTTGACAATGCTTGGCAACGACTGACCTACTGAGTGAATGATTACAAGGTAGGTGTAAAAGTATTGTATTTATAGCCATAGCAACTATATATGTCGCCTGAGATGACCTGCTATATATCCTCACGCCCTTCCCCAAAATAAAAAAGCACAAAACCATTGTTCAATAACTGGATGTAATGCAGAGATACATCCATGAAAATATCATAATTTGCTTCCACTAATGAGATCTGAAATTCTCGACGTAAAATTGACGAGGGTTTACGATGTAGCATTTCTAGTATTCACATAATCATGATTTCATTTTTCTTTAAGACCATGTTCGACCCGTGAAGGTGAGGTGATGAGTCCGGTATCCAGCTCATATTATAGTGTTGCATTTCCTCGTAACGCTTTCATGAAAAAAAAGGGGGGGGGGGTACTCCAACTATTTCTGCTAAAGTAAACTACAAAGCTGGCATTTAGGAACTTGTATAGGCTTAGAAATAAGTTTCGATTTTACGGTTCAAAACAAGCTTGTTCCTGGAAAGTGTTGCTATTTTTATCTATTTTATTATACCTCTGACATGTTGACGTGGATTTAAGTAGTGGTAGGCTTTTGCCTTACAGTGAGGTAGAAAATACAAATGCAGTATATTAGTTTCTTTCATTTTCGTAAAGGTACACACAGGTCTATTTTACGATCAAGTATGTAGGATTGCATATCTCAAGAGCGAGCCTTTTCTCACAATAGGGCAAACAGAGAGTTCATCTGCAAATTAAGTTGAGCAGTTGAGGGAGGGAAGAAGTGAGGAGGAGGAAGTTGAGCTGTTTTAAGGTACATCCAATACATTGCAATTATAATAGTTTTCGTCTATATTTATTTTACTGTACACTTTGCAAAGCACTGGGGGGAAACGAGAACGCAGAGATTTGGGTTGATACATGAAGAAAAGAGGAAACTTCAAGCTTCAAATAATGTGACAATGGCTTAAGGAAATAAAAATACCCAACATTAGAAGACGGTATGACTAAAGTCAATTTTAGCCTAAAAATTATATATATATATATATTATATATATATATATATATATATATATATATATATATATATATATATATATATATATATATATATATATATATATATCTATATAATATACATATATATATATACATTATATACATATATATATCTATATATATATATATATATACATATATATATACATATATATATACATATATATATACATATATATATATACATATATATATACAAATATATACATATGTAATATGTATATTTATTATTTATATTGTTGGGGGATGGTATCATTAAGTGGTCTTGTGCACCTCTGCAATCGATTCTAACCTGCTTCTCTCTCTTTTGCTTCTATAACGTGAACGTAGAATGAACACAGGCGGTAAACAAACTTGTCACCACGGAAGATGTACAACACTTCGGTGACGCCCACTGGGAAAGATTCTCCGGGAACATGTGAACGTGATACGTTATAACCGCACTCAGTCAGTGTCAAATCGGACCAATAGATCTGGCTGTGGGTGGCATTGACGTCTTTCGGGATAAGTTTTGTCACATTCGTTGGGCATAACCGTTTAATGCCAAAATAATCTGATAAAAAAAATTGAAATACTTCATACATGATGAAAATGAATTTTCAAAAGCACAAACATTTTTTAAAGACGTTAAAGGTAATCATATGGCAGTAAGATGCATAGCAGGTCATTCATGAAACTTTTCGTAGAAAATTTTTTGTGCAGACGGCCACGCTCACTGCAGGACAAGACTTCCCCCCCCCCCCCCCACACACACACACACACCAGCACTGCGTGGTGGGTGACAATCTCGAACACAGGTAACTGTACCATATAGAAATTTTGCATTATATCTCCAATACACGATACTTTGCAAATTCACTGTTGAAAAACTCGACTGCCTATGATATAACTCGTCTGCCTATATATATATATATATATATATATATATATATATATATATATATATATATATATATATATATATATATATATATATATATATATATATATATATATATATATATATATATATATATACAGAAGTACAGCTGAATTTACGCATGATAAATTAGACAATCAAAACATAGTGTAGTACATGCGTTGTTACACAGTGTTTCACGTACGAGCCTAAGGGCAGGACGATCATCAGACAACTGGCATACAACTATATACAACGTACATTATTACGGAGCCTCACAGGCTACGTCTCTGGAATCGTCCTTCGGGTTTTCCGCGCCGGTTGACACAAGATTCATACCCTTGCAGAAAAAATAGATCCGTTAACCACACAGTCGGCGGACATGCGGATTAGTACACAATCTCAAGTACAGTTCCGGTCGCCCCGCCCCCACGATTCATCATAATAACCGTAAATTTCCGTGAGCGAAGGGAATAAAGCACCAATACAAGTGTTATGTTTCAGCAATCAAGCCATAAATCAAGATTCTGGCTTTATGAAACTTCTCGAAATTTCACACAGGGGAAGATTGTTTATGAATTTTATACAAAGATTACAAATAAATTACATTCGCAGTCTAGGTTTGGTAGCTTCCTGAAAAGGATTCATACGTGGAGTGATAGAGCACAAATGAACTCGTGTATAGATAAGACATGACTAAAACTACGTCACTTTCACTATATTGATCACGTGGGCACACATTACCTCCTTTTGACTACAGTCATTTGTAACCCTGTCTAGTCCGCATTATATATCAAAGATTTTTATATGGTATCGTCCCGAAGAAGGTACATTATTTACTATTTTTATTATTTTTGTGTTGAATATCGGTGTATGTTTATGGCGGCATTAAGATATAAACTTAAAAGCCGAATACAATATCTAATCGATAGATTTTATTCCAAAAGTTTAAAAATATGTTTCTTTATTTTCAATCAGTCAAGGCGTTGTACCCTTGTTTTGGTAGTAAAAAATCCAATTTGGAGCACTAAGCCCCACCCCAATCCAATTATAGCAGATTTGCCACAGCTTACTGAAGCTAGCGTGATATGGCCAGGCTCGCGACCAAAGAAAAGGCGAAAAGTTTCTCCGTATTTACAATTTGCATTTCGTGCCAGAGCGCAACGTTAATACAGTACGTGTTGTGAATATACATACATGTATTAACATCAGTGTAAAATAGCTTTATCGATCGCCGTGCGGAGTAACTTTTCGTGGAGATGTCGTTGAGAGTTCACCTAGGGTTATCAAAACCACTGTTTATTGAGACCTCAAATATTTTTGGATGTATTCAAGTGAATTTTTCTTAGCGTAAGCTGCTTTTGTTTGATTCATAGACCTAATTCGTAAGCGAGGTAGATCCTACGCATCCCGCTAGTCCTAGACGTTATAGCTGAGTTTGTGTTTGATTAGCCTACTGAACATCAACCAGAAAGTGAGAGAAGAATTAAAAAAAAATACCTCATTTTCTACTTCTCCCTAAACCTGTACATGTGTGCTGGTATATCTGCTGTATCTATTATATGCTACTTCATTCTTGCAAATGCAATGCATGAGTAGGCGGCCTATGCAAAGTAGGCTTAGGCTAACTTTCAAAGAAAATAACACAAGACAACTTCACTAGATCTACAAGGGAAATTGAAATCTGTGGTAGAGCAGTAAGACATTTAAGCACAGATTAGGGCCAAAAAAGAGACAAAATTACACATAACAAGAAAAGTGAAAGTATAAGTTGACGAACCATCAACAGGAAAAATCAAAGCAAGTTCAAACGTAAAATATAAAAGTAAAGTACCCAATCATCTTAAAGAAAGGGACTTGTGAAATGGTTCTGCCCATGAAAGAGTAAGGCACCGAAGCGATTAGTATAGCTAAATACCGTCAGTAGGCTCACAATTTTTCGCTCTGAAATTTTCATGAATTTTCAATCGTCATTTAAACTGGGAAAATAAAAAAAAAAAGTCGCATATACCATATATATAAGTGCAGAGTGAGATCATGTCTGCGTATGGTTAGGGAGAAGGAGGTCAACCATCAGGCCACCACTTCCCTTTTCAGACTTTTTCTGTAAGACGCCTAAACATACAGCGACCTTGAAAATCATATGACAAGAATTATGTTACCTGGTCAACTGCTAGGCCAAATTTAACCTAGTACACGAAAAAATTCTAGTAGACAAAAGTGGGTTATATCATAAAGTTTTATTGCACTCTTGCCTGTCTTGCTCGAATGGACCATTTTTTCCCCCTTACGCTTACGCTTACATACCGGTAGTGTGCTTGAAAAAGTTATGTAAGAATAGTTTCTGTTACCCACAGACGCTAGTTAAAAAACTCAATTTTGGTTATAAAGGTCTAAATTTATATAAGAATCACTTAGTAATATCATTTTTATGCACGTTATCTTTTTTTTTGTTAATTAGAGGCTTGGTCTTGAACATCTGATTGTAAAGTTTGACTGTTCATGTGACTTTTAATTTGATTGGTTTACGGTTATCATCATGGCGAAAGATCGTTAATAGTCATAGGTAGGTCAAGTGCTAATTGATACCGCACAAACAAACTTGACCTTAAGTCATATAACAATCATAACAATGAAGCATATGGCAATATCCTGAGCGGTTTAGGACTCTCAAAATCACCAAAATCATAACAGGGCATTTTTTTTTTCTCACAAAACATTGGACGTGGGGTAACAAAAATGATTTCGTTCACATAATTTATCACTTGAATGCTTTTGGAAGTTATCAATGTCCTCTACGATGTTTGACATCTCTACCTGAAGTGGATAGGCTGATTATAGCTGGTTCCTGGACTATACTAAGAATTATCGGCAAGCATCATTAGAGCGATTTACCCAACTTCAGTTTTTATTTCAAGCCTGTCTTTGGCCGATCGTGGCTACGTCGAATTTGCCATGCAAATTCAAATTTCTAGTTTCTTCTTAGAACGATTACGGGGCCTGTTTTGATGGCGGCAAGTAGAAATTAACTCGATACGCATTCAAATTTGAATTTGAGTGCAAATTTCTAGTGATTATGTTGGTCGAGCGAAGAATTTCTATTTTTTCATCTAAACATACTTTACGTGCTTGGTCTACGTGCACACACCTGTTGGGCAAAGAGTAACGTAGAATTCACATGCCCAAGAATGTGCCATTGACGTCAAAGAGCACGTGATCACAGTAACACCGGTGCTTAAGAACTCTCCAGATGAATGACTGCAATTTTCCCTCGCGTAGTGAATTCTGTCCAGCTCTTTCGTCCAATCAACTCTCTGCATTATGACGTCATCCGGCACCGAGACCGTAACGTTGCCAGGACATTCCTCCAACAGATCTGGAAAATGATGGCGTCACAATTATTGATAACGTATTGATTTATATCTCTACGCGAGTTTCACTGGACAATCACAGGCTCCCATTCTTTTTTTTTCTATTTTTTTTGGGGGGGGGGAGGAGAATCTAACACCTCTCGTCAGTTTGTTTTTACGAAACTTGGCATTTTGTATTCACACATCACGGATACGTTACAGCTACGTGCACGCAAGTTTCATACAAGCTAAGGTAGTACTATTGTCTAGAAATAATTAAACATGTTTCAATGAATGTTAAAGGGAAGGAATCACATCATCTTTCATGAATCGAGGGGCTCAGAATTCGTTATGTCACTTCCTCATTTTATTTTACTATTATTACTATAATTATTGCTCTATTATTGTATTATTATTATTATTATTATTATTATTGTTATTATTGTTCACGGATTTGTCACAAACGTTTGACTTGTACACGCAGGTAACATAAACACAGTACGTGAAACTACACAATGCACACGTGTATTGTGGATTAAAAAGGTAAGCAGAAAGAGATGTTAACCAAGTTTCTTAAGAATGCCTATTACACTGACTTGAATGATTCAAATCATCTACTTTAATACTAGTGCAATTCGCATGATGGACAGAATGCCCTATGATTGTGCCCTTTATAATTCTTCACTTAAGATAATCACTGACTCAGAAAAATAACAGGGACGGCACTGGGAGGGGGAGTACAAGGGGTGTTAACCCCCTCAAAAATTTCTAAGCAGGCTTCCTTCTTTCACAAAAAGTGAAGGTATTGATATATTGAATTAGATGCATTCATACTGCCATCTTCGACATTTAACCGTAAGAGGGTTACGCCTCTTGGACATTTACCCCATCCCAGGCTCCTCCAACACTATGAGGGTTTCGTGGTCCCGGAGTACAAAATATTTCATGATTTAATTCCCTTGTTGCATCGCGAATAACAACAAAATGCACTTTGAGGTTTCACTATAATATTGAATACGATATGTCGACTTAGTTTTTAGTTTAGAATCTCATTGTTGTTATCTGCCGTGTATACTTACTGTGACGTCAAACCCAGAGCCTTAGAGAGATTAAAGGACGATCCACTCATTTGCATATATTAATTTGATTATTGTACTATGTAACTAATGATCTGTATATAGTATTGACCAAAATTAAGACCACATTCAAAACTTTTTCTCCTTTTACTAGTTCACTGTACTTTATTATTTGACAAGTTCGATAGAAACAAAACTCGCTATCACAAATTTTACATTTCAACATATGGTAGTTGCATTGAGCAACAGAAACAAAAAGTGCTGTTATCAGGCAGCAAAAGCGATCTAGCGAAATGGCCGGTTGCTAATGAACTACTTCTCCATCACTTGTTTTAAAGGGACTATCGTGTGGAGCAATCATTGTAAAGATCTTCTTCTGCCTGTTTAAGTGAAGACAAAAAAAAAAAAAGATTGCAACTATCAGAAATTTAGTGAAAAATTAAAAAAATGCGACCGAGGATCATTTTGGCTGTAATCCAAACTATGGCAACAGAAGATGGGATAACAAGAAGAAAATAAGAAAAGATTTCCAACAGATTTTATGACTGTCACAGTTAATTTTTAAGGATTAGATTCTGAATGGCATTGTTGTACGAAATACGAAAATATTTATCTCAAATTTGGTTATTACCTGTTGACATTTCACGATGTAAAATAATGTAACCTCGATGTAAAACAATGTAACCCACACATTGACTAAAATGTCAAATGAGCTTTGTTCTTTGGTTTTTATGACCGGTCTTGATTGAATTTGAGCCTGTTAACTGGCTACAGAAAAATATTACATTGTTATTATTTTTAAACAAAACGTGTGTTCATCTTGTGCGGCATTTGGTATTGATGCCAGGATTATGGATGACGAATTAACTCTTTTGCAAGATTTTACTATCTGTCTCTGTGGAATCAAAATGAAGCAATAAGGTCCATATATGCACAGAAATTATTACGGCTCCAGACCTTTTACAAGTAAGCGTTACAAACATACTCACACACAAAAACAGCACACAAACAGCACACGCACACTCCATAATGACCAAATGTCAATAACGGGTATTTTTCCCCATGGGTTCGTGCCAGAATATTTCGAACCGTCATTGTTCATGGATGACAAATATAATTATTGTCAGGAAAAACAAAGGAGAACAATACCTTAACGGTGAGGCTACATTTCTTTTTAAGAGAAAAAAAAAACAAATGAAGTAAAAAAAATTGAAATTCTTACCTGCAACGCAGACCACACCTGCATCCTCTGAATGGGTACAGTAATTCCCCTGATACGTGTCGTAGTGGCATTCTGTTAGCGCCCTCTCGGTACCTTCGCAGTCGACCAGACTCATCAGTATCCGGCCGACGCCTTCTCCAAAGAATGCGTCCCGTCTTACCTTTTCGACGTCTCCGAAACCAAGCTGACGACACACCACGAGAGCGTCGTTGAAGTCCCAGTTATCATCACAGATAGTACCCCATTTGCCGTCGAGAAACACCTCCACTCGTCCTTTCCGGTAGCCGTCACCGCCGGCGAGCCTGATGTTGGCGTCTGCATGAAGGAATGCGGAAACAGTGCAAACTACCTGTTATCTTTCTTTTAAATACAATTCAGAGAAATTAAAAAATAATGGATTGGTAATTCTGCAATCTTTTCTTTAAGCATCGCGCATGCTTGTGGAATATAGCAGACGATAATGAGTCTGGTGCCTTCCTAATGGTATGGATATCAGACCATGGTTGAATCAAGTCTCAACATATTAACACGTGACTTTATGTGATTGTTACAAGACTGTGACGATTTCAAAGCAACGATCACTCTCGCACAGCTTGGAATACATCACAGAATACGATGTTGCATTATGAAGTGGCCTTCTTGAGTCAATCCGTCAGTCCGTCTTTTAGCTAGTCAGTATTTTAATCATTCATTCGGTCACTCGGTCAGTCAGTTAGACAGATATTTTAGTCAGTCCGTCCATCCGTCAGACAGTCAACCAATCAATTAATCAATCAGCTCATCAATCAGTCAGACAATTAAATATTCAATCAGTCAATCAGACAGTCGGTAGGTCTTTCAGTTAGTCAATCGGTCAGTCGTTAGTCAGTCAGTCAGTTAGTCAGTTATGTAGATATTTAGTTAGTCCGTCCATCCGTCAGACAGTCAACCAATCAATTAATCAATCAGCTCATCAATCAGTCAGACAATTAAATATTCAATCAGTCAATCAGACAGTCGGTAGGTCTTTCTGTTAATCAATCGGTCAGTCAATCAGTTCGTCCGAAGTTTAGTGATCAAATACATGAAAAAGAAAATAAAAAAAAGTGATAGGCATTATTTGAAAGGACTTGAGTTCTTCAGTTACTATTTTTTTTATCTCGAAGAGAGAATACTTACATTTTGATTCCACATTTACGAGGAAACACACGAAACATGAAAGTATGTGAAGGAAACATGTCGCAAATTCCATTTTAATGTTCCTGCTAATGCTAAGTCCTTGAAATCTTTCCCGCAGAGTGACCCTCAATCTCGTCTCCTTATCTATCGGTCGCCAATTTCCAGAGTGAAACCTCGTTATGGTGAAGACAGGGAGTTAAATATCCATCACCTGTCAAAAAGAAAAAAGAAAGTATATATTAAGCGTAGGTAGTGGGAATGAGAAATTGAAAGCAAACCAAAGGACAAGGAACTGTCCAACTGACAACTAGTGTTTTCTTTTTTCAAGTGAAACTCACATTCCAACCCTAAATTAAGTAAATTAAACAGGGTGATAGAGAACTGTTTACATTGCTTACTTCCGATTTAAGGCTATTTTGAAAGTTAATTTTTGGGGGGGGGGGGGGTTCGCTTGTTTTCTCATTCAGCTTACATCGATTTCTCCTCTGACTTGTACAATACGCCTGCGTCTTTCCTCCGTTCAAATCATTTATTACATCCGTGTGAGCTACACACTGTTGCTGCCGCTGACATGTCTACAAAACCTGAATGGCAAGATACAGAGTGACGAGTGAAGCCACCGGAAGTTGTCGGGTACCTACGTCCAACTTGGATATTTCACGTTTGGAATATTGACTGTATTATTCATCAGAAATGTCGAAATTAGCCACAAACTGCATCAAAATTCATCCACTATCGACAATTTTACATGCAAAGTATCTGTCTTATACCTGCATCATGAATAAGTATTGACTAGGTATGTAAATTTATGACGTCAGGAGAGGGACTCCTATGACATGTCTTATGTTATCTTTTGTTTACTTAACCTTCACTTCAATTAGGACAAATAAAAATTTGCATGCCCGGGAGGTTTGCTTTGGAGGCATGTATTTTCCTTTTGCAAACATTGATATCACTTCCAAGTGTGAAACCAAGTAATTAAGAGATTACATTGGTCTAACAAAAGATATACCGCCAAAAATTTCCCAACATTTTTGTCGTGGAAAATGTCATAAAGCTAGAATGGATGGTTTGCAAAATGACCGTCCTACTAAAGTAAAAAACTCTCTGCCAAAATCGGTAGTGAATTACCTCATGTATAAATGGGGTGAGGTGTATATTTTACCTTTACATCAAAGTGTTCACAAAGGAAGTCGTTAGTTTCAATTTATATATTGATGATAAATTTTCCATGTTTTTATTGATTAGCGATGTACCACAGTTTAGAAAATCCATAGTCTAATTCTATACAACACTATATATGGTCATTCTGTGTTGAATGTTGAAGCCCTGTTGTGCACACGCGGTTGTTCATCAATGACACAGAGCTCCTCCATAAACAACCGCGTGTGTACATTTAAAAGTAAAGAAAAACTTAAGATTAAACAAAATGTTCTCTTGCTGGTTTTTCTATACCGATGGAATCACTTCAATGAGACTGTATATTTGCTTTTGTCCTCGATAGTATGCTCAAGAGAATTTAGAGGTAAAGTAGTGCGAACGTTAGAATGTAGTCTTGGTCAAGACTTTTCTCGGGGATCTTTTCCCTTCTTTCCAAGTTCCCAACACGTCCATGGTTTCTGTTGATAGCACTTCTCCATTAACAACCAGAGCTGCTATTTATAGCTCTTTGTACTGCTCAGCTTTGACGTGGTATGTCCTCTGATGATTGCTCTCGTTCACATTTACACCGGACGATTGGACGATATGTCCAATTTTTAGGCATCAGAGGGCATGTGCAGATGAAACAGAAATCGGGCGATAATTCTCACATGGTCACATTGCAAAGGGGCCCACACGGGACCTTTACGGGGTCCTGGTAATGGTTGATCGGCTATATGCCGGTTTCTCTGGATGTAACCTCAATCTCAATTACGGCCGGTATCTGACAGATACTTGCCAGACGCTCGACAGACTCCGATCCCCCCTGCGGTGTTCTTCGGGGGGGGGGACAGATTTTCAAGACCGGACGGTGTCCGACGAACAACGAACGTCCCCTATTTTTGGTACGGAATAAGGCATTTCCGGCTGTGTACGTCCCTCATCAAGTCTTACTCTGAGCGTTTCTTAAACGTTAATGACAGAATTTACAACTGTAGGGCCTCACGAGTCCGCATAGTGGTAAAAAATGCGTTTGGAATCCTGGCGATTGCGCTGACCGTTGCCCGTTGACCAGAATGGCTGCAGTTCCGCACAAAGCTATAAGCATCAGCAAAGCATGCCTCACGGTGCAAAACATTATAAAAATGCGATATCCTAGCCCAGAGAACCTCCACCTGGACTAGGAGGACAAGAACTGTCAGTTGGTTCCCGGATCCTGGAGAGATGCTGCGGTGATGCAGAAGGTGGCAAACAAGACCCTAGGACCAGGCACAGAGATGGAAAGAGTTTTCGTGGTTTCTTTCAACACTACTTTAACATTGACGCTGGTAGTGTCCCACGGCAAGAGTGAGCTATTGAGTTATATGCCATGTTACTTCGCATTGGGTAGTGACAATGTTCTAGTTACGTTTTATTTGAAGATCTCATAACAAGATTCACAACACTTTCCGAAAGTGTAATTTTCAAAAAGCTAACCAAATGCCTCAAGAATAAAGGTACTACATGAGATGAAACACTCACAATCAAAGCAATGATTTCAAAAAGAAAGTGCAAATGAATGTTTGAATATAAAGAGATATAAATGGATGGTTTTGAGGAAATAGAGGTGTAATAGACAACAAATTTGTATTATATTACGTAAGGCATTGAAGCCGGCTCACAAGGAGAAATAACATGTGCACTGAAAGATTTAGGTAACAGAGCAGGTGACCTACTGAACGCCCGACGTGTGGTGCCTAAAAATAAGCCTCAAACTATCGCAAATTCATCGAGACGTTTTTTGTGACTGGGATATAGCAGTAAATTGTTTATTGTAAAAGGGGCGCACTGAATCTTTGGGTTTCTAAAACTGTATGGGATGTATTAATATTAAACTAAGACGTAATAGCTACATGGTATTGAACTGGAAGGCAAAAAAAAAAACACTAAACACCGTCTGACATCGTCAAGATTAGATAGAAGGAAACTTGAGTCCACCAAATCTTGCAAGGAACGTTTGTGGTTCAAAAGAAAAACAAAGAAATCACATACGTTTAAAACAAAAATAAAGCTCTTTAAAGAGGCTCATTGAGTTGGTTTGTGAAATTCACTCAATTTTTCCAAATCAATCAAGTTTCCTTCACATACTAATAACAAACAGTCAAACTAAAAGGATCCCAAAGTTTTACATACGTTGGAACATTAATGAGTGAGTAACCAACGATTAAATTTGGTTTTTGAAACTTTGTGACCAGACATTTTCACATTAGTACATTCACATGCACACAATCAGAGCAAGTAACGGTCAAAAATTCGAAAAAATTGACAGTTTTCATATAACTATTGGATGTGAAACTTGATTAATTATGCTAATTGTGAGTATTGTCGTGTGTTTGTATACTTCAAAATCACCGCAATCTTTACTGATATCAACTCAATGAGCCCCTTTAATTAAGCGCAAGACCTTTCAACTAGCCGTGTTTTTACAAATCTTTTATTCTTTGACTCGTAACTTTGTACAAAAATTAGTTTAGTTTTGATCCTTGAGCGTTTTTCTTCAGTGTTTGATCTCGTAAGAAGACCAGTGTATGTACTCTTTGAATACTGAACGCAGTGTTAAAAGTCTTTTGGACACATACAAATGGCGTAGTTCGGACGGGGGGGGGGGGGTTGCTGTCGTACGTCACCACACCCGAGACCACATGCCAGGTAGAGTTCCTCTCCAAATAAGGAAAAATTTCTCAGAAAGATTTAAAATAAAATAACAAGGTGACAAAATTAAAATCATCAATTAAATTTTATATAAACACATAACAATGTATACATTTTTATTGAAAATTTTCATATTTTTATTGGACGTCCATGTCTACATCCTCTTCTAAAATATGATCGGTTTAAAGGACATGATGCGTCCTGTAGATCCCTTATCACGTGTCAGATGTACTGTATGTCTGATAGTAGTATAGTTTAACTGTGGTTCAGTGTACCATGGGGGTGGATTAAGGGTGGGGGTGGATTAAAGGTGGGGGGGGGGGGAGTTTCCACCATGAACAGCCGTTTGGCAGCTCATACTGTAAATGAGCTGCACGTTGCTACACGTTGTTACCATCGCTGTACCACTGACTAGAAGAATATTTCGTAAAACGAAAATTAGAATGTTCACAACAGTGGAAACCCCCCCCCCCAAATTTTCCATCCTCTAACTCGAAGTGCTCCGACCCTCTTCCGGGGTGATACCAACCCTGTTCAATTGTTCCTCCGGGCCCTGGCAACATTTGAATCCGATAATCTGCTTCAAGGTAGGTAGATTAAGGCAAGAAAAGGACACCTTAATTCTTGCGATTGAGTGTCCATCTTCGTTGATTCAGTTCAACTCGGTGGACCACAAGATACGTAACTTGATGACAGAAACTTTGAGACAAGATGTCGCTCAGACCACATTTTAAACTTAATAGATATAATTGTTTATGTAGAGCTAAGGAGAGACATCCTCACCGAAACAATACTGGAAGCACTGCAGTACGTGCACGTTTGAGTTAATTTATTCCTGAATAGCATCCCACACAGAGTGCTGATCAAAGAAGCGGTATGCCCGTTTCCAGTTTCGCAGCATAACGAGTCATTAATTGCAGCACCTACACATAAAATAAAAAGTAAGTCACTATGGGAACAAATTGACTCAGTTTTAGGACAGTGACTCACTTTTTATTTTATGTGTATTCATGCTATGTAGATGTTCTTCAACGAGGTCACTGCCGGTGTGACGGTACAAAAAAGTCAGGGCCTTTTGTACTAGTACAGAAAATCCAACCGGACCAAATATACTGAACGCCCTCAATTACAAAAGTGCCGGTCGGACTTCCTACACTACCACTGGACTTCAATTGCACAACGAGAGTTTCCGAGGCTAGGCCGCGTCGTGCGCAAGTATCGATAAAACATATTCAACGCAAAGACCAAGTAAATGCCAAATTGAACGCAATGACGGCTTGGGCAGAGCATACAGCATCACACACGCACACGTAACTATAGCATTAAGTAACGAGTACAGGCTGTGAGCGCTACAATGTCTTTAGCGCAATTGCATTGCGCACTAAACTAAGAATATATGTGACGTCACAAACAATTTCAGTAATACATGCACTGTTACCACACGACAATTTAAGTGACTGCAACCTACTTTACACAACGATACTGCGTGTTCTTCAACCTTGTCGTGAAAGCGATCCCTCGCTCTTTTCAAAGTAAGTTGGAATACTTTCACTTTTGTAAACTCAAACAGTTTAAGAAATTTTCTTTATTATGCTTTGTGTTAGGGAGAACTTGATGCAACCCAGGGGCTCTGATGGTTCTTTAATTTAAATCAGGCACGAACTTCTTTGTGTTGTAACCATGATCACCAGTTACAGCTAACGGTCTGAAGAGATCATCTACCTTTGATTCAGTAGGATTCTATATGCTGAATGGACAAGGGTTATAAGGTCTAGAAAACATGCACTGATCACATGTATTCTCTGGATGTTACACCAAAGAATAGCACCGCAAAAACAAAACGGTTACTTATAGCACCTGCTTTCGGTTGGAAGGAATAAAATACTACGGACAGCATACTACCATTAGATAATGGGGATTGGCGAGATTAGTTAATCCCCAAGAAACTTGCCTAAAGTAAGCCACGGCATCATCTTTTTCGTCATGTTTTCAGTTATCATCTGTTTCTTTTAAAATGAAGCGC
The DNA here is from genome assembly GCA_021234535.1 of Stichopus chloronotus. NCBI lineage: Eukaryota > Metazoa > Echinodermata > Holothuroidea > Aspidochirotida > Stichopodidae > Stichopus > Stichopus chloronotus. The sequence continues at coordinate 16,779,401 of CM037845.1, read as the reverse complement.
ATCAGTGAAAGTACAGATCATGTGAAAATTAAGACTAATGAAGGAGATGTAGATTGTGTTAGGAAATCCGAAGACATTGCAGTGATATTTTTTCTCCTAGGAGCTTTTCAAGACGACGGGATTACCACCGTCTAAAGTTCGACCCTTTTTAGCTTTTATTCTGAATTGCTCGAAATAAGGAAATTTGTAAATGCCGTGATAGGCCAAACCGTTAGCTATAAAGCCTGGTGTGATGTACATTGCGTGCAGATAGAGAGGGCCTCGAATGTCCTAGAAGCTGCAGGATAAACAGAATAGAGACTAGTTCAGCTGAACCTAACTGTGGTGATCTACATTCTATAGCTGTGGTTCTATGGACTGCTATGAGTAAATTTTCCTGCCAAACTAAAGAGGGCGCTGTAACACTAAAGGCACTCTAAAAGGCACCAGAGCCGTATATACGGCTCTGAAAGGCACTTGCACAGTAGGTCAAAGGAGTGTTGCGCCTGTCCATACGTAGATTAACTTAATCAACATTCTTAAAAAAGGGGTTCTTTATTAGCTGGCAGGAAGAAACTTAAGGTTCTTGTAAAATAATTCACAGGCATGTCTTGAGAAATATAGGGTCTTCATAATTTTTTGTCCAGGATGTAGAACCGTTTGCTCGTCAAGGACTCTTTGTTTTTAAAATTTACCAAGATTTCCTTGTGAGGTTTTCCTTGTGAGGTCTGATAGCAACCGGGAACCAATATATAGACACTTAGTACATTGTTAAATCTAAAATTTAAACAGAAAAGTGTCATTTTAAACAAGGGTTGGTGAAGTAGTACGGAGTCGTTGAACATTTCGCTGTTCAGTGCAGTGTAATGAGACTTCTAGTTACGACTTGGATCATGATCTGGGTGTGTGTTAGGGTATGTGTGTGTGTTAGGGTATGCGTGGGTATGTGTGTGTGTGTTTCTCAACCAACTTGAAATGTCAGATGTAAACGTCATGAAGTTCAGTTATTTTTCAAACTTTCATCTTACATTCCAGTATGCCTCTCAATCAACTGATTCCTCTTCCCGATGAAGACCAGAAATCTGACAGTCCCGTCTTCTATGACTCACCAGTCCTTACAGGGACTCCGGATTCACTGATTGTGGAGTCGATCGTTTTACCAATCCAAAGTCCTGACTCTGTTGCCCATGGCAACCACATTAATATTCCAGGGACTCCATTGGACCCAACGCCACCTTGCCCCTCTGAAAGTAAGGATTTCGATGAGATTCTAGTGTTATTGGGATCTTCTTGTATTTAATGTCTTGTCCACAAACGTCATTGAAAACCGTCATTTTATAAGCCAATGGGAAAATTTCCTCGCACAAAACCAACACCTGAAAGCGTATTTGATTTACGGGTTGGAAGTCTGTGAGGCAAGCAATGTTTACAAATGATTGTTATGGGCATATCTTACAGGACAAATGTTAAATGAATTACAAAGCAAGGGTCAAAGGTCAGATGTGAAATTTGCTTTCAAATATTACGTCGAGGTTAAACGTTTCATTGATATATGAAATGTTAAGATACACGGTTAAATGGTGGGGGTATCAAACATTTGTATTGACATAGAAAGGTCAAATTCAACAACGGTCAAATCTAGGCTACATGTGGCATTTGTACAATTATGGAATTATTTCTTTTTTAAATTATGACCTTTCCAGAGACAAAAGTAGACTTCATTGGTAATAAATTATCCGTTAAAGTTTGAAGCGGCTGTTTACTTGCCATGCAAGTTCATGAACTTCCCCATTTTGTAAATTAGAAGTCGTACGTACATTGCAAATCGATAAATATTAAAGCTGACATATGAGTTGATCATTTGTTAGTGAAAGTCAAATTCCACTTAATACGTCACAGTCACTGGAAAAAGAAACTGTTTGAGCCTCTTTTTTTGCATACCTGATTATTCATATCCATTCCCACTGGTCTGCTTGATTTCAAATAATGGTGATTGACCGCTGGGCTTTCTTGGAGAGTCTGAATTTTGTAGGTCCAACAAAAATGTCGAGACAATTTTCATATTCAAATATCTGGAAGACGAATGCAAAGTTCTCTTTCAGATTTTGAGACAAGTGATCTTTTTCCTGACTTTCTTTTCCCTGAAACACTGACGACGTTCAAAGGTAGATGACCAGGAGATTGCCAGTACAACTTTCATATTCCAGTTTTAAAACTTCTTTTTTTTGTACAGAGTCTCGGAATGGTCAAATCAAGTCAGCTTGTCTGGTGATTAATGATCTCGAAGATAATGACGAGAAATTCAGCTCCATTTCACCTTTGACCCCGAAGAAGGAGAACCAGTCTCTAGTAGATCTATACACTCCCTTCTCTTCTACTAGTGAAACTGACACAACCAACAGCGGCCGCTCCAGAACTACCTCCAATGATTACAGCAGTCTGATCTCCTTAGCAAGTCAGTTGGAGTGCCACACACCGAACTACACCCCTCCATCCACAAAATGTGACGACACCACACCACATGACACCTCCTCAGCCAATGGGTTTAATGATTCGGAGAAACGTACACCATTAAGCAGGGGAAAGAGAGCGCCAAATTCGAGCGATTCTCTGACACCTCGTGAGGTTTCTGATGAAGAAATTGATTCTCAGTCAGAAACATCCAGCTTTCATTCAGAGGATATGACGTCACATCTCCCTTCGACCGGACAAGTCGAGGTAAGGTTATCATTCATGTTGACACAGAGTTAGAATGTTTAAATGACTGATTCATTAAGTAAATCTAATACATCCATTGCAACGCATGCACTCCTGGCCTTGCAAGGTATCTAAAGATTACCGTAACTTCACCTAATCTTTGTGTTGTGATGATGTACGTAATGTATTGATGTACTTATCTTGGTGAAATTCTTTAATGTTGAATGAAAAGTTCTTTGCGCAAACGAGTATAGGACATCACACTTATATATATACAGTAGTCCTTCATATCTGTTTGTCCTCTTGTACAGGTACCTGCGGAGACATCGCATAGCCGTCGAAGCCGTGCAATAAACTCCTCCCTTCAAACATCAAGCCAGCAACAAAATAGATTCTTGCCTCAAATCAAACGTCGGCTTGGAGTTAACAAGATCGATGCTAAAGAACCAAACTGGTTGGAAGCCTTGTCATCATCACCTGAATCACCTACAACTCCAGAGTTAACTCCTCTACCATCCATATCTGGAGTTAAGATACCACGCCCACCCTCAAAGCCACGCCAAGCAAGTCCAGCCAGCAACGACTGCAATGGGGAAACAGCCAAGACGCCAAATATCGCTCACTCTAAAATGTTGGAAGAACATAGACCTCGCCCACCACCACTTCCCAGCCCGGTAAGTGGTTGTGAGAAAGAAGCAATAAACACATCGGTGATGATCCTCCCAATGTTGTCAGGAGATAATTTGATCCGCCCATCACCAGCGCCACGCCATACGAGCCCCATCGAAAACTGCAATAGCAACGGAAACAAGACACCTGACATTGCACTCATAGTTTCAGGAGAACGTATACCGCGCCCACCAACACAGCCACGCCTTACCAGCCATGCCAACTCCTCTAAGAAAGCGACAAGACCAAAAATCACAAACCATCCTTTATCAGGAGTAAGCTTGTCGCGCCTGCCAACAATGCCACACCCTCCCACTTTAAATGACCGCAACAAAGTTTATGCCCCCAAATCACATGTCTCTCTGACTCAAGCTGCGAACAAAAAGATGCCAGTCCCACCCACAACGCTTCGCCCTCCGAACACCAAGAAATCCAGCCGTAGAAACTTGACCAAGAAACAGTCTGGTCGAAAGATCGGTCCAGGTGAAAATGCCTGGACCGATGACAGGAATTAATACCAGGTCGAAGGGGGGGGGGGGGGTTAGAGGGGTCCAAAGGGAGACTTCATGAGGGGACCCATTAGGGGGTTTTAGAAAGGGGTCTCATTAAGGAAGGGGGTACCATTACAGAAGCCACATAAGGGGAAATGCTCCATAAAAGAAGACAATCCATTGGGGTCTCCAAAGAAAATACAATGAGGATGAGTCCGGGAGGAGACTGGGTTGGGATCTGATCAGTTCTGTACATTATAACTAACATCGTGTTACCATTTACCACAGTTTCACTTTAGGGATGTTTGAACACTTGAGTGTTCATTGAACACATCAAAATCATTCCAATTTTACATTACTTGACCATTCAACTGTCACACAACCCTTTTCCCGTCTCTGATCGACTGAAAGTTAGCCAATGTTGCGATATTTCCGTAGGTAACATAATATACACGTCCTCATCCCAAATTGTGGATAAAGCAATGTGCCTGAAATCGCCAGAGGAAGACACCGGTGTAAAGAAAAAAATTAATAGAATAACTGCGTTATCTTAAAGATGCCTAAAGTTCTATTTCTAATGCTATTTTACACCAATGTACTTTGTGGCTGTACTTGCTATATCGGTTTAGTCCTAACCTCGTTTGCTCCCTCAAAAGCAGCTTAGCAGAATGCACAGATTTCAAGCACATGGAAGTTCCTTTCTCGATACTAAGTTCGTATGATCCACTAATCACATACACAAAGATAACATCTGTCCGTATAAATGTTTAGTTTAAATATTTCCACCTGTCTGTCTATCTAATTGTATGTCTGTCCGTCATTTCTTGCTTTCGCCATCTTGATATAAATTATAATGTATCACCTGATAAGCACACACACTACTACAAATATATCATAAGTTTCAATATCAGTCTCTACATGCAATGCATAAACTGCAAGATACGCTTCGAGGTTGTCTGTCTGTCTGTTTGTCTATTTGTTTGTTTGTTTGTCTGTCATTAGTCCGTGAATATCACTTTAACCAGAAACACCACATGGATATATCCCATATCCAACTTTAGTGTCACTAAATTATTTCTCTAAAGTGTTACTCTTTTTCTTTGTTTTACTGATTGTTAGTCAGTTTGTCCGTTTGTTCGTGCTGATATCAGAAAGAGTTCCTAGTTTCCTATTCTTTTGAAGATACTGTAATCAGAACGTGAAACCAATTCAAACAGGATGAACGATAAAACTATAATCAGTCGATGAGTTGAAAACGTTCTTTAAATCTTTGCCTATTGTGATTTAAATAATAAATATCGACAGGAAGGATGACGTAATATGTAGAGCGCGCTGGCTTAGTTAAATCACCTCCCTGGTTAAATGTGTCTCATACTTGCATTAACTTAAGACACAAGTACTCCAAATCTCCAAACTTTTTTTTCTGGCTACTGGTTTCTTCCTCGTGATTGGTGTCCAACGACAATTCAAAGTTCTAAGTGATGGAGTATCCTCACATCTTGACTTCCTCTTGTTTCCTCATAATCCACAGAGTCACTCTTACCTTAATATCGGTTATATTTTGAAGCATTGGTTTTGAAAAGCGATCTTCAAGTCGATCCTGGTTGCTCTATATTTTGTTAACTTCCACTAAATGTTTGTTTTGGTCACGTGATTCTACAAATCCAAGTACTCTGCCCGTTAACAGCTTTTTTGAATAATATCCTCCTACTGTACAATTCTCTGAAAGATCTCATCCTTTTCTTCTCCTCTCAATTACTCTTCTCTTCTTAATTCTAACCATAACCTGCCTCCTGCTCCCATTGACTTCATCCTCACAATTTTCTCACTTGCATCCATCTTCTTCCCCCCCCCCCCCTTCCCTTTGCCTGGTTTCCCATCGACCTCCCCGAGTTCCAACCTGCTCTTCATAATTTCTGCGGCTGCTCAATGGTGTTTCGATGGGCAGGCTCTGTGTTTTGGGTATATGGTAACTTACCTGGCAGAGATACATATCATGGTGGTGGCAGCATACAACTGTTAACAGAACTTCATCAATTACGGCATTGATTGACCCCGAGTAATTTATTCAGCCATTGTTGACGTTGCGTTCAGAACTCACGGTGGCTGAGTTTGTGCCTAAAAACTCATCGTGGCTGAGTTGGCGTTCTATACCTCTTGGTGGCATAATTCATGTTAAGGAGCACCTGCATGGTGGCACAAATGGAGGCGTGCATGGTGAAGACATCTTAGTAATGTTTACGAAGTTTCTAAGACGAAATTTTACACGACTTATAAGCTGACAGAGGAAACAACTTGAAAGGAATTGATATTTGTTTTACGTCTTTCTGCACACAGAATAAGTTAACTTTTTTACGATATATTTATACACACACATAACATGATGGTATAGTTCACCTCTTTACTTTGAAATAAATGATGTACAATATGCGATGAAATTAAACTTAACTATATGACAATTGAACGAAAATAATTGAATTTATTTTTGTCAGATCTCTTTGTCATTCTTTTATTTTCTTTTTATTTCGTGTAAAAATGCTCACTTTGTATTTTGTGTCAAATATGTATCGTTTATTCTTTATTTATTTGAGCCTTTCTGGATCTATACTCAAACTGCAACGAGGTCATAGCCCGGATAAATTTCTATACTCATTCTTAACATACACAGACCAGTTACATTACGTCCAATGCATGGGGCTGTGGGAGGTTCAATTTACTCGAGAAGACACTGTAACGATAGTGTGACAATTTGTAGTCACATTTGCGTGCTGGATAAAATCAACAATTCAAGAATATGTACGTTCAAGGAACAGTAAGTCACCCCAACACCTTTTAGCAATACTCCTAGTTTTAAAGTAAAAAAATCAATGTAAGAAAGGCAGTTCACTATCTTAGCTGGTGTAACTTGTGATTATCCATACGAGAGATGTGGTGTCCTCTTTTTTCCACGGTGCAAAACGATGTGGGTGCTTCATATATGCAGAACGTTTTCATCGTTGAAATGGACCTTAAACCACTACGTAATCTGCGTCTTCTTTAAAGTTTTAAAGCTTTACGTGTGACACCGCAGTCTATTTCGCAAAATACTTTTTTTTTTGGTAATGCCCAAGCAGGGTGACTTCATCAGGGTTGTAGCTACACCGCGACCCGTCGGGACTCAATGATTCCAGCACGGCATTCACGATCAGTTTACGCCGTACCGCCCGGCACAGAGTTCATAAAATTACAGTAAATATGACGGGTGAAGCGACCTATTGACTTAACATTTGAAGATGTTACGAGTGATTTCCCATAATTAACACATGCGTCATACAAAGGCATGGAGGGCTCCCTCGCAGAGCTTCTCTCAGCTGGGCTCCTACTACCGGGGTGCTGCCCTGGACCCCACCACGGACCCTGACACGATCTCCTGGACCCCAAGAGAAGTGCTTTGTTTGCTGGCCCGGGGCCCAGGATTAAAATTTGTCTAGCTGCAACCCTGGGATTCATCATGAAAGATTACCGAGCGATATGGATGTACTTCTTTTATCATTCTCTCATCACTAATATAGTTAGATGGTTGACTTTAAATTTATATGTCACATTTGTCTTTTCTGCTATTTCTGTGAGATTACCTCAAACTTGAACGTATGTATCGGAACGTTAGTTGAAAGAAAATGAGTTTAGAAGGAAAAAATCATGAAGAGATAGACCAGTCCAATATACTTTTTATCTTGTTATAACTCATGAAAACATATCTTCTAAAAGACAACGTCGTTGTGGTATAGTACGATATATTGCTTTGTAACACCGTACATTTAATATAAGGGCATGACGATATGTTCCAAGTTATGAAGAAGTCATAGTTTCTTTTGTCACGTGTACAGTGTAGGTTACCGTGTATTGAAACTTTGAACCAGAGTAGCGTGACATTGTCAGTCGGTTACCCGGGTACCCGGAAATAATCTGGCGAAGACAAAGTATAAAAGTTGAGAAGAGGAAATAACCAAAATACGTCAAGGCCAGACGAAGGCAAGCAGAAACAGAAAAAGCGCCGAGTCAATGTGCGTAAGTAGGAAAGTTACCAAAAGAGGGATACATGTGAAGGGAGAGGGTAGAGCCAAACAAACTTGAGTGAGACTGCCACCAATATCATTCCACGAGCTGTCCTTTAAGCCAACGGCAATCATTCGATATTCACTGACTGAGGTACTTATCAAAACCAATCCTACAACTAGCGGGGAAATGCGATTAAAAATTACCCTTGACATTTGCTTACTCCCTTAGTTCATGGGAAATTTCCAATTTTCCAAAAAAATATTCAGATATTGGACTTCTGGACAAAGATCAGATGAATTCTGCACGAAAATGGAAAAAGCTTTAATGATCCAGCAAACACTCAATACCAATTCTTCACAATCACATGCAAAAACGAGGGTAATTGGTAGTGGCTTAGAAAATCGTAGTTCGCTGAGAGGGGGACCATCACATAATACAAAAGTGACTGGAAAAACGTTTGACCCTCTGCTTCAACTGACTTTCAAAAAAACAGAATTGAAAATACAGGGCGCTTTCTGAAATGTGGCAATGTTGACTGGAATTTAGCATAACAAATCCCCTAAATACCGTACGTCTGCTCAAGTGGAAATAGTGAATCACATCAGCCGATAGGAGCGTTAAGATGCAGACGTAATTCTGTCTCAGAGGTGATGCTCATGTGAGCGTTATTTCACTCACAGATTGAACGTAAGACGACACGTTTACTACCGTTTAGCAAAGAAAGCAAAAGAATGACTTCTCGTATTTAAAGCACAGACTTCATCCAAGTAAATTGATTGACTGAATGGTAATATGGTCCACCGGAGTTGTGAGTCTTTTTAGTTAATGTAACAATTCAGTTTCAATTTACTCAAATCCAGTATAAATATTAGCTTATTTATAAGAGGAGAAATAATAAAAAATGTAATAAAACAATACAATAAAGTTTTAAGACATTACAATTAGTGGCGCGAAGCTATTAAAATAAAATTAAAAAGAAATTTATTAGGTCCTCTAAAATCAGAAGAAGAAATGTTGATTGAATAAATATTGCATCTTTATATACAGAGCAATTAACTATATTCTGGAAATTGTGAAAATTTAGTTTTTCAAGCTTTGTTTGACTAAACATTTAGAGTTACTAGGGAAACATGCAGGAAGTGTTCCCGATCGTTTAAAAAAGCTGCCCAATCATATACACCCAGTGCTAGCGGATGCATTGAAGGTCACCTCCATAAACTGATAGTTGAATACATTACTTCAGTGTACAGTATATTGTAACAGCTTAGAAATTTAACCTTTTTATTATTCAAAATGAGGTGGTAGCAGACATTTGATGTTGTGGCATTTCTGGAAAATGCTCGAAATAAAAAAATTAAAAATTAATCACTGGCATTTATATATGTCATCGGTAGCAATGGAACGATTTATTCCACTGATCTGATACAGACATCTCCTGTCTGGCCGATTCTCTATGTACTTGTTTGCATTAGTCAACTGTTACTTTAGCATTGTGTCACGTTAGCCTAGCCTTTACTAGTTCGACGTTACTCTGGTCTCAACTGCATCATCTCAATTGCCTATTTGGACACACCACTTGTTCAACAAAACAAAGCCTAACTATCTGATGTGGTACTATTTATCGTTAATCTTGCTATTCAATGCATGGTCTGATCAGGGGCTATGTTTTGTCACCGGTGAACGTCTTACACCAAGACGTCTGTTTGTATTCTTTTCTGTCACCATTCCGTGTCAATAGTTGTTTCATTACTATTCATAAGTGAAACAATAAAACAAGCACAGCATAAGTACAAGACACTCCTTCTCTGTAAACACGTTATATTTACCCCCTGAACAGGTCTAAAGGGGAGGCATTATCCTTCGAAGAATATTGAAAAGGAAGATTCACTGCCGCACAGCCGATGTTAGGACAGCTTTCCATTAAGTTGGTATTTCATTTTCTGAAACGCCTTTTGCTGCAAAATCTATGTAAATACAGGTGCTAATTCATCAAGTAAATACCCAAAAATCCTCCATTGCCTCGGAAAACACTGACAATGCTTTCTTTCTACACCGATCTACGAAGGGGAGGGGGGGGGGGGAACTGAACAAGGAGTAAGAAATAATATGAAATTTCACTGTTCACTGTTCATTTAGTTCCTTTTCAAACTCTGCGTCTACAGGTATGTTACAATCATCCATTGCTCTTATATTGATTTGATAACATCTCAGAGGGCGGGGACATGTCAACACAATCCACCAAAGGCTGCACTCTGTCCATCCCGGACATTTTAATTAATTCTCCGCTGAATTTTAATTTTTCATGTCTCTATATATCCCCATCACAATAATCCTTCTGTTTTTCTCTCTCCACGTGTATGTTTCTGTTATCGCTAGGTGTATTCTCTTTGTCATGTCTTTACGGTTGATTACTACACTTGCTACCTTTTAGTTACACATAAATCCCTTACGAAGCAAATATACCGTGATGTTACGTCAGTGACGTTACCGCATTGGAACATAGACAACTTTCCCCGAAGACCTCCCTTTTTTGCAGCATTTCCTTAATCTTTCCAACTAGCTTTCGCCATCAGTTTCTTCCATCTTTTGATTTCTTCATCATTCTCTTCAATTGTACCCTGGTGTAACGAGGATACTGCATTATGGTACTATTGTCTACTATAGACAGTAGCTTCACAGCGCTGGGGTTACCCATTTTCATCTGAGGGGTAAATATTGAGAAAGGCATCCAACCGTCTAAAATGAGAGGGACTTAATGTCTTAAAAGTTCTTTCCTCTTCATTAAATAAAAAAAATGAATCAATAATTACAATTTTGTCCAAAGGGGTACCGTATTTACAAGTGTAGGGTATTAATATCCTCTCTCATCCACCCCTCCCCCCCCCCCCCACGTGTGACTGCGACTCTGTAATTTTAAGGAAATTGAAAGGAGGAACAATGTAACTTCCGTAAATGAATTTAAATTCAGTTTCAAAGTCGTGAATGCATGTTGTAGGTATAGGAATGACATCTTATCCGGTTGTTTGCCATGTAACGGAAGCGTTTGACATTTTGCTTGGCTTCACTTGACAAAAACAGATGGCAACTCACCTTGATGGCTGCGATAGACGCATTAGCTATGTTACTACACCATCGGCATTTTTTTTTTTTTTTTTACTTTCATTTTATGAGTGCGATTTATCTCGTTACCCACAATTGAATTAACAAACATTTCACCGCCACCGTCGAAAAGAAATACTGGATGCAAAGTACATCATGGCAAAGACGAGTTAAAGTATAGTGTAAATTCTACATTGAAACATACGATGTGGTACCTCTCGATGTAATTTAGATATCAAGTCAACATATGAACTTTTACGTAATCTTCCATCTCTGATATATAAGGTACATTGATTTCTGCATTTAGACGGACACCAAAACCAACATTACGAAACAAATGGAATTATTCCGCCCCTAAAGTGTGTAAGAAAAAAAAAAACGCAAAGATTGTGCAGTGTTGTACGTGAAGTTTATTGTGCGAAAAATAGCAAGAATTTTGGAACATATTGCTTGAGGGTCAAGCGACGTTTACAATCTTTTATTCATTTTCGGGAGAAATTGAATTTCACTAGACGTCACTTTAGACACCGTCACTGACGTGTAATGACGTCACTGAGTTTATTACATAGCGACTGGGTTAAGTTAACCAGATATGAACTCTACCTTTAAGTAGTACAATATAGGTCTAATAAAATTATAATACCATCAACTGAAAAAAGTCACTCCAAATATTACAGACCACACTTTGTTTTCACTTTTATTTATTTATTTTTGTTCATACAATAAAAAAGAACGCAGTTTCTCATCTCGCAAAATGTTTCTCAATATGCGTTGTTATTTTTTGAGGGGGGGGGGGGAGGGGTGACGAGCTTGAACCATTGGTGTGCTTTTTTCCATCTGTTTTTTTCATCCTCTGTCGAAAATGTACCGGTAGTGTAGAATAGCTTTCTCAAAATGACAATTATTTTAATAGGGAATAATGATATTCTATCCGATCAAATTGATATGGTCCTAATTAATGTCATTTGACCTAGGTCAATAAATTAAAAAAATGCCTTCAACTGAAGAAGCAGATTGGGTGCTTCTTGTCTATTATCATAAAAAAAAATCAATTGAGTTCCCTGTCAGATTTGATTTTTTTTTTTGTGGTGTGGGGGGGGGGGAGAGAATTCCGCCTTTGGAATTTCATTGATGTTTAATGGGTTTTTTCATCAATTTACAGAAAATGTCAGTATTCACGCCCAGTTTAAAGAAAATTACCAAAGAGCAAACCTGAAAGTGATTACGTTGTTACAATGATTTACACATACACATTTACACCAATGTCAGCATGTAGTACTTACGACTGAACTGAAATACTGGGAGGAAGAAAATTTACTTAAAGGGAAATAGGGCGTTTGTTTGAGAGAAGACATCCATATTTTTGAAACCAATGTTTGTGGATTCGGAATGATAGATTATTCAAAATAAGGAAGGACAGTAGCCTTCTCTTCAAGAAATATGCTCCTCACAGATAGAAATTCATTTATTTGTTTCTCAACACTAATTTGTTCACCCAAAATTTTCAAAATTCAAATGATGCATCTTCCATTACTCATCACATGCATAATGTTTTGAGGAGATGAAGCTTTGGGAGATGTTTATTGATGAGACTGAATGGTTTCACGATGATTACTGCTATTTTCTTTTGTATGTCTTGTTGGTGTATTCTAAACGCCCTATTTCCCTTTGAGTTAATTAGGTCTGAAAAATTTTCAAGCAATAAATTCGGTTCATCCAGATAAATTAATCCGGATTTAATTTTTAAGCCAAAGGCGACTTCAGTGGCTACATTATGTGACTGCGCATTTCACAATTACGACCGTGCATTTATGTTTTTGTCTTTCGAAGTATTAGTGCGTTTTTAACCCCAAAAGACACATTGATATATATACAGCGGAGACACCAAGTAAAATTGAAATGCCAATGAGAAATTTGTAAACGATGTGAATGAGTTACGTTTATATAGAGCTACCAACATTCCTGTGATAGTTTTCAAATTTAGCATGAAAACATATTCGCAGAAAAAAAAAAACACAATGGAACCACTTCCGGGAATTAAAGATTACAACAAACTGCTTAACTTAATGATTTAGTACGGTATGCACTATAAATATCGGTTTCTGTACTACATAATGTTGAACATTGGAAAATATTTCCTGTGCTTAGAAAAAAAACCCTTTATTTACACTAAAGAAAAAAATCCCATGTACCCCTTCAGCTACATTCCTCCACGACATGTGATGCATCACAAACACTTTCAATCTTGTTACACACACTGTATAAATCAACATGCATAAAAATTCAGAACTGTTCCCGTACGACACCGGCGTTAAAGTTCGCTTAGATCTGGGTTGCGATTCTTTCCCCTTATGTCCCACGAAGTGGAGCTTTTCATGTATTATATGTGTTTATCCTTGACAATAAACAATGAACAATTACACAATTGAAAAAAGTCCCTCATAGATCAAGGAAAACATTTTCCTCATAGGTGACATGTTTTCTTAAAACTGTTCAAATCAAGAGTAGGCCTAATTTCCTTAAAAACCAGGGGAAAGATAACATTTTATTCAGCATAACTTGTGATACGTGAACTAATGTCAAACTCACACAGTCAATACGAACCCGTATAGGTTGCCTGTGCGATCTCAGACATGCTAAAAGGACCTTGTAATTTCTTCCACGGTCCAATCGTAACAGCGCACAATTTATCAGGGCAAGTTCATGGGTTGGAACGAATTTAATGTTCATGCACCCCCCCCCCCCCCTTCCAGTGCGGAGCATTAGTGGACGCTTTAACTGAGAGCCTGTGAGGGTCTCATAATAAATCCGCAATGTGCAAGCACCACACCAGAAAAATCTCACCGGCGCGGAGTAGGGACTCCTTACGGATTCTAGTAGGAGCTCATACATGCATGATGCACGTTGCGGTGGAGTTACGTGGGCCCGTGCACAGCCTACAAAATCAGGAACGCCGGCGGCTGGAAGACGAACAGGTTTCTCTTGTTGCTACCCACATTCAATGGGCTTAGGAGCATCTCTCGATTGGGGGGGGGGGGGAGTCGTCGCTTCCGTGCCGGTCCATGCAATCCCCCCAACCAGTACAGATCGCTGGTATGTTAGTACACCGCGTGTATTTGAGAAAGTGCTCTTGCAGGAGAGGCTCAACAAAAAGAGAAAAAGTGAAAGATCATTACCTAGCTTTTGTAAGTGACGTAAATTTTACATACACCCAGCAGAGGCAATGGATTCAGAAGAAACTTTGATTCACACCGAGGAAATGCTACATGTTTGTGGGGAGACTCTCCGTCGGACATCGACTCTTAGGTTGCAATTGTTTTCGTTTGACAAGTCCGGGAACGGCCAGCACAAGAAATGGCGTTTGAAATATCGTCGGAATTGTAACGAACACGAGTATATTGTCATTGGAGCGACGGCGTAGTTCACAAGCAAAAGAAAAACGAAGAAAGGCTTTTGCCCATATTCTAACCTCTTGCCAGGGTCGGAGAGTATATAAGCGTAAAGAGGGATCCAGGTGGCAATAAGACCGAACACAAGTCCTGCAAGGGTGAGACTGAGTCTCCATTTGGCTCTGTTTGTCTTCTGCCAAGGCGGGTGGTTGTTCGTCCCTTTGCTGATGGCGAGCTGGATTTCCTGTCGATGGATGCGTAAGACCAAGAGGAAAGCGATGGTTATGACCACAACGGAAATAACAAATAACGAAAAATGGCAAAAGATGAAAACCGTAAAGAAGTCTTCTTTCTTCAGATTAGTGCCTTTGCCCGTGACGTAAGTTCCAGTGAAGGTGACCACCGCCACAACGCCAGATACCACCCACACGCAGATCAAACGGCGCAGGGAGTACGAACGAGAGTGTATTTTTACAAGGGTTACCTTCTTCTTCAGAGCGTAAACTCGGTCGAACGCCAAATAGATGAGGGTCATAAGCGAAGATATGTAAGGAAGGACTTGGAAGCTCAGCAAGAACGCAAACTCAAACTTCCATTTGAAAGTGTCACACGCCATTGAGAGAATTCCCCACATGCTAGAAAGCAGGAAAGAGACCATCAAATTGAAAATGAGAAGGGCGTTGTCGTCCCTCCACAGACGTTCCTTGATTATGATGAATATGATAGTACCATCAGCGAACATGACAAAAAGAGTCGCAACTACAGAAATGGCGAAAGATGCCACATCACCGGTTTCGTGGTGGGTACCGTTATTTGAGGCCATAGCGAATGCTCGAATTATTATGACAAAACACAAAACGATCGGCTTAATAGTGTAACGAGCAAGTGACGTCAAGGATACTTGTCGTTTAGCGACAAACGACTTCAGTCAATCCAGCCCTTTGAGATCAGAGTATCCACAACATGAAAGTAATGCTTACAATCTCAGTCTTTGCAACAAATCCGATGAGATGCAACGATTTTAATCCATGAAAGAAGATTGCTATAGGACAATTTTACTACATTGAAAAAAAGTATTTGGCAGTAAGTTCGGAAGTTCGTCTAAAATGTTTGACAAGTTGTCAGTGGGTGTAATATGGAAGTAAATAGGCCTAGCTGAAAGCAAAAGTGCATTTACAATCCTGAGTGTAATGTTCCGTAAGCAGGATATCACCACATAGATCGTTACATGATTTCACCCAAACGTTGTTTTCCTGTGTTGAGCAATCGCAGGTGTTTATATACTCAAAGCTAGTTGTGTAGGGTTGTAAGGTCATACAACCACACAAACACATGAAAACTTTCATATCGTAGCAAATTATTCTAGAGTTCGGTGAACTTAAGTAACCGTGTTCGATCTACTCCATTACTTGATGTATCGTTCACTTGAGTCGCAAAGCCCACGGCTTGCAATTCCAACAGAAGAAAATCCAAAGCTGAAAAGGTCCCCATTCATATATCTTGCACATCTAAGAACAGTCACTCTTGAGGGCCCTTCGCATGTAACAGTCATGTTCCATGACGATACGACCGTCCTAAAGTGTTCAAGAGACCCTCTTTCCTGCCCGATTACACATGTATTACCTATGGACATGACACCTAATACCCCTTGCCAGGCAGCTCAAGAAAGCCTAGACATTGGATTGACACACCTGAATTACTTTACAATAATTACGATGTTTAATTGACCATGTGGATTATCACAGCATGAGGTGATAAAACTGACCTAGGGCAATAAAAGTTTGCAACAAGTTGAACCTCAGTAGAACAAAAGAAGAGTGAGGTTGAAGTGAATCCCTTTTTAACGTACGAGTAACGGCATATATTAATCATGTTAGAGCTAACGACCCTAGTATATCAAAGCATTTCTTTCTTTTTATAACCAACGTGTAATTTGAAGGGAGAGAAGCGGTAACTTCGGTTGGTGGAGGAACGACTGGCAGTAAAGTTAGTAAAGAAAAATCATTGGTGTTGCAAACGCTTGTTAACTTATAAATTCTGTAAAAAGTTTTTCTGCAACTACGTCTGTTTTATCTTCCAAAGATATTTTATTGAATAATAAGAGTTAACAACAAACTAATGGCAAACATTTGAATTTGATAAAGCATTAATGCTCTCACAGGTGATGAGGTGACATATTTCAAATAGTAACTTTACAACAACATTAATAATACACCACACTCCTGGAAATAGTTTACATTTTGGCGGTAAGTACGATTAACCCTAAGATCATCAGACTGGTGCAGAATCGACAGAGAACTGGAACACTACCTTATGTGTTTAAAACATCTCGCCAAAATCAAGATCCAGCGTGGAATATACCCACGGGATACTCTCCCACCCCCACTGTTTTGTGCAACTAACTCCGTAAGCTGTACACTGCATACTTCGACAAAAAACAACAACAACAACAACAACAAAAACGCGGACACACCCTCAAGTCTGACTACAAGGTCAACCACTTTCTAAACGTGGTTGGTCCTAAAACGTCGAGGAGGGGGGGGGGGACCCCGAGATTGGATTCACAACATACCAACACCCAATTGCTGAGACCCAAAAGGAAATAATGACAACGGTGATGATGGTGAAATGATAATTATGATGATGGTGGTGATGATGTTGGTTGAGAGGATGAGAGTGATGATGGCGTTCATGATGATTTTGATGATGGGGATGATGATGGAAATCATTATGAAGATGATAGTGGTGATTATGTAGTGGTTCCAAAGCCACTCCGATTTGCAGTAATATTGGGACTAGTGACATACTTTACTGTACAGTGCTCGAATTGTTATTCTTCCTGTTCATAAGTAGGAAATCAATTTGAAACCATAACTTTGTGATACATTTTGGTAAGGCTTTAAAGCAGATTCATTTTAAAAAAGTCTCTCTAGTTTCCTTGTTTAGCATGATTGACATATCCTTGACATTTCCTTGACGTTTACTGACTTTCACCAATCTTACTAAATTCGCATTAAGCGTGTTACATGACACTTTGCGAAGTGAAAGTAAAGTGTTGAACAAAATAAAATTGAAGGGAGCTTTTTGAAAGAATTGGCAGGAAGTTGTTGCGTATGACGTATCAATTGCGTACGTAGGCACGGTATCGGTGTTTGCCTGTAACGTGTCTGTCAGCAGACTAACTCAACAATACGATATATAAAGTGACATTGTATGACCCAATTCATAAGAATTGCTTATCACTAGCCCTTTCAAACATAAAAATATGACGAAATATAACTTTCTACCTTTCGTCACATAGATTTATAATTGCTGATACTAACCAGCTATATGCGAAGAAATGTTCGGCGGTCAAATTATGCTATCATACTAACTCAACAGAATACGATACATAATGTAACATTGTATGGCCCATTCATAATTAGAGTTGATGATAAACCTCTCGAACACAAAAAATAGGACAAAAATGAAACTTTCCTCCTCTTGTCCCATAGGCTATGATTGCTGATACCGACTGATAACCAGTTATGCGAAAGACGTTCTTAGGTCAAATAATTATGACATTCAGTTTTGTCCTACATTATCCTTAATCAGAACTTTTATGGTGTGATGTGTGGAGATATTTAATCGTATCTCGTAAAACGCAGGAGATGCAAGGAGTGATCTACGTGACAGAAGAGCAATTCAAGGCCATGATCTCTGACTAACTTAAGAATTAAGTATGAAACTTTAAAGTACATTGAAGTAATTAAGTATTTAGCTTGAAAGTACACTGTGAAGGTTTTGGAATATTTATCATGCTATACAACTTAACGTGCATCTGTGTCATATGTCGTTTTGTTTCTCGATCCAAATTCACAGATTGTATACTTTCGAAGTACAGTGTCTTTGCAAGACTAAATTCACACACTGTGAGTGAACAAGGAGGGTCGCGGAGAGTCAAACAGACGTGCAAGTCAATTTGTGGAACCTAAAGATATGTTACATATACAACAATGGCGGGCTTGTATAGCGTGACAATGTACATGATGAATCAGAGCCATTCAATATCCTGTTTTGACGAAAGTCTGTAAATATAACAAAAGATGCAACAAATCTTTTCGAAAGAAAAAAAATGTTTTGCAAAAAATATCATTAGAATTACATGATCTCCGTTTGGTTATCTTGCTAGAACTCAAAGCTGCTCTCTAACCTATGGTGGATTTATTAGTATTACCATAGAGAGCGCTTGAAGAATACGACAGACAAAGTTTTGTGTGCGTCAATATGACAGTCAGTGATAAACAGGGGGAGCTTCTGATCTTAAGCTCACAGCTAGTAAATGTTGCATAAATCACACATTATAATCTTGCGCCGTGTATCGTTAGGTTGGGTAGCAAAGTTATTAGCAGTCTGAATGTAATGATCTCTTCCAACAAAATAGAAACAGTAAAAACATGAACCAATCTGTAGGTGAAGTCCGTTCATATTAAGATATTACAACATGTCTCTTACAATATTAAGTCATTCTAAAAAAAAATGATATAACTTTACGCCCTCTTTGCATCCGTGAATTGGGTCATGGAGACTGTGGGGGGGGGGGGGGGGTGACTCTGATATAATTGAAGACGGAAGTGAAGAAACCTTCAAAGGCCAAGAATGGCAGGAGAAATTACTGTGCAATCTGAGATTTTAAATTGAGTGAACATGCTTCAGCGTTGCATAGCTTTACTCAAGAATGTTACGTGAAAGTTGGGAGATGAACCATGTGAATTCATTTTTCAAGCATTTTGGCATATATTTCTGAAATTTCTGACTTTATGAACACTTAAGGTGAGTCGTTTTGAAAATGGCTTCCTTCGAGATTTCTTTAATGTAATCGGTGGGCAACGGTTACTCTGGTTTTAGTCATTGAAAGGTGGACTGTATCATGCAGTTGATATAATTATTTCATTTTATTTCATTTATTCGTGTCTTAGCAACACATGTATAAATCAGAACAGAATTGCAAGTATGGTAACATAGAACATAAAGGTAAGAAATTAGGTTTCACAATTTAGACAAAGAAGTTGCGAAAGGAATTGCTGTCAAAACTTCTAGCAGTGGGGTTAACAGTGGGTTTCCCCGATAGAAAGCGTATCTGAAGAATTTGAAGTGATGGACGATGCGAGATTTGAGACTTGGTAAAACAAAATCCTTACTAGACAAACGTGTTATTAATTTTTAAGGCCAGACATCAATATTAGTAAGATGGGATATGTTTAACTGCCTCATTTTTACTTCGACTTGAACGAAGTTCAGTCTAAGTAATGTAATCCCCAGAGCAGTTTGTGCAGTCATGCGTACCGATTAGTGCTTTCGGGGCCCTTCCGACGGCGATTTCTCGGCCGTTACGGAAGCTACGGAGCTGAAATTTGGTGGATGGGTGGACCGTGTATGGCGGCGTGCGTCCGTAAAATTTACCCGGGATCAACGATTTAGTTTTCTCGATAGCGATCATTCTTCATTTTTTCGCCAAAAAGCCTACTCCTCCTAGGGCTTTCTGAGTTACCTCTTGAAATTTTGCACACTGTTAGAAGGGTCTTTCGTGCACAAACGTTATACTTTTTTAAGCGAAATTCGGTAAAATGCCGTTTTTATGGACCGGTTGGCGTCCGAAATGGACCCTTTCGGAAAATGGACAATTTCTCTCGAATAAGGCAGAAAATCGAAAATTAACTAATCTCTATTTGATGTTACACTTGTTGTGAAGGTCGTCCGTGAATTTGGTGAGAATTGATTGCGAAACCGTGGAGAAAATGCCAAATGAAATTCGCCTGTTTGTGTCCAAAATCCAGTTTCTATTATTTTCGATCTCCTCGCCAAGCGTGGTTTGGTATAGCAGGGTGGATTAGTCCTGCTTGGTGGCTGTGATGTACGGTAGCGTTGTGTGCCATAATTTTCTTACGGTAGTCAACGTGTAATACGCAAGCCGGGTGTCTTTGATGCAGAGCATGCAGTCTACTTGTTTGTCATGCCTAGGTCAGTGGAAACCCTTAAAGATAATGGTTGAAGAAGGAGTATTTTCGTTGATACTAAGAACGAAACCAACTCTTATAAGGAGTTAGTTTTAAATTTTACATGGATTAATTTAATTTTTTCCAGTATTATATACATGGTTACGTATTTTGGTCGTGATGGTTGATTATAATTAATGAATTTTCCATGAAGTATATGATACACCCTTTATCACCATTTGGTATAAACTAATAACAAATATGAATATGCAAAAAGCTGTTGTTGACTGCTAAACTTGAAGGGGGTATTTTGTACTCACTTTTACAAGAATAACTAGAGCGTCAATGACGCAAACTTCGACTAAAGACAACATACAAGTTAGTAACGCTAGACTAAGAGTTGAAAGGGCAATGTCCATAATGGTATAGGAGTTGTGAATGGGGGGTGGGGATGGGTTACTATTCTTCTTCTGTTTGCTGGTCATTTTACTGTTTTTCGTTTTTCATCCTCATCTGGTTTTTTTGTTTAAATTTCTTTAGTTCCAAGAAGGGGGATGCCTGTTGTGGGGGCCGCCAAATGTAGTTCCGAACTGGTAAATAAGCAGCTTGTTCTTAACGCTGTTTTGGCAAATCAAAATAGTCATAGGCGACGATGTGGACGATTCTCCATTCAAATCCAAATGGTATGCAGGATACACCTTGAATATTCAAATCATTTAATTTTTCAACTTATCTACCTAGGCGTATCAGTGGTATCATCTTGATACAGCCTTCGATAAAGAGGCCATGCCAACAATAATACATATTCCCTAAAGCAATATCATTCACCTTTGGTTAAAGGGAAATAGGGCCTTTGTTTTACAGAAAACGTCCATACTATTAAAACCAATGTTTGTGACCGCAGAGTGATAGATTATTCAAAATAGGGAAGGACAGTAGTCTTTTTCTTTTCAAGAAATAAATTTCTCATAGATAGAAACTCAGTTATTTGTTGCTCGACACTCATTTGTTCACCCAAACTTTTCAAAATTCAAATGATGCATCTTCTGTTACTCATCAGATGCATAGTGTTTTGAGGAGATGAAGCTTTGGTAGATGTTTATCGATGAGACTGAATGGTTTAACAATGATTACCGCTATTTCTTTTGTATGTCATGTTGGTGTATTCTAAACTCCATATTTCTCATTAAGCTATACCATAAAAAGTAGGGGGTTACACTCCCTGTTTTCACAACAGTTTCTTAAAATTAGCTGATTTTCTGAAGCAGTCATCATCGAGACATAATACAAAATCACAGTACGAATAAAGAATAATGGCAATATCTTAAAGTTTACTTGTTTGTCATGCCTAGGTCAGTGGAAACCATTAAGGATAATGGTTGAAGATGGAGTATTTTCGTTGATACTAACAACGGAACCAGCCCGTATAAAGAATTAGTTTTAAATTTTACATGAATTAATTAATTTTTTTCCAGTATTATACATGGTTACGTATTTTGGTCGTAATGGTTGATTGTAATTAATGTCAATTTTCCATGAAATATATGATACACCCTTTATCACCATTTGGTATAAACTAATAGCAAATATGAATATGCAAAAAGCTGTTGTTGACTGCTAAACTTGAAGGGGGTATTTTGTACTCACTTTTACAAGAATAAAAAAGTATGGCTTCGAAACGTTTCAAATTAAAACTTTAAGATATTGCCATTATTCTTTATTCGTACTGTGATCTTGAATTATGTGTCGATGATGACTGCCTTCAGAAAATCAGTTAATTTTAAGAAACTGTTGCGAAACAGGGAGTGTAACCCCCCTTTTTTTTATGGTATAGCTTAACCAAAGGTAAATGATATTGCTTTGGGGAATATGTATTATTGTTGGCATGGAATGTTGAATGGAGAATCGTCCACATTAAATAGTAAACGCTTATGACTTTTATTTGATAGCAACCTGTAAGTTAATGGTATCGTCGAAGATAATCCTTTTCCTCGAATCGATACCCACGCTGTCGTACCGCGTACCGTACCCGTACCATAAAAAAATTCCTTGGAAAGGAAAGTGGACTGGTGCAATAAGTTGACAGTTGAAGGATTAACTGTCAACTGTTAATAGGAGTGATAAGCCACTCAGATGATGAGTGTCGTCTGTTTATAGCATTGGTGTGTGTTCAATGGACACTTCACGTATACAACTGTCAGATTTTGATTCAAAAGAAATGAATTTTCTAAATACTGATAGTACAATTCAAGATAAGTAATGCGTCATATTTTGATGTGAAACAAACAGTATATTAGACAGAGATTTTCTTCTATACGTTATATACTTTACAACATCAGTGATTCGAGATATTGACATTTTTTATTATAAAAGTGAAAAGATGGAATTTTACCGGCCTCCTTCTGGAAATCCCCCCCTCCCTTTGGAGAAGTATTATACATGGTTACGTATTTTGGTCGTGATGGTTGATTGTAATTACTGTTAATTTTCCAAATTGCCATCTTTAGTCGAAGTTTGCGTCATTGACGCTCTAGTTATTGTGTTTGTGTGTGTGTGAAAAGAAAAAAAATATGCACTGTAAGGAGGCTCAAAATATTCATACTGAAAGACTGTTTAGAAACATTCTGTGGTACATCTTTGCCCTGTCTGAAAAGGAAGTCACTACTTTAACTAGAACTAGATGAGAAGGAAATTGGTTTTCCCTGATTTAGTGAAAAGTTCTGCTAGATCTTCGTCAGATAAGTATATTTCCAATGCTACATCAATCTTATTTATCCTGTCAACTAGAGTTTTGATAAGGTCAGGCGATTGTTTTCCCAAAGACACCCTTCAGCCATAACAAGTCTGTATCTCTTCTCAATAGACAAGTAGATGACATTTTCTGTTGTTTCGACAGAGGGCGATGCGGACATTTTGCTAACACACCAACTTTGAGCACTCTAACGTACTATGATTTGAAAACGATAATGCCCTTATAGCCAACATGTTAATAGAAAGTAAATACGAAATTTTCGGAGCCCTGCTTCTTCCTCAGCGTATAGTGAGACAGTGAACTTAGGCCAACTACAAGGCCAAAAAAAAAAAAGCAACGCAACGCAACGCAAAATAAGGCAAAAAAAAAGAGAAAAGAAACAGTAAATAAACGAAAAACTGGCAATTCATCTGAGGCAGTTGAAAGCACCCAAGTGCTACCGTTCCCTGTCAAGGCCTCGGTTTACTAACGGAATTCGAACTACCTATCATACAATACCTTTTATGTACATATACACACATTTTTATTTCATTCTGTGCATACCTAGTCGTATGGTGAGCAGATTCTTCGGGGCCCTGGGCCCACTGTAACCAACGACTCAAGGCTATCTCACCCGGGTACTACGAGCAGATTCAGATGCCTTTAACGTAATTATCGCTAGCTTACCCAGGTCTTTGTTCAGGAGGGGCTGGAAACTAGTGCAGTGATATGGGGATGTCCCCCCCCCCCCCCCCCTTCTTTGAAAGGAAATTTCTATATCTGTATATCCTCAGATGTGATTTGGTGTCACAAAAATGTACAACGGTGAAGTCCGATTTCTTTTACAAAAATTCTTTTTCCCTTGAGAATTTAAACACTTTTTTGTCCCACTTTTTTGGTGAGCCATAGCCCCCCTTGTTCCCAGTGCACTGATCCACCAGTGCAAACCAATACTTTTATCCACAGCAGACAAGGAAAAAAATTGGAAATTTGGACTGGTCACCATGTCCCATACTGTGAATTTTTCCTTTTTACGGGGAGAAGGGAAGTTTTTTATTCCAATATTAGACTGTAACATAATATATGCATACAGAAAAACTAAAACCAACCCTCCTGTATTATCCCATCCCACCCCACCCTCACAACTACCTAGAATAAAACAGATATAACAAGGTGAGAAAAACAAAATACATGAATAACGAAAAGTTTGTGAATCTCCCAGAGAAAGATCACATTAATTTTATATTGTCACAACATGAATTACAGGAATTCAATTATATTGCAAATTTACAAACCCTCATCAGTGATATATTACATCCAAGTTTTACACAAAGTACAGAGGAAACTGGGCTTAAAACACAAATAATCAACTTTGAACAACTGAAAGAGATGTGAAACTAACAACATTAAGATTTAAAGCATTACTTTTAAAACTAATGTTCACCATTTCGAATCAAAATTAAAAAAAAAAAAACATAAAAATTTAACGTTTTTTGGTTAAGATTGTGCAGTCAGGTCATCCCCATGACAAAGTCTTCATTTCTTCAAAATGTCCAAACTATGACCGACCACAAGATTTTCATCATTTAACGTATTCCATACAAACAGGACGGGCTTTAGAGATAACTTCTTCATTGATTGAAAAATGACATTAAAACATCCAGTGTTACTACAGAAACGGTTTTCCATGTCCATGTTTTGCAATTTTGACACTGCCCAAGTCAGCTCTTCGAGAGGTCTCACTGCTACATGAGGGCAAGATGCAGTCCGTATCTATGCAACTACCCTTGTCCTGAACCACGACGACAAATAATCAGGATCCGTATGGAGATCTTCTAGACATTTATTGTATCGTATTTAACCCTAAAATATTCCCTAGCCACAAAAGACAGTCACCTTAAATAAACAGGGCGCTTTACTTTTTTTCATCACTCCGTATGTAGTAAAACTGTGGACTCCTGAGAGATCAGAGTGAAGTCGAAAATGAAATTGTCCTACGTTGTTAAAACACGATCTCATTGAGTCCTATATCCTGCTGTGATTAAGAATGTTTCAGTGAAATTTTTGTTCGTATCAATTAAGTACAGCGTTTGATATGTTGCACCAATACTGGGACAAGATTCCTTGCGGCTGCTGGTACATTTGACTAAACCACAAAATAAATATGTAAAAATTAGAAATTTATACCAAACAAAAGAAATAAAATTTAATGAATCTTTCCTTTGCAATTCAACTAAAATCCTTCTAAACTGAAAGAAGGAAATCGAAAATGCTTTAAAAAAATACATGTTCTGAAAGAAAAGTTATAAACTAAAGTACAAAAAAATGAACTATACTGACCCAACTTGAATTTTTTTTGGCACAACCACATTTTTGAAATACGACACAATATCAGTAGGGTTGCAGCATAATGTAGAAAGCAACAAACTGTATTTTTGCCGATACTATTTACTGACAATTGATGTTTTGCTTTTACATCGGAAGGTGAAAACTTTCTCCTTCACAGGAAGATGTCCTCCACATGCACAGAATCCAAGCAAGTGGGAACAAAAAGTACATCCTGTAAAGGTCAATGTGGAGAAGTTTTCAGGCTACTAAAGTATCTGCCACCTACCAAACTACAACAGGAGTGCAAACACTGCAACAGGATGACAACAAAAATAGTACAACAGAAAGATAAAAATATAAAAACATTTTACATTTACTCCTTCTGACTGATAAAATTCCCAGGTCAAATATTAAACAAATATTTTCATACTTCAAAACAGAGCAATGACAGTATAACCTAATCTTTGTGAAGATTTTTCGTTTTTGTGTTCTCTTTTTTCGGGCAAAATAACACCTTGAAGAAAACTAAAACTTTCAAAGAAAAATAAGATGAAATAGCCCAGCTGACAAGTGATGTCTTTACTCCAAAGAGCATGTCCTCTGTTGAAGGGTACAGTATGAAAATCAAAACAGCTAGCAGCTAAGAAACCCAGCCTGAAAACCCAGCCCTCCAAATGAATTGGATTAAAGAAATTGCACATTACCATGTCAAGCCATCACTGCACATGTGCAGTTGGTTTTGAATTACCTGCTAAACCATTGGCAGCAACTACAACAATGGGTCAAAAGTCCTCTGTGAGTGCTGGAGTCTTCCACCATTTTCCAGGATTTTGAAAGATGTTACCTCTATGAAGGTTTTTCCATTGGATATAAAATGGAAATGTCTGGTAGTAAACTCTTTCACCGAGAAAGTCTCTGAGCAAGAACAAAAAAATCCATCACCAAAACAGGACCAGTTCCACCTCAATAAAATGAAAGATGCCATCATTTCCATCCCTAACAGAACACGTGATTGTCTCGGCAGTGAGAAGAGTGCACCATTGGACAAGTGTGTCCAGTCTCTCCATTTGAAAAGCATTTGCTTTTGTGAGGTCTTCACCACAGAGCATCTTTACTCTTGTTGGCTTTAGCCATTTCAAAGAGAGCCTGAAACGAACAAGAGAATAAATACTGCAACAATTGTAGCAATTCAGTGAATACTGCAACAATTGTAGCAATTCAGTGAATGACGATTCTGGACATCTGATGGTGCAAAAGCTGCCACAGTTGATTGCCTTTCGTCTATTACATTTGGAAAAACTTAAATAACAGTACCTTTGATCTGATGGGGTGTGAGGAAAATGACAACATCACAAAATTTGTGGTTATGCACACAATTTGGAGTCTTACTTAACAGGATAACTCCACACTGATTGTATCAAATTGTAAAATAACCAAATTTAAGCAGGAATTAGTGAGTCATTGGCCAAACATTCTTTAGGGATATTATGGTCATACTCCCCATTGGTCAGTGGTCACTCGCCAAAACTGACACATCACTTTTGAATCACTCTGTACGTTCCACAACAGACCATATCTGATACATCAGCTGGTGTATCTGGACAGTGGCAATCAAACTTGTAACAAACCTATGATCAGAGAACTACCATAAAAACAAACTGGCAATGAAGTATTGCTTGGAGATATTCCAGTTGAACTGAATAGGAAAGGGGCACTCGAATGTGCTACATTAATGTCTTAACCTTTACAACTCAAACCAATACGATGTGAAGATGGGGTACTGAAAGTTGAAGACTAAGTAACAGAACAAAAATTCAAATGACTCGGGCATGAGCTTCTTTGAACTCAAAAAGTTGTCTTATTTATACCTTCCTTCCTGTTTTAATTTCCTCTTCTCTTTCTGTTTCTATTATTTGCTATTAACACGGAGCAATTTTGCTACAAAGCATCACAAGTGCACAAAATATTATCCACTTTTGCTTCTATTTTTACTTAACCTTCCAGAGACAAGGAGATGTCTTTACGCTGCATGCCAAAAGAGAAATTATCAGTCCCTTGTACCTGAGAATATGTTTCATTCCACAAAATACAAAATATGAAATACATTCTTTGAGTATGTATGGTAAAGAGCTTTAAGAACTGTTACCACTGAAATTTCATTTGTCTCTAATGTTAAATGAACGATGGATAAAAAGACAAAAAATAATACTCAAAGATGGAGACACAGTTTCTCTTAAAACAATATTTTCGCTAAGGCTCGAGTGATGCTACATTTGTACCTTAAGAATCAGAATCATCCTATGGGATTTTAAGGTGCTTTTCACTGTTGTCCAACGTGCATGACCTTTGACATCCAAGTGGAAAAAGAGGCATTGTTTTCAGGACTGATCTAGGTCAACATGTGTTTCATTCAATACTCACTGTTTAATTATTCATTGCTATCTTTTCTATCAACAAATACTTCTCAGATGACATTAAAATTTCTCCTCTATAATACTACAATCCCTCTCACATGAGGAATTACAAAGTGTCAGTGACAGGGATCGAGGGTCACACAAGTGTGTCACACAGCTGTCACTGTTGAAAGACTGCTTACATTTTCAGAGAAGTGTTTCTTTCTGCTGAATGCATCCTGCCGTTTTGACTTATCTAGTTAACAATTATCTATTGTGTCTGCCAAAAGTAATCAGAATTCCCTAATTCCAGACCTGTAATTAGGTCAGATTCATGGTGGTGGGGGGGACTTAAATAAGGGGGATGGGTCCACTGCAGATGTGACACATTGCTGATAAACATTCTCACCCCAAAATTTTAGGGGGTAGAGAAATCTTTTATTGACAAGAAGCTACACCATCTGCATGAGTGGAATTTCCTATTTAACAACTACTTCTTAAGAAAAAAAAACTTAGAGCTGAGTTTATCCATGGATAAATAAATGGTCAGCTGCAAGGTCTGTGGACTTGGAGGTCATGCTACAACAACCCTATTGTTAAGACCCATCCAAGTGTGTGATGGTGTCCAGCGCTAATTGAGACGTGTGCCTCTTATATCCTCACTGTGAATGCATAGGAACATAATCATGGTCAGAGAGAGCCAACAAACTAATCAAAACTAATCACTGGAGCAGAGAATCTAAGCTCACACAAATTCCATCTAACAGAACACTCCCCATTGACTGTAAAGGGCCTTCTCAATTCTCACCTTCATTTTAGCACTTTCTTTCTCTTGGTACTCCTTCATTTTAACACTGGCTTGGTTCAAATTCCTTTCCCGTCTCATGGCGTCTGATTTCCGTTTCTTGGCCATGATTGTGTCGATGTCCATTCTGGAAGAAAGGAGGGGATAATGGAAGCAGTGATAGCAATGACTGACAATCATTCCCGATGGGGGGCTGGGGTCAACTGCAGGTACAGGAGCCAGTTGGGAAGAAAATTATCAAATACCAGTGTTCATTCATGGTTCCTTTGTTCATTTGTGGTTCCTTGCATGCTACCTGTAAAGTTTCTGCAATTAGTTTACTGTTTCCTGTCCCCCACTTCCCACTTTTGTCTGATATTTCTCTTAATTTAGCATCTTGCTTCACTTCAAAACAAGCTTGATAAAACAAAAAGACGGATCATGTACAGCGAACAATCGTAAAACAGCATTTTGCACTGGAACAATTATTTCACACCATTTTAGCATGTCCAAACAGTTTTCAATTAAATATTGACATTTAAAGACACTTGATTCCCAAGCAAATTTTTGTCAGACCACTTACTTCTTCGATACTAATCACATGCGACCACTGTCAAATTCAACCAGTCACTGATGTGATGTTTATTTATGAGCAATTTTAAAATAGCTTCATTCACCAACAATCCTCCTGGGTGTTGCATTGGTATAAAACATACGTACATAGGACAATAAAGCACAAAGCAAAACAGATGAAAAAACACTGCTACGTTAGAACTACTGAGGCAGGTCCTGTTATTCCACAACCTCACTTTTGATAAATAATCAAAATGTGGGTAGGTTCTATCAGCATAGTGAAGGAAAGTAGTTTCCAAGAATGCAAAGCATAAATTTTGTTTCACCATTTCAAATAAAAATTGGCCACAGAAGCTCATGATGTCTAGAAATATGATATGTTACTGTCACCATGGTTTCTAAAGTCGCAGCCATGTTACAAATTACTGTTTAACCAGTTAACTGTGGAATTAAAACACTGTAGCTTACATATCATTGCAGAATTAATTTCTGTGAAAATGTCTTTGTTTGTGAATTTCAACATAACAAAAAAAAAACCTTCATTGTAAATAATTTACACAAAAACATGCATCACATTATTTTTCTCCTTTTTTAAAGCAAATACATGCCAAAGACAGGGTCTTTACCTTATTTGTGCGGATTTTTTTTCTAAACTACAAATCCTGCTCAAAACTCCTGCTCTTCCTCATTATCTGAGTCACTATTGGACTCCAAATTATAGTCAAATAAATCCAATAGAGCTTCCTAGGTTGAAAATCCTGCTTTTTTAAAATAAAAGGGGCCATGGCAGTATTGAAATCTGAAAGAAAATACCCCACGTGGTCCTTGGCATACAGAATTGCAGAGAGTATTTCAACCAATGAAGTGAGCTCAAGAACACATCGGGGTTCTTCTTAGGTGATCAATGTACAATTTGAAGACGATATACCTGTCCTCTGTTGACTATCAAACACACAATAGGGCTAGAACATTCCCTGGGCACAACAAGCGAGAATCCAAAGCTGTATTGTTGACTAGCTAGGGGTTATGTGAAGTAGTTGTGTGCATATATTACAGGACGTACATGTCCGTTTTACGCAGGAGCGTGCAGTTAACACAGGACGGATATATACGTCTTACACAGGTAAATTGTTAAAGCACATTACTGTACTAATGTCCTTCCCAACAATTAAAGGAGTGATCTCTTTGCTTACCCTGAGCCCATCAGTACCCGATCTGAAATTTCTGGGCTCCGAGCCCTCTGCTTCCTCAGTAATCGCTTCTCAATTTTTGCATCATGTCCGGTAGCTTTCGGGGCGAGTTCCTCCATTGTCTGTAAGATAATGTAAGATGCAAAGATGAAAGGGTGCACCTAGTCAAACAATTAGAAAACAGTATATTGTCCAGCAAGTCTGGAGAAAAAATTTACTGTTTAAACATGTTAGTGTGCAGCAAAAGGGGCTACTTGAAGGAAAGTGACATTTTGTTCCTTAATGACGGTATAATTACTGGCACATGCTTCTAAACCAGGACACGCCACCTTGGGCTTACAATGGCAACTCACTTTTCTGATAAAAGCCATTATATATGACCAAAAAACTGGAGAAAAAATTTCAAGTAGAAAATGTAAAAGTATGGGTATTGGAGAACAAACAAGGAAGTCTCAGTTATCCAGGGTTTGCCAATTTTGATGGACTGAAATGATTTTCATGGTCCATAAAGATTGTGCAAGGTAATGTGGCCACCAGTTAGCACATCCTAAAAATTGTCTGCTTTTGAAAAGCTAACCAGTTTGTCGTATTCTCTGTATTTCTTCCTCTCCGACCTGACCCGATTCCACTCTGCCTCTCGATCCTCTTCTGGTTCTGCCTGGTTCAACAAGTGAGGCTGGTAAAGGAAGATGGAGAGGAAAGACAACAGAGGGAGTTACGAAAAGAAGATGAGCTAACATCTCAACCATAAAGCAGCTGTATGGCATAACCAAAGTTCTTTGACAGACAAGGAATATGTGTGCTTCAACAACTCAACTGTTTTCCGTTTTTTTTCACTTCTTGCTGTTGTTTGTCTTGTTGTTTGTCACGGCTATACTTCTTGAAATATAGCGTTTATATAGTGTTTACAAGGGTTCACAATTTGACTTCTGGTGACCTCAAATGACCTTTCACCTTCACCAAAAACAATAACAGACATCTACTCAATATGACCAACCCACACACTAAGTATGAGATTACTTACTGTTACCCTTCTTGAGATATCATGTTTACAAACAAGGCGTCACAAACACACACACGACATCACCTTCGTATTGATTCCTTCTGCCTTTGGCAAGGAATAAAAAATGACCCACATCTACTGTAACAATGAAAACTATGATTAATTGTGACCCACATTTACCAATGATAACTACTATCATGACCCTAGCGTACCAATGATAACTAGGATCATAACCCAAATTCACCAATGATGACTACTGTACAATTGTGACCCACATTTACCAATGATAGCTACCATCATGAACCACTTTTACCAAAGATATATGATCATGACCTACATTTACCAAGGAGAGCTATGACCATGGCCCTTGTGTACAAATGACAACAGCTATGATGACCCACATCTACCAATGTTAGCTACGATCATGACCCACATTTACAAATGCTTAATATGACCCACATTTACCAATGTTAACTGCTATGATGACCCACATTTACCAATGACAACTTTTTTTACCAATAATAACTTCAAACTTTGTTCATGAACCACATCTACCAATAGTAACTATGATCATGACCCACATTTAACAATGATAACTGTGACCATGACCCACTTTTACCAATGACAACTACGATCATGACCCACATTAAGCAACAATAAACAATTGTATAATCTGGATATCAATAAGTCACAATCGAGTAACAAACCACGATAGAGTCCGGACATTAACATTTTTATTTGAATGGTACAAATTCATGGATTCAAGCAGAAACATATTTTCTAAAATTTCTTCTGCCGCCTGATATGTTGTCAACTCAACACCTCACCGTGATCAAATTTGACACACTCTTCCCGTAGTAGATTTTTGTGTTTCTTGCACAAAGTTGTAACTTAGTATGATGTTTCAATGAAGCATGTTTTCATATTTACCAAGTGCAGTGCAGTGTAGTGTATTAAAAATGCAGTCCATAAGCAAATAACAGGAAATGTATCTTTCATACCGGTCGCTGTGGGCCCAAGACAGGTTTTTCTGGACCTATGGTCTGACTTTCTGGCACATCAAGGGATGAATTTTTTCCAAAAGTAGAGAAAGTTGCTCTATGAGACAACTTTTCTCCCCCCACAAATGGGCTGTTGCTTGTGCTCGATGGGTTGCCACCACCATCGGCTTCAAGTTTCTGTGCAAACTGTGAAAAAGAAGTGCCAAGTCCAAATCAATCTAGGATTATTGTAAAACATTCCGTAGATTGATGTTCTGAAGATAAATCAAAGGAAATATAATATTACTCACACAAAGTACGAAATTGTACATGCTCCTTGGAATATTGCTACATTCCTCATCGACACACTGCAAAAGAGCACTGTCATTTCCAGCATAGTGAGAATCAATTTATGGTCAGTTAAAAGAAGACAACATTCAGCCCAAATCCTGGTCTTACCTTCCACTTGTGTTTTGTGAGAGAACCTTTAGCATCCGCAGCATCAATGCCCTTGTAGTATTTCTTAAATGAGGTGTTAGAAGAACAAAAAAAAAAAATCACACAACTACAAATTTGAAGTACTTTATTGATGTGCAAAGTTCACAAACGATATATTGATATGGTAAATACTGTAACCCTCTTTTGTTGGACCTAGGGGAGTATCACAAATCTGAGACCATCTTAGGTTCACAGCTTCACACTGATGCTCATTATGCAGCCAGCAAATCTCACATGCTTGAACCAGACAGCCTGAGCATGGGCTCTGTAACCCAAATAGATTTGTGCACTGGAGCATGGCTCATTACTCTCTGGTTGCTATCGTGATTACAATGCGTAGCAACAGCTTGTTCTCAGATGATCTTGGGGTTAGATTTGTGAGGATTCCCTAACTCCACCAATTTTCATTCAAATGTTAACCACCGCAAAAAATATTGTCCAAACTTGACCCTTTCTCCTACTGTCTTTGGACTGTTATCTTTGTTTTTTTTACAGAATTTTGCTGAAAAGTATTCAAAATGCACACTCCTACAGAGAGGCATAGACCAAAATTTTGTTTTGTTGCATTGAGTTTGCACAAACACATTGCAGTCGTCAGTTTTCCATCTTGTCTTTTGTTGCTTTCTGCAAAATTGTCACAGTTTTCAGGACAAAAGTTCATTGTTTTGAAAACATCATTGTAATTCTCCAGCCAGCAACTATAGGTATGCCATAAGTATGCATCTTCCCAAGGGGGACAATGGGGTAAAGCTCCCCTAGAACTGCTTTTAGTGGAAAACATCAATATTATGTCACATAGACTGATGGACTCACTCAGGTATTTATATTTTGGCCACCATGGGAATCTCACCTAACCGCAAGTCTGGAATTGCAAAATGCATGAATCAAACCACACAATCTAAAGCAATACAGTCATGGGCTCCTTAAAATCCTTTCAAATATCATAGAAAAAGATGACAAGAACTTAAGCTGATAAATAAGAGACATTTATCACATGAGAAACACCACAAATTTACTTTTGAATATTAAAACTATGAACCTTAGCAAGTTTTCCACTGTTCCACCTTTTCACAAACTTCTTGAAATATGTTTTAGCTTTGGTGGTCTTCATATCTCCCATTGACAACTTTTTCTAGCAATAAAAAGGAAAATAGAAAAAGATGAAAACTATTCAAGCAATAAAAACTTTGTTACACTAGAAATACCACGGTGATTATCAACATGAGGGAATATGGACCCATCTTGACCCCATGTAAGACCCATGAGAGTCCAGTAATTACCATTCCAGTACTGGTATATTCACTGTCCCATATTGGTCCCATGTGGGCCACATCAATAGTCCATATAGAATAGCATATGGACCCCTGTGTTTCCCCCGCAGACATATGGACACGGGCTCCATATGGGAATCTCACAGTGGGTCCATTTTATATTGTACACCGTATTGGCCCCATGTTTGCCTGATACTGAATATCACTGCTGGTTGGGGATGGGAAAGGAATTGACTCTGAAATCGCTATTCTGCCAGTTGCATTGCCAATGTATTGTGTCGCAAGAGTGCTGACTACAAGGTCATTTTGACCAAGGTCATTTTTTCAAAGACACGAAACATCCAAGAGAGGGAATTCCCACTAGCTAGTTTTCCCGACCTGCTACTGGCAGGTCGGGGAAGACAGATTGTCTACTCCAGTGCTCTTGATTAGTTTATTACCTCTATCTTTCCATGGCCATTCCCTATACATTCACAGTGATCAGACAGGGGGCACACATCTCAAAAGTGCAGGATAGCATCACCTGCTTTGGTGGGTCATAACAATTGGGTTATTACAGCATATCCTCTGAATCCACAGAACTTGTGGTTGACCATTTATTTATCCATGGATAATTTCTGCTGCAATTTTTTTTTAAAAATAGTTGCTGATGGCAAATTCCTCTCATGACTGCATTAGCTGTGGAGCATTCTCATGAAAACAATAAGATGCGGGAGATGTAAAATCGTAGACATTTTGCAAGATAAACTGAGAAGCAACAAAAAATACAAGATGACACTCACTGACACATGAGGCAAGTTGATAATTGTACCACATATAGATGCAAACAGCAAACAGAAGTTAAATAGTATTTAGTGGAGAAATTCTGGACAGTGTCTGCTTCACACTTACTTCTTCCATCAACCAAAGTCTGAATTCAACACTCTTGCCATAGAAGTCATCCTTGCTAATTTTATCTGCCGAAAGAAGAAAAACATAAGTCTTGAAATATTTTTTCACAGGGAAATAGACATTTCCAAGTTCCTTTTTGCCAGATTTTTTTTTTTTTTGCATTGAATTATTGTACAAAATACTTGCCACTTTGTTCAGTCCCTGACAGACAAATTCTAAAGATGCAGAGTAGCTCATATTACACAGTATACATAGGAACCCACTGTTTTAATTACATATGTGGAGGAATTTTAGACAGGCTGTGGAAGGGACTGAACAGACTTAAGTGCTTGGGAGAATCGAAACTGTCTGGGACAATGAGTCTCTGCCTTTAATCATGTCCAGTGGGACAAACTGATGGTGAACAGAAGCTTTCTGAGAAAAGAGTAATGTGGAGACAGCAACCTCCCTGTGGGCAGTGTATCTTTTACCTTTCACGGCAGTTGAATATGCATGCAAACAATGATCAGTGCTGCAGTACCTCCAATGAGTTTAGCCTCAGATGGCATACCCTATAAAGCAGTGGGGCATTTCTCTGCATGTCACCACAGTGTTCACTGTCAGTTAAAATACCTAAAATGTGATCTTTTTTATAGTTTCCCTCATTCAGGTTGGGTTTCTTTAAAATTGGATATTAGAGCAGGGGAACTGAAGTGTATGTAGTGTGAAAGTGGAGGCAACTGATGTAATTTTGATGACATTTCCTTTTACGGTGATGGAGGAGTGATTTTGTGCAGTTTTCACAAGACTGCATCGAAAATATTTTCATTGACCTCTAGCTTTAATTGTAATCCTCTAAGATTAAGAATATATTGCAAAGTGCCATTAATGGTCAAGGTGTCAGTTTTCACAGTAGAATAGTAGCTCATGTAGATAAAACTTCAACAAGACTTTGGAGACTACATTTAAGATTTTGGAGATGAGTCAATGGGACAATTATTGGGGAAGGGGAGAGGAGGTTATGCTATCCTCGGTGGAAGAGGGAAATAAAAATACTCACTTGCAGCTTTCATCTTCTTCTTTTTCTCCTGCCTCTTCTCTTCCTTTCTTTTCTGCTTCTTTGAAGACGAGTCCAACTTTGGTTTCTTCACCACCATTTTTTCTTCTTCAGAATCTTGGGATGGAAAAGATGCATGAAATTGATGATAATGCACCACTTCACAGAAGACAATTCAAAAAAGATAAAGAGGTAAGTGTTGATGCTGTGAACTAACCTATTGATACATCAACGAGAACAGACACTGCATGCACTTACTGTACTTTGATCTGTTTAAGGAATTGCAAAACAGCAAACAAATGATAACAGTAAGACTGTTCATACTTACAGTATTCAGAATTTGTTACACAGTACAACTTTCACAGAGTTCAACAAGTCATAATCAAAGTCATAATGTAAGGAGGCAAAATCCAGTCAAGGCCTTTGGGAGGTATCATTAGCGTAACAGTCACTTTGGTAATTACGCCATTACAACAGATAGTTACTATCATACAGTAATATATTTTGGCAAATTAGGAACTGCTTTACAAATCATTCTGAGACACTCCGACAATCTAGTTTAGTTATGCAATGAATCATGGCTTTGATCTTGAGCTTGAGCATAAATAAGACTCTCAAAGTGTTCAGTTCTTCTGAATACAGCTGAGCACTTGATTATAACTTTCGTCACTTCCATAACAGGTTACCTGATGAAGACTCCCCTGAGGTGTATGAGCCACTGCTTGATGAAGTTTCACTCTCTGAACTGTCATATCTTTTGCCCTTGGTCTTAGATTTCGAACTTTTGCTGCAAAAACAAGCAATTGAGGGTGAGTATGCTACAAGAGGTGTGTAAAGGCACTGTCAATAATGAAGAAAAAGAAAAAAAGATGGAGGGATACAGTTCAGCGATACAACACTCAAGAGGTGAACAGCATGCATTTATTACAAACGTATGCACAGTGTTGTAAACATTGATTCACCGTCTGCGAAACTATGCCAAACTTTTGTAACATTGATACCACTTTTCCCCGCAATCTTATAAAGACAAGTTAGCCCACAGTACCTTAATTAGTGCACTTTTTGATGGTGGAGGCTATTTTACCCTTGTGTATTGTCAGTATTATTTGACAAATAAGTGATGGCGCTATGCTTACTTGCTGTACCTGATCATTGGATAATTAAGCACAAGGTTGCTGTTTATTTACCCAATCATCTGGCAAATAATTTGCCCAACATTAAAGACTCTTCTGCTTAGAGGTACAAAATGAGATGGAATGGTATAATGTTATCAAATTCAATTCATTGGGTAAACCCAGTGGTTAACTGAACTGCTTACTCCTTGCTCTGAACATATGGTTCATTAACTCAAAATGTAAACAAAGATTCTCTGCACAGTTGATTACTATGACATTTTGGTTTTGCATAGCCGGCTGTGTCACCATAGTGTATGTACACATTTTACTCCAAAACAACCACAACAAGCCAATCATATGTAGCTTTATGTATGCATATGTAGCTGTAGCTTTTGCACCACACAGTCTGTAGTTTATTACTTGTGTAATTAAATGTGAAACAGTTTATTGCCAGGCTGTAATTAATGTTTGAACAAGATTTCACAACTAGACATTTAATATGCCCGATGTCCCCCATTTGACATTGGGTGACCATGCTCCATACTCTAAGCACTGAGATCTAATGAATGATTAGGTACAAAAGTAGTACCCAACTGCTGACAAGTTGTACATAGTGAGACACTAGCTAACTTGTGTGCGCTGCCAATTCACAGTTGCCTGGTTATCAATATTATGCCATGCACTCTTGGAAATATGATTGGCTTGTTGTGGTCATTTTGGAGTAAAATGAAAGGCACATTAGTGGTTATAAACCTTTTTGCAATCTTGACAGTGCACATGAACCTCCTGAAAATCAGAAGATAAACAAACACCCCCCCTAGTTACAGTATGTACCAAAGAAATGAATTATCTGGGAATATTTTTAAATCCTTTTCCTTAGACCAACTGCTCATATTCAGCAGTTCACATCTACAGACATGTCTTAAACAGTATGTATACTGCATTTTTGCTAAAAAATGTGTTAAAATCTCTATGTGTGCATACTCTTGTCATGGCAATTGCAGTTCATTTCCCTTGCATCCAAAATTTGCAATTTCTTGCGTGAATCAAGATTGCAGAAAGGCTCACTTAATACAACTACAACTATGAAGATCGGGTAGGTACAAACCACAACTCTTTTTTGTAATTTTTGCTGCACTTGACAGCCTAAAGAAGTTAGGCCTGGGCTGCAGTGCACTGGTAGCCCAATTAGTCATTGTGGTACTACTAGCTGGTACTTGGCATCTTGGCCACTATTAACTTTAGTAGTAGGCTCTTTGGTCCACATGGACCCTGGTTAGTTTGGATTTACGTCCTGAAAAATTCGGGAATACCAACAATTTTGGACAATCAAGACTACTATGTGTGTATGATGACTGACTGGTACAATACTCTGTCACTCATTATTGCAGAGTAAATTCTAATTTACTTAACAAAAACAGTAACAGCAGGTTTAACGTTAGGTCTACTTCCGCGAAACAGTAAGTTACAAGTATGGCCTAAGCAACTAAGTGCAGCTTGATATCATATCACATCCGATCATTTTCCGCCTGTCACAAGTTACAAGTAAATTTCGAAAAAAAAGCGACCTACTGTCTCTTCGACATTGTTTTATCTTCGATAAGCAAACGGTTCACGATAAAAATTTCCAAGTTTGAGAAAATTTGTCACATTACACTTTTGATTGTTTCGTTGATAGTGAAGTACCCACCACAGAGTTTACGTGTAACTATCACGCATACCGGTACCTGTGCATGATTAGATTACGTACTGTGCATATTTATAATATCTGTGGTTGTAAGATAGTTCAATTATTTATTTCAGTTCCCGGAATATATAGACGAATACAAACAAGCTAACAGTCAAATAAGTGTAGAGATGACAATTGGATGCAAAAAAGACAAAAAATTACTTCGTTAGTAAATTATGAGTGTCACGTTTTATATATTGCCACGGTGATACATGTAGTCTATAAAACAAGGTAGTGGGCGGAGCAAACTATTTTCGAACGGGCAAGTCCCGGGAAATTTTGCGCATGCTTCAAGTCGTTTGATGTAAATGGACATTTTCAATTCAACTTGCACTGTACTGTGGTAAAAACTTGGTATACTGGCTGCGTTTGTGGTTGTACACAACACCGTCTACAGTACACCAGAAGTTAGAACTAAAGACAGCACAGCTTGGAAAACCCCCTTGGTAAGGATTTGAAGTTAAAAATTCTGACGCTTTCTTCATTTCTTCAATGACATTTTCAGGAGGTTTAGTAGTAATTTAGTGTCCTGGGTCAGGTACTAACAGAACAACTTTAAACAATTGAGTTAAGTTACACTACCTGTGCATTAGAGGGTTCGGCTTAGGGCCTAGGCCTAGCCAGTACTTATGGCGTAACATTAGGCCCCAAGTCTAGCTATAGTAACCAAACTAAACTTACTGGCCTAACTTAGGAGTTATATGTAACCTACTTGTTCTAGGACTAGGCAAATGGCAGTGTGGGCCTCTGAGTACACTCAGAGAGTAGGTCAAATATATCTTGCCTAGTACTAGTATAGTGCATTCCCATATTTTCGTATATCCCATATTTTTGTGCAGTAGGCACAGACAGCATTGATCCTACATCTATTGAAGGCTAGCCTCACTGCACGAGAATATGACCCCCCATCCTACAGGGTAACCGGTTGTTTCGCCCAGTTCACAGATAACTCGGCCCCAGGGACAACTCGGCCACAAGACAATTTGGCCCCAGGGACAGTTTGGCCATAGGACATCTTGGCCCAAGGACATCTTGACCCCAGTTGAAATAGTTGTTGGCATTAAAAGATCATGATAAAGTGAGCTAGGTGTACATTATCTTTAGTTGGAAAGTCTGGTGTGGATTTTTGATGAATTTCTTGCCTTTCAGTATTTCATAATCTAGGCTACGTACAGTAACATTTGGATTAAATATCAAAGTTTGCAAAGTATACCCTAATTATAGCCAGCTCAGCATAGGCTAGTTAATTTAACAAGTAGTTCTTGCAGTCTGTACTCTACTGCCAGGGTTGCTTTTTTTCTTTGAAAGAAGGATTAATTTTTGTTAGTTGTACCAATGCGCACTATCTGAGATGGGATCATGTACTTAAGGACAAGCTCGCTGTAAAATAAATTGCCAAGCAATTGTTTAAATTTTAGAAAAGATGAATAAGCGGTACCTTGAAAATGCTCATCAAATTAAACTTGAAGGAATATGAGAGATCATTAGTTTGACATTTTGCAAGCCCATGGCATTCCAAAGAATTGGAAATGTAATGAGCAGTCTCATTTTACTTAGGCTATTTCATTACAAATCTCTTTCAATTTAAGTGGGGCTGAGGTGTCCTGCGGCAGAGATGTCCTGGGTCCAGTTGCCTCGGGGCCAAAGTTGTCAAGGCCGAGTTGTTCTTGGGGCCAAATTGTCAGAAAACCATAAATTTCTCCCCCTTGCAACTTTGTCCCTATTTTGTTCCCCCTCCCCCCAAAAAATTACCACCACTAGTTTTCGTTCCTGGCTTTTCACCAGTTCGCCCCAAAGATGGATCCACCAGCCCCCCCACCCCCTCCACCAAGTGCAGACCACAGGTGTCTGCAACAGTTCTACTAGTCTAGGCTGTGCCAATATATCTACAAGGCAAGACACACACTCGTCCCACCATGTAGTACTTGTCTAGGCTGTGTGCTATATATGCCCTAGGCTAGTAGTACTACGTGGAGGTTGCCTGTAGTGCAGACCAATTTGCAAGTTATCGTGATGGTTGAATTATATGAAAAAAAGGGTGGAAATGAATTTAAATGGTCATTTGATCTTGTCTCATTGACATAGTATTTAATTTTGGTTGTGTCTGGCAAGTAGCTTTACATTTCATGTCCTACCTCTTTTGTTCATTGCTTTGTTCATGTATTTTGTTATCTTTTTTTATTTTTGTCATAATTTCAAGTAAACAAATTACTTGAAGGGTAAAATGACAAGTGCATTTAGGACTGTCAGTTAGAAAAATATTAAATCAATATATTCATATCTTCAATTAAGAAATAATTAGAGCAGACATTGAGCACAAAGTCATCTGAACACAGTCATTTTTTTTTTTTACAATTTATCATGGTATACCAGTACCAAGATTTTCCTTTTTGATTTCTTGCCAAAGGCAGGCAAGGAATCTATGCCATGGTGATGGCATGTGTGTGTGTGTGTGTGAAGCCTTGGCCTAAAACACAATATCTCAAGAAGAGAAAGGGCTTGAACTTCAAAGTTGGTATGTAGGCAGTGGATGGTCCCTATTTTTTCAGGTAGGTCAAAGGTCATTTAAGGTCACCAACACCCAATTTCAATGTTTCATACCTTTAACTACAATTTGGTGTCAGGAACTTTCTATCCACTCATGAACTCTGTTAGTTAAGAGATCCTTAATTACCACAATTTATCATGCTGAATCAATGAAGTTTATGACAAACCCATAAATAATATGGTTGATTTCATTTAAAGTGATTGTGTGTGTTTGGAATAGTGAGATATTGGCAAGGAATCAAAGTCATTTGACTTTCTGATCTTTCTACAACTTACCTTCTGTACATTGTTGCCGTAACAGTTTTGCTTTTGTGAAAACTGCTTTTGCTATCATGAAAGTTGAAAACTATCACAACAATATTTGACATCAGTTAGTTCATGGACGCAAAATGAGAGGAGGTGTAATGAATTCCACTTTATGGTGAATCGTAAGGGGGTGAAAGGACTGTAAACTGGTTGGAGGCGAAAATGCTAGGGGATGAAACGACCGGAAACTGCCTACAGACTCATACTAGATCACTGGAATGTTTTCAAAGTGCGCAGGGGATGTTTTGGCCGTTCGAGAGTGAGCTGATGAACATTTCCTCTTCTTTGCTGGGAGGATATTGTGGGTCAATCTAGAAATCTGTCATCAGTAAGGTAAAGTAGGTCCTACTGTACGTACATACACTACTGTTACAGCATACATAGAAAGATTGGGAGGATGACGTAATGTTCATTTTGTTAACTTTTCGTGGATGGTCATTATTTTTCAATTTGCATGGATAGCTCATGACATCTTTGCTCGTCTTTCTGCGTGGGGGATTTCTTCCCCGAAATAGCAAACCTTACAGTCTGGCATACCATAACTATCTTTGATACGCCATAATACAGTAATTCATTACCAAAACTGTTGGTAACACTTAGATTTGAAGAGTATTTGGGTAACCTTGGCTACCTGTTACAGGTCATTGTGATTGAAGTGCATTCACACCACTAAAAATGCATTCCAACCTGGCAGTATATACTGTATTGTACTGTAGCTAGTGCAAAAATTTTGCTTCACCTTTTCAAAGGAGAGGAATCCCACGTGAAGAAATAAGAACAATGAGCATCAGTGTAGGTTAGAAAATTATGACCATCTGCACAATTTTACCAATGTATCTTACATCATCCATGTAATCTACCACCGGCTACTAACAAACATTTCCACATAAGTGAAGTACAGTAGGCCTACGACTGTACTAATGATTTCTGCTGTGACCAACAACAATCTTTCCTTGCAAATTGGCAGAAGAAGAAATGGTTTTGCACGTACTCTTGAACTACCAAGAAATGTCCCCTGTGCAGTGTGCAAACATTCCCATCTGGATGCAGATCAGCATCTAATGAAACTAAATTTAATATACCTGTATACTTTTGTTCCCCCCTGCTGCCTTCACACTATGATACAAAGTGAGCGTTATCGTATCCAGTCCAATTATTTTTCAACCTTTTTGGAGTTGATGGCCAAGGTATCATCTTCACAAGCAAACATGTGCAAGAGATGCTTACAGTAACTATAGTCCTACTTAGTGAGCTATCCCATTTTGCATGACATACTTCCCATTTCTTACACTTCTGATTTTCATTCTGGTTGAATTTGTTTGCATGCACAAAAGGGCCAATATTAGATTTGCATCAAAGTTAACCTAAACCCTCAGTAAAACTAGTCATGATTGGCTTAAATCTCGTTCTTGCCAATTATGTATGTTTTACTATTACATACATATTCATGCAGATTAAAGACATGTCCTCCTTTTTTTGCCTTTCATTGGCCAATGTATAATGTACAGTGAACCTGACTAATGGTAAGTCTCTCCTTCAGCAGACATGAGACTATCCCCTGGGACCAGGCACAGTAGTCCCATCCTGGCCTGAAATATGAGTGAGTCGCTGATAAAGCTGCGGACATGCTGTGGGAACCTCGCCTCCGACAAGGTTTCTGAAAGAAAGGTAAACCCCTTGCAATGAATTTTAAAACAAATTTTTGGCTACAGTATTTATCAGTAAGGTACTATATGCAAATTTCATCAAATTTCATGCAAGTTTCCATCTTTCTTGGCTGAATGGTTAAGTTTAAGTGATTGACCTTGCAGTAGAAATATAATAGGCTTCTGTATCATGCTTCCTTTGGTCGTTAACACAA
The DNA here is from genome assembly GCA_021234535.1 of Stichopus chloronotus. Classification (NCBI taxonomy): domain Eukaryota; kingdom Metazoa; phylum Echinodermata; class Holothuroidea; order Aspidochirotida; family Stichopodidae; genus Stichopus; species Stichopus chloronotus. Next base: position 16,735,828 of record CM037845.1, on the reverse strand, counting down.
GGACAAACAAACAAACATATTTTGGTCAGTAGGTACTGTACAGTATATTCGTTGGATACCTTCCAAAAGGCCAGCTTGTCAATATGGAAACCCCTTAGAACTTGATCACCGACATAGTATCGCATGTTCACCAGATTGGAATTTTGGCAAACACCACTGCGGATATTGTTTGGTGGTCCAAGAACGTGCAGATAAACGTTCCTTGTTCCTCAACTTTTTCGAGAGGAGAGTATTGTTGTTCATGTGAGAAATCGTTCAACGATATCTGGCTACAATTTGAGTTTGATCTCAAATTATTTGGATGAAGTAAGATTTTGGAAGGTTGATGTCGATGGTCTTCACTAGTTCGATTTCTCTTGGATAGCCCATCTTTGTTCTTTTTTTTGTGTGTGTGTGGGGGGGAATTTTTCCCCGCAAATAAAAGACTTTCAATCTAGTGTGTACAGTACAGTACAGTACAGTACAGTACAGTACAGTACAGTACAGTACATTATCATGCTGTAATGTACTGTTTGTGACTGCAGAAGCTGATGTCCTGCAGGCACATACGATAAGCATAAATTATATGGAAGTCACTCCAAGTACAGAGACTGTTCGACATTTATTCCATGCAGTGGACCTTTGGAGAATCGTCATTTTGGCTGCTACATTTACTACTACAATATCAATCAACATTGCTCCCCAAGGGTTTTAAGCGTTTGTCGGTTCTGTAAGAAGCATTGCATACGACCATTTCACACAGTATTTGCCGTGAATGCCAGCTACAGTACTGTATATGCCAGATAGTGGACAACATCTGCCACAAAATTGTGGGAAAAATTGTGATTGGCAAATGTTTGAGGCATTACTGTAGCATGTTGATTTCATGAACACTGAGTTGAATACATACAGTACTGTAGGAAGGTTTTATTATCTTTCGAAAGAAAATGCCGTTCTGGATACCATATTCGACAATTTCATACTTTTTGGTAATAATGACAAATGTACACAGTAGTGTAATGAACCTTTTTTCAATAGGAAGCACATTTTACTAATCCGAGGAGTTTTTCTTGGTAAGTCCTGCCTTTTATTGGTCCCAAAGTACTGTACTGTATGCACGCTACAGCAGCTACACAGTCAAGTTTTCATCACAAAGGTCTCCCACAATAGATCACTATTGTATTGATGGGACATCAGAATCATTGGAGTGCTATCCTGCTCTATCTTTGCAATGGAGATCATCTTCTTGCCTCCAGAAACAAATAGATGTGTTCAAGAAAGAATTGGACAGACCCTCCGTTTGTCGCCAACTGGACGAGAACTCCAGAAATGGACTGAGGAATGGTCTGGGAGCACTGCTTTGAATCTGTCAGGGAGTTCATGATAAAAGAGGTCGCTCATGTCAGAAACAAACAAGGTGAGATGTCCTGAGCTGTAGTTGTCTTCAAAATATCTCTTTTTGTGAATCCTTTGCTGTCTAAGTCATCTGAGGTCAAACTCTGGCAACCTTGTAAATGAAGTGCATACAGTATGTGCATATCTCAAGAAACGAAAGCCTGGACATGTAAGCTTCAAAGGATGTGTCATATTTATTGCCTGCTGGAAAATTTAAGATTTTAAGACAAATTTGGTTGAAATGAAGAATGTTGGCTCTTTATAATGCATCGTGATGAGGTATGTTGATGAGAAACCAAAAAGAAGCTAATTATTGCTTTAAATAAATATTACTTCAGGAAGGGAGCATGGCCATACCTTATATTTGTTATGTATATCAGGGTACTGTTTATATAGTCTTGACGTAAGAGTGCACTAATGCCACTGTAGGATATATCACAATTCTAGCTACAATGTCTTTTTGCAGTCTGGTTCAATTGTTTCTCCAAGAAGGTATGCAAGCCCTGAATATATTTTTGCAGAAATTGCATGCAAATTCTTCATTCGACTCTGTTTTACTGTACAAAATCCTCGAAAGTAGTACGTGACCTGTTACAGATCTGCAGATAAAGCAGTTTTCAGTATTCTACAGTGTGTCTCATAATGAATAGCTGCTGTATGTACATGGTATGGAAATTCTGAAGAGGTTTTGAGAAGAAAATCATTTTTTTTTTTTTGCAGGAATTGGTTATTTTGCAAAAGACGTATCTTAATTTTACAAGCAGTTTGGTGATTTTCTTCTTTCTGTCTGGTATGGACTTCAATGACATTTCCCACAAAGGAAAGTGCTCTTGTAATACAGCCTTGCCTTTTGGTCATTCACATTCTTTTTCAGCTAAGAGCAGTTGTCCTGATCACAGAAAGCTGCTCTCCAAGGCAAACATATTCAAGTGGTTCGTCCAGAAGGCAAACAACAGTAAGCTGCAATCTTGGATAGTTTGAAACAAGATTTTTATTACGTAGAATCATCTCTGTCACTTTCTTGGCAGTTGTGAGGTCCTCTGTCATAATGAACATGAATCTCTGTGCACTTTTCTTACTTTCATTGCCATTTTCTGGCCGTCAATTGGTATATGTGATTTCACAATGTACACTCAATAACATGGATGAGGCAGATGTACTACAGTACCCACCTGTATATGGATTTAGGACAGAGGTACCGTAATCTTCTGGAAAACAACTTGTTTTTTGAAAACAGCCGCATTTTGCCCCTCTTTTAACAGTTTAGGACCACAATTAGCGGAAATGGTGTAAGAGCAATGGATAGGACTGCACTGTCTACTGTAACATTCTGCTCAGAAAAAATCTGAAAAACCAGTGTCATACTGTGCATCCCTTTTTGCAGCCGGTGAGCATCTGAAACTAGCCACGCTGGTGGAGCACTTGCTGATTCTCATCAAAGATGAGACTTCCATCCTCTGCTACGGGACAGAATGCTGCATGGTCGTTAGCCGGGAGATCCTGAACAGTTGGAGTTACAGCAGTCGACTCATAACGAAGAATTGGCAAGGTGCGTGACCTAAAAAGGATCATCCGTCGATCAGTGTTGACCATTTGGTGTAATTTGTGGTGATGCTTTCACTCTTTTGCCTTCGTAGCCGATGACCACTTCTGGAATCGCCCATTTCGTTGTACATATTGTGATGGCATTTACATCAGTAAGATGTGTGAGGTGTGAGATCATTCAGGTGTGACAAGTTTCTGACAAATCTCAGGTTTTTTGCTTCATAATACAAAATTCACTTCCAAAAAAGGAATGATGATGTAATGAAATGTTTTTTTTTTGCTTGAAAGGATCATTAAAGGTGACTGTTTGGTTAAGTTGGCAGTGGTGACGACCCCATCATGCATTGCACGTTTCCTTATGAAGAATAATCGAAGTTTGTGAAGTGCAGTATTGTGAAGTCATCTACACTATTAGGATGCTTGAGATCATCTATGCAAATTTTTTCACAAAAAAAAACAAAACAATCTGTGTTGTTTTTCTTTTCTTTCTGATGTAAAATTCATTTCTGAAAAAGGAGTGATATTGGAGTAAATTTCCACTACGACTGAGTGTTAGATTCAACGTACATTGACATTGCAAGAAACATTCTCATTGCGCAGCACGGCGTATAGCTCTCTGTTATCGAATGCGTGTTTCGTTCCTCGCTTGCAGATTTTTTGAAACAGTTTTGCTTGAGTTTGTTGAACCCTCCACCTGGCATCAGCTTGGACCTGCTCACTCAGCTGGTTCACCAACTCTTCGCCGGTGCTGTGCAAAACAGCAACTTCCGGAAAGGGATGTTTTTCAACTTTTTCAAACAGATCATCGAAAAATGCAGGTGAGACCATTCTCTCTTGATTATCCTCGTTGAATATGTGACACCTGCACCCTCTGTTTATGTCCATTTACTCTTATCTTTCTGTCGTTGCCAATAGAAAGTAAAAACAATAGAGTTTGCACCAACTACGAGAACTATGATGTCACGACCTGGCTCTGACATTGCCTTCCTGGATCTAAAGTATCCATAATGTACATCATAGGTGTAACAAAATTCAGCATCTTTGAAACGATGAACACTTCATTGTCTTGTCCATATATATCAGATAGATGGGGTTACATTTGAACTTGTAGTGTAACGGATATGTTTTGTACTCTGATACCGGGTACTCAACTGGCTTTGGGCTGTGGGTTATGTATTCTTGTACCAGGGACCCGACTGACTATGGGCTGTGGGTACCCTGATTGTGGACCAGGTGCAAATATCAAAGCATGAAACCAGTAAACTGATAAAGTCACTCAACATCCTGCGATCTGCAAACTGTTTCAACACTATATCGACAGAAGAAGAACACATCATGGTGCCAGAATGTAGGTTGAGATTTTTTGATGCATTTTTGACTCTCAGGAACCCATGGAAATCATAAAAATGAACTGGTTCATAAAGTTGAGCGAATGCTTGACACAAAACGGGCTGGGGGGAATGTTGAACATTGTATGCCAGTCTGCTGTATGTGGGTGGGAAGGAGACGAATGAAACATGACCACAACAATATTTTGTTTGAAACTTTGGATGGTTGTACTGAGGAAAAATGAAGTATGCCCCTGTTCTGTTTGTTAGAAGTGTGTGTGCAGAGTTTCCAATGTTTCTGCGACTCTTTTCAGTATTTTGATTTAAAATCTTGCTGTATTAATATTGGTTGATACCTGCTCACAGGATGTGTTGCTAGGCAACAGCATTCGCAGTCACTTACAAATGGACATCATACAGTCTGTGGGGGGGGGGCTATACAACAGTTTCATCACCATCAGCGAGACGAAACAATTTAGGAAACAATACATTCCTAGATGAAAAATGATAAATTGTTTCTTAAACCAAAAACTAACATTTTTAGAGTATTTTTATTATTTGCAAAAGGTACAAACTGGTTAATGTAATGCATTTCAAAGTCACATCTATTCAGAAGTTGGACCAGCAGATTTTCTCTTCTCATCTCAGATCTTCTGAGTTCAGCAGTTCCATGATCAATACCATTTTGTGTTCAATGAACACGTTTTGCCTCTACGCTGCTGGAGATTGTAGAAAGCAGGTGTGTGGACTTGGAGAAGAGGTTACTTCCACCTTACTGCACATTTGGAAAGACCATCATTCCACTGCCAAGGTAGCGTTCTTGGTATCTCTACGTTGTATTTTGCAGGGCAGTGTGACAGTCACAGTTTTTGTTTTGTTGGTATTAATATTCTTGTAGGTGATGTTGGTTTGAATAATGATGGTGATGATGATGTGGTGATGATAATGATGAGAGTGATGGTGGTGATGGTGATGAAGATGATGATGATGATGGTGGTGATGATGGAAGTGATGGTGATGAAAGTAATGAGGATGATGATGGTGGTGATGATGATAAGAGTGATGATGGTGATGATGGAAGTGATGATGATGATGAATGTAATGAGGATGCCAATGATGAGAATGCCAATGACGAGGATGAAAGTGATGATGAATGTGATTGTGACTGTAGTGATGATGTTAATGACATGGTAGATGGTGATGAGGATTGTGATGAAAGCAAGTGGTGATGATGGTGATGGTGAGGAAGATGGTGATGATGGTGATAATAGCATCGATGACTGGGATGATGGTAGTGGCAGTAGTGATGATGATAGCAATGAATGTGATGATCATGATGGTAATGGCTAATTTCGATTTTGATGAGGATGAAGATAAGAATAGTGGTTCTAATAATGATGGTGGCAGTCATGAAACCTAGTCCACACTGAATTCCATAATGTGCTAAAATCACCTCTCGAGAAAACCCTTTCTGCATGATAGAACATGAGGTGATATCGAGACATACCGTCATGGTTAGGGTTTGTTCCTTCAATGAAACCTTATCATGTAAGATATCATGTGAGGATTGGCTGGTCCTGATGGTGCTGCCACTGTTGTAAAAGCATTTAATGGAAAGTGATACATCACAGCACTCATTTTGAAAAGGATCAAGAACAAGGGACCATTGCTATTTCAGCCATTGAACTAGTTTAAGCTGATGCCTCTTCTCTAAAAAACAGGCAGCAATTGTGGAATTCTTTTGTCTACAAATGAGGGTGCACCACCCTAAAGGAGCTCTCTGTGAGACGGATGGAGCCATGGCTGTAAATTTGGATCACTGGAAGGTACAGTACAGTAAAAACCCAATTACGTGAATGATTCCTTCTCGTAAATAAACTGCACTGAATTGAAAGAAAATATTTAACAATACTGAAAAAAAAATGTTAGAAAATAGATTAATTGCTTCAAAACATTTCTCTCTGATCGTGTATGCTAAAATACTCTCCTCCGTGTCTGGATGCAATATAATGCAACTTGTGTGTTGCTATGCATATATGGATGTTGAATATCCTGTTATCTTATTATTAGATGTTTACATGCAGTGAACATTACCACAGAAACAATGGATCATCTCTCTTTACAGAGCAAACAGATCGTTCAATTTTGTTTGTTTTATAGTCTCATCCAGCTCATTTATGTAACAGAAATTCTTGCATCTGTGTAGGTTTGAATAGAGCATTCTGAAGAATGCCGTAAGCTGATAGGCCATTTCCTGTATTTTAAGAATGTTCTAAAGACAATGTATTGATTTTGCAATTGCAGTGTAATTATCATTTGTTATTGTTTTCTTTGGTTTTGTTTCTATTATGTGCTATTTCCTTTCAGGGTCTCATTCAGAAGATTTATGAGGTTCTCTATGTAGAATGGACTCAGCAAAGCAACAAACTCAAGCTTAAAGGATTAGGGTGAAGAAAAATTTCATGTTTCAATTTAAATGTCTCTGCTTCCTTCTCTGTGATGTCTTTTTGTTCACCTACATATATCCTTTTGGAAGTCCCTGAAAAAAATTGTTTATAATCCACAGTCAATGTGTTTTCATCGTTGATGGAACTTACACCCTAAATGTGTTAACATAATTAAAACATTCATGTAGACAAGGGGAAGATGGATCATGCCATCCCTTGCAAAGTGTGGATTTGATTTTTGTCATGGCAGGGTGAACTGATGTGACCATGCAAACAGGCCTCAACAAAAATAAAGTAGTCAAGTCTTAATTCTACTTTTGCCAAAAGTCCAACATTTCGTTTCATTTCAGTTTCTTTCTCAATTGTCTATTCGTTTGCAGTGCCAAAGAAATTAAATTCAACCCTTCTCTGGTGGAGCTGGCTGCAGATGTTTGCCATCAGGTGGGTGGATGTCATGGCATTCGTTGTACTTCCACTTACTTTGACTTTTGACCGGGTCGTACGTGGCGGTAGACAGATCCAACTCGCTACGTGATTAAGCAAGACTCAATCCTTGAGAGCATTTGGTTGTTTTGTTCTTTGCTCTGGAAGCTATGTACAGCTAATTTTGTGTTTTGATTAGGTTTCATGGATACAAATGCCAGATAGAAATCACACTAGGCCTATCCATAGTAAAATGGAAGCATTGACTACCCACTTCTTTGTTGTGCCTTTGTTGTCTGCTAACGAAGGGGACGGGATTTACAAAACTGGCTACAAGAAAAAGTATTTCCATATTAAAGCTGCAGGCAAGTTACCTACTCAGTAGGAATGAGGACCACTGGTTTCTCAATAATACTGACCGTGAACTCCTCCTTCTCAGGTTTTTGCAGGATCTCAAGAGCTGGTTGTTCCTGACGGATTTGAGCCTTTATCACAGAGCAGTACCCCCAAGAGGAAGAACGTAGCTGGACCAAATCCGGTTAAAAGAAGGAAACTGGAATCAGGGTGGAGGATGTTGAGAGATCACATGACCCAAGCAGGCCAATCACAAAGCATAATTCCCTGGTATGTTGTACTTACTTTTTGTGTAAATAATCACTTCTTGATGTGGGAGTTACTTCCTTGTGTAGTTGCAATGGTCTATGTTGTTATTATGATGTTGTTATTAGGCCTTGTAGGACAGTTATCGTTTACTCTTGGATGATGTTGTTTTAGTAAGTAGTAATTCAAACCTGCACAAATGGTGCATACTTCAGTTCCTTTCTCCTTTGATGCAGGCAATGTTTTCACAAGCTGGTGCTATGCTGTAAGTTTAAAGGTCACCGAGCTGTTTCACCTCCCTCATTGCAATCATAAAGCTATTGCGTTATCCAAGGATGAACTATAATTTATTTCTACACAAATTTCCTTGTTTTCTATCAATACATATGTGTAGTTATTTCCTCAGAGCTATGGATGTGGATTTCCTTTGTTTTGCTCATTACTTTTACAGGTTCAATCACTCTTCTCATATATACATGCCTCCTCTGACAGTACCTATGCCTAAATCAGTCAAAATCCATGTTATCATTTATGAACATGTACCGTACAAATACTCTGTTTGCTTTTATATATTAAATGTCTGTGCATTATGTACCTGTACTTATCAGTTTACGCTGGAAATAAAGGTCAAATCAAATTTGCAAGTGTTATTTTATTTGTATTATTCAATGTCTTTTAAATACCTTTGGATTCGTTTGTATTCAGTTACTTAAATTGAGAGAAGTTTTCACCTGGTAATATACTTCACACATTCTGTATTGCACTGTTAAATTTCTCCGTAAGCTTGAATACAACACACAACATGTTGTCACCGCGATGTCTATTTTAAGACAGGTACTAGCGTACAGTAGTTGCACCAGCATCACTAAGGAGACCGATGCATCACCCTCAAAACAGCAGTGTCCTGTTACTTCCCCCTTTTTCCCTCCTGTATCCATCAAACTTCTCTTAACTCACAAAACACAACCATAAACATTTTGGCATTTGTATATTTGTGCCCCTCAACAGGCTGCAGTTAGTCGAGGCGTTGCTGCAAAAGCATCCAGAGGCTTTACCTGCAGATGAAATTTCAGAATTTCTTTCTGTATTTGTCCAACTCCAGTCTGAGTGCAAACGGTAAGGAGGTGACAACTTTGTAGTTGTATTCTGTCCTTGAATGGATAGATGGATATGGCTGGACGGATCACTGGATGGATGGACATATTAACAGACAGACAGATAGGCAGATGGATGAATGGTTGAACAGATGGACAAACAGACCAATGGACAGATTTATATACATATAGATAGATGGACATTTAGACAGATAGATAAATAAACAGACAGACAGAGAGTGACACAAGTAGACATTGCCACAAATAACAGATAAATAGTGTCATGGTGCTATTTGTGGTTGAAGTTATAATAGGAGTATCATTTACTGTGTTAAGTGATTTCCAAACAATATTGAAAATATGGTAAGAGACGGTGAGGGTAGAGGGAAATGTTACAGTGTTGAACTCATGGCTGTGGTTTATTAGCATTTGCAGGAAATAATCGAACTTTCACATTTGTATTGCAGTGATTAAGCAGTTTAAGTTTTCCGTTGTAGAGTCATAAAAACTCCCACATACATGTTTGCATAGCAGTTTGCTTATTTTAGCAAAATACGATGCGATTTTAGAGGAATTCTTCCCTGCATTTGTAGGGCAGAAAAAAAATATAACTTACATTTAGTCTGTGGATTGGTTGTGAAGTCATGACACAAGATTTTGCTTTTTGAAATTAACAAAATAATCATGCTTATGTACTGGCATGACATGAACTGTTCTTAGTAAGGCGTACACGCTGAAGTTTGTCACATGTACACTGCACACTAGTAAAACTTTGGGTAAGCGATATTAGAACGGTGTCTTGACATCGTCAGTCGGGTACACGATCATCTGCCGTACAAACACTTACGAAAACAGAAAACAAACTCGGTGATGAAAAATATAAGTTTAAAGTTTTCCAACATTATGTTTAAATATTTTGCTTGTAGTTTCAAGGCCTACTTGCTTTAGTTTTATTGCTTTTAGTTTGATTGCTTTTTACTTTGATTGTTTTAGTTTGATTGCTTTGGTCTCTGTTTCTTTATTTCTTATCCAGAGGAGAGATTCATGCCCAGTTACTCCTTTGCTTGGAAGCCCTAGCCCTCTGCCAGAGTAAACAAACCCCCCAGACCACTCCCAGAAGGCATTCGACAGGACCAGAATGGGAAAAAGTATGGGCTGCCACTGTAAGGTGAATTTAATTGTTTCCATTTTTGTAGGAAGTTTAGTGTCTTTGATCTGGTTAATGAAACATTTCATCAATGGAACAATTGGATCTGTTCATCCGTTTAGTGGTGTAAGTGCTCGTTGTAATCCTCTGCCACAAATATCCATTTCTTGGTGAAATCAGAACTTCTCATCATCTATGGATTTAATAACTATCGAGCAACATTCCTAACTTTTAGTTTTTATAGTCATACCGAGTTTAAGCAACTTCCTCGTTTCAATTTTCGATCACCTCTCGCAGAGCGATAGGCCTCCGCACAACCGAGAGGGAAGTCTTTTCTCTGTTGACAACCCTCCTGATCCACAAGTTGGTCCCTCCTGGTCAGGAAGTCTGGAAACTATTCTCTCCAAGCATCAGTCGCCCCTCACAGTGAGTCATCTCCACCGAATCTGTTATGGAAGTGTGACGGGCATTGTAGAAATACTTCATGACAAACAAATAAGTTCAAAATATTTGTGAAAAGAGTCAATTGGTTTCCTCCTACTTCAAAGATAAATTTGTTTGTTTGTTTGTTTGTTTGTAAGATACAAAGTAGTATTTCTTTGGTTGGTGTACTTCTCATAAGAATTTTTGGCACCAGTTCTTGTGGTCTGAAATAATTTATGCCTTTATTATTGCTGTTGTTCTAATGTTCGATCTTTCTAAATCTCATTTCACCATATAGGAAGTTATTTGGAAAAGATTTTAAAAGGCAAAAGTTCAATATCCCCCCAAAGCAAGTCTCCCTGTGTGAAATTCTATCAAGTCAATCACAACAAGGTCACTTCTCAACTGCATGTAATTATCTCTCAGAGCTTGCTGTTTGTCGCCAAAAGTATGGAACAAGAATGGAGTCAAACAGCTTCAGAAAATGATACATCTAAATATCTATGTAACAAAATTCTGGTGTAAATCTCTTACTGTAAAGGTTCCCTCAGCAGTAATGTAAATTCTCCCCCTCCCTCTATTCTTTGTTCTATCTCCATACATTTCTCTGATGGTGCAAAATGACTGCTATCTTTTAGTATAAACTGTAGTTTGGCATGATACTCCATCTGTTAGCAAATATTTCTCAACAGCTCATTGCGGTCTAAGACACCCTTGACAGAAAGGTAACTCCTCGTCAGTGGTCATAACACCCATTGCTGTCTCTCGTCCATCCGGTAGAGATTCTGCCAATGTCTGTGTTCCCCTCTCAACCTCACTGATGTTGCATGTATGTTTTTTACAGTCTCTCAAAGCTTGTAAAGTGTGAATTAGTTGTACAATGCCCCCATAGTGCATGGTTGCCTCAGAAAATATTTCTTGTGCAGTTTTTTGTAGGCACTTTCTCCTCCTTCTGTTGTAGTACTTTTTTTAGTTTTTTTGTTAGTAAATGTGCAGCCTTTGACTTAGGTTTAGCACTATGATGCCATTTCCACAGTGATGTTGTATTTATTTTTGGTTTGTAGTGTCACTAGAATGTTTTATTGACCACTTCCATTTTGTCATGTCATGTGGTTTTTCTCCTTGTGTGAGTTTATGTCCCCTGAAATTTCCAAATAATTCTTGCAGATGCCACTTAGCATTGCCTGTTTGTGCTTCAAGTTGTTTTTCTGTATTTGTATTTTTATACCATCAATAATTGTGATTGTATCTGTAATGGCAATACGATTTTGCTGAGTATTGTCAATAATATGGCAGAACCAATACTCACTGTTGGTAATATTTGCTTATTCTTTTCACAGCAAGTTAGTCGTCAAGTCGTCAATATCGGTACGCTCTGAAAGGAGACACTTTCATTCTTTCAGATTTAGAATTTTTTTCCCGTGGAATGCTGTGTGCAAAACAAAACTGTAAAATGATGTAGGCATGTCAAAAGTGAAGTGAGGGTCTCATCTGCAGATAATCATGTCAAATAGGTGTTGAAGAGTTATTTCGATGTGACGTAGGCCTCTCGATTGTCATGCTTTTGACACTGTTTTACTGTTTTGGTTATGCTTGTATTATATGCATTATGCTTATATATTGAGATACGTGAGAGGAATTTCTCATTAGCTACTTTTAAAAATAATTGTGGCAGAGTTAATTCATAGGTAAAAAACCCTCTTGTTTAGACCCATTGAAGAATGTGATGTTTTCCTGCACTATTGAGACTGTGTGCTTCTTATCTGATCACTGTGAATGCACAGGGAGTGACCATGGAAAGTTAAGAGGGAATAAACTAATCAAGTGCACTGGAGCAGAAAATATTTCTTCCCAGATCTGCCAGTCATGGAAGATTAGCTAATGGGAATTCCCTCTAATGTATGCTAATTACTGTGGACATGTATGTTTACAATTATTATTGACATCCATATATTGTATCAAACATTTCAAGCACATAGCCTTTGTTCTGTCATTTATCTCAGTGCCTTTCTTCTCCTCACTCAGATACTCTGTGAGATTCTTATCCATCCTCTTGACGAATACATTCCTCCCTGAAAAGCATACCAATGAACTGAGACCAAACAGTGATTCAGAGTATCCCCTGAGACAGGACTTGATAGAGTGGTTGCTCTCCTCTCTGGAAATCTCTGACGTCAGCGAGGGTGTGAAACCTACCTCTAGCATCACCACGAGGTGAGTGATTGACCTCCTGTCAGCTTACCACGGTTTTATCATCAAAGTGAGATCACTTTTCTCATGCCCGGAGTTTATATTTAGATCATGTAATGTCGATAACCACACACTGGCATACAACACTTGGTTTTGAGAAAGTTTGAACATGATTGTGTGACACACTGTATAAGACATATTGCATGCAAGATGGGTGCTTTAACAGTATAGGATGGCTGATAGACAGAGTATTGGTGAACCATTGGAATGAAAACATGCAGTGCAGCTCTGTCCAATTAAAGACTTGGTTTCTTTCATGATGTAAAATGTCAGCAAAGAAATCATATCGGATATGCTTTGTTTTTCTTAAAATGTTCTTAAACATTTGCATCTATCAATCGACTGATGACCCAAGTTCAAAGGAATAAGGAGTCCATGTTTTGTAAAGAGAAGTCACTGTAGGGTTCGTAGCAATCTTGAAAACCTTGAAAAGTCCTTGAATTTTTCATGAGCTTTGAAAAGTTCTTGAAATGTTCTTAATTTTAAAAACGTAATCATGATTTCCTGAAAATATTCTTGAAATAAAGTCTTGGGGTGTACAATTGCTGTTTGTTTTTATTTCTTAGAAGATTTCATCTTTAATTAATCACCCTAATTTTGCACTGACTGATCAGGTTAGCTAAATTGACATGTTAGCTTGCGGCAGGGGTATCATCACTGCGGGCAAATTCTGCCTCTTCAGCACAGCCAATGCCATCATTAGTCTGCTGTTTTGTGTGCGAAGTGTATTGGCAAATATTAACCTTAGGCTCATTACTAGATGTTACAACAAACGTAGTCCATGTACTGCAATATTATAGTGTGCAGTAGCCCTTCTCGTACGTAACATAGCATCTGCATGGTTTTGAGGATGCAGGAGATCCAAAGAACCCCGGATTAATTGGGAAGTAAAATGCGCACTCGAGCCAGTATACTTTTACTCATGCCAGCATTGATAAAATTTATTTTAACTTAGTCAAAAAGAAAAATTGTCATTAAGTCTCAGCGGGTGGAATAATACAGTATCTTTCTTGGCCGGAGCAGCCGTATTTAGAATGGTAAGCGCAGTTTGTTCCTTGGTATAACAGGCAGTACATATTAGTTATATCTGCTCTCGTGTCTAAATGAATGGTCGGCTGTTTAAACGTAGCCCAATTCTGGTAAACATTCAAACGGATTTCCTGCACACACTTATTCAAAGACTTTCAGTTTTCCTTTTTCAACATTAACTTATTCAAACAATGTAATCTGCCACCTTTTAACTGCATAAAGGCAAGGAATAAACTGTGGATTTTACCACCTAATCACTGTGTCACCCTTGATAATCTACTATACAAATGCGCAGCAGTGGGAAGTTTGTTCCCATAGCTTGATGATGAAGTTGAGCCCGTAATTAAGCTGCTTTGCTTCTTGGAAGAGTTCCGTGTAATAAACAAAAAGCACCATCAGCTCTTTTAACTGACGGTAGTGCCACTGATTTTCCACCGTAAAGGGACTCAAATGCTGTTTTCTAAGAAACTGAGGTAACAAAATATATCATTGAGGGTTTTACCATGTTTTTCTTTTATGGTCAGCCTCGCGGTAGAATGGTATACCATATCAGATTTGAAAACACAAAGTTTGATCAGAACAAAATCATTGATATTGCTGCAAAACTGAAACATTCAATGAAATATTGCACGTCATATATAGCAAACTGTATTACATATGTCTTTGAAGTTGAAATGTCCAGAAATGTCTTGTGAAAAGCAGGTAAGATCGTGTGCAGCCTTCTGATAATTTTAAGGATATCCTAACATCGTGGGTGTACGTCTACTGAATCTAGTGTGAATGTCTGGGATACTCTGTCCCCACTATTCCCCTCTCTCCTGTCTAACAATTCTAACAGAAGCTGTGATGTGTATGTGTTGGTATACTTGTATTTTTTCTGAGCTATTTTGAGTTATTGTGAATTATTTTGAGTTTGGACTCCTTTACGTATTATAGATTGATGTCATTGGCATATCACAACAACAAATGAGATGCTGCACTAGTGTGATAAGATATAGTGAAGAGAAAATAAAAGTCTCATACAAAATGTGTTGCATTTTCTATAGTAATATGAAACTATAACACAGTAGGTTTCCATGGAGATATTTTGTATCAGTTCAAATTGCCTGACGATACAAATTGCCCAATGATGGTATCATCCACTGTGTATTTTCTCGCTCTCTTTCCCTTTCTGTTCCTCTGACAGCGTTCCCTCGGATTTATTCAGCACAGTCCTCTGCTCATTGATATTCAAGTCTCCAAAAGCAGTACTCCCTCGTGACCTTTCGTCTCTCCTTCATTTGGACGAGGTATCACGAATCAGTGAGGTAGAGGAACTGTACCTGTGCTCGTCCTTCGATGGATTGAACACGGAAGGGGACACTTCAAATGCCAGTCTCTGCCCAAAGGAACTGGCACTGACTCTCTTGCCCACATTGTTGCAACTCTTGATGAGAAAGATAACAGAAGCTTGCCAAAACTGTCAACAACTGGACTTTTCAGAGGTTAGTTCTACAATCCTATCATTTGTTGACATTTGTCACTTAACAGTTGTGACAAATTTATTAATTTTGTCCTTTAAAAAAAAGAAAGAAAGAATCTGGGTTGCTTCTTTTGACATCCCGGCACTTCAATGCATAACAAAGCACTTTCAGAAATGTGGTACAGTAGGTAGTGTAAGAGTAAATTACATCAAAGTAACTTGTAAAGTATTCTTTTGTGATGTTGCTGTGAGGTATTCCTTTGTTCCCGTTTCTACGTTATGTCGTTGAAATAGTTTTGTCGTAATTGGTCAGCTGACCATCTTGTCAGTTTATTCATTCTGTAACTTGTTGTGTCAGTCAACGCATCTCGTCACAGTAGTATACCGTAGTAAAGTATACTTTTGCATCTTTCTGAACTGTTACTATACTCCACACCCTTCATATACAACTGTAGGACTCACCGGTTGATTTTACAGCCAACCAATAAATCACGGCCAGTGTTACAGTAATTATTCTCTCAGGAGGACGTTTGTTTTGAGATATGGAAGTTTAGAGTTGTCACTGATAGGAGACATTGATATGCATCACATCTTGCCTAGCTAGCACTGTCGATTATGCTGCTGCAACCAACCCATTTTCGTTACTTAAGGCAGGTTTATACATCTTGGATGGTTTGAACTGGTATATTTTCACCTACAGTAATATCCAGATCAATGCTACATCGTTATTGTATACTATGTGAACACCCCTTTAAAATCATCTGACATATTCTAACTTAATTTTTGGGCTACGGAGTAATGCTGAATATCACTTTCAGATTGCAGACTGTCCACCGTCACTCTGTGACCTAGTTAAACACTATTTCTTACTCACTGCAGTGCATGAAAGTGATATTTTCTTTAATTTGAATAGTTATCCCTTGAACCACCATAAACTCACCCAAGATTTTTCCTTGTCCCAGAGAGTTCATTGTTATATTTCTAATAAGCTCCTTGGAGTTCATCCAGTTGTCTATCTGTTCATTCTGTGGTACTTGGTTGAGCATCGATACGTTTTTCACCTAACACGCAGACTTGGACCCTGCATCCCGCTATTCAGTTTTCCTCTGTGGTCGTGAAAGTGGTGACTCTCCTGGTTGCCAAGGACATTTTGCCCCTGGACGACCCCTCTGTCTTGCAGATCACTCGTGGTGTAGAGGTGAGTTCATCAGTCTGTAAATTGGTTTTGTTTTCCAGCATTTATTCTTGAAGAATCACTGCTATATTTGTATAGTGTGAAGTATCCTGGAAGATAATCATCAGTTTCCCATTAAATTGAGTCGGAAACACTTGTGGCTATGTTAGTTTCATTTGCGTATCAGTGTAGAAAGTATTTTGTTCTCAGAATGTACCTTTATCAGTCATTTCAGCATGGGAGAGAGCCATACACACAGGCAAGCATACACACACAAACTTCATACATCACTACGCTTTTGTCCTCAGTTAGTGGTGTGTATTTTGCACAAAGTGCTCTTTTTGCAGGACTGAAAGAAACACACATGTACACATAATGGAGAATGGAGAGTAGAGATAATGGTGTCAATTGTAAAACATGTCAAACTGCACAAATTTTATTCCTCTTATTTATTGTGGACATGTTTGTCACAGCTTGCTGTTTGACACTTTGATATGACTAATTAGATTTATGCCCCTGGCGAAAGTGAAGAGTTGCAAATATATTCTATTGCTTGCCTGACATACTGTAGGAATATTTGAACAAAAACTGATATTTCTGTTGGTGTAGAGAGCTTATGGTACAAAGTTAAATACCCATTATTGGTCATTAAAGTAGTAATTAGGGCTTGGCACCTCAAAATATTTCTAATTGCTGGAAAAGATGTCTACATTCAATTGTTTTGATAAGTCATTATCATAAAGTGTCTCTTTTCCCCTTTCCACACCATAAATTGTCCTGTTTGAAGGCAGTTTAGACCATAACTGTGCTAGTATGGCATATAGCATCTAAGCTTTTTGCAAAACTGGCAAAGCAATCGTCTATGACATAAAAATATGTTCATATTACCCTTTTCATCTTGTGGAAAATTCATTTTTGGTTTTGCTTGAAATGAATCTGTCATACATTGCCACGTTTTATAATACATTGTGATCAGCTTTGTAGCACAAGTAAGAGAATCATCCACTTCTGGTAGGGTCCAGTGGCGTGCACCAGGGCCCCTGGTTGGGTTGGATCGCTCTACGACTTGCAGGCACTGTTATGGGAAAGTACTCCCAAAATTTTTGAATGTAAACTCAGAGGCCATTTCTCCAGTCGTATTGACTACACATTGTGAACTTTTAGTTCCCGGTGGCTAACCCGTAAACCGATTGTGAATTCTGGGCTGGAAGCATTAGTCCAGGATGGGGACACCTGGCGCAGCCCACCAGAGCTACGACCTTGATTGTGATGATGCATTCTGATGACAAAATGTCTTAAGATAAACTCTGATTCCTAGCTGCTTTGACGGACGTATGGAAAGCTGAAATTAAAGTTTTGTAGGAGTATTATGTAAACTAGCTATCCTCATTTTAGCTTCGACTGTAACCAAAACACTGCCACTTCAGTACTGATGAAAACTTGAAAACTTCTACTGTACAAATGTACCACTCCTTGGAACGTCAAGAGAAATAAAATAATGTGATAGTAACAAACATCAACCTGCTGTTAGTAGTTGACTAAAACAAGGGCTCAAAGGCTGGCAGTTGTTAGAGTTTATAGGATTATGGTTAATCACACTAAAAAAGTATAAAATGAAACACTGTGGGTTAACATGAGTTGATGTGCTATTCAGATTTTCAACGTCATGTAACATAGAAACTGTGTAATTCCCTCTGATCGCAATCCCCAGTAACTTATATATCCAGGTCTGAGGTGCTCAAATTGTGGAGCCAAAAGTAGGACAAAGCAGGAAATTTCCTTGTATTATTTTTCTATTCTGGCAAGTATTGTTTTCCGTCCCCCATTCAAATTCTTCTTCTTCAGAGCTTGCTGAATCAGATTTCTGAGAGCATAAAAACCTCCGTCAGCAACCTGGATGAAGCAAACAAGGATGAGGTTCTACAGTCATTCCAACCGGCTATCAGAAGTCTGGTGGACATGTTCACCTTGACTTCTGGTCACCCATCTACCTCAGATGAATATAGGAAAGCTTTCTCAGACGTCATTCAACGTTCAATTTCTGCAGATCTGTTGGATGTGCTGATGGGCTTTGTCATTAACAAGGTCAGTCTTCTCACTGGTTACTATTTTGCTCCCTGATTTCAATGAGATATGGGTGGGCGTGCCTCTCACCAGTCCTGGTCAATTTGTTCAGTTCACTTTGTCGCAATGTGTAAACATATCTCTAAGTTTTTAGAGGATATTTGTTGAGGTCATTATGAGGACGAGATGCATCGTGTATTTCTGTTTGGTGTGTACAGAGAATCAGATGGCAGACAAGAAACATTGGTACTTGGATGAAAGTTTTTTTCGTCACCGTAATGTATCAAATTTGGATGTTAATGTGAAGCACCTTCTTTTTAAGTTGCTGTGCTTGTATTCTGACAGGGTATTAAGAAGAAAGATCAGCCTGGGTCCTCGGGGGCTCACCATGACAATGTGATCGATGATTTTGATGACGAGTTTGATGTCGTTGCCTCGATGAGATCAAAGACTGATTCGGAGGAAGATGAGTTTGCTGTCCACCAATCCAGCATGAGCTTGAATCCTGATGCGGATGCAGCAGAATCTGGTAATAATAATTCACCAAAGTTGGATTTGACAAAGACTTGGTGAAGACTGTTAATAGACGGTGTGTTGTGTTTGCAGAATTTATGTCATATTTCATTGAGAGGGATCTGTATTTCTTTTTCTTCATGAAAGTTTTGCCCATTGGTTATCTCGGACTTTATCTTTTATCCTTCCTTTAGAATTGCTGTCCAGCATCTTGGGCATCCCAATTGCTATTCTTTTTTCTTTACAGTCGGCAAATGTTTAGTGACATTTTCAGTCACCGACCAGTTCTGCCTCTCCTGCTGCCACGCCCTGGCGCGATGCTGCGGTAACCTGCGCACTGAGTATTCAACAGACGATCTGGGGACCAGCAGCGCCATCGTGAAAAATAAACTGTTGAAAAAGCTGTTGCAATCTCTCCAGGAGGAGGTAAAAAGAACGAAATTCTCATCTCAATTGGTATGACTGTATACCGCATGCAACAGATACAATTGAATTACCAAACTGAGATAATATCTTTCAAAAACTGCACTCAAACACAACTGAAAGATAACAGTATATTCAATCTGGTGACAGAGTTAAACAGAGCCTATGTGGTCATAGTTGTCAGTGTCATGTTGGATTCATTCCATTTAATTTTTTCTTTGAACAAAATCTCTGAATTTCTCATTATTTCTCTTCACTACCTACATCCTGATGGTATCACAATGTGTTACTCGGGTGTGATCTTTGAGATATGTGATGGCCTGGCAAAGGCTCTGTCTGCCT
Source organism: Stichopus chloronotus (assembly GCA_021234535.1). NCBI lineage: Eukaryota > Metazoa > Echinodermata > Holothuroidea > Aspidochirotida > Stichopodidae > Stichopus > Stichopus chloronotus. The sequence goes on along the minus strand of CM037845.1, from coordinate 16,716,190 downwards.
GTCTCCATCTGACACAAACTAGCCTAGGTCCAAACTAGTTTTTTTTAGCTATTATAGCACAGAAATTTGTGAAAAGATGATCGACCCTGAAATTTGAATTTTAGTCTTTGAAATTTTTTTTTTACCACCAGAAATGGGAACCAAAACCACCTACAGCCGGTCTCCAAATGGTAAGAATTTTCTTTGGATCGATATTTTCTTTCATTATTTTATGCCATTGTGTTAAATCTCCTCCATGCTGTAGAAGAGTGCTTTATCTTCATTGTTACACACATCAGTATAAGGGTTATGTCAGTAGTATTATAAAATTCACATAGTATTTCATTTTGTTACCAAACTAGTTCTTACACTGGAATATTAGAAGGTTTCCCCTCCCTTGTAAACACTGCAGTTCCATCTTATCCTCCCCTTTATCAGCCTATAATTCTCCTGATATTTATCGTTTTTCTGACCGATTTCTTTCTGCAGGTGTTTGACACCACCAGTATCCTTCTGAAGTCAGACAACCATCTTGAACCTAGCTTACTGTTGTTAATCCTGAATATTCTGAGGTTAGTCTTTGCCAGAGCTTTTTCGTTTTCATGTTGAAATGCTCAGTTATCACACTTTGAACCTTATTTGGCATACTGTGTGGTGTGTGTAAAACTTCAGTGATCGTGCGTGACATAAGCTCATAGACAAGTTTCATGGACATTTCTTACTTTATGACAATCGACTTTTTTCTTGGAAGGATTTAACTTTATTTTGTATGAGCAATAAGCAATGTAGATTAAACATTCTGGACATGTTCTGTAAATATAAAACTCGATAAAACTTTTATGAAGAATGGATATTATTTTGGTTGAACATTGTGAGCAAATAATTTGATAGAAGGCCTCGTTTAATAAGTGTAATATTTTCAGTAGATATGGAGAAGTTTCAAAGGCATTCCTGTGGATGAAGAAAACTCCACAATAGAGGAAAGATATGCCTTCTCTCATTTCATGTGATACGTATCAAACTAGTTGATCAATGCAAATCATTTCTGACATTGCAAAGGCACAGAAATGCTTTATACTGATCCTTCAAATATCCTCTTTTGGTCAGAGGGAGGCATTTGGTATGACCAACGGTCTAGGATGGGGTGACGTATGGGAGATGAAACTGTGCACTGGTTCTTTGTTAGCTTGAAAACAGCTTTCAACAGCTTAAAGTGATTCCATACTCACCTCAGGTCCGTCGCATCCACATACCGGAGGGATCAAGATACTTGCTGCAAAATACTCGAGACACTCAAGCTTCTCATTCCAAGACTCCAAAAAAAGGTTGGCCGAATCTCTGTGGAGATGATGTCAGCGAGGGAGATGACACTACATCTTATGAAAGCATTCTGGTCAGTATGTTACTGCAATCTGTATGGACAATGTGGCCCGTTTGTATTGTGCACCTATGTGTACATACACCGATACAAAGTCACTTGCGTTCTGCTGTGGTGGTACACACTGTACTTCCCTGTTCAGCATTTAACTGTCACTTTCCTTTCAGGAGCTGCTAGGATTGCAAAAGAAAATAGTGTTAGAGAAGTTCTGCCTTAATGGTCTTCACCCTTGACATTTGTCATCACATATCAATTAGAAAAGAAGTGGACAGTCAAAGTCATTCTGATCACTCTGATAGTCATTTGGTCTTTCATACAACTGGCAAAACTACCATTATGTACTTGAATGTCTGAAATTCTTTTGTACACATACAGTACAATGTGGAAAGGCCCTATCATTATGAATACTAAGCGTAGTGCCTTTTGTCCAATTTGGCTCTGTGCATATGTTTTCCCTTCAAAGGATCCCTCATTCACCTGCCATGTGATTCCAGGCAAGTTTGGCAAATACTCCATAGCAGTAATTTGAGTTGTACGTGATTCACTTTCTAATGTGAAGTATCGATTAACTCACACTATCACAGGCAAAAGAAGGTGACTGAATGCCTCAGAGGTAAATTCTTAGTACCAAAGATCCCAGTGCAATTAGAATATCGGACGAAGGGTATACCATAGTCAGACACCCTTGTGTATATCCAATACTTTTTACTTTTCAACATTTTAGAGTTGTTACTGTATGTCAGTACTGTTTTTATTAGGACTCTACTCAAGGAAGGACACTACTCTGCCAGGGTCCGCCTGAGTTTCGTCGAGACCCTCTATGCTCTTCTCGTCGTGGATCCAGAGAGCCAGTGGGCCCTTCTCAAGCTGAAGGAGAAAGGACAGGGGGATGCCGAAAAGGAAGAGAAGATCAGAGATATTCTCATTGCTCAACTAACAGATTGCAGTCACTTTGTGAGAGTACAGGTGGCAAAGAACCTGAAAAGGTGAAAACTTGTGAACAAATTTGGCATGAATTATTTTGTACTTTCTTTTGTTTGGATCAGACGTTAAAGTGTAGCAAAATGTGTCTACTTTGTTGGCCGTAGTGGTCCGTTACATTTCAAGTAGCTACACTGGCTCAAATGAAAAGTTGTTAGGCAAAACTTCTGCTTAGGCTTTGAAGGTGCACCAGAGTGTGCAAGTGAGGATGCCTTCTGTTTGCAATTTTATGTTTCTATGATAAAAAAATCAGTATCTGCTCATATGTACTTTCCCTGTTGAAGATTTTTTTCATATTCAAAGTTCATTACAATGATTAAATTGCACTTCCATGTGGACTATACATAGTGCACAGTGTGAAACATACATAGTGGCGACAAAGACAGACCGGCACTCGTTCAGAGCGCATGCCACACTCAACATCTGATGCAGGTGGTAGTGGCCAATTTCAATATGCTAGCTAGTTTCCCTATAGGCAACATTAGAACAAAATGTCTGAAAGTTAGAAGAGAGGGATGTTTTTATGCACGTTAAAAAAGCTTTCCCTTCTATTATGATCATCGCACCATTCATGAAATTTTTGACCAATTTGAAAATGAAATGGTCATGCTAAGGGCATGGAAAAGTCATGAAATTTAAAAGAAAATGAAATTTTCTTTTTCTTTAAGGTCTGGGAACCCTGTAGTTGTGTGTTCTTTGCAATCAAAGTATGCAGTCAAGACTTTGTGTATGCCAAGGTACATTTGCTCTGAATTTGTGGTATCCAGGGCTAATGTGTTACATTTTTGTTAAGGCGATGGACTCGGTAATGCACTATGAGTAATGCTTGTTGCTTAAGACCTATCCATTTAATAATCTGCACTTCACAAAATAATTTTTCCAAGAATCTCCCTGATGTCTTGCATAGATATCATAAGTCTTCCTTCTCTATTTATAACCTTAAGGTTTTTCTTGTCATGTAATTTAATTACTTGTGTCTGTTTTTGTTTCTTCACACAAACAGCTTCTTTTATTCTTCACATGGTGACTTACTCTCTAAAGAGGCACAGAATGTGACCTTTGACCTCTTGTACAAAACTCTTCAGTCTGGCATGACACTCAAGGTAAATTAATTTCCTTTATACTTTGTTGGGTGGTCTCCAACCTTCATTAAAAAAATCATACATGAGTCTGTTAAGAGAATAATCCAAACTAAACTACTGTCACCTGTGGAGGATCTTCAGAAAAAAAATAAATGCACAGCATTTTCCTGTAAAAGCAACACCCATTTGATCCCCAAAAATATTGGAATTGTAGTGCCTTTCTTGATTAGAAGTGTTTGTAACAGACAATATAAATACTTCGTAGTGGTGACATGATGATGCAAAAGTTGTGTGGTGGTTTTGTTAGCTCTCGCGTTTGCTCAACTTTGACGTTATAGGGCCACCCGGGCTGCCTCTATTTAAAAAATTTTGGGCGATTTCAAGCAATTCGTTTCTATACATGAAGACTTGGAGCAGATGGAGAGTTGTTTACATGTTGTTTGATATTATTGTAGATTTATGAGAATATTATGAATGTTGTCTGGACTAATCTTTTCAATGGTACATGCAGAGTGAGGAAATTTTTGAATTAGTATTTTTTTATGCACCATCACTCTGTTGCCATAGCAACTGCTAAATCTGTGGCCTCCTATTACTGTTTGTCCTTTTATATCTTTCTCCTTACTTCCTCCTTGTAAAGTCCAAGTGTGAAAAGTGTAAACATTGTTCTTCAGTTTCAACAAATTTTCAAAAATGGGTCTCAGATATGGTAATTTCAGGAACCAATTTGTTATTTGGCAACTTTTTAATCATGAAATTGTTGCCTATGAATTGCATTCTGATTTTTTCACTTTTTACCAATGAATGTTTTTATTCTCAGTTCATATCTCCATGGAATTTCACTTTTTATAGGGGAAAATGTCTGTTGCAGAGCAGGCCGATGAGTCCTCCAATCGCACCTCTACTCTCCTTGTTGGGCTCTGCTGCATTGCACGCCACAGTCCCGCTTCCCTCAGGAAAGTCGTCTTTGCCCTCATCCAGGCTGTAAAAGTCAATGGCCTAGAGACCCAAACAGTGCAGAAGGTGGTGGATGACATCTGGCGGCATCGGGGCTACGAAGACAGCCTCTCGTTCATGAATAGTCATCTCGGTTTCTTGGTTGACATGTGGCTACAGCTTGATTACGATCTGGTGGAGTTCCCCTACCAACTACTTAAGTGTGATACCTTGAACGAATTTTATAGGTAAAGTATTCAAACATGCTTTGCCAAATGATTTTTGTTTCATACCAGTAGGAGTGGCCTAGAGATATGATGTTAAAAAAAATAAGGCTGCGTCACTTTTATTAATTTGACGTAACTTAAACTTTAATTTTTCAGCGATGGTGTTGTCAGGATGGGTGCTTTTTTGACAACGTAAAAGCCTCAGTTATGTCACTAATGTTTACATTCAATGAGGGATGAATCAAACATACACAAAATAGTAACAGTAATGTTGGTAATATATTGAGGTTTGTTGGTTTATTCAAAGAAATAATGTCCTGGTTCGAGCATTTTCAGGGCGAATTTTTACAAGAACTTTGTGTTTTCTATATCAGATTGTGGAATGTTCTAAACCGTGATTCGTGTCATGTACTTTATCATGTTAGGCAATGGTTAGGCTACCAAAAGATCATTGATATCTTGTCCTGTGAGTCACACTAAACCACTGTCATGGCACTTTATGTGTGCCCCTATACCACTTCTACATTTCCAAGTCATCACTTATACCTTTGGTGTGTCCCAATGGGATAACCACACTGGAAGAATCAAAGAATTTTTGCTACTTTGTTGAGAGTGATTGAAGTGCACGATATCGGTACTGATGTTCTCTTTGTCAGATGCGGTAGATTCAATACCATTTTGGGGTTTGTCACTTTCGAAGTGTAAGGATGGTGGATGATACCTTCCACAAGTGTCGCATTTACTCTTGTTACAACATGAATTTGCCTTACGACTGTGCCTTAGGCAACCAAAACAAAGCCTCGTAGATTTTACAAAACTCTGCCTTTCCTCCAAAGACCATTTTGTGAATAGATTGCTGTTGTTGATGTTGTGAAGTTGACTGCAGAGAAATCACTTTTGTCTATAATATACAGAACTTTCTTTAGATTTAACAACAGAGGAGCTTGTGGATTCAGTGCCTTTGCCCCCTTCAACCATGCCGTTAGATTGTTCCATGGATTTAAGATGTTGAATGTAGGCAACTGGATCCCGTGCAATATTTGACTCTCTTACCATAAATTTACAAAATTCTGTAAGTGAAGGATACCCATTTCTAGCCTCCATGCTTTCTGCTATCTTCCTACCCCATCTGTTATCTAACCAATCACGAAGTTTTAAAAGGATTTTCCTGTTTTCCCCCTCATGTCATTAACACACTTAAGGGTACCAGCAATCTGCGTAGCTGTCTTACACTGATCTAGGAAATCAGAAATCTTTCTAAGCCTGTGGCTATCAAGTGGTCTTATATTTGGCCAAGAATCTAGTTTGTCCCAAAGGCGTGATCTATGCTGTATGGATGGCTGTAACGTTGATCCAAAAATTTTCTCGCCTCTTCGTAAGCTTCAGACGTAGACCATAAGAAATAACCCTCAATTGCAACTCTGGCAGCCCCACTGAGATACATTTTTAGATAATGCATTCTTTCAGGAAAAGGGATATGTTTTTTATCGATTAGTGCTTCAAATGTGCCCTTCCACCCACAGCAGTTCAACGGGTCGCAATAGAATGTGCTTGGTTCTGGAGGGGGTGAGTGATTCAAGCTGATTTGCTCGACAAGTAAATTATTTGGAATATCAACTTGTGAGTTTTGGTTGGAAGCACATCGGTTTCCTTGCCTAGGCTGTTGAAACATTCCTACACTACAAATTGGTTGGCACTAATTAACGGAGGTGGTACATGGCTCACTAGAATTACTTGGATATGGTATATATTCAGATTGTACTCTCATAGGCATGTCTGGAGAGGGGAATAAGGGTACTGATTCCTTCTGTGGACCTGGATTGGGCCTAGTGGTAAGGCTCAATGCTTCAACTCTGTTGCCTTGTAATTCGACAGAGTGCGATTCGATAAATTGCTATACATACTCCCCTTTGTCCTCTAATGACATTTGCTCGTCTAAATCGTGCAAGTTACTACCTTGTTGTTCCACTTCAACTATTGTATTCAGTTTTGCCTCAGCCGTTTCGTGTTCCTTCATGGCTGGAAGTTTTCCTAATTCGGATCTTAGCTTTGCCTCAATTTCCAAATACTTCAATTTAACCTTTAGCAAAGCAGCTTCTGCAGCTACCTCTGCCCGTTTTTGGACGTTCGACTCACAAGAAGACCTGGACAAATGAGAAGGATTAGACGATTTCAAAGATTTAGACTACCCCAAACCTCTGCCACCCTTGCTCTAGTCCTGAGGTGTAATACACTGAGAAATTTTCTTTAAAAAAAGCATAATTTTCCTTTTCCACTATTTCGAGTTGATCAAATCCGTCAGACTTATTTTCGAGAGGCAACATTTCACTATATTGCTCATACTGTAGATGGTGAAAATCTTAGTCACATCTGACACTAACAAGTCCCATTCATATTTCAGCACAACGGGCTCCGTCCCATCACACAGTAAGCCTTCAAATTGTCCCACCCTACGTCGCCACGTAGATATACTCAATTTGAAATTTCGAAGTCAACGGTCTATCTCGTATTTTAGGCTGTTTTCATTATATTTAATTTCACGAGAACTAGAACGAACAGGATCGTCAGAAATATCGGGGGAGCCAGACTCAGCTGTCAAGTCATTTGGATTTGATTCACTTATTATGACTGCAGGATAACTAGAAAGTACAGTGAATATTAAACGGTATGAAATATGACCAGATGAATGACCTGTGACTAAAATGAGATTAATAGCAATTACAATTATTACATAACATGTGATAACACAAGCTATATGTACGAGTCCAGTAACATTTATCATTCCCTCTGTGTAGTTCAGAATGAATATCGAATAAAATTTGTCTCAACGTTCAAAGTTCAGGTCTGTGTGACTGTGAGGATGTAGGTTCAGACTTCAGTATCGATGGAGGGCGTCGAAAAACGTGCATGCAACTGAAATAATTCTACAGAAGCTGATAAGCTACAGAGATAGGTTGTCTCTGGGCTGTGGCATTAAGCCGATGAATTACATGAAACTGCTCTTCAGGCAATGGGGACCGGAATCTTGGTTGTGCCATGTACATCAGCCGTTGTTTGGTCGATGTTTAGATCACTGACGGGATTAAGAAGCTCCAATAAAATACATGACGACAAATGACTGTCTGAGGATAACTTCTAACTCAGTGGACAGGATACTTTGATCACCAGGGAGCTTTCACTTATAGCCGCCATCGGGGGTGATAGAAACTGGTCCAAAAGGAACCAGAAAACAAAGCGATAAACTCAGCGTTTTCACTGGAAGGATAAAGTTTATTTTAAATTTTCTTTGATTTTTATTCCTTCTTCTTTTCTTTCTTTGTTCCTTCCTGCCTTCCAGGAAAACTGCAATTTAGTAACAAATGCAAAATACATTAGTTATATCAAAATTACTAAATACACAAAGGTCTACAAAATTACCAAAGAACGTAAACATTAAGAAATACGCTAACCTCCTTGAGTCTGTTTGAATATGAAATGCCTGTGTTGTTGGCAAGAGCAAATATAATAAACATACTGTGACAAGTTAGTGCTGAAGTGCCAGGGCAACGCCTTAAATTCACCTTAAATACGAAAGAGGCTGCTACCGTACAAATACCATGCACATTTCTTTTCTATCAAGGTTTAGTGGTCTCAGAAATCTAGGATTCAAAGCAAGCTGGTAGCACCAATACAAAAAAAAAATGCCAACAATTATTTGCTGCACAGGGATCTATGTGATACGCTAACGAGAAGCATGTGATGAGAACAAACTGCTGTTACAATTACTGTATTCTTTATGATTCTCCTTTTGTTCTAAATATGTAATGACACCAAGTTTCCAAATTTTTACAAGCTACTTAAATTTTTGTGCTACTTCCATTGAATGCAGGTTAATTTCAAAACCATTTCTGGCTATTCTTGGGAGGGAGATGGGGTGTTGCATGCCTATCTTGACAACTATCATTTATTGTTAAACCTTGCAGCTTTTCATCACAAAAGTTCAGTAATCACTATCACAACTTTCACACTGCTTCGTGTTTTCTTTGGCAAAAGTCTGACAATATTGTATTTACTAGTAGTGTGCTAATAACATTGTCAATGCAACTGGCCAGATTTTCTGTGAATTTGATTCAGAAAAATCTTCATTTTTGTGTTTCAGGAGTTACCACAAGGTTCTTGTCCCGTACCTGGCACTTGCGAACAAAATGGATGCTGTCGAATCGATTGCCCGTTGCCTGGTGGAAGACTGGACCGAGATACTGAGAGCCTCAATCCCGTGCACCATTGCGTTCATACTGCCGTACTTTATCAACAAGGATGACCCACATGGAATCAGGAAGCAAAATGCGATCCTTTGCTTGGATATGCTCAACAAGACCTTCACAAAGAAGGTAATGTGCTCTGTAGTAACAAAGGAGGCACTAAGATAGACACACTATAAAAATCTGATTCATTGGCAGTGTGTTTATGTATGCCATAAGGGAGTATCTGTAGGTTAATGGTTTTCAAAAAAGATTTAAGTTGATATGCTATAAGTTACTTCACTCCTCACCTCAAGAGGAGAGGCTAGTCCAGTAACAGGCTGGACGGCACTAAGAATGGTGTTAAAGGTTACCGGTGATCTTGCCACGTTAGATGGGAGTGTGTTTGTTGTGTTGATACAGGTGGGACATTCATAAGTTGCAAAACCAAGGAAGTTTTGAGATGTTTTCAGTTTCTCTCCAAAGTAAAAAAATCACCTACCATATTTCTATCTACCATATTTCTCTAATAAACAGCAACAGAAAATGTCAGTTCATCAGCAGTCTTGCTATGTCTCCATTCTTCCCAAAATCATAGCAGCGATTCTCCCCCGATGTTTCACAAAATATTAGAAGATTCGAAACTTTTCTCTCGGCAAATGTCCCGCAATTGTCATTTCACTGTCATGATGGTCTCTGGCATTGATCTTAAAATTTCATGCCAGGCTTCTCTGGTTGATTCCAAATCTCAGCGAATGTTTGCATTGGTATGTATTCAAATTATCACTCTCCCGGCCCAGGGAAGGAGCAGTACAGATTCGCAGTATGTAAAAGTGAGTTGACATCAACAAAAATTTTGCAGAAACATTCTTTTGCAACAGGATATGAGACTACATGAAATGTGACAAAAACCTCAAGGGGGTGGGTAGTTTATTAGAGGGGGGGGCAATTTATTAGTGTAGGAATGGTAAGTTGTAAAATATTTCTGTGTTTGAGCCTTAAAAATGTCGAGAAAGTAAATGGAAATGAACGTACGTTAAGTGAAATTAAAAGGAGAAATGATCTTGCTGATGCACTGTTCCTGTGAAATTAAAACAAAAAACAAACAAACAAACAAACAAACTTAGAGAAAACTGATGGCAATGACAGTGAACACACACAGGGTGGTGCTGCATTAATCCTGTTGTGTAGACTCTTTGGTATAAAGTTCCACTCCGACATTAGAATCCTGCATGCATAGAAAACAATAATACCAGCTTGCTGCTTCATTTAAATGTATACATAAGAGTGAACCGTTGATTTCGAGTAAGGTGGAATAAAAATTGTTGGCAAGTGTTGCATGGATCAAATGTATGTAAAGAATCCATTGCACAATTTGTTAACTGTATGTTACATCACATCTCCAGCTGCTGTCCATTTTTGATTCCTTGCCGAAGGCCGAAGGAATCTATGAGATTGTGATGTCGTGTGTGTGTGTGCGTGAGGGTGTGGGTGGGTGTGTGTGTGTGTGACGCTGCTTGTAAACACGATATCTAAAGAAGGGTAACCATGAATGATCTCATACTTGGTGTGGGGGTTGGTCATAGTGAGTAGATGATCCCTATTGTTTTTGGTGGAGGTTAAAGGTCATTTGAGGTCACCAGAGGTCAAAATGTGAAAACCTTGTAAACACAATATCTCAAGAATGGTAACTGTGACTGATATCATACAAGGTGTGTTGGTTGGTCATATTGAATAGATGATCCCTATTTGTGGTGGAGGTCAAAGGTCATTTGAGGTCACCAGAGGTCAAATGGTAAAAACCTTGTAAACACAAATCTCCAGAAGGGGAACTGTGGCTGGTGTCATACTTGGTGTGTGGGTTGATCATATTAAGTAGATGATCCCTATTGTTTTTTGTCGAGGTCAAAGGTCATTTGAGGTCATGAGAGGTCAAACTGTAAAAACCTTGTAAACACAATATCTCCAGAAGGGGAGCTGTGGCTGATGTCATACTTGGTGTGTGGGTTGGTCATATTAAGTAGATGATCCCTATTGTTTTTGGTGGAGGTCAAAGGTCATTTGAGGTCACCAGAGGTCAAACTGTAAAAAACCTTGTAAATACAATTTCTCTAGAAGGGTAACTGTGACTGATGTCATACTTGATGTGTGGGTTGATCATATTGAGTAGATGATCCCTATTGTTTGTGGTGGAGGTCAAAGGTCATTTGAGGTCACCAAAGATCAAACTGTGATAACCTTGTAAACACAATATTTCCAGAAGCATAACTGTGACTGATGTCATACTTAATGTGTGGGTTGGTCATATTGTGTAGATGATCCCTATTGTTTTTGGTGGAGGTCAAAGGTTATTTGAGGTCACCAAAGGTCAAACTGTAAAAACCTTGTAAACACATTATCTCTAGAAGGGTATCTGTGACTGATGTCATACGTGGTGTGTTGGTTGGTCATATTGAGTAGATGATTCTCATTGTTTTTGGGTGGAGATCAAAGGTCATTTAAGGTCAAACTGCTCTCAAACTTGTCGTGTAGATAATTCATGTTTGTTATAATATAACCATGTTGCAAGGATTCACAAAGCCTTTTGGCTTTCTGGTGTTTTTCATTTTGACATGTTCCCTTCTCTTCTCCACTGAGTCGCTTTTGTTGGTAAGTGATTGTGTGTGTATGAGAAAAGTAGATATCAGCAAGGAATCACTAAGTCATTTGACTTTCTGGTTGAGAATACATACCCCTGCACCCTCCACCACCACCCCCCTTCACCTCAAATCCCATGTCTCCTATCCTTGTCCTCCCTTTCAAACTAACCCAGAAATTTCTTATTTTGCAGGTTCTGGAATCTATGATTCAAGCAAATTTGGCCAGTATTGTCGTAGAACTACTAACCCGGTTTCATGAGCCTTACCCTGAAGACAGCAGGATGAGTGCTTATCTCAGGTAGACATGCTTTGTTTTTGTTTGTTTTTTTGTTTGTTTTTTTGTTTTATTTTGGTTTATGGCATTCTTGGCAGTTTGAGTCTATTAAGGGCACATCTTCCTATTTTCATCCCATTTTGAATTGTATTCTAGTCTGTTTTGTGTTTTAAATTTTGCTTGTCCTCAATTTCATGAATCAATGGAAAGGGTTGTCTTCTGGAGATTATAGTTTTCTGTTGTCAACCATGCAAAGTCAAACAGTCAAAGGAATCACTTCAGAAGAAGAACAGGTTGACATATTGTTATTCCTTTTTTTTCTGCCCCTATGTTAAATCCTATCCTTTCATTGCAATAATTTAAGGAAGGTAGTAACTTATTAATCTGCACACTGCCATCTTTCCTTTGTAGACCAACGGATCCGGAGCCAAACTCACCTCACTTTTCTGTTGATGTCATCCTAGCCACTTTGAATTATCTTGCCCAGTGTCACAGTAATAGTGGTTCTCTTACTTTGGTGCTTCTCCTTTCAAAGTCTCAGGTACAAAGCGAACTGATGAAAGTGTTATTTTATACCATGCTTGCATTTTCCCTCCTTATATTCTTTGTTCCTTATACATTTGGCTTCTCAGTATCTATTGGAAAAAAAAAACATATGCAAGATATTCAGCAATCTCTTTGTCATTTATGGCAAGGGAATTAGATGCACGAATTATGTGAGAAATGTATTGGGGTCAAATTCAAGCAGATTTGATGATATTATGTAGCCACTGCCATGTTGAATGTATTATGTTATGTATCTCTTGGAATGATCCCCAGAATAAATTCAGAGAACAAATTCTCGGCTGTATGTGCATCATACACGACAAATGTTGAAAGCAGAGCTCTCTTGCCTTACCACATAAGGACACCACCTATCACTGTTCGGTTTCATTTCTTCAGTGTGTGAGTAACTATGGTGATGTCATTCTCGTTGATCTATTTCTGTGGTTCTTCCATCGCCAGTGTGAGGTTAAAAAGGCTCACAGCATGAATGACCAACACTGGTAACCAAGGTAGCAACTTGAAAACTCTTCTAAGTTGCTGTTTTAAAGGACCTTTGTTATCTGCAATCACAGACAGAGCATTCTCTGCTTTGGTTTGACCTGCTTTGAAATGTCCAGAAGATTCTCCACTCATATGTAGAGTGGTCACGCACTATACATATATGTAACAACCACTGCAATTGGTTGCATGGTTACCATGGTAACAGTCTAAGACTATGAGGTAAATATGTCTCAAATCATGGATAGTGACTGTCTGTAATGGCTCAAGGCTCCAATCTCCCATTCTGCAGATGACCACTGCACGGTAACCTTGAAAACAACTTATACTCATCACTTTCACTGTTTTGAATAACCTCCTAGGATGGACTCCAGAAGATCCTCCACGACCTGCACTCCCACGTAGACCGGTCCCACACCATGGACGACAAGCACAGAGGTCTCCTGGCCTACCATCTCTTCGTGACGGTGATCCTGGATGACCTCGAGAGCGGCCTCGGTAATTCCTGGATGTTCGTCCTGCGGACCGTTGTGAACATGCTGCTACAGACGACCAGGGAACTTCAGAACAAAACGATGGTCTCTGAGGTGGAGAAATCCACCCGTGACCGTTGCCTGAGACTGTTGGTGGATACTCTACATGCTGTGTGTGAAAAGTGTCTCGAACTTTGTGATAAGGTGAAGCAGATTTGAAATTTGACTTGTTTTCTGTTCGCTTCTGATAGTTTTAATGTATATTTTAGAAGAGAGAGCTGATAGTGGTTATCATTGCATGATATTGCCAGTGAATATTTTTGTTTTTGAGGCACCATGCCATGGAATAATACTGACACTGCCCAGAAAGTTAGGTACATGTGTATTTCATTTCCTACATTTAAGATACATCGGATGAAGATTGATCTCCTTGCCAAAGAAAGTACACTTGTCGACCTCATTTTGCTCAGATACATAGCGAAGAAGATTCTACCTTTTAAATTTTCATCTTTCGTGTCCCTTGTAAACTTTATCTTTTAAATTTTATTTTTGAAAAAGAGTTGTATGTTTTAATAGACCAAAGTCTCCTAGCAACCAGTCAGTCAAAGAGACTACCATCATTTTATTTGCAGGAACTCACTAAATACCTTCAAGTCATCATTGAAGTCCTTGTCAGCCTCCTGAGCAGTGCTGCTAGACTAGAGGTATGAATTTGTAATTCTAATTTATTTTCATCCCTGAAAGAAATTTGTTTTCACCAGTTCACCCAAGCGCTGTGACCGAGTGGATAAACATGGTGGCGTGTGAAGCACTTATGCTTAGAATGGAACGGGGATGTTTAAGGTTCAATATCTGACCAGATCACATTATTAACTTAATAAGTCGGTGTTTCATCTAAGATTAATCTTAGGTATTCCCAGTTGAATTGTCCTTGTGGGAAAAAAAAAAGATGCAAAAATTGATGTAAAATTGTTTCGTCCGTAGTCATCCGATCTAAAATTTTTAATTTATAAGGCTTATAAAGGCCACAGGCTTCCACCACACTTGTGTGGTTGCAGTAGCATTGGTATTGCATACCTGCCCTCCAAGGATTGAATTATTAATATTCATTGCCTTAGATGTACATGTGATCTTCTCAGAATCTTCAGAGCAAAAGCTTTGAAAGAAGTAGATAACAAGCAGACTGTTTTTTTAAGAAAATTAAGTCGTGATATCTCAGAAATCCATCAAAGAGTGTTTTGAGGCCTGCAAACCGACCGCCATCGATAATTTTGTCAACTCAGTAAAATGGGCTGACATTTAGACATGATCTGTGTTCACCTATGATGCTTTGTGTTCAAATGACATTGGGACTTTCTCTCACAGTCAAAAAAACGTTAGAATATATGTGCTGTGAAATGCATCATGTAATACACATGTGACTCAGATAGCTCTCCTGATGGTTCACCGGAGTATATCAGGTTATCTGAGGTCATGGAAAACTGGAAAAATTGTTAAACTTTGGAAAATTATTTCCAGACCTAGAAAAGATTTTGAAAATCAGTGAGATTGTTTGATGTCCTGGAAAAATGAAAAATGTTTCTGTCTCACTTGTGAAATCAAATGTATTCTCACTCATAATATCATTTTGTTGTTTTTCGGTTTACATTTTTCTTTGGCTTTTGCCGTTATAGTCGAAAACTTTATGTAAGCAGTAATGAGGAATGTCACAGAAATCCTTTTAAATTTGGTCCTGGGAAGGACATGGAAAAGTCACGAAAAATTGATTCCATGGAGAGTGCAGAAACCCTGGTGTTTTCTGGCATTTTTCTCCGAGTAAATGTACTTTTACTTGGATCCAATTACAACTAGATTTTGCTCTTGGTGTACACAACATATACCTGATAATTGTGTCCTAAATAGATGTATGTAAGAGATGTATTGTAGTTAATTAATTGCTGTAGTGACTTAATTTCTCAAAGTGAATCTTAGTTAAAAGTGAAAAATTACTGGAAAGTATTTTTCTACCAATCTAGCATGGCCGTGTCACTCATATTAATTTACCAATGTAAAGAATATTCACTCATGAATTTGCTGCCTGGGTTTTATCTCTTTCGGTCAGAGTCTCAACTTGATCAACCTTCTGGTGGTAAAGTCGTCCGACATTTTGGCAGATTCTCTGAGGGACATCGACCCATTACCTGATCTGCCTGATCTCCAGAGAGCCAAGGATGTCTTGACACGGATGAAAGATGGAGAAGTAAACCTGCTAGATGTAAGCATCACACATTGTATTCATTCATGGTAATGTTTCCAAAGACGTGTTGGGGGGGGGGGGAACGGTGTAAGAAAGGTATGTTTGTGACTTACACATCAAATTCTTCACCTAATTATCTTGTTCAATGAAGCAGGCTGTTGAAGAGCTGTGATGATGTATTTTGAGACATTTTGAGACCATTTGAGACATTTATAATTCAAGTTTGAAGCTGTGTTAGGTTGACAATTTTTAAAAAACTGATGGTTTCATTAGGTATACCTTGGTCATCCTTAAAAGTTATTTGGGAAAATAGTTGTTATCTTTTTATAATGGGTTGTTATCGATCGTCCTAGAAACTATAAGTGCTCCTAAACTGAGATGAATTTTCAAAGATCTAAAAGGAAATGACATCCTTAATTAAGGTCTTCCGTTAAGAGGCCAAGTTACATTGGTGTGGGTAGAAAGTTTCTTCTTTGCTTCAGATCATTGCAGGTGATAATTTTTCTCAGTCTAAGTGATACATATGATTGAATATCTCAGGGAGGAAGATGAAACCGACGAATCTTTCAAAATTTTCTTCAATCTTTCTTGAAGGAGATGAGTAATTTCGTAATGAAGGAGAAGATCCACAGCGCTGGAGGACTGGCCAACTTGAAGAGACTCATATCGGAGAGAAAAGACGAGCTGGCGGTCTTGATTGGACATTGCAAAGGTGATGGTGTTGTTGCATCACATGGGAATGCAAACATACCGGTCACAGTTCCTGTTTTCTTTGTATTTTTCCGTGTTGCACATGCTCTTCAATGTTGGTAAAATTTCATCTCCAATACAGGGTGGTCAATTACTCCAGGATTGAACTCAACACGAGCTCAAGGGAAACAACATCAACCGGGCATTAATATTTTCTCTTTAATGTTTGCGTTTGCACCCATTTTAGTAATAGTTGGCAGTAAAATAGTGTGAAAGACCAATCACAGTTATATCCAAGCTCTCAAACTGTACATCTCATGTGC
Organism: Stichopus chloronotus; assembly: GCA_021234535.1. Lineage (NCBI taxonomy): Eukaryota > Metazoa > Echinodermata > Holothuroidea > Aspidochirotida > Stichopodidae > Stichopus > Stichopus chloronotus. Next base: position 16,699,708 of record CM037845.1, on the reverse strand, counting down.
TGACTCCTGTGGAGATCTTTGAACAATGTTCTATTTGATCCCTGGTACAATGATAGATCCCAGGGTTACCTTACATCAGTGAATGTATCATTTAGGGAGACTCCATCGGATCATAGATCAGTTCATGGGATCAGATTGTTGAACCATATCATAATCAATGATTGTTGAGTCATTAGTGCCATCAATATTCTGTTTGTATCTATCCATTTGTGTTCTGATTGTTTTTTGAAAGTGACTGAAAAAAAATCAAAAATGAAATTGTACACCCTTCTGAAAACCTGATAACACCAAGGCAGCTTTATTTCAACTCGTAGGCAACTTTTTATGTTGTACTAACTCAAAGGGGTGGGTACATTAACTTAAAATTTTTAATCCGCCAACCTTGATTGAAGTCCTTATTGGTTGTGTCCATAGCCCATCGGAGCAGACAGGGGGCTTCTGCAGGGGGGTTCCACATGCTCTGTGAACGGTATCTGTGAAAGCAGCAGTGCATCATGGGTAGTGTGAAGACTATGTACAAATGTAATGAAAATTGGCAGACAGCAAGGAAAAGCAAACTTTGCCCACTCATTTATCGCACAATCAGATCATTGTTTGTTATTCCTGCATAAATTTCTTTGATGTTCTTTCTTGCCCAGATGAAGGGAGTGAAGCTCTTGTTCCTCGAGTCATATGCATGCTGGTCAAACTTTGCACCGAGTTCCATGACGAAAAGATCAGACAACATGCTGGTATGTCCCATAAGCTGAATATTCAAATCTAAGATCAGCCAACAGGCTGGTATATTCCGCAATTTGAATATTCATATCTACGGTCAGACAGACAACATGAAAATATTTACCCATTTTGAATACTCATATCATTATTTCCAAGTAGTTGTGATCGTCCATGTGGAAGACATTGGTTGACAACCCTGTCCAGTCTGTTTTGTAAAGTTGAACATTTTTTTCGAAGAAGCATTTTCAATAATGTTTTCAAGCAAGGCCCTAATTACATTACTCTTTGACATACCGATAATGTAGCTATGTCAAGATTAGTGCACTTTTGCATATTTCCCACCTTAGGATTGTAGGCTGAAGCAATAAATGATATTTTCACACAAAATTTGCCCACAAATGTGCCTCATATTAAATAAAGTTGTTGTTGGCTTGTTGCTGTCTACAACATTCATGAACCATGAGCTCATAACAGTTGTGTCTATTTAGCAGGTGTATAGCATTGCAATATGGTATTATTCAAAATAGTATCAAAGTCTTGTTGTGATGGTGGAGGTCAAAGGTCATGTGAGGTCAGACAATGCAAGAAGGGGAAGTCTGTACAGATCTCAGATATAGTACACTAGTGTACATCATCAAGCACAAGAAGCCTCCGTCGCAAGAGAGGTGGACAGCTTCAAAATGAAGCAAAGTGGGAGGACATTGTAAAAACAATCCATTCAAAGGATTCATTTTTAATGGAAGTGTGCACAGATTTTTGTCAGTTTAAATGAAGACATACCGTGTTAAATTCTTGAAATTTAATTTGAAGATAAATATGAGGGGATGGCTAGATCGTTAATTTGATTGAAGACCAATGCTGACTTCAACATGGATGCTGAGCAGATGGAGGTGATATTCCAAAAAATTAGTTTTGTGATAGAATATCGATGATTTATTTCAATAAGTGGAACCTGCCACGCTTTTCAACACTAATAAACATCAATATGAAATCTGTTTCCTTTGCACGCAATGCATGTATTACAGCCACTGTAGCAGTGCATCACAAAACTGAAACTCTGACCAGCTTGTAATCTCATCAGAAACCAGGGTCTTAAGGTTTTCAGCCAATCACATTGCAGGAATTCATCTCAGGCATTTATAAATTTGTTAATTACCACATGGTTTGTTTTTCTCCAATCTGACAGCCGCCTGCCTGGGTGAGATTGGTGCACCTAACATGTCCCTGATAGCCCTCCAATCGGTCTGTATCAAGGATAGCATGTGCTACTCGACAGCAGCCAAAGTCTACTCGGACGATCCCAAGGGATGCCGTAACGCCGTTCTGATCCACCTCCTGAACCAGAATCTTGTGCAGCTAGAGTAAGTCTGTTGTATGAGAAGTGTTTGAGGTGAATGAGGCTACTTCTACTAAAATCATATTACAATTGGATCTGATATTCCAGGATAGACTTAAATTTGTGGATGTGATCAACAGGATGGAAACATGTGTACAGTAATTCTTAAATATCAAAAAAAGGTGTAAATATTATTAAACTGGGAAATGCATGGTAGTTTCAGAGATTTGATAATGTTGAAAAAGAAAAGTGGTCATCTTTTTTCAGCAAAAGTTTAACTCGGCTTATGTAGTCGTCAATATTGAGAACTTCAAAAACTTTTCATTGTAACCCTGTTGTAATTCTCTACGTTTGATTCGATTATTCTTTCAGTGTGGATACGATTCAGGCTACAGCCACCTGCCTAAAGAGAATTTTCTCCACGCCATCCGGTCAGCAATTCTACGAGGATTACAAAAGCAAGAACATCGATGACCTGTTGAATTATCTCCATCCATTCAAGCCAAACAAAAAAAAGGTTTGTGTCTGATTTTCTCCTTTTCATCGTTTTTCATTCCATGGCTTCAAGCATGCATCAAACAAAAGGAACTGATTTGAATAGATGTCTTGTACTCTGCCTTTTTTTGATTCCTTGCCAAAGGTGGGCAAGGAATCTTTGCGATGGTGATTCGGTGTATGTGCGTGTGTGTGTGTGGGTGTGTGTGTATGTGTGTGAGCAAAATCTTGTGAACACTCTAGCTTTTGAAGGGAAAGTGCAAGGTGGGTCAAAGTTGGTGTGTTGATAGAACATATGAAGATCTCGGCTGGGATTGTTTTTGGTGAAGGTCAAAGGTCATCTGAGGTCACCATCAGGCAGAATGTGTACAAACTATGTTTGCAGTATCTCAGAAACAACAAGTTGCATCATTTTCAAACTTGGGTGGTATGCACTGCCCTGTAAGTAAGTGAGATTGTGAGGGTATTCTTGTAGGTCAAAGGTCATCTGGGGTCATCAGAAGTCATAATGTGAAAAGCTTGTGAACACTCTATCTTTTGAAGGGAATGTGCAAGAGAGTCCAAAGTCAGTGTGTGGGGAGGACATTTAAAGATCTTGACTTGGATTGATTTTGATGGATGTTAAAGGTCACCAGAGGTCATCTGCAGACAGACTGTAGACGTAACATGTTTGCAGTACCTCATGAACTGCACATTGCACAAACTTTGACCTTCGAGGGTATGCAGGACTTTCTAAGTAAATAAGGTGAGGGTGTGTCTTGTGAGCAGAGGTCATGTGGGGTCATCAGAGGTCATAACATGAAAAAAACTTGTAAACACACTATTTACAAAGGAGGAGATAATTTCAATATTTACAAAGGGGAGACAATTTCACACTTTAAAGTTGTTCTTTTTAGATGGAGTATATAAATATAATTACTGGTTTAAGTTTTGATATTGGTCAAAGATCATCTGAGGTCCTTGAGTACAAAGTGTTAAGACCTTTGCTGATGTTTCTCTCCTTCTGTCTTTTCCTATGGGTGGAAGGTATTTGAGCTCCCTTCCAAGCAAAGACTAGCAATGCTTGCACATTTAGGAAGTTCCAAGTTGAAAACTTTTACCTGTCAGTTAGGTAATAAAGTGTAGTTGCTGTACTAATTTCACAAGTCTTTGACATATAATGTTGAAACTACATCTATGGATCTTCAGCTGGCATCATGCAGGTTTCTGATAAAATACTGTATGTCTGAAAGCATCTGTAAAGTATCTAAAAGCCCAATTTGGAAGTTCAGCAGGTACAATACACCTTTGAGTTTCTATTTAGTCTCCCAATTCAGCTGTACAGTATTTGGTATCATGCTTCTTTTATTTATTACTCTTGTTTTGACAGTTAAAAGTGCTCACTTAGTTTTCAAAGCCATAATTGGCTTTTAATTCCATCTGAGACATTTGTTTGGTCTGAAAATGGTGACTGACCAATGACCTCTGTGGAAAATGGGAGAAAGGTTGACCCTTATCTTTCCCAGAGGAATCATTATCTGAAATACAGCGCTCCTTCTGTCGTCATCAAACAATGTAGAATAGATTTGTTTTCTGAAGTGGAGACAGTTGCACATGGAAGATTTCTGTTAGGGAAAAGTCTTATTGTGCAATAGAGATAAATAAGTTATTACTTGGTCATATGATGGGATAGATGGAGGAATTTATGTAGTTTATATAATTGGCAGTCATTTCAACTGTCATATGAGTATATCTCTTGTTCCTGGGAAATTTGCACTGTACCTAGGCTACCACTGTGCAGGCTGGAGAATTCTTGACCACCAGTGTTATCTTACATTACATGCGTAGAGCAGGTATTGGAAAATGGTGTGCAGTATTAGTGGCATCATCTGGTATATCCTGTAGTTACTACTGTAAACTGCAACTTGAAAAAAAATTAATGGAAGTGCATGTATTAGTGGCAAGGAATCCCTAAGCCTCATGGCTTTCTTGTTTTACTTATTCCTGACTTTGCTCATCTCAAACTTCAATTTGTTGTGCAGAATGTAATTCTGACTTGCCATGTAAGTCTGAGGTATCGAATGACATCATTTTCTGGCACGTGCAATTCTACGTTTGTTCTCAGATTCCTTATGAAAGTGTTTCGTTGTGATAAATGCCCTTTTATAGGCAAAGCATTGGTTTCCATTCTTTCCCTGGATTTCAATTTGTAATTTTAAGTTTTTAAAAGTTTCATTGCCAGAAATCTGTGCCATCAGCTTCCAAGGCACTAAAAGAGATAAAACTGTAACTTTTTTGACCATGGAAATTGGAAACTTTTCAGACTTCAGAACACAAGGATAAGGTTGTGTCAGTATTTTGATATTATTTCCATGTGAAATTCTCAAATGTTACTTTTCCTTACTTTTAGAAAAATTCCTCTTTTCCACCGTCCAGATCGCAGATGTTCCTGTGAACGCACATGCAGAAGATGTCATACTGTCAGGTTTGGATGATCTCTCGCTATGGCAACCGTCGAAAGATGCCAGCCACGACCAATGGGTCAGAGATCTTGCAGTGGGGCTCATCCAGTCTGGTGCAGTACAAGATGATATGCTGAGACTGATGGAGCCAGTTTGTGCCGTTAGGGTCAGTCAAAAGTTGTAGCAACGCTTTGCGTTGGTCGCTGAAATTGAATAAATTTTTGCAAACCTGTCCAAGATTTATTCCGATTCTAAGACACATGGCCAAATTGTGACCATCACCATATTCTACATATAAAGGAAGGATTGAGTAATTAACAGTTTAATTTGCTCTACAAAAATTTGTCACCAGACACTCATCACATGATGCACGGTATGCACACAATTGTTAAAAGCCAGGATCCATAACTTGAGACTGTTGAAATTGTCTGTGAATAACGTGGAATTAAGACTTATGCAAATTACAGGCATTTTCACCCTCCAGTGCCCTTTAAAACCGTGGCCAATGTATGGATGTCAACCCAGTGTGCTTCTTTGCAATTGCAAGTTCTTCAATGGACAAGTATGTGCAAGAGACCATCAATTTAATCGTAATTTTGTCTGCTTCTGTTGAATTTTTTCTCCACTCCAGGCTGCTTTCGCAGAATCGGTCCTACCGTATCTGATCCACGACATCCTCTCGACTACAGATGAAGTGAGATCTGCCGTCCTGTCCTCCCAGATTGGAGGCCTCCTCAGTAGAGTTTGTGAAAGCAGTGACACAAAATCCAGCCGGGCGGTGTCACCCCACTTGAATAAAGGTGGGGTTCCTATTGTGGATTGTGCCATAATTTCTGCCTGCTGTGTTTTTCTCATGCTCTTAAAATAATCACATGCTCTTAAAATAATCACCTTAAACTGTTTGCCAAACATTCACTTAAAATTTTCATCACATTGAATGCCAGATTTACTGTAAATGTTTCAGATTTATCATACGTGTATACATCTTTTGTATTTTGAGTTATTTTGTTTTCATTTCTATCAATGTTTTTGGCAAATTTGTCTTCCATTTCATATTCAGAAATGACAGATATTGATCCAAAGGTTGGCCAAAAATGTGTCCAGACAATCCTGGCAGTGGTACACTTCCTTCGCACCCAAGAAAAACCGACTCAAGGGTAAGGTCTTATTTGTCGCCCACGTTGTTATTCATTATTAGACTTCATCGACAAACCTTTTGCTCTCCTCAAAGTGTACAAGGTCACATCCATGAGGACAAAATGTGCATATGATTATTCAGGCAGACATTTTGTGAAAGAGTCAAATGATTAAGTTCATGAATACAACAACAGTGAAATTATGTTGAATTAAGAATCATTGATTACTTTGTAACATCTTATATTTTTTTGAGCAGAACACTTCCTCACAGGTCCATAATTTACAAGAAAAGTTACCGATGATTTTGTGAAAGATGAATATGTGACAAAATGAACACTTCGTTGCATATCGTGCACTATTGCATAAATGTACCAGTTCTGGCTGATTAAATTTTAAGTACTGGTGCAGTTATGATCTAAGTTTTGTATGAGGATTACTAATGATGTGAAAGATTCATGGAAAAGGACAATTGTATCCAAAGCAAAATTAGTGATAAAACTTGAACTTCTGTGAAGGAAAAAATATAGAGCAGTTTTAGTGCAAGTCACGTCAAAGAAGTGGTCTCAGAGTCTGGCCTGATGACTTCTGGGATACTGGCATGAGCAGCGATCCAGAAGGAACAACATGGTTACTGCATGACTTATCCCATGTCATGCTGTTTTCCAATGGCATCTTATCTTGTGGAGATCCCACCTCATTGCAAATGTTTAATATCAAATTAAAATTCACATTTAACATACACATCACGTCAAGGCCGAATGCGTCACCCCGATGGACCAAATCTCTCGAAAGATGTCAAAATTTGCGGGTATGGAGGTTGCTGCAACCGGAACCCAAATATTTTGTTACTGTTCCTCTCATGCAGGAGGCACCAAAAAAGCAATCCATGGAACAATAACTTCTGGTTGGATGTAAATTATCTCCTCCTTGCCAAAGCAGCCCAACTCTGTAAGGCACACTTCACCTGCCTGCTGTACACAGAGATATGGTACAATGTTAACAGGTATGTGATCTGTTCTTGTTCTGTGAGACTCAGACCAGAAGAGCAAATTTTGATCTGGAAAATGGTGTTTTATCATTGTAATAGGTGTTTTCATGGATTACCTGGGTTACCCTCCTGACCTTCTCTACCCATTTACAAAATTACTACCTGGTCTTTTCTTAAAGTGAAATTTGGTCAGTGTCAGATGTTGTCTCTCATAACTGATATATTGTAAATTTTGATTTAAAAAATCTCTGAAGTAATATGTATCAAGTTTCATCACATGCTCTATGATGTCTCATTTATGCATCCAACCCATGTTAAAAAGGTCAGAAATATTGATTAAACCCCGATGTTAATGATGGGTTTCACATTTTTGTCAGGTACTGGGATACCTGATGGGGTACGAGTCAAAAATTTAGGAATCAGTGAAAGCACTTATTGTAACACAACTCTGACTCCATTCTTGGTTGCTTCAAGTCCACTCCCCTTTAGTTCAGTTGCCATCATTCAAAAAAATGACACTTTTTGCCTATTTAGAAAGAGGATGCAAGTGTTTTTTTACCTCTTTACGTCAAAAACGTTCCTTCTGTACATTAGAGACATGCACAGGAAACTAGGAGTAACAGAGATAGCTCGAGAAAACCAGTTTTTCATTTTGGTTAATATGGTCATAAAATTATCCTTTCTAAATTTCATTTGGTTTGGTAGAAATTGTTTTTTATTTCTCATTGTAGCGACATAACGAGGTACCAAAATGTTCTCTATGAGTGAAGACTGGAAAGCTTGGTTAACATACCGTATACGTGGTTTGAATTGCCCTTTTGCATTTGTGCACTGGTCAGTTTTATAAATGACTAGACCATTGTTCCACAAAGCTCTCATAGTTGTTGTTCCCAGCAAAAGAGTTAATGGTCCACAATGAAAGTGATAAGTTTGTACATTCTTTCATCAACAAACTGTTGAAATTGTCATTTGTCCAAAAGACTGAATGAATTATCTTCCACAAACATTTGACACCATTTATGGAGCCCTTGTCGTGCACCTCCCTACAATTTGTTCACTTTTTATCCCCTCGGTAGGTCCCAACACGAGCATCTCCAGGAGGGCAGTGAATCACAGGGAGGCAGTCAGCATAGTTTAGATACGCTCTCCTCCAACTCTGAGATAAATGTACAGATGCTTCTCCTGGAGGCCTACACCAGTATCGGGGAACCAGATGGGCTTTACGGCTGTGGTGTGTCCCGCATGACAGACCAGCTGGCCAGGTAGGTTATTATTACTTCATGGTGCAATGGTATTACTTCATGGTGTTGTTGCTTCATGGTGTTGTTACTTCATGGTGCATTCTATTAATTCTAGGAAAGAGCCATTTTTACATCTCATTCATTTAACAAGCTTACATCTTTCCCAAAAAGTGTGTTCCTCTCTGCCAGTGCTTTCATGAACTTCCTAAGAACAGCTTTGTTTTGTTTTAAATTAATTGTACAAACTCTTAAGATTTTAGGCCATGTTTTCTGCAATTTTCAGATACTTTCATGCAAATTCTCAGTTCCATGGCCTTATTCTGAGTTGCTTTGAGATGTATGTGGTAGGTGGGGCAAAGATATATTTTTATAGTTATTAGCATTTCTACAACAATATGAAGGTTCAGATAGGGAACTTAACAAAAGTCTCGCCTAAATTGTCTCCCAGGATTCATACCTACGAACACGAAGGAGACTGGATCAGTGCCGTGTCCGGGTACGACCTCTTGAGCACAGAAGGAGGGGAAACGTCATCCAAGGCTGGACTGGTCCAAGTGAGTATAGGAAAGTCTGATGTGATGTAAAGGAAAAAAAACACTGTGTAATGATTACCTTTAAAGAGATGCAGTCAAGGGTCAAACAGACACCTCTCATGGCACTGACTTAAACAGGATACACAGTAATGGTGCTGTTATGATTGTCACAAAGGATGTAACACTGATAGCAGGTAAAGCGCAAAAGAAGTATTTTCATCTGCAGAGATGCAAATCGTACAATTCCATTTCAAGAAGGTTCACCATTTTGGGAGTGAAATATTATCTATAACTTGCTCAACTCTGATGGGGTTAAGATGTGGGTAGTTTTGTATCTTGTGTCCCCAACAATTTCTGAACACACACAATTGACAGCCTTGAAATGCCTTCACAAACTCACTACCTTCCATTCCCAGTCTGATATTTATACTTTTACTTCCCCAGTTGTGTTTGAGATTTACAGATCAATTATTTGTAAAATATTTACTGTTGTAAATAAACTTTTTGAAAGTGTGGGTTGCAATCAGCTTTGCTTTGAAATATGATAAATGACATGGAATATTTTAAGTCTCAAAGTAGGCGTTTAATGGATATTTTTTTAAAGAAAGTAAAGAAACTGTTATTACCTGGGGCCAAAATAAGACTTTATTATTTTCAGGCCTCTTCAACATATAGTAAGTCTTTACCTGGGTTGATTACTCAAAGGCATTGTCATAAAACTGGTTTGTGAAATTCTTTTTAATTCTTGATTTTCAAGGCCTTGCAGAACGCCGGGTTGAGCCACGTCCTCCAGACGTACCTGAAGGGGGTAAAGATGGAGACGGACACAGAAGCGGATCCCAACCTGTCGGAGGCCCAGTACGAGGCAGCTTGGAGGAATGGGATTTGGGATATACCAGAGCAAGCAAGGTGAATTACGACTCATATTGTTTAAGGTAGCAAATACCCAACAAAATCATGAATTTTCTTTAAAAAAAAATGCATTTTCTGTTTTTTGCATTTTTGTAGGCTTTTATGTATGGAGAATCCATGTGTGCCCATATTTTTTTGGAACCCCCCAGGAAATTGATATTTTTTAATTGATTCAGTACTAATTAGTTTGTTTACAACACATGCCGTGCCTTAGCAACGCATTTAGTCCATGAGATACTCCATGAACAGACTTCTTGGCATTCACCGAAGTTACGTAGATAAATTTACAGGTTCTCAAATCATTCCTACAGTCATTCTTTACAATGTAAAGGAACGCTTAAGGGATCGGTCACTGAAAAGTATCTGAAAGTTCGTAAAATTTGCGTACATGTTTCCCTCTTTATTAGTGAAAACCATATCTCAGTAGCATGTTCTGTTTTGGAAGGTATGAATTGTTTTTAGAAATATGTATTTCACAGTGGAAACATTGAATTATGGAAAACCTGTGATGTCACACTGATCCAGCTACTCAGATTTCCTCTTTATTTCTTTGCAATCTTGGCTGTTTTAAAAAGAAGCATTTGCAATAGTTTCTGAGATGCAACCTGATCTAAATTTTGCACCATTCTTAAATTACAAGGTTAAAATAAGCATTTCAGTTCCAAAGAAGAAGAAAGACTTTTGCAACAATTTGCTGGTGTTACATGAAATTTTGGTAACCTTGAGACAACAGGAAGTGAGCCTTCACGGCGCTCAAACAAAGGACAGCCGGTAATAATAATCGTAATCACTCTACATACATGTAAGTTGACATAGACTCAATATTTGTATGCCTGAGAATCCAGAATGCACTATATATGAGTGCTTCTCCAACCCACAAAAATTTTATTTCTCTTTGATCATTACCAATATTTCCGCAAATGTTTTACTGAAACTCTCAATATTCCATGATTATTTCTGATACTTCACAATTATCCCCGGTTTGTATAATATTGCCGATGATTTTGATATTTTGATTTTTCTTCAATGCGATAATCAAACCGAAGGTAAATTTATTATTACTGGTCCTGGTCATGTAACCAGTTTACCATGAAAGGTTAACTGGAAGTCTTTCTTAGCCAGAGCCATCTTTTTTCAGACAGCAATATTTTAAGTTATGGACAAGATATTTGTGTAAGATTTGAAGTGCCTGTAGTGCAAAACTATGCTTTTTATTTAGGAATATCGTAAATTGTCTCTGCAGTTTCAGTGTATGGTTTCTCTTTGCCAATGGATTTGTATGTCCATGCATGGTATTGGTGATCTGCTATGCTATCTTGTCTTATATTTAAAGGATGTTGTAGTTAGTATACACTATGTAAATTTTTGTTGAAAGGTCACATTTTGAGTCTTTGGTCACATCCCCCATTCACTCACTTAATAGTCCTCTTTGAACGGTAGGTAATTAATCCAGTTACAATGTGTTTGCGAGAACGTCATCGTCGGCTGTGTGAATCTTTGGTTCCCCACAACCAGGGCTACTACTACCCCTTGGGGGGTATCAGCACACACAACATGGAAAATTGACTCATTTTGATTCAGCTGGGCAATTACTAACTTCAGATTTTTTAGTACAAAATTTAAAGTCTTTCTTCAAATTGATTCATCTTAGGTGAAATAAACTGTGAGGAAGTAATTGTCATCATTAAAATGCTGACATTGGTAGGCAATTTATTAAATATTGTTAGAAAAATGATGCCTGTTTTGGTATATTATCAGAATTTTGTTTCTCTAGAACCTCTTTGTCTTCTCATTGCTTTCCAGTGACATGTTTTCAGGGTTTCACAACTCCCTCTATAACGCCCTCTCGGCCGTTCGCGACAAGGACCAACCGCTGTGTTTAGAAGCTCTGCATAGAGGGCGCTGTTTTGTCTCAGAGAGTTTGCACCGAGCCAGCTTGGAGAGCATTCATAGTGTGTATCCTCTTCTAGCTCAACTTCAGGCACTAAAAGAGATGGAAGAGATACAAGAATTGGCCTTTGGGTAATTTACATTCTTGTAAACCATCTTCCCTGACCCCAAATTCCCCAACCATCACCCCCTTGAAGTCACTGATAGTCTTTGCATACTTTCTTTTAACCATACTTTGTGTTTTAATTTTTCAAGGTTTCCCATGAACCTTACCTAACTTTGGTTGGGAGGTAAGTTTTTACAGAGTTGAATAATCTTTCAAATACTAATATTTTTTCAATGTCATGAAAAAGAAAAGTTTATCAAAGTGTCTATTTGTGTAATTGTGATGTCGTCAGCCGTTTCAGTTAGGTGGCTTGTTCTGGTGTAAATTTGACTTGATTTATTCATAATGACAAATTACTATGTTTGTAAGTAGCTGACCTAGAAAATTACTCCTTTTCCAAATAAATAATTGAAAAGCTCACTTCCCTTTAATCCCTCCATTTTTTTCTTACATTATTGTATCAATGGATCTTTTCATTCTCTGGCGATTGTCCTAAAGAACTCATATTTCTTTGTGTCAGTTTAGTAGAGTAGTTCTCTTGCAACAACTGTGAAGATTTTGTCATTGTCCAACCAGGGCCATGATAGTATCTTTTTGAATGTTGTTGATTTTAATGGTTTTGTAGCAATTACATTTATGTTTTTCCGACAACTGAGAATTCCTCAAAGTATTTCCCCATTCAGTTCCATCATTGCTGTTTTTCTTTCCCACTATTTCTCTCGGGCAGCAAACAACCCTTTCGTTCCATCCTGACGAAATGGAACAGTCACCAGCGTTCCGTCGAAACATCGTTCGACTTCACCGAAATGACATTCAAGCTCAGGCTGGTCGGTCTGACTTTGCTACGAGACCGCTCCGAGGAGTCCGAGAAGCCCGCCATCAGTAGAGGCCTCTCAGACCAGTTAACGCTCTACGCAAAAGCTGCGACCAGTGCTGGAAGATTTCAGGTGACAATTTAAACTCAAGAGAAACATTGTTTAGACTTTCGTTGACACAGTCTTCTTACATTACAAACAGAGATAACGTTGGTGTATAAATGTCAGTTTCTTTGCATTTATGTTCATGCTTGAATAATTGCTCCTTGAAATATATATAATTCATGAGGTCATATCCTGGAGCGGTGATTATCTACTTGTAAATATTCTGTGTGTTGCAGATTAGTGTATTTGCTGACTGATTATCAGTTCACAGGTCTTTTTTTCCTCCTATTTGTCCAGTCATTTCAAACTTTTGGTTCGAATGAGGTAACCGACTTCTAACTTTTGTACATGTGCAGTGGTGATCAAAGTATACTACTACTTTGGATGCAGAGTGTACTACCACTACAGCTACAAAGTACACTACTACTTCTGCTACAAAGTATACTACTACTGCTGCAGATATACTACTAGTGCTACAAAGTATACTACTACTGCTACAAAGTATACTGCTACTGCTACTACTGCTACAAAGTATACACTACTGCTACAAAGTATACTACTACTTCTACAAAGTATACTACTACTACTACAAAGTATACACTACTGCTACAAAGTATACTACTACTGCTACAAAGTATACTACTACTACGGCTACAAAGTATGCTACTGCTACTGCTACAAAGACTACTACTACTGCTACAGATATACTACTAGTGCTACAAAGTATACTACTACTGCTACAAAGTATACTACTACTGCTACTACTGCTACAAAGTATACACTGCTGCTACAAAGTATACTACTACTTCTACAAAGTATACTACTACTACTACAAAGTATGCACTACTGCTACAAAGTATACTACTACTGCTACAAAGTATACTACTACTACGGCTACAAAGTATGCTACTGCTACTGCTACAAAGTGTACCTCTACTTAGTTGAAATGTGAACATTATTATGTAGCGTGGGATCGACAACAAACTCTTCGGTTTTGTATTTCCTAGCTGTTTACTTTTGCTTCGTGATGTGGACAGTTTTTCAGAAACTACTAATCAGTAAACAAAGATTATCTTTGTAATATCATTTGAAATATGATGTAAACATAGCGGCATAATTTAATTGAATGGTATTCCCTGTAAGTACAGTGATATCAATCACACCAACAAATTTGCTCCAAGAGATCTAGAAATTCAAAGGCTGTGACATTATGATATCCATGAGAGGAATTTGCCTTTAGCTACTTTTTAAAAAAGGTTGGGGCAGACTTTATCCATGGATAAATAAATGGTCAACCACAAGTTCTGTGGATTCAGAGGCTGTGCTGTAATAACCCAATTGTTAAGACCCACCCACGCATGTGATGCTGTCCTACAGTATTGAGGAGTATGCTCAGTTAATGACCATGGAAAGATAGAGGTAATAAACCAATTAAGTGCCCTAGAGCAAAAAAATCTCTCTTCCCTAATCTGCTACTAGCAGGTCATGAAAGACTAGCTAATGGGAATCCCCTCTAGTGTTCCAGCTGATTCACCAAAATTCACCCTGTCAGGTATGTATGTATCAGTTTGAGTTGAATCAACATCTAAATGTTAGCTGGCATTTAAAATTTTGTAAGTAGTTAGTAAGATTTACCCTTTCAAATAGTCATTTAAATGTAAGATGGCATTTACAAGTCAGTGATGTTTGAAGTTATCACTAAGATTCACTCTATTGGGTATGTACAATATGCACCAGTTGAGTTGAATCGGGATCAAATTTATAAGGTAGTATTTAAGATTCCCTCATCTGAAGGACAAACAAGTTGATTCCTTGCAAAAAGGCAACCCATCTGGTAGTGCAGTATTTAACATCTCTTTTCCTATTTTTCTATATTTTTCATCTGCTTTGTTAGGATTTTTGCTGGCATTACATCTTAACTGTCATTTGGAATGTCATTCTTCATAATGTGTTTGTAATCATAGCCCTCATAATCGTATTTATCATCTTGTAAATAACATTCTGTAATAGGAGATTCCTGAATCATCAGCAGGTCACAGCAGGTGTAACTTCAATGTGGAAAAAGCTGTCAAATTCTTCATGTCATTTGGAGAATGGAAAATCTGCCACTCGTGTCATGACATATGTTGAGAATGCATGTGACAAATTAACAACTAGATTCCACTGTTGTTACAGTACTTTCAAATCGGCCTTACATTGTTTACGGTTTGAACCTCGGTGAACCTCTTTGCCATTTGAACTTTAATTGTGGTGTCAAGATTTCTCGAAAGGATGTTTGATATGTTCTTCAACTGCAATAGGTGTCTACGTACTTCAGCTCTGTGTAGTTGAAATTTTACATTGGCAAAATTTGCTTACTTTTGTGTTTCAGAGAATGATGTAGTGCTATGAATGTCATCTATGCAAGAACAGTGGTTCATCTTCCTGATAGGGTTAAGGTCAAATAGATTAAAAAATTCCATAACAGATTCATAAATCTGTGATCACCCGGGACATGTCTTTCTTTCTTCAATCGTTTCATCGCAGATCGCAGAAAAGTCTCTAAAAAACATGAAGAGCTTCGAAAGTTCCCTCGAATCAGAGAGCTTGCAGTGGAGGAGGTGGCTGCTTGAAGCCGAGATGTTCTGGGCGAAGTCAGAGACGTCGACGGCTCTTCACCTGGTCAAGGCGCTGATCGAGAAATTATCAAAGGTTGGCAAAGAATATTTGACATTTACCTTTCAGAGCTGTGTTTTTGCTTTGTTTTAGTGACTGCTGTCGGGATGGCATTTCTACCAGTGTTTGCAATGGGTACCCAACGATGTCAGAACCATTATTTGAAATCGCTACCTGGATGCAAAGTTTCATTACTGCGCATTGTATGTGTGACAAAAACTTAAAATGTTCCTTCTTTTTCCTCACAGGTTTTTTTTTTTTCCAGCTTCCATAAAATGAATTATGTCACCAAGAAACTGTTTTCAATTTCCTTTAACTTTGTTTATTGTTGCTAAGTCCTATGGTGTATCAGGACTGGGAAGGTATACTTCTACACATGAAATAATTATGCAACCCAATCATTACATCATTCACTCAGCAAAATTCAGTATGTGTTCCTAACTAAAACCACTTTATTGTCATGCCCGTGCACAGGATGTACGTTGTTATATTATCATGCAAAGCAAAATGTAATGTTAAGACTTAGCAACAAACTCCTGGTCTGTGGCAAGTTCAATATTTGGTTAGCCAGATACCTGACTGACTGTGGACTGTAGGTAACTAGACCCAAATTTTGGACCTCGTACAAACACTTACTCCTATGAGTTCCATGCAGCAAGTCCATTTGATTATGTCTCTAACATTGTTCACCATTGTTGATGGTGGGCAAAACAAATTGCTAACTTCAAGCTGGTCACAGTGCATGAATTCCCCACTGAACAATTGTAGCTAATAAGATTCAAGAAACAACACCATACAGATTAAACTTTTAAAGGAAAATGTGTTTGTTTCAAAGAATTCTTCAAATTTTTGGAGCACCGGAATTGTAGATTATTCAAAGTTAGGCAGGATGTTAGCCGTCATTTAAAGAAATACGTTTTCGCAGATAGAAATTGTTAAGAAATTCAGTTAGTTGCCACTCAAGAAAACTTCTAAAAAAATCAAACGATGCAAATTGTATCACTCATCCGAATGATGTTTTGCCGACGTTTGTTAGTGAGACTGAATGGATTAATAGTGATTTAATTATTTTCTTCGTATGCATTGTTGGTGCACTTTAAATGCAATATTTCCCTTTAAGAGAAGTGTCTAGCGATCTCGGTATTCCCAACTTCGTGAAAGTTGGCTGTCTTTTTCACGCACTCTTTTAATTTCGCCTGCAGCTTTCTGCCCAACACGACACTTACAAGCGAATCTATCCCGAAGCTTTGACACTCTACGGAAAGTGGTTGGCGGAATCGAGGACGGAGAGCCCCCACATCATCATTGAAAACTACCTTGAGAAGGTAAAGTTTTGTAAGTGAGGGGGAAAGGGAAAACTAAGAGAAAATAACCTAATGAAACAGAAGTCCGAAGTGCAGAAAAATGTAACGTACAGCACAATTGTGTCTGTAACATAAAAATCCAGGAATTAACTTTCTCTTCTTTACATAAACGGGGCCCCTCTGGTCTTACTCTTCATTTCAGGGATAAGGCTGACTTGTCTTCCATGCAGACCTGGACATGTGTTGTATTGCCGAACTGAATAGAAAGAATTGAAGATCTGTTAGAAAAATAGATGTGCATACTTTGGACATTGCTCTTGTCACTTAAACAAATTAGAGACAGGGTAAATGTAATAGGAGTGACCTGAGAGAATATATTTTTCAGTTATTTAATTGTTACAGAGTGGTGTCAATGCGTAGTCTTCGTTACCGAGAAACTTTACTCGATTATTGGACCAAATTGTCTACAGGACAGATTATCTTAAAATTCAAAGGTGAATGTAGGTAGACTATACATTGCATTCTATGTAACCACGAGAAGTGAGTATAGAAATTTGTTACTGAACTGCAGTGTCCAGAGTGTCGAATAAGCTTCATGTGCTCATTTTATTGAGCAAATAAGGAATGTGGGAAGCATATAAAATATAGAAATATGTAAACATGTGGTGGTATAAAATCACACCAGAAATCATGTTTTTCTGTGTAATTTTTATGGACTTACTATTTTTTGAAAGCATTTTAGCCTTCTCATACATGGCAACCCCATCCACATTTGGAATACATTTTCATTCAATGCAAAAACACCGAAAGTCTCTTCCAAATTTTCATCCAGGCGGTGGACGTCTGTGAAGTCGCTTCCAGTGCCAGGAGCACTGCCATGACCGCTTACCTAACACTGGCAAGGTTTGCAGATGCCCAGTACCAGCACATCGTGAACTACATGAAGTCGCCCGAGTTCGAATCAAAGAAAGGGATCCTGAACAAGTACAGGAACGATGTGGAACAGTTGACGGTCATGGGAGATAGTAAAACTAGGTAAGAAAACCGTTTTAATTGGGACACGGCCTGTAGAAGTGTCACGTTTACACGTTGCAAGGAATTTTCTGTTACATCAGAGCATCCAGTGAATGTATCTTGCATTTGTAAAAGACCACAAAGTTTAAACCCGCGGGTGAAGGGTTTACTTGTTCGTAGTGTCCCTCTTGCAGTCTATAGGTCCTCGGATCAAATCCTTGAGGGATTGTTTGGAGATTTTCTGGGGACAAAATCACTTGTTCCACGTAACTGTTTACAGTGGTGTTGAGAGGGTGATTTGGTGGTTTTAAATTAGGTTCTTGTTGTACAATTCAGGTCTCGTTCATTTCAGGTTGCTAGATACAGTTGATGAATTGCTGAGCTGGGCAAGTTCTCCTCCCCTTCTACCCTTTGAAAAGTTGAATGAATACTGGGAGACATACTCTTGTTCGTCGCATGAGGAGGTTAACTGGTGGTCCTGGGAGCAGGTTTGCTGTGGGATTGTCTGGGTCACCCCTTCCTCATTACCCTCTGGCCCCTTAATCAAAAAGAGTAGATGCATCTTGGCGATATTCATCCACAATCAACGTGGGATGGGATCCTTAATCAGCCTTTAGGTTTAGTCATCCTGAAACATTCAACTGAAAGTCACTGTCAGTGTAAGGATGTAAGGTCGCAGCTGTCTTTTCTTGTAGATACTATCGTAATTTACTGAAGCAAGGAGACCTGGATGAAAGCGAGATGGCTTCTCTTCTTCAGGACAAGTCTCATTTCCTCAACACATCCGTGAAATGTTACCTAAGGTATCTGGAGGCCAGCTCTTCAGAGCTCGACATCCCTGTATTTCGACTCTGCTCTCTGTGGTTCAACAACCCGACAGATACCAGCATCAACTCATTACTCCAGGTAGGAATATAAAGTGGGGGTACAGAGGTCAAGGTCAACTTTTTTTCTCTGGAGGTTTCTTGGTGTAGTGGTGTGCACAACATAAACTCATTACTCTAAATTTGTCATACGTAGCTAATATAATACTGAATTTTAGGTGAGAGGATAACACGAAACCCTGCACCCCTTTCCAATGTTTCTCTGTAGGAGTGAATGTACACTTTGAACAGTAATCCTGTAGCCAACATTGATGCAGACAGAATAAGATGTTTGGTTTCCACCTGAAGAGTCTTGCCATAAATATTCCCCAAGATAGGTACAAGTCATGAAATTCATTCAAGAATGATGGGAAGTTGGTGATGTTGTTGGACAATTGGACACTTTTAATTTTGAGATAATTTCTTTTTTTGTGATTGTCTTCTCAATTTTTTGTGTCCTCTGTGTTGATATTCTGTATTTTGCATGTTTTCTGCAAAGCAGTTAACTTCCATCTTCACATAAAGGTATGTGAAAAAGAGGTGGTTAAAATGGGACTAGTTTGTTCCCTTCAGAGGTGCCTGCACTGCACTTTGGAAACAGTCACTCTCTTTGGTCCTTTTTTTTTAGAAATACATCAAGAAGCTACCCAGCAGTAAATTTTTACCGATGTTGTACCAGCTGGCAGCAAGGATGACCACAAAAACACTAGAAAAAGAAGAATTTCACAGCATTCTACAACAGGTTGGGAATTTTGAAACTGTTTTGCTGTATTTGTATATGCTGTGGATACTGCTAGGAAGGTGGTTTTTACTTTCACTCTCACCAGACACGTGGAAGTCAATAGTTATTGGAAACGTATGTAAGTCTTGTGTTCATGAGATTTTGTCACAGCTAAGTTGTATTTTGGAGAAATATTTTTTGACAGTTTTCAGTCTGATCAGTCATGACAGTTTAGATAGTTTTCAGCCTTTCAGTTTAAGATTGCATGACAGGAATATGACATTTTGGAGAAATGGCTGTATTTCTCATCAGAGATATAAAAAACAGCCACAAATTTCATCAAGATCATTAGAATATTGACAATTTTACAGGCAAATTCCTATTTTTGTAGATGCATCTTTTATAAGCATTGGCTAAGTATTTGAAAATTTATGGCTTCGAGACATGAGATGTTATCCTTTGTTTACTTAATCTTTATGTCACGAACTATTGAGAATTTTCCATGCCTTGACGGTTTTGTTTTTAGAGAATTTATTTTCTCATTTAAAAGCACTGATATCACTTTACCAATGTGAAACTCAGTGACTGAGTTCTTAAGAGATAACATATATAGGCTTAACAAATATTTGCATTTTCTCAAACTTTGAAAAGCCAGATTTTTAAACCATTAATAGATAAAAGCACCAGTTCCAATTGATTTTCACTCACTGTTTCATCCTGCAACATTTTAATCCAGCCACCTTTTTATTTCGTGCATGTCACAGGACATTTAAAGCCTAGGTTTTCAACCTGTGACAGACATCCCTTACCCCATTTTTAGGTGGTACATGAGCTCATCCCAAGCCAAATAAAAAACGAAATGAGGGCCTACGTTTTTACTTACCATAATATACAGTATCGGCTTTATGCATGATTACATATATTACACATAAGATTATGAATGGAATACAATGATATATATAGGACTAAAATTAAAGTTGTGATTGTCACCAAACTGTTCTATTTCAAGTGTTTTTATCACAAATTTTCTACATATTGGGAGGGGGTTAGCCCACTGCCAAAGCCTTCCCTCCCTTGGCAATCATCATGCCCCCCGGACACTTTCTTTAATAGTGGGGGGACATGATACAGATGTAAATACCAATTTGGGGCAAGAGCCAAAGAAGGTTTAAATCCCCTGACTCCAAAAAATACAATTTATTTCATTGAAAATGCTCAGAACTTTTGTATTAGATTATCTTTACTTTGATTTTGACATCTTTTCATTGTTTGGATTAATTGAACAAGTATCTAGTATCTTTGTACCGTTTTCAAATTTGTGAAATATTTTGGTGGAACAACAAGTGATTTTGTCTGCAAAAATGGCTTTTTACAGCAATCTTTGTCATTTCTTGTAGCAGTTTTACCTGATGATGTAACTCATTAACTTTCAACTGCTGGTGCATGACTCTTGAAACTCCTGGTCTGTGCAATTGATATGAAAATGTGGATAGTTTCATAGGTCACGGGTTGCGTTTTTTTTCTCCATGATTAATTGGTGACAAATTTGTCCATTTCTGAGAAAGCCACATGGCATGCATGCGTGTGTGTTGTTTCTTCATTCTATTGCTCTTTTGTATATAATCCTGCAAACAGCCTGTGTGCATGACAGCTGCCATTGCTATGCATTTCAAGAAGTACATCCTAAGTGCAAGAAGGTGTCTCACATATTGCAATGTGATACCAGCTTTTTGAAATGCTTGCTGTGTTATTTTGTTTTGTTCTAGTAATGTCACAGAGATTACCATGGAAGATTTGTAAGTACTTTGAGGAATAAACACTTAGTGTCTACTTTACATAAAATAAAAGGTTTTGATGAAGTAAGTCCAAATGATGCACTGAATTCAAACATGGAAGTTTCCATTTTGTTTTGGTCTTTTCAGCTGATTGAAAAGACTGCACAAGACCACCCGTACCATACCCTTCCCATCATTCTGGCCCTTGCAAATGCAAATAAAGATGTCACAATTACAAGTCAAAAGAAGGGAGGACGGCTGTCACGAAACGCACCCCAAGTGTCTGATGCTTCCCATGCTGACCAGGTTAGTGACCACTCTTTCCCCAGTTTCACTCCCGACGTAGGTAATGTGTCAAAGGTAGCCTGCCGTTTGCTGCTCATGTCTTTTTTTAAATTATTTAATTTTTAAGTACTTTTCACATGTTATGAATTTTTGTTTTCTCTCATATAATGACCAGAATGAATAATGAAAGGACAAAACCAAGTGTAGATAATATTCATAGAAATAAAAGCAGCATGTTCCTACTGGGGAGGTCTTTGATTGCTCACTTTCACAGAAGTTTATTAAAGATAGGGCTGTATGCACTCCAGCATGGGGTATAAGGCAGTCTGCATAAATGATCTGTGTTGAACTGCTTATCCCAGCCTCAGTGGTTGAATTTTGGAGCTTTCCCAAAGGTCCCTGACAAAATCTTGTTACCCCCGCAAAGTAGTATCTTGCCAAAAGGTGCACAGAGTAATGAAGAATTATGTTACTCTATTTTTTTTTTTGCCCTTCATTACTGTATTCTATTTTTTTTATGGACATGTGTGAAATGTTTTGATCATAACATTTCATTGGAAAAAAAAAATGTGTTGGCATGTTGGGACACTTTGGTCAGATCTGACAAAATTAAAATTTAACCCCATCATCATCATCATCATCATCATCATCACCACCACCACCACCACCATCATCATCATCATCACCACCACCACCATCATCATCATCATCACCACCACCACCACCATCATCATCACCATCATCATCATCATCATCATCATCTCATCATCATCATCACCATCATCATTATCATCATCATCATCATCATCATCTTCATCATCATCGTCATCGTCATCATCATCATCATCATTTTAAGTATTGATTCAGGATCATTGCCAGTTCTGGACTTCCATCACATTTGATAACGGTCTTTACAAATCGAAGGGTCCGACGGTTGATTCCTTTCAATTAAATATTGTCATCATTGTGACAGATGTTGTGTACAAGTTGCCACGCATGGTAAACATCACATGCACAACTTTTTGTGACTTCCTCTGTGACAGGATCGCATGGAGGCAGCAGCGCAGATGGTGGAGAGGTTGCGATCTGGGAAGACGACTCGCATCATCAGAGACATGGAGAAGCTCTCAGATGCCTACATTGAGCTGGCATACTGGGATGTGACTCAGTACAAGAAAGTCACAAGTAAGTTTGCAGGCAATGACGGACGTTCGTTGAGTTATTCCTAGCGAGAGGTGAACCAGAGAGAGGTGAACCAATGCAGAATTATCACTCTTGGTGTTAAGTTGGTCAAACGTTTCAGCCCAGAGACCATGCACGTGTTGGCACTGGAAAGTATTTGCATATAAATAACCCAGCCTGCCCCCAAATAGCTGCTGCCCCTTGAAAAATCCTGCCCTTCCCCACCACAAGAAGCTCCTCTCAGCTTTAGAGAAGAGCTGACAATAGGTTGATAGCCACACACACTCTCTCCCCACCCAGCCTCTGTTCCCACACAACCTCTATCCTTACCCACCCTCTCTCCCAACTCAGCCTCTTCTCCACCTAGCCTCCCTCCTCACCCAGCCTCTCCCCCTGCCCAGCCTCTCTCTCCTTACCCAGTCTCTCTCCCCACCCACCATTGCTGAAACCCTTAGGGACCTCTGCAAAAAATCTGGCAAGGACAAAGGATGAATCTATGGAATGGACTACGCCCAAAAGTAGCTTACAGTCAACATGTTCAAGACTGAGATAAAGAAAGAAATGGGTCACCGGATCATACATGATCTAATTATAAACGTGATGTCACTTTAAAACTGCAAATAAGTTTAAGTGGATCAGCAGAGCACCTTTTCAACAATAGCGAAATGCTAAATGAGTTGCTTTCTTTACTGTGTGAAGTGTCTTAACTATCTTATAAATTACATGACTTTTGTCTTACATGGTGGTACATTTTATCTTTCATCAGAGCCAATCAATTTCCCTCCAAACCTCCAACTTTGTACGTTGAAGAATTTGCAGACGGCAGTCGCCACCACAGACATCCCCGTGGACTTCAGCTGTTGCTACGATGACGTTGTCACCGTGCATGGGTTTGAGCCCACCTTTAAGCTAGCCGGAGGCATCAATTTACCAAAGATTATAAGATGTATAGGATCTGATGGTCTCAAAAGAAGGCAGTTGGTCAAGGTCAGGAAAGTCAGCATAAATCAAAGCTTGTAGTCTTTGAAAAGACAAAAATGAGCATCCTGCAAGGTGCAACTAAACCAGCAGACTGGAGCAACCTTTTAAAAACAAAAGGGCTAGCCTGGTTCCCAACAATGGTCACATTTATGAATTTCTTTTCCACATTACATTTTGGAAGGTTTGGGATAACTCATGCCAAAGCTTCTATATGACATATTTTGGAAGTGGCAAGTGCAGTGATACATTCTTGTTAGATTTATCCCCACTGATACATCACCCCCCCTTTCCCCTGCCTGCTGTCAATTATCATCAATAATCAGTTGTTTCATTTCAGGACTTGTATTTCCAAAGTTAATAGTTCCATCCATTTAAAGTCTGATGTATTGACACTTTTAAAGTTTCATTAAGAAATGAAGCCCTTCTGTCATTTTTCTAGTTTCAAACTTGCTTACACCATAAAAAAAGCTGACAGATTTGAAACAAGTGACATAAAGTCTGTATATGTCAAAAGTGAATCATCACACACCGTTAACGTTGTGTGTACCTTTGTAATGTCATATGACAGATGTAACACTTCTGCTTTCTTTCCTCTCACTTCTCCTCCTTCCTGCACCTGCCTCATTGCCCTCCTCTCATGCCTCCAGGGTAAAGATGACCTCCGTCAGGATGCCGTGATGCAGCAGGTATTTGGCCTCGTCAACCACCTCCTGGCACAGAACCCAGAGACCAGACAGAGGCAACTCCATATCAGAAGATACAAGGTTTTTTTTTAATCATTCTTTTACATCTAGGATATTCTTTCTGTTGTCATGTTTTTATATCTTAGATTGTGTGACATTAGAAAGCCAAAAATTTGTTAAGCAAAATTAAGAGTGGTCGCAGACCTGCTAACTACAGTAGTAAGATTTCCAAATATTCCATACAGAAAAATTTTTGCAAATTTTGCAAACCATATGTATTGTCATGTTATCCAGCTATCCAGGTTGGCTAACCAGAGCTAGGCCCACAAACAGAAATTATCAGCTACAATTTTTTTTTTTTACTCTAAAGGTTCACAGCATCAGCATTACATCAGTGATAACTGCCGGTATGTCAGTTGGGATATAGTGAATCGCAGTGTAGTGAAACTAGCCGAAGCTAGCCCTTTGGCAAACTCTATACCATAAACACTAGTGTCATATGGGGCTACGTCTATGTTCCTGATGTTCAATATACCCAAGGTTTATTGTTCCCATGGTCAATGTTTCTAAAGTTCAATGTTTCCATGGTTCAATGTTCCTGATGTTCAATGATCCCAAGGTTTAGTGTTTCTAGGGTTCAATGTTTCCATGGTTCAGTGTTTCTAAGGTTCAATGTTCCCTAGGTTCAATGTTTTTGTGTTTTGATGTTTCCACGGTTCAGTGTCCCTGGGGTTCGATGTTCCTGAGGTTCCGTGTTCCGGAGAATTAAACCTTCTGTGAATTATGGTGAATTACCGTGATACATCTGTTAACATCGAACCCTGGGAATAACAACCCATGTACTCATCAGCAACTATTGAAATAGTACAAAAAACAGGGAACATCGAACGCTGGGAACAATGTACCCCAAAACATCAGGTGGACCTCATTTCATACTAGTCTAATAGTGGAATACGTTCAGTATCCAGGAACAACCTAGCTTGCAAAGACCTGCTTTTGATGGTGCCACGCTTGTATCAGTTAGACTCGAACAAGTTCAATTGGAAAGATGAGAAAAGACTGCAAAACAAATGCACTTAACATCTCTCTATGGAAGGAAATGTTCTGTACTGATTTCTTTTATTTGTTTCACACTTCCTCTTTCTTTTTCTTTACTTTGTCAACATTTGCATATTACCACTTGTATTTAATACAGCAAAAAAATATTGGAAGTAATCTCTCCGTCTTCAGACAAGATTTACCTAGGAATTGCGGAACATATAAGCTTCAATTTTTGTGAGTGAATGTTAAACTATTTGTAAGTCAACCAATACAACTTTATTGATCACGGAGAAAGAGTTATTTCCTTAAGTTATTTTGAAGTTAGTTGGAAGTAAGTTCCTTCGTAGTTATTTCAAAGAGGGCAAAATAATTTTTTTTGTTCTGTTTTCATGTGTGAATAACAAATAGTTTCCTTTGATTGAGTGCAATGAAACCATATTTACCTTTGAATCAAAGTGACAACAAGGTTTTAACATTTTTGCGAAGTGGAGTTGATACATTTCACAATATTTTTATGTTTAGTAGGAAACATTTGAAAAGTCAAGTATCTTTTTATGATGTTCTTCTTTGTGGGGTTCCATTCCAATACGACAGGTTGTACCGCTTTCTCAAAGGAGTGGCATTCTGGAATGGTGTGAGGGCACCATGCCACTTGGATTGTATCTCCTCGGAGACCAGAAGACGGATTTTGGAGCTCACCGAAGATACCGTCCAGATGACAAGACTTCCCTCCAGTGCAGGAAAATTATACAGGTGTGTGTTGTTCAAAGTGAAAAAAAAAAAGTAATTTTTTTTTTTTTTTGGGGGGGGGGCTGCATACTGCATGTGTTTGCACAGGCCTTGGACCTGACACAAGTTTACCAAATACTCTTTGATAGTGCCCTCTGTATTTAAGCTTAAACAGGAACTCTTGCATCAGTCCCCAAGATAAACGCAAATTCACATACAAGTTGTTGTAAAGTTGACCCACTACATGGAGAAAGATGAAGTTTCAATGAAATGGGTATTTCCCTCCTTTTGATTTTAAGGATGAGCCTTTTGTGTGCAGCAGAATGATACAATAGGATTCACATTTTCAATCAAAGCTGCTTTACTTCCAGAGTAATTTGGTTTCTGCACTTTATATTCTGTATGGTGAGGTGTGACCTTTAAAGTATGGTACAGAATGGATGCTTATAAAGCAAACAGAAACAGGGTTTAACTGCTGGAATCTTTGACTACTCGCCATCTGTAATGTGTGACTGATATGAATCTAGCCTAACACAGTATAGACATATTTTAAAATTTGCATCCTAAAGCTTCATGGCAAGCGCTTCATTTGTGTGTCTCGGTATTTGCAGGAGGCTCACTCAGGCGATGGCAGTAGCAGGTATCGTACGTACTTGAAGGTCTGCTCTAACCACTTCAAGCCAGTCTTCAGACATTTTTTCTTTGAGAAGTTCCTGGAGCCAGCCGTTTGGTTTGAGAAAAGATTGGCCTACAGCAGAAGTGCTGCTACTTGCTCCATCGGTAAGTGTCCGTGCTTGATCCCTTAATTGTGAAATAATCAAACAGAATTTCAGTTACAGTGGGAAACTGTCAAGCAGCTGTCTCCAGCAGTGATGAACTGCATGCAGGCGGTTGATGTCACTAAAGAGAAAGAAAATATGGACACATTTTGAGTGGATTCTGCTACGTTTGCAAAAGTCTTTTTTTTTTTCGCTTAAACGTCTTGTGTTTGTTTGAAATATATACTGGCAAACAGTTGATAATGTCGCTTTAAGTAAAAGCTTACTTTGTGCATTGCTTCGAGATGTCAAGCTCAGCCTCATTGCATGAATATTTTCAAGGACATAGATTGAAAAAAGAACACAAAGGAATAAAAAAGAAAATTACTGTTACTTTGTAACCTCTCACTATCCATCTTAATTCGTTTTTACTATAAACAGGAAACGGTTGTTGGTTTCCCCCCCTCCTCCTTACTCCTGGTTCCCTTAGAAATTGAGCCACACGTGAACCCAGGTGGGTTTCCTTGATAAAAAGGTAACTTTTTACCATGCGATCAGACAGAACCTCATATTTTTCTCTCTTACCAGTTGGTTACGTGGTTGGACTTGGGGACAGACACGTCCAGAACATTCTCATCGACTGCAACACTGCAGAACTCGTCCACATTGATCTGGGTGAGCTGCTGTTCCTTTTATGTAATCTCTTTTTTTTTCTGGACTTCAGCGTAAGTCACATGACCATCTACAGTGACAAACTCTTACCAGATATCCTTTCAGTGCTATGAACACCAAAGACAAGGTTTTCAATGACATACATGAAAGCTGCCACATGAGCAACACACACAATTCCTGTAAAGATGGAAATGTCAGATGTAGCGGTGAATGTTTCAGCTGCCATTATTATTATTGTTAGTATTAGTTGAGAATTTGCAACTACCCCAGGCAGAGAATTTTGGCCAGGTATGTCACTCACTTGTCTCTGGGACGATTTAAACTCTCTCTTGCTTGCGTAATGTGTTAAGGTCTTAATGGTGTGAAAAGTGACATAGAGTGTCAGGTTTTTATTGGCAGTAGCCCTCCTACATGGTGTGCCCTTGGAGACTATTCTGACCTTTCTCTGTAATTCTTTCAAAGTACTAGCATGCATTAGACTTGTTACCATAGCAGCACTGTCATTTTGATTGCCCATATTACCTCTAGATTATCTCTTTGTCAAAATGTAGTGACGCATTTGGAATTTAAAGGTGGATAGTTTGGTGTCATCTCTCCCTATCTGTGTGACTTGTGACCAATACATGTTCATCCCACTTGGTACTTTTGACAGCAACAACAGTTTCTTTTGCTGTATCTCCTACCTTAAGGCTGCTTTTTTAACATCAGCTGAACCCTATAGTTTTCGCTAAATTAAACAAGTCCTTTTGCCTTTTCGAAAAGTTTGACTGTCCTTGGAACTGAATATTCATAAGACTGTAATATTGTCTTGTAATGAGAAATGTAAGTAGAATATTTATGTATTTATTTTTTTTTCTCCAGGTGTTGCATTTGAACAAGGCAGGATTCTGCCGACTCCAGAGACAATTCCGTTTCGATTGACAAGGGACCTGGTGGATGGGATGGGTGTTGTAGGAGTAGAGGGCGTCTTTCGAAGGTACTGTATTTTCTCGAAGATCATCTCCAGATTTTCTGATTAACATCATTAGAAGAAGAAAATAGTCAAATATTTAGTGTCTGACTTTTTAGTTTAGAGAATGAAATGACTCTTGCTTTCAGAAGAAAGTAAAACTTGTGTAAGTAGAGCCAAGGTGATATGAATTATGTACTGTAACGATGACACATTAATGATAAAGAGTATAAAACAGACACTGGATGTGCTAAAGTTGACCAACTAACAATCTGTGGTAGAAAAAAATTACATTCTAACGTTCATAAGCAGAGTGAGAATTTAGCTTATTTCTGTGGCTGTTTTAAAAGAATCACACCGTGTGATATTATGCTGCCCTGTCATGATCTGTGAATGAAGCTTTATTTGACAGAATTTTCAAACATTCTGTATGTCCTTTGATACCAAAGGTTTTGTGTGTATTTTTCTGTTATTTTTGCCTTTAGAAAAACCTTCCAAGTTTCTGACAAAAAAAAGAGAAAAATTCTGCAAACCTTGGCTTGCCAACAAAGCCAAGGAAAGCAGAAAATGTAAAACTTAGCTTGAGATATGTAAGGTGCGTAAGCTGTTATTTTATGGCCCCTTCAGAAATGTCAGATGTGCTGAAATGGCCTCTGTTTCCAAATACAACTAAACATCTCTTGTCGTTCAGTGCTAACGTTGGCTGTGCGTGCATATTTGGGAAAATTTAAAACCGTGTTTAAAGTTACTAGTAGTTAATGTCTGCAGGATCCTGCCATGACTGTAAAAGGAACACAGTCCACCTTTGAGTAATGGTAACCACCTTCAGGTTGGGAGTCCATCCTGTCTTCACTGCATCCTACACATTAAAGTTTGTGAGTGGTTTTTATTTCTTCTTCTTCATCAGATGCTGTGAGAAGACCATGGTGGTAATGAGGGACAATCAAGAGGCCCTATTAGCAGTACTAGAGGTGGAGATATTATACAAATTCACTTTATTAGTTAAAACCCTATCTATCACATCGGTTTCACTTTCTCATTGTGAAGTCAGCACAGGCTTGCTTAAGACTCCTGAACTTGTTTAATCATTTTGATTTGAAACCGGACCTGGCGACCTGGAGTAATCATCCAGATTCTTTGAATTTTTAAAACCTTACCTCTCAAAGTGGTTCCACTTTTCTTGTGGTGATACCAGCAAAGATTTGGCTAGATTCATTAACATGTTTGAATCTCTCTGATTTGAAACCTGTGCAGGTGTTTCTTTGTAAAGATAGTGAGAAACATCTTTGATTTTGACATTTCCCTCAGGTTCTGTTGTACGACCCTCTCTATGATTGGACCATGTCGCCCATGAAAGCCCTGGCCCTCCAGAAACAACAGGATAAACTTGAGGCAGAAGGAGAGACCAACACCTCGGCCACAATCGGCAACGTGTCCTTCAGCCTGGACCAGATGGACCACGGGAAGTCACGACAGCAGCTCGAGCAGAACACGCAAGTGAATGCTGTGGCAGAGAGGGCGCTCTTAAGACTGAGGCAGAAGCTGCAAGGGTTGGAAGAAGGAGTCACTTTGAGTGTGTCTGGTCAAATAAATCATTTGATACAAGAGGCCAGAGATCCAAAGAACCTATGCAGGGTCTTCCCTGGTTGGCAACCATGGGTATGAACCACAAAGAACCACATATATGAAAAGGAGACATTTCGCTATGCATTCTTGGGTAGCAGGTTAGAGCTTTGTAAAAATGCAAAGACTGTTTTCACTCTGTGAAGTGGATATAGTTGGATACTGCACACAAAAATGCCGCAGTTGCCATGGAAATGTGAGAAAAAAAAAAAAGAAATGCTGCCAAAGAATTTATATGAGAGAAATGTTTGCCCTGATTACAAGAGATTTACATCAGGTCATGTCACTAGTAGTAAGCATGTGTGCTAAGTTTTAAGTTGTCATGGATACCATTTTGGCGAAAGAGGAGAGTTGGCGGTTGCAGTGTTTCATAACAAGAGGCTGCAGTAGAGGAGTTGTCTGGAAAACCTTCAAAGTATGAAATTTCTTTTAAGGAACAACTTAGCAACCTTATACATTTTACTTATTCAGACATCACAACTTCATCATTTTCTTCTCTGAGTCTTTAGCAGATATTTGGATTTGATTCACAAGTTGCCTCACAGTCACGTTTGAACATTCCAGATGTCAAATGCAGACTCAATTCAGTTCAATTTTTTACAGGCTTTACAAGTTCCCTGAAATTAAAGTTGCTTTCCTATAAAGCTTGGTTTTTTGTATTTCATAAACTTGCAGTCAGTGCCTTACCTCATCAAAATCATCATAAAATGTATACATTTTCTGATGGATCACATCGTTATCAGGATTCTATGAATTATCACGACAAAGAGAAGACAAAGTACAAATAAACGTTTTAGCGTCTTCCATTGTCAGGTATTGGCAACATGGTTTCTTTTTCTGTATCAAAACTGGCGGGGTGCAGAGGTGATGGTGGGGGGGGTCTAGAATCGAGACATCTGGGTTGTTTACGGAAAAGGAAATACCATTTTCAGATTATGCTTGAGAATTTGTGTCTCTTAAAGTCCTTTACCTACACTTTCATTGCTTTGTAATCTTAAAACATTTACACATATTTATGCTAGATCTCAATTATCCTTATACTGTTGCCCTAAGCTTATCAGAGCCTTCAAATGTTTACTGTGAGCGGTGGAAAGCAAAAGGGGCAGTCATTCCCTGCTGTAGATTTTTTGCTTCTGGAGATTTTGATTTAAAAATTTGCAAACCATCAAAAAAAAAAGAGAGCTCAGAAGAGATGAAGATTTTTTGCTTGACCTTTTTGTAATATGAGGTCTACAACCTTCAATTCACCTGCTTTGTATTGCACACTGTTTGTCTGCTGTTCACTTCTTTTGCTCATTCCTGGTGGAATGTGACTTCAAGACCTCTCGAGGGGAGACAGGAACCATACCATTCGCTGGTGACGAGTGAAGTTTTCCATTTTGTAGATTATCCGTATTAGAACACAGTACAAAATACCCTGTAACCCATCTATCACTTTCAAGTTAGCATTTATCGAGGCAATTCCTTCACTTTGCGTATGACTGAAGCAAAATATGTTATTATGGACTACAATTACTGGTTGCAGGCTTAATGGTTCTTGTATGGGATGTTGTCATATTGGCACTGATTCTTTGAAGCATTGCTGTGTTAGGCTCAAAACCTAATCATCCCATGTAAAGTTGACTCTGATTGGCTGTGACATTCTGTGCCACACCTTTCAAGAGCTCTACTCCCCAGTACCTTGTTATGTTTTGCAACCTCAAATGTCATAGCTTTGCGCATAGCAACCGCATTCTTAAATATCTGAGAGTTTGAGGATAACAATTGTGGGTCAGTTTGCTGCTTGTCATGTTTGTTGGAGGTTGTTTTCTGTTGGTAATCCAGAGCCTGTCTTGCCCTGTATTAGCTGTAATTCTTACTTTACTTTTTTTTTTTTATTCTCAGAACTCTTTTGTATGCAATTCATTCATTTATTCTGAACAAAAAAAAATGCTTTAATAAGTCTTTCAACATGACGTCAGTAGAATTATCATTCCCATTTATTCTGATTATGACTTTTTTCTTCACTTCTGTGTTGAACACTACTTGAAAACATTTAAACCTTCTTTGTCTTGCCCCAAACTGCTTCAGTGGTCATTCTTAGTCCTTGATGAAAGTTAAAGCCATCTCAAGAAATCACACAATTGAAGTGTTGCAGAGAAAAAAGTTTCTCCTTTCAGCTTGCATGAAACAAAACTGTGATCATGTAAGAGGTTTGTCAGATCATAGTCCCACTTCCCCTCTCCCAGCTCCCCTTCTCCCCATCTTTTTCTTTCCCCTTCCCTCCCTTCTGTTTCAATCCTAACTGGAAACACGATAAGTAAAATGTTAAACAGTCGGATGAAAAGAATAATACAGAAGGAATGTATTTTTTTAATACCATGTATTGGACTCAATCTTTAGTATGGTATAACTCAAAAACAACTAAGTAGACGCTAATTTGGTAAATGACGTTTACTTAGATATGTGCCTAAACTGATGTAAAACATTATAACTTCTCTGTGAGTTGGTTTTCTCAAACATTCCCACCTTCCTGTGTGCATTCACCAATAGACATGTGTCCACTATATTAGAAAGTAGAAACATGTTTTAGTATAAAAAAAAAAGTAATTCTTTGTTATTGACTGATCCTGATAGTATCTTTTCAGTTCAGAGTAGTAAAATGAGAGGTTCCTTGAACTTATTGTGCATTGATTTGCGGCCAAACGTAAGAATGCTAATGAAAGGGGCCACATTACAGCAAAATGATACACCAACATAGCAGGATTCAAGGATCGCTTTTGAGCACTTTATTACATCTGGTCTTTAAAGTTTCCCATCAGATCACCGAAATACAAAATAAAAAAAAAGTATCAAATACACCCTCTGCTGGTAGAGATAAACCAAACTGGATATTATGGGGAAACTTGTTGCCTTATTAAAACGAGTCACAATATTATATGGTTTGCCTGAGGTAATCATGTTTTTCCGAAATTCAAATCATGTTTTGCTGCTTTAACCAACCACCCACCACCCACCCCTAAAGCATTTTCTTCTATGGGTATGCCCTCTGAAGAGGGGACGATATATCCCATGTAACTTCTTCAAAGATTTCCAAAGAGTCAAACTGGCAAAGAGGTTCATCAATGTGACATTGTGACTGTAGACTCACAAGTTCCCGAGTTTGTATTTCTTCCAAAGCATGATCAGACCTTTAAATCATAAAGATGAAAAGATAAAATTATCAAGTCAGTTTGGATGGTTATAAACAAATTACAGTTATGGAGATAATTTTCCTGCATCAAGTCAGCATGCACTACACAATTCTATATTACACACTGCTCAAACATGTGCTTGTTTTCTCCTTTTACTTTTTTCTTAAATGTAGTATCAAAATAAAATAATTTATCAAAGGTTGGCTCCCAACTTCGTTGTGTGATTCCCTCTGCTGCACTGCTCTGCCCATAGTAGTGACTTGTCACTATGCTTTTGTCATTTCTTTCCCAATTGCTTAGAATGTTGTGTGAAACTCTCATTGAACCACAAGAAAAACAAAACCAAAAAAATACGACATTCAACTTCGTGACGAGTTACATTTCTTCCGAGTTTACGTTGGCATAAATTGAAACGTTCAGATGACAAAACGTCCTGCCCCATGCGCAAATGAAGTCGAAAACTCCATGAAGTCCTCAATTTGTCTCCACCCTGCACTTCCAACTTTTCTGCTCTTTGTATGCAGATGTTGGCATCCAATCACTTGTTCATGGACAGTTGGAGGGAATAATAATTGTTATTTGTAAAAATTAAAAAAGAAAAAGGATTTTTGAAACATGAAGCATTGCACTTTTTCAAAACGTTGGTCATTTACTCTAAGCTTATGAATATTCATTGCATATTTACAATGTAATTTCTTGTGATAATCTTAACAATAGTAACATATGAATCTTGTAAGTAGAAGTTAGGAACAAAGAAAACAATAGTGCAAAAATTAAAACCCCGTTTTCTGATGACGAAAACTACATCACACAGACTCTGCTGTGACTCCACAGATGACACCTACTTAGATTGAACAACCCAAAAAGCTAAAAAATTATGCAATGCACATTTCCTTTGATAATTATCAGCTGAAAAAACTCAAGTACAATATGCACATTTATAACTTACGAATTACTAGCCCAATTAGGGACTTCTTTTTTAAGTTTCACAACTCGAGAACAGCAAAATCACAACTTTTTTTTTCTCTTTTTCTTTTGGAAGCAAACGATATGCCACACACACTGACCACAATTACGCTTCATAATTGAAATGTCACAACATTTTATGGGAAGAAGTAAAAACCAAAGAAAGACAATAAGTTTAGTGAATTTTCACAATGTTTGGTCGGTTATTGCAAGTCACTTTTGAAGCAACATGCACTATCAAACACTGCTTGACAACTCAGACCTCAAACTGTTGACCTCTAGAAAAATACCTTTCAAGCGATTGAATGGTCTGTATAATCAGGGAACTATATACACTTGTTTTACTGGTATTTTTTTTTTCTCATAGGGAAGGATGCAACCAAGAAACCATACAAAGTGTTTCATTTTCTTCCCACCAATTTTCTATTTTTATACAATTAATCATGTACAACCACCTTCCATCGATACAACATTTACACCGCCAAGAGGCAAGGCAAGAAAGTTCATGACAAATATATCCCCCATAAACTGAGGCAGTCTGAAAGGAAATAGGGCGGTTACAATCCACCATCATGGCACATGAAGGAAATAGCTTTAATCATTGTTAAACCATTAAGGCTCAACAATAAGCATCTACAAAGGCTGAGCCTCCTCAAAACATGGATGAGTTAGGGAAGATGCATCATTTAAATTTTTTTAAATTTGGGTGAACAAATTCTTGAGCAACAAATAACTGAATTTCTATCTTTGTCAAACCTATTCCTTGAAGAGGAAGGCCACCGTTGTTCCATATTTTGGAATATTCTATTATTCTGTGTCAACAAATAGGCCTATTGGTTTAAAGACTGATATTTCTTTTTTTCTGCATGACAAACACCTTACTTACATTCTTCAATGAATAGGTTCTTGAGTAGGAGTACAGGACCTACAGACATGACAAAAAAAAAACCATTGACAGACAACCAGGTAGAAACAAACAATAATTAAATAAACCCATACATGTGCAATTAGTATTGAAATGTTGATGTGCATCAAAGGCATTAGTTATGGGCGGACAAGGACATAGACTGCTAGTGTGAGGCAAACAGTTTGACAACTTCAGAAGATGGATGTGGTTGTAAAGAAAAAAAGTGGAAAACTAACATAACATGGAGATACATTAATGTTACACTATGTACTCATGTTACTCACATTACTTGAATACAACATGATTTATGAATGATCAATGAATCCACATTTCCTCTTAGGCACCCCGTCAAAGGCTGGTCTCCAAGACACTGGCAGAGCCGCTGTTGTTGAGTTCAGGAACGAAAGAGCACCTTAGCAACGAGGCCTTGCCAGCCTGTGCAGCCGGCTGTGCAAATGTGGCTGGAAGGCCGCTGCAGCAGCTATATCCAGTGCCCTCATACAGCATGTGTGTTGGAAAGTGGCTGCAGCCAGTGCTGCCATGCACTCTTTGTTACTGTGTTCATCATAGCAACACCCAGCGGCTACAGGGGTCTTGCCAGCGGCACCTTCACCCACTCTCAATCCACTTTCAACCCAATACATCAAAAGTTGGAAACCTTGATTTAATCAGATGTGACAAATTTTGAGGCATACAGCAATCGGCTGTACCCGAGAGAAGTCAACTTGCATCAAAGTTGAGGGCACAAGAACTTAAATAACATGATTCTGTTTTCTACATGAAATGAACAATAGTGATATTGATTAGTTCCTGCATTATGCATGAAGAACCAGCTTTGTTGCATTTTCAGCCAGCGGATAAGGAAAGTGACCAAAACATGATAAACAAAACAATTGTTCAATTTGTGCAGAGCTGCCATGGAGTTGGTTGAAATGTGTAGGGGACACTATTCCTCATAACCTACCTTGGACAGTTATAAACCAGTAGGTTTGTGACACATTGGCCATCCAAAGTGTATGAAGGTCAAACACAGTCTATCTTTCTCAACCTTTTTGGGTTTAAATGTAAAGAGAGCTGGCAAAAGTTGGCATAACAGCATGGGGGGGGGGGGGGCAGAGGAGAGAAGTCTCTCTCACACATGTCTTTCCCCACTTCCTCCCCCCCCCCACCTCTTTCACCATAATGACAGAATCATGTTAAGCCACTGTCAAAAGTCACCACATACTGCTTTACTGCTTTTACTCCTGAAGACATCATATCCTCACACAGGTGACTATTCAAATACCATTTCCAGGTGCCATCTGCTTTTTCCCTTAAATAACTATTTCCCCTTAAATAACTAAAAGTCAAATATTTTCTTAAAACTCTAAGCTCAACAGAGATGAATACAAAAAAAAGGCCTAAGTTGTGACCTTTGAGTTATATGTAAGACTGACTATTTAAGATAACTAACCATTAGAAGGTCTCCAAAACAGACTACGACCTTTTTGTTTTGATGGTTTTGGTTTCTCTTTGCTGTTGTGGTCAGCCAAACCATAAACTTTTAAAAGTTAAAAAAAAATATCTTCATGTAAAGAGAAATAACAATCCAGAAAACGATGGGGGACTTAACACCCTACTGTTGCTAAAAGTCTTTGCAACATGTTCTACACCTTTTATACCCACCCAGTTCTTGAGAAGATCATATGCGATTTTGTCTTACCGTGAAAAACAATTGATAAGAAGGCAAGTGAATGTCATGTGACAATAAAGAGAAATCCATCAGTTTACACATTGCCCATCAGCTAAAGAGTCTTTTTTTCGTTGTCCTAACTTTTTTTTTCGTTGCCCTAAATTTTCCATGCATCCACTGCCGTACTACCGGTTGGCTATTCACAAACTTCTGATCATTGTAGTTCACATTCTACCAGCTCTTCACATTAAATGGAGGAATATTTGAGTCCTACCTCTTGGATGAGCATCCCTGCGATCTGTTGGCGGAACGGAAGTATGGTGTCCTTCGAGACATCAAAATCATGACTAAAAATGAGTAACAAAAATAAACTCTACCAACCCCCTTATCAGAGATCGGCTTAGCAAGGAGGACAAATTTTCAATGCCAATCAGGAATTCAACATCCAATTAACTCAGGTACTTCCAACCTGCACAACCTGACACTGAACGTGGCTCGGAAAACAAAGGATAGACCATCTCCACCACCTCCTTCGGTCAGCATTAACAGCGAGGCCATTTCATAGCCATGCTCTCAGTAAACGTAAAATGATGCATGATATAGAAAAAAATAAGCTGTTAGCAATAGACTGGTCTCAGCGATTCACATTGATTGCAAGAAAGATGAAACCTATCCCCGGGCTGTCAACGTAGTTGAAACACAGCCCTCTGTCGACGTTCTACCCAGCAACACCAGTATTCTTCAGGTATGACCGGTTGCTCTAGACACAAGGCATCTTCACAGAGGGCGCTGGTCACACCCTTGAGTCTATGAGCAGATCTTCATCACTGTCATCTTTGTATTCCAGTAGATTTGGCGACGTCTCTTTCAGTATTTCTTCATCCTCCGCGTCGCTGTCGAAGAGACCTCGGGTTTCCTCTCCCTGGGAGTCTGCGCGATCCCCGTTTGAGAGCTGCCATTTGAAAGGAAACCAGTATGTCAGATTTGAAAAGTGGCCCCTATACTACAGGTATGGGCATCAGCAGGTTTCAGAAAGTGAGGGGGACACTATACTATCTAAGCGGAGCGCCACCATTGGTTGGCACGTAGCTACCAGAAAATTTTGGGTACATAAGACCCCCCTAGATTGCAGGAGACGGCCTTCCTGAGTCGTTTTTTAGTTACATCAGAACCAGATCTGTGAGTTTTGTCTCACAAAACTAAATTCCGACAGAAAGTACTGGTAGAAAGATGTCGCTCTGACACCAAGGGAGACAAATTACACAGCGTCCATCGCAATTGTGATAGAAATCGTGCATATACATGTGACTTTTTTAATAACTGCTCTGAAAAGTGGGTGGGACAAATGATATGATATCCCCTCCACTTTTGAAAGTGGGGGAACATGTCCCCCCTGTCCCGCACCTGTTGACACCCATGACTACAGCTGAAGTGCAAAGTAAGTCATTTACAAATGTTTGCTAAAATTTTCATGGATTGCTCAACTGAGACTAATTGTCATGAATGTTACTTGGACATCAGTAAATATTAACTGAATAATTTTTGAAGTATCTTTTGAAACTTCCTAACAAATATTTCCTTGTCATATATCACCTTTAAGCTTACCACATATTACTATGAGCAACTTAGTCGTTAAATGGTAGCTCAGAGGGAAATGAATACCTCTACACACTACCACATGGGCAACATGAAGATAGCCGGTTTGCAAGAACAGGCTTTTTTGTAACGTAAAAAGCGAGGGTAAGTCTGTTATCAGTGACTCGGGGACATGTAATCAATGTATTATTCAACATGTATGAAAAACACTCTGGTTAAGTGATTCGTGTAAACATTAAACAAACAGGAGTTCCACTTCCATAGGCAATAGTCTCATTGAAGTGATTCATGAAAATATTAACAAATATTAATTCACAATTCATAGCAAGGTATGGTTAAAGGCAACAGATCGCCCGGTCATCTCTCAAGAGGCGTGCACCTCAGAATTCATTACGTCTCATTACATCTTTTAGTTTACTGTGTGTTTTGCTGCGAATCAACGCATTTGCCACCAGCAGCGGACTTGAACGTGCAAGTAACGTAAACAGAGTACATGGAACTACGAGGTGCAAACGCTCAATTGTTCAAGCGATTCCAGAGACGACCCATGTCTTTTAATGATTCATAAAATGATAACCAACCTAACTTCATGACCAAAAGTTTGGTTTGATGATTCACAAAAATGATAACCAGCACTAGTTAAACATCCATGAGCAATAGTTTGGTTTTTAGTGATTCTGGAAAATGTTAACCAACACTGGGTTCAAGAACCCATTTGGAATTAAATCGCTCCTTGCAACCGACTTCGAGAAATAAGCCATCCTACCTGAGAATAGGAATAAGTTGGAACGTTGGAATAGGCTCCAGGAAAGCACCTTCTGATTTTGACGTATATCGCCGACCTGTTGAATGAGGATGATCATGATGACGATAAATAGCAAATTTATTTAAAAAGATTAAGACATGAAATAAACAAATAAAATCAGGGGGAATCAGAGAAAGTGTATCATATGCCATATCTGGAGATGAAGCAATGGATTATAAAGGTTTGGAAACTCAGAAATGGATTATCTATTGACAGGAGACTAAAAGGTCATTGTTTGAAAGACTTGCCAAACTTCAGCATCTACTGGCAGTAGGGTCTTTTATGCTCCTAAACTCTCCGCCAGTGACCATTTGCCCTTGTAGTTTATTTGTTCAGACATTTCAAACCCCACAACAATATCTTGTTCACAACTCAAGATATTGTTGTCGTAAAATGACTGCTCTGGTCAAAAAAAAAACACACCCAGTTGCCTTCAAGGTTACAAAATTCTATGTAAAACCAAACATGCAAAAAAGTCTTTTTGTTCTTGGTAACTGAACTGCATATTTAGTCTTGAAACATGCCACCGGTGAACTAGAGCACCAACAGGGAAGAGGCTCATACCTGAACACCCAGAGGATACCATTCATATATCAGTATTACGTCTATCATATAATCATAGGCACTATGCTGCGACTCTGCTCTGCGGTGATATTGAATCTATAAATGCAAATTGGCCACCAGTGTTATACAACGCAAAATTTTGAACCTACGAAAATGGGTACTAATTCTTCACTCTTCAGATTTTAAAGAGTTCGAATGGGATATCCTTTTATAGCCAAATATTAAACATAAAAAAAACTAAAGACTATTAAAAAAAAAAAATTCACAAAAATTCAAAGGGGGGTTCTAAACCCTGAACCCCCCTCCCCACATGGATCTGCCACTAAGCAGACATAGATTGCACTCCAGGGAAATCTGCAAGTCAAATTTTGTCAAACTTTC
The DNA here is from genome assembly GCA_021234535.1 of Stichopus chloronotus. Classification (NCBI taxonomy): domain Eukaryota; kingdom Metazoa; phylum Echinodermata; class Holothuroidea; order Aspidochirotida; family Stichopodidae; genus Stichopus; species Stichopus chloronotus. The sequence continues at coordinate 16,659,693 of CM037845.1, read as the reverse complement.
TATGACTGCAACATGCTCAGCTACTGTAGAGCCAAATGTTTGGGATAATGCAACATTTACTCTGTGTTTATTCAATACTTGCAAAATCGAAATCCCGAGTTAAATGCAAGTCTGCTAAGTCCAAAAATTGGAATTAAAAAGACCGCAAAGACCACCTAATTAAACATGACTCACCTCCTCTCTTGTTTATGAAAGACAATAACCAAAATGCAAATTACGATGACCACGAGGAACACCAGCACCACTGTCCCGAAAGACCCTCCTCCCTGGGCATTGGTGGTGCTGGTTCCGCCTCCTTCACTGCCTGTCCCTCCATGATCTTGATCGTTAGGTCTGATAATCAAAAGATGGAGCGATGGTTTTTAGGGTGACAAGATTTGATGAAGATTAACAAAAAGCATTTATATTATGAATTGTTCTCTAATGAACTATACCAGTGACAATAATAATGACGAGGGTCTTAAATGAAAGAATACATATATTTTTTATATATTTTTTTCACTACAAGCACTTTTAACACCCAGACCAATATCTTGTTCATAACTCAATATACATTGCTGCTTGAAGAAACAGAACTCTTGGACAATATCCACGCGGTTCAAGCAAATATCAGGTAAAGCCAGCTAACTGCTGCAAAAATTCTTGGTTGTTCTTTGGAGGTGAAGGGCTGGTTTAACCCCCAAACTCAAAAGCGACGAAAAATTTAGATTCGGTTTAACTGTTGATTGACCAGTAACATGAATTGGGAATCAAGGTCACATCTCTAAAAACACTGTGATGTTTCCTTTAAGACAGTCAACATTATAAAGAAAAACACAAAGAGACATCCAAGTAGTTGCGTCTGCATGACGACAAAGAGCCTGTTACTTCCAAACAGAACATTCTACAGGGATATGTTTTTTAGTCACTAATAAAGAGTGAAAATTTTCATTGGTTTTGTTGGAGTTTAAATCTCCTTCAGTGAACTTAAAGGTCAGAAGGACTGCAATACTGTGCAAAGCAGGGATCATGTCAAATTTGAGACATTTCTTTGGAAAACTGAAGAGTCCTCCCCACCAATAGACATAATTCGAGAAAGTGAATGTGGCATTACGTAATCTTGTAGGTGTAACTGAACATCTTCCTTTAATATGTTATCAATCAGTCACAAACCAGACTTTGTACCAGGACTGGAAATCACAGTCATCGTTAAACATACAGAACATGGATGGGTGAGCTATAGCTAAGAGGACTACGGTCACGGACACAACCAGCAAAGAGGATCAGCCACTTGCATTGTGTGTCTTCAGTCAAGAAATGACTGGCCGTTATAGTTTTAGCTTTAATGGAGAGATGGATGAACTGGCAGAAAGAAACATGCACACTATTAAAAGCAAAATATATCGACTCTGACTGATACACTTGTTTCAGTTTAACGAGGAATTGGTAACTGTATGATTTGAAGATGTTCAGTAAAAGCTCAACTGATGTCTCAGGTTTCATTTCATCAATTCCCCCCCCCCCCCCCGGAAAAAAAAAAGAAAGGACTTCATATTGAAATGTTTTGATTACATGGAGATATGTTTGTTGGTAGAATACACAATGGCATCTAGTGACATTCCAAAACTGAGACAAACTTTGTCTGCCATTTTCGAGAGAAATTCAAACAACTTACATTAATTCGCAAACGCAGCTAGTTTGCCAAAGAAAGAAATACTGGCAGTTCCCTGACTCGTATGCAAACTCTGGCCTCCCCTGAAAAACAATAACAAAAAAAAAATATATACATTCAGAGAAGATTTGGGAGTATAACTTAAGTAACGTTTGGCGACTAGCTCTACCTATCGTAGGAATCATATCCATGAAAGCACTAATATTAAAATGAGAGCACTTTGGTGGCCTTTATTGACAAGTTTGCATGACATATTGTATTTTGATGGGACATAGTGACATTTCTACCTCTGGTGCAGTTAAACCAATTTGATAAAAGTATGTTAAACCTAACTGATGGCATTTTGTAACACAAAGCATTCATTAATCTTAAGCTTGCTTGAATGAAATGTTCAAATCGATCAGTGGTCGGCTATTAATTCTTGGATATAGCCTGATGTTATAACATACATTGACACTGTCTGTAGTATCACCTTTTTATTCAACAATATGCCATCACAAATATTACCAATCATATCACATGTCACGCGTAATGTCATAATATATCATGCAGTGCCATTTAATGACATGTGACATGGCACGTAAAATGTACTGTCACATCTGATACATTAGGTATGTATCGTCAAGTCAACTAACATACAGTACAGATCAGTACCTTCATACATGATACAACGTGACATGCAATGTTAATTTGTGTGATGTTAATTTTATGCAACATTAATGTATTGCAATGTTAATGTCATGTAATGTAATGTGAATGCAGTGTAATGTCTGTCATGTAATATTAATGTAGTACAATATTAACATCAACTAATGGTCATATAGCATAATGTTAATGTTATGTAATTTAATGTATTGTTATGATACTGTCATGTAACGTAGTTTCTGTCACATCATCTGCCATATAATTTCATATGGCATGTGCCGTCATGTAACGTATATGACAAATATTTGTCTTGTTGATTAATGCACCCTGTAAGAGGGTAACACCTTCTCATCGAATCATGCATGCCAATTTATTTTGTCACAAAACAGGTGTACTTTGTCATGTCCATGTCACATGTTTTTTAATGCTGTCATGTCATTTTGTGTGACACTGTTTTGTCTTAAGCATGCCATGCAATGCACTGTCATACCAATGCCAAATCATCTGCTGTCATACATCAAGATATATCTACTTTCATGTTTTCAACACATCTGTCACACCCTACATGTCACTCTACTAGACAGAAAAGCCAGTGGACGGATCCAAACTATTCATCGCACGATACCACAGGGAGCGCTACAGTAACGAAGAGACATCTCTGACATGCCAAAAGATAAACAGAGCGATAACTTTTGATCCAGAAGTCATTCCTTGATCAAAGCCACTCTCTCTAGAGGCATGTGGCACATCTAGAAGAATTAAAAGAGTTTTCCATGAAACGATGGTAGAGGGTTCGGGGAGGGATCTGACAAGGCACACAGCCTCATGCTGAAAATGTGAGTCACACAAGTCGATGCCTTACAGTCACTTCCTATGATAGATGTTCACTGAAATATTAATACAAAGATGACCAAACAAAACAGGCTAACAATAGCAGTCTTTTTGCATCTTAATGAAGATGGGCCTTTAGGCAAAATAGGAAAAATTGCTGACAGTGAGCGGCTTCACTTCTACTCCGTAGCCATAATAATGATCACACTCACCGTTGTGTTTGCTCGATCGCATTCAAAAATGACAGTGCTAACCACATCGGAATGATCCTTATGACAGGAGCCTGGGTTTCTGGTCACCATCTCTAAGGTGTCGTCTAAAATGCCAAAGATAACGAAGATTGGGTCAGTATTTAGGGTATCACAATAAACACAACGTAACCATTGGCTAGGGATCCGTTTCTTTAACACCCTCGTTATGCTTAGTCCCTACCTACCACAATTGGTGAAGGATTTCCCTTGCCCCACCCACAACAGCCTCCAAATTGGCTCCAGGGTCGGTTCCAAAAAGGTGATCCTCTGATCCGTGCCCCTTCGTTTCAACAATGACCTCCAAAAGCTGTCACAAACAACATTGACTTTGTGACCAAAAAAGATGGGTTTGAAGCACCAAGTAGATTAGTCGCATCACATGGCAAGACAAACATGAATTATTCTTGCAACAAACCTTGCTTACAAAATTACAAGAATCTTGTGGAGAGCATCAAATCAAATTCTGACAGAACCACAATTGGACTTGTTTTGATTGTTTTTCCTGTGAGTTATGTAAGGTCTACTTTTTATGGGAGGGGGGAATTGGTGGACAAGCAGTAAGACCCACACTTACCTTTCTTTGTACAAAAAAAACTTCTCTCAGACTTACTAAATTCAATATCTGAGGGCTTCTGGTCTCAGTTGTGGGATACACAGATGCAACCTTCATTCTTTTTTTTTTCTTTACCCATTACTTAACTCCTCCTCCCTGCCAATTGTAGTCACCAAATGTACACCATACCGGGACTTTAAGACATTGCGCCCAACACTTCAAGGGAGCCAGTATCAAGTACCTTCTATGAAGTACTTTCTCTCCGACCGCAACCCGATGTTCCTGAAGAACCGATTGTCAGACCTGGTCTGACAAATAGCTGCAGTACTGCACTCCTGATCCCCTTTAATGTCCTTGTCATTTAGCTGTATCACGTATTCATACTGCTCCAGAGAATTGGTGATGGCACTCCGGTCGTCGTTCTCTACCGACCACGACCCATCAGGTTCTCTGAGAAAGGGTAAAAAAGACAATTGAAGGACTGTGAGACATGCAAATCACAACAAATAATGACAGATTCCACGACAGGAGAGAGCAGTCACGTAAAAAAGTTTCACAGGCGTGACGATTTATCTCCTTCACCACGACTTCAGTTCACCGTTCATTGACGTTTTGCAAGTGTGAAATGTCAGAGAAAAGGGGACGTCGACGGATCGACGTTTTGGTGTCGACCCGTGAAAGTGCAGCAGGACAGAGAACAGCATCATTCGGTTTAATGTGGTCTGCCGAGAGACCTCGACATCACAGTAAGGCAGGAAAGTGACGGTAAGTAAAGCGATACACACTGTCAACGTCAACCCCAAAACGCATGAAAATGGTATCGCCACTGGACGACATGGGTGTCAGAGTCGGCCGTAATGGCAGAACTTAGTTTTGCACTCAGGGTTTAAAGTACTCATGGTTCCAAAAAATGTACCAGTTTTTTTGCCAAAATATGTTGTCATTAGAGCTTAAAAGGAAGAATCAAACAACATCAGGGGGGCTCAAAGTTGCAGACTTAGAGAGGGTGGGACTATCCAATCTATACAAACAAAACTTTGGTTTCATTGGGCTGCAAAGCATTAGGAGTACATAAATGTCATGGAAGCTCATTAAAATTTTCAGTGTATAATACTCAATAACAGCTACTATCAAAATCATACCCAGATCTTTTAGGCAAAAAGCATTTAAATGTTCTAAGGCTGATGTGCAAACATGGATACGATCATTGAAGTATGTACTATCATATCTTGCATGGAATAAACATTGTGTGACATGAAGATGACATTTTCAACTACCGGGTGTATTAATCACAGAATATGTTGAAAATAGCAAAAATTTCCATTAAAATCTATCAGTATTGACAAAATGAATTTTACATGCAATTGCCTTTCTCACACCTGCATCATCAATAAAAATTGGCCAAGTATGCAAATCTGTGATGTCACGAGATGGACTCCTATGATATGTCTTACATATAATCCTTTGATTATTTCACCTTTATTTCAAGGAAGTTGAGAATTTTTATGCCCAGATGGTTCGACTTCGGGTGCATATAGTTTCTGCTTCAAAAATATGATATCACTTAACAGTGTGAAAACCAGTAATTAAGAGGCAATATATATGGGCCTAACAAAAGAACTACCGACATTGTGCAACACTCCACATCATCATATTTGCATTATCATCAAACTTTGTACAGGCATATTTCACAACAGTAATAGATATATAATAGGTAACAGATATATTTCAAAGGCTTTTCAGTCAATGTTTCCATCTGCAACTTTTGAATACAGCCAGCTCTTTTCTAGATGATTGTCCAACAACCTCTGACAATGACAGAATAATAGCATGTGTGGATATCTCAGGGGGTGTTTCTACTGCCATGATAGACCGGTGACTACAACTAAAGAGTGAATTTAGCTTCACCTCTGGCCATGGGACAATGTGACGGTCATTAATCCGTGGAATATGTATTTATTTCATACAAATATTCTGAGCTTGAAACTTTGTAAGGAGGACTATTGATCACGACTATGTCAAGTGTTTGTTGCAAAGAGGCCACTATGATTGTCATCGATAATAAAAAATTCCATCAAAGTGCAGCTATCACCGTTCTGGTCCATTAACATGTGCTGGGGACAACCGCTACGACTCTCGTCAAGCTTTCGTATTGACTTACTCTCCTTTAAGCAAAGGTTGAAGGTCGAGCTGAATTCCTGTTTCTGGATCGGTGACTTTTCCATCTATCAACTCTACTGGCTCCCTGAGGAAGCAAAAAGGGCAAATGTTAGTGTTTTTTCCAGAAGTAACTTGACTAACCTGAATACCTGAATGAGAATTTACAGCCTGACCCCCAAATTACTATGTGGTAAAGTGAACATTAAGTGAAGAACAAGACTTCTTTAGGTCAATATTACATGTTATCTGTCATATCTGAGGTATTATCAATGTTAACATACACTAAGAAACATTATGATCTGATTTGAACAAAAAAATGAACTCAGATGGTTTTCCAATTATGAGGTAATAGGTAACGTCAAAACGCCGACATAAGCGATACGTCTCAAATTACCATCAGGTACCTGGGTAACTGACGGGTATTAATCAGAAATTACCCTACGATGATTTAAGGAAGTAATACAAACACTACAAAATATGTAAAATAAAGGTTTGAAGAAGATTTCTCTCTGCTTTTTCTTTTCGATAAACACATATCATTGATCAAACTTAAATAAGCTACCAATAACAGTGAATATATTGCTCAACCTATGTAAATGTTAAAACGGAGGCAATTAATGGTAGAACTTTCTTCGAGCAACAACTACGGTGGTGAGGTAGTGGTGATGGGTATGCGATGGTTCAAAGACACAAGTTGGGATGGTGCAGATGGCAAGGGTATGGCAGTGGAGGTGGCATCATCCGGCACATGGACTGCGATTCGTATCCGTAAATTTATCTTTCAAATCATTCCTGTATGCACGTTAAACTGAAACTGACGCATACAACGGTGAGACTGGTGGAACTGTGATGAAGATGGTGACCAGAAAATGCACATTTCAACTCCAGAGCATTTTGCCCAGAACAGCAGTTCCTAAACAGGTAGATTTTCCCGAGGGCAATTATCGATTCTCAGTTATTGTAGTTCGGTAAAATAATTCCTTTATTCTATGATTTGTGGAGACAGTAATGAACTGTATCATGAATGTATTCTCATTCTGGTAAACTCACATCCTGTATTTGTGTAAGTTAATCACAAAGCTGGAACAAGTGCTACACTGTGGCCGAGACGTCGGGTGTGACTGTTGATGTACTTTAGGGGGGGGAGATGTCCAGGGTGACCGAAAGGGGGTGGGGAATGGGACTGTAAAGGTAAACAACCACTTGTCTTGAACCTATCGATAGTGGAAAGTGATGACAGTGATGCCCCTGGTGAATGAAGAGGGGTTGATATCAAAAGTGTTGGTGACATATCAGCTGGTGCTGGTACTTACTTATGAACGTGACAGGCGACCTTGGATTCCCACAAGAAGGTGACCACACACGTGTCTCCAGTTTTTTTCTCACTGGCATAAGAAGAACAGAAATTTTACCATCAGATACAAATAACTTGACATGACGTCACTGAGGAAATATTGACATATATTGCACACAGCAATGCTACGTGGTACGCTCCAAAAACAGAAACAATAATTTTGAAAGGGCTGTTGAGAGTAGAAGAAAAGCTCACAGTTGGTCCAGTTTAATGCTTTGAGACATTTGAAGATGTTCGGTCTCAGCATCACTCATCACTTATATGATATGAACCTGTGGTCACTTTCACAATGAACCTTACATGACTGAGCGAACACAATAAACACTCTGTTTAATCCGTCAAAATCGGCTAAATAATAAAACAAAGGACTGAGACTGTGACCTGTAGGGATCCATCACCGAACAGGTCATGTAAAAAATAAATTGTCAAATTTGATTCAAATTCTTACCTTTTTAGTAACCCCAAGGTGAAGTTGTAATATAAAAGCCACAGGCTCCCTCCACATATACCATCATATAATTTCTCATTGACTTTACCTTTCAAAGACTGGAGAACCAACTTTATTGCTGCATTTAAATTTGATCTTGACCTCGGATTGGAATCCATCCCTGGATGCTACCCCTTGGCCACAGGTGTAGACGACGCCCTCGCTGTAACTTAACGTGATCCCTTCGTTGTCTATTCAAAAGATTAACAGGAAGAAAAAAAAAAGGCCAGGATAATAATGTTTATCACAGAACTGGATCAAGTTGAGGGAAACAAAGTGCTGTATATATTCAAATTACAACTGAAATATGCAGCTATTCAAATTAGGACTGAATATGCAGTGACTCAACAAACTGACCTTGCAGCAGCCATGTGTGTCCAGGAAATAATTTCACAGTATAGTAAGTAAAACTATCAAGAATGAGGAAAATATGTAGAACCAATGGCCGATAAAAATATTATGAGCATGAGGTCTAATAACCTGCAACAAATCCCCTAGTGGGGACTGCCCAGGAAGTTATTTTTCCAAGATGATGGTGGTACTTGCAAAAAAGTTACAAATTTTACATCACCACTGTTATGCTACATGAAAACTTTCATGGCTGGAACAGCATGCATAAGGGGGCAATTTTTCTAAAAAAAAGTAAAAAAGCTTGTATTAAATCAAGGGGAAAGAATCATTAAACTGCTTATTACCTTTGAAAATTAAACTTTCTTTATGTAATATGTCTGAATAAAACATGACCAACACTAGAGATTGAATGCAATCTTTGTATGAGAACTTGTAACTCTGCACTTAAAGTGATTGCATGCACACACCCATTAAGTGAAAGGAAAAATGATTTAAAATTTCATGTCCAAAGTTAAATATGTCCCCTTTAATTACTTACATATTAGTAATTTGCAAAGAGGGTCAAAATTGTCTCCTGACAACTACTCAACGAAATAAGTTATAACAACTTGGGCATACGAGAAACATTTTTGTTTGAGGGGGCAAAGCAACTTTTGCCCATTAAGTGAATGTCTTAATTCCAACTCTACTGTGATAACAAATGTGAAAATGGAGAGCTAATTGTCATAGTAGCTTTTAAATGCTAATTCACAATTGAGAGAGTTTGAGGCTAAGGTCGTCATTTCCCTAAAACTAACCAGTACAGTTGGCATTTTTATTTTTCTCCAAATTATCTGCCTAAAAATTGGTGCCTAGGTCCATATTTTTCTTGGTAATATCCTAAGGTAGCCTAGGATGTTAACCAAGTACATACAGTGGATACCAGTTGCATATTTACCACTGTACTGTAGATTTTGTGTGTAAATTCTCCCCAATGTTTCGATGTCTTTGGTGGGTTCCTCGCGGCAAACAGAGGCATCATTGGGACATTCGGAGGGGCCATTTATCGTCGGTTTGCAAACGTTGATGAAGTATCTGCAATTAACCATAAATTTTAAATACAGGCTTGAAAGTGGCAGGCAAAATATACTGACTGATAGAAGAGCTAATTGTTGTGAGGGATCGCTGAAAGACAGCAAATATGGTGAACAAACCGGTGACTGAGGGGGGTGATAAATCCATCAAAGTGGTAACCAGGCATTGAGGACCTTTGCATTCATGACATGCAGACAGCCCATGGTTCCCCTGTTAGCACCTCTCGTTCATCTGTGCATTTTGTTCTCCTCCACTGACTCCCAAGTCAGCCGAAACAAGAGAAGCAGGCATACCCAAAGAGTTGGAATATTTCTACAGAAGTTTACCAGGTACATTCTGCACTTTGTTTTACACCCTGATGGAGACAGAAAATTGTGGTTTCACAGACCAAAGCTGTTCTTTAATATATTTGTCAAGATTTGCTCAGTATTTTAGGAGCATTTAATTTCTGATCTTCCACACAAAAAGGGCAAAAATGGTAATAAATACTTCACATTAACAGGATGAGACAGAACTGAGAAACCTATTTCAAACTTTCCATCAAATTGTGCCATTTCCAGACCTGTTTTGTCAGTTAGCAAAAAAGATCCTGCATTTATTGGACAGTGACCGTAGAATAAAATGCTGAGATGGCAAATCACGCACTCTCCAATTTTTCACAACTTAGGCCATTTGAATACTATAGTCGATTATTTTGGAGATCAGACAAAAGAAGTCTCAGCCAAAAGACAAAACAATGAACAAGGACCTATGACAAATCAAACTTATGGAAGTCGTACAATTATTTTCTCTTTACAAATAGAAAATCTCCTACCACATTCCTCATGTACAAAGGTCCTTTGATATATCACTATTATTAACAGAGGAAGTACCCCACAATATCGATATTAATTTTTGTTTATACCTCCTATTTGTAGATAACCAAGCTATGCAAATGCCCAACCTGTTCCACACAAGTTATCAAGTGTAATTAGTGATGGTCAGTGACTTCAACCTTCTGCATTTTTTGTGTAAGCTACCACCTTGCACCCTGGTCCCATCCTACCCAACAGTAATTAATCCTTACTAAAACTGACTACTTGCTTGAGTGAACACAGAGCAGGTACAGCTGTGATTGTTTTGACACATGAGATAAATTGTAGTCAGTTCCTTGCTAGCTTTTACCCAATTTCAGCTCAAGGGACAATCATGCCACGACAGCAATATGTGGTTCAGAAAACGAAATATAGTACACATCGACTTACAGTTATAGCGCATACAATGACCCACTAACTATTTTTTACTTGTAAGTGGCAAATAAACTTAGCAAACACCATAAAACTGCTTTCAATGAGGTATCTTCCTCCTAGTTTCAATTTATGAAAGGAGCACACTTGATAATGTCATAGGGGCAAAACTTGGATATAATTATGTCACTTCCATGGTGATATATGGATATGTACCAGTTTCACAAAAATTGACGGTGACGCTATGTACTGCCTCGTATCGATGTTTTAAAATCAACATAATTAATATTCATGTTGTTAAGTATCGACGTATCTTACTGTCTACCCTTGACAACATACTTGGAGGTATCTTCCTCCTAGTTTCAATTTATGAAAGGAGCACACTTGATAATGTCATAGGGGCAAAACTTGGATATAATTATGTCACTTCCATGGTGATATATGGATATGTACCAGTTTCACAAAAATTGACGGTGACGCTATGTACTGCCTAGTATCGAAGTTTTGAAATCAACATAATTAACATTCATGTTGTTTAGTATCGACGTATCTTACTGTCTACCCTTGACAACATACTGGAGGTATCTTCCTCCTAGTTTCAATTTATGAAAGGAGCACACTTGATAATGTCATAGGGACAAAATTTGGATATAATTATGTCACTTCCATGGTGATATATGGATATGTACCAGTTTCACAAAAATTGACGGTGATGCTATGTACTGCCTAGTATCGATGTTTTAAAATCAACATAATTAACATTCATGTTGTTTAGTATCGACGTATCTTACTGTCTACCCTTGACAACATACTTGGTGTTATCACTGGTTTTCACGATCCAGCTTCCAGTGATTTGAGAGAGAGCTTCGAGGTCGAACAGCTGGTCCTTTCCATCCGTCACAGTGCAGGGCATCGTCTGTGGTGGACAGGCAATCGCCGTGTTCCACTGCAGTGTCACATGGCAATAATCGTGGTCCGCCTGGGTATAAACATTGAAGGGAAGTTGTGAACAAAATATCACTTTCTGTTCTGTATCCTTTCATATATCATTTGCAAAAGGATAACTGGCCAGTGGAATGTGACAAAATATTTCACTTAAATTCAGTCCAGCCACTTCAGCTTCTGTCATGTGGACATGACATAAATAAAAATGACAAATATTACGAGATCTTCAAACTAACTGTACCAAAAGTTTTTGCCTGATAAGTCACCACATTCTCATAATTGGTGATTTTGTGTCCCTTGGAAGTGATTATTAGTTGGTCAGGATTGTGAGGGAGAGTAAGTTACACTGTTCAGAAGAAATTCTGGACACTGACAATGTCAAGAATCAACGGTCCTTGGGGTCTACTCACCCCACAACTTATGCATTTTATCACATGATTCTGTAATTGAGTCAGAGACGATGAAATACAAAAATACAGCTCTTTCTGAACTCTTTCTCTTTTTCCCCTGTTTCAGCACCTCTGTTTTAAATTTTATGTTAGTTTTGACCAGTCCAAACACGGTATGTTCACGTTTGGACCGCTGAATGATGCTGTTCAACAAATCAGTTCATACTGCTAAAAGAGGATGAAGGACTAGTGTAAAAACGCCCTTAAAAGTTCATGAGAAATAAAAAACACATTTTGGAGTAATGTCAGAATAAATTATTAAAAATGTGAGCGATAGCCACAATTTCCACTAAAATCCACCTCAATGATGACCACTGCACAAACAAATTTCTGTTCTACACTTGCATCATGAATAAGCATAGACCAAATATGCAAATATGTGATGTGAAGGGAGGGACTCATATGATATGCCTTCCTGATGTGCTATCCTTTGTTTTACCTAATCTTTATTTCAAGAGCAATTGAGATTTTCAGAATATTTTTTCTATGACCCAATGGTTTATTTTGAAAGGATGTAATGTCTTCTTTAAAATTATTGATATCATGTAAGCTAGATGGCGAGTAATTACGAGGCGATGTAGAAAGGCTTCACAAAAGAAATATCGACCTCTGCAATGCTCCATATTCATCGCACTTACATTTTTGATCAAAATTTGAAAAGCCTTACCTCGAAAATGGTAATAGATGGAAACACAATTCCAACGGAATGTGATTAGGGTGTCACACTGCAACTTCAGAATGAAGTCAGTTCTTTTCTAGATACAGGTCAATTGGTTGGTCTTTAAATAAACCATGCATGCCACACCTAGCTTACAACATCATTACCAAAGCACTCCTAGTCCTTAATACAAACATACATTTGGTACTTGGAGGATTAATCAGAGTTGGCAATGAACTCTCCTCAAGTTTGCATGGTCACTCCAACATTCAGTTCTCAGACTTCTCCACCCTAGAGAGTCATTAAGTTTTCTTCAGAGCAAATGTTACATATATAAACATAACACGTCATCTGCATGGTGGTCCTCTGTGATCAACAACTAAACCTGCCAATATTCCATGCAAAATCTCACCGTAAATAAAGTGGGCTCTTCTGCCTCTCCGCTGTCTGAACATTTCAGTAAGATGACAGTTTCTCTCTTTTCACTATGTTCTGAAAAAAAGAAAGAAAGATATAAACCAAGTAAATTTTCAGCAAAACTGTCACTTTCCCCATCCCTCCAAAAAATTGAACAAAAGCAAATGAATGAAAGATACAATACTTAAACAATGGATGAAGCAACAGTTGTTATTTAATTTGATGGACATGGATACAACAGTTACCATGGAAACAAATCTGTTATCCAGTGTACCATCTAAAATGTAAAAGCAAAGGCAAACATTTATGGTAACATCAGATATTAAAACCATCTTTTGAGGCAATTTTGGAAAAGAAGGTAAATGAAAGAGGGATTATTTAGTGTTTTACTTCTGTCACAGTTTACAGCTTTCATGAATATGTCTTGGTTCACATCGCTGTTAACGAACATTATTTAATGTTTTCCTTCTGTCTCACTTACAGCTTTGGTAAACACCTCTGGGTTAACAGTACTGCATTGTAGCATACAATGAACAAAAGAGGCCCAGACTGAGCATTTGTATTGATTAAGTGGCATTGACATGCTAGCTTATAGCTTCAGTGTTTGCAAACGTAACCTCAATCAATGGAGGTATCTTCTCCTATCACGTCCATCCTCCCTGAGCGTGTCTTCGTGAATTTCACGAAGTATTTGTCAGTGGAGAACAATTGATAACTATCCCAACTGCTCTCGGTCACAACTGCAGTTTTTAAGATCTGCACACAGCTGGAGAGCAAACTACACACAGCAGCACGTGAACACAATGTTGCAATCCACTGTAAACTTCTACGACTCGCACGATGTATATGTGACTAACCATTAAGGCAAGTAGACCCATCTGAGTACGAAACTCTCAAAATGCCTCCTTCAAAGGAGACCTCCTGTGAGCTGTACTGTCCGAGTGAAATCTCAGACGACCCGCCTTTATGGAGACACACTGCCGCCCCACTGCATTCGGAGGACTCGTCATTGGTGACACTCCCGCACACCTGCAAGCTGATATGAGCACCTTCAGAGTCAATCTACAAGAAAAATTGAACGTAGAAAGAAAATTTCCTCAAAAATGTGTACAGACCTGTCACTAGACGTTCTCATAATTTCTTAAGGGCAGTCCATCGGTCGGTTTAGAAGAGATGTGAAGAGCTGCTTACAGAAACAGGGAGGCAATCAGGATACATTGATGAAAAAAAGCTGAAACTATCGATGGAAAAAGCTGAAACTAGAAGGATCAGGTTGTAAACAACATAATCACCACTACATCATGGTTGATCGATTGTGATCTGGTAAAGTTTGTTTCTACTAGCATAAACTGTAACGAAGTATGTATCACAAGTTTGAGAATCCCTCCCTTGGAATCTTTTCTTGCAAACCCAAAAGTCTATGCCGATGACTGGAGGCAACAACACTCGGTGATCTGCAATGGTTAAGCGTGTGCACATCATTAGGCTCTGTCTATGGTACAGATAATGCCATTCCTACGTTCACTATCTTCACTTTCGGAAGGCAAAGAGTCGCAGAAAATTCTGAAGAAATTCACGCCACTAAAAGGATGAGATTAACGCCCTGAATCAACACCATGAACAGAAATATGACATCTACTCTGAAGAAGACTAGTCATAAGCTGACTAGCAAAATTTTCCAAAAACTTCTGTCGGAAATGTCACATATTTCATACCGAATGAAAAAATTAAAAATGTGGCTGGGAAAAGAACTTTAACCACTGGAAAACTGTTGATGATCTCCATGCTGTATACCAGCTGCTGAACATCACGCTTTCACACCGCACTTGAACAAAGGAAAAAAAGTGTGGTATATCTTGTTCACAATCTCATTGCCTCGGGTCATTTCCGTCAACTGACGGTGATTCTGTCGCCTTCAGGTAGCAGACAATAACAGGGTCAATTAGACACCAAAAGCTTAGGTTTTCTTGAGTTTCACTTTATGTCATGGTAGGGGAACATTAGTTGTAAAGACTACGTCCACACAAGTGTAATTACGAAGAGAATGAGGTTTTCCTGACTATCTGAATGTGACCAATACATCGTCCTCTCTTAGCGTGAGACACACAAGATCGATGGAACTCACACTGTAGGTTTTCTGCGATAGACTGCTGAGGTCAAACACGTACTCCATGACGTCATTGAGGTACTCGCAATTTTCCCCGACCGTTGCGGTGGCCGGTGGACACACGACGTAAGTGGACCACTCAAACATGTAGACACAGCTGTCGTAGCTGAGCAGGATTGGTTGACCCTGGAGGCAAAAGTGAAAACAAAATGGAGATCCCTGACAGTAAAGATGTACGACCGACAAAAGAGGAGCATGATTGAATTGATGGAACAACAGGATTACAGTATGTATGTTAAGAATTCAAAACATTCTGTTGAAGTTATAAAGTACTTCCGAGGACAAGTCGAGACATGAGGAACATAGTTTGGAGTATTCACTGAATTAATCATTCAAAATATTGAAAGTAGCCACCATTTCCATGAAAATCCATCAAATATTGACCATTTCACAAACAAAATTCTGTTTAACAATTATATTATGAATAAACATAGATCAAATATAAAATTTGTGATGTCCAAAGAGTGATTCCAATGAAACGTCTTATGTTATCCTTTGTCTACTGCCTCAAGGGTTTTATATGTATGGATGTTAGTAAGGTAGGTGGAAAAAACTGGCAAATTCAATAACAGAAAACATGTACAAAAAACACACGTGTAACTTAGCTCCGATTGTTAGATACTACCTTATTATTAGGCTACTGTAGCCTATGACAATATGGCACCAACTCCCACATAAAGTCTTACTTTTAGGTGCAGTCATTAATACCAATTATTAACTTACAAATGTCTGCACTGAAAAATTATTCTCTTTCATTCCAGATGCTGATTATTTGTCAGTAAAATATGCCTCTAATCAATCTAACAAGACAAATGAATAGCAAGACTTTTCGTTTCTTTTTTTTTTTGTGATAGAAAAGTAAACTGTGAGCTCAAATTTCTGATTGACATCATTGTGCCTATCCTAGAACTGATATTCAAGCACGAGGCGTGCATGACGAAAAACTTGACCGACAAAAATGAAGACTGAACCAAAACTAGGTCTGTGAACTTGAGGACAGTTTAGAGAAGCTTCTAACCTACTCAGATGTTTCTTCTTAGCTTTCGATTACACCGATTTGTCTCCAAAATACGAACGTTGAATTCCATTTGCCAAATGAAAACGCAAATGACAATTACATTTACCATCATGACATCTTTTTTGAATGGTTTTTCATTCATGCTCGTTCTTCTGTTTACACACATATCACTAAACTGGCTACAAATTTGTTTGAGAAACACAGGACAACAGCACCGTTTTAACCGTTCAAATTTGCTGGCAAACTTGAGCCTCTGGCTTCAAAAGTTAACCTAAGCGTATACCTTAATTTGTCTATCAGACTAGGATCAGTCCCACATGAGACATACCATTAAAACGCAAAGACTGATTCATGGTTTTTATTTTACATACATGTTAAAAATTATACAATCATATCTTATGCATTTGAAATTAAACCCTTTGGCTGGAATTCTATCCTGAGGTGTAAAATTCTGGTGCATCAAAAGGTTTGAGTTTTACAAGAAATTCAACCCACAGGGACTTACAAACCACATTTACTAACCTTTTCTTCTCCTCTCTGGCACTTAAATTTGATGATAGATGAAACCTTTCTACTGTCATCTTCTGCACACTTCCTGCCATTGGTGTATTCAATAAAGACATTTCCGTCTTGGTCAATCTGAGGTCCACTGTCAATTCGGCCCAGGCTCTGCAGAGGTGACCGCAAAGAAAAGAACAATGATGCATGTGATCATGTGGCTGACATGCTGAGGTGGGCGAGGAAATCTGGGATGTTTGATAACAAATTGGCCAACTTCACGGGTCAGTGATGCTGGGAAACAGTTCTGAGCACCTTCAGGTGCATGGTGACTGTGCACAGTTTGTTATTGTTTTCCGTTGATTCTCCACAATAAGAGAGAATTTTGGAATGAACAAAGAAAGGGGACAGATTGCCCTGGATGTGCAATGAGTTTGCACCATGCATACCACACAAATTATACAATGTTTTCAGAAAGCGTGAAGACTGACACTGTTTAAAAAAGAATATGTGGATGATGATAATATGCTCTTCACTAGACTTTGAAATGCTTTTGCGAGTATTCCATGGGCCTGCCTTGAAAACAGCGTTACCTGCATATCAATACCACCAAAACAAATGCAACAGTCGGTGAAAACATAGCAATCGACATGTCATAATTTTATCTGAACAACTTCATTTTCAGGCAGGTGCACTGACTTTCTTTCGCCTTTCTCAGAACGACCGTTCCAAGACAGTTGCAACTACTGCTGGGTCATTTCAAATGACCTGAACATTGAGGGAGAAAAAAAACATACAAACACTATTCAAATGAACATTTGACATCAAGGAAAGCGAAATGGCACGAAAAGTCAAACGTGGTCTCACCTTAGGTTGTTTGTCTGTCCCGATCTGACACACTGCTGCATTGGGAGGGCACAGCATGCCTTGGATGGGGTTCAAAGGTCTACAGAGATTAATGTACGTCAGGCCTTGCCCATCGATCAAGGACCTCACGGTGTAGTACCCACGCTTTTGCACCAGGGGTGAAAGGTCGATAGTGTTTGTGCCACTTATGACGCTGCACTGAATCTAGAGACGGGAGGGGGAAGATCAAAATTCTTGAAGTGCTACCTCATTTCAAGGGGACACATTTATGCTAAAAAAAAAAAAAAGGGTGCAGGTACACAAAATTTCTAATGCAACAAAGGGATTTGAAAATTTGTAATGATATGTCGATCCTCAGTACCCTGGAAATTGTTGGCTAAGCAAACACCTTGAAGGGTTGATTGCTACATTTTTATGTTTTTAATAGTGTGCTGTTCAACATAGATCACACATGTGGTACAAAATGTTAATCAAATATCTGTTGTAAAATTATAAAAACGTTGATGGTGCATGTGCTATAAATTGTTCATCAAATATTGCTATAAAATGTTGATCAAGCATGTCTTGTAACAAAATTACCAAACATATGCTGCAAAATGTTGATCAAATGTATGACGAAAACTGTTGATCTAACATGCTACAAAATGTTGATTAAAATGTGTGCGTTCAAATGTTGATTGTACACGTGCCATTAATTGTTGATCAAATACTGTAACTACCATAAAATGTTAATCAGAAAGTGTGCTGCAAAATGTTGATGGGGAAGCATGTACTATAAAATGACGATGACTTACTGTACATGTTCTACAAAATGTTGATTATACATGCAATATGACGTTGATCAAATTTGTGCAACAGAATGTTGATCTGTTGATGAAGCTCATGCTTTTAAATGCTAATCTTACATGTGCTATGAAATGTTGAAGAAACTCGTGCTGTAAAATGTTCATCTTACATGTGTTATGAAATGTTGATCCATGACATGTAGACGAAGCTCAGTAGACGAAGCTCAAGCTGTAAAATTTTAATCTTACATGTGTTATGAAATGTTGATCATAATATATATATATATATATATATATATATATATATATATATATATATATATATATATATATATATATATATATATATATATATATATATATATATATATCCTAAACATAACTTCTCACTTGATATGATGACGACTTGGGGTAGCTTTTCTTTCTGCACTAGTCTATACAAAGACCAGGAAATCACTGTGAAATGGACTGCCCCATTTACAGATAATGAATAAAATGAGGATAAGTACTTGTAAAATACATCTTACGAGACTTTTTGCATTTACTTCCTCCAAATCGAGTATAATCATATCTATTTAAAGGGGAAATCAGGCTTTGACTGAGAAAATTCACCTTTAGTTGATTTTTCTTTCGAAACTGATTGTCCACCAAAATATAGAGATGTTGGGGAGGTGTTTGATGGTAGAAGAAACGGTAATTATTGCGTTAATTACGGTTGAATGAGAACTCTTAATATTTGTCAGGTACAAAAAATAAATGTTCACATACAAGACAAGACAGCCTCCTCTATACGAAGGCCAATCACAGCGTAAGACTGAGATGACGTTATATGAATAAACATAACCGAATGTTTAGGGTTCCCATGCTGTTCGTGCATTGCGCAATGCTAAGTAAACAAGAGTTTAGTGATAGTTGATGATACATACAGCACACGTAGGCTACATATGAAACTGTTCAGCCACACCTCCTCATACCTTGAAACGCTGATAGTATTGAATATTCATATTTGATTTGATGAATATGGATGTTACAGACTTTCGGAGTTCTTCACCGATTTTTTGCGAATTTGACTCATTTCTCGAAATTGTCCACATATTTTGAGATAATCTTGATCATATTTGTAAGTTACAACTCATTGTACGATACCGGTGGGGAATTGTAGTGAAATAAATTGTGAAAATAAACCCTGCTTTCCCCTTCAAGAGATGCATGGTACCAAATGCTCTGCCAATGACAAATTCTGTTTATAGCAAATGCCCCCCCTCTTAGGAAAAAAAAAAAAGATTTTTTTTTTTCATTTTTTTCAATGTTGCTGCCAACAGATAATATTCATGAGTATTATCATCATGCCTTTCCCTAGCTGGACAGGGAACGTTGTTTGCTTAATAGATATGCTTATACTTGATTTGGAGAAAGGAAAGGCACAAAAAAATTAATGTAAGATGTACTTCACTGCACCTGTTCTCCTTCAACTTATGCAGGCTTGCTTACACTGTGAATCCTCAAAGGTAACGACCAATAAAATTCATGTTATTAACTGGTAATATGTTTCTATAAATTGTAATTATCTTCCTTGAAGGTAGTCAAGCAAAGCAAGCATTGGCAATGCCCTTGTCCCATCTGCTTGCATTAGGTGCCCCAGCTGCTTGCATTAGGGGAGGAGGAACACAATATTCCTTTGGAAAACCAACCAGTAGTTCAGGTATCAAAATTTCTGATTTGGGATTCCAAAAATGTCCATTTATTTCATTATATGCAAATAATGACAGAACAATGGACTTGCTAGCAGTGTCGAGGGAACTTACAAATTCTTCGCAGGCGGCTGACGTGTGCCACGAGAAATAGTAAGTGCAGTCCTCTGATTCGCTGACAAACACCGGTTCCCCTAGAGTGTCCTCCTCATGGGGGCAGACGAAGTTGATGATGGTGCTGCGTCTGTAATTGTCGTTATGGCACGGAGTGCCATTGCTGTACTGGAGCGAGAGGACCCCATCGTCGAAAAAGACGTCCTTGTTAAATTTACCTGTCACAAAATACCTGGGTGAAGTGGTATCTCTCTGAGTCTGGCATGCACCTGTTGATAAAGGACAAACTATGCAGTCAATGCTTTTCTGGAAATTTTTTGCTATGTCATTTTCTCCTCTTGTGGGCAATGTGGGCGGGAATAGAGGGGGAGACTTGAAGCAGAAATCTGTGAAAGTGTTTTTCCATATATATGAATTTTTTTGTTGTAAAAAGTGAAAACCAAAGTTTGCTGACAAGGAGCTTAGCTGCCGGCAATTGCACAACAACGTACCTTCAGAGCTTTCTTTCATCATACTCCAGCTGTCCATTTGACACTGTCAACTTTGCAATAAATGCCTCAATTAACAGGGCATCGTAACTTACCGATGCTGTCTCCTTCGCAAGGGGTGTCAGTCAGTGCGGTGCAAATGCTAATGTTGTAGACGTGTTGGTCATGGCCGAATATGTTGACGGTTTTCACATTCTGGAGCACTTTCAGATCAAACTGGAAACCTTGAGAGAAAAAATTTTGCAAAAAAATAATAAAAACCAAAGCATTTCCCTCTACATCAATTAAAATTGGAGGTCAAACGGACCAATTGCTTGAACTGACTCCTTCAAGTTTACTGAGCCAACTAGGAGTTGTATTGCATCAACTGTATGATGGGGACTCCAAGGCTCAAACATGTAACCACAGAGATAACTCAAAAACATCTTTCCCCTGTGACTATTTGGCATTCCAACCACCTGTATAGCTGGGGTGCCATGCAAACATTTATTGCCACTTAAAGGGGAAATCATGGTTTATTTTCACAATTTATTTCACTACAATTCCGCACCGGTATCGTACAATGACTTATAACTAAAAAATATGATCAAGATTATCTCAAAACATGTGGACAATTTCGAGAAACAAGTCAAATTCGGTAATGGTATACAGGAGGCTGTCTTGTCTTGTACATGAAAGTTTATTTTTTGTAACCGACAAATATTATGAGTTCTCATTCAACAATAATTACCATTTCTTCTACCTTCAAACACCTCCCCAACATGTCTATATTTTGGTGAACAATCAGTTTAGAAAGAAAAATCAACTACAGGTGAATTTTTTCAGTCAAACCCTGATTTTCCCTTTAAAGTAGATAATGCCTCACTCCAACTAAAATTGTGACGACTTGCCGGTAGTGTTTCTGCTGTCTAAGTTCAAACACTAATCCAAACCAAAAACAACTGACTTGTTTATGAATTTGACTTTGTGGCACCAAGCTAGATGTATGCAGACAGACAAAAAGACAGTCTGCCACTTGAAGTTGTGAATTGAACAAATATTATCAACACTTTGGCTTCAAGCTACTTTTTTTCAAGTGTGCCTTATTACACTCCTAAGGTTAACTTGACAACTTTAACATGTTATCTTCTTTATTGTTTTAGCCATTTTTGGTCAAGATCCGTTGGAGGTATTACAGTTTTCATGGAACTGACTACTGATCTCTTCACTGGTTGCCATGGTGATATCGCTCGTGTACACACTCTAAGTGTACAGCACTTCACAGTTGCAAGAGGTGTTCGAACTTTTAACGGCTAGAACCCATTCGATTCTGAAACCAATTTATACTATTCATCTTGATGTTCCTACTCGTGTGCAGAATAAGAAACATTACTTCACGAAAGTGTCGCCCTTGACACCCTCACCTGTGATTGGATTAGACACGGTGCAACTCTGGCCTGTTTCGTCTTCGTGAGAGATTTGACAGGCTAGTTTGGTCATCCATATAAAGAAGTAAATACAGTTGTCTTCAGTATACTGAAACTGTGGCAGGCTTCCCTGGTAATAGAATAAAAATAAAAACAGAGCTGACATTATACCGCTGCACACAACAGCCGATGTCACAACTAGTGTTTCATCGTTATAAAACTTTAAAACAGAAAAGTTCCAACAACGTTTAACTCCACCTCTGACAGTTCACGTGTACCACATCACATGGCAAATATTCAAAATGGGTTTAAAAAATTTATGAGGCGCAACCAATAAATGGTTCCCCCCACCCACTGCTTAGGAAAAGTAGTTTATCTTTGTTTACTTTTCTGATCAACTGGCTCCTGGTCAGCCTAATCAAGATAAACATGCATATTCATAGAGTTGAAACTATTTGTACAGATTTTATAAGTTACATACTGGTCTTGGTTCACACCCTGATGAAGACTGATGCTTACAATGGAAATTGCGGTTTTACTTTTACAGACCACTTCAGCCCAATTCCAATCCTCTGATATACTTATCACAGGACTTGCTAAGATCTAAAGAAACCCTGATTTTCATGCATTCCTGGAGGTTACTGGAGGTGAATTGATCATCCTATGGTTCTACAGTTATTGACCCTGGATTGGTACACTCATCGGTCTAACTGCCCAAAAATTGATAAATGCAAGGAGAAACATCTACAGTAACTTGATGCAATCTGACAAGGAATCAGCTTTTCCCTGGAAAAATAAAAGGGTAGTATCGTACCCCACTCAGTAAGCTTTCAGGTAGAACTTTCACAAGTTATAACCAACGAAATTAACGTCATACACAAGGGCTACCTCTTCTTGGAGCTTAAATGCTAGGACTTGTACATCTGTGGGGTTAGAGTTATACTTAGCACTGGGAAATGCCACTAAATCCACTTTTTAATTAAATCCCTAAAATTGCATTGTTTGGTGCCAAAACAATGTAGTGGAAATGTAAAAGTGACAACCACAGAAACATTTCAGGATTAAAAGACAGCATTAGATTAAATTTACAAAGTAATGTTCACCAGCCATGAACCAATTAATGCGTCTCCAGTGATGTGGTTTTCCACTGCCTATCCTATGGTGATGTTTCTATCATGACATTGGCTCATATCTAATCCAATCTGATATGTTTAATAAATTTTCTATATCAATCCTTTTGGAGTGCAACCAAACCTTATTAACATGTGGTGAGCCAAACCTACCCATACACATCGGTTTTATGGAATTTTGAACATCAGCCAAAGTTCGAGGTCCCTTAAGTATTGGATTTTTTTTTTTCAAAATCACTCCAAATTTCATAGGGATTAAAAAAAAAGAAATCTAGTGAATGACAAAGGAGTCCCAGTGAATGCATTTATGAGGGCATTTTTTACCTTTCGAATAAAAAATAGCCCTTGTGGGACATCTTTTTAATTCGTGCTTTGGTGGAATGATTGATATGTCAACCCAGTGCCAAATATATTTTCAGGTTGCTGAATATCGGCAAATACAAGCAAATTGGAATTTGCTAAATTTCACTGATCTGATGTGTTACATCTAAACATCGGGCAGATCCAACGTCCTATCCTATTTTCCATCAATCCCTAATTATTGCAATATTTACTAATACCTCATTATGACTGTTTGCATCAAAATACCGGTCTGGCATTCTTGAAAGTAAGGTGGGTAGTTGCAAGAAAACACTACTCCTGTTCCGTTTCTTAACACATCGACCACAAGCAACCAACGCAAACCAGGCTGAGCTTGATTGTGAAATAAAAATTTGCCTACAGTTTTAAGAGAATTATTCAACAGCAGCTTTGAATATCACTAAGAAGATCATGCATGTGGTCTGGGATGAAATCAAGTTAGTGTTGACATGCATGCAATACTGGCCATCAGTTTCAAACCAGTAGCTTAAATCATCTAAAATTTCTATCACTCAGTCAATCAATCGATTGATAGATCAATCAATCAATCTTGCTAACATTTTGTGATCAAACGACTTTTTGCATCTGACATTTCAAAATGTTTTGTGTTTTACTTTCCAGCATTTCTTGTTTTTCTTACACTCATCTTCCTTTACTTTTTCAGTATTCTTCAAATGCAAATGTATGAACCGCATTTTTGTACAGAGAATATATAAAAGGTGACAACAATGATTATGTGTTTCAGCCTCGACAATTAAGTTACCCTGAACACTTCAACTGCAGGTTGGCATTGTACACTTTTAGTTTTCATCTCTTCACACATTATTTTGGGATTTAGGCAATTTTCTCAAACGCATTATTCTTGAGCACAAATGACTGCATTACTTCCTGTGAGAAACTTCTTTTTGGAAAAGAAGGTCCCCTCCCTATTTTGAATAATCTATCATTCAGTTTCTACAGACATGTGGTTTTAAAAATATGATCTTTTTCTATCAAACAAATGCCTCATTTCGCTTTCAAGCTGAATGCACAAACGCATTATCGTTTTGATGATTTAATGTGTTAACAAGGTGTTACTTTGATTCCCTACTGACCCCAATAGACCTCTACCAAAAGCGAGTACTCAATGTGATAAACCAGCAAACGAAATATGAAATCAGTCCAATCTTTTACTTCTTGAGATACTATGTGTACAAGATGTTTACTATTTGACCTGTTGAGCCCAATGACCTTTGACCTCCACCAAAAACAACAGAGTTCTTGTACTCAATGTGGTACAACTATATAATAAATATCAAATATAGTCAATGTTCTCTTTTTGAGATTTTGTGTTTACAAGCTTTTTACTCTTTGAACCCTGTTCACTTCGAATGACATTTCCCCTACAACATGAAAAACAAGGGTTCTTATACTCAATGTGATACATTAGCAAGATCTATCCAAGCTTCCCTCCTTGAGGTATTTTGTTTGCGAGGTAAGCACCACCGACAAACTTACACTAACACACTCTTGTCACCTTGAATGCAGAGGTTACCGCTGCCATTGAAAATGAAAAATCAATCTCTTCCATGACAAAACAAGAAATAATCTAGTGTCACAATATGTCTTCTGGATTGGCCACCCACTCTTCAATGATCTAAGCAGCTGAGACGTAAGATGCAAAAGTGGTCGTTGAAGATGAGGCAAATTATTACTTAATTCATGCAGTTTTTCAAGTATGACAACAAGAGGAACTTACCACTTCATTGGGGTCACAATCAAACCTGATGACGGTGCTTCTTTTGCCATTACCCGATGGGCAGGGATCACCGGAGTCATACCTGAGGACCAGGTGGTCCCCTTCCCTTGTGGGGCCCGTGTTAACCTGGCCCAAGTTTATGTACCTGTGAAAATGAAGGGACAAATGGTTTAGAAGCCATCTGGACCATATTTTTTTTTCTGCAAATGGCAATTCTTTTCTGGGGTTGCCAAATTTCACTCAGCATCTTGTAAATCTAACAGCTAGGTGTCTGCTAAAAGAAAACAGAAAGACATTTGAGAGAACACCACCACTTGGTGCGGTTTTGCCAAGATTTCATTCAAATTGAAGAACAAAAATCTTCATGGGTAAAAAATGAACGTGTCTTCTGCATGGGTCAAGTCGCTTGCAGCGTCCTTGGTCGTCAACACGAGCCCACAGAGGCAGCTAATCTGGAGGTAGGGGGCTCAAAACAGTCTCTTTCAATATTTGAATTATGAGGCTCAATTATTGCACCATTCTTAAATTTCGCTAGCCACAAACTGTGAGGAGAAGTGTGGTTGGCAAGCATGGTTATGTGAGATTTTGGACATAGCCTTGTGGTTCTGTTTCATTAGTAGTCAGAAGGGGCAATTATCTACACCATTGTCATAGTTAGCCAGGACTATGTTAAATCGTGCAGGGTGGCAACCGATAAGAGAAGGACTGGGTAGTTATTGCAGACAACTTTCATCATGGCACATACATGTTTGGTTTAAATTTTGTACGGTAAATGCCAACACACCTGCAAATCTTACAACATGTCGTGGGCAAGGTGAGAGAAGTTATGGGTCAAAAATGTTGACAAGATACTTTTAAGGTCAAGCTTTCTGTCAGCTACATTTTTTTCAGGAAAGAGAGGGTCAATAAAGTAGAGTAGACCAAATCAAGGCAAAGTCAAGTAACAGTTAAGTAAAATTTTATCAGATTCCCAAAGAGAAATTGCATGCTCTCATAAAACATAACAGTGGTTAAAAATGATGGAAAACATCAAAATACATAAAAAGACAAACTAAACACATAAAAAGTACTCCACCGCTGCAAACAAATGTAAAAACATGAATACAGAACAAATATTGAAGAAAGCAACGAGGCAAAAATATGACAGGGGCAAAAATGAAGATACAAAAGTGAAAGAAGAGCTGGTCTACAATAATTAAAGTTGCTCATGTCAAGTTTGTGTGAGTTCACAGAAAGCGAGAAACAAGCTTACTGCTTTTCGCCCCCTGCCACTGTGGTCTCCAGGCAAGCCGCTGCATTTGTAGGGCAAGAAGAACCTAAAAGAACAACAACAACAAGAGGGTCACATTTCATCACATCCACCATTGTGAACTCTTGAAAATGTCGAACTAATTGGTTTAATCAGTTAAACTGCAGAATAATATTATCGTAACTGACAACCCACTGCTGAATTGATTTTCCCAAAAATTTCATTTTTCGTAAATTTCAACTAACCACTGGTAAAATAATACACTGTAGATATTTCACACAAAAATATATCATGTTCTTTTCTCCTTATTTGGATGAAAATACAATAAAAAAAAGAGTCTTTGTCTTGTTCCTAGGGGTTCTTTCTAAAGCAATTGCTCCATGCAAAATACCTTCCTACTCCTCATTTTCTGACTAAAAATTCAAATCAAATTGACTCTGCAAAGCTTCTTAAATCCAGAATTCTGTTTTCTGATATAGAGAGGACCATTGCAGTGTTGAAATTTGAAAGAGAATACATGCACGTGGTCCAGGCAGCAATAAATTGTAATAACCACACCACGTTCTAGAACACTTCTTGGGTTCCACATACTTGACCAAACCCTCAAAACAAAGACATGGACAACCGTCCTGGGGAAATAGTGAACTTAAGGGGTAATAGGGCTAGAACATTTACTGCAGGCAGCAAACAAACTTACAAGGGTGTACGGTTGATTAGCTGGGTGATATGTGACGCAATTTGGCACGTACATTACTAGCTGATCGAGTGCATTCGTCTTACGAAGTGTGTGAAGATAACGACATGACGAATATACTCGTCATGGGCGGTTGACTGGTTGATGAGAAATGATGAAATTTACTGGCAGTTCTACGCAAGTCATTTCATCATACTTTGAAGTGAAGAAAACCAGTGGACCAGTTTTTCAAGTGATAAATACATCCAGACTATTTTAAACTGGCTATAGTCATGTACAAAAAAAAAAAAAAACATAAAAACAAAAAAAAATATGAGACATTATATGTTTGCTTAGATTTCTGATTGATGCCACTTAAAAGAAACACAGCAAAATTAAGAGAAATGCTTAAACTTTTGATCAATAGCAGAAAAACAAGCACTAGGAAGAAACTCTTGTTACCTTTAAGACAGAAGACTCATGTCTGCTTTCTAACCGTAAGCCATCTGGGCTGGGTTTTATGCAAATGGGTGACAACGGTACCGGTGTCAATCACAACCAGGAGAGAAACTTGGTTTATGTATAACTAGTAGATTACATTGATGATGTTTGACATCCTTGCCATTATGCTGTAAGTGCATGAATGGTTTTGCCAAAGACAAGGATGGTCCCTGCCTGTGTGGGGGGGGGCTACTGGTAAAAGCCACACAAAGAGAATGTGTACATCTAATTTTCTCTTTTATAGAGAAATACCGTTTTTGGATTCCCTTCTGAATCCTTCGATCATCATTGCTTTTTATTCTTTGCTTGCTTTGCGTCCTCTCCCATCCATCTGTCCCATCAACATGACCTTCCGACCTCCCACGGACATTCCCCGCAACTCTTTCTTTCACCTGTCTCATCTCCCACTAACCTTTCTTTTTTGGTCCGTTCCTCAAGGAACGACAAACTGTCAAATAGAAGACCTCACTTGCTCCGTTGCTAGACACGTCGAAATTGTCGTCAACATTGAGCAATGGGGCAAGGTCAAACTGGCCTTGGTCGTCACGGAAACTGCACTCCACCTGGGGGAAAGGGGGACATGCCAACGGGGTCACCCATTCAAACTGGTACGTGCAGTCCACGGTTTCTCTGATGAACTCTGGATGTCCGTTGTCTGTAAAAGTATCAGAATATTGAGGAAAGTGAAATCAAAACTGTAATTATTAGTCCAGCAAACATAAACTAGAAACGAGTCACCTTTGCAGAAAAGAAAAAAATTTCCACCAGTGCCAACGTTGTAAATACATTCCTCATAACATGCTCATTCTTCAGCACTGCAACACAGCTACCGATGGTGGAGAAATGTGAGACAATTAGTCATGTATTCAGGTATCAGTTTGAGAGACAGACTTTTGTGACTGGAAGAAAGCAGAGAGTGCTACACAGTCATTTCCTTCATCATGAAATACAATTTGCAACGACCGTACCTCCATCCTCAAATCTTGGGAAACATCCACCAGCCCTTCCTCTTTTCAATCTACACTACATCACACTAACTGCCTGCAGAACAGTTACATCATGTTTCGAAGTCAGTGAATAAAATGTGACCAGTCAAACATGCCCCATGACAGATCCCTGCTCCTCGAGCACATACCACTGGAATTAGCCTCTCAAGTGTTCTTTTTTTCACCTGGCGATAAAAACCCGGGGGTATTATTCAAGAGGGTATTTGTCCAGGTGTTAATTGTTAAGTGACTCAATCAAAACAAATGATGCTGTTAGAGATCTTGGTCATTAGTTTTCTGCAATTAAACTTTTTGAGAATGCTGAAACTGAAACATGACTCAAAGGGTATTAAACACGATTAAAGGAACATTAAACTCAGAGTTGTCTGACCAGAATGCACAAATGGGTTGTGGTTTTGATGACTTCATGAGGATTTTTACGAATCTGCTGTATGATGACTGATGTGTATTATGTCTCAACATGCACGGCTGCATATTGCAATTACAGTGACGCAACACCTACACATTACATATAAGATCATACAAACTTCCCTCTTCGAGATATCATGTTTACTTTGTTACCCCAGTTTGATCACTTTTGACCTCAAATGACCTTTGACCTCCATCAAAAACAATGAGGTTTTTGTACTTAATGTGATGCACCTACACATTACATATGAGATCTGTCAAAGCTTCCCTGCTTGATATATCCCATTTACTAGGTTTTTCACAATTTGACCTCTGTTGACCCCAAATGACATTTGACCTCCACCACAAACGATAGAGTTCTTCTACTGAATACCAAATATAAGATCTGTCCCAGCTTCCATTCTTGACATATCCCATTTACAAGGCTTTCACAATTTGACCCTGTTGACTCCATACACTTTCTATTTACCAGATAAGGAATTTACCTGATAAGGAATCATCACAGACAAAATTGATCGCAGTCGATCTCTCGTACGTTCCGGTGTGACAAGGAGCGCCCCCAGTGTAGTTAAGCTTCAAGATGCCACTGTCGTACATCAGATTGCCATTCACAATTCCTGGGAAAGTAGGAAAAGAGAAGAATGATACTGACAACTTAGCAATCACAAAGGGATAAAATAATCGTGTCTGCGTCTCAATTTGGAACTTGTGAAAACCAAATTGCAAATTGAGTTTCATGTAATCTTCACAAAAGTTGCCAACCGATACATAATCTTTGCACCCTGAAAAGTTGAACTCTCTCTTAAATTGTACGAGCCAAAGTCACATCTTTGCTTGTGGTGCATATTTGAGTGAGTTAGATTTTAATTTAAAAGTTATTAACACCCAAATGCAGCCTAGTTTTTAAATCTGTTTAATTTAAAAGGGTTGACATTGAGTAGCATTAACTTCCTATCAGTTTATTCACACTATTTGCATCTTAGTAATGAGCCTCGAAATTTTCCAAAAATCGTCTGCCAGGAACAGAGTCTGAAAACGGAAGGCAACACTGGCCTTGAGCTGCCCTCAGGATAGCTCCAGACCTAAGACTGTCATAATGACTGACAGTTAAATTTATTGAAAGAGGGATGGAGCATTGTGCATCGGTCATTGCAAATGACAGCAGACTGTGATTAAAAAATGAACAGTTGCTACGGCGACAGCAAATACTGTATCCACAACACCAGCAGAGCAGGTAACAAAAACCCAAATCCAAAATGTTCAGGACACATACATGGATATAGTCAACTGAAATAGAGGCACTCTTATAATGCACTTCAAAGAGTGTACCCATGGTTTAACCTTTTAAAATACAGATATTCACAAAACACTTTTAAAATATATAGTTCTCTCCAAAGTTTAACCTTGTAGTGTTATATTTACATTGTTTTTTTTTTTTGCTTGTTTTTCTTGTTGCACATTCATGAGGTACTTTCAATCGGTGTTAATATTTAAAAAAAAAAAACTTGGCATAAATATGACGATAGGGATTTCTATTTTTACGCCAGAATGTTAATTTCGGTTATACATTTCCAACTTTCAAGTGTAAATTAAAAGAATATAAGTAATAAAAATTGTGAGTCTGTCCTAGCAACATGCCAGATATACATATCATGATCATGACAAATTTCATTCCAACCTCCTGATTGGTCATCGAAAATATCAAACAGAGGAGTGTCCTTTCACATGTCCATTGAATTGATTTGAACACAAAGACAAGAGCCAGTAAGAAGTAAAAACAACCATTCTGGCTTGAAGTGCAAACACTGTTTTCAACGAAAATAGTTGGTGCTGGTACTTCTGAACATGTAGATAGATCGATGATTGTGACTTCTGAACCAAAATGCTGACCTCCCAGGTCCAGTTTATCCAAGTTATTCAACTTTTTATGTTCTCCCTACATTCCTTCTTGGTCATGTTACATTTTCATAGTAGTTGCACCTTAAATCTATGATAAAATACTGCAATAGTTGTCAAAGTTCCAAGTTTACAGGAAACACTAGTACCTGCAACGTATGACTTTTGACCATCAAGAGACTGTTGACAACCGCCGACGTCGGCCACCGCACAATTGCCAGTCGGTGAAACGAGGCTTTGGCACACATTTATGGTGTATTTGTACCCTGCCGTGTTGACAACATAATCATTCTCGCTGTTATAGAGACTGCTGAGGTCAAACTGGTAGCTTAACTCGTCTACAGAGACTCTGCAATCCTTTCCAGTTACTCTCTGTGGAGTACCATTAAAAAGAGATGCTTAAGGTTGGTTATTTGTACAATGTATGGCGGGGACACTTAGGAACAGGGTAGCAAATTTCAGGCCCCGGTCTTGGCATTATCTGTCCAGTCTCCAAAATAGCCAATGGAAATTATAATATGTCAAGATGCTATTAAAGACAGTGTTTCTGAGGACATGCACTACAGGAACATAACATGAGCTGGAGTCGTTCAGCCATGACAGTCTTATGCCAAAAGATTTACTTTTATACAAACATCAGTTGACATACATACATACATACATACATACATACATACATACATACATACATACATACATACATACATACATACATACATACATACATACATACATACATACATACATACATACACACATACATACATAGATACAGATACATACAAGCATACATACATACATACATACACGCATACATACATTCATACAAATACACAAAAGAAGGCATTTGGCATTGTAATATGCATTTCAGAAGAGACAACTTCTCACAGAGTATCAAAACCTTTTCTCATAAAGACATTTCCCTCAAGATATCCATACCATATGAAATGAAAAAGCAGAACTGTCAGGATTTGTCTTGCTGGGAAGTATCAACATGTGGTTAGGCTTTTTGTTGTACATCTAACTACATTAGGATATAATTATTGTAAATTTGTGGAAGGTTTCACTACATCTCTTTTTTCTTCATTTTTTTTTTATTAAATAACATTTATATACATTAAAAGAGTATAGGAAGTGGTAAAATACATCTTACATAACTTTTTGCACTTTCTTTCTCCAAATCGAGTAGCATTATACCTATTTAAGAGATCTGTGGTAAAAAATGATCTGCCAATGACAAATTTTGTTAGAGAGCCCCCCCCCCCCAGTAGCAAGAAAAAACCATTAATATTTGAATTTTTCTTCTGTTGTGGCCAGCAAGATAATATTCATGAGTATGTCTTTTATGTCTCCCCCCTAGCTTGAGCATGGAATGTTGTTTCACAGAAGATTATCAATGTTTACCTGGACCTGTCAAAATCTGTGTGACTGAAAAAACTATAAATCTAATTTCAGCTTAGGTGCACCACTCTTATTTCATCTATTGTCTGCTTGGTACATATTTATTTGCATTCTCTTATATCGTCATTCTGTGACAACAGCAAAGATTTTATAGCTTCTTACACTTTTGCATGTACATGGGGCATTTTACAAGTGAAAATGGATGTCACAAAAGATCAAAAAGTTGAAAACTGCAAAAATGGAATATGGCAAGTGGAGATCCGTATGTATCTTTTCGTTAGGTGGAAAATCAGGGGCTCCTGCTGGTGAGTACTGGATTATGACTGTAAGCACTAGGTGACTGTAAGCACTAGGTTGGGGACTGCAAAAGTGATGAATGTTACAGACTGGGGATGTTATATGCATATCCCTGCAAAAACCAGAAGACTTTCATCACTGGCAAACCTTACCTTGAGAGGGCAAGCAGCTGGCGTTTGCCACGTGAAGATGTACTCACAAAATTCAGACACTGACTGGAATATCGGTGAACCCTGCAAGAGTGACAGGTATGTGTATAACATTTTGGCAATTCATCTGCTAGTTCCACATTTACCATAAAATTCAAATCAAAATTGACAAACTGACAACATCACTGAGTTGTCCTAGCTGTGTTGTCCATGCAAATTCAAATGATGACCAGGCACCTAAAAATGCAACTTCACAAAAGAGCAGATTTCAGATATTAGAGTACAAAATTGAAAATATACATGGTTCATATTTTACTTATATTTATTATCTTTTATGGTATCCCAGAGGTACGCTTATTTGGTTCCGAGCGCCCGGGTAATTTTGACGTGTCCATCTCAGGGGATTCAGCTTCTAATCAAATCAGACTCTCATGAAAAAAAATATTCTCCTGAGTTGAAAAAGCAGAAAACAGTGCCGCATATTTGTGGGCTTTTTGTGGACTAATGTCTGGTGAAATAAACAAGTGCCAGGTATTAACCCCCAGTGCCATCCTGGCTGGCAAATCCCTGGTATTTACATGATTTTTACCCCTGCCAGCCTCTCGCTTTTTACCCTGATTTTCTTCATGTTGTTTCAACACTTTTTTTTCTGTTTACTGTTCCTCCTTTCATTGTAGTTATGTTGGCCAGACTAAAGAAGATCCTTTACCTTCAAAATTAGCATGGTGAAAATCTGCTTTTTTTCATATACAAATATTGCAGTCTGATCAATTTACTTTGCATGAATTAAAAAGTGCTCCACACTTTTAATCATTTGTAAATTGAACTGAAGGAATTAATAGATCACATCAAATCAAATTTATGCAATGACATACATGCTCACAGACTGCAAAGGTACACAAATTCATGTACTAGATATAAAATTACTAAAATTAAGAAAATAAATTTTGAAATGTAAATTCAGCCAAATAAAATTCAGACAAGAAAAACTGTAATACCACTCAAAAAGCTTGTGAATAAGAGTGCGGAAGTTGGTATAAATGTACTCACAGGTGTTTCAGAACACTCAAAGTTGATTCTGGTGCTTGTCCGCACAGAACTGTCACTATCACAAACATCGCCCTGTTCGTACCTAATGGTCAGGGTACCATCATCAGCTGCTGACGGCATGGCCTGAACGTAACCTAGGTTGGTTGCAGTTTTCTTGACCGAATCTGTTCGACAAGCAGATATCGGCCCACCTGTGTTGAACCAATGCAAACAAGGTCAAACCAAAAGAACCAAAAGTTTGTGTCAAAGAAGAAATGTAACTATAGAGATGTAGAATTTCTAAAGTGATTGCCTGAGTACTGAAAAACCCAAAAGATAAGATTGTGTTTGATCTTAACTTTTTCTCTACTTGTTAATGTACACGTGACATAGTACATGAACGGACTAGGTCTTTCAATGAAGGAAAATGACACTATCTACTTGGGAAAGCAATGGGATTGGCATAAAAAGAGTAAAAAACAGAAATCATATTTGAAAATTAACAGTTCTTAACATAAGCCCCTGCATAATGAATATGCAACAGTACAGGTCTCACAAGTGTATCAAAAATATACTACTCAAGGGGTCGCTCCTTGGTAGGTATCAGGAATTGTAGTATTTGGTGAAGGGAAGCACTGTATTTACAAAAAATCTACGAAATGAACACAACATTGCGGAGTGAGTTGTTTTGACGAACTGAATATTCAGTACTCGTATACTTCCTATTGGCTTGCTCAAAGAAGCACGCTGTTGATTTGAATGAAAACTGTCAACCACTACATTATCATATTCTTCACTTTTTTGTCGTTATGTTATAAGAATTTGAAATCATACAGCAGAATTAACCAGCTGAAACTTACATATTTTCCCAGCTTGTTTGAGTGGTGTAATTGAAAGCCTTACTAAACTTTTGGAGATGAAATTTCAACGTTTTTACTTTTTGCCTACGCAAGCAATCACTTTATGAGGAAAGAAGTACGACTCCAAATCAGAGAGATTGATATTTGCTTTGTTTCCAGTATGCTGGAAGACTTCAACAGGGGCACAAATTAGTGAAACTTCAAAAGCCTTTATCTACTTCCCAAATGTGTGACATATGAAACCAAAGCTTCGCTGAAGAGATGTGTGGTGAAGGGGAGTGGGGACTTGAGGGGTGTGAAGACAAAAATTAAATTCAAAATGAAAAATCTAGTAGAAATTTGCTAAATAGAATAACATCATGTAAGAGAGAATAATATGAGACCAGTTCCAAATACGTTTTGTTCAGACTTGATAACGCCTCTGCCATTAGTCCAACTGACAACCCATTACAAGGTTGTGTAAAATGAACAGAACTAGCATTGATATCCTATGGATAGTCATCTCCAAACACAACAAATGAGTGCTAGGAGCACGGTCTAACGAAAGAATGTTCAGAGAAACACTCCACAGTACCTACAGCAGCTTCACTGGAGGCATCAAAATCTACATGGGTAATGCTGTCCTCTGTAAAAACTTTCTCAATTCAACTGACATCAGATTCAGCACAGTTCCTGTACCACGTCTGTACAGGTAGCTGTATGTTCAGAATGTTGGTTACCATGACGACCAACGCTTCGTCAAGTTGATGAAAGGAAAATTCTTGACACACTTGACTGCATGTAATGTAAAGGGCACTGTATGGGTTCAAAAACTATTACAAACCATGGCAGGGACTGATTTCTGGATCCAAGGAATAAAGAGGCCTGCAAACATTGATGTGGTAACTGATGTGCTCCTGTCCATCTCTGGTGTCCACCGCCTCCCAGTTCCCATCCTCTTTGGCGAGGGACGACAGGTCGTACTGATGTCCCGCAGAATCAGAGACCAGGCAGTCCACTGACTCCGGGAGACAGGCCAGTGGGGTCTTAAAGTCGAAGTGGCATTCTTCGGTACCATCACAACTGACCGTCTCCGGCAGTTTGGTTGTCGCAGAGATGTTGCGACGACAAGTGAAGGTTATGACAGCCTTCCTCACGTGGCCCAAAGAACCTGTGAGAGAATGTCACAGAGACAAAATTTTGAGAGAATATTCCCACACAGCCGTATGCAATGACTGCAATTGCTGGAAAAAAGAGTCTGATAATGTTCAGTTTTAGAAAAAGGTTTTAGCAGTAATCTTCTACATAACATCATAGTTTAACTCTGTTCCAAAATGATGCCTCTTTTATGGCCTTAGACTTTTGGTGCCACATTATCGAAACTTCTTGTCCAACAGATTCTCTTCTCTGGTACCAGAATTTACATCAAACACAAAGTAAAAAATTTGAGAAAGGCGGCCCAGATAAGTTTCTTACCTGTGCCCTCTCCGAAGTAGGTCAATGTCAAGAGGCCATCATCCGAGTATGTAAGGTTCGAGTTGGCTACTCCTAGGGATACCCAATTCTCTCCATCTTTGACACATGCTCCAGCCTGTTTACCTTCTATGTTAGGACACTGGTTGTCGTCCATACCTTGGCAAATGTTGATCTAAAGGAGTTAATGATGAAACAATTGCTAAGCTAAAACGACAGACACATCAAATGATAAACAACTCTTACGGCGTCGTATTGACTATCAATGCTACCAATGTGGAAAGCAGTTAATGGCAAAGCACTGATATATCTAACTGAACGAACCACACTCCCTAGATTGTCATGGATGGTCTGCGAGGAAAAAAGCTTCATAGCTATCCCAAGAGGTTCCATATCTACTGGTGATAAGAGCTTTCTGTTGTTGCTCCCTAACTTTGGAACTCTCTCCCACTTAACATTCACCATTGAACTTATTTACATAACCTTTAAAGACCAATCTTAAAATAACATGAAAACGTACCTGTTCACTACTGCTTTTGATTTAACTGTTCTTTAGTGGTGTTTTGTTCAGCTTCTTGTTCTAAGTGTTGATCTGCTATGTCCCTTTTGCACCTCAGATTATATATTTCAAAAGTAGATGGTGCTATGTGATTTCTAGGTTATTATTATGCTATTAACATTATCATTACCGTATTCAGAGAGAACGACAAGTTAACGCAAAGTGATTTGAATTGAACATTATAAAAAAGTGAAAACTTTTATCCTGCCAGACAAAGTCCACAGCTCACTTTCATTCAGTGCAAATCACAATTTCCCCCTTCAGACATTTTTCTCAGTCCACCTTCCCCAACCCCCATTAAAACCCCAGACACTCACCCGAGTACTAGGCAGATCCTCTGTTTCCTTTTTTGGTTCATAGAAATCACCTTGTGCGAGCGAATTGAGATTAAAGGTGTAACCAGAATTGGTGTCTTTGACGGTGCAGTCATTTCCCTTTGACGTGGAGATCGGACAGGCGGCCTCCGTCTCCCACATGAAACTAAACAGGCACCCATCCTCCAGCACATCTAGAAGCACAGGACTGCTTGCCTGGCAAAAGGATTAAAACGATAAACCATCTCATTTAAACTGTGCAGTTTCAGCAGAGAGTAAAAGAATGCATCTCGTAGTTACCATGTTTCTGTGACATTCTCTTGCCACAAAGTGATATAAAATACCATGTTGACCATTCCTACTGTAAAGCGATCATGTGGGATAGCCGACATAGTACCTCTGTGGCTGCGGCCACTATGTGCCTGCTGAATGTATGTGGCTGGAGACCGTATGAAGCTGACACTCGGTAGGGTGTGCCAGCGATGACCAGAGCTTCCTTTCACAGAGCCCAAATTTGATGAACATAATATTCATGGCCATTGGTCTAAAGCTTATGCGGTAGACGGTGTTCAATAACTTGAATCATTGTAAGTAATTAGTGGTCCCCCAACACAAGGTACCATGGAGTACCAGGGAAGAAAGTCCAGTTAAATCGACATGCACAGCTACGTATGATGGTAGCAGTACTTTTCCACTAATTGAAAGACTTTCTTCAGCCAATTGCCAAGGAGCTGCAAGTAAAGTTTACGTAGAATATCCACCGAGTTGAAAGAAAGTTGACTACAAAGCTTGCAGATATTTGTTTGTTTTTTCTTGTTTTTGTAGGGATAAGTTGAACGAAAAATACTTGTCTGCTACTCAGGGTACATGTAACTATGACCAGAATTCCTTTATTTCTATAAAGAAACTCTTGCTACTATTAAACCAGTAAACTGTAGAATTTAAATATCATACGGTACCTTACATCCCACTGTCTAATAAAGAAAAAAAATGTCTTTTTTGATAAATTTCAAATTAATGCAAGGAAAATACAACGCTGTAAATATTTAACACAAAAACATGTCATTACATTATTTTTCTCCTTTTTTGAAGCCAAAAAAAATGCCAAAGGCAGCATCTTTATCTTACTTGTAGCATCACCATGTTAGGCATACAAGAAATTGTTTGGCGCCACAACTTCCCAGATGGCCTGATATGGTGTGTCCCCTGAGTGCTACGCTACATGTTTCAGTTGTGAAATTGGGATGTTGCAACTGAAAATACATGCTGCATGTTGCTAGAAAGGGTTTGTTGGAGGAGAATTTTCAGAAGAGAGGACTATTCAACGTCCAGCAACATGTGGATCTGAAAGGAGGAGGAGAGGCAGATCGGAAATCAGACTGCCTGGGAGCATTCTGGGCAGACGCCTGCTCCGACTTCCATTCTCTCGCTCCCCTCTTGCACAAATGACTCTAATGATGCCCTTGAGGAAATCACCCGCTATATTACAAATTTCCTTGAGGTGTAAACAGAAACATCATCAACCTTCTAACAGGGTTACTGTTTGTCATGCACCAGCTTCACCAGGGTTCCTTACCAATTTTCCAGGGAGGCATCTGAAATGGATCCTGGTTTCTATCATCTTCTGTCCATTGCTGCAAAGACTACCATTGGCGTACGTCATCAAGAGGTTTCCCTCGCTCTCGACGATCGGAGGAGACCGTGCTACTCCCAGATTCTTTATGCCTTCACTTTCCTTCAAATTGTATAGAAATTGCACTTTATAAGCAAGAATTCACATTACAGATATCAGACTGCCTTATCGTACTTCAGAAAGTGTTCCACCTCCCCCAACATTTTATCCCTCCCTCTCCCATTTACCCCTCCCCCCAGCAACTGTGTGAGATATCCCTGACTACATGTCATTGACAGGAAGTCAATAATAGCAGACTAACCTATCAATGCAGCGGCTGATTCAATGGATTCCCCAAATTTTGGTGACATAAAGAAATTGGGGTGGAGTGGGGTGGCTGTGGATATTCTTAGTATTTATAGGTTAACATTTAAAAATGGTTTCCAAAAAAAAAAAAAAACCAAAGCCAATTCATGTGAAATAAGTTTTAACCACATAACCATGTGATTTTTCAATCAATATTAAGCCATAAAAGTCTAATACATGATTTCATTTAGTTTACAATTATTTGTTTATGCATTTAATGCGCTGATTTTTCCACAATGACAAAATTACCCCCCTGCCACCCCCCCCCCCCCATTGTATTCTTACTTCCTCGCCGTCAAAGGTTGTCTGACAAGCAGCTGCAAAAGGCCCGCAGAATGGAAGTGGATTGACAGGACGGCAGACGTTGATGTAATACTTCTTGGGGGCACCACGGCTGTCCACGTAGGACCAGTTGTCCTCGTCCAGGGCTTTTGACAAGCTGTGATATTTCAAAAGTGAAGGAAAAGATGACAGGAACAAAAAAGTTCAACCCATGTTTTCATTGCAAAATATCACACATTTGAATATGAGAACTTGGCATAATAAGTACACATACAGCAAACAGAAGCACTGCTTGCTGTATGAATGTGCTTTACAGACACTTTCCTTTCTCTGATTTTATTTTTCTTTTTCATTCAGAGGGAACAGCATTGTTTGAAAATGTCAGACACAAACAGTTAAGTGTCTAGTTTTTTGGCAACCTTTCATTTCTTTCACCCTTTCTGTTTACAAGTACTTCTTGAATTCAGAATATATATGGATGTATGGAAATGCAATTTTAAATTGGATTCCAAGGAACAGCTTTACAAGAGGAACAGGCAACCAATTTCCTTGAAAGAGATGAGGCAATGCTCGTCTGTGCTTGAAAATGCTTCATAAAATACCTGAAACTGCTTCTCCTAACACGGCTGCAGTTTATACCATGAATGTACTACAAAACAAACTAGAAATACCATGCACCTACTATTGCACAAAATGCTTGGGGAATGAATTTGGTGTATGTTAGCAGATTTTTTTTTTTTTTTTTGTGTATTGCAATGTCAAAAGCTGCAGCTTGACTTCAGGAGATTAAGTTCCCTACACATTTCCACTTTCCTTTAAAATCCAAACCAAAAGCAATTATCCTGCTGAATAAAATTACCAGCTGTAATGGTTACCTTAGCCCCAAATAAGGGCTTACCTGGAAAGGTCATACTGATGGTGCAACGTCTCGTCTGTGACAATGCACTCGACCGGGGGCTGGGGGCAGGCATACTTTGTGTGAAACTTGAACGTGTACACATAGTCTGCCTCGGCCACAAACTCGATGTCCGCGTCCGCGTTGATGTCACAGAGAAATACAATGTCAGCCTGCCGGGAGAACACGTACATTACGATTAAATCCCTGGTGTTTGGTTCGGCCCACCTTTCACAATAATTTTTGCCAATCTCCCTTTGTACTAGATGGCAACCTTTGATTTGACCTGCATTTCACAGCCGTGTTCACGCCTCTCCTAAGGATCTCTGAGGGCAATGGCAAATTTGTATGTGATGGCAGCATTTCATTTAACCTGTGTTTCACAATCATGTTGCAACTCTCAACAGAGCATCTGGGGACAACGGCTTTGTATACATAATAGGA
The DNA here is from genome assembly GCA_021234535.1 of Stichopus chloronotus. NCBI lineage: Eukaryota > Metazoa > Echinodermata > Holothuroidea > Aspidochirotida > Stichopodidae > Stichopus > Stichopus chloronotus. Next base: position 16,618,985 of record CM037845.1, on the reverse strand, counting down.
GTGTTACAATAAACCTGGGTTTACTTAACAATCACGTGACAACTCTCACCGAATAACTTGAAGTAATCGCAAACATGACCTTGGCAGTGTCAGACTTAACACAACACATGCAGAAAGACTACTTTAAAGGTAACTACCTTGACACATCCTCGTGGTAAACTCTAGAAAAATGAAATCGATGACCTTTGCCCAGGTGCTTATAATAAAAAGTCACAACCAGATCCTACGATAGCATGATCAGTGAAGAAGCTTCTTCATCTAGGTTGCCTTGGGAAAACTACATTTATTTCTTGTGAAACAACTGCACTTTCCTTATTAAGGTTTCGCAAATTAAAGCTAGAGAGTTCTCTGGTTGTCATGGATACAGCTATTTTTCAGTTTAACTGGTAATTGTTTTGGTTTTTTCGTCTCCAGAGAAGAGACACTTCAAATCACGGCCCATGGCCATAAAATGTAAAGATTCATATCACTTACCAACCAAATTCCCAGTTTCAATGTCAAATGGTCATCGCCTCTGTCACAGAAAACCTTGCTTGCAACTAAGCGAAGGTTGCTAAATTTTATTGTCAATCATAAAGCAAATTCTTAGAGCTGTTCTTACGATGTACAGTGATTCTTTTGGATTCTTCTCTCTTTCGTTTTGATCAATGGCGAGGCCAACATACATGCACATAACAAACAGAGACAATGAAAACGACACCAGTTTTCTCACCTGTCTATGGACGACCCTATCCTGAATGTTGTACGTCGATCCCATCATGTAAGACAGTTTTAGGACACCGTCAAAATATTCAAGGGTTGAATTAGCCAGTCCTAGAGTGAAATGATTGTTTCTGCAAGAAAATATTTAGTGGTAAAAGGAAAAGAAAGAAACAAAAAACCACAGTCCAATTAACACAGAGTATTTTTGCTATTTTATGCCATGACTGCTTTAAGATCAGAGTGATGAAGTTCACAGCGAGACCCACAGAATCTCTATACGAAAAAGTCTGTTCTGAAGATGCCCTTTGGACAACCAAGTTTGGTGAGCGCTCAATATAAATAAAAGGTGTTACTTCAAACTTCTGAAGCAAAGTCATGAAATGTGGTGATGAAGTTGCAAACAACACAATCTGTGTTCATGGTACAGGAGAATCAAAACATATTATAAGGTGATATTTGTCAGAACAAGTAAATTTTGAAATGTAATGACCACATTGTACACATTAGTACTCCCCTGGGATACCAGATAAAATTACTGAATTTCAATGATGCATCCCAATCAATCCATGAATGACACATAACAGTCAACAAAACTAAAATTAAAATAACATAACTTTGAACTCAGTCAAGTCAAACAATGTGTACATGTCATTCACCACTGTCAATTAGTACTTTTTTTTAAATTTGGACCAGGCTACCTAGGGTCCACATTTGCTACTCAAAGATATAACTTCTGTTACGCTACAAGTTCCTTGCATTCACAATAAATTTGTAACACGAACAGTAAAGAAAAAAAAAACTCTGAGAGAAAGTTTTGTTTTTCTTTGTCACATGCACAATGTACATTAGCTAAATTTTCAATGCAGTAAGCAAGTTCAGAAACAGGTCCTGAAATCGTCGGTAGGGTACCATGATACCCAGCACGAAGACTACCGACAGAGATGAAAACTGTGGTAGAGGGGTGAAATGCCTCCCAAAACATTTTTCTCTAAACTCACGAGTCCTTCTCTTTCTGACAAGCACCAGGTTCTGGTGTATCACCACTGTTGCAGGGGGTGCCTGTGACTTTGTGGCATACGTTCAAGGAGTATGTGTATCCACCGACATCAACCTTGTAATTTCCTTCCTGTTTGGTCAACGGACTGAGATCGAAAGTAAATCCTGTGGATGGTAAAAAATATACAAGTGTGAAGTATTAAGTTCCACCTGGTATCTCTAACAAACAACATAAATTTGTAGGGGAATAAGAAACATTACAGCAAATGTCAAAATCTACTGTACTCAGCAGTTAAATGAAATCTATGCTTCTAACTTGTTGGTATTAAAACTAGGTCTACTTTTTGAGAAATTTGCCACTTCAATCAAGGGTTACTAAAAAACAGAAAGCAACTCCTACTGAGTCAAAAGATATTATCAAATGAGAGTAACATACAGTATCACCTGATACTGGATGATACAAGCAAAAAAGAAAAAGTTTTGCACCGAATAATGGGTATCAGTCTCAAAATCTCGTAATAGCTGTTAGCAAAGTAGTACCAAATATCTTTCCGTCTCTGTTTGGGATGGAGGGAATTTCCAACAATCCTTGTCGGTTGCAGTGTGCATGGTCTGGAATGTACCATGGTAATGGAATGTAACATGAGATAGTAAAAATAAACCAGTTGTGATTGCAAAAAAAGTAAATATGAACCTGCATTGCTTAGTGGAGTGTTCCTTCTTTCTTTGCCCTTTTCTTTCACTTGTTTTGTTTTTGGTAAAGCATTTGATTGCAGTCAATACAAATACACAAGTCCAACATGAAACAATTTCGACAAGCTAACAACTATATACTGCAAGAGTTACTTTCATTGCAATCAGGCACAGAATTGTGAGCACAGAAGGGCACTGTAATAGCTTACAGTATGTAACCTACATTTTGGAACAAAACAAGGTCATCTATGAATGAATGCATTCAATACAGTTTACCACCAAAGAGACACCTGTGCACAGACTTGCAACATTCACAAAAATTGCATTGATCTTACACAAAAAGATGCTATGGAATCTTCAGCATTCATACCTGCATCCTCATCAAACACTTGGCAGTTTTCTCCCATCCTTCTGCCCAAGGGACACGCTGCAGCGGTTCGCCACTGGAACTCGTACTCACAGGAGTGGCTAAGTTTACGGACAAGAGAAGGTGCACTTTCCATGTCACCTGGAGAGAGATTAATCAATCCAAGAAAAGCTATGCCCAAAGTCAATCGAAAGGAATGTCATCTGCGATGCTCTACTCTCTTTCTCTCCCAACAGCCATCCCATCCACCCACCTCTTCTTCCACCAGCCCCTCCTTCTCCCCCTATGTCAGGTTACATCACCTTTCTCAAGGCAGGATACAGAACTTTGAAATTATGCAAATCTTTGCACGAGTTGGCAGGAAAAAATTAACTTCAAATCGCCTTAATTCAGACAAGTGACACATCTATCCTTTTCTTGCACACTCTTAATTCCTCAGTCAACCTCCATTCAAGTAAAAACAAATTAACATATTTTAGAAAAAAAATAAGCCACAGTGGGTTCCTGAAATACGCTGACAGCAGTGGTAACAGCAACCTCTTTAAACTAGACATTGTGAAAGAGAGGTTTCAAGGACTATAATGGCCACAGCCATTGCTATTAATAGAAAAATCTGAATTATGTACTTCCACGGCTATTTCCCAAAATGAACACATAGACTGCAGTTTTTACGTTAGACAAAGAAAGTCACATTTGGCTGTCAAAATACTCACAAAAGAAAAGACCTTTCCAATCAACAAGAATGTTGTACAAACGTAAAATGTTCAGCGCCAGTCATTGAAGACAAATGGAGCTTTTCTGAACACATATCTAATGTCATGAGTAAGGTATATAATATTGTCTCTAGTCTAGCATATTTATATTTTCTTAACATATTATTTTATTTTAATAGGAATTTTTCTCAACATCTCATATATGGTGTGCCAGTTTGGGACCATTTTCATCTTGCAAAACGACCAAGACAGATTTTCAAAGCTCTCAAATTATACTTCGAAGATGATGCATCTGAACCAGAAGTGTCTCAAACACACCTTAAATACATCTGGTAGAGATGGGTTTGCATGAATGGCCAGAAAAACTTATAATGATCAGCAACACCCCTTGCATGGTTCCCTAGTCAGTCTAGATGTGAAATCAAGCTGAAAGCTAAGAAACCCCAACATCTTGCCGAAGTACAGAATACGGTTGTCTAAGAATTCGTTTGTATGAACGGTTGCAATATTTATTCAATCAGAAATTTGGGATGGATTACTATAGGTTTCTTTTCAATTTTCCTTTTATTTTCTAATTCTCTTACTAATTTTGTTGTGTCTTTCTACTTTTGCGTAGTTTCACCATTGTAATTTGACAGTATTTTCCCTACTTACTTTCTAGTATTTATACTGAATTTGAATAGACTGAAACTGAAACTTCAACAATGTGAGAGAGAGATGTTGCAAGGGCTCTGATGGCCACAGCCATAATATTGATAAAAAATCTTTATGATTTATGTTTATTTCCATGGCTATTTATCAAAATTAATACAGACTGTTTTATGTTTAGTGTACCAGCTTTAGGTGCCAGTAACACTCATAAATGACAAGCCAAACCACACTTTCCTGGCCAAAAATGTTGAAAAAAAAAACAAAGGCTTTTCTTATGAAGAAGAATGTTGTACATTCTGCTCCCTTACCTGGGGTGCATATGAATCGAATGATGGTTTTCTTGTTGCAGGATCCACTAACATCCCCATCTACATATGTCAAGACAATGTCCCCCTCATCGTAGACCGGGCTTTCCTTGAATTTACCCAGGCTGTGGGCTGTGTTCTCATGATCTGTAATAAGGCAGTCAATTAAATACAGAAACATCTTTTAAATAGGTTACTTACTGTACCAGAATATTGTCTAACATATTGTATTTTAATAAATAACATAAGCATGATGCCAAATTTTCAGGAATATGGTAGCTGTATGAAGTTCAGAAACGTCTGATGTTTCCTTTAGGAAAGTGCTTTTATACTAAGCAGACAATAAGCCATGGCTTGACAACCTATTTGAATGGGGCCACTTTGTCAACTTTGGTCATTCTGGTGAGCACAAATTGCAATCCTGCCCTCCACTATCTTTCTCATTATACTAAGCCCCTAGTGTAGTGGTATGGATAGAAAACTTTAAGGGCCTCATGATACCTTTCCACAGGCTTAATCTGGCTTGTGGACCACCGGTTGCCCCCTCCTCCTCTCCCTTGCAAGAAGCAAAGTTCAACCAATTACCAGGCCCATCCAGGAGTCTCTTTGTGGGAATTAAAAAAAATTATATATTCTTAGAATGTCAACAAATTTTCAAAACAATGAAATCATGAAACAGCATTTTCAGTATGCTCCTGTAATAGCCCTTTTACAAAATTTCAGTCATTACGATCAATGTTAGCATATCTGGTATATTGGGTGGTCACTTCACCATCTATTCGCATCTTGGCAAATAGTTCACCTACCCACAAAGCATGCAGAAGATCCTGGGGGGCAATTTTCTGTTCTGCTTTCATCCAACAGATCAGCACAGATGTTGATGTAGTAGACGCCGTCGTCTGCAGCGTCGTGATCGTGAAGTCCGTTCAGGGCGACCCAGTTGCTGCCTCTATCTCGAACAAGGCTGGAGAGGTCGAATCTCTGCGAATTGAAACTGACGCGGCAGGTGGTGTCCCGTGAATGTTCCAGGCAGACGTGTTGTGTTTCCCAGACGAAGAAGTACATGCAGTGAACCTCTGAGACAAACACTGGGCTGCCATCACCTGATGCATCAAAGAACGTATTGGCCGTAATTGAATCATGACATCAACATGGTAATTTCAATCAACCTCTGACTCATTCTGATCCAATGACATTTGGATACGACTATAAAGTTCAGAGTAAGTCTACTGCTTCAAATATTACATCTAGTTCACTCTCACATTTTGACATACTAGTATGTCCATCATGGCCTTTGACTTACCATATATATGTGAGCAAAATCCTACCAGTTACGACAATGTTTTTCAACATAAAATGAAAAATTTTATCTTGAAGCACTACTCCATACGTGAGACGTTAAGACCTTACACAATGTTCACCCCCTGCAACGTTTTACGTTTGGTTCCCGGGACAATTTCTCCCTGGACAATTCCCCCCTGAGAAATCCCCCAATTTTTTCCTTATCCTCAACCCTTTTCCTGAAGAAATTGTCTGGAGGGAGATGTCCAAGGTGGAATTTTCTGGACTGGGAAAAGTTTGGATGGCAATTGTTGGGGGGAGGTTGTCTGATGGGGGGCAATAGTATGGGGAGAAATTGTCCTGGGGAAGTTTGTCCAGAGGAACTTGTCCGATCATGTAATACATTTATGGCTTAAATCTACAGTAACCTTAAGTTCAAATACCTCTGGACTTTTTCACCTAAAAATACTCAGCAAACCGTCCTTCCCTATTACAGAAACTTTGCCTATGGGCATGACAACTTATTTCCCCTGCCGATGATATGTGACACACCTCAAGAAACCCTTGGCATTTGAAGCCTCATTGACCATGTAATTGTTTGCAACATAAGTGGGAGAGAATCACTATGAAGTATTCAAATTACCTACGGCAATGAGGCTGATGGATATACAACACTTAGACAAAAGAAAAGTGTGGTTTAAAAAAGGACTTGTAGCTTATTCCATCCAGCATACCTAATATATGACACATCAAGACTATCCTTGTAACACCAAAACAATGTGCAAATGAAGCAAAATTTCCAAAATTTCACAGAATTAAGTTATAAACAGTGGAGTTTCAAACAGCTTTTCGAGACAAATGCTTCATCCTGACAAAACATGGTGAAGAGACAAACAGATCTGAAGTTCTGATTCAAGTATTTTGGGTACCCAATGCAAGGGTCCCTTTTACATGGGATATTGGATTACCATGTTATAGAAGGATTATCCACACTTACAAGACAGCACAGATCAAACTTTGGCAGTGCTGATATTCTAAACAAGCTATTTTACTAAGTTCTTTGCCAAAACTTTGAGATGAAAGTACAGCCAATGCAGGATGTGCACAACGGCAAGAGGGCCTTACCAGTGGAGAAAAGAGGGATTCCCTTATGAACTTGTCACAGGTAACGGACCACGATTTTATTCCCACAAATTCAAATAATTTCTAAATCAGATCAATATTAAGCGACTAAACTGTCTTATATTACCATCAAGGGTGACCAAAGAAAGATGCGGAAATAAAAGGTGGAGGAGTTTAGAGAAATTGGTTTGGGGAAGGAGCACACCCAAATCAGGTGAAGTGGTGCAATATTGCAAGAGCATTTGCAGTAAGACTGGGGTAGATGCTGCAGCCAAATCAGGGACAAGCCTAGATTTGAAACGGATAAAAGGAAATGGGAGGGGGGAACAAGAGACACTTCACTCTTGGGAATAAAACATTGGGAATATCTCTATGAAATATGAGGCAGAATTGTTTCACAAACATCTTCGAAAAGCTTTCTCAAATGATAATTTTTCCTTCCCAAATTACACACTTTTGAAACTAACAGAAAAGTGCTCATATTTTTTGCCGCACATGAATGTAAACCTACTTGAGCAAGTCATGTTATCGCACGACCTCTGATACCAGGAACTTAACGAGTTCCTTTTGTTTTCTTTATCTCCATCAGTGCATGGTTTGTGTTGAGAGTTTCAGAGGTGTATCACTATATGCTAGTCTCTCTCATTTAACAAAACCATTTGATGGTTTAAATTTCTGGCTTTTCTTCTCCTTTAACAAAGTCCTTTTATAATTTTTTTGACGACTCCACCCCTTCGGTCAACTTCCTGTTTTAAAGTGGCATACTGAGTTGATAAAAACATATTTGTGAAGATTTTGAAGGGTGCACACACAAAAAAATGCTTTATAAAATGGGCAGCATTAGATAAGTTTCACACCCAGTAGTTACAATGAAATCTGCAACCACATTTTAAATTTTTACACTGTGTTTGTGCATGCAAATTGATACTAATGTGAAAGTGTCTAGCCACAAATTTGCAAAACCCAATTTTCCAGTTTACAAACCAAATTCAATTGTTGATTACTCGGTTATCAATGCTCACTTGAATGTGTGTCTGATAATCTGACATTGGTATGCGCAGGAAACTTGACAGGTTTGAACATAGTGAGTGAATATCACACAACAACTCGAGGTGCCCCTTTAAACACGAAAAGAGAATTCCTAGGAATGTGTGGTTTTTCTTCTGTCTACTTTGCTTTTGTTTCTTTGTCAAACAATCACATTTTTCAACAAACTGAAGAAGCTGTGAGTCTGATGTGGAATAGAGAGCCATGGTCTTGGGGATTGCAAACATCTCAACCTTCACTGAAATATCTTTGTGGTGAACATTGACAAACCAGAGAGATAAAGCATAATGACTAATTTTACGATAATACTCCTACAAAACTTTCTTAAAGACACGGTTGCCAAGCTACACAAGCTAACAAGAGCCCAAGGGCACTCTGGTTCCATGCACAGATGGAGAGCATATAATGTTAATTATGAAGTCAAAGGCAGCATATTGCATTATTTTGTACAATAGCCTATATGGTCCATTTCTGACCATGAACTCTCACTTTTGTAACATAAAATCTGTAGAGGGAGAAACATATTTCATGCCCATATTAAATGGCCCATTTCAGACATTGGACCCCAAACATGACAAACATGCACCCACATGGAACCACTTCCATAGCACTAATGTGACCGACCTTCAACAGTGTTACATACAATCTGTAAGAGAAGAAGTATTTTGCATGATTTCACAACAGCCTAGGGGCACTATGGTTCCTTGTACTTTATACATACTGTAAAATGATATGCCTGAGTTCATAAATATCAAAGAAGCCATTTCAATTAATGCAATGAATTGAAGATGTTGATTTCTGCAGTATACAGTAATATTTCATTCATTTTACAAAACACAAACAGCTGTGCATCTCTCATTTCAAAAAGGGGCTCTGCAAATTGCAATGTGGCTTATTCCATCTATGCCCCTTTAAAGTCCAATAAACTGATAGCATGCCCTGGAGGGAACTACTGGGGTCTAGTTTAAACTGGTACGAACACCAACTGACTTATTTTCTTTCATTGTTACCTGCCCACCTCACAAATTGAAAAGACACATGAATGCACACATTAGCACTGAGGCACGAGGAGGTAAACTGATCCAGCCAAAACTTGTCTGGTGTGACCACCTACAGTAGTGCAAACAACACTGCTTCTTTTTCATTTGATCAAGAAACTGCTAACTCAAGCAATACTTCCATGATGCACTGGATGGGGACTGATGGTACATATGAGCATCCATAGCATAATAAGGTTTTCAGACTTTTGCCCCCAGTTCCCCCAGATGACCTTTGACCTCCACCAAAAACAATACGGCACACCTTCTCAATATGGCAAACCTACATACTAAGTTTGACTTTCATTGGACTTTCCCCTATTGAGTTACAGCGTACCCAAGCAAAACAAACTTTTGCCCCCAGTTCCCCCAGATGACCTTTGACCTCCACCAAAAACAATACGGCACACCTTCTCAATATGGCGAACCTACATACTAAGTTTGACTTTCATCTGACTTTCCCCTATTGAGTTAGAGCGTACCCAAGCAAAACAAACTTTTGCCCCCAGTTCCCCCAGATGACCTTTGACCTCTATCAAAAACAATAGGGTACACCTTCTCAATATGGCAAAGCTACGTACCATGTTTGACTTTCATCGGACTTTCCCCTATTGAGTTAGAGCGTACCTAAGCAAGTGTCACAGACGCACACACACACACACACACATGCCAACCTGACTGCATAGGTTCCTTTGCTGATGCAAGGAACCAAAATAGGGATCACCAAACAAAACAAAAAAATCATATCTACAGTCACATAATAAGTATCAAATACCAATACTGTAAAATGCTAAATTAGAATTTCATCAACATGGAAGATGTGAACCACACAATCTGACACATCAAAAACGGATGGGAACGATTCCGTTTCACAAACCCTGATTGACATGTACTCTTGTGCACCATCAAATGGATAAATTTCAGCCCAAATGTACCTGCAGTTTCATTGCACTTGAAGGAGATGACACTGGTCCGCTGGAAGTGGTTGTGGTTACAGAGATCTCCACCACTGTACACTAACGTCACCTCGCCGTCGACATACCTGGTTTGTAAAGGAGAAGGTAAAAAAAGTAGTGGTGTTATCAAGGATAACCCAGATACCTGGCTAGCTACTACAATCCAAAATTACTACCCGGTTCCTTCATTTAGTGAAAAATGAAACAAAACACACTGGGTCATGTTTCCGAATGTTGCACACAGCAATCAGTTCAAAAGAGATTTTTCTTTTCCTTTTTCTTGAGGAAAATTGATGGCCCATTTCATGAGCAGGTGTAGGGGCGGCATGAAGTACACTAGTAGGATCCCTCCACACAAATGTTATATATACATGATACTGTGGAAACACCAACGCTAATGATAAAGCCGGCATTTTGATCGGGCATCCGACAGTCACTAGGAAAGATTGTGTGTTTCAAATTCTTAGGAATTGATAGAAACACTAGTAAAAGCCATACAATCACACTCAAAGAAAGTTCTTAGTACAGCCAGTTAAGCAAATCTAGAGTATTTAGCAAACCCATTGCTCAAGTGCTGACCAAGACCGATCCCTCATTTGTCACCCAAAAGCTCCGCACGATACGTTACCAATGTTACCAAACTAATAGAGCTTTTTACGGTAAGGTTGTAACGTGGTTTTTGATGTGAGTTGCTACCTGGACAAGGTTCACAGCTACTGACATCACTGAAGCTGGAAACTTTAACTTGTGAGAATATTTAACTTACGTGATCTGACCACATAATACGCCAACTGTCGGCGACAACCATCTTCAAAATGCCTTTCAGTTCTACACACTTCACTACTTCTCAGTACTACATACAGACATACAGTAGTATTGACCACAAATATGTTTTCTGCTTTCCTCACCTTAGTACTAACTTTTCACTGAACACTAATACAAGACTGACCACTGACCTAGTCATCAGGGAAGAATTAAGAATTGTTAAGATGGCCCAACTTGGGTCTTGAATAAACTGCACAAATTAGCACACTCATTATGCATACATTGCAAGGCTTGAGTGACCAAAGAGCAGTCACTGCAGTTGCTATATATGCTGCTGATGCAAGCACTAGTTGTCCATCACAAAACACAGAATGATTGACATGCAACAGCTGCCTCCGGCATCATAAAACTTCTTAACATATGACTATAAATTTGAGCATGGAGCAAGTCGGATCGAAATCAGTGAAATCTCCTTGAATGTATTTGTCTGATTTATACACAGTGCGAGGTTTTGCAAATACCAGAAAGAGACTTGCATGACTCAACCGTCAACAAATCACCAAGGAATACTCTTATATCATACTAAGTCAGCGATTTTTTTTTAATTCCTTAAAAACCGACACTCTCACTTTCTACAACTGACCAATCTCAGCTGGCCCACACAACAGACGTGAATCACTCACACATCAGCTCTGACTGCATTAGTAGTACCAGCATTCGCGATCTATCGCTTAGATTCAGACTAGATTTGTATACAGATTGTAAGCTATTAAAACTGATGTGTGTCAACATCATCAGTTACAGTCAGTAGCATGAGTCAATATTTCTTTTTCTTAGGCTATGATTATTCATGCTCTTTTGAGCCAATCATCAGACGTTAAGAAAGACTCATAAATATAGAGACGCTGGATCTTAGATGAGACAAATGTCTATTAATTGTCCAAAGGTATTTTGGTGTGTACGTTACATTGAAGCTTTACATACCAACACCTGCTGGGAAGGTTAAATCTCAGCATGCCAAGTCATTTCAACAAAACTGAGGGGGTCCCTTCATATGGTTATGCTAAACATTTTATTTACTTGCACTAAAGCATTTTCATGTTTGCAGCATCAAATGATTGCCCTGTAAAATGTTCCTTGTATGAAGTAAAATGCTAAATGCTACGGACCTAAGATTGCGTTTTTCAGACTCTCCTGTGGAGTGCCTATCCCTGACAACATCCCCCGACTTCTTGGCTTGGCAAACAGCAGCATTTTCACTTCTTCCACACTGAATTTGATCATCAACATCTCTCAGAGAAGAGCAGACCGAAATGAAGTATGTGACGCCATCTTCGTCAGAGTCAGCAGCGGCGAATGTCTTTTCTGATGAGGAGATGAATTGATGAGACGTGATTATTCATCTTAGTTGATGAACGAATTTAGTCCTTTCCTTTTTGTTGGCAACAAAGGACAGCTCGCAATCTCACTTTTAGCATGGTAAATGTTTTAACTAAGACAGGATCTACAGTATTGTAAAATATTTCACACTAAATCTGCACAAACCACTTTGATGCAACACGACACATTTCCTTATCTAGATCAAGAACTACACTTTCCATTGCTGACCTAAGTTATTACTGAACCTTGGCTGTATCTTCATCAGAAAGAGACTAATCTAGCCAACTATTTTCTGTCAATGAGAATGAATATAAGAGGGTGAAGAAAACATCCAAATCTTCCCAGTTTAGAGAACACTTTGTATAACAACTAAAGGCTTTTTGAAATCTCCAAGTTTTAAATGGGATTTCTCAGTTGGCAAGGTTTGCAACTTATGATGTCGGCAAGTCTGGCTTTTGTAATTCCGACACTTGTATAACCTAATTATCACAATGATCCTAACACACTGATCTGCACTGCGAGCACAGCGACTCTCCCTGGAATATGAGTTGTACTGGCAATTGCATGTTCAATCCACCTTTGCCCTTTGTCAGTGAAGAAAAAGTAAGGAAAAAAGATAACCTGTCACAAAATCTGAAAGAGAACCTTGCACTCATCTTCCAGATATTTGAATATGAAGATTGTCTCGACATTTCTGTTGGCCCTACAAAATTCATACTCTCAAAGACAGCACAGCAGTCGATCACTGTTACTTGAAATAAAGCAGAGCTACAGGAATGGATCTGAATATTTATTTATGCAAAAATGAGGCGGAAACAATGTTGTCTTTACATTGGCTATGACTTATTCCACTGACTTTGAATTTCACTGACAAATTTTCAACTCATGTTCCACCTTTGAGGCTAGAAAAGTCAGCTGCAACTTTGGAGATGAATAGCATTACAATGAAAGAATAGACCACTGATTTAACAATTCACGGAAATTTTTTTGTCAAGTCTGCAGGTAGGGTAGATAAAATGTTTTCTCTCGACTGGAGTCACCCCTTTTCACTTTTGTCATCAGACTCACCTTTTAATGGACTGAGATCAATGTCAATGCTGTCGTTTTCGTAGGTGAACCGGCAGTCGCCATTGGAGGTGTACATGTCAACCTCACAGGCGTATTCTGTCTGCCATTCGATGATGAAGTGGCAGTGTGTGTCCGTCAGTAGGACAGGGTCTTTACTCTGCAGGTAACACAGGGGGAGAGAATGTGACACAACTTCCAAGAATAAAAAAAAAAAAAACAAGTGAGTTGACTTTCCACATCTGGAGTTTGTAAATGTAATCCTAGAGCCAATAGATCATGAAGACTTGAATGCAGGTTTTCAAGTGTTGGATGCAAGGTGTTCTTTCATTCTTGCATACTTTTGAACCAAAAAAAATCCTAAACAAGTGAACTGACTTTTAATAGGGGTTGGAAGGTTAGATGCATTTTTTCCCGTAGACCTTACTTAATATTCAAATCTGATTACAGCAAAAGTTGAAATTGGAATGTGCCGGCAATGCATGGATCATGGCCTAATTTGGTGTATCAAAAATTCAAGCGAATATAATTTGAAGACCTTACCCCTCCAAACCTGCCACCTTCTCGAGGACAGACAAAGTTTATTTTTACGGTGGGATGGTAACCGTTACAATCAGGCGGAAGCTTTTCTGTCTTGTAATTAAGCTGTAAGTCGTCACCCACCATCCTCAGTGCTGAATAAGCTTCTCCCACCATCACATCTTGTCCATCTTGAACCAGGCATGCCGACGAGTTCGTCGGACAGTCTGAAGTGGCGTCATCTGTGAACGGAAAAATATCAAGGACAATCCTGTCACCATCATGTGGCACCTATCTTTGAAGATATAACTCTATAAACACTGTTTACTGCTAATGTAAGTCCACATGAATATAGCAAGCAAGTCTACTCAAAGATGGGTTTCCTACAAAATCAGTGAGAGCGTGCTCTGTCAGTGGCCATACATAGTATCACTTCTGGTCGGAGGGATAGTAAACATTGACTTCTATTTAAAACATTACCACAGATGTACTCACACAACTACTATTATCATTACTTGAGAAAACACTGTTCAAGTGAGCAGACTACCAAAATCCGTTGTAAACTTCTACTGTATGAATATGACAAAAAAATTCTACCATTTGCCATGTACCGTACGACCTGTACCCTCCAAATTACTTAATACAAAGGCTGTTTTAAATTTCAAAATTCACTTTTATGCATCTCAAAAAAAAAGTTTTAAACATATGTTTTTTTCACATTTCTTACTTGTGCCAGGAGTAATGTCTCTGCAGACGTTTATGTACAAGTCCCTGTCATCATCTGAGTCGACCAGGTAACCTCCCGTCTGTTTTATCAACGGACTCAAATCTCTCTTGCGGTTTTTGTCGTCTATGACGTAGCAGGGAACCTCGCTCTTGGCTAGCTGGGTGGTGCAGGCAAGAGTCGTGTGCCACTCGAAGGCGAGAGAGCAGCCCGATTGGGACAAAAATTCAGGTGATCCCTGCGGAGTTGAAGCGAAAATTTAGTTTCTTGACTTGAGATCTTTAAATTGGCATCGTAATCACGTAGAGACTTTGTGGAAGACTTAACATACTGTACACACTAATGCATACTGTACAGCTTGTCCGATACTATTCAAAGATCAACACGTTGGGCAGGAAACGTGACTGATGCCTACTGCTTGAAATATGCCTGTAACAGGAGCTACAGACTTCTACAACAGCCACATAAACGACTGTATGCACCCAATGAAACATCTGTCTTTGTAGTCAGACCTTTGTTCATTTTATACATTACGAACATGTCTTTCATTGCACTATACTACTGTACATAACATACATGTGCAGTAGAGGACCAAAATGAAAGGATAATGTCACAGGTATGAAGTGCCACGCAAACATCATGATGACGATGACAAAGTTATGGTGCACTCTCACTTCTTTTTTCTTTCTGAACTAATCCTCCTCTCATTCCCCTCCCCTCCAGATCTTGTTTCTCCTCCTCTCCTCCTCTCCTCCTCCCTCCTCTCCTCCTCCCTCCTCTCTTCCACCCTCCTCTCCTCCACCCTCCTCTCCTCCACCCTCTTCTCCTCCACCCTCTTCTTCTCCACCCTCTTCTTCTCCAACTTCCTCTTCTCCATCAGAGAGTTTTGGTACTGTGCTTTACTATACCGTGGGTCATGAATACCATACTCCAGACCACACAACCAGCATCTAAATATTAAGGATACCTTAAGATGCAGTGTATGCGCTCCAAGCTGCAGTAGTACAGAACAGTTTGAATCTGAGATTTCACCTGAGCTTGAGACTGTTTGGTGAGCCAAATATACAAACAAGCATTGCAAAGTTGGTATTTGACAGTAGTTTTATCTTTGCTGTATTTTAAAAATGCAATAGGCTGTGTGGCTATGTACTGTACGTGCCATCCCGTATTGGTTTACAGTACATGTACTGTAACACACTTATCCAGTACAGTATGACGGTTCTAGGCACTCTACAGCACTCATCCATTATTCTTGTTCATCGTAACCAGGTGCACACTCCCAGATGATAACACCAGAGAGGGCAGGGCATGCCATTAAGGCACTAGTTCACTCAAGTCCCTTGCAGGTCCACACTTCAATTTTATTTCTATCATTACAGTATCACATACACAAAAGTAGATAAATTTCCAAAATAAGTGAAAATCAATAGTACATACAGTATGCACAAAAAGAAACAGATCCATAAGAAAGTGATGATAGCGTACGGTACTAAGAAACAGATCCATAAGAAACTGACTATAGAGTACGGTACTTTGTAGCTGAATTAATCATATAATACAGCATTGCTAGAATGCGATACGGTAGAGGAACAGGAAAAAGCAGCGCTTTTCAAATCTGATCCATTCTGACAGAAAAAAAAATAAAGGAACACGTACATCAACTAGTATTAAAACAAAGCAAAACAAACAAAAAAGGACACAGAATACTGTACAGTACTGTAGGTACAGAGAGAAGATAGATGAAATTGCGAAACAAAAAATATGCACAAAATAAAGACTCAATTCTGTTTCTCTGTGAAATATGTACACACTTTACGATACGATGTATGAAACTACGTAAATCTTTCCATAGAATTTTACCTGAGAACCCTTAGAGCCCTTACCCTCCCGTAACCCTCAGAACATTTTACTAAGAATACAAGCATCGGGCCAAAATATGGTTGCAGACAGACGCTGGTTGAGTTTGATTAACGAAGTTCGAATACAATGCTTGAGTGATTCTTTAAAATGAAGCACGGATTTTGAATCCATTACTCTACCTGGAAGAGAGTTCCAGAGGAAAACTCCAGAACTGCGAATTTGCGATTGGTCGAATTTGGTCCTGGAGTGAACTACTTTACATGTACAGAGTCTTTCAAGTGAGTATGATAGTTACAGAATTCACAGTTGTATGCAAAAAAACAAATGGAAGCTTTCTAGTGGAAGACTGTGATGAAATTTATACATGAGGATCCCAACTTAAAAGCTGTAAAGATCAAAAATATCTAAAATGTCAGAGTCCCAAAACAAAGGAGTACAATGAGTAGTATCCTAAGGATATTTTTCATAATCTTCTTTTGCAAAAATATAAATTATTTAGAAAAGTCTTGTGAGCATTTTCCTAGAGTAATGTGTAGTTAAGATCAGGGAGAGAAGGATCATAACAATATACTTTTGGGAAGAAACTTCTTGGTTTGAAATACAGAAAATTACTATACCATGTACAGTACACTGGCTATTGTTTTAGTAATATAAGAAATGTGTTCTTTCCAGTTCAGTTTATTCTCAATTAAGATTTCCAACAATTTTGTGCATGATGATGGCTTAATAAAGGTGCCACCGACGATTGTCATGTTTTTTGTTTAAAAAATTAGTACTTTCATTATCGTAATTTTTAAGGATAGTTTGTTTCCGTTGAGCCAATGTAAAACTTGAGTGAATTCCTCCGCTGCTTGTAAACTTACAGCTTTTAGGATCTTATCTTGAAAAAGAATTAGCACCTGGGAGGAGCTCTTGAGAAGCAAACTGAGATAATGCCATGCCCAAGGGTATTTGCTATATGGTACATGGGTTCAAACTCCCAACCACTAGTTTAATACCAGTCTGAAGCCTTAACCACTGCACTACCACACTGCCATATACAGAGCAATGCAGTGCATATACAGTACAACAGCAGTACAAAATTACAAGTATATACTGTAGTACAATAAAAGTGCACTAGTGCAGTATACAGTCCTTTGTACAGTATGCACTTTTATTGTGCAGTGAATGGATTGTGCTTGTGTTCCATGCTTCTATAGATTTCTAAATACAGTACTGCAAACAGGTAAAGCCCAAAAAAAAACAAAGGAAAAAATATATTTAGTAGTCTACGACCACTGTAACTTCTACAGTACTCTTTATTGGGTGCAGCTACTGTATAAAAGCATTGCAACACTTTAACTGTGACATCAAATACAGTAAGCCATACTGCAGTCAGAAAGGCACAACATAATTCATAGCTAAATATATACAGTACCGTATACATGCCTAACTGCAAATCATGTGTGAGAAACCACCATTCAACCTGTCGTGTGCCACACCTACAGCATATGGTACAGGTACAGGTAGGTCTATCTTCAAACCATGTAAATATACAATAATGGTGACATGATGAAACCATAAAGCCAGCAGTTTAAATACACACAACTGAACAAGAACAAATAAAGAGCTATCTGTGGCATGGTTTGTACACAGTCTTATTGGAAGAAATGGATGATTTTTCCATAACGGTGAAGGACCTCAACAAAAAAGGACCTTCAAACTACTGTACATACTGTACAATACTGTACATATACTTTTCTTCTTTCTCCTTTTTTTGGGGGGCTGAAAATGTCAATTGCAATACACGATACTGATTACAGTTGGTCTGGGGTATCATTCAGCCACTTTGTTGAACAGGGAGTTGTTGAAGTAATTACCACAGTGTACAATTCACCTTAAATATGCCTACAAAATACTGTAACTATAATGAGATGAAACCAAAACTTTTGTTAATATTACAATGACTTTGCAAACTGAGTAACCAGTAATAGGGGCAGAAGATACAGTATGTACAGGCTTTATAGCATTTTCTTCAAATTCTCTGACTTTCCCAACACTTTGGAGGAGAAAGACCATTTTCCATGATTTTTCAATGCCTGGAAATTTAGACTCTACTGAGATATCTTTCCCTGACTTTTTCTAGGACCTGCACAAAACCTGCAGGTACAGCAATGTACATACTACTCCATTTCTTTGGATGGCATTTCTAAATTCTTCTGTATGTCCTTTAGAGTGTATTGTCATTTAGAGTGAACATGCTTCATTATTGAGATAGGGCTTTTACTGTGCCAATAAAGAGAGTACTGTAAATATCACTAATTTTTATAAAATTTTTTTAGTTTTGAGAAAGTTGTTTAGAACTACCGAATATGTCACAAAATCATAACACATAGCCATCTCATATTCATCTTGTGCTTCAGTTCCTATGCTCCGCCGATACAGGTAAATGATTACAAGTATGGAACAATCCCAAAGATGTACAGTACTGTTCAAGTGTATTTTAATGTTACATGTGGTTGGAATACCAGTGCTTTGTTAACTTAATATGCTTCCTGCTACACAGGCATCAACACCCTAGTTACAGGAGTGCAGCAATTCTGACAAAGAACATTGTACAAACTAATGTAGCATGGTACTGTAGCTACAGTAGGCCCACTGTACTTAATGTCCACTGTACATGGAGTAATCTGGCTGGAAATTCAAGGGATACAGAACCAAAATGCAATATACAGTACCAAGAATGATTATAATTTCAGCCCACTTTTTTCACTAGTGCATTGTTTGTTACTCTAAAAGCTGATTAATCTGAAAAATTATTGCATAATAATTTCTTGAATCAATTAATAAATATATAACACTACAAGCAAAGGTGTCTTTTACTTACAGTCCAGCATATCTAATGATTCCATTAACCTATCAATTTTCTAACCTGTAACATTACATATACTGGGGGATGTACAAATGGTAAAATATATCTTGTATGTTCTGAAATACAGTGCATATGACAGACAACATTTGTGCTTGTGCTCACATTGGACCAAATTCTTCATAGAATGTTACACGGCTATGCAACATGGCATTTTCCTTGAACTGCATATATTATGGCAACCTGGTCCCCCAAAACATGCACACATACATAATGAATTATTTATCACTGTAAGGTGTAAGGGAAACCAATAGTCTAGTCTTGTTGTGTTTCCATGTAAAAATGGGTGGAGTAAGTGACTACTGTGGGTCCACCAAACTGTGCAGCAAGACCAGGTTTGTGGGAACAAGCCTCTATAGTCTTACACAATGTTACTCGTTGTTTACTTTTCCTTCATTTTTTCAAGGTAAAATGAGAATTTCAGGTGTCCAGGGGGTTCTAATTTGGAAGCCTGCTTCCTTCAAAAATATTGATGTCACTCCCAATGTGGAACCCAGGATACAATATACTGCAATTAACTAACTATAAGACAATATGAATAGGCCTGGATCTAACAAAAGAAATAATGACACTGAGCACAACTCTACCTCATCTGCTTTGCATCTTAATCTAACGTACGTCATATCTCAAATATGGTAATACTGTATTGATTGTGAACAAAATTCCAACGATTTGTTGTTCAGGGTTTCATTGTGCAACTTCTGAATGAATTCAAAACTCTTTTCTACAGTAGATGCACGTCACACGGCCTTCAATACATGGTGCACACAGAGAGAAAGTTTTCAAAACATAAGTGCACTGTGCACTGAGGTTGAGGAGGTGACTCTTTTACATGCATTTTCTCAAAAGTACAGCAGCACACAATGGAAAGTTTTTGAGACTTGCAGAGTTGCATGTTGGACTTTTTCCGTTTGTCCTTCTTCAAATCTTTTTTTTTTCAGTGTTCTTACTTTATGAATTAAAAGAATCACAAGCTGCTGTTGTTTTAATGGGGAAATGTTTTGCACTTGTAAGTGAATTACTACCAGACACATTATAGAACATAGTGCAACATGGTAGGCTTCATATTAATCATTTGATACTTTTCACACTGGACAGTGCGGGTTTGATCGCCAGCATTTACAACGTTCACATTCAGTGGCATGCCAGTGTCAAATCGATGGCATCTCAAAAGTATAACAGTATCAAAAACAATTTCTGTCTATATTTCTTTGCAATAATAGCTGAGCTAAATCTGGATGTACTGTATGCAGTACCATAAATCTTGAGTTTTGCAAAATCTCTTACAGTAATCTTACCGAGGCCAGTAACTGATAGAATTTGGTGTACACAGAGTACATGTGCATGGTAGGGGGGGGCTTAAACTCAAGAACATGACTTTAAAGCTGTAACAGTTTGTACAGAATGTGCATCCATCGCACCTGAAGTACTATTGCAAAGAAGAGGAATTTTGTGCAAAAAGTGGTTACTTTGTTTCATTCCAAAGTCAGAAAATCTCTCAACTACAGATGCTGTAAATAAGCCACAATTTGACTGGAGATCCTGTAAAATAGAGTAGGTTACAACAGACCCACTAGCAGTATGGTTGTTTGTGGTATTATGTGACAGCCACTCATTAAAAGGACTGTCAATTACCATGCTGTATGGGACCTTATCAGATATGAGCAACTCCAGACTGACCAACAGCTCTCAAAAATGGCAAAACCTTTAATAAGGCTATAGCAAGAAAAACTGCAAATTAGATTCCAAACCCAGAGGTTGACAAAATGCTCATATTTCATTATGAGAAGTGTTTGCTCAGAAGTTACAAAGATATAGCTGTTTTTGCAAGTAATTTACCTTTCTGACCACAAGATATCTGCAGTTCAATACCAATTTAAAACAGCGATTGAAAGGATTTGTCTTCAAATGGTCTAAATAAGGCTCTAGACATCTCCTGTTGCATCAAAATGATTTTCACCGTCAAATGTGTCATTTTAACCATGGGACAATTTACACCTGGAACCGTGAGACTCACCATTAAATCCTGCCAATTGTGCATTGAACCCTAAACTGATGGAAGAAAATACTCACAAGTGACACCCCACATTTGAATTCGATGCTCGTAAACCAGGTGTCATCGTCTCCACAAGCATCCCCTGTGTAGCTAAGACTGAAGCCACCAGATTGGCCATTAAGATTGGGGGAGAGTGAGTCCGATGGTGGACTGCCGACGTTGATTGGCTCGGACCCGCTGCCATTTCGCCAACAGACTGAATTGCCATTACAATCTGTAAGCGATCCACAAAGACTGAAAGAAAATGTGCCAAGCTGTCCAGACACGTTAGCTACAGACTTCCACGGATTCCTGCAGAAAGACAGTAATGTGAAGAAGATGGATTAAGTTAATTTACACAACACTGTGTACCTTACAAAAGGCTATCAGAAACACATGTCTGTATGTGTAGAGGAATTATTGTAACATACTGTACATTAGAGCAACTAATGCAGGCCAGTTTATTTTTCAGTAATACCAAAGGGTAGGTAGACTAGCTTTCTGATCAGTGTCCATTAATTAGTAATCTTTCAGAGAACATCAAGAATCATTGAGAAATCACTGAAAGACATTCACAACATTTCAAAATCACTCAAAATCATTGATTTACACTGAACCACTGTTACCAATGAAAACACAAATGATGTATTTCAAAAGAAGCAAGTATTTCCCCCATAGCTGCATGTACAGTACTGTCATTACCATACAAACAAGAGATGAAAGAGTTCAAACAAATATGGCAGCAATCCAGCTAACTTTTTGGTAACCTCTACCTTCAGTCCACGTACATGCACACCTGGGTAGCTGTATGACTGCCAAGAACTGGAAAATTGTTTCAATGTTGGAACAAATAGCTTGAAATAAGAGTAACTTTTCTCCAAGTTTCCTTAGCTAGAACAACAAAGTTGTGTATTCGATGGTCTGCATCCTTCAAGGTTGTTTCTATACTGTAGGCTATTCTCTACACTGCGCAGTGTGTACTGCACCAGAGTAAAATGTCTTAGTTTATATCCTGTAGAAAATTAGAGGGCTTTTTTCTTTCTTTCTTCTGCTAAATACAGTACTTTGGAATGTTTAAATTTCAATATAGAAGTTGTAAGTCCCCCTTCCCTACCCAATGACAAAGAATACATCAAAATTCTTTTCAGTGAGTAACAACAATCTCCCCGATCTGATTGATGAATTGAAACTTTTAACCCCACCCTCCATTTTTTTTTCTACAGTTGCCGATGTCTTCAATTGATGCTAAATAAATACTGTGGCTACATTGGGTTTTGTTTCACCTCCATTATCAGGATATTCAAATTAAGGATGTCAGCAAGAGCTAAAGTATGCCAACAGATCTCAGAATATCCAATATAAGCCTCTTCAAAATGTGGACAAAGCCTCCTTAAAAATTTCCAGGAACATGTAACAACTGAAAACTGAATATTCTGGGCACACTGTACAGTTTATATATTTCTTGCAATCTGCAGAAGGGGATTTTTTTTGCAAAATGCTCCCTTGTAGGATGCTCACTCTACACGAACTGATGGTCCCGCACCACGTCAAGAATCTCCCAGTAATTCTCATCAGTCACTAATCGAGTTGACAGTGACACGTAACAAGTGCACAGCTACACATGCTACTGTAGTCAGAACTCCAGACTTGCCAACTTCTTTTTTTTAACTTCTTTTTTTTAATTCAACCTTGGTATGTGGCTTACATGTTATTAAATGAGAAATTTGTTTCTAAATTAGGAAAACCGGGATTTTTCATTCAACCTATAGTCGTAAGTCCATGAGCCTACAGTATACACTCAAGCTAGAAGAAACTGACAAAAGTGAGAAAACAACCAGAGCACAGCATCTCCTGTAGAATACCTTTTGCTAAATAGGTCATGTTTCTGACAATGACATAATAATAACACATTACCAGTGATAAAAAGCATTGATCTTGGTTCTAAGGACTATCTGGCAACAGGATATTGTGATTTTCCAGACTGGCAAGCTTACAAGATGATATCTTTGAGAAGGGAATAAACCCCCCTCACAGCACAGCAAACTTCCCAATCTGGTTGATTTTCACTTTGAGATTTTGGAGTGGCAAGTCCGGTAAGTAAGTTATACAAATAGTAATTTAGCATGGTTGCACCTAGAATGACGCACCTAAGGATTTGATCGATGATTACCAAGTTGGTAAAAAATAAAAAAAAAAATCATTTAGGTAAGGCTTTAGTACATGCAATACCTTACTTGAAAACTTTTTCTGTGCTGTACCTTCTCGCTTTAAAATTGTGCACAACATGAACCCAAGATTTGTGCTGGGAAGTACAGTATTTTTGTATACAGAATGCACTTTGACACATTAACTTTAGCAGTTGACACATTACACTCAGTAACTTCAGCAATTGACACATTAACTTTAGGAGAGTTTGAAGCAAAGTCAAATGGCAGAGTAGCATAGGCCATGAGGTATATTTATCATGTAAGTTTATGTCTAGCAGGTGCATCATCATTTTTGAGACATGGTGGCTAGTATTTTGAGGTGTATTCTGGTGTTTTGTTGAAATGACATTTCAAAATTAGGATATGAAGCCTACAGTACCCTATGGGCATGGGTGGAAAAGCCATATTGAGGAACCAGAAGTGTGACAGGTGTGACAGGGGATGTGTCATTCTAGGTGCACTCACTAGCTACATGTCCAGTTCCAAGGTGTGTCAAGCCTCCCGAGTCTAAATTCAATGCATAGACTGGCTAGTCATATCTGGCATAATTAAAATATAAACTGTGCAAAAAGGCTAGGCCGAAATAGGGGTTCTGCAAAACACAAAGCCCAAGTAGCGAGCATACATGACGGTTCGATGATTTTGACTTGAGAACGACTGAGCACATGTAACAGAGATGTTGCTCTCCACAGTAACTTGTATTCGAAATAGGCCTCAGCCTAAGTTGTCCGTAGGCCTAACCCAACTGTCATTGATGTTAACTCAAAGGCTTTCTCAAGGCCTCACATTCACAACACATAAAGTACTAGTAATACGAAGTACGAAACACGGAACAACATAATAATTACCATAACTCCAGTTGTGTTAAGTTGAATTGACCTGCAAGGCATTCTGCATTCACAAGTTTACAATAACGTGCAAAAAATATGAAAAAAGCTAGTAAGTACACACGTAAATCCATTTCATTTATTTTATCATCGCCACTAAGCTGCCTTGGTACAGTAATGTGTTGATGTTAAATATAGTCAGATAGTGTTGCTGTTAGTGTGTACTGTGATTGTGAACGTGTGTGATAGAACCTGTAACGTCTTTATAAGTTTATTATGATCATCCTCATTCCCCTCGGCTCGGCTCAGTTGGGTCAAAGGTAAACTTATTCAACACAGGCATATGACTAATCATGTGACAATACAGTCACAGAAAGTGAGAAAGTAGTCATCATTATGGGTGGCCATTTCGGAAAGAAATGCATAAAGACATAAAGCCGACAGCCCATGACGTTGACAATGTAAACAACATAATGAATAAAAGCTGTAAAATTGGGTAACATTAACATAAGAAGGATCACTGATGTTATTTAAAAGTGATAAATTTGTTAGGAAAAGTCTGTGAACTATAAAGTATAGTTAAGCATGACGGGACCATCTAAATGTGTGGGCTTGTATGATAAGGGGAGGGGGGGGGGGGAGGTCGCACACGGATGCTTAATTTATTGGAAAGAATTTTAAAACTTCCGGAGAGTGTGGAGGATTCTGATTGTTACTGTTTTGGGTTTAAGGATGTCTACTCTTTCAGGGTCTTTTTATGAGGACATTGTCCAGTCAGATCCTTTACTTTCTAAACTAGTCTAATCTAAAACGGCAATCCAAAACATGCTGACGACCACGGGGTGTCCCCCCCCCCCCCATCAACCACAAAAATTTTTAGAGCGACGATAGTCGTTAAACCTGGAATATCAACTGGAAACTTTTCATACTTTACGTCCATGGCACATCACAAGACAGAAAGATATTGTAAATATTACACTAGATTATTTCTTAAGTTACCGGGTAACTGAAAAAAATTCTCAATAAGCCTAACGATCTGAATTCCTCACATGTTACTTTAGGAGCGGCGATACTGCAGACAATTTGAAATACCAGTTGGAATTTTTCACATTTTAGTCTAGCATATGTTGTCATACTTCAAAAGACCCAAAATGTTGCAGCAGATTGCATATAAAGTTACCTAGTAGGTGGAAAATTTCTCTAAAAGATGAGATTTCTAGGAGATTTTATCTAAGAGGGGGTAATTTCTCTAAGAGGGGATTACAACCCTCTCCCAGGCCAAATATCACCCACTTTTTTCATCAAGGTGCATATCATTTACAAATTGTCATCTGTAAAAGAGCTATAGCTCTTCTTTCAGTTGTTATGCAATAACCAACGCTTGTAGCAAACTTAGTAAAAATTGTAATCGCCAGGGAGTAAAAATTGTTGAAATACCTTTAATGGACTGCAATAAATGCAAAATATTGCAATTCTTTGTCCACGGTTTCATGGTGGTTGAAAAATTCTGGGCACTAAATCCGGCCATACTTAGAAAGGAAAACTACTGCTATGGCATAAATATTCTAAATAAGGACAACTTCTAAATTATAACCATTTTCAACAGAATGAATGTTTTCATTAATGAATATTGGAGACATGAGATTCCTATTTCAAGGCTGGGTACACGAAGTCTAGGACACCCGCATGCAAAGGTGCAGTTTCCAGCCATCTGGGGGGGGGGGGGAGGGAGGGTGTTGTAAAGCCAATAGTTTTCTGGTACGCTCAAACTGATATCCTAGTTGCCCTTCTATAGCCCTGCTCGTGCGGTGATGGCAAAAAAGGCTCCGTCCTATGGCCAGACCCTAACCCCTGCCGCAAAAACATGACTAGGCGTCTCATATGCCATACTATCATTGACGTCCTATAATCCTCAGTCCTAATCACGCCCGTGGTGCCTCACAATGTCTGTTTACTATTCACGTCCACCTGCCTAATCGACAGGCGAATAGGCATTCGCCTAGTCCTCTCACAATTGTAACCATCATGTAAGTGATGATATGAGGGCCATTTGAGCCTCGGAGCCCTCTAGGAGAGATGCACCCAGGCCGTCAATTTTCCTAAGCTACAGTATAGTTTAGATGACCGTGGAGCATTGCGCATACGTAATGATTTGGATGATTGAAACTAATTTTATCCATTATTCCCACAGATTGTTTCAGCACGAGGAAAATGTAGGGATACAAATGCTTCATTGTCCCCGTAGAGGAGCACAAATAGTTTTGATGAGAAATGCTATGTACTCTGTTTGACCAACTTCACTGAGCTAACTAATAGCTTACTGAGTCTGGGAGGATGTGAACGTGAGTCGGTCAATTGAGCTTTTTCTGTATTTGCGCCATGGTCGGTTGCTGCAGTTGGAAGCGCCAATCGTGGCGGGCCGGGTGCAAAATAGGGGAAATATATCTTCAATTAATGAATTCTACAACTCATGCCCAGTGAAAACTAAAAAAAAAATGTAGCTGAGACTGCCACCGTACTGTATCATCACAGTCTGGAAGGGATCACTTGACGTTTTTTTTCCTTTTAATTATCACAGTACAGATGGATGGACTGAGTGGATACCGGTACGTCACAGCATTTGAAGAAAAACATTCGGGTTAGCAGCCCGGAGGTTTGGAAGCTTACTACTGGACTCTAAAAGCACATATCCTTCAAACATGTGCCACCCATTAATGCTCCCCAACATCCCCTTCATGGGAATTGTACCGGATTTCTTGATATACTGATCAATATAAGATGTAAGGTTATTTAGCCTATATTGGATGGACTCATGGCCTTTTCTTGGCTACGGTTACATGCTTGGGGGGGGGGGGG
Organism: Stichopus chloronotus; assembly: GCA_021234535.1. Taxonomy (NCBI): domain Eukaryota; kingdom Metazoa; phylum Echinodermata; class Holothuroidea; order Aspidochirotida; family Stichopodidae; genus Stichopus; species Stichopus chloronotus. The sequence continues at coordinate 16,591,969 of CM037845.1, read as the reverse complement.
GGGGGGTTGGTCACAGTTGTGAAAGTCCAAACTTCCGACTGGCTGGAATTATTTCCTCTTTAGTAAGTGACCAGTTTCGGATTCTTACTAATGAACATTTTTTTCAAGGGACGGAATCACTGCACTGCATAGTACGTTGTTTAAAAAAAAAATTCTGTGTGAGAAAAATAATTTGAGCTCGAGTGTTTAAGTCATTTTATCAGGCTAAAATGTACCCTGAGGGAAGGTAAGATCAAACAGCAAGTGACTATTTTTTTTTATGTGAGTTGCGTTTAGTGCTCCATCCGTCTAAGCATTTCATTAGAAATTCTGGGATTTGGGGGTAACTAATTCTAAAAAAATATCGGGCAGGAAGGGCCAGCCTGACAAAATTATGTTGTCAACACTTCATGAGCAGTGGTGGTGTTGGTGCATATGCGATCCTTCCTTTAGACTCAAGTATAGCGCCCATCACTTACAGGTCTATGCTAGCTTAACTTGCCAGGAAAACTATCTATGCGAAACACCACAACTTAGATTGGTGCGGACCCAAGTAGAAAATAAAAGATACCCTCTACATGGCAAAAAATTCCCATGCTTCACAGGCCCCCTGTCATTCTTGCTGGTTGGGGGCATCCTTAATTTGCAAATTAATTTCCCTTCTGGTCCGGAACTGCTTGAATTCTGCAGCAATTTTTCCAAAATTTTGGTGGTCCTTCAGAAAGTGGAGGCACACTTCCCGTGTCCAGCGCCATCGCACTGCCACACCTAGTCCCCCCCCCCCTTCCCGCCACACGCAGCTCTGTCAGAGAGATGTACATTTCACTGCAACTCATGGTGACGACAGACATTGGAGCAAGGAGCTTCAACGAATGGCACGTCCGATTGGAGCTACCAAGCAGCTCCGTGGAGCTATATGCACTACATGTAGCAATTTCTAGTTTAACATGCATTCGACATTATGGTCACGTTGAACAACTAGACAGCGATTGTGTGGGCAGGCTAGAGCTAAAAATGAAAAATTATTAATGGTCATCGTCATTTTTGAGATATGACGAATATTTACTCGAACTGAACTCCGCAGGCAGAGACACCAAAGTACAACTGCATACCCTTAAAAGGGTATTTCAGGTCAGCTGATACTCGAGCGCCTATCACGCTATGAGCATAGGAACTACGGAAACGCATTATTCTTCTGGAAACTATGCAATCTTGGACAAAATACCTTGGGACACCCCGCGCCCCCCCCCCTTCAGTGTTGGCCATAGGATTGCTGTCCAAGGGGTACATTCACTTATAAAGCGCAACATTGGAAATGGGTGCGGGGTTTCATGTTATCCTCTCACCTAAAATTCAGTATTATATTTGCAACGTACGACAAAGTGTCCCAACAATTTTTGTCCAAGATTGTAGTCCGGGCATTAAAAATTAAAAAGTGGTAGACTCATTTTTGGATGATAAAAGGGAGCCGAATACAAGTATAAAAGAAGTTAAACTTAGAAGTTCTAGCCATTCAAGAAGAACTTATATAAACTGCATAAGAACTATATATTTTGCGGAAAAACTGAAACTCCAAAAAGGTTGTCTCTGAAAAACGACCCCAAATATAGTTATTGATAAAGGACTCTCGTAACCGTGTGCGAATCTCCTAAAGGCAATGAGCAGTCGTCCCTACTTCATATTTAAAAATCATCAAAAGCTAACATTTCTCTTTTCATTTCTCTGATAGTTTTTCATGATATTGCAGGATGTCAGAACTGCATATGTAAGGTATTTTACTGTAAAATTAAGCAATTTAACTGCAAAAATGATATCACATGATGAAAAATAGCCATTCATGTATTAGCATAGGGGGTTATACTAATTCAGTTTGGGGGGTCTACATTTTCCCTTCAAGTGACACGTCCTACCTAATTCTAGGTAGTACAGGATTAATTTGCTTTGCTCTGATTGCTAGCTTCAAGTCTGGTGCACACCTGTGACTTTCAATAACAGGAACACTAACAACAGTGGTAATCGTTAGCCTAGTTTACAGTTACCTAGTTGTACTGTACGTACGTTTTCCTTGTTAATCACTAGGGTGTCCTGGTATTCAAGAAAGCCTAACAGTGATTGTCTATAGAATGTACTGACGGATAAGACAGAGGTTGAACATCACTTCAATACTTTAAAGCCTCTTTGCTGAATTTGTTCTAACGTTTTGCCTGACCATCCAGGTTCAAGAATCACAGTGACTGATAAGAAAAGTAAACGTATAGACTCTAACCAAGCGATCGAAGATTTGTGAATAAATGGCATCGTCGGACATTCCCGTTCCAGACTCACTGAAACCCATTCGACCCTACATGCTGCTTGCTAAGCAACATGACAACCGGGATAAGCTCATTTCGTATTTTTGTAAGTCATCAGCACTTTTACATTCCTCACAGTCATGCAGCAGTCCCTGTCTGTGGCGAATCCATGAGAATGTTGAGCATGTGGTAGTCTGGCCTGGGAAGACTGTACACTTGACTCAGGCTACTGGAGGGAGCCAAACGTTGGGGAGGGGGGGGGGGGTAAAATCGTACGATAGCCCATAGAGGTGGACCCACAGCTCAAAGTCACACGTAATAGTATCCCAGTTGCAAGTAAGTCCCGATGGGTTTAGGATCAGTTATAGTTCCCGACATACAGTATTTTAAGCACTATCACTGCCTGGCGCCTGCCTATTTCCTTCTGCTCTGAGTCTGAGTGTCGGGTAATTTTCGCGAATGGGACCGGTGCCAGGACCATGTGGACCATTTGGTGTTTAAATCAGTCCCAACATTGGACATCAAGAAGTCATTGCTAAAAGATGGTTGATGTAGTTGTTTGCCCGTTTATCATCATATCAGGCCCTTTACCTTAGGCTATTGGAGGGAATGGGGGGTGGTAAAAAGAGTACAGTAGGGCCCATAGGGGTGGACCCACAGCACAAAAGTCACATGTAATATCCCAGTTTCAAGTAAGTCTCGATGGGCCTATGATTAGTTATACTTCCTGACATAATTTTAGCACTATTGGCCAGGCACCTGCAGATCTCCTTCTGGACATCGGGTAATTTTCGCGAATTGGACAGGTGCCAGAACCATTTTAACTTGGTGTTAAAATCAGTCCCAAGATTGGGAAATAGAAGGTCATCGCTAAAAGATGGTTGATGTCGTTGTTTGCCCGGATTTCATCGAATCATGCCTCTTACCGATACCGACACCTGTCTGGACCTCGGCTTGTGTTCAAGAATCGGTCGAAGTCCTGACGAATACCATAAAAGCATCCAACCGGTTACTACGCAAGCCCCAAATTTCAATGTGACCATGCAAGCATTGTCAGCCAATTTTTCTCTGATCTGTAAACGCCAGCAGATGCCTAAAAATAAAATTCGGACAAATCGGCTGGACGCCAGGTTAAATGTGATATAGGCATACTGTAAATGTTGAACTTAGCCTACAGTATTTTTCAGACCAAAATATTTTTGGCTCTACAGTACTGCAGGTGGAAGAAAGATTTCACCTAATTTTCCCCAATTCCCTCTGCCCCCCTCCTTCCAAGGCTGCAGTACATCAAGCAGGGCTAATGCTGGTGAGTTCGTCTTGTATTTGCAACAGCACTGACCACCATCATACTCCATTACACTTCAGTGGCGTATCTAGGACGACTTTGTGACAGTTAGGGTGTCAATGGATTGCCATCGTGGGAGCTGGGTCTGTCATCTGAAGTGGAGGGAAATGATGGCACCTCTTCATAGTCAGTTTGAGCACTTAATTTTGCATCAAGTGGTATATAGCTAATTACAGTTTTATGTGGAGATTTCACACAGGCCGCATATTTTTCTTACACATGTGTAGGCGTTCCTTTTCTCCTTTCTGTCGTGTGTGTAGACACTAACAGAGAGTGCATGTCTTTTGGGGTTGCTGCATTGAAAGTGAACATTATGATTATGACTATAATGGCGCTCCTTGTTTGCTACTGCGGTATTCTACTAGATGTGTATATGCTATTTGTCACTTGCAGAAATGTAGTGTGATTCTATGCGACTCTTCCGTAGCATACCTGGCTAGAGATGATTCAGCATAAAAAGTTGTTAAAGCTAAGTCTCTATTGCTATTTGCTAACTGTTATTCAATACATTCTAAGAATTTAGAATCCTGTTGTGTTTCATTACTTACTTTCTGTGGAATATAACGCTTTCTTTTTGAGATGAAGAGAGGTGAAAGTTAGGTGAAAACTTGATATAGGCAGCACAAATGATTACAGGATCTATGTTGTACAGTAGCACTACAGTACTGTAATTCTTCCAGCTCACTGGTAAAACTTAGACCCTTAAAGTGACACATTGTACAGTGACTTTGGTGGAGCCATTAGCAAACTCACCTTAACAGTGTAACAAAGACCCCTGAGATGTTTTATCATGTATGCTGGAGTGTCAGTCCAAATTGAAATGTGAAGGGGGGGGGGGGAGGAACATGTTTGACTACAGTTACTGACAGGTTTGATGGATTAGCTGCCCCGCATTGGTCTATGCAATGCCAGTGGTCTACGCATTGCACTCTTTGATGGCTTTGGTCCAATAGGTTTCCCCCTGGGGTCTGGGTAACGTCCATTAACATGACCAGAAGAAAATTCCTGAAAGCTCTGAGGTGTTTGCAAAATTGTTAGCTTTGGAAAGACGGGTTTCTGCATCTTCAAATTTCATTGAAAGGCAGACATTGCATATTTTGAAACAAACGAGTCAATTTGATGATTCACAGACAGGGGCCACCAGTGTCTAGTTATTGAAGGCGCATATTGTCAAATGTCTATGAAAGGACAATTCAAGGCACGTGCCAGGGCATTGTTTTTAAACAGGGATCGAGGCATGCCTATTTTGGGTACTTTATTTAAAAATGACACTCCAAATTAGACAAGAAGTGTGGCCTACTGTACTGTACATGCATCAATAGGTACAGTGCAATACAGTACGGCAAATGCTTTCCATATGAAAGAAATTTACTGTAACTCCGACAGAGAGATACCTGCAATAGACTAAATGCATGATGTATATTGTAGAGTACTGTATGCTGTTGTCACTTTGTTTACGTACTGTACCGTGCTGTATGTTGGTGGTTCAAATTGCTTCCGTCTGCTGTATCTCCTTCAGTAGTAGATCTGGGGAAGCGGATGTCAATTATCTGGGGGGGTGGGAGGACCCATGCATGTATCTTCAACTTTTACTGTACTGTAGGCCTATATGCTTTTTTTTTTTCTCTCTTGTTCTGCCTTCCTTTTCGATCTTTCTCTTCTGAATAAATCTCTGGTAACAGTAAAGTGTTACTACATCAAATTTAATTTCAACTTGTCTTGTAAATTCTTCATGTCCGGGAAAACAGTGTTGTATATACTTACTGTTTTCTTCTTTACTGTAGGTTGTTTGACATCTTCCAGATGTTAAAGACTTTATCTAGAATACGGCTTATGTATATCTACTGCTATATACTGTGTCATTGTCATTATGCAAGGTATATAAAACTTCCATGAAGAAAAATCATCCCTGCAGTGCCAGTGATATGTGGTATTTAGTATGACAGTTAGACCAATGTTGCAAATTTGTTCAAAAAAAAAAAAACAATCACTACAGCACTACAGTATACACAAAAAAAAAAAAAAAATCTAGAATTCCGCCTTGCAAGCAAGCAGCAGAATTTTGCTAAATTTAAGAAAGAGGAAATTGCGAACTTGAAGAAAATATATTTCCATCTGGAAATTTTGTGGAAAATCTGTGGCCTTACAGTATATATCAGCAATGTGTGCAATTTAAAAAAAATAGTACAGAAATTAGCAAAACAGAGAGACTAGGTGTAAATACAGTATGATGATTAGGATTTTTCATTTACCCCAGAATCTAAATTTTGGTCTTAAGTTTCAAAATTTCAGGTGTAAATTAAATGAAAGTAAAGAAACTACTGTAGTCAGTCTGCACTAACGGTATGCCTAATAGGCTATGTCATGATCTTTTCAAATTTCATTGGAATTCCTCATTTATCTGTCTATGTAATCAAACAGAGGAATGAAGTGTCATACAGGGTAATGTATGTCTATTGAATTATTTTGACATACTGTAGACATGTACCAGTAATGCCTGAAAAATATGCAAATTCTGTCATAAAATGCAAATGTTGTGTAACAGCCAAGTTTAAGAGTTCTCAATTATGGCAACCTCTGTATCCATTTGGACCCAAGGTATAGATTGTTGTTGGATGAAACTGTGACTCTTTGAAGAATCACATACAAGCATTACAATAGGTAATATGCAATATTAGCTGCAGTGCCGTAAGTTTATGCCATACTGACACAGTCACATTTTACTATTTACTGTATCTGTAAGGAATCATGGCAGCAGGTACATCAGCAAGAAGCTAAAGTGCCAACAAGACTGTTCGTAAAAGAAAAAGGAGTATATGGTGTTGCTCCTGATTATCGCATCAGTAACAAGTTCAAATCTTTTGCAGGTATGAGGTATGCCATGGAGACAGCCATGAAATTAGACAGACGTTCTCCAGAAGATAAAAAGTTCCTCTTCAGTTTAATTGATGCCCTAGAAGAGGTAAAGTATGTATATGCAGTGCATTGAACTCCCCTTAAAAAATGCAAACTACAGGTAGTAATATTAACTTTCTACTTGTCTCTTGCCCATCATGGGTGTCTTCATTTTGGTTTCCTATTACGTTCATGTTAAATTTTGTGAAATTTCCTCATTGACTATCGGATCATTCTCAATTAGGTACCAGACTTTGACATTTTGGTGTCATCGGCAGACTCACTGTGTCCCATTTCTGTTTGACTTTGGTCCAGTCAGTAGCTCCACACTCCGTTAAAAGCACTGCCTTAAGATTCAGACTTTTGCAACTTGGATGTGTTGCATCAAAAACTCCACAAAAGGGTAGAGTACTGTACTGTAACTGGAGACACCACCATGTCACAAACATGGTCCCAAACACTCAGAATTTCACGGCCCCTTATGATCATATGTAAGTCAGGTACTGCAATTGACAGCTCTACAGTATTTGACACTTTCATGACCAGGCCCAGCTAGCTGATTTTCAGCAGCTTTCAGCACCTTTGGAAGCATCAGCATTGTTTTTGTCAAAGAATTTCGTCGCTCTAGAGTTGGTAACAGAAATGTGGTGTACACTGGATGGATGCGACTGCATCCCGACCCGTCTATTTGTATTTTTGCATTGCGATGCTTACTGAAGAAAGGATCACAGCTTAGCACCACTGGCGAGAGGCCATACGGTACATGGACAACCGAACTCTGAACCATTTGTGAAGTTTGTATAAATCAGTGAGTAACTGGCTTTGAAATAAACCCTTGAAGGTATGATATTTCTCCACTGAAGGTAAAATTCAACCCCCTTTTTTTTTTTACTCATAAAAAAGTAAGTTACAGGGACAGCGTTCCATGGCACCAACATGGGAGAGGCCAGGATCAGGTTTATACTTGCAGTCAGCAGCACCGGACTGTGTGTGATTTCAAAGTTGAATATGACCTACTACTGAAAATTTGAAAGAAAAAACTTGCCTGTTTTAACTACTTAACAACCAGTTTGCTGTATGTGATACTTGACCTTACAACTGTCCACCTACCAGTTCCCTGTTTGTCCTCCATTACATCTGTTTGAAAGTGATATTGATGTCAATGATTGTAGTTAGGGAAATATGGCATTTGATTTACAGCAAGAAATCAAATTTTTAAAACCAGTGTTTATGGATGCAGAATGAAAAGATTATTCAAAATTAGCTAGTACAGTGATGTTCTTTTCAAGAAAAGAAAATTCTCATGTACAGTAGATAGAATTCAGCTATTTGTTGCTAAAGAATGATTTGTTCACCCAAACATCCAAAATTTGAAATGATGCATCGTCCGTATGACTCATCTTGTGTATAGTGTGTTGAGGAGATGAAGCTTCTTGTAGATGTTAATTGGTGAGCCTGAATGATTTAACAATAGCTAAATCTATATTATTTTGTATTTGAATGCCATGTTGGAGCATTGCAAATTCCCTTTTTCCTTTTGAGGTCCATCAGTGCAATAACGGAGGGGGGAGTGGCTGTCACTTCATGAAATCAAATCTAGTAGAAGAGTATTCCATCAATGCTACTCATGTATCCTATAGCATCACAGGTGTCAATAAGGTGATGGTCTTTTTATCATTTGGACATACCTGTTCCGGATGGAAAGATACAAAGATGTCAAGAAAAAAGTCCACTACGAGTTTTCAGTGAAGAAGTACGTATGTTTGTACTGCAGGCATGTCAAACCCCAAGTTCCCTAACAGCAATACTTTGTTCATAAATGAAGATGTGGCTGTTCGAACAAAGACGAGTTGTAATGAGTCAACCTGAGCCATAGTTGCAAGTCCAGTCGAGTCATCCACATTACAGATTAAGTCAAGTCGAGTCACCACTAGTTGTCGAATCAAGTCGAGTCAGCGCTCTTTCGGAGTCAAGTCAAAAATAATTGGACAAGTCATTTGGATCATTAGTTATCATTGATCAAGTCAGTTTCAAGGCAACAAAGTGAAGTTAGTGACCCAGTGGCAAAATGGTAAAGCAGGGGTGTTAAAAATAAAATCAAATAAAACTCTAGATTTACATGGGCTTAGTTGGCTCAGAAAAATTAAATATTGTATTCATACAAGCATGCATGAAGGTCTTAATGGCAATGTTTGTAGTTCAGTTTAAACCTTCTTTGCACAGCAAAGACCCGACTGGTTTTAAGTAGTTGCTAAACGGACTAAGTTTATTCAGGAATTGGTGATACATCCACCCCCCCAAAGAAGTGCCAAGTGAGTGCCTTTATTGTTGTGAACCCCTGATATGAATGGCTGAACAGAAATGTTCTCAAGCCCATCTGAGTGTATTACCTTTTACAAATACTGTTGACAACTGCAAAAGTTTGCAAGTGACAACTTAAAACAAAAACAAAAAAAAAGGGCATTCACTAACCTTGATTTTGAAAGGAAGGAAATTTTGCAAGACTGATTTTTCCATCACCTTAATACAAAAAGAGAGGTCAGACCTAACCCATCAAAGTTTATTTTGTTAACACTTCCACTTGAATCGTTTTTTCTATAAAAAAATCTGTTTAATACTGTACCATCAGTGTATTTAAAGCAAACTTTCTCTTAGCTGCATATGTACATACCATGGTTTGGGCTTTTGTTTTCTTCTTTTTCTCTCAAATTATTCATATATATGTCATCAGATGTTAATATCAAGTGCAAGAAATCATTTGCACAATCTAGATCTCTGGTGTAATCCAGCTCTGGTACAATCACCAGAACATGGTAATACTTCTAATGTAGATTATACCGATAGTTTAGCCACACTTCTGTGTACACTACCTACTCTGCTTACTACGCGTAAGTTGAAAGTTTGGGAGCGGTTCTGCACCGTACGGTGCTTACAATACGTAAGCGCCAAGTTCGTAGTTGAATGTATAAAATTGCAATGGCTGAAGTTGCAAACAATAAATAGTGAAAGAGAAATCAACGAGCTGAAATTTTGACCGAGTCAAGTGCTAAAAGTTCGAATCCAGTCAAGTCGATCCGGCCGTTGACTCGAGTCCAAGTCGAGCCATTTAGGTTTTGACTCGAGTCCAAGCTGAGTCATTTATGCTGGTAACTCAAGTCCAATTCGAGTCATTAAAAAAGACGACTCGAGTCCGAGTCAAAATGACCCAAGTCATTACAACTCTGTAACAAAGGCAGCTCTACTGAAGCATAGAAAGATTTCCTGGTATCTCAATGTTACTAAATGTCATATAACACTAGACAAAGATTAGCATAAGTTTGTTTTCGTTAAAATTTAAGTGCTTCATTTGTCCTTGTACTGTACACTGATGAAAATTTAGATTGGATTTGTTTGTAACCTGAACTCATAAAAATCCTTGAAATTAAAGTCCTATCCCTTAAATTAGCAGAAGGTTTCTTTTTAAGACAGTCCTGGCTTAAAGGGATAAAACAAAGGATATTCAGAAACTTTTGTCTGCGTGACATCACAGCTATCCCGTAGTGCATCGTACCATTTTGAAATGGAAAAAAAAATCCATTACTTGCAAGGAGGAACACCCAACAGTATTATGGTTTTCACCAAAATAGTGAGAGGAACATTTTCCTAGTTTTATTAAATTTTGGCCATCAATGACCAATCCCTTTAATTGCAAGGTCACAGCTTATTAGTGTTTGCACGGTTAGGTTACAAGTTTGTTGTGAGGTCATTTAGCAACATTGTCCTCTAAATGTTAACACAACGCCATATATCTGTCTGTATGTGCAGCACCCAGCATGACATAAAGTAGTTGGTCTTGCAGGTAGTTGTTTCCATGCTGAATCTTGGCACCCATACAGTGGTACATTTTAATAGTGAAATTTTGGATTCGTTTAACAATTTCAGAACTCTGTACTGACGTCGTTGATCGGGTACCCGAGAACTGGACAGGGTACCTGATGCAAACCATACACTTTCCATTTTTTTTTTTTTTTTTTTAAATAATGGAGGTGGATATTCATTTTTTATTTTACAGAGGAAGACAGAGTTGAAGGACAATGAGGCTTTCCAGAATGAGATGATATCAAATTCATACATGGAGAACTATGCCATCAAAATATTTTCATATGCAGACAATGAAGATAGAGCAAGTAGATTTAACCAGTGAGTACTGCCTAAGGAATACTACAGCCCACTATCAGATCTGGGAAGGGGTGGGGGAGATTCCAGGTGCCATATGCACCACTAGGAGCACATCATGATAAGGGTCAGTGAATAAAGAAATGTGTTTACTCTGAAAATACTATTACTCCCTTAGGCCAAGTTTTAACTATTTACCACAATTGACTGCCTTCATAGCAAATTATTTAATAGAACGTAAATTTATGTTAGTTTGTTGACTTCCAGTGTTAGTGAGATAAACAAGATAGGCTGACAGCATGGGTTACTTTTTTATCACATGATATTCAGAAAATTTCTGTATTTACCAGGTCAAATCCTCACAAGAGATAACCATTCTGAACATCATGTTGTGAACCCTCTCAATTTTCCAAAGTTGATGAATTGCACCAGGTTACATATATATTGCATACATTTCGCTGTTGCTCATATCATCACAGTTTTGGTATAGAAATTTGTATAGTACACTATATTGAGAACACTATTCGCAGACACCGTTTCGCAATTATGCTTGAATCTAGTGGACCTGTCCTCCTCCGCCCTCATCCTGCATACCCATATTTAGTTTTGCGTGCATTCGTCGATCAGTTGCACGACCTGCGGGAACAGTGCACTGATTTGAATTCTGAGTTAATATGTATAGAGTGTAGCAGACATTGCTGTCTGCTGATTATGCACCCCAGCATCATGAAAAGCAGATCACCATAGTGACACTGTGGTACTGTAACTCTCTCTCTGTGGTAGCTATAAATCACAAAAAAAAGTATATGGACATTGAGGAAGGTGGATGCATATATATCAGCAGCAAGACCCACTCAAACTTTGGTCACATGTGTCCCATGTTCCAGCATATGTGGCCCTCTTCCTGGATACCAAATGATGCATCGTATGAATAATATGTGCATTGTAACGTACTGTGGTACATGATTTTCTTGTGTTTTAGCAAACTATTCTAATTTATACTTACAGTAGGGATTGAATAGAATGATACAAATACACTATCAGTGTTCTCCAAATGGTTTTTTCCTTCATTTTTGGGGGAGGGGAGGGATAGCCTACCTTGAGTGAAAATTGCCTGAAATACCTACCACTTGCCCCCCTCTAAAATTCCTTCCCCCCACAAAAGCTCCACTGAGTCACAACATTTGACAAAAGGCCTCTGTCATCTTAAGTGCAACAAGAAGTTGTGTTGAATTGGCACAATTTATAGTAGCATCTCAATCATAAAAATTTTCGGAGGTGAGGAAGAACTTACATGCGATCACGTATGTACTTCACTTGTGGAAGCCCTCATCTCTTGAAAATTTGTGAAGACCACTGACTGTGGGAAAGATGAAAATGTGTACTTAGTTTCTAAAGCCAATTGATGTAAGAGTCTTGTTTCTGAAATTGTCTTGTTTGACTAAATTCACTTGTCACCAGGATGTACAGTGTGGTTGGAACCCTTGATCTCAGTGAAATATTATCGTTTGCATATGTGGCAAAATTGAGTCATAATCCTCATTTCTCAGTGACCTGTCCATTGGAGCCAAATAGACCCATCTGCATACGTTAGTGCTTTTGGGGTCAAGCTCCCTACTGTATTTCCAAATAGAGTTTGGTTCGTGGTAGATAAGAATGCAGAAGTGTGCAATATTTGTTGGCGACATCATTACATTGTCGTGACTTTCGTTTTACTCTTCTTTAAAAATGGTACATTGATTTGTTTTATGGAATTCATTTTAATTTTCCTAAACCTGTCAAGTTTCAATCACATACTGTACCAATGACAAATGTTCAAACTAATAGGATCCCAATGTGTTGCATACAAAGGAATATTAATGAGTCTTTCAGTAATTGAATTTGGGTTTTGAAAATTCATGACAAGACACTTTTCACATTAGGACTATCATAAGTCAAATGCACAAAGCCAAGTACAAGTCATTGTAGAAAATCCAAAACTTTTGACAGTTTTCGTAAATATTGGATGTGAAACCTGACTTATTACAGTATGATAATTGTAAGCATTGTCATGTGTTTTTACCTTGTGAATATCCACACAAATTCGTTAATGTCATGTCAATGAACCTCCTTTAAAGTATCATTTAACAGATTTCTTATTATGAATCCACAACTTTTCTTTCATCATATTTCTACTGAAAGCACCCACACCCCCCCCCTCGAAGAATATTCCTCACAACAAATTTCAGCCTCAGGTTGCTAATAACTATCTAATAATAACTAGGTGCATAACCTTGTAGAATGGAGACATTTTCTTCTTGTGTGAATTTAATTTCCGTCCACTTCGTTGTTATAGAAACTTGTGACAACTTCATCCTTCTCAACAATTAAATGGCATAGTATTGGAAATGATTTTCTTACTTTGCAAATTGAAAAAACACTCTCACGTGTTAGATCAATAACATTGATAAGTTTTGATAACTTGAAGTTCAACCTACATCACTTTCAAGCAGCATATTATCTGAAATGAATTTTGCACTCGAGAGTTAAAAAAAAGCCATCCCATTTTAAGTTATCTTTCAAAAGCACTTTGAAGCCAACAGAAGGAGCTCATGTTTTTGCTACTTTGAAAATATCAAATGTATCTTAACTGTATCTTAACAAGGTCAAGTTAGATAATGATACATAATAAAGGAATAAAGTAAGAGGCTACCCTGATACTTCAAGTTCTGTTACAGTGTCCTTAAATGTTTTGCGAAATTTTGCAAGGAGAAATTCAGAGGTTATTTTTTTTAACAATCTTGTAAGTATCACACCTAATACATGCAGTGTCATAGTTCGCAATATAGCATTATGATTAATGAAGGATGCAGTGGTGTCCTGAATAAAAAAAAAGGCAGAAGCTGATAAAGTCCAGTTTTGCAGAAAATTTTTTTCACAAAGTGTGTACTTTAGTTCAGCCATGGTCGTATTTCTTTATGCTGTAAATAGAAAATTTTCCTGTTTGAAGATCCATCTTTTTTGGGTGGAATAAGAGTAACTTATGGGGTCTCAGAAGGTCTTTGAACAGAATTCTACTCATCTACAGTAATTTCATTTTATAAGGTACCACTTTTCATCTTGAATCTTCTCCAGAAATTTAGCCAAAACCTTCTACAAGGCGGGTCTTCTACTCGATGTCTTACAAACGTTTGGAGAGTTATCAGAAGAGGTACGGTATTTCTGTGCTTAGGTGACTTCTTACTTTAAGAGATAAAGGACCATCTCTCGAACTGAGCATCCCAGAATTCGTTACGTCTCTTCCAGTCATTTCAGCCTACCCAATCGTTCACCGTGAATGTATGGAGTTGTCACTGACAGTTGACTTGTACACCTACAGTAAGAAATTCAGGAGAGGATCCGTTGTCTTTATCATCAGTTGGTGATATTCACCAAGGATGGTCAGGGTCTAATTCTAACCATTGAGGAAGACACAAGGGCAATTGAGTTGTGATGCTTTCCAGATCCAATACTTATTATTTGGCTAAAATAAATAATTAAATCAGTGTACATTTTTGTAGTTTTTAAAGCTTCATTTCACTTAATTCATTTGTCTTTCCGTTTTACTTTTTTATTTTTTTTATTTTGTACTTTGCTTTAATAAACCTCTGCTTATGTAAGGAACCAGATTGATTTATCCCAGCTTCTATTGTTTTTTCAAACATTAAAAAGAAGCTTTTAAAGCGTTTCAAAGGTTAGAAAGAAGATTGACGTTATGTATTAATGTATTTTCCATTATGTTCATTCAAGGCATCCTTATCTCTTTACTAGGTTGCAAAAACAAATACAAAATAGGGTCAAATTACTAGAATTGACTAACTTTCCCGTTATTTTACATCTCATCTACAATAGGCAAATGTGTAATACATAGGTTAGCATCTGAATCCAGCTGGTTTATTCATATATGTGGCAAGGCTCTGAATTATTCATGTGATGATCGAGTCACTGGATGGGCTATTCATAGTGAATAGTCTGATGTCCTTTGATTGGTCGACATGTAGTCACATGAACTCAGTTTTCCTGCATCCAGGTTCATGGTCGAAGTGTCAACAACACGACTCTGTGAATCATCATTTCATCGTTCGAGAGTCGACTCCTCTTCTCTCCTGTTCCATCTTCAACATGTAGGCCGATTGTTCTCTCTCCTCCTTCTCGTCAACGTCACGTGACCTTGCTACTTCCAGTCATCTGGCACCGTCATTTAATTGTCAATTGATTTTATTCGATTGGTCTGCGAGGCAAATGGATACAAAATGGGGCAGCAATTGTCAAAAATCAAACCAGTCTCAGACGTCTGTCTAGGAAGTGTCAAATGTGAACTTCGTGTTTCTTGTCAGACTGCACACGGGGAACCTCAAACTGTGTACTCACCACTCCCATCACTGCATTCCAAACATTACAGTTTGTAATAGGTTTAACCATGATTTGAATGTTGTGAATACAGAATGCTACATGCAGAACTGTCAATAGGAAAAATTACGTTGGGTATTACTGTATGTGAATTTGCAGTTGCTTAATTTCAGGAATCAATCTAACACAGCAGATGATTGAAAGCTTAAGTTTGCAAGCACTTAAATAAATTGATTTCCCAACAGTTTTTTTTATCGTACCATCGTAACCTGGGCTGTGGGTCGGTAAAATGCATCACAAGAGTAAGCCGTCAGTTATCTTAACTGTCACAAATTGTCACCCACTTATTATTGAACACTTCTCGTTTTCTCTACAGCTGCAAGCCCAAAAGAAGTATGCCAAGTATAAGGCAACCGACATCGCAAAGTGTCTGAAGTCGGGTGAAACACCAACACCAGGTCCTCCAGGGGGTGACGACGATGAAGGTGAGTTCCCGCCAGTCCCTCCATCTTGATGCTGGCTTTCAAAAAAAAACCAACTGTGTAATAATTTTGTTGAGTTTTCTGATTATCAAGCCACTCAGAGAAGCTGGTGTCCAGCACTTGACTGTGGTTTTGCCGGAACCTATGCTGTCAAGTTGGCATGCCTTTGTATGTGTGCACCTAAGGACGCTGCCTTACTGAGTACCAGTCGCTCACGAGAGCCTCGCATGTCCTTCCTCGCTCACGCAGAACTCGTAACGGGCGTAGCTGCCTGAATATTCCGACGCTAGGAGGAGCTCTGTCACTTGTTACCTGGAAGCCCTCCCCCCCTCTCTTCTGGCAATCATGCGGTGCATTAGCTCATCAGGGAAGGGGAATTCCGGTGACATTCTTACAAGAAACCTTCTTGAGTATCCCAGAAGGCATTGAGTGTGGGTGTGTGTGCATGTGTGTGTGTCTGTGACACTTGTTTTGGTATGCTGTGACTCAATAGGGGAAAGTTGGATGAAAGTCAAACTTGGTATGTATGTTTGTCCAATTCGGAAGATGTATCCTATTGTTCCCAGTTGAGGTCAAAGGTCATCTTGTGGCTTGGAGGGACAAAACTTTGTAAAGCTTTTTAACAAGATATTTCAAGTTAGAAATTTTGGACCAAGTTTACTTGGTGCTGTACATGGATGCATAATGGTTCGAAGATGAAGTTGATTTGTTTTAGTAGAGATCAAACCAGAGACAAAGGGTAAG
The DNA here is from genome assembly GCA_021234535.1 of Stichopus chloronotus. NCBI lineage: Eukaryota > Metazoa > Echinodermata > Holothuroidea > Aspidochirotida > Stichopodidae > Stichopus > Stichopus chloronotus. The sequence goes on along the minus strand of CM037845.1, from coordinate 16,575,710 downwards.
GGCTTATTTTAGCCCTAAATGGTAATATTATTGCAATTTTGGGCTACCATATGCTGCCTATGGAAATTGCCATGTATTATAGTGTAGTGAGAGTGTACAGCAAATTGTTGACTCTCAGTGGTACACTGTAGGTGCTGCCAAGCTTAGTCACTTGAGTGATTCCAGCCAAGTTTCTTGCTATGGATGCTTATATGGTCCATCAAAGTAGTGGTAGAATTTGCTTACATCTTTGCTCACACCATGTAGATGGCATAGGCTGTTGTGATTAGGTTTTCTATCTATTTGTTTAAACTTGCTATCCATAGCTATCTTTTCCAAACAATCTGTGATGCAGTATTTTTAAAGTTGGGAGCAATGACCCTTGGGTTTTGAGGCATCAGTAAGTGTGGAAACTTTGGGTATCAAAGGTCAAATGTGGGCCATGAAGTGGTCTAAATGTCCCAATTTTTGCAAGTGTGCTAGATGGTTCTCCTACATATTGCAAAGAAGTGGAAATTGAGGTTTTGTCACATCACTACTATTGTAGTGGTACCTTTGAGGTGTTCAAGATTTGGGTCCAAGTCCAAATGGGACATTGTATGAGGTCATGCAAAATGCTTCTACAGATTGTATGGTGTTAATTTGAGAATGTGTCACATTATTGCTGTGGTAGTGGTTCCTTTAGGTTGTTCAGGATCACTGGTCCCATATGTGCCCTTTTATGAAATCATGCAAAAATTTCTTTTCTGCATATTTTGCTTCTCAATGTGGAAGGTTTGTCAAATTAGCCCTGTGGTTGTGGAATCCTTTGCAGCATTCAACATGTGTGGGTCCAACTTCGTAATGGACCATATGGTCCATATTCCATAAGTTATAACAGTGTGCAAGTAAATACTTTCTCTGCAGATTACATGTTACAATGTTGAGGACTTTTCAGATCAGTACTATGGTAGTGGAGTACCTTTGCTGATTAGCATTCTTAGGGACAAATGGGGCCCAAACTTTATGGGGATGTGATAAATTGTGGATTTCCCTTGGTTCAGACTAAAGGACTACAGTTTAAATTATCTTCATGGAAGGAACCACAGTGCCCATCGGGTCCGTGTTACTAAGTGCTATGAAGGAGAAAAAGCTATTCATATCACCAAAATGTCTTCGAGAGGTTCTTCTACCAACATTCAAGTAAATGCCAGTATTGTTTTTAAAGGGTTTTTCAGAGGAACATCTGTAAGCAATGTATGACAAGGAAAATCATCATACAGTGTAGCAAAATAGCCATGAAAGATGATTACAGTCGGTAGCTTACCTGTCCTGCGAATGTTGTTATCATTTCGGACACGTGGTTGGCAAGTGTGACATTCCTAAACTACCTGGCGTATTCAGTCACCACAACATCCTAGATTTTATTCTGGAAAAAAAATGGTACATCATGAGTAATTCTATCAGATGTTTTTGTTTGATTAAAAAAGGTGCTCCATTTTCATGGATTCCACACTTGGCTACTGCAAACAACTATTGTCTAAATTTCTGTTCATTGTGATAGGCAATATCATTCACGTGGGAGGTACAATCCCTTGACTAGGCCACTGTGTTTGCTTTTTGGAAATTGAAAGTTGCGCGATGGAGGAGGGATGGGAATAATCTGCCGTCCAAATTTGTAACAATCAGTTTGCTAAACTGCAATGTCTTACACTCCCTCCTTTGGATAGGTTGCTATGTCTTCATGCATTTCAACTCCATGGGCTCAACATTGAAGGAGGACATGTTAAGCTCACCCCTCTTATTCCTGCATCACTCTCTTGCAGTTTCTTTTCTCTCCTCTGGAACCCATTAAAATGAAGCTGCTGTTTGCCTACAAATCAGTCTAGAAGTGTGTGCTACATCATTATTTTTCTTTCACTGTAAAAGAGAAGAAATTACCGAATGGTAATTGTAACTGAGGCTATTGCAGCTGAGCTGTACATAGTATCGAGGCCGTAATCACTTTGAAAGAAAATGTTGCATTTTAGTTTTAATCATTGCTAGACCATTCAGTTTCATCAATAAATATCAGCAACAGGTTCATCGCATCAAAAGATTATGCATCAGATGACTAATGGGAGGTGCTCCATTTGGAGCTTTGAAAGTTTGGATAAAGAAATTATTCTGGAGCGACAAATATCTGGATTGTTATCTGTGAAAAAAATTACTTCTCGAAAAGTCAGCTGCTGTTCTCCCTTAATTTGAATAATCTGCCATTCTGTGTACATGAAAATTGGTTTCAAGAATATTATTTTTTCCTGCAATACAAATATAATATATCCCTTTAAGGCTATTGGATAATTCTATGTGGGCCAATGTTTCCAAGTTCAATGTTTATTCCAGTTTGGGCTCATAACAATTATAATAAAGTTACCTCCAAGTACTTATAAAATTTAAAAATTGTCATAAAGATACCTAATAAAAATGCAACATGTGATGGTATACTTTAATCTCTTCAGAGGGTGCCTTCTCAGGGTTTACCCCGGGGGGCACCACAGCTGCCCCTGGGGCCGGTGGCCCTCCAGCTCATCCGGAATTGTACCCGCCTGGACAACCTCCTACAGGAATGTACCCGCCATCGCAGAGCCAGTACCCACCTTCACAGCCAACAAACATGCCCCCTCCACAGCAGCCACCTTATCCCAACAATCTCACCAGCCACACACATCCGGGTGCATTTGCCCCACCGACAACTCCAGAGCAACCTCCAGCAGGGGGCGTACCACCACAGAAATCCAGTAAGTAAAGAGCTTCCTTGAAGCTGAATTAGGGCATGAGTATCAACTTTCTTGGAGTGACTGGGGTGGACGAAAGGCAAAAGTGCACTTGTCGACTTTTTTTTGTCGATGATGTACATTTTCCTCCTGAAGGAATTCTCCACTTTTGTTTCTCATGTTAAAAAGATGCAGACAGTAGTGTTGTGGGCAAGTCATCGTTCTCATTTTCAGGAAATATCTCAAAGAATTCGGAAAGTGAATTATTTTAGTAAATATTCAAGGTATGAGCCTGGTGCTAGATATCAGTCTGTTGTGACATAGTACAGACAAGTCTAGATTGAATATTGCTGTTGATTTTTATTGCAAGCTGTGAATTGCAGTGCTGCTCCGATCTCTTAGTTGGTAATAAAACTTTATTTTCACCAGGGAGTGGCATAGACCTACCATTCAAAGCATTGTTGGTGCTACCTAATTGTTTAAGGATGATTTGACTTAAATGAGGTTGCTCTGTAAGTGTTATTGAATTGGTACCGATGAATAGAGAATGGAAATACCTTTAGCTAATTACACAGCTTACCTTCGCTCGGTTTGGTGGGTCTTAAAGTATTAGCAGCAATTAAATTTTATTTCCATCACAATAACAGCTCTACTTGTTTCATGCATGAAAAGTATCTTACTGAATGTAGACGTTCATGGGGTTTTCATGATCTGTGAACTAAAGAGTTTTTGTGTCGTAAGACCTTGCCAGGAACATGAGAGTGCAAAAAATGGAAAACAGTATTTGTCGGTTCTACGTAACACATTTTCAGGCTGAAGCCCAACTGAAGCCCAACTTTTAAAGCGTTATTTCACATCTAAGGCAGCTTCCCCTTAGGTAAAATCATTATGTTTAATTGATAGAACTGTAAAGAATCCCATATATTGTGTTAAGTTTTCTTTTTGTTTGGAGAAGTCCTTTAATGGTGGGAAGCTTTAGGAGGGAAACTGCTGTTTCGTACTTTGAATGCTGTCTGTCTTTTCAGTGTTTGGCTTAGCCACTTCCAAATCTTTGATATTTTAATTCAGGTCTTGCTTGTGGCTTGCATGTTGCAAGACAACGTTAATTTTGGTCGTGAGTCGTAGCAGTTACAGGAAGGTTTCATCAAGGATTGTACCACGAAGCGAAGAGTAGAAATAAAATACAAAATCTCTTTGCATCAGCCAAATTCCTTCCGATAAATGCATTCATTGTTCTTTGATCTCCATGCACAGATTCCATTCAGTTCTCCCCTGAGGACTACTCCCAGGCGACAAAGTTCTGTAAATTTGCAATAAGTGCCCTGCAGTACGAGGACGTGCCGACAGCTATCACAAATTTAGAGAAGGCTTTGCATCTACTCAAGACGGGCAGGGTCTGACAGAATCACTCGTTATTCCTAGCTTGGTGTTTCCCCACAATTCTGGACAGAGAACATTTTTTTATTTTACTTGTGCATACTTCCTGTATAGTCATGCTACTCTGTACAGCTGTCCAAAGATACTTTTTAATCTGGAGGACTATCTTGTTGAAATATTTTCCTTTACTGTCTGTTGTGCATACATGTGCGTGTGTACATATGCATGTGCGTAGGTGTGAACCCGCCGTGTTTTAGGCTAACACAGGCCAGGGGATGTACGTGTGTGAACCTACAGATGCTGCCTTAGCCAGTCACAGTCACTGGTGGTAGCAAAAGCAGATGTCTGTTCTCTCTCACGCACACCTTGAAACTAGTGTAGCTGCCCGAAAATTCTGTCGCTGCGTGGAGGTTTCTCAAATGAAAACCCAGAGGTTGCCCTCTCTGCCGGCAATCTCATTGTAATTTGCATCAATCGGGAAAGGGAATTCCAGTCACTTCCTTGCGGAGACTTACCTCACGTCCTGATAAGGAACTGAGTGCAAGTATGTTGTGTGGGTGTTTGTGTGTTGTCAGAGGATTGTACTTTTATGCAGTATTTGTCAGAATGTCTGTTTGATATTTTAAAATCATCTCATTTTTGGTACAATCTCTGACTGTCCCATTCTTTTAGGTTTGTAGGTGTACGCCTCATCAATGCACCAAAGCATCCAATATGAATCCCTGTAACCTCTTTCCGACTTCAGCCTTTACTGGAAAAAGAAGAGATCAGCTTTGAAATATTTTCAAGTTCAGTAATAAATGGTTCATCAGATTCAACCAAGAATGTTAGAATTACCAACAACTTGAAAAAAAAAGAAAAGTGTTCAGAGATGATTTTCCACTGTTATTCTAACGATGCATATACTCATGCATGGTAGAAATCACATTTCGATGGATTGATTTTCATACCGGGAGGACGACCGGGGGGGGGCTGTGGGGGGGCTGTGGGGGTGGGATTGGGGTCAGAGAATATCTCCTAGGGCAAAAGCTTCAAATAATTTTGTTTAAGAAATTCAAAGTGAAAAGCAATGGTTGTAAGTTGTGTTCACAACAAGGCAGGGGATCGGTGAATCCGAGTTTTGTCTTCTGAATCCAGCACAAAAATACTTCACAGCGGAAAATTTCCATACACTTTTCCTCAGCTGAGGTCATAGCTACTGTTATAGTACACATATTGAGTTGCAATAGAATCTTTACCACATAGCAACTTCCTCCTTGATTTTGAAAATCCTCCCCCCTCCCAAAAAATTTTTGGAGAATTCCCTCCCAGGTCCAGTCCAAACACTGGTTAAAAGTAGCAAGCAGATCAGTCTATGATTTGATGTTCTTGTTGGTAGTAACCTGTAAGTAAGATGCTGCACAGAGTGTGTGATGCCATTTTTTATTTTCTGCTGAGTTGAGAAATTGTACAGATCGTTAAAAGTGCTGAATTTTGCTCACTAAAAATGGACATTTCTGATTGTGTAAATTGTCAAGAGAAGTAGTCAGAGTTTACTGTCTTTCATGGGGTAGTTCCAACTGTCAGTTTACCATGTTAAGGTGTACTTACCCTGGATGGTGTCAAGTTACATTGTTCGCCGTCACTCTACTTGCTATGGTAGCACTTTTTCTCTTTTAATTAGAAGTCTTGCTTCAGCCAATCACCTTAAAGGTATGCAAATGAAGTTTGTGATGGATTCCTACGTAGTTGAAAGGAATTTGTCTCCAAAACCTCTGAAGGTAAGGTTTTTCGTAGTGATAAGCTGGATGAAGAAAACTTGTTTGCCATGCTTGGTGCAGTCTAAGCGTCAGAGGGCTGGAGGGGGTCCTTTCAAGCAACATGTCCATGCAACGCATTTGCTCACTCTGTACTGGTATAATTGTATGATTACAGTCTAGACTGACCATAATCGTAAATAGCTTATCTGTCAGGTGTATTTGCTGTAATTAGGTTTTAACTCTGGTATTCCTATGATCTTGTTTTTAAGAATGCATTTTTGCAATAGTTGGTTTGTTTTGTTTTTTGTTTTTATTATTACTAATGTTGTCACAAGAAGAGCAAGGGTTCAGGATGTCTCAAAAATTTTTACAAACACAAAAAACTGAGTTATGAAAGTGCTAGAAAATACTTTGATATTATTGTTTGTATCAAAATATGTAAATTGTATGTTGAGTTGTATGAACAGTGTGGAGGAAAATGTCTGTGAAATTTCTGGAAAAATGATCAGAAAAAGAAAAAAATATGTAGCAAATTGTCAAATTATTGACTGGTAAAGCCCTTTCAATAGTGCACGTTTTCAGCCTCATGTTTTATTTGCTTTTTGCTCCTAGCTTGGTGCCTCTGCCCTTGAACTTCGAAATGAAAAGACAAAGGGAGGATGACGTTAAAGGGAAACGAGATAATAATTATATACACTTAAAATTAAACAGGGCGTTTTCAATGCACCGACATGGCATACAGTGTAAATAGGAATAAATCGCTGTTAAACCCATTCTGGTTTGTCAATAAACATCCACAAAAGCTTCATCTCCTCAAAGCATGCCTCAGATGAGTTACAGAGGATACATTTGAATTTTTGAAAGTTTGGGCGAACAAATTATCCTTGGGCAAAACAACTAACTGGATTTTTGTTTTTGATAAACTTATTACTCAAAAAGTATAGGATACCGTCATTTGTTGTTTTGAATAATCTATCATTCTGTACCACAAATGTCGGTTTAAAAAATTGTTTCTGTAAAACAAATGCCTTATTTTCGTTTAATTGTCGAGTTTTTTTGGGCTCAAAATCCTTCATTGTGTATATTAGAATACCTTGACATTAGAGCTTTGATATAATATTGAAAAGAATTAGAAGTATCTATTATCAAGAAACAATATGTAATTATGTCATTTTATGTGATAATACTGTTTAATAGTAAACCCAAAGCTTTGGGAATAGCATACTAATTTGTCATATATGTTGAGAACACTATAAGATCAACTTTATGTGGATAATTGAATGTGCAGCCTACTGTACAAGTATCTATGGCACTCTTGTAAGTTTTCGCATTCATCAGATTAAATTCCGTGAAGTGTTTCGCCTACACTTGACGTTACCAGAGTGTCATTGAAAGTGTTGGACCTTCACTTCTCGTTATAAAAGTGTCTGTGAAAAAGTTTGATCTTCACTTCACTTGACAAAAGTGTGAGGGAAAGTTTTTGAACTTCATTCTGTTAAAGTATCGGTGAAAGTGTCTCACCATCAGTTCATGTTATGAAAGTGTTATAAATTGTACCGGTCAGCTTCATCCAATATCCCGTCCCCTTTTTCTCCTCCCCCTTCCCCCCCCCCCTCCCACAGCTAAGAAATGTAATATCACTCTGTGTATCTTAAACCTGCATGTGATCCTGATTTTCTGTCTAGTGACCAGTCTCTGTGTTGTGGAGAAGACTTCTTACAGTGCATCACAGAAACAACAGCGTAATTGTACACTGCTGTGCATTCTTAAAGTTTCATTCACTGTTTTATTCGAAATAGATGAAAAGTTTTTAAAAAGTTCTACTCTCCTTTGATAGTGTAATGTCTGGTGCATTTGGTAAAAGAAAGCAAATCTATGAATGTTTGCGATGTAGAAGTTTGTACTCTGACAGGGGACAGAGCCGTGAACATTTTTATATACGCGGTGTGTCAACGCAGAGGAAAAGGAGATGCTTCACTTTGTATGTCAACGTGTCACGGTGTCTGTAAAGTGCCTATCGCTGTCATGATTTCATGCTAGCAGGTGATTTTTTCGCAAAAAGCAACTGTGTGTGAAATTCTCTATTGTCCATTTACGTGATGGGCAATACGATTCACCCTTTGCAATGTGACTGCAGAATATCATTTTCAAGGAATTACAGGATTTAAGAAGAACAGTGACCCTTCGGAATGGAAAGTGTGACGTTTGATTTTGCCTGTAACTTAAGTTCTGTATAATTCTCAGATTCGAGGCACGATGTTCTATAATTCACGGAGAGTGACTGGATATTAGCTTTGAATTCTACTCAGCTAAATGAAAACAAGCAAATAATGAATTTATACATTCACGGAACGTCATTGAATTACATCTAATGCAGATCGCTGTTTGTATACGCTGGGATGAATTTGTCTCTTTTTTCCAGTCTGACCAGCTTCCTTATCCAACCTGTTGGTGTTGCTAACTTCTCAGCGTTGCCAGTTTCACCTCTTGAGTAGTGGTACTCTCAAGAGGTGAATTTCATTCGAAAATGGAAGTTCAGCCTGATGGTGGGAAAAAAGAAAAGAAAAAACAAAACAAAAGTGTCGTTATGGAATGGGAAATTGGACCGCCGCTGATCTGGTTCCGCTACTTGTGTGGATTTAAAGGCAATTGCACGACAGAAACCTCCAAAAGCATTTTGCGTTTCACACCGTGGCCATGAAATGCGAAAACACTGCAAATGGTAGACTTACAGATTTTCAGGCTCAGAATTCGCTCTAGTGTCGAGATAAAATTTTCCTAATTCAAAAGTGGGAATTGTCCAGTTAATTTCTTAAAGCTGTTCTCTGTTGATTATGCAAAACTATCGGCTGCTTAAGTCAGCTTCTACAAAAAACAATCTTTAAATTGTTTAATAGGGGGCACTTACACAATTATTGAAGCAATTATGTATTGGCGACACGTATTTCACAGAGTTACACGCTCTCCTGCTGATGGGTATCTGTCGATATTTTGTCTTTCAGTAATATAGTAGAATGTAATTACAGTGATTACCATTGTAATTAGTACTGTAATCATTTGCTCTGACGCTTAAATGATACATTGTTTTCTTGTTTTCCTTTTGTCTTTTTTTTTCTCGGAAAGATAGTTTCAAAGAAGTGATTCTGTATTACCAACACGTTGAGCCCGCGGGGCTCCATTCGGCAATTAGGTAATAGCACTTACTGCAATGATTTCTGCTTGTACCTGTTTTACTTAAATAACATTACAGTTTTCTATTTCTGTGTGTGAGGAAGACGGGGGGGGGGGGGTGTTCTGCCTACAGACCTACATCAAACAGAAATTAAGTTATCAGTACATTCCATTTCCCTCAGTTTGATTCATCTTGTTCCGTTGAATTTTAGACTGATTGGTTTGAACTTTATTTCGATCCCTTCGATTAAACCATTTAAAAAGTAGATATGTGAACATATAATTGAAATTAGTAAGTGAAGTTCAATAGATATTATGTCTGCTGCCACCCCTAAATACAGAGAATAATATCAATAATAAATATTTGACGATAATAATTATCTGGAAATTAAACAGATTGAACAATATATACAAAAAGGAAACAGATGAGTCAATGATAGTGTGAAAGATCATGAAGTTTTCAGTTATTTTGTTTTTTTTTTAGTATTTAGACTCCTGCAAACCAGGGTCACACTATGGAAGAGACTTCCAAATTTAAACACCAAACGAAACGGACACATAGCTAAGAAGATGTTCTTAACTATTTATGTTCTAAGTTCTATAAAATGGAATGGATAATTAATTTGTATTTTAATTGGCATGGGAACGGATTGTTACGAAGATTGAAATAGGTCTAATAGATAGATGGCAGTGTGTCGTAGACCCAATTGGAAACAGAAAGGTTTCATCCGAAAATGCGTGTTTATCGAAAAGCTGTCTTAAGTTGTCTTTAAAAACCCTTCAAAATCTGACCTGATATTGATATTTAAGCTTTTATATCAGGGGAGGGACAATCTGTACCATCAGAAATGGTTTGCGTCAGATAAAAACTTTGACAGACATAATAACTTCCTTTACACGCATTTATACACCAAACACAATCACATAACAGGCTTGGACGTAGCCAACAATTGGAACCCTCTAACGTATATTTGGTATTGTTTTGGTTTTTTTTCTAGTACTTCCACTGTTTCATTTGGTAGGACCTTCAACGTTTGACCCACCGCATGCGTGGGAGATGCTTTGGGCTAAAATGGTCTTTTTACTCTTCGCGACAACCGCCTTATGGTGATCCTAAGACAGTCTTCTCAAGTGTTTCTCCCCATCTCGACAAATTTCTAGTCACACCCCCTGATTCATAATACACGTCTATGTATTTGTTTTGAAATTTAATTTCAAAATCGGAGATATGTATATGAATGTATGCAATATGGGTTGTAGCAATAGAACTTAAGCATTGCTCCCAGAAGATAAAACCCTCCACCCACCCCCACCTCTGTGAATTAGGACGATCTTCACCAAGTGAATGAATTGAATAAGAGTGGGCCACATACTCGAAAACATACTTAATTTGTACATTTTCTGATGGTTTAGGTTGCACATGTACTATATGTATACTATTTGTCACGTATCCTAGTTCTCTTTTGCTATAAGTAAACTATTGTGAGCAACACTTATCGAAAACACATGAACGGTATTCTTGATATTTGGTCATTCTTATTATTTTCGCAATAATACAATTTGATTATGATAACATGAGCTTGCATAGATGCCACATATAAGAAGGGCAAAAGATATTCAAGAGCCACGTTGTTTACATAGCAAAATACCCTCCACAGGATACGATACGTAACCGACTGACAGCTACTCATCACTAGAATTTATTTCATGCCATCCCATGTAAGCTATACACCCGATGCATGGGGGAGGGGTGAAGAAGGTAGACGTAAACTATTGGTCCATCTAACTTCTACAATATGTTTTTGATTGTTTTCCACACTAAATAACACCAGCACGTTGATTCTAAGAGGTGGAGATGAATTCAAAATAGGACAAATAGTTATGAAAAGTTATGCAATAATAAACCAATCAATCAAAACCAATTTAGCAAATCTCTTAACTTATTTAGAGATTTGGAGAAACTTATTTATTATACTTATACATACAACACAATAATGTGTTTTGAGTTATATGGCTCATTCTTGTTCAAATTCATCCACGTGGTAAAGATCTTTACAATTTACTAAGAGAAGAGCAGTAGTTTTTTTCTGCTTGGAACAATACTTTAGTTCTGATACAACTCTTATTTCATATATGTATATACATAGCTACGATTTTGAAACAAACTTCAATAAAATAGATATATGGATTATATAGCAGGGATGTATATATGGATGTCTGCTGATAGTCCTTTGACATTTTCATATGGGACATCGAAGCAGGATTTAAAAGTCCCTGGAAGTAGTTCACATGACCTTTTCAGTTTTTTTTATTAGTGACGTGTGTGTCGCATTTCCAGATGCAACACGACAGGAGACCGTGTAATCTAACCCTACTTTTGACGATGTGCTACTCCCATCGTTATAAGCATCATTTAACAGGTACTTTTTGAAATTGAAGAAATTTGGGCAAGAGATGTGCGTCCGTAAAAAATAAAATCAATCGAGAATGTACGTCTATATGTTATCTCAAATCAAAGAGACTGTCGATATTTTACCGGCGAGACTTAGCCATGAACAATTATTGTTAACCTGTGGTATTCGATAAACTACCGTTGAACAAGGTGGACCATCAACCTACATATTGCCGACAGTCTGCCTTGAATACCGGAAAACACACACATCCGCGTAATCAAGATTACGTCAGGTAAATAGTGCTCATGGACCGGTGCCGTCTCATTAATTTCAGCTGGTGAGCCGATTTGTAAGATGTATATGCTAATTTCAGCATCAGAGGAAACCGATTTGACGGATTTAAGTACTATTTTCAGTGATCGATTTTTTTTTTTTTTTGATGATGATGATGATGATGATGATGATGATGATGATGATGATGATGATGATGATGATGATGATGATGATGATGATGATGTTGTTAGATTAGCTAAGCTGCCTCTTAAGTAAATTGTAAAGTCATAATACTTCCGTCTCTACAGGAGTAAAATGTTAACATAAAATAACAAAATTTGGCAACTTTTTATATAATTTGGTCTCATTGTTCATTTAATTCTTTTTTACCTTTTTTTGCCCTTTCTTTTACCCTTTCTCCCCTTTTCTTTCTCATGTTTGCCGAGAAATTCAGTTAGAAAAATCGACATACAATTCCAATAGTTACGGTGAGATGATCAGAAAGGACAGCCTAAGTGCTCATGCAGGTTTGCGGCATCTGTCAAAATTTAACCGACTTGGGTCTAGTCTCTGCTGAAAGCGATGTCATCAACAATTTAACCATTTCAATGGTAGCAATCTACACAGCATGGAACGTTCGGCAAGAAGTCGACACTGTTAATAAAATATCTTCCATACAGAAGTTTTCTCTTGAGGAACTTTCTCTTCAGTACGGCGCAATTCGCCGACATCATGAGCTTCACGGACGTTACATTCAAGTAAATGCTATGGGGACTCATCTAAGTCATTCTGAAGTTATGTCGGAGGTTTTCAGTGCTAATGTTTGTAGAGTGCTAAACATCACCTCCCCCCCCCCCCCCCTCCCTCCCTCATCTTTCATTTTCGCCGGAAATGAGTAGATTTGGAGAGGAAGCGAATTTGGGATACCTGTTTTATTTGGCCAATTGACCCTCCTTTTTGGGGATTTGACATGAACTTCACATATCGTCCTTCCTCAGTAAAACATTGCCAGAGGACGACTTGACGATGACAAGTGGGGCTACTAATGAGTAGATGTGGGGACGTACATAATGAATGAAAGAGGGTGAAAAGAGTTCGAGTGGTAGAATTTGTAAATTTTCACCGTGTGAGAGGGGACTCATATTCTCTACGTGGCAGTCCGTGATGAATTATTAAGTTTCATTTTGAAAGCCGCACCTATTAAACATGAAACATAAAGCTGCAATTATGCCTAAGAAACGTTTTTGACCGAGTCACAGTTGACCGATAAAAGACTTCCTAGGCCGGCCTGACGTACCATCGCCGCATCATAATGAGAATCAGATAAGTTTGAAAATCCACCAATGAAAATTTTAGCAACATTCAATGACGATTACTTAATTGGAACGTTGCATATGTATTTATGTAAATTAAACTTCACCAAAGATTGTTAAGAGCACCAGAGTTGATTTGGATTGAATTCTGCAAAAATCTGTCAAAGTGTTCTCTAATTGTGTTTAGCCGGAATTGCTGGCAAACGTATGGCCCCACACCTTACGCCGATAACCGGCTACAAACGCAGAGGAAACCCAGAGACATAAAGGCTAACAATATACATCCCTGTAGATGACTTCTGGATTAGATGAATTATGCTGGAGTAGCATTCCTCTAGGATGTCATTCTATATATCATGTTGATAATATAACAATGGAAGACATCTTCCATGACCTACATGTAATTATTTTAATTACTTCGTTTGTAGAATCAGGTCATAAAAGTGGCTGCCAGCGTAAGAGGTACTATATAGCTCCTCCATGATTGTCACACTGACACTCCGCTGTCCACGTAAACACCCCCTCATTCACATTCAACTTGCCCCAGCGAGAGGAGGGGGGTCATTTCCGTGAAACGTGAATCAAGTATGCTTCATGCCAAGGCCTTATCAGGGCTATTCGGCCTTGGGAGGGGGGGGACACTACATGCAATGGCAGTTTAAATTATACCTACTTGTTATCTACACAGGTTCCCTTTACCGCTTCTATTGTTTATCATTCTATGATCTGCAGGCCGGCCGACTGTCTCCTCTTTACCACTTCTCGATTTTATCATTTCTCTTGTCTGCTGTGACGGCTGCCGTTACATTTTTGAGAAATGGGAAAAGGACTGCTTTTAATTTCCCTAATTTTCCCAAATTTCCCTTATTTTTTTTCTAGGGTTGCAAGTTGCCACCTCATAGGCCTTGGAGGAAGTCCAGGAGGCCAATGATTTGGGACAGCTTCAAAATCGGCCAAAGAGAGATCAAGCAGCAAAATTGCTACTTAAAATGCTGTACGTGTAACTCCGCTGTTTCATGAGTAGTGCGGTGGGGCTGTACAGGATAGAAAAGGTATAGGATTGTTACATTTATCATCGATCTTTACTACATTCACGGTGAGTCCGATTTATTACATTCATAAATATACAGGATAATTACATTTAACATTGTTCTTTATCGAGTCAGATTATGCCTTCAGCGTTAAAGTTGTGTAACATTTACGGTGAGACATTCATTTCATTGAGCGATGGTCATATCATATCTACGCATGGTGCTCTACATTTAATGTATAATTTTTATGACATTTATGGTATTACATTGTGCGTTAGTTATAACATGTATCAGGGATATACACTGTAAATAGGGAATCCTCCATGTAATTCTATTTATCTCAAATGAATAAGAACTTGACATTCAGTTGCACATTAAGATACATGGATATGTTGCATCAACGTTGCTGTAGATGTACCTGACACGAATATCAGAAAGGTCGAAGAACGAAAAACACATACATAAAGTAACTAAAAAATCGCTCAAACATTAAGCTAATTTATATATGTAAAATACAATAGAAGCTACAAGTTCATCGTCTCATTTTGTAAAAATGTGATGCTTTTTCCCGCAAATTATGACCTGCTTTACCAAAGAGTGACATTTTTTATTACGTACCCAATGGTAGAGTAACATGGCAATAAAATTCAATATACAGTGTTTCTTTTGTGTGTAACTACAGGAGCATGCAAATGCATACCACAACATCACAAGGAAATAACATTACACAACAATTTGCTGCTTTACAGACATATTCAACTTCGAATAGCGTAAAAAATGTTCTTATTCTCGCTCAGGTGTCTCACTACGTTAAATCCTTTGGTAAATGTTACAACCACAACAACAACAAAAACAATTTGCTGTAATTGCATAAAAATGTTGCTAAATGATTAATTAGCCATTTTGTACAAGTTGGGGGCTCAACAGTTACTTGTAAAATGAAAATGTACAATTGCTGACTTTTTCAACTGCAACATTTTGTGAAAAGTTCGATTGATGAGTTACATTTTTATTAACAACAAATACTTGAAATTAATTATACCGCAGTTTTTTCGGCATATCAGATGTTCCTACATATGTTAAAGGGAGTAAGCAGTCACTCCAATTGGTGAATGACATAATGATAATGATATGTAATGTATAAATGATATACTTGCTTCAAGTAGGAAAATGAAAATCGCAAATTGTTTCACTTGTTTAAACTAGTGTAAGCGGAAGGGAATAGCATATTGAACAAAAAACTAGAGAAATATACAGTCATTCACTTTTTGCATTAATCGGTATGGTAAAGCACTAATTAAGGTATGCTACTTGATGGGTATATTTATGGTAACAGCCGCATTCTTTCCCTTTTCGTTAATTAGCTTACTTCAGGACAAAGTATATACACAAAAACTCAACCCAAATTAATCGGCTCTAAAAGACTTAGTTTCAGCCTAATTTTGTTCCCATTCAAGTGTTTTCAGAGTTAGTGTTTGAAAGATTGATGGCAGTTCCTTTATTTTTAATTTTACGTAGAATGCCGGTCAGAACATCTCTTGTTTCTTTTTGAAGGATTGCGTACACTAACGGGTTCAAAGTGTTCCCTATCCAGTACATCAGAGTGGAGAGTTTCTGCATATCTGTAGGAACCAACTTCCCCTTTCCTATGTACGTGAACGTGATGATGACAAGTGGCCCGTAGCAACTCATAAAGAGAAGAAAATTCACCAAACACACAATGGTTAGTGTCACCTCTTGCCTTGATAGTGGTAAGTAACTAACACCGCCGAGGCCTCCTCCGCTTTGGGTTCCATTTGTACCCGCGGAGGCCACCGCGAGAGAGGTTTTGCGAACCTCGTAAAATATCCTGGGGTAAGAGAACAAAATCGGAAGTATGACCTTCAGAAAAGTGAACGTTGAGCTGGTTTTGAAAAGGAAACCTGTCCATGGGGATGTTTTACCAACTATGATGCATCTTCCGTATTGAGGCAAGAAAAAAGCTTCCGAGAATCCGAAAAGAGTAAATGAACTGTTAGCAATAGCAACGATCCACGCGCAGACAACCATCGAAACGATAACTTTCTTTGTTTTCAGGAAACGATTTTGCCGCCGAACGACAACGAAATAACGATAGAGGGCTAGCACCGCCATGTTGTTTATCAGCGCGTCAACCGTCACCATTGCCAGTAACAGTGTACATGTGCAATACCAAAATGCAAACGGCCAAATGCCTGTGAGGAAAGAGTAAAACTGCCACGGTATCACAAGTAGCAATTGTACTAGTCCGCAGAGGGCTATGTTGGCGATGATGAAGTTGTTAAGATTTCTTAACTTTGGACGTAAGAAAGTAATCGTCAACAAAAACAGGTTTGTCGGTATTCCGATTAATAACACTACGACGCCTCCGAACACTACAAAAACTGACACTGGTCCCTGATAGGTAATTCCTACTACTCCGTTTGTTGGCCCTTCTGTGGTTGATTGAATCTCCATAGTGCCGTTTACACATGCGACTGAGGTTGGTATTTGATGACGTAGCCTATCCTTTAAGTCTTTCTTTCTTCTTTTCGTTTTGGCAAAATTTATTGGATTTTGGCGTCAGGACTTTCTTTATTTTCCTATAAACATGTAATGAACTTTTCGAAGATTCGACGAACAAAGTGCTTCTTTCTTATTCCCTCCTAGAACCTTATGTTGCCTTTCCCTTATGTTTGGGTGATTATGGTTTTTTCTGAATTAATTATTGTGCGAAGGAGAGAAATCGGTTCCAAAAGTAAAAAATTAGGACTGCACCATCGATGGAAGTGCTGTTGATTTCGCGTTCTGATTGTTGTTAATAACTGCATTCAAGTGTAACAAAACAGGTAGAATAAATTAGAGACGAGTTATTGCGCGCTTGAGATTAAATTTAATTCGCCACTAATATATATTACAGTCAGAGTCACATGATCCAGAAGTTTCCTTTGAAAAAGTATAGTGGCATGCACAGTTTGCGACATCACTTGTAATTTTAATATCAAAACGCGAGGGAGAAATGAATGCCCCGTATTTGGTCTCTGTTTCAAAATGAGCGATCTTTTCGAATGTTGTTTTCTTTTGGCGAAACAACCACTCTGCGGCAAGGTTTTCAAATTTTATCCAATAATCACACAGAAATCCCCTGGGCCAGAGAAATTTATTTTGCCATATGTTAACAAGAAAGAGATCATAGTAGATTAATCACATTAAAAGAAGGAAGAGATATTCGCCGCCTACAATCACAAGCTCACAACACATAGATGGAAATATGTTTTACAACATCACGTAAAGATGGAATGACCGGACCATGTAGAAATAGACAAGCCAGTAACTTCACTTTATACTAAATACATATTCTATATTGTTCCCTGGCGGTGTCACCTCATTAAATAAGAGCGTTGAAATCTTTTTTAAGCCTCGTTCGGAACAAAGCATAAGCGTAAGACGTCCCAATATATATAGCATGGAGAATACAAAACTTATATAGCACCGATAAGAGACAACGGCCGAGAAGAAGGATTGTAACGCATCAAGCAAAACAAGTAAATAGTGCCACTAAACTGTTCGAAAGCAAAAGTCCGTTTTGTCTCAAGGTATTGAGAGCAAAAAAAAAAAAGAATAGTTGAAATGCTGATGAAGTCCTCTATCCGTTCACAATTGAAATATTTTCCTCTGGACTGACATCCCTTGTAATGCTGGAGACTGAGTGTAGATAGTGATGTGTTCTAATTTATATGTCTTTATTAATAAGCAACGTAGGTTGCAGAGAAATTGTTAAATGCCACTAACTGCGCGTCTGACAGTTTTTCTAACAGCAGAACAACTATGACGCCCTCCTCTGGTTATCGTTGCGAGTGAGTTTGGACAGTTATAACGAACGACTTTTACCTTTGTTACCACTAATAAATATAAACAGATGAAGAAAACAATATCTTGCAAATAGAGCGGTTAGATTATATTTAACCAATTTTTAATCATATTACGCTCGTTGGTTAGGTTATTGAAATGCTGTTTTTGTGTTGTTATTTAGGTTATCAAAGTATGCATGGTTATTTATATCTTCCGTAAACTATTCATGATTTCTTGATTGCAAGATTTGTATCACAAGACTTAAAGTGTGTGGCAAACTGGTGTTACTTTGACCTGAATATGAACTTTAAATTTCACAGGCGAAAATGGTCCGCCAAAATATTCAATATTTAACTTAGCACAGGTAAGATTTAAATTACTTTCATGGTGTAAGTCTACCACAATTTATTATACTCCATACTTGTGGTTGAACTTAAATCATATCTGAACAACCAAACAGAATGGGATCAAAATCAGCTCGACTCTCATTCTTGAAACATCCTTTTGTTGAACCATTATTGCCATCTCACCTTTAACAAACTTTTAATTTTTTTTTTTGGAGGGAACTTAAAACTCAGTCTTTTTTGTTACTGCTTCACCTTAACATTTCCCTTTTGGTCTCATTATGCGACAATCAGATTTTGCCTGCTCTATATTCAGAACTCGCATATAAATATGTTCATAGCATTTGCGCTGTGTATTCCTGTTGTATGCAATGAAAAATAACAAATCATCTTTACTTTTATCACCGGATGGAGCTCTATCTTCACGTTTACCCTCCAATTATGGAGCATTATGGAAATAGCTTTGACTTTCATTTTATCCTGCAGTTTACGGTAAATTTATATCAACAGGGCGAAAACAGATTCAAAGTTATGAATCAACTTTATTTTGGTAATTTCACCCTTCAGAGTCTAAGAGCGATTCCCTTTGTGTAATGAGAAAGTCACCATAGCCCGAAAGACTAGCAAAACGTTGTTGCAATGTGCAGTGACATCTCATAGGCTTCAGTTCACACCAGAAATGTAGGCCCTAAATACTTCACGGTGAGCAAAACTTGTGAATTAGAGGTCGCTATAAAGTAATAGTATCAGAGCACTACATAAAGACAGTTTAGCCAAACCGATCCTCAGTGATACATCATGGAATTGCTTGTTATTGTTTGACCGTCCATGTTGTTGCCCAAAAGACTACTCTGCAGCGATATGCAAATTTGTCCCCAAGTTCACTGATCACGTTCGGTGAGTCAAGTAGACATAGGGCTATCACTATTTTTCGACAATGAAATGTCTGGTTGTGTAAATGGGAGTATCCTAGAAGAGCTCACACTAGTAGAAATTCAAGTGAATCCTGTCTCAAGTGATGTTTATACTTGATGTGTGGGTTTTCCGTTCTAAGAAGATGATCCATATCGTTTTTCATGAAGGTCGAACATAATTTTATGTCAGTAGAGCTTCAAGTGCGAAAATGTGTTGAGGAAGCTATCCCAGCCACTGAATGTTGATGATGGAATTCAACCTCTATCAGATGACCTCTCTCATTTTCATGGAGGTCAAAAGTCATGTGACGTCAATAGAAGTTATAGTTTGGAAACCTAAGTTGAGAACATGGTTTTCCAATGAGGGAAAGTTGATGGACAGTTAAACTTGATGTATAGGTTGTCCATTTGAGTAGATGATTGCGATTGCTTTTCATGGAGGTCAAACGTCATTTACTTTCACCAGAGATTGAAGTTCCACAAAACCGTATAGATATAACCCCCAATCTTGAACTAATTTTGTGAAAAATAATGCTCTAATTTTTCGACCATGTTGATAATCGTCTTAGTTGTACATTGTCTTACTGTGAGCCCAAAGATCAGTTGCATACAGTTTTGTTTTTTTTTTTTTCCAATGGGAGTAAATTCACCTGAAGATACTTTCAACTTAAATATCGATTGCGATATGGCAGTGACAGTCCATGTAACAATTTGTAACTAGTGACGTAACCATGGGAGTCGATTTGATATTAAAAGTGACTGGTGGGACATCTGACTTAAATCTTTCCTAAAGTGATGTAATCTGAGTTTTTCTCTCAGGGACGGGACTGGGGTTGGTTCAAATGGTTGAAGTGGAGAGAGCTGTAACAACTCTATCAGAGTCGTGTATTTCTCCGAACTCCATCTAATAGAAGCCCAACCGTCAGTTGGTTCTTAGTGTAACGAGAGATTTTTGCCTCTCAAATAGCACTAAATAGCACTTCCTAGTCTCTGTGGAGTTGCGAATTTCAGATAAGTTTCCTTTATTTGGCAGAAAAGGTTTGGAAATTTCCATCTATATCTTGGATATTTTACACTTTGGTTGTACAATGTTTCAGAAGTCTGAGACCGATTTGCTTTGTACAAAGAAGAAAATCACCATTTAATAACTTTTTAACTTTTTATATGTTTTTGGAGGTTATCTTGCTCTCCCAGCCCATCTGTTCATGTTCTTGTTGTCGTCTTTAGACAAAGACAAAAGCTAGGCTATGTGAATTATGTATCCATACAATTACGCATATTCCCTTCCGTCCCGCTCGCCGTTTGAAAGAGAGTGAGATTGATTTGAAAAATCACCATTTGTTCAGATTGCAGTGGGGATGGCTACAAAGACATTCAATGACCATAAGAACTGTAGAACCTTGCAGGTGTATTTTATGTAAATTATAATTCGCCGAAGACTAAGAGAGTCGTAAGCTGCGGTGGTTTGCAGAAAGTGACATGTTTTAAAACGTCTGTTGTGTCCATCTCATTTTTTTGTTAGGGCAAGGCCAAGAATGTGAGAGGGTACTCAAAGAAAGGACAATTACGAAAACTACAGTTATATCCTCCAAACAAATGAATGTGAGAAACATTAATTGTAATATTCGTGTTATTCTTTATAGAATTAGAGTTAAGTTACCTAAACGAATAAGAACGTGATCTCCTTTTCAATGTATCAAGTTAGATGCATGGATATGTTGCAACAAAGTTCCAAGGAATAAATTACGAGACTAGCGTAATGTTAACAAGTAAAAACAAACGGGTAAGATTTAACTATAAGAAAATATGCACATATGAAAGTAGAAACAAATAAAATACAGGTTCAATCAGCGTTTTCTCATTTCATTCTTTTATCTAAAATATGTTGTGCTGTCTTCATATCATGACCCGTTATACCAAAGACTGATTTATGTTATCACGCAACCAATGTAATGGTAAAATCGCAATTCATTAGTGCCGAGTGTTTCGGTGTATGAACGGTGTAGCACCGCCATGTTGTTCATCAGCGCGTCTACCGTCATCGTTGCCAATAAATTTGCAAAACCAAAATGCAAAAGGCATATTTCCTCCCGGTGCACTTGAGGAAATAGTAAAACTGCCACGGTATTACCAAGAGCAATAGAAGTAACCCGCAGAGGGCTATGTTTGCGATGATGAAGTTATTCAGATTCGGTATACCTTCGAACGTAAGAAAATAATCGTCAATAAGACAGGTTTGTGGGTGTTCCGATTAATAACACTACACTCCCTGTGAGTGCTAACACAACGAACAACGACTCTTGATAGGTAATTTCTACTACGCTGTTTGTTGGACTTGATGTAGTTGATTGCATCTCCATACTGCTGAAGATACGTAGCAGTATGTGTTTGGTTCACTACGAACAGTTTTTCTTTACTTTTTGACAAATGTTATGGGAGTTTTTTGTAACAAGTTTCTTTATCAGTTTTCCTATTTCCAATGTGATTATATAATGAATTTAACGAAGATTCGACCGACGTAATTCTTTGTTTTTTTCTCATAGGAATTTAGGTTGCCTTCTCATTATGTTCGGGTCATTACATTTTCTCTGAATTTATTTTCGTGCACCAAAAAGGAGAATAACTGCTTCAAGAAGTAAAGTTAGATTTGAATAATAAAATCATCATTATTCCCACCTAGTATTGTTGTTGATTGTGTGGAGGTGCGTCTGATAATAGCTAATGATATCGACGCATAACAAAATTTGTTAACCACTTTCATGAAAGTAGAATTATTCCACTTTAAAGGCGCTACAAAGTATATGGCGGTAATGATCAAGCGATTTTGACGTAAACGTTTCCAATTTGACATCACTCAGTTTGCGATTTGTAAAATAAATATCCAAATCCAAGGAGTGCATAATCAGCTCTTGCTCTGAGTTACAAAACAAGGAATAGTCGTTTCGAATATCGTAATTTTAAACAACCAACCAAATTGAGTTACGTTTTCAATATTCATCCAATGATCACGGAGAGACCCTATGCAAGAGATGTTAACTTGGCAGAAATAGGAAAACTTCTCTCCAAAGAGATAATCACTGAGATAATCTCGACTTCAAACTACAGGTTTACCTGCCAACAGAGAGGGTAAAGTGTTTTTGATTCCACACATAGATAAATTAGCGCGACCAAAGAACGAAGAAGAGGCGTAGCAAGCTTTAATCACTTTTAATCACAACAACAACATTGTTTCCAGTGGTTATAAGCTCATTATATAAAATTGTTTGTGTCAGACGTTTTAAATCGTTTTATCAACACCACATCAACGAAGGAAATCCCATACATGTCACCACAAAAACACTATTTTCCCATTGATAAGAAAAAAACGGGTCCAAAAGAGGAAACTTTGTAATGTATCTGGCAAAAAAAAGAGAACATAAAGCAAATTATGCACCTAAATTTGCTGAAAAAAGCAAGAGTTGTTTCAGGGCATTAAGAGCAACACGAATAATTGAAGTTCACAATGGCAACACTTTTCCTCTTGACTGACTTATCTCTTATAATGCAGAAAACCGTGTGCAGATAGTGACCTGATCTATTTTATATGTCTTTATGAAAGTGTCATCAGTGCAAATTGTTCGAACTTTTTTACTTCTTTTTACTTTTTTACTTCTCTTTAACGCATCATCGAACTTTTTTCTTTTATGAATTTACAAGTTTTCTTTTACCATATTTATTTCTACCCTAAAGTTACAAAACTTTGGTGACCGGAGATATTATTTTCTGCTGGTGTGAATTAAATTTCCCGGACGTCGATTTCTTAGTAATGAAATTTTGAGTTAACCCCATCCTTCACAGTTATGAAACAGCATAGTTAGGGAAATGAGTTTTAAAGGTTGTACGTGAAAAATGCTCCCCATTTAAGTCAATTGTGATATATGTTTTTGTTTTGATATTGTTTGATTGTTTTGTTAAATGTCTTGATAACTTCATAGTTCACAATTTTCAAACGACATAGTCTCGGAAATGAATTTTGCAATCGAAAGTGAAATAGGGCGTTTAGAATACACCGACATGACATACAAAAGAAAATAGCGGTAGTCATTGTAAAACCATTCCGTCTCGTCAATAAACGTCTACCAAAGCCTCATCCTCTCAAAACAGTATGCATGTGAGGAGTAATGGAGGATGCATCATTTGAATGTTGAAAAGTTTGGGTGAAGAAATTAGTGTTGAGTAACAAATAACTGAATTTCTATCTGTGAGGAACTTATTTCTTGGTGAGAAGGCTTCTGTCCTTCCTTATTTTGAATAATCTATCATTCTACATCCACAAACATTGGTTTCAAAAATATGTATTTTTCCCCTAAAACAGTATTTCCCTTTCAGCTATTTTTAAGAGTACTGTGAAGCTGTCAGAACAAACTGGTACTTTTAATGACTTTGAAAACGTCAAAGGATTTTCTGTAACTACTGCATGGTGTGGAGAGGTAGTGATATGCATTAAAGCAATAAACTGAGAGGTTACTAAAAAGCTCTTAAATGTGATACAAGTTTCATTTGATGTTTTAATTTCTGACGAAGTGCTGTCCCATTGGTCAGCCATAGTCTTATTTCTTTATACTGTAAATAGGAAGTTTTACCGTCTGAATATCAACAAAAGAACCGTAACTAACGAGTCAGTATAATATGGCACCATCTTCCTGTGATGGGATAAGAGTAAATTGTGCGCTCTCTGAACCCATTTGGAACTTGGACAACATTCTTCCTAACTACAGTAATTTTATCTTACACGGCTTTTTATAACTCAAATCTTTCCTAGAGACTCATTTCAAAACGTTCCACAAGGCGGGTCTACTACTCGATGTCTTACAAACGTTCGGAGAGTTATCGGAAGAGGTATGTCTGTGCTTGGGTGAGTTCGTACTTAGACAAAATGATCGTCGGCATCGATTGTGTTAACTAGTAATTATAAACATTGAGGTAGACGTGATAGCAGTTGATTTGCGTATAATACTTAAGGTCAAAACAGTTTCGATTTGGCCAGTAATATTCATATTTTTGCAGATTTTAATGTTTCACTTCACTAAGTTCATTCTCGTTTCCTTTCTTTTTATTTCTTTTTCTTTTACATTTGCACATGATGAATGTACTCTGGTTATATAAAATAAGAAAAAAATCAGAATTGATTCAAATAGATCTCTCAGATGTCTCTTTGTACTGTGTCCAATCGTCAAATGTGAACTTTCCGCTCCATCTAAGACTGCATTAAACTTCAGTTCGAAAGACATACTTTACAACGATGTCGTAACCACGATTTGAGTGTTGTGAATACAGAATAATGCATTGAAAATGTCCAAAGAAAAATACAGTGAGTATTATGTGAATTTTCACTTGTTTGACATTAACAAGAAATCTGACACAACAGAAGAATTTACGGCTTTGATTTTACCCTTAAATCGATTCCCAGTAAGTTCCTTTCATCATGCCATTTTGGACCTGTACTGTGTATGACAAAATGCAGGACAAGAGTACACTGTTTAGCCACTGAACGCACGTTTCCCCGAGGAACTTCACTAAGATGGCCGAAAAAGAGATGATTCATAAACTCAGGTGTCACTTTACGTCCATGATGGCAAGCCGATTACATGATCATAAAGTTTGAAGCTATGAATCAAATGGAGTTCATCCGTAGATCACCATAATTGTAGAAACAAACCTTAGGGCATTATGGCCAGTCTTGGAAATTCGACGCTCTACATTTCAAATAACCTCACAATGCACTATACTAACTCCCTGATGCTACACATGTGCATTCGCAAAAACCGTAGGCTTATTCCGATAATGATTATCAGCCACAATATGTACATATTCCACATAATTCTTTAATAGAGACAAACGCACAATTATATAAGCCATCACATCTAAGCATAGAACACGCTCTCCGCTTAATGGGCATCTAACGATCGCTAATATTTTGTCCTCCTGTAATACAAGGGAATGCAATTACAGTGATTATCACTGTGATTAGTACTGAATTTGTTTGCTCTTATCGTTAAAGTTCGTGTGGCATGAGACGGACATTTTTAGTATTGGCTGTATGAAGCCTTGAACATGTTGAAAGTAGCTGCAAATTCTATTAAAATCATGATTGACAATTTTACAGGCTAGAGGCAATTTCTTACTTCGATCTGCATCATGAATAAACATTAGCTAAGTATGTAAAATTATGACGTCAAGGGAGAGACTCGCATGGTATATCTGATAATATCCTTTGCTAACTTAACCTTTGTTTAAAGCGCAATTGACAATTTCATAAGCATCAATGGTTTTATTTTGCAGGCCTATAGTTTCCTTTCTATAAATATTGATTTCATTTATCAATATGTAAGCCAGATGGCAAAGAAATTAACAGGAACTAAATGTAGGGCAAGGAAATGAGATACTGACTTTGTGCATCGTTACGTCATCACATTTGCATTTTCATCAAGCTTTGAAAGTCATATGTCAAAAAACAAAGATAAGCACAATTCCAATAGATTTTGCAATTTGGATGTTCATAAACAATTAATCAGGTAGCTGCAATAATGAGTTTGTGAGGACACCACCGGACCACATGTGATTGAAATGTGTTTGTTTTACTGTATATTTCATTGTCAATATATTTTTAACAGCTATGCATAGATTAAAATCAGAGTATTAATGATTTGATTATTGCATGATGCACCCCAGTAATTCAACACAAAATGTGTACAAGTGTTCTGGAAATGATAGGTAAAGAAAACAAGCAAATAAAATTCATTATTCATCATGTGACATCATTATTCGATGTAATAAAGTCAGTTTACAATCAACTTAGGCAAAAATGACAGCACTCTTCTGTAAATTTCAAAAGAGTATAACTTGGATAGGAAACAATATCTCTGAATAATACTAACTGAAGATGTTTTACGAACAAGTCTCTTTCATTTTCATAATTGTATTTCCAGGGTTTACTTCACTCACAAAAACGTAAAGTAAAATAAGAACTACGTAACTTTTTGGTAACATTTTACACATAGTTAATGTAAGTCTTACATTATGATATAACAATTTTACTAAAATGTAGTAAAATTTAACAAAATTATGTAAAATCTACAAATACTACTTACATTAATTTTACATAAAATTTATGGAGTTCTTATTTTAGATAATTTAGGTAAATAATTCTGTGAGTGTTATCCTTTAAACTAAACACAAGAACAGTTTTTTTTTTTTTCATACTCACTACCGTTACAATCAGCAACATCCATTGCTCTTTCTGTATTTAAAAATCATCAATGCTGAAATATTCCGAACAAACAATTAACATCAATTTAACTTATAGACTAGTGTAAGCAACGCGTAACCACATTTTTCTTCAGTTTTTTGCCAACTTGGCAGGCAGATCTAGTTCACAGTTTGTGTGTGTGTATGTTTGAGTGTATGTCGAGGTATTTCTTTGTTTGTGTGCATTTTTTTTAGCGAAAACCCTGCTCGGTAATGTGTCTTTTTTGGTTACAAGAACGTGAGTTTATCGAAGAACACCCTATTCTAAAACCTCTGTTTCTGGATGGGTTAACACAGTTTTCAGGAATAGCAAAATAGCAGTTTTCATGAGGGGCTCGCCCCTCATATAGCTGTTTGCGAGCTAATTTGGTGTCCATGACAACCTTGTCAAAGTTGTTTTAAAGAAAAGAATAGCTCACATTTCATAAACCATAGATAAGAACTCTCTGAAAAGTTGTCATTGTCAATACCTAAGTTACATTTAAACCAGGGCCCTTCCGATTTTTCCGATTGCCAGGCATCGGCCAGCCTTTACAGATCGGACTGAGAAAAATCGGCCAACAACGCTAACGCGGTCACATTAAAAAGGGGTACGCTCAGGGTGGGCAAGGGGAACGGGTAGTGACAGGTCGATTGTGATTGAGTGATCGAATTTTGTGGATATATACACAATTTCATGAATTTCATCCTCGGCCGGCCACTAACCGGTTCTCGTAAGACCTCGACCGAATCTCTCCCGATGCCCGCACGGTATTCTTCAGGACGCCGACCAATATTTGAGGACGAAACGGTGTCCAAACAGACATCATTTAATAATTCAGACGCCTGACGAATACCCGGAGAACAACGACCGGAATCCGGTGGGCATGGATCATTGCATGTGAGAAATCATTACATGTGGGAACTCTTCGAGACTTCATTCGCTTAGCAAAGAAATGAGAGATGAGAAGAAGCGAGAGGAAAATGGAAAGAAAATTCCTCCAAAGCCATGGGAATTGCTCTGAAAACTATTGGCTCTACCTAAAATAGAGTGACTTCGTATCACGTATTGTTTTTGCTTTGGTGACAGCAGAAGAGAGGAAGTCGCAAAGAAAGACCCTTCAGCATGACTGGGGACCAGACACAACCCTAAAGAAAGAGACTTTGTGCATACTTCAAACAAGTTCAGCAGTGATGATGACGGTGTTCAATCATGGCAACCGAGAGCGATTCCGTAGTAGACTGTTATGTTGTATATATAAGATGTCAAATTTTAGGATAATAGGACAATTGTAGGCAATGAAGACGCTACTATGTGAAGGCGAAAATATATCACACCAATCTATTTCATACAATAACTCAGAATCAGAAGTGAGATGTTTCTTTGACATAGGAAGAGCAAAGGTGTCAGTAGTAATGTCAAAACTTAAGTTATAAGTTATGAATGACAACGTTTGAAGTTAGTGAATGGCTTTATCATCAACTTTTGTATGTTGTTTTGTGAAGTATCGAAGACGTTCATGCAGGAAAGAAACGTGTACAAAAGGATTATACAAAAAGAGAGCAAATGCAAAATCAAAGCTGTAACAGAAAGGAAATTGAACATAGAATTGCCTCATTGCCTCAATCGCATTCACCATGTAGCACAGCGGTAGCGTTAGTGTTTTTATGTCAAGCAATGGTGAACAGCTGAAATCACCGAAGTGTGACGGCGATTTTAATATCGACGTACACTTACCGGTGGCCGGCCAGTCATCCCCAGGGCGCCAGCCGATTTCTAACCGTCTCCAGGTAGTCCACATATCGTCGTGCGGAGCCCGGCCGTCACCAGTACGGGAACCAAACAGGCACCCGGTAGATATATAGACCGATTAAATTTAACCCACAATGACGATCTAGCCCCGAAGATATGCCAGATGTCCGGCCAGATATCGTCGGGGCATCAGCCGATATTTTGACGTTGACTTTTCGATGCTTTTCGGGACATTATTTGTCAATCAATTGTCAATCATGGCGATTAAGGATGATTACTACTACTATTTGTTACATTTCTTTCATAAAGTGGGACTTCAATAACTTCCACTTCCATGTGGACGTATTCATATGTACTTTACAAAACAAAAATACATTAAAATTGAAATGTTGAACAAGATGAAAAGCGAAATGTTAAGTTCAAGCGGAACGGAAATGATGATTTTAAGGATATACTCCTCACAGGATTAAAGTTTGTAGACAGTGCTAATATCAGATGATGAGGGTTGTTTAATGTGACCGATGCAAGTCGAATGTGACTCACGCTCCTTTTGATCAAAGGGAGTACCTGGTTGCCTTCGCATGTGATCTTGAGTTGTTGATCACATCAAGGTTTGATTGTCAACCTCTGAATTACTCTTCTATCAGGATATTTATGTGCTAATATTTGAATATCATTGAGTGACGTTTTCGTCAGTGCCGAAGAATTGAAATTTCAAGACGAAGTAAAGTCAAGAAGGAAGATCGAACAAATGTCTAACTTATTTGAACAAATCTTATCTACCCCGGGGCTCCACGACCGATTAAGCGCCCATGGCTGTGATATTATAAGTTAATGCTTAGGTCGAAGCATTACCAGTCAGTCCTAATTTTTTGTTATGTGGTCCAAATCATAAGCGTACGCTTGAGCGGCTGAATAACTGTCACAACAGAAACCATGTAGAAAGTTTACAAAAGGTATAAATACCCACGTACTCAACTTCTAAATTGGACAACATTTATACCATTCCAAAAGGAAAACATAACGGAATCAACGAGCTTGACATAGCTTGATATTTTGTAAACTAATCTTTTCTTCAGTTTGCTATTTAGGTCACCTGTTTGTATGTACTGACATCGCTCCACAGCGTTATTTATCATTGGCCAATGTCACTTGCAAGAATTGCCAGAACTTCGAGTGATCTGTGTTTTGCTGCTCGAAAAAAAAAAAAAAAAACTGGTAAAGCACCGTTTGTGACATTTAACCAATACTCTACAACCTACGCCTAATATAAGTACAGATATATAATACATACCAGGTTACTATCTGCATTCAGTCTGCTGCAGTACAAGCGATAAGCCAGTCGCGAGGTAACATATTGCCAGAGAGTAGAGGTCTTCATCATCACTTTAACTATCCCTCTTGGTTCTTCGTGGCATGAGACAAGAGACTTTTATACAGCTCAATTGCACTATTTGCTTATTTTTCCTCACCTTTGATACGTTACGAGGCTTTCTCTTGTTACCATTTCCAAGATAATTTCTTTCCCCGCCCTATATATTGGGATTTATTTTTGTGCTTTGTTCTTCGAACAGTTTGAAACAAACGCTCTTATTTATTGAGCTGATACTACCAGGTGACAATCTTTTATATGGATCAGAGTACATCAAAGTTACTGTTTTGTCTGTTTACTTTGGCTCTGTCGTTTCATCTCTACGTGGTATCGTAAAACACAATTTCGACCCATGTGTTCCAAGAGACCTTATCTTGCAGGCAATAAATTTCGTGTTTTTCATTCCTTCCATTGATTGATCTATTGTGATGTCTTGAAAATTAATTCTCTTATTTCTGCCACACAAACTTAACTTTGCGATGGGGGTTTTGGTGTGATCAGTGGATAAAATGTGAAGACTTTCCCTAATTTGCTTCAGTAGTAGGAGGAAAACATTCGAAATGGTTGCTGATTTTTGAAATTTAGGCAAAGAGCTCTTCATTTTGTCTTTCAATTGTGATACTGACTTTAAAAATTGCAAACTTGTGCATGCATGTAACCTTTTTAAAAGAAACAGAAGTATCGAAGGACCCTCACAGCAATATATACTTCGTAACACCTCAAAATAAGTCTCAGGGGTGCAATAATTCTTTTCTCATTATTTATTTCACATTTGTACTAAATGTAAATGCGATAAATGTACTAAGCTCTTTAAACCACACTTAGAAGAAATCAACGAACAATATTAGCAGCTACTGATGATGATTAGTAATTTAGTAATTTCAGTTCTGGAAACATTTTCTCTCCTTTTCAGTTGCAAAATAACTAATTCTGAAAAAAAAAAACTGTGATGAACCAGATATAACGAGAGGCAACGCAACTTTCTTTAAAGAGGAATAAATAAAGAACGAATTTTAGTGTAATCGAACCTCTGTAATAAATTTTATTACATGATTATATTGCAAAGAGGAGAGATCAAGAAAGTCCTGACACAAAAATTCCAATCAAATTTATCAAGAGGAAAAGCAAAGATTTCAGGAGTAACGACCCGAACACACACTGACAGGTACAATAGTATGGAGATGCAATCAACTGCAGAAAGCCTAACAAATGGCGTAGCTGCAGTTACCTTTCAAGGACCAGTGTCGGTTTTTGTAGTGTTTGGTGGCATACTTGTGTTATTAATCGGAATACCGACAAACCTGTTTTTATTGACGGTTATTTTCCTACGTTCAAAGTTAAGGAATCTAAACAACTTCATCATCGCAAACATAGCACTCTGCGGGTTAATTCAGTTGCTCCTTGTGATACCGTGGCAGTTTTACTCTTTCCTCACGGGCATTTGGCCTTTTGCATTTTGGTTTTGTAAGTGTACACTGTTTTTAGCGACTATGACGGTAGACGCGCTGATGAACAACATGGCGGTCCTAGCCCTGTATCGTTATTTCGTTGTCGTTCGAAGGAAAAATCGTTTTCTGAAAACTAAGAAAGTGATCGTTACGATGGTTGTCTGCGCGTGGATCATCTCGATTGCTAACAGTGGATTTACGCTTTTTGGATTTTCGAAAACGGTTTTCTTTCCGCAGTACGGACGATGCATCCTAGTTGCAGAACAGTCCTCGTTGTTAAGTTTTCTGTTTAAAGCCAGTTCAACGTTCACTTTGTTAAAGGTTATTCTTCCGATTTTGTTCTCTTACCCCAGGATATTTTACGAGGTTCGTAAAACCTCTCTCGCGGTGTCCGCCACTGATACAAACAGAGGACAAAACTGTTCTGCTGGCGTTAGTTACCGATCACTATCACGGCAGGAGGTGAAAATCACTATCGTCTGTTTAGTTAATTTTCTTCTCTTTTTGAGTTGCTACGGGCCAATTGTTGTCATCACGTTCACTTACGTGGGAAAGGGGAAATTGATTCCTCCAAATTTGCAGAAACTCTCTACTCTGATGTACTGGATCGGGAACACCTTAAGTCCGTTGGCGTACGCAATCCTTCAGAAAGAAACAAGGGAGGCTCTGTTTAGCATTCTACTTCAAATTAAAAATAAAGGAGTTCACGACACTCTCACAAATACTGTCTCTCAAAGATCTTGAATTCAAACAAAACTAGGCAGACACGTAGTCTCTTAATGTCGGACTTATTGCATTTTAAATTTTTATATGAAATGTCCCAAAGTATCATTCTCAGTAAAATAGTCATATGTAAGTGGTTGCACTTGAAATATAACCCTTCGTGGGTATTTTCGTGAACTGGGTACCCTTACAGTAACGACATCTGTGCCGGTGCTCAGACCAGCAAAGTAGTTGTGTCAGAATTTGAAAGAAATGACCCTCAAGAGGATTTAGTCTACTCTTATTTGCTAGTTGGATCACTGGTGGTGTAATAGTACAAAGGAAACCTCCTTCTTCGCCCCCAACCAAAAAGTTGCCGCCAAGGATATTTGAGTTGCTTATCACTCAGACATTCAACGGACGTAAAAAGTTAGGACTTTGGCATAAATGGTTCATGCCGTCTGCTACGTGGTGAAATAACGTCAGAAAAATTTTGTCCATAGCTATAACATTGCCAGTCTCTATTCTTGAAAAATGATTTTCAAATTCCCGTCGGGTTATATCGCAGTAGCAGAGTTGTAACGAGTCATCCAATTTTGCAGTTGAATCGAGTCTTTCACAACTTTTAATGTGAGTCGAGTCTGTGACGCGAGTCATTTTACTATCAGTATGAGGAAAATCATGAACAATTTCTAGAGTTCTTTAACTTTTAAAGATTGGTGACTCGAGTTATTAGTCGTTACATCTCCGCACAATAGTGCAGTTTTATGGTGTGTACTTGCCTAAAGATAGGTACACCTTTTTTAACCTGCAGAAGTTTGCGGAAATTGATGAAATGCAAAAGAAGATATAACCAGTCGGTTTGATTTGTGAGGCGGTTGTCGTGGCTTGGCTGTCAGCAACAACTTTCGCCTCCGGCATTGCTCTACGTTTCTCTTTTCAGAGGATATGAGCAGGTGTGAAGAATACATGTTACTTGAGTACCAGTTAGAAAAGAGAGGATGACATTAAAGAGAAACGAGATAATAATTATATACATTTGAAATTAAACAGGACGTTTTTAATGCACCAACATGGCATACAGTGTAAATAGGAATAAATCGCTGTTAAACCCATTCTGGTTCGTCAATAAACATTCACCAAAGCTTCATCTCCTAAAAACATGCGTCAGATAAGTTAAGATGCCTCAGTTGATGCAGTTGATCAGTTGAAATTTTGAAAGTCTGGGTGAACAAATTTTTGTCGGACAACAACTAACTGGATTTTTGTTTGCGAAAAACTTATTTCTCAAAAAGTGTAGGATACCGTCTTTTGTTGTTGTGAATAATCTATCATTCTCTACCTGTAAATATTGGTTTAAAAAATTGTTTCTGTAAACAAATGTCATATTTTCGTTTAATTGTAGAGTCTTTTTTTTCTTCATTGTGTTTATTAGAATACCTTGACATTAGAGCACTGATATAATATTGGAAAGAATTAGAAGAATTTATTATCAAGAAACAATATGTAATTATGTCATTGTATGTAATAATACTGTTTAATAGTAAACCCAAAGTTTTGATTATAGGATATTAATTTGCCATATATGTTGAGAATACTACAAGATCAACTTTATGTGGATGATTGAAAGTGCAGTCTATTGTACAAGTATCTGTGGTACTCTGTTAGTTTTCGCATTCCTCAGATTAAATTCTGTGAAGTGTTTCGCCTACACTTGACGTTAGCAAAGTGTCAGTGAAAGTGGTGGACCTTCACTTCTCGTTACAAAAGTGTCTGTGAAAAAAGTTTAATCTTTACTTTACAAAAGTGTCAGGGAAAGTATTTAAACATCATTCTGTGAAAGTATCAATGAAAGTGTCTCACCTTCAGTTCATGTTATGAAAGTGGTATATATTGTACCGTACCTTCGGATGGTCAGCTTCATCCAATATCCCGTCCTCTTTTTCTCAACCTCTTTTCCCCTTTCCCGTCCCCCTCCCACAGCTAAGAAATGTTATATCACTCTGTGTATCTTAAACCTGGATGTGATCCTGATTTTCCGTCTAGTGACGAGTGTCTGTGTTGTGGAGAAGACTTCTTACAGTGCATCACAGAAACAACAGCGTAATTGTACACTGCTGTGCATTCTTAAAGTTTCATTCACTATTTTATGCGAAATAGATGAAAAGTGAAAGAAGAAAAAAAAGGATCATTTTCTTTCATATTTGCTTTTACATACTGACAACCGGAACAAACATTATCGGAACTGTTCTCAAAAAGTTCTACTTTCCTTTGATAGTGTAACATCTGGTGCATTTGGTAAAAGAAAGCAAATCTCGGAATGTTTGTGATGTAGAAGTTTAAGACCGTATTTGACAGGGGAATGACCCGTGAACTATTTTGTATACGCGGTGTTTCAAGGCAGAGGAAAACTGTGAAAGATCCCACACTTGGTATGTCAACGTGTCACAGATGTCAACGATGTCTGCAAAGTGCCTATCGCTGTCATGATTTCATGCTAGCAGGTGATTTTGTCGCAAACGCAGCTGTGTATGCAGTTCTCTATTGTCCATTTAATGGGCAATACGATTCACCGTTTGCAATGTGACCACAGAATATCATTTTCGACGAATTACAGGCTCTAAAAAGAGTGACCCTTCGGAATGGAAAGTGCGGCGTTTGATTTTGCTTCCACCTAGAGTTCTGTATAATTCTCAGATTGGAGGCATGATGTCCTGTAATTCACGGAGAGTGACTGGATACTACATTTGAATTCGGCTCAGCTAAATGAAACAAGCAAATTAGGAATTTATACATTCACCGAGCGTCATTGAATTACATGTAATGCAGATCGCTGTTTGTACAAGTTGGGATGAATTTGTCTCTTTTTTCCAGTCTGATCAACTTCTTATCCAACCTGTTGGTGTTGCTAACTTCTCAGCGTTGCCAGTCTAAGTAGTGGTACTCTCAAGAGGTGAATTTTATTCAAAAATGGTAGTTCAGATGGTGGTAAAAGAAGAAAAACCAAAAGTGTCGTTATGGAATGGGAAATTGCACCGCCGCTGATTTGGTTCTGCTACTTGTCTAGACTACAATGCAATTGCACGACAAAAAACTCCAGAAGCAATGTGGGTTTCACACCTTGGCCATGAAATGCGAAAACACTGCAAATGGTAGACTTACAGATTTTCAGGCTCAGAATTCGCTCTTCTGTCAAGATAAATTTTTCTTATTCAAAGTGGGAATTGTCCAGTTAATTTCTTAAAGCTGTTCTCTGTTGATTATGCAAACCTATCGACTGCTTAAGTCAACTTCTACAAAAACAATCTTTAAATTGGTTAATAGGGGGCACTTATACAATTATTGAAGCAATTATATATTAGCGACACGTATTTTCACAGAGTACACGCTCTCCTTTTGATAGATATCTGTCGATATTTTGTCTTTTAGTAATATAGTAGAAAGTAATTACAGTAATTACCATTGTAATTAGCACTACAATCATTTGCTCTTTCGGTTAAATGTTGCATTGGTTAGTTGTTTTCCTTTTGTCTTTTTTTTTTCACGGAAAGATAGTTTCAAAGAAGTGATACAGTATTACCAACACGATAAGCCCTCGGGGTTCCATTCAGCAATTAGGTAATAACACTTACTGCAATGATTTCTGCTTGTACCTGTTTTACTTAAATAACATTACATTTTGCTATTTCTGTGTGTGAGCAAGACAGTGGGGGAGGGGTTGTTCTACCTACAGTCCTATATCAAACACAAATCGAGTTATCAGTACATTCCGTTTCTCTTGTTTTGATTCATCTTCTTCCGTTGAAGTTTAGACTAATTGGTTTGAACTTTATTTCGATCCCTTCGATTATATAGTTTAAAAAGTAGATATGTAAACAAATATAAGAGACTGTTGAGCGAAGCTCAGTAGAACTTATGTCCGCTGTCATCCCTAAATACAGAGAATAATAAGAATAATAAATAATAGACCATAGCAAGTATCTGGAAATTAAACAGATCGAACAATATATACCAAAAGGAAACAGATGAGTCAATGATAGTAAGAAATATTATGAAGTTTTCAGTTATTTTTTTATTGATTATTTAGAGTCCTTCCAACCACTGTGACACTGTGGAAGAGACTCTCAAATTTGAACACCGGACGAAGCGATGACATAGTTAAGAAGATATTCTTAACTCTTTAATGTTCTTAGTTCTATAAAATGGAATGGATAATTAATTTGTACTTTAATTGACGTGGATAGGGGTTGTCACGAAGATTGAAATAGTTCTCATAGATGGATGGCAGTGTGTCGTGGACCCAATTGGAAACAAAAAGGTTTCATCCGAAAATGCGTGTTTATCGAAGAGCGGTCTTATTTTGTCTTTAGATCCTGCTTACCCAGAAAGTGAACTTTTTGGTCGAAAAAATATCAGTGGCTTTAGGGAATTTCAAATTCGAAAACTTCGAAAATTCTGCTTTCGGTAGATCAGCGAGGTTTTTTTTTTCAGGATTGTGCCTGTTGGATTCGATTATCGTAACATTGGTAGTTACGCAAGCGTGTATGTTAGTGTGCGTGTTTATGTTGAACAATGCCCCCCCCCCCCTCCCTCTCTCCTAGGGAAGGTTCTGGACAGATATCATTTAGTATGCGGGTGTAACACATTAAGAACAAGGTCCCTAGTATTTCAGTGGAGGTCGAAGGTAATTTATGTCGGCATGGGTCAAATAGTGAAAAAAAAACCTTGCAAACACGTTATCTCAAGAGAAGAGGCTAGCACCGATCTCATATATGTGTTTGTTTAGTTGTATTGGTGTACCATACTGAGTGCAAAAGGATATTCCGTTGGTGAATACCATTAAGGTGTACAATAACTGTCAATTTTGAAACCCATGATGCACACGTAAAATCTTAAGTCAGGAAGCTAGGGCGTATCTCGAGTGCGTATGTTAAGTACTTTATGAAAATCAGTCATTATCTGAGGTCATCAGATGTCATTGTGCATGTTAGCTGTTTTTGGTTGGGGTTTTTTTTGTTCTTTTTTGTTTGTTGTTGTTGTTTGTTTTTCTTTTTTTTTTTTGGCTACATCTCTATCGGTCCGTCAATAAATTGATGTAATCTTACACAGACCAACCGTGTGTCAGTTCCTGATCTTGTGTGCAATGTTAAATTGATAAAAAAAATAATACTCAAAACTTCATTATGGAAGTCACAATGCATTTGTGCGCCTTAGAAATGTTGCGTATAAAATATCTGGGTTCTGACTATATTGTGGCGCTCTACATCAGCAGTGAGAGTCTTTCATGATTGTTTCGTCAGCAGGATCAAATCTTGACCTTGGGAAGGGTCAACCAACTGAAGATAAAGTTACACTTTAAGTCTTAAGTATCCTGGTTGATCAGACATCAAATGTACACTTGATTACTTCCTTGTACATTCTGAACTATAGAAAACCCTTCGAAGTCTGACCTTTTATTGGTTAAGTTTTTACATCAGGGGAGGGACAATCTGTACCATCAGAAATGATTTGCGTCA
This sequence comes from Stichopus chloronotus, assembly GCA_021234535.1. Taxonomy (NCBI): domain Eukaryota; kingdom Metazoa; phylum Echinodermata; class Holothuroidea; order Aspidochirotida; family Stichopodidae; genus Stichopus; species Stichopus chloronotus. The sequence continues at coordinate 16,538,535 of CM037845.1, read as the reverse complement.
GATAACCACATTGACAGACATAATTTCTTTCTTTCGCATCTATACACCAACAAAACCACATAACAGGCATGGATCCGTAGCCAACAACTGGAACCCTCTAACGTATTTTTAGTATCGTTTTTTTTTTCTTTTTTTGACTAGTTCTTTCCCTATTTCATTCTGTAGGACCTACAACGTTTGGCCAACCTCATGTGACGTTGGAGATGTTTTGGGCTAAAATGTTCTTTTTACTCGTCGTGACAACCGCCATACGGTGATGCTATGGTAATGCTTACACAGTCTTCTCGAGTGTTTCTCATCTTGACAAATTTCTGGTCACACCCTATTACATAATATACGTTTATTTACGTATCCCAGTTCTTTTTTGCTATAGGTACTGTAAACTATTGTGAGCAGCAGTTATCGAAAACACATGAACGATATTCTGGTCATTGTTATTACTTTCGCAATGACACAATTTGATTATGATAACATGAGCTGGCATATATGCCACATATAAGAAGGCCAAAAGATATTCAAGAGCCATGTTGTTTACAGAGTAAAATACCCTCCACGGGATACGATGCGTAACCAACGGACAACTTCTCATTAAGAGTAATTTATTTCATCCCATCCCATGTAAACTATACATCAGATGCAGGGGGAGGGGTGGAGAAGATGGACGTCACTATTGATCTATCTAACTTCTAAAATATGTTTCTGATTGTTTTCCACACTAAATAACACCAACACATTGATTCTAAGAGGTGGAGAGGAATTAAAAAAAGGACAAATAGATTTGAAAAGTTATGCAATATAAACTAATCTATCAAAACCAATGTAGCAAATCCCTTAACTTATTTAGAGATTTGGCGAAAGTTATTTATTATACTTATACATACAACACAATGTTGTGCTTTGAGTTATATGCCTCATTCTTGTTCAAATTCATCCACGTGGCAAAGATCTTCACAATTTACTAAGAGAAGAGCAGTAGTTTTTTTTTTCTGCTTGGAACAATATTTTAGTTCTCTAAACAGTGATACAACCCTTATTTCATATATGTAGGCTATATACATAGCTCCGATTTTGAAACAAACTTCAATAAAATAGATATATGGATTATATAGCAGGGATGCTTGGAACAATATTTTAGTTCTCTAAACAGTGATACAACCCTCATTTCATATGTGTATATACTTGCTCCGATTTTGAAACAAACTTCAATAAAATAGATATATGGATTATTTAGCAGGGACGTACATAAGGATGTCTCCTGATAGTCCTTTGACATTTTATTATGGGACATCGAAGCAAGATTTAAAAGTCTCTGGTAGTAGTTTGCATGACCTTTTCAGGTCTTTTTTTTTTTTTAAAAAATGCAACACGACAGAAGACCATGAAATCCAACCCTACTTTTGAAAATATGCTAGTCTCATCGTTACAAGCGTCATTTAACAATTACTTTCTGAAATAAAAGAAATTTGGGCAAGAGATGTGCTTCCGTAAAAAATAAAATCAATCGAGTATGTACGTCTATATGTAATCTCAAATCAAAGGGACTGTCGATATTTTACCGGTGAGATTTAGCAATGAACAATTATTGTTAACCTGTGGTATTCGATAAACTAACGTCAAACAAGGTGGACCATCAACCTACATATTGCCGACAGTCTGCCTTGAATACCGGAAAACAAACACAACCTCGTAATCAAGGTTACGTCAAGTAAATAGTGCGCACCGGTGCCGTCTCATTACTTTCAGCTGGTGCATGGGCCGATTTCTAAGATGTATATGCTAATTTCAGCATCGGAGGAAACCAATATGACGGGTTTAAGTACTATTTTAATTGATCGATTTTTTGTTGTTGTTGATGCTGTTGTTAGAATAGCTTAGCTGCCTCTTAAGTAAATTCTAAAGTCTAAATACTTCCATCTCATCAGTCGTGAAGTGTTAATTTGAAACAATAAAATTTGGCAACTTCTCATATAATTTCGTTTCATGGTTCATTTAATTCTTTTTCACCTTTTTTCCCTTTTCTTTCACCATCCACCCTTTTCTTTCTCTCGTTTGCCGAGTTATTCAGTTACAAAAATTGACACACAATTCCAACAGTTAAAGTGAGATGATCAGAAAGGACAGCCTAAGTGCTTAGGAAGGTTTACGGCATTAGCCGAAATTTAACCGAATCTTCTCTAGTCTCTGCTGAAAGCGATGTCATCATCAATTTAACCATTTAAATGGTAGCAATCTACACAACATGGAACGTTCGGCAAGAAGTCAACACTGTTAATAAAACATCTTCCATACAGAAGTTCTCAGGTGAGGAACTTTCTCTTCAGTACGGCGCAATTAACCGATATCGTCAACTCCACGGACATTATATTCAAGTAAATGCTATGGGGATTCATCTAAGTCATTCTGAAGTGATGTTGGAGATTTTCGGTACCAACGTTTGTACATAGAGTATTCCCCCTCCCCCTCCTCTTTCATTTTCGCCGGGAATTTAGTAGAGTCGGAGAGGAAGTTAATTTGGGGTACCTGTTTTATTTGGCCAATTAACCGACTTCGGTTGGGCTTTGACTTGAACTTCACATATTGTCCTTCCTCAGTAAAACAGGACGACTTGACGATGACGCGTAGGGCTACCAATGAGAAGATGTGGATTTTCACCGTGTTAGAAGGGACTCATATTCTCTACGTGGCCGTCCATGATGAATTATTCAGTTCCATTTTGAAAGCCGCACCTATTAAACATGGAACAGAAACCAATAATTATGCCTAAGACATTCTTGACTGAGTCACAGTTGGGAAGTGCTCGATAAAAGACTCCGGAAGGCTCGATGATTCTGCCCATTTCCTAGCCTCACCCAAATTGTTACAACCGATAATGTAAAAATTAACCGATAATGTAAAAATTAACCGATACTGTAAAACGAACCGATATTGTGGTAAAAAATCGTCAATACTACATCATCGGTTAATATTTTACTACATGATCGGTTACTACATTATTGGTAATTTTTTACTACATTGGCGGTTGATTTATTACGACGTTATCGGTTCGTTAGTGTTATTTCGAGTGAGTTTACGTTTCTTGAAACACTTTCTTCATGTCTTTTAAAACTTTGCAACCACGAATAGTATCGGAACGCAAAGTACAAACGGACGATTACCTACAGACGAGGGACTAGCTACCGAGCATATGGGCTACTACACACCGAAGCAGTATCAATATTTAAGCAACGTTTACATGTTGAATAGTGTACCTGAAAGGTGTAAAAACGTTGAAGCTTCTAACCTCGAAGAACATTGGAACCCAATGACAACCAACACTGCATGGTACAGAAAGTAATCACCAAGGGCTATATGGCTACGTAAACATATATAACAATCAATCCAAACTGTTATTACATTTGAAATATTATGTTTGCACAATGGTGAAGTTGCGATTTTTTTCAAGAGGGGGAAGGACAAAAGACAAAAGAAAATTTCCCGAAATCTTTTCAAGGTCACCAGGCGTCTGTTTGAGTAACAAGGCGGGCTGGTGCGAGCTGATCTGAGCCGGTATGTGAGTGTGACCTCTGCTATAGTGGAACTGATGACTGAGCACCGACGTGGGGGCCGGACCTAAGAAGAGGAGTGTCCCCTAGTGGAAAACCAGTTTTGCTTATGCAAGATGGGCTATAGATAAAAAATGGAGTTTGAAGCTACATTTGAAAGGAACATACTTCCAGGAAATTTTACTCTTTTTTAAGTAATTATTTTATTATTTTTTTCATTTTGCTTGGTGATGTATTCATGTAAGGCATAATTCAGAGTGACAATGTGATAACCCGTTGCACAGACTTGCACAGACTTTATTTTCCCCCGATTTAGTCCCCTTTGTTACAGCAAAAGCATTGTCGAAAAGGTCCTGATCTAATTGCTAGGCAAAGGTATGGCCCCACACCGTACTCTGATAACCGGCTCCAAACCGGAAAACCCAGAGACATACAGGCTAACAGCGTCACAGCGTAAGAGGTACCACATAGCTCCTCCATGATTGTCGCACTGTCACTCCGCTGATCACATAAACACCCCCTCATTCACATTCAACTTGCCCCAGCGAGGGGAGGTAGCAATTTCCGTGAACCGTGAGTCAAAGTGTGCTTCATGCCAAGGCCTTGTCAAGGCTATTCGGCCTTGGGGTGGGGGGGGGGGGTGAACACTACATGCAATGGCAGTTTAAATTATACCTACTTGTTATCTACACAGGTTCCCTTTACCGCTTCTATTGTTTATCATTCTATGATCTGCCGGCCGGCCGACTGTCTCCTCTTTACCGCTTCTCGATTTTATCATTTCTCTGATTTGTCTGTTGTGACGGCTGCCGTCACATTTTGAGAAATGGGAAAAGGACCGCTTTTAATTTCCCTAATTTTTTTTCCAGTGTTGCAAGTTGCCACCTCATAGGTCTAGGCGGAAGTTCAGGAGACCAATGTTTTGGGACAATTTCAAAATCGGCCAAAGAGAGATCAAGCAGCAAAATTACTTCTTTTTACGGAGTAGGTGTAACTGCGCTGCTTCATACGTGGCACGGTGGGGCTGCAGTGGCCGAGGTTTCAGGGGAGCCAAATTAATAATATCCTTAAAGTGTTCGTTGCACAGGAATATGATCAACAACATTTGTCGCGAAAAGTGTAACATTGCAAAGGACAGAAAAGGTATAGGATTATTACATTTATGATCGATCTTTATTACATTTACGGTGGGTCGAATTTATTACATTCATAAATATATAGGATAATTACGTTTAACATTGCTCTTTATTATGCCTTCAGCGTTCAAGTTGTGTAACATATACATTTAATGTATAATTTTTATGACATTTATGGTATTACATTTTCGTTAGTTATAACATGTATCAGGGATATACACTGAAAATAGGGAATCCTCCATGTAATTCTATTTATCTCAAATGAATAAGAACTTGACATTCAGTTGCACATTTAAATACATGGATATGTTGCATCAACGTTGCTATAGATGTACTTGACACGAATGTCAGAAACTTCGAAGAACAAAAAAACATATATATAGAACCAAAAGGAACCAAGAAAGAACCAAAAAATCATTCAAACATATAGGTAAATAGATATTTAAAATACAACAGAAGCTATAGGTTCATCGGTTACATTTTGTAAAAAAGTGCTGCTTTTTACCCAGAGTATGATCTGCTTTAACAAAAAGAGACTTTTGTAATTACGTACAGTAATTACGTGTTACAGTAAAATGGCAATACAATTCCATATACAGTGCATCTTTTGTGTGAAACTACAGAAGTATACAAATGCTATTTTGCGACAATTTGTTGCTTTACAGACATGTTTAATTTCAAACAGCATAAAACATGTTCTTGTTCTCGCTCAGTTGTTTCACTACATTGCATCCTTTTGTAACTGTTCTAATAACAAAAAAAAAAAAACAATTTGCTGTAATTTGTAGCAAAATTTTGCTAAATGATTAATTAGCCATTTTGGTTGGGAGCTCAACTAACGGCATGTTCATTATGAGGAGACATGTTGAAGAAAATGTCAATAAATTCAACAAATGATAACTAACTTGTCACATGGAGCACTCAGAATCATCTGGAGGGTAATATTCGAAATTTCCAAACTGATAATCTCTCAAAGAGAGATAAAAAATTTATCAATCTTCGTCTACTTTATCCTATTTTTGAATTTAACCAATATACATTAGTTCTCATGAGGCATTGGAGAAGGCAATATAACAGTTTATCGAAGTCGAGCAAATATGTTTTAGACTTTGCATTTCTCCCGCCTTGTGGTTGAAGCAAATGCTTACTTTGCTTAACAAACTTTTCTCAGGAAAAGTTCTTTCTTTGAGCGTCTCGGAGATGTTATGTTTACCTTATTGGAACAAAAGTTGCTTCTTGATGCCTATATTTATGGTTACAGCCACGTGCATTCCCTTTTCGTTAATTAGCTTACTTCAGGACAAATTATATGTACAAAAATTAAACGAAAAAGACGGAGTTAAACGGAGTTTCATCCCAGTTTTGTTTCCAGTCAATTGTTTTCAGAGTCAGTGTTTGAAAGATTGTTGGCAGTCCCTTTATTTTTAATTTTACGTAGAATGCCGGTCAGAACATTTCGTGTTTCTCTTTGAAGGATTGCGTACACTAACGGGTTCAAAGTGTTCCCGATCCAGTACATCAAAGTGGAGAGTTTCTGCAAATTTGTGGGAACGAATTTCCCCTTTCCTATATACGTGAACGTGATGATGAAAATTGGCCCATAGCAACTCATGAAGAGAAGAAAATTCACCAAACACACAATGGTTAGTGTCACCTCTTGCCTTGATAGTGGTAGGTAACTAACGCCTCCTCCGTTTTGGGTTCCATTTGTCCCCGCGGAGGCCACCGCGAGAGAGGTTTTGCGGACCTCGTAAAATATCCTGGGGTAAGAGAACAAAATCGGAAGTATGACCTTCAGAAAAGTGAACGCTGAGATGGCTTTGAAAAGGAAACCTGTCCATGGGGATGTTTTACCAACTATGATGCATTTTCCGTATTGAGGCAAGAAAAAAGCTTCCGAAAATCCGAAAAGCGTAAATGAACTGTTAGCAATAGCAACGATCCACGCGCAGGCAACCATCGTAACGATAACTTTCTTAGTTTTCAAAAAACGATTTTGCCTCCGAACGACAACGAAATAACGATAGAGGGCTAGGACCGCCATGTTGTTCATCAGCGCGTCAACCGTCACCCTTGCCAATAACAGTGTACATGTGCAATACCAAAATGCAAACGGCCAAATGCCCGTGAGGAAAGAGTAAAACTGCCACGGTATCACAAGGAGCAATTGTACTAACCCGCACAGCGCTATGTTGGCGATGATGAAGTTGTTTAGATTTCTTAACTTTGGACGTAAGAAAATAATCGTCAATAAAAACAGGTTTGTTGGTATTCCGATTAATAACACTACGATGCCTCCGAACACTACAAAAACTGACACTGGTCCTTGATAGGTAATTTCTAGTACTCCGTTTGTTGGCCCCTCTGTGGTTGATTGAATCTCCATATTGCCGTTTACATGAGCCACTAAGATTGGTATTTGATGAGGCAGCCTATCCTTTATGTCTTTTTTTTTTCCTTTTGGCAAAATTTATTGGATTTTGGCGTCAGGACTTTCTTTATTTTCCTATAAACATGTAATGAACTTTAAGAAGATTCGACTAAGAAAGTGCTTCTTTTTTATTCCCTCCTAGAAACTTGCCATGTTGCCATTCCGTTATGTTTGGGTGATTATTGGTTTTTTTTTCTGAAATAATTATTGTGGAAAGGAGAGAAATTGTTTCAAAAAGTAACAAATTAGAACTGCATCATCGGTCGTTGCTGCAAGTGCTGTTAACTCAGGAAGAAATGAATACCAAATTATTTGGTCTCTGTTTCAAAATGGGCGATCTTTTCGAACGTTGTTTTCTTGTGGCAAAACAAGCAAGCAAGTTAAAGGTTTTCAAATTTTATCCAATAATCACACAGAAATCCCCTGGGCTAAAGAAGTTTATTTTGCGATACCTTAACAAGAAATAGATCATAATAGATTAATCAAAGTAAAAGAATGGAGAGATACTCGCAATCTACAACCACAAGCTCACTCACAACACATATATTGAAATATGTTTTACAACATCACGTAAAGATGTAATGACAGGACCATGCAGATATAGACAAGCCAGTGACTTCACTTTATACTATATACATATACTATATTATTCCCTGGCGGTATCAGCTTATTAAATAAGAGCGTTTAAATCTTTTTTAAACCTCGAACAAAGCATTGGCGTAAGAAGTCCCAACATATATATAGCAAGGAGAATACAAAACTTATGATGCACCGATAATAAGACAATGGTCCAGAGAAAGATTTAACGCATCAAGCAAAACAACTAAATAGTGCAAATAAGCTGTTCGAAAGCAAAACTCCGTTTGCCTCAAGGTGTTAAGAGAAATAGGAGGAATAGTTGAAGTACTGATGAAGTCCTTTATCCCCTCACAATTGAAATATTTTCCTCTCGACTGACATCTCTTGTAATGCTGGAGACTGAGTGTAGATAGTGACGTGTTCTACTTTATATGTCTTTATTAATGAGCCACGTAGGTTGCAGAGAAATTGTGAAATGCCGCTAACTGAGCTTTGACAGTTTTTCTAACAACAGAACAACTATGACGCCCTCCTCTGGCCATTGTTGCGAGTGAGTTTGTACAGTTATAAAGTACGACTTTTACTTTTGTTACCACTAATAAATATGAACAGATGAAGAGAACAGTATCTTGCAAACAGAGCGGTAAGAATATATTTTACCAATTTCTAATCATATTACGCTGATTGGTTAGGTTATTGTAATGCGGTTTTTGTGTTGTTATTTAAGTTATCAAAGTAAAGACGTTGATGTATGGTTCTTTATATCTTCCGTAAACTAGACCTATTCGTGATTTCTATTGTGACGTTTATTTAATTAAGAAAGCAAGCGGCAAAGGAGATTTGTATCACGTGACTTAAAGCGTGTGACAAACTGGTGTTACTTTGACCTGATAGTGAACTTTAAATTTCACAGGCGAAAATGATCCGCCAGAATATTCAATGTTAGCACAGGTAAGATTTAAATTAGTTTCATTGTGTAAGTCTACCACAATTTATTAAACTCAAGACTTGTGGTTGAACTTAAATCATATCTGAACAACCAAAAAAAAAATGGCAAAGAGTGATCAACAGCAACAGCTCATGATCAAATTTGAAAGAAGCCATCTCGGGATCAAAATCAGCTTGAGTTTCATTCTTTAAACACTCTTTTGTTACCCATTATTGCCATCCCACCTTTAGGAAACTTTTATTTTTTCGGAGGAAACTTAAAACTCAGTCTTTTTGTTACTGCTTCACCTTAACATTTCCCTTTTGATCTTTGTATGCGACAATCAGATTTTGCGTGCTCTGCAGTCAGAACTCGCATACATGAATATGTTCATAGCATTTGCGCTGCGTATTTCTGTTTTATGCAACGAATAATAACAAATCATCTTTACTGTTATCACCGGAGAGAGCTCTATCTTCACGTTGACCCTCCAATGTCTGGTTGTGTAGATGGGAATATCCTAGAAGAGCTCACAGTAGTGGAAATTCAAGTGCATCCTGTCTCAAGTGATGTTTATACTTGATGTGTGTGGTTTCCGTTGTAAGTAGATGATCCATATCGTTTTTCATGAAGGTCAAACATCATTTAATGTCATTAGATATTCAAGTACCAAAATCTGTTGAGGAAGTTATCGCAGCCACTGAACGCTGATCTAATTCAAGCTGCTAATAGCAAAAGTAGATGACCTCTATCATTTTCATGGAGGTCAAAGGTCATGTGATGTCAATAGAAGTTATAGTTTGGAAAGATAAGTTGTCAACATGGTACTTCAATGAGGGAAAGTTGATGAACATTTAAACTTGGTGTATAGGTTGTCCATTGTGAATAGATGACTACTATTGCTTTTCATTGAGGTCACATGTCATTTAGGGTCACCAGAGGTTTAAGTCTGCAAAACCGTATAGATATAACTCTCACTAGTCTTGCACTTCTTTTTGTGGAAAATAAATGCTCTAATTGTTCGGCCACGTTGGCATTTCTTTATAAGTAGGCAAGTTTTGCTGTTAGAGAATCATGAAAGAATCGCCGTTGGCAAGGCAATTAAACTAATGGCAGCATCTTCCTTTGATTTGAGAACAGTAAATTACTGTGCAGTACTCAACATTCAGGGAGCATACGACTAAGATCCAACATCCTCAACCTTTCCACCCTTCTCTACCCAATGCACCTTCTCGCTCTTTCGCCTCACCACACCTTTAACCCATTTTTTACCGTTTTTCAGGATGAATTTGGACATTAAGGATCAAAATTAACTTACTGCTACTGCAATCTGTGGTCAGGTACTTTTTATCATAAGGTGTGTTACGTTGTAATTTTCGGCGTGCCATGTAATTCACGACCTGCTGATCACAGCTGACCAGTTGATATCAAGTGAAGTGTAACATGGCTAACCAGTATCGCATTCAAACCGTTCTCTTTATGTAGTTTCTGAAGTAAACGAGTAAATCCGTACAACGATAGCTATTGCTGGATTCCGCTAAAGAAGTACGTACATTTGTGTCACGGTCATGTATACATACTTTTTCAAAATTTGCCTATATTCTCTGCAGTTTGTGTTCGTATGCCTACGGTGTCATTCAACACGTGTGTAGGCTTCAGATTATGCACTTCAATATTACATTAAAGTTTTCCACGGTGCTTGCTACGCTCTGTTCATGCGCCGGGTGTTCATGTTTTTTTTTTACCTTTACTGTAAGGGGGGAGGGGTTATATTTGGGGGTGTTGTTTGATAAATATAGGTGTTATAGATGATTTCCGGGTGGGGCAATTTATGCTGGTTTTACTGATGAAGGAGAACGGAGTGGGCCAGTGGGTCGGGTTAGTCTGCTTTAGCTATACAGGGCGGTCGGTTTGCCAAATAAGAGCCATGGTTTAACACTTTACAAAATGGTGGCGCTATTCTTAATTTCTTGATTATTTTTCTCGATACAAATTGAATAAACAAAAATTATACAAAAAGCAGAAATCCAGTAATCGGAGTACTTCTTTCTTCCGTGCGCTAGTATAGTGTGTTAAGTGCGCTATTTAAAACTGTTGGAACGTAATGACGTTCTTCAAAATCTTTACAAAGTTAAGGATATTATTTCAAAGAACCTCTTTTCAAGAAAAAGATGAAATCCTATTCCTTTACTTGTATGAAAGGAGGATAGTTAGTTTTGATGTACATTTTACATGAAGTTTGCATTTTCTTCCTTCAAATTGGGAATAAGTATATCTCCTTAAGAGATTTGTGGTGAAAAATTCTGACATAAAGGGTTCCAGTAGAGAAAAATACGTTAATTTTTAATTTCTTGCCAACGGCAGGCAAGGAATCTATGTGATAGTGATGCCGTGTGCATGGGTGTGTGTGATGCTTTGTTGTTTGCACGATATATCGAGAAGAGTAACCATGGCTGATCTCATACATTGTGTGCGGGTTGGTCATGCTGAGTAGATGATCCCTATTATTTTCGGTGGAAGTCAAAGGTCGCTTGAGGTCATCCAAGGTCAAACTGTGAAAACATTGCTTACATGATATCTAAAGAAGAATAGTCTTGGCTGATCTCATACTTGTGGGTCCGCCGTTCGTACTGAATAAAAGATCTCTATTGTTTTTGGTGGATGACAAAAATCATTTGAGGTCACCTTAGCTCAAACTGTGAAAACCTTGTTTACACAAAAACTCAGGAGGGTAACCTTGGGAAATCTCATATTTGGTATGTTGGTTGTTCATACTAAGTATATGATCCCCATCATTTTTGGTTCAAAGTTCAAAGGTCATTGAGGTCACCAGAGATCAAACTGTGAAAACAGTGTTTACACAATATCTCAAGATGGGTAACCTTCACTGATCTCATACTTCGTGTGTTGGTTGGTCATGCTAGGTAGACGATCCCTATTGCTTTTGGTGGCGGTCAAAGATCACTTGACATCAACAGACACCATAGTTAGAACTCAAGTTGTGAACATAGTCTTTACAGTATTTTATTCAATATTTGTACTGCATGTGGGTTATCCTTCATACATATGGACAAGGAATTACAAAGTCTTTAGACTTCCTGTTTTTTCCTGTTTTCTCACCAACCAATCAGGAATAGCTATACACCAAGTAAAAAAAAATTTCGATCATCTTTTTCCTTATATTTAGAGGGGGTGAAGTGTAATTTCACTAGAATTGTTTCTGTTCAAGTTTTGACGAAGTGTTGTAAGGAGATGGTCATCTTACCCCACCGTACTCAAAAAGGTCATACAAAGTTCAGTCTTCCGGTCTTTACTAGAGTTTATTAATCTTTTCTTTATTCCCCTCAGACAGTCAGATTAGACAAGGCAATACTTTAAAAATAGAAAAGCTAGATCCTGTTCTTAGAAAGATTTCGCAATACTGTGAAACAACAAGTTATCTCTTAATGTTAACAAAACCAACTTTTTCATTTTCCATACCAAACAATCTGTGAAACCTGATTTACGACTTACTTTTAATAATTCAATTATAAATGAAGTAACCTCTGTTAAATTTTTGGGAATCCTTATTGATCCACATTTAAGTTGGAATTTCCACATTGATAATGTATATAAAAAGACTTCTAAGAACGTTGGTATTCTGTACAAGATAAGACATCATGTTCCCAAACAGGTTTTACTATCCCTACATTATACTCTTGTTTACCCTCAACTCTCGTATTGTAATATCCTTTGGGGAAACACTCATAATGTATATCTGGACAGGTTATTTTTTCTACAGAAAAGGCTATAAGATTAATTACTCACTCTAATTATTATGATCATACAGCACCTATTTTTAGAAATTTACGAATTTTGACAATTTATGATATTTACCATTTTCAGGCGCATTTGTATATAAATACTTAAAGGGTTAATTACCGCCTGTCTTTGACTCCTTTAATCTTAATAATCATTACCATAATTATCCTACTCGTAACACTTGCTCTGTCAACATTGCCTATTCTCATTTAGTTTTAAGTAAAAGAACAGTACGGTTCTCCGGGCCGACTCTTTGGAATTCCCTCGACCTTTAACTCAGAACTTTACCTACGCCGTCTACATTTGTTAATCACCTCAAGGAATTTCTTTTATGCAAAAGCAACACGTAATATTTTCGTTCTCTCCTGCACTGTATAATTGTTTTCGCACTGTTATTCGTATGGCGATGGGGTGGTGGGGTTGGGATTGGTGGGGTGGAGGTGTCGGGGATGGGGTGGTGGGATGGGGTATCGAAATGGGTTGTAGGGAGGGAACTTTTCTGTTTCTGAGGGAGTGTTTCCTGTTTTTCCTCTTCTTCTATTTATATATGGTGGATCTGGCTTGTACAAGCTAAGCTTTTTTCAGATTCTCCATTCTCTTTTTTCAATATTTTTATTTCATTACATTCATTATACTGTGTATCAAGAAAGAGAAAAATAAACGAACGAACAAACGAAAGAACGAACGAACGAACGAACACTTTGCTGATTGGTAGATCACGGGTAGCGTTCATTAGCATATGACGTCTTAGACAATCGTTGACTCTGTGATTGGTCAACGTTGACTCGTGACCATCTTACCCCGGGAATTGCCACGAGGCTAGGTGAAGCGTCAGCCACAAGGCCCACACTTCCAAGTTTCACGTCGAGGAGACAACACCGTTCTCCCTGTTCATAATGTAGGCCTGTGTCACCGTTTATACTCTCCGTTCTTCGTTTTTCTTGCCAACGTCATGTAACTGTATTCAATCTTCCAATCATTGATTTTGCCTAATTAGCGTGCCAGTCGACTCAACTATCAAATAAATGGAACTCTGATCTCTAACTCGAACTCTCACTTTCTTTCTGGATTTTCCTCTCCTGACGTCTGTCTCTCTCTCTCTCTGTAATTGGAACGTCTGTGTTGTCAACAACGTAAAACATCCGTCGCTGGGGCAGTCATACCAAAACTGTAAAATCCCCCAAACCCCAACTTATCACGACACTAGTGTGACTCAGTGTTAAAGTATTAGTTATATGATCAGGGATGAATTTGTTTCTCACCTGACCTAAAATGCTGAACAGAGCCTCCGATGCTTGTTCTTGAAAAATTCCGTATACCAACGGATTTAAGGTTTTTCCAATGTAGTGCATCAGAGTGGACAATTTTTGTAAATTTGGTGGAACCAATTTCCCCATGATAAAATTCGATTCGATTCATCATCATTTGTGCTGGGTATTGTTGCTGAGTTTGTGGGCTTCTTCTTATAATAGCTAATTATAGCCACGTGTAACAAAGTTAACTACCTTCTTGAAAGTAAAGTTATTCTATTGTCTCCTTTTAAGCGTCACAAAATATATGGCGGTAAGGATCATACGATTTTGAGGTGTATCGTCTAAACAGCTCCGGTTTCATACATAGTTTCCAGTTTGTTAAACTGTATCAAAATTAAAAATTAATCAGAATCATAATCACCTCTTGCTCTGAGTTACAAGATAAGGAATATCCGTTTTGCATGTTGTAATCTTATGGCGATACAACTATGCAACCAAATTAGGGTACGGTTTCAATATTTATCCAATGATCACGCAGAAAGCACAATGTAAGAGATGTTTACAATCGTAATTTACAATTTTTTAGAATTTACAATTGTAGATAAGATCGTTTGTGTCGAATATTCTATATCATGTAAACAACAACGTGTACACGAAGGGAATCCCAAAATATGCAAATATGACAATACTAAATTTTTCTTCCACTGATAAGATAAAAATGAAAATGGGTCCCAAGAGAAGAGAAAAGCCTAGGAACACATGTAGCCAAAAAGAAAAGGAAATAAAGCAAACGTGCAACTTCGCTGAACGCACGCAAGAGTCCGTTTGTTTTATGGCATATGCCAAGAGCAAAACAAGAATAGTTAAAGTTCACATAATATATTTCCTCTCGTCTGATTTATCTCCTGTAATGCAGTAGACTGAGTGCAGATAGTGACCTGGTCTTTGTCCTATGTCCTCATTAATATGCAACGTATATAGGTTGTACGTAACTGGTTAAATTCAACAAACAGTGCGTTTTCAGCATTTTTTTCTAAGCAGGAGAAGAACTATGGCTCCCTCCTCAGGTTATATTCTCAAGTGAGTTTTGGACGATTTCACTCCGTCAAAAGTTTCTAATTTCAAATCGTATTAATTTCATTGTCCGGGATATTTTAAAGACATTGTGGTTTTATTCCCATCTTTAAATCAGGGATCTGCAAACTATTCAAATTACACCTCCTCGATCAAAATGAAAACGTTGGTATATGGATTCTTCTTATCTTCCGTAAAGTATCCACGGTTGCTGTTATGACATTTGCGTAGATGTACAATGGAACCCTGGAGGTTCACATCACGTGACAAAGGACTTGTGGCAATTTGACGCTGCTTTGATGCTTTGACGCACGCTTGAAATTCATGATTCAAGATTGATCCACCTTTATTTCAGCCCCATGATATAGATTAACGTAACAACTAAAGTACACAGTGGTTAGACTGAGGAGCAACAACAAGTGAAAAAAAAAACAGGAAATTGAAATTAGACGTTGGTAATAAACATATTAAGTCACTGATGAAGATAAGAGCAATATGCAAAAATAAGGAAATGACACAATATGCAGAGGTAGTTTCTGATAAGGTGAACTTTCAAGTGTTTTATGTGCAAATGCAAATTATCCTAATTTTGCTGTGGCATCCGATAAAGGGAAAGAATTCAAAGTTTAGCATAACAAACTATTATCCTTAATAAGGACACGTTATAGAACAAGAAATTTTGGAGACTTCTTTATTATATCCAACAAGACACACGAACGGCGAAATGTAAATTTCCTTCCAAAAAACAAGAATTCAGAGGTCGTTATTCGTTTAATACCTATTTCTGATCAACCCCGCAATATGAAACGTGAAAATGACAAATTATCAATCGGATCTTAAGCTTCATTTTTGAACTGTCATTGAACTTTCACTATTACCATCAAACATCAGAGGACCCCAAACTGTAATCTATTTAAGAATAAGTGTGAAACTTATCTTTCGTACTACTGATGGTTCAAACATCGCTAGACTTTACTTCACTATAAAAAAAGTAATCAAATATCTGGAGGAGTTTATATTTCATTTATTGGTGGTTCATTAGTTGTAAATGCATATGCACAAATGCATGTCATCTTAGAGGATGTTTCTTTTACATCTGTTATGAAACGTAAATAGTAAACAGTTAAAATTATCAGTAGACGAGTTGTGGACTTTTCTTCAGGGAAAAGTCGATTCTCAAAGAATCAGTTCACAAGTTTTCATTCAACCACTGATGAAGAACGAGACTTTCAAACAAGACTAGAAACATTTTCTCGAGCGCACAATTGTCACACAATGTGTTTATACCATAAAGCAAGCAATGAATTAACCCAGAGTAAAGTATAGATTTAGTCGATTACCTAATTCGATGATCTCCGTAGTTGTACATTGTCTTACTGTGAGCCAAATAATCAGATGCATACAGCTTTTTATCTCAATGGAAGTAAATTCACCTGAAGATAACTTTCAAGTGGAATATCGATTGCGATGTGGCAGTGCCAGTCGATGTAACAATTTGTAACGAGCCCATAACCATGGGCGTCGATTTGATATTTAAAGTGACGGGTGGGACACCTGGCTTAAGTTTTTCCTAACAGTGGTGACATCTGAGATTTTCTCTCAGGGACCGGGGGTTGGGCCAAAGGTGTGAAGTGGAGTCAGCTGTAATAACTCCATCAGACAGAGTCATATATTTCTCTGAACACCATGTAATAGCCCAATAGTCAGTTGCCTCGCAGTGTAACGAGAGATTTTTTGCATCTCAAATTGCAGTAAACAGCACTTCCTAGTCTTTCTGGCGTTGTGAACTTCGGATAAGTTTTCTTTATTTTGCAGAGAAAAGGTTTGGAAATTTACATCTCCATCTTGGATATTTTACAAAATTATTTTATGTTTATTTCAAAATTGCATTGGCATTCATTCGCCGCAGTTGAAAAAGAAATGATATTTGACGGTAGAAGCAAAACTTGAGATGGAGAGATCGCTATAAAGCAATAGTATAAGAGCCATATCTATAGAGAAATTAAAAATCACAAGTTGGAAATTTACCCTTCCAATAAGAATTGTACCAAGGGCGAAGACGGGAGCTCATGTTACCACGACCATAAAAGAAACTTACTCAAAATAATTAATCACCTTGATCTTATTTATTTTACCCTTCGGTTCAGCAATTTATATATTTTTATGTAATGAATTTTACGAAGATTCGACTGACATAATTCTTTGTTTTTTCCTCATAGAAATTTAGGTTGCCCTCTCATTACATTTTCTCTGAAATTATTAGGTAAGGTAAGGATCAAGCGATTTTGACGTAAACAGTTCTAAGTTTACACCACGCAGTTTGCGATTTGTAAAATAATTATCAAAATCCGAGGAGAGCATAATCAGCTCTTGCTCTGAGTTACAGTACAAGGAATATTCGTTTCTAATATCGTAATTTTAAACAACCTACCAAATTGAGTTTTCAATATTCATCGAATGATCACGGAGAGACCCTATGCAAAGAGATGTTAACTTGGCAGAAATAGGAAAACTTCTCTTCCAAAGAGACAATCATTGAGATATTCTCGACTTCAAACCACAGGTTTACCTGCCAACAGAGATGGTAAAGTGTTTGTGATTCCACACATAGATAAATTAACAGGACCAAAGAAGAATACGAGAAGCAAGCTTCAACAATTTTCAGTCAGAGCAACAAGATTGTTTCTAGTGATTATTGGCTCAGTAAATATAATTGTTTTTGTGTCAAACTTTCCACATCGTTTTAACAACAACATATAAACGAAGGAAATTCCATACGTACTGTTACAAAAACACTATTTTTCCATTTATAAGAAAAAACGGGTCCAAAAGAGGAAGTCTTGTAATGTTTCTGGCAAAAACAAAAAAAAAGAGAGGAAATAAAGCAAATCATGCACTTAAATTTGCTGAAAAAAAGTAAGAATTGTTCCAGGGCATTAAGAGCAACAAGAATAGTTCGAGTTCAAAATGGCAATTTGTTTCCTCTTGACTGATCTGTCTCTTGTAATGCAGAAAACCGGGTGCAGATAGTGACCTGATCTGTTGTATATTTCTATATGATAGTGTCGTCAGTGCAAATTCTTCGAACTTTTTTACTTGTCTTTAACGCATCATCGAACTTTTTTTCTTTTATGAATTTACAAGTTTTCTTCTACCTTAAAGTTACAAAACTTTGGTGAACGGAGATATCATTTTCTGTTAGTGTGAATGTAATTTCCGGACGTCGATTTCTTAGTAATGAAATTTTGAGGTGAGTGAACTTCATCCTTCACAGTTATGAAGCAGCATAGTTAACGAAATGAGTTTCAAAGGCTGAACGTGAAAAAATACTCTCCATTTTAGGTCAATTGTGATACATTGTTTTTGTTTTGATATTATTGGATCGTTTTGTTAATTGTCTTCATCATTCACAATTTCAAACGGCATAGTCTCGGAAATGACTTTTGCAATTGAAAGTGAGAGAAAAGGCTATCCCATTTTGAACTATTTTTAAGAGTACTGTAAAGCTGTCAAAACAAACTGGTACTTTTAATGACTTTGAAAACGTCGAAGGATTTTCTGTAACTACTGCACGATCAAGAGAGGTAGTGATATGCATTAAAGCAATATACTGTAAGGTTACCAAAAAGCTCTTAAATGAGATACAAGTTTTATTTGATGTTTTAACTTCTGACGAAGTTCTGTATAATTGGTAAGCTATAGTCGTATTTCTTTATACTGTAAATAGGAAGTTTAACTGTCTGAATATCCACGAAAGAATCGTAACTAACGAGTCAGAATAATTGTATCATCTTTCTTTGATGGGATAAGAGTAAATTGCGTGCTCTCTGAACGCATTTGGAACTTGGACGACATGCTTCCTACCTACATTAATTTTATTTTACATGCCACTTTTTTCTCGAATTTCTTCCAGAAACTCATTTCAAAACCTTCTACAAGGCGGGTCTACTACTCGATGTCTTACAAACGTTCGGAGAGTTATCGGAAGAGGTATGTCTATGCTTGGGTGAGTTCGTACTTAGACAAAATGATCGTCAGCATCGATTATTAACTAGTAATTATAACCATCGAGGTAGACGTGACAGCAGTTGATTTGTGTATAATAGTTAAGATCAAAACAATTTCGATTTGGCCAGTAATATTCATATTTTTGTAGTTTTTAATGTTTCACTCCACAAAGTTCCTTGTCTTTTCCTTTCTTTTTATTCTTTTTGTTCTTCTGAAGCTAGATGATTCATACAAATATAGAGTAAAACGCTCTGAATTCTTTATGTCATAGAGTAGTGTCACTGACTGGACTATGCATAGTGACAAATTTAACGTCAGTCCTTTGACTGGTTGACAAACTTGACAAGGAACAATACAAACTCAGTTTCTCTGATTCTATCTTCATTGTGGATGTATCAACAGCACAAATTTGTGTTTCAAATTGGGAGTTAAATCCTCTGCTCTCCTTTCTATTTTCAACATGTCGGCCGATTGCTCCGTCTCTTCCTTCTCGGCAACAGCACGTGAACGTGTGCTTTCGATCGTCTATCATTCAATCGTTCAATTCTCCATTAATTTTTGTCTTTTAGTCGAATCAATAAAATATTAACAAAAGTCAGATTTCTCAGATGTCTCTCTGTACTGTGTCCAATTGTAAAATGTGAACTTTCCGCTCCATCTAAGACTGCCCTAAACTTCATTCGAAACGATGATTTTATAACAATGGCGTAGCCACGACTTGAGTGTTGTGAGTACAGAACACTGCATGGAAAATGTCCAAACAAAAACACAGTAAGTATTATGTGAATTTCCAGTTGTTTGACCTTAACAATAAATCTGACACAACAGGAGATTTAAAGCTTTAATTTTACCTCTTACCAGTAAATTCCTTTTATAAGGCCATTGTGGAACTGGACTATGTGTGACAAAAGTGCATCACAAGAGTACACTGTTTAGCCACTAAACGCACGTTTCCTTAAGAACTTCGTTAAATACTTAGATGGGCGAAAAAGAGATGATTCATTAACTCAAGGGTCACTCTACGTCCATGATGGCAAGCCTTATGGCATCATGGCCAGTCTTGGAAAATCGACGCTCTACTTTTCAAATAACCTCACAATGCACTATGCTACACATGCGAATTCGCAAAAACCGTAGGCTAATTCCAATAATGATTATCAGCCACAATATGTACATATTCCACAGAATTCTTTATTAGAGACAAACGCACAATTATTTAAGCCATCACATCTAAGCATTGAACACGCTCTCCGCTTAATGGGCATCTAACGATCGCTAATATTTTGTCCTTCTTTTATATAAGGGAATGCAATTACAGGGATTATCACTGTAATTAGCACTGAATTTGTTTGCTCTTATCGTTAAAGTTCGTGTGGCATCATACTGTCATTTTTAGTATTGGCTGTATGAAGCCTTGAACATGTTGAAAGTAGCTGCAAATTCTATTAAAATCATGATTGACAATTTTACAGAGGCAAATTCTTGTCTTCCACCTGCATCATGAATAAACATTAGCTAAGTATGTAAAATTGTGACGTCAGAGACTCTTACGGTATATGATTTTGATAATATGGTAACTTAACCTTTGTTTTAAGAACAATTGACAATTTCATAAGCATCAACGGTTTTGTTTTGCGAGCCTATGTTTTCTTTTTTATAAATATTGATTTCTTTTATCAATATGTAAGCCAGATGGCAAAGAAATTTACAGGAACTAAATGTAGGCCAAGGAAATGAGATACCGACAGGGTGCATCGCTACGCGTCATCATTTTGCATTTTCATCAAAGTTTGAAAGTCATATGTAAAAAAACGCTAACAGATATAAGCAAAATTTCAATGGATTTTACAATTTGGATGTACATAAACAATTAATCAGGTAGCTGCAATAATGAGTTTGTGAGGACATCACCGGACCACATGTGATTGAAATGTGTTTGTTTTTCTTTATATTTCAAATTACAATCAGAGTGTTAATGATTTAATTATTGCATGATACACCCCATTAACTCAACACAAAATTTGTACAAGTGTTTGCGGACTTATGGGAATGATATGTAAGGAAAACAAGCAAATAAAATTCCTACTATCAGTTGTTATGTGACATCATTATTCAATTTAATCAAGTTGGTTCAAATTCAACTTAGGCAATAATAGCAGCACTCTTCTCAAAATTTCAACAGTGTATAACTTGGATAGGAAACAATATCTCTGAATGAAACCAATTGAAGATGTTTTACGAACACGTCTGCTTTATTTTGATAAATGTATTCCCAGGGTTTCCGTATCCTTTAAACTAAACACATGAGCAGGTTTTCTCCCTTTTCCATACTCACTTCCCTTACAATCAACAACATTCATTGCTTTGAATCTGCAATTAAAAATCAACAATGCTGAAATATTCCGAATATACAATCAATACTAAAATTAACTTATAGACTAGTGGAAGCAATGCGTAACCACGTTTTGCTTCAGTTGTTTGCCACCTTGGCAGGTAGAACTAGTTCACGGTTTGTGTGTGTTTGAGTGCATGTCGAGGTATTGATTTGTTTGTGTGCATTTTTGTACCGAAAACCCTGCTCGGGGATGTGTCTTTTTCGGTAACAAAAATATGAGTTTATCGAAGAACACGTTATTCTAATATTCTGTTTGTGGGTGGGTTAACACTGTTTTCAGCAACAGAAAAAATAGCGGTTTTCACCAGGGACTCGCCCCTCATATAGCTGTTCTGCTGGCTAATTTGGTGTACATGACAACCCTGTCAAAGTTGTTTTTAAGAAGAGATTAGAACAGTGCAGATTAGAAGTGTCTGAAAAGTTATCATTGTCAATACCTAAGTCATATTTAACCCAGCGTCCAGCCGATTTGTCCGATCAATAGGCATCGGGCATCCTTTACAGATCGGACTGAGAAAAATCGGCCAATAAGTCTAACACGGTCACATTAAAAAGGGGTACGCTCGGGGTGGGCAAGGGGAACGGGTAGTGACAGGTCGATTGTGATTGAGTGATCGAATTTTGTGGATATATACCCAATTTCATGAATTTCATCCTCGGCCGGCCACTGGCCGGTTCTCGTAAGACCTCGACCGAATCTCTCCCGATGCCCGCACGGTATTCTTCAGGACGCCGACCAATATTTTGAGGACGAAACGGTAACCAAACCGACATCATTAAGACGCCTAACGAATACCCGGCGAACATCGACCGGAATCCGGTGGGCATGGATCATTGCATGTGAGAAATCATTACATGTGGGAACTCTGCGAGACTTCATGAGAGATGAGAAGAAGCGAGAGGAAAACGGAAAGAAAATTCCTCCAAAGCCATGGGAATTGCTCTGAAAATTATTGGCTCTACCTAAAATAGAGTTACTTTGTATCACATATTGTTACTGCTTTGGTGACAGCAGAAGAGAGACAGTCGCAAAGAAAGATCTTCTAGCAGGGCTGGGGACCAGACACAACCCTAAAGAAAGAGACTTCGTGCATACTTCAAACAAGTCCAGCAATGATGATGACGGTGTTCAATCATGTCAACCGCGAGCGATTCCGTAATAGACTGTTATGTTGTATATATAAGATGTCAAATTTTAGGATAATAAGACAATTGTAGGCAATGAAGACGCTACTATGTGAAGGCGAAAATATATCACACCAATCTATTTCATACAATAACTCAGAATCAGAAGTGAGATGTCTCTTTGACATAGGAAGAACAAAGGTGTCAGTAGTAATGTCAAAACTTAAGTTATGAATGACAACGTTTGAAGTTAATGAATGGCTTTATCATCAACTTTTGTATGTTGTTTTGTTAAGTAATGAAGACGTTCATGGAGGAAAGAAACGTGTACAAAAGGATTATACAAAAAGAGAGCAAATGAAGCCAGAAAGCTGTAACAGAAAGGAAATTGAACATAGAATTGCCTCATTGTCTCCATCGCTTTCACCATGTAGCACAGCGTTAGCGTTAGTGTATATACTGATACATTAAAATTGAAATGTTGAACAAGATCAAAAGCGAAATGTTAACTTTAAGCAGAACGGAAATGATGATTTTAAGGATATACTCCTCACAGGATTAAAGTTTGTAGACAGTGCTAATATCAGATGATGAGGGTTGTTTAATGTGACGGATGCTAACCGAATGTGACTCACGCTCCTTTTGATCAATGGGAGTACCTGGTTGCCTTCGCATGTGATCTTGAGTTCTTGATCACATCAAGGTTTGACTGTCAACCTCTCAATTACTCTTCTGTCAGGATATTTATGTGCTAATATTTGAATATCATTGAGTGACGTTTTCGTCAGTGCCGAAGTATTGAAATTTCAAGACGAAGTAAAGTCAAGAAGGAAAATGGAACAAATGTCTAACTTATTTGAACAAATCTTATCTAAGCCGGGGCTCCACGACCGATTCAGCGCCCATGGCTGTGACATTATAAGTTAAAGCTTAGTTCTAAGCATTATACAGGTGAGTCCCACTTTTTTGTCACGTGGTCCAAATCATCAGCCTACGCTTGAGTGGCTGAATAAATGCCGCAACAGAAACCATGTATAAAGTTTACAAAAGGTATAAATACCTACGTACCCAACTTCTTAATTGAACAACATATATACCGTTCCAAAAGGAAACATTTTAAGGGAACCAACAAGCTTGATATAGCTTGAAATTTGTAAACTAATCTTTTGTTCTGTTTACTATTTAGTTTTCCTGCTTGCATTTACTGACAGGGCTCAATAGCGATATTTACAATAGGCCAATTGTACTTGAAAGAATTGCCAGAAGATTGACCCGTAGTTGTTTTGCTGCTCGAAAAGCTGGCGACGCACCGTTTGTGACTACTTCTCTACAACCTACGCTATTAGTACAGACATATTAAACATACCAGGTCACTATCTGCATTCAGTCTGCTGCAGTACAAGCGATAAGCCAGTCGCGAGGTAACATATTGCCAGAGAGTACAGGTCTTCATTATCACTTTAACTGTCCCTCTTCGTCCTTCGTGGCATGATCTAAGAGATTATTGCTTTTGTACAGCTCAATTGCACTATTTGCTTATTTTTCCCTCGCCTTTGATACGTTACGAGGCTTTCTCTTGTTACCATTTCCAAAATAATTTCTTTCCTCGCCCTATATATTGGGATTTATTTTTGTGCTTTGTTCTTCGAACAGTTTAAAACAAACGCTCTTATTTATTGAACTGATACTAACAGGTGACAATCTTTTATACGGATCAGAATACATCAAAGTTACTGTTTTGTCTGTTTACTTTGGCTCTGTCGTTTCATCTCT
This sequence comes from Stichopus chloronotus, assembly GCA_021234535.1. Classification (NCBI taxonomy): domain Eukaryota; kingdom Metazoa; phylum Echinodermata; class Holothuroidea; order Aspidochirotida; family Stichopodidae; genus Stichopus; species Stichopus chloronotus. The sequence continues at coordinate 16,514,490 of CM037845.1, read as the reverse complement.
ACGTGGTATCGTAAAACACAATTTCGACCCATGTGTTCCAAGAGAGCTTATCTTGCAGGCAATAAATTTCGCGTTTTTCATTCCTTGCGATTGATTGATCTTTTTTGATCTCTTGAAAATTAATTCTCTTAATTCTGCCACACAAACTTAACTTTCCGATGGGATTTTGGGTGTGATCAGTCGATAAAATGTGAAGACTTTCCCTAATTTGCTTGAGTAGTGGAAGGAAAATATCATTCGAAATGGTTGCTGATTTTTGCAATTGAGGCAAAGAGCTCTTCATTTGTATTTCAGTTGTGATACTGACTTTATAAATTGCAAACTTGCGTATGCATGTAACCTCTTTAAAGGAAACCCACGTATCGAGGGACAGTTACCGCAATATATACTTCGTGACGCCTCAAAATAAGTCTCAAGGGTTCAATAATTCTTTTCTCATTATTTTTTTGACATGTGTTGTACTAAATGTAAATGCGATAAATGTACTAAGCTATTTAAATCACACTTCAACGGATCAACAAACAATATTAGCAGCTACTGATGAGGTTTCAGTAATTTAGTAATTCCAGTTCTGGAAACATTTTCTCTCCTTTTCAGTTGCAAAAGACCTAATTCTGAAGAAAAAAAAACGAAGGCAACGCAACTTTCTTTGATGAGGAATAAATAAAGAACGAATTTTGGTGTAGCAGAATCTTCATAAATTTTATTACATGATTATATTGCAAAGAGGAGAGATCAAGAAAGTCCTGACACCAAAATTCCAATCAAATTTATCAAGAGGAAAAGCAAAGATTTCAGGACTAACGACCCGAACACACACTGACAGGTGCAAGAGTATGGAGATGCAATCAACTACAGAAAGCCTAACAAATGGTGTAGCAGCAGTTACCTATCAAGGACCAGTGTCGGTTTTTGTAGTGTTTGGTGGCATACTTGTGTTATTAATTGGAATACCTACAAACCTGTTTTTAATGACAGTTATTTTCCTCCGTTCAAAGTTAAGGAATCTAAACAACTTCATCATCGCAAACATAGCACTCTGCGGGTTAATTCAGTTGCTCCTTGTGATACCGTGGCAGTTCTACTCTTTCCTCACTGGTATTTGGCCGTTTGCATTTTGGTTTTGCAAGTGTACACTGTTTTTAGCGACTATGACGGTCGACGCACTGATGAACAACATGGCGGTCCTAGCCCTGTATCGTTATTTCGTTGTCGTTCGAAGGCAAAATCGTTTTCTGAAAACTAAGAAAGTGATCGTTACGATGGTTGTCTGCGCTTGGATCATCTCGATTGTTAACAGTGCATTTACGCTTTTTGGATTTTCTAAAACGGTTTTCTTTCCGCAGTACGGACGATGCATCCTAGTTGCAGAACAGTCCTCGTTGTTAAGTTTTCTATTTAAAGCCAGTTCAACGTTCACTTTGCTAAAGGTTATACTTCCGATTTTGTTCTCTTATCCCAGGATATTTTACGAGGTGCGCAAAACCTCACTCGCGGTGTCCGCCACTCATACAAACAGCTTTAGTTACCGATCACTATCACGGCAGGAGGTGACGATCACTATCGTCTGTTTGGTTAATTTTCTTCTCTTTTTGAGTTGCTACGGGCCAATTGTTGTCATCACGTTCACTTACGTGGGACAGGGGAAATTGGTTCCCCCAAATTTGCAGAAACTCTCTACTCTGATGTACTGGATTGGGAACACCTTAAATCCGTTGGTGTACGCAATCCTTCAAAAAGAGACAAGGGAGGCGCTGTTCAGCATTCTACGTCAAATTAAAAATAAAGGAGTTCGCGACGATCTCACAAATTCTGTCTCTCAAAACTCTTGAATTGAGACAAACCTAGGCGGACACGTAGTCTCTTAATGTCAGACTACTTGCATTTCAAATTTTAAATTTATGAATGTCATGTCCAGAAGTATCATTCTCAGCGAAACGGTCATATGTAAGTGGTGGCACTTGAAATAGAAGCCTCAAGTGGGTATTTTTGTGAATAAGGTACCCTTACAGTAACGACATCTGCGCCTGTGTCCAGACAAAGCAGCTGTGTCAGAATTTGGAAAATTGACCCTGAAGATGATTTATTACATACTCTAATGTGTTAGTTAGATCAGTGGGGGTGTTACAGTACAACGGAAACTTCCTTCTTCGTACCCATCCTTTAAGTTACCGCCAAAGATATCTGATTTGCTTATCAATCAAACATTCAACCCACGTAAAAAGTTAGGAAATAAACGCAAATGGGCCATGTCGTCTGCTACGTGGTAAAATAACGTTAGAAAATCCGGTCCATAGCTATACCATTGCCAGTCTCTATTCTTGAAAAATGATTTTCAAATTCCCGACGGATTGTATCACAGTAGCAGAGTTGTAACGAGTCACCCAATTTTGCAGTTGAATCCAGTCATTTACGACTTTTAATGTGAGTCGAGTCTGTGACTTGAGTCATTGTATTATCAGTATGAGGAAAACCATGAGCAATTTTTAGAGTCTTTCAACTTTTAAAGATTGGTGACTCGAGTTATATTACTCGTTACATCTCTGCACAATAGAGCAGTTTTATGGTGTGTACTTTTCTAAAGATAAGTACACCTCCTTCAATCTGCAAAAGTTTGCGGTAATTGATAAAATGCTACAAGAAGAGATAACCAGTCGTTTTGATTTGTGAGACAGTTGGCTCGACTGTCTGCAACAATATTCGCCTCCGGCATACGTTACCCTTTTCGTAGGATATAAACAGGTGTGAATGCTTGTTACTTGAGTACCTACTAGAACAGGCAAATGTAAATGGGTGCCATAACCCTTGCCAATCCCCGAATTAAAACTCTCATCACACTTAAGCAAATCTAATAGAATGAGCATAGTTTCTAATGTAACGTTGTCTATTGCACCTCACTAGGTCCTCCCGGCATGCTACTATCCAAGGACACATTGTTCATCTTTACGTGATCGTACACCAAAACATTCTGCATTGCAGTCACATTGACTTCACTGTATCGCTGGTTTTTGTTACGTAATGACATAAATCAGTCTTTTGTACAGCAGGTCATAATTTGGACACAACATAACATGGTTTAGAACAGAATGAAATGATAAAACTCAAACTGCAACTGTATCTTATTTGCATTTACTTCACTGGATGCTTTATAGTTGCTTCACATGTGCTGCAACTTGGACGTTTGTGCTTTTGGTGTAAGGTACATGGTGACGTTGTAACAACAAGCATGAGCAAATCTATTGGGTGATGAAACACGCCAGGGATTCTCTCAATAGTGTCATATCAGCCCTGTTTTGTTCAATTAACTGGAGTCCTTGATCTAACCGACGGAGAGATAATGTGGGCCTACAAGTACCAGCTGCAGTATATATGTCTCTGACGCTTTATGGCAAGCTAAATGTGCAATAATTAGGGCGAACAAAAGGGATTTGGGACTCATGGAACTTGAGTGTATCAGTTTAAAAGAAGATGTTTCGCCCTGTTTTCGGAAGAATTTGAAAATAGCATCCTTCGTTGCCAAAGCGGTGACAATCTGAAACTTGAGGTTCTCTCGATAAATTGTTTTTTGTATAGACTCATCGATGAGTTGCCTCATCGGTGCTTAAAACAAACCTCTTTTCAAATGATCTTATTTTCTGTTATAAATGTGTGATCGAAAACACAGCATCTTATTGCTGCTTGAACGTTAATGTGGTGAAGTTGTGGTAGCCCTTGGTGGGTAAGTGATTCCTTTTTGTGTCATGGATAGGCTAGTTTTAAGGTCATTTTGAGGTGAACAAATATGGCAGATGTAAAAACTGTACAAACACATAATCACAAATATAATGACAGTTTATTGTCACTATGAACTAGTCTGTCCAGTCTATAGTTTTGAATGGCATACTTGTTATGTACGTATAGTCCTTGGTAATTATGAATGTTATCAATCTTGATTGTCATGGATTGTGATTGAGCTCTTGGTCTGATCTCTTGATCTTATGCTGTTGTTCTCATTAAGCTCCGATGCTATTCATAGTGTATAAGTGGTCAGAGACGGAAATAAACAATAGGTAAATTATATCAAGACGTGCAAATACGATTGAAATTCAAGGGTTGGCTACACGTAGACACGTAGTAATAAAAAAGTCTGTAACAATCTCCATTTTAACTATATGTAGTGAGCAACCAGTGCCGCATCTAAAACCAATTGCTAAGGTTACGTGTGTATGTGGGGGGGGGGGGGGATCAGGTAAGCCTGCTCCGGCATGCCAGGAGGTAGCGCCCGAGTGGGAGGGGGCTGTTGGTGTATCCCCTTCCACGGTGTGGAAAAATTTGGACGACGGCATGATTGTTTAGATTTAAAATTTAAGCGTACAATTACTACATAACTAAACTGTCTCTTTTAGACTATGCGGTTTTTATTGAAAATAAAGTAACTAAACCATGAAATACGAAAAGTAACTCCTATTATTGCATTAAGCAACCATTTTACTTCTTTTGAGATGGAAGCATTTAAAGCTTAAAATTGACGTAAGATATCGGTTCAGGGTTCAGGGTCTTACTTTACGTAAGGCGAATAAAGTCTGCTTTTATTTTTGTCTTACTTTTTTAAAAACAAATTCGTCGTCAGGACAACCCCTTGTTGTACTTTTTTGGTTATTGTATTTGGGGGATTTGATATATATATATATGTGTGTGTGTGTGTGTGTGTGTGTGTGTGTGTGTGTTAGGGAGATTTACAAAATACGTATCACTTATTGATTTTGCAAAATGCAGTCTTGTTATTTTCCGAAAAGCACAGAAACTTAGCTATTGGTTTAATCTTTATCAGAGTTTTTTTTCAATTAAACTGCACTTGTACCTCCGTTGTTGTTGTTGTTATTACTGCACTTCTGGCCTTGAAATGTTGACTGTTGAATTTTCATACTATGTACTAAACCGTTGTTTTGAATTTTATAGACTAGTTTGATTTTCTTCCTTTCACACTGACGGACGATCAACATAGTGGATGGCTTGCGGTAAGTTTGAAGAATCGATATTTTCCCTACCACTAAACACGTTCTTCATTTTTGTTTTCATTCGAGAAGCTTTTTCGTTTAATGGAAAATTTGTAAACAAACGTTTTTTTATGATACTTGAAAAGCATTTGATGAATGTAGCGAACGTTTCTCTCTCTTTCTCTGGCTCTCTTCTGGAAAAAAACAACTAAACATAAATATTTGTGATGACTTTGATGATATCTTTTTTGTTTTATTTGCTTGAAGTCACAAACATCGGGGAGGTTGGAAACATGAGTAATAGTTTGGTGCGTTTTTCTGTAGTCTTATAAAGGATACGTGCCATTATCTTGGAAAAAAAAGTCACTTTATTATTTCTATTTTCATATGCATCACTTGTTATCCCTTCGTGTTTGTCGTGCGTGTTAGCATACCAATGCGTATTGTACTCAGTAACCATGGAGACAACTGTTTAGAGCTGTACATACGCTCGCTCTGTTCATGTTCATTTTATATCCCTCAATGGAAGTGAATTCAATTTCTTGTCCCCACCAGACCGATGTTGCACACATTGTTGCAGTGGAATCATGCAGAACATGCAGGATACATGAAAAGAAGAAGCCAAGATAGTACGCTCCGCTGGATATGATGGCGAAACCAACGTGCAACCAAGTAGCTAGAAATTGTAGCTACACGGCAGCTGGTGTAAGCTACAAGCTTACACCAGCTGTATGGGTAAGGGAGAGGGACGGTATGACGATATCTCTGCAGTTCTAAATATACTTGCAAGTGTTTTCCACACGAGTATACACCGCTACGTTGACTCTAACATTTGGCGAGCATGTTATAAAAAGAACAAATGTACAAGTTACTTCAAATGTAGAATAAATGAATGTAGAATATTAACACCCTAACCAAAATAATGAACAAAATAATGTTGTATTTTGAGATATATGGCTCATTCTTGCTTTAGTAATCTATATGGTGAAGGTCCTAATAATTCACGGGGGGAAGAGCAGATTGTTTGTTTGGAACAATTATCAAATAACCATTATCCAAATTAACCAAAAAACCATTATCCTCTGATTTTTAAATTAAAGTCAGAAATTGTCAAGGAGTGGTGAGGGGCGTAACAGACTTTCTAATCGTAGCACCACCGTAATCAAGTTGATGGGAAACGTGAGTAGAAAATTTTGTTGGACCAAAATACTTCCCAGATCGATTTAAATGACATTTTGCCGGTCAAACGTTGTAGTCCTGCATCATAAAAATCAGGAGAATAGTAGCAAAATTATAAAAACAACATAAAAATTACCAAAATATGCTTCTGGCACCCCCTTCCAAAGTTTTCCCTTTCATTTGGCTACCTGCCTGGTATGCGTGTGTGTGCGTGTGCGTTGATATATGGATGTGCGTATAGGAAATTATTGTGCCAGTCAAATTTTACAAGGATGATTGTCACTAGTTGATGTAACCGTGCAATGGTCACATGACCATGAAGGTTGACCCTTCCTCCATAAGGGCTTAATTAGTTGAATATAGAAGGTCATCCTCTTAAGGGTCTTCTATACTTAAGAGTTTACAAGAAGGTCGTGTGTACGAAAGAAAAGTGGATATTTAACGCCCGTTCAACCCGGATATTCAAAACTTGACTGTAACTTTATTCTCTATTCCTTGTCATTCATCGAAGGCCAAGATTTGATCGTGTTAACAAAATAAGACTAAATACATCTGAATCAACGATCTATGGCTATACTCACAGCTAATATATTTTTTTTTCGCGGCACTGTCTCAGTACTGCTTTTTCCTAAACAAAAAACCGTGTTAATCCACTGGACATAATTTTTCGAATAACGTATTGTTCGATGAACTCATCTTGTTACCGAAAAACATTAGCAAGGTTTTGGGGTACAAAAACAGCACATACAGACACACACCCACACACACAAACAACGCTCACACATACACAACTAGTTCTGCATACCACAGTGGCAAAGACTAACAGTTAAGGTCGCATGTTGATCTGATATGGTTCCATGCTATCCTCAAAATTTAAATTACTCAGGATTTCACTTGACTGGTAAATTGACAAGTGTATTTCAGTCAGCTGGGTAAAATATCACTCAAAACAAATATCTTTAAAAAAAGCAAGTGACTGGTCTCAACTAGCGACGAGATTTAGCACGAAATCGTCTGAACGCTGACATTTTCATAAATGGTGGCAGTAGTCTAGTTCAAATTTTCCCATTTTTTTTTTTCAAAACTTCTCTACATCGCATCTGTAACAGTTTTTGCTTCCGTAAAACGTTTGCCATCGTAAAACATGTAGTGGAAAACCATCACAACGGCATTTGAGTCAGTTAGATCAAGGGGCTGAACTGATAGAAAACTGGGGGCGAATTGACTGTCAAAGAACTTCCAAAGGGGGACAACTGGTAAACGTACACTTCATCCCCTCTAAACGCAAGAAACAAGGAAAGAGAAAAACTTTTTAACTTGGTGCATACCTATTCCTGATTATTTGGTGAGAAAATTATGGAATGTGCACGCTGATGGATTTACCACATTTTCCTGAACTCAGTTACAGCACTTTGTTCATAATTTCTGCACTTTTTTTTTCCGGTGTTCGTTTACCTTTACTTTTTTGTAAAGCGGTTTTGAATAACGTTTGAATAACGTTTTACTGCATCAATTAAATAATAATAATAAGAATAACACCCACGACCTTTGACCTGACAACATTCCATGTGCAAAGATACACACTGGTAAACATTCCCTACGGAACGTCAACATAAGGAAACAAACTATCCTTTTGTGTCTCTACTGAAACACTTTCTGGCAGAATTAGTCATTTTCACATCATTTTTGATAGAAAATCTCTTAAGGAGATGTAGTTACATACCGGATTTTGAAATCAGATTTACCCTCTCGTCGTTGCTTCAGTTGTGGGTCACATGCTCAAAATCTCCTAGTTTGACCGTTTGTTATCAACGAAAGCGTATCACTCAACTTCATGAATTTTATGAACTAACTCAATAAGGCTCTTTAAAGGCTTTCCAATGCGAAACAATTCCAAGAAATCGCTGGTTGATATCCCTCACTGGTTTCGTAAATATGTAGAAATTAATTAGAATTGCATTTCAATGCACGCATCCTTCAGAGTTGAAGTGGCAGAATGTACAGAAGAGAAACACAAACGGACGTACAGATAGAAGAATACAGAATTCAAAGGGAATAGGTAAGAGGATTAGTGCTAAAAGCTTGATAGAGGAGACCAGCTTCAAGAGGAAGACAAAATTGTGGAAATACTAACGGGTAATAAACCTTAAATCATGTAATAATCCTGAGAAACGGTTAAAATTGTGGTATGACGAAGAGAAAATAAGCGAGAAGGTGAATTAGGCAGAGAAGATTGGGAAGGGTGGGGTTTTGGACCTTAGTCATGTGCTCCCTGAATGTTGAGCTCTGCACAATAATTTATTGTCCTCATATCAAAGGAGGATGCTGCCATTAATTTAATTATCTTGACAGTCGCGATTCTGTTATGGATTTCCAACAGCAAAACATGCCTACTTATTAAGAAATGCCCGAACAATTAAAGCATTTTGTCACAAAACTTTTTTTTTTTAAACTGACTGAGCTACAAGGTTTTTCTGACTCTCTGACCTCTGTTGACCTCAAACGACCTTTGACCTCCATAAAAACTATACTTATCATCTACTCACAATGGACAACTTTCACATTAAGTTCAAAGGTCCATCAACCTTCGCTTATTGAAATAACATATTTACAAGTTTTCCAAACTGTAACTTCTATTGATGTACATCTCCTTTGACCTCTGTCGACAGAGGTCATCTTCTCATCAACTGCTGTTAGCAGTATGAATCAGCATTTTGTGGCTGCGGTAGTTTCCTTAATAGATTTCCATACTTTTAAGGTCTAATGATCTCAAATGATCTGTAACCGCCATGAAAAACGATAAGGATCATCTACTCTCAACCGACAACACACATATCAATGTGACAATAGACGCTCTGATGAACAACGTGGCGGTCCTAGACCTCTATCGTTATTTCGTTGTCGTTCGGAGGCAAGATCGTTGCCTGAAAACTAAGAAAGTGATCGTTGCGATGGTTGCCTGCAAGTTGACAGTCGAGATTGCTGACATTCCATTTATTCATTTCGAATCTTCGAAATCTTTTTTTTTTCTTGCCTCAATACGGACGATGCATCTTAGTTGATAAAACTTCCCTATGGACAGGTTTCCTTTTCAAAGCCAGTTCACGTTCACGTTTGTTGAAGGTTATACTTCCTATTTGTTCTCTTACCCCATATTACTCTACGAAAAAGTTTCCTTCGGGGTGGCCACTACGTGTACAAATGGAACCCAATACGGTGGAGGCGGCGTTTATTACCGACCACTATTAAGGCTAGAGGTGACAGCCATCATTGCGTGTCGGTCAACTTTCTTCTGTTTATGACTTGGTATGGATCAATGTCATCATTACGTTCACGTTAAAATTATAAATAAAGAAACTCGCAACGATCTTCCAAACACTATCTCTCAAAAATTCTTGAATGGAAACACACTAAGGAAACTCACTCTACTAGAGTCGACTAATTTTCGTTTACTTTTTTTTGTGCATATCGTTTGTTACGAAGTGGCCGATAAACAAAAAGTAAAGGGAATCCCCGCACGTGGAGGGTACCATAAACACATTTCTCAAGTTGGAGAGTTTGTTCCAGTGAGGTAACATAACACTTCGAAATGATCAGAAAAAAACTATTTCTGAGAAAAAGTGTGATAAGCAAATTAATCATTTGTTTTAACCATTAGGAAGGGAAATGAACAATCCGCAACATGTTTGTTTTGCATGTATATTGCCGCATCCAACGCGTTATTTAGATTTAAAAATGGACTGAAATTAATAAATGTTTCCACTCTCTCTGAAAGATCAGTTTAGAAAGTTTAAAAATTACTGTCAAATGAATTGGCATGTTGCAAGTTAGCCTTTGGTGGAGTAATGGATCAAACTGGTGGCGGTTTGCCAATGGAATCTCTCAGTTTTTTTTTAAACTTTCTTTTAAGCCTGTCTAAGCTTAATGAACATACTTTTACTTTCGTATTTCTCGTAATAACGTCTACATGTATAATTGCTTTGCAACAACATATGAACAGCTCATTTTGATATATTTGAGTCTGCGTAGTATTTGTCTTTAATTTGTTTGAGTAAATGTAGCAAATATACGTTGACCAAACTTGTGTATAGAAAAAAAAATTACCTATACCACTGTGATAACTTTTGGGAAGGAAATGTTTTACCATACGGATTAAGACCAAAAACTGAATGACTGTTTATTTCTCCAAGTTTCTCTCAATATGCTCTTTCCTCTGCGCAGTTTCGAATTTGCTATTTTCATTTTCCTAGTTGAAGAAAAGATATCATTTTGTTATGGTAACATAAAAATTTGGAATAGCACCACCTGCTACGAACGTAAGGCTTGACGAAGGATTATGTTAAAGGAAACATGCAGCCACCCCAATTGGTATTAGCATAGTCGTCTATCCTAATTCATGGAAGGCTCCTTTGAATCACGTGGCAATATTTTTGCAAAGGAATTGCTAAACCTTGCAAGTCACTAGCTTACTTTGAATATGCAATAGTTTAAAATAGCTTGAAAGAAACTTGTAAAATATGAAAGGGAAAATTTGTAAGATTAAATTAGTTGACTTTTCGAAATAAAATTAGGGTGACTCCTTACTTATTTAACATATGTATGGACATCTGATATGCCGAAGAAACTGCGGTACAATTAATTTCAAGTAATTGTTTGGATCACAAAAAATGTGATCCCAACACAAAACTCAAAAAATAAAATGATCACAAAACTCAGTGATTGAACTTTTCACAAAATGATGCAGCTCAAACAAGTCAGCAATTGGACATTTTGCGAAGAACTGTTGCGCTCCTTACTTCCTTAAAGGGCTAATTAATCATGTAGCAAAGTTTTGATGCAATTGCAGCATTGCATTGTTACAGCATTTACAAAGGATTCAATGTAGTGAAATACCTGAGTGAGAATATGAACATTTTAATGCTATTTGAAGTTAACCATATCTTTGTACTGTTTCCTTGTACTGTTGTGGCACTTGTATTCTTATGTAGTTACACCAACAAATCACTGTACATTGAATTGCCATTTACTGTACCATTGGTTACGTAATCACAAATTTAGGTCATAATTTGGAAGCAGCATATTTTGCAAACGGTAATGATAAACCTCGAACCTCTTTTGCATTTTACCTATAGATTTACCTTAATATTTGAATTAATTTTTAGTTTTTACGTGTATATGTATGTGTTCTTCGACGTTCCTGACATTCGTGTCAAGTACATCTATAGCAACGTTCTTACAATATATCCATGGATTTAAATGTGCAAATGTGAATGTCACGTTCTTATTTGTTAATTTGAGATAAACGGAATAACAGGAAGGATTCCCTCTTTAGAGTGTTATATCCCTGGTAAATGTTATTATTAACGCAAAATGCAACCATTAATGTTATAATAAAGTGGCGTTAAATGTAGAGTACCAGAGTAGAGGACCAGTAGAATAAATGTCATAAAACCAAAGCTAAATGTATGATAAACGTCTCACAGCAAATGTTATTGCGGTTTTGCAGTGACGTCTCGTTCCCCATGGAAACACCTTATTGGATGGAAAACAAACCACTGTGCTTACATACGCTCACGCCATGATACACCTAGACGCTCGGTAATGTACTTTTGTCATATTGGCAAAGTGAAGTCACCGGAAGTGATTTTTTTGCCATCTGCAAGATGATCAACTGGGCTCTTTCGGCATTCTGATTCTTCATCGACGTCACTGCTCTCTGCGTCTCCTCTGTTTTGCACAACGCACAACCAGCGCAGTGTGTTCGAATATTCTTATTCTCTGTAGCGGAACAGTACAACAATATATGCACCCGAGGCAAAAACAAGGGTAGGATACCGAGATCATGTAGTAACTTTAATAACACAAACATAAGGATGAAAACAGTTACAGGGTATTTCTTTTTCATCGGTAAGTATAGCTTTCATGGTTCACATACCCCCAGCTCTCAGGCTCACATCAAAATATCAAGCCATTACATCAAATTAACTCTGTAGAAGGTGGCGCTGTTGCCACACGCAATACGGCGGCTTCGTTGCTTCATTTTAACTGCACAATCGAAAGTCCAGTTTATGTTACCTCTGTGGCTCTAAGCGATCGGCGATGCACTACTGCTTATTACCAACGCGTCTGCTTCTTTCTTCATCTAAAGGACAAAGTTGAAACGTTACCCTGGACTTCTTGTCTTTATGATTCGTGCGGCTACGCAGTAAAGGGCTATTTGTCTTCTACGACCGTTAATACAATGAAAAATACGAAAATGTCCTAATAAATACCACGCAAAGTTACTGAAACAGCTTGGTACTGGTTACACGAAACACTGATTGCATCCAATATGGAGACGTAACAACAGTTGCTACTTATGACGTGCAAAACGTGCAAAACCTCTATACGACTTTAAAACTAAACGTATAATCGGACTCACCGTTAATTTGATAAAGAGCAACGTTAAATGCAATTATCCTACATTATGAATGTTATATATCTGACTCACTGTAAATGTAATGAAGAACGATTGAATAAAATATGTAATAATCCTATAATTTTTATCCTTTGCAGCATTATACTCTCCGCGACAAATGTTGTTGATGATATTCCTGTGAAACAAATACTTTAAAATTTTTTATTAATTTCGCTCTTCTGAGGCCCTTCTCCGCCACTGGCTCAGCACCGTGCCTCATACGAACAGCTCAGTTTCACGTACTACATATGAAAAAATCATTTTGGTGTTTTTGCCTGTGATTACTATAACTGATTTTCAAGATGTCCCAACCATTAGGCTTCTGGACTTCCCACTAGACCTATATGTTACCAACTTGCAACTCTGAAAAAAAACTTGAAGGAAATTTGCGAAAATTCGGGAAGATAAAAGAAAGTTCTTTCCCATTTCTCAAATTGTGACGGCAGTCACGACAGACAAGTAAGAGAAATGATAAAGTAGTGAAGTGGTAAAGGGGGAGATGGTTGCCAATTTCTGACATTTTATTTAAAAGTAATTTGATGAGTCAGATTGTTGAATTGATTGGTGTCTACGCTAATGTAAAGAGTTTAGTGCATTATTCAACGAGACTATTGCAACGTAAATATGTCTTTTGAATCGTCTGACGTTGGGCTATGAATGACCACTTCTTCTACTTGGTCGTGGGACCGACAGCTCTGGCACTCCCTTGACCTATAACAAAGCCGTCTTCCAAATTCCCCTACCTGTCATGAGTTCTTCTTCATGAGTTTTCATATGCGACATCCAGGCTGGATTTGAAAAGTAAGTAGATAATACATTTTGCATGTTTCTCTTCCTCCAATGTTCTGCCATTGCATCATTTAAAAGATACTTCAGTCCCTTACATCTGTGACGTTTCAATTTTTGTTTTTGCAAATGAGAAAACTCTTGAACACGCGAGCTACTTCACTCACAAATCTACGGGAAGAAAGTGCATTTACATTTACTCCAAAAATCAAAGAACTGTCAATATCTTCGCTAAAAAGCATTAAGCCATGAAGATGTCTTCCTCTTCTACTCGATAAACTATCGTTGATCCAGTGGTACCATCAACCTACATTTGTCAATTTACTGCATCAAATTAAAGAGAAAATACAAATACACTTCATCGAAATTTAGTCAATAGTTCGCCCCAGGGAAGTTTCGTAAATGAGGTTGGTGCGTCGAGTTTCGACAGTAGTTATATCCTGCCTCTTAATCCAAACCCATGCTCCAAATTCTCTCATATCGGGAGGAGTAAGATGTTGATTAAGTAAGATGTTGTTTTAATGCAATAATTTTGGTAACGCTTGATATTTAGTTAAATGACTGAATCAGTGAAAAATACCAGCCCTTGAAGGAATTCACCACCGCTTCTCTTGTCTCTTAAAAGATCGAAATGTTTTTGTATGCAAGTCATCTGTATGCAAGTTTCTGCTTTCAGGAAATATCTCTCCAAATTAGGAAAATGAATTTTTTTAGAAAATATTCGAAGTGCGAGCCTGGTGCTAGAAATCAATGAAAGTTGTGACGTAGTACCCTCAAATCTGGTTTGAACATTGCTGCTTATCTTTATCTCACACAGTGGGTTGCTGAACTGTTCTGATCTCTCATTTGGTGACAAAATTTTAGTTTCACCAGAAAGCGGCATGCACCTACGTTTTAAAGTATTTTTCTGTTTAAAGATTAGTTGACTTAAATTATGTTGCTCTGTAAGTGATATTGGACTGGAACCGACTAATAAAGAACAGAAATACCTTTAAGGTAATTACCTAATTAATAATTATCTTCCCTTGATTTTGTGGCTTTTAAAGTATTGTCAGTAATTACATTTTTGTCCACCTCAATGAAAGCTCTCCTGATTCCAGGCACGAAAATTATTGTTAGGCCTACTGAGTGAAGACATTCCTGAGGTTTTCATAAATCTCTGAGTGAGAGATTGTTCACTTTGCAAAACCTCGCCAGGAACACGAAGAGTACCAAAAATAAAATGGAAAACAGTATTTTGTCGGTCTCACGTAACACATTTTGAACCTCGTATACCAAAACCCAACTTTCAAAGCGTTTTTTTTTTTTTTTTTTTTTTTTGCGTCTTAGGGAGCTTCCACTGGCAAAATAGTTATTTTGAACTGGTAGAATGGTAAACGTCTCATATATATTAAGTTAAGTTTCTTTGTTGGCAGAGAGTTCCTTCGATGTGGGATGAACCACAAGCATCCAAAGAGCCCATACAAGTGTACTTCATTAACCGATATTAAGGTTCTCGTTTCCTCTACACTGAATGTGACGTAATTGAAATGACCTCCCCCTCCCCGATATGTGCCCTTTCAACCAATGAAAGACTGCAATGGTTACAACCTATAAAGCACAGACCGGTCGGCACGGGGTCGTACTATTAATTCGAAAGTATCTCGACAGAAAGTCTCTGATGGGGAAAGCTTCCTCCCAATACTGAGTACGTCAAGATCTTAAGGTCAATGAGTGTATCATTTAATCCTACGTGGACTCGAATAATTCTGAGGCTCTTTGAGAGTTTGGATTTAAGTTTGGGCTAGTGCTCTTTATTAATGTGAATTAGGGATAGTTGGTTTATTTTGCCGTTTAACCTTTAACCGCATTTTGCTGGATTTTGACCTACATTCCATACAGATATCATTATGAAAAGTCATCTTTAATTCAAAATCAGAAAACAACTTGACAATGAAGAGTAAGACAATAATTGTGAAGGAACATGTGGGAACGTTAATAATGCATCAACACAAAGAAATAAGTAAAAGGGAAGGTGGACGAGTGGCAAAATATTTAAATTGTCAATATTTCACAAGACTTAATTTTCATATTCTTTAAAATGAGAGTCTATGATGAATTACTAAGTGCCATTTGAACACTGCATTAATCAAACATGAAGCCATTAATCATGCGTGAGATACATTTGATTTTATCGTAGTTTGAATGTGATCGACAAAAGACTCGCGGAGACAAATAGAGATGGATTTCCAGTCGGGGGATTTGCTGATAATGATCCGATTTACAAACATTCTCTATAGTCAAAGCTTTTGTTTTAAACTCCTGACATTTAATCTTGCGCGAACGCTGTTGAGCGATGGGTGCCTCATTTTCCTCAACATCAAATCCCGATATGTCAAAATGATCGTACCTGGTATAGTGAGTCTGTTGTAAAGCAAGTTGGAATTTTGTGGTGTGAACATGCCTAATGGTCAATCGATTCGATTTATTACTGATGCAAGAAACGTAGGTGTTCGTATTGATCAAAACCTTGTTTTTGGTCAACAAGTAACAGTCACTATTTCTACAGGATTTAGCTTAAAAAGGTACAACCTTTTCTCCTCACGAAAGCCCTTGTGGCTGCTTTGGTAGTTAACAGAATCGATATTTGTAATTCCCTCTGTTACGGTATCAGTCGTAGTCTCTTTTCGAAGCTACAGTCATCACAGAATAGTGCTGTTAGAATTATATATGTTCTTGGGAAGAGGATGGAATATCATACTCTTGAAGAGTAAAATTGGCTTTCTGTAAAGATCGTATTCATTTCAAAATAATTTTATGCGTTCATAAATGTATTCATATGTATCTGGGCCCTTGCTTGTTTGCAAAATCGTACAGATGCATCTCGAACTGATACATAGTTTACTCTCAGTTCCAATTAATGATTAAGGCCAAGATTGGTTCTAGGACTTTTGTCTTATGTGGATCAAAACTTTGTAATTCATTGTATATCTCGAGTTGCATGATTGTAAATCCAATTGCGTTCAAACTTCAACTGAAACATTTTTTCGAATAATAATGTTTTTTAACATAAGTGGTACGCCTAAGTTTTTTGTTTTTTTTTTGGCAGGGAATTGCTACTTAGACTGAAGTGGTTCAATCTGTAAAGAATACAATATCGAACTATCCTGCGTGGCTATAGAAATGATAATTAATTTCCTTTCTAATTATTCTGTTTACACTCTTGAATGAGCCAATACGTACAGAAGAAGTAATCACTAAACAGACATATGATGACAATTACCACAGTTCTCATTAAAATTTATCATTGAACCATAATTACGTATTGTGCCTGAAAAGTATTTTTTTAACCATCAAGGTGATCATAAACCAGTCAGAGACCTCATCAGTACAACCGCCAATAGGATCATAGATCACAATCAGACAGGACTTCTTTCTTTGAAGAGAGAGAGGTTGACGTACGAAACTAGGTATTATATGATCTCTGTAGTCTCGCCAGCAACGACACTGGTGGATTAACGACGGCGTGAAGAACGATTAAAATCTTTAACCAAGCAATTAAGCTGAGTTAATCGACTAAGCTCAATAGCTAAGAAATATATCGCCAGGAAAATATATGAGTAATGTAAGCTAGGGTTTACGTCATACTACATACTACAAAAAAAGAAACAAACACTTACGACATCAGGGCCACTGAGGACACAAGGATCCGGAAACGACGTGACTATTGATGTTGTATTACTTCATGTTAAACCTTATAAACTGAAAGGTGCCATTAACAGAAAGTTTACTCTGTGTTTAAAGTATCAGATGAGTTACATGCATATGTTGCAACAATGTTCCAAGAAATAAATTACACGAATAACGTAAAGGTACAGGTACGAACGAACAGGTGAAGCGACTATAATAAGTCCATACATTAAAAGTAAATACAAATGAAATACAGTCTCTATCAGAGTTTCGTCATTTTATATCTTTTGAAATGTGTTGTGTTTCTCCAAATGGCCTTGCGTACCAACGACTGACAGATATAAGTACGTTAGTAATGGTACGGTATACTAATTCAAACCTGAGTGTTTCGCTGTATAGACATCTTTGCAAGACCAATGTATTCTTACGCATCTGATGTGTTAGCAGGTCGTCATGAGAACACGTCCCTGGTCCCTGGTCCTGTTCAATAAGTGTTGGTCCTTGTCAGACTTTTGTGATATATATAGAAAAATAACGTCAGCCACAGATTACGGAGTGTTTGCGTTATGTGATATTGATCCAGATTTTTAAGATTTGTAGTAAAAGAGATGTATTTTCTCCAGCAAGGAAAATGTACATGTGATAAATTTCCGGTATTACCATAGGCACTCGAATTGGTGTGGAATGAACACATTGATGGCAATAATGCACTATTGGCTTGTTTAGAGATTTATGTGGAGACGATGACCTTACGGGATTCGAAGAGCCTCCACGAGTAATAGAACGCACACTCAGTGTAACTACCCGCTCCATCGATTTCAAAAAAAGGATCACCGCGACGCCATCAATAAACTCCTAAATGAAATTTCCAAGGAAGAGATCATTCAATAAGGCCATTATCCTTTACCATTAGGGATTATACAATAGTGAATACTCCTACTACCACCTAAACTACAAGACCATGCAGCTCAAACACGGGAACACTTGAAATAGGACAATATCTAATTTGAATCTCCCACAACAAAGGTGTAGCTACCAACTTCTTAAAAGATTTGTTTTAAATACTTGGTCGATAGAAACTTCACTAGTAAGTTTCATAAAAGTCTTAACTGAAACACGATTAAACTCACTTACTCCTTCTTCCACAATTTAAAAGAAGACATAATCGCATGTAATAATCCTTCCCATCTCAATTTCCATTCAAAAAAGAAACACCAATCAATTGTAAAGACAAACATCATGCACAAACAGGCATTTGCCGGACAGCAGATAAATGTCCTGTACCAAACTGCCATAACAACATTAGGTATCGAAATGTGCACGTACCTAAAATAATATTTCATAGGACAGGAATAATTTTTATTCTTTGTTGGTAGAAATCCTATCTCAATGGCATGTTCGGTTCGAAAGCTATTAAATTTCAAATTAATGTTAATGAAAATGTTCTATTGTGTAATGGGGGAGTTGTGGTGTCACCCAGTCACAATTACATCAATATCCTTGGAATTCTTCCTAAACTTGACTGTTGTAAAAGAAACATTCCAATAGTGTAACAGATGTGAACTTCTAAAGTAAATCTACAATACACCCTATCTACATTTTCACTATAGTGTCAAATTTCAAGGTGAAATGAGAGCTTCAATTTCAAAGAAGGAAAACACTATTTGCAATAGTTACCAATTTTGATAACCGTGAGGCAAAATTTACTAAATATATTATATTTTCTACCTGCATTCGTTTCGAATGGTTCCTGTGTAATTAGTGACCTGACATTATTGTCTTTGTTTCTCTTTCTTGTTTTCTTTTTGTCGTATTGTAAGGAGAAGGGTGTAAAGTCAGTCTAGCTATTTGTTCACCTCATGAACTAGTCTGATTGAGTACCTATAGTAATAGTTAGATGATCAGCGATAAATTTGTTTTTCATCTGACGTAAAATGCTGGTCAGAGCCTCCCGTGTTTGTTTTTGAAGAATCGCATATACCAACGGATTTAAGGTGTTCCCAATCCAGTACATGAGAGTGGATAGTTTTTGCAAATTTGGAGGAACCAATTGCCCCTTTCTCACATACGTGATCGAGATGATAACCAGGGGCCCATAGCAACTAATGAAGAGAAGGAAATTCATCAAACACACGATGGTTATTGTCACCTCTTGTGGTGATAGTGGTCGGTAATTAACTCCCCCTCCTCCGTCATGGGATCCGTTTGTACCAGTGGCGGCCACCGTGAGGGAAGTTTTTCGAACCTCGTAAAATATCCTGGGGTAAGAGAACAAAATTGGTGGTATCACCTTCAGTAAACTGAGCATTAAGCTGGCCTTAAAAAATATACTTGAACCTGAGGACTGGTTATCAGCCACAATGCATCGTCCGTATTGTGGAGAGAAAACTACCTTTGCATATCCGAGAAGCACGAACCCACTGTTAGCAATCGAGATGATCCACGCACAGACTACCATCGTTACGATCACTTTCTTAGTTTTCAGGAAACGATTTTGCCTTCGAACGACAACGAAATAACGGTACAGGGCTAAGACCGCCATGTTGTTCATCAGCGCGTCTACTGTCATCGTTGCCAGTAGTACTGTACATTGGCAAAACCAAAATGCAAACGGCCAGGTACCCGTGAGGATAGAGTAAAACTGCCAAGGTATTACAAGGAGCAATTGAAGCAGTCCGCAGAGCGCTATGTTGGCAATGATGAAGTTGTTTAGATTCCGTAAATTTGAACGTGAAAAAATAACCGTAGATAAAAACAGGTTTGTTGGTATTCCGATTACTAGCACTAAACTCCCTGCTAATACAACGAAGAAGGACACTGGTCCTTGATAGGTAACTTCTGCTGTTCTGTTTGTCAGACTCCCTGCAGTTGATTGCATCTCCATACTTTTTGATCATATGCCAGTATCTCTTCGATAGGTTACCCTTGATCAACTTTTTCTTTTGACAAAAGTGACGGGAAGCTTTTGACAGGACTTCCCTTACCTTTCCTAACAGCAATGTCAACACGTAAAACAATGACGATTCCACTGAAAAAACCCCTATTCCCTCACAGACACGTCGTTGACTTTGATTTCTGACTGCAGTATGGTAGTTGCATCATTGGACAACTTAAAAGGAGAGAAATTGCTCCAGATAGTAATATTTGGTGTGAATCATCAATCTCGGCTGGTAGGGTTGTTGATTTCGTTGAAGTGTTTTCTTATAAAGCTAAATCCAAGCGCAATTAATGGATGGATACTACAGTGAAATAAAGATCATCTTGGGCTTAATTTTACGGTGTCGTGAAAAACAGCGATAGGCGTAAAGGACACGAAATTCTAAGATTTCGTCTACACTGTTCCAGTTTCGGGCACAGTAACGTAACCCATGCAAGAATGGTATCTGTATGTATCTCTTTGTTTCAGTTACAAAATATGCAATTCCATTTCTGAATGTCGTATCTTACAGCGATGCAATTATTTTAGGCCAAGCGTCCAATCGTTACCCAATGAAGACACAAAAATTCCCTTGAGGAAGATGTTATGTGGTAGCAATAAAAGGATCAGCTCAGTAAATCAGAAAGTTGGTGTCATCCTTTTCAAAACGGTGTGAAGACTGCAAAACCAAAGGGAAGGAAATCCCGATGCATATTGCGAAGACAATACTAAAGTAATCTTGCAGTGACGAGACAAAATTGGTACGAAGAGAAGGTCTGAAACACATCAAGCCTAGGACAATCAGGCAAATAGTGAAACTTCAAGAAAATTCCGTTAGTTAGTGCCGTAATTGACAGCAAAATAGAAACATTTGACTCGATAATCAAGCTCTGTACTTTCTCAGAAAAGAAACATAACTCAATCCTGGATTGGTTTTACTCTTGTAATGCAGCAATGTAGATAGATACCTAGCCTTTTCTCTATGTCTTTATAACTATGCACCGTAGGTTGTAGCGAAGTCGTTGAATGTCACAAAAAATGCGCATAGTTTACAGTTCTACTAACAGGACATCACAAATACAGGACCGTCCTTTGTCCAATGTTGTAAGTGACTGTGGACGATTACGAGGAAAATGTACGTTGCACAAACAAAAAGACTTATTGCTTTGAAATCATATTATCGTTATTACTTGTAATACCGTTATTGCGATTTTTCTTTAGATTATTGAAAAGAAGTCGTTGTGGATGGTTCTCCATATCTTCCGTAATTTTTTCCTTGCTTGTGTTGTTTAATTAGCTATGAAAGGGAACGCTGGACAGTCATCGTATGTAATGTGAAAAAAACTTTGAGAAACTGCCCCTGTTTTGACCCAAGCTTGAACTTTTAACATCACAGCAGTACGTGCTGCATTGAATCTGTTACAGAGATTTTCCACAGGATGCGTCACACAACATTAGCACACTTGTCCTAAATAATTCTTATACAAGACAATTAACTGTGCAAAAGATTTGTGGAGACGGTCAATCATACTTTTAATAGACGAAGATATGTCACCAAATTGATTACCAATATTTGCTTATCAATGATGGAGTTGGTAAGCAGTAACGCCAGATTGATTAGCTGTTTAAATAGCAGACGTTAAACAGCCATTTCGTAGTGAATAAGTAAAAGTTTACATGCCTTCGTGTCATTGAATGGAAGTAGATTCACTTCATGACAACTTTCTTTTCGATTATTAAAGTAGTTGTTACAGTCGATAAAAAGTACGCTGACTGCCGTGACATTTTTATGTGTGGTTCTTATAACTTTGTACTTAGGGGTAGAAACGTACTCTCTTTGTCACTCCCCAATCGCTTATATGTGTTCACATACCTTATCATTTAATGCTATAACCTTGTTACAAAATGTTGCAAAATGAAGCTCAAACAAACAACAATAATTTAATATTACGAATAAGCTATTTTGTAAACAAAGCAATGTCAATTACAGACTGGCAATACACTAGGGTACCATCAGCGATTGCCTGTACCTCTATCAAGCTGGATAATTCCTAAAATGGATCACAAGTTCACACCTATTTTTTCCCATGTGCCATGTTGGAATTATGATACACAAGAAATAAAAGAATTAAGTACAGAAGACCTTATCATAAATAGCATAAAGATTTATTAATCAGGGAAGTGATAAGACCTTGTCCAATATAATTGCTGCATCAATCACATTGCAATCTGTTGTATTTGACTAAAGGATTTACACTTACTATATCCAAGTAGGAGAGAGCTGATAAAGAAAAGTTTCTCGAGATTGGGGGAGCTGTGCAATATAGGAAGTATTCAGCGAGTCTTCACGCGAAGAGTTTAAGTGTCTAAGAGCAGGGTGCTGGCCAAGTTTACAGTATGTTGAAAACTTTGAAACTAAAGTGACAAGGCTATTGGCTGGCCTTGCTGCGATCCTTCTCTTCATAGTCACTCAAAGGATAAATTATGGATTAAAAATGAAAAAAGATGAAAAATGTTATGTTTAATAGAGCCTAAAACTTTGAAACTTTTAGTTTTTTTTTTTTTTTTTCATATCATGCTTTAAGTAGATAACTTATATAGTCACAGTTCCCCCGTAACAATAAAACAGTATTTTCATCTTGTGACAAGTGCAATGGTTTTCGAAAAGCAAAGGAGATAACTTGAAATATTTAAATTCATTTTTCTGCATTTTCGCACTCTCTGTCTAGTTAAGTGTCGTCAATGTTTACCTGAACTCTGCTACGTATGATGATTTTTGATCTTCTGTCCATCCTGATTTTGAATAATCTACCATTCTACATCTACACACATTGGTTTCAAAAATATGGATGTTTTCTTTACATCAAACGCCATATTTCCCTTTAAGTTTTCGTTAAGTAGATGCTGCTCCAGCTTAGGTTAGATGGCATCCTATATTTTTTGCGGCTGATCCTGTACTCTGCTAAAAATATATGTTAATTTTCAGAAAATAAAGTAAATAAATACCAAATACAGACAGTTTGAGGCAAATATTTGCCAAAGCACTTAAACCAAATCCTGTACAATGCTTCTCGATTACTGCAGCTCTTGACCGTCTAGTTTATCTTCAGAACAGTCCACTTCTTTTAATAAATCCTGTAGTTTCCAAACAGCATTGTCGATTTGTACCTGTTTCGTTGAAAGTTCCAACTGATAAGCCGTATGGATACATCAACTACCTAAATAGTAATGTTCTCCTTAAAATTTTCTAATTTATCCCTCCGAATTGATGGTCAATGTTAATTTACTGGGAATCACGTCGCTTATATCTATCTATCTATCTATCTATCTATCTATTTTTTTTTTTTTTGACTTCGTGATCTGTGTAACCCGTTAGTATGCCATTTAGATGAAGACTTATTCTACTACAATGTATTTTTTAACATAAAATTTCCTCATTGGAATTTAACCTTTCCTTGCTGAGGATCGTCAGTAAACTACAAACATACCTGAACTAACTTCTATGAGATTCTCCTTTGCACAGCTGTGATGTTTTCTGTACCCTTACTTTAGTGCCCAGTGTTTTATACCCAGCAGGAATTATTCCACAGGTATACATATATTTTCGAAATTTTACTGGCAATGATCCCTACCTTACGTAAAAGTTTGAAGAAGGAAAAGTAGAACTCTCGACGTGACACAGTCCCCTCCCCTCATTCTCGACCACCCCCCCCCACCTCCCCTCAACAAGAACCATTCCTTGTTTTCAGGTGCGACATTCACGAAGGATTTGAAATAATTGCTGATAACAGTGAATATTGTCGCTTTATTAATTTTGATCAATGATCTACATATGTAGCAACATCTAATATCATTTTAGTGTATTTTCCCAACGAAGAACGGCAGAAGATTGTACTAGTCTGACCCTACGTTCAACAATTCATAAGCATCATATAAGAAAAAGTCTGTACTTGAGTTTCGTACAGCTGGATGAATGTTTTGACTTTCTGAAATGAAAGACAAATTGAGCAAGTTAACTACTTCAGATATTTACCGAGAAAGTGCATCTACATGTACAACAACCTGTCCAAAAAGCTGTCAATATATTCGCAGTGGGCATTTAACCATGAAATTGTTAATCTGTGCAGCTACTCGATGAACTACTGTTGATTAAGGGGGCACCATCAACCTACATTTTGTCGATCGCCTGATCTCAATTCATCTTCATCAAGATTACGTCAAGTAAAGAATGCGCACCGGTGAAGTTTTTTATTATGGAGTTACTTGGTACATATTTTTTTTAAATTATGTTTACTTTAACATCTAAGGAAACGATTTCTGTGAATTCAACAATTCGAGTGTTTTCCACTTTCTTCCTTGGGTATATGAGAGGATTATAATCTGTCCCTATGTCAATTGCACACTTCAAATTTTTTCCATCTCTGAAGTAGTGACATTTTGACCAAACGCAATGATTTTTGTAACTTTTGATATTTCTATTTTAGTGGCTTTCGTTGAGTGGCTTTTCGTTTAGTGGCTTAGTTGGCTTAGTTGGCTTCAGCGGAAGCAATTCAGTGAGAAAAATCTGTTGTCAACTCCAGTGCGTGGCATAAGATAAACGGGATAAACCAAAAAGGTCTGAAAAAAGTGCTCAAGGAGAATTGCTGCATTGACCCACAATTAGGACGCTGGTTGATGTTGTTTTGAATGTGACGTCATTGAAGTGACCCCTTATATGACCTATCAAAGGTTGGTTGATAAAAAAGATCACCTCCACAAGGAGGAATTGAATTGGGGTACCGTACTTGATTTATTTTGACAATTAACCGTTAACACCTTTCTTTTGGCTTTGTACCTAAATTCCACATATTGTCGTCCTTCACCGAAACATTTAATAACGAATTAGATGTGCTAAAGGCATCAATACAAGGTAGAGGTAGAGTAATGAAGAAATGGTTACAATGAGCCCAGTTCACACCACATTTATTTTCGCAACTTTAAGTCTAACGGGCCGAGCCCTAATTTCAGGCGGGTGACGTTACAAGTAAATTGAAAAACAGTGTGTGGAGACAGATGGGAACTTACGGAAAAACATATGTTATGCATACCTCAGCACAGAGAGACAACTTAGCAATTAAGCTCCAATATAGAGGGACAAAGACGATAATGTTTTGTCATGGATTGAACGAGACCTTCGTTGAATGTCTACAGGTAGAAACAAATTCCGAACGCTTATTAAGAGTTGCATACCCTGGTATACGCATGATGAAGAATTTTTCCCAGAGGCAAAGGTCACATCTTTTTGTTAAATTACTGTCGGATTTTGGCTCTCTTAAGGAACCTCCATGTAAAGGTGAATGGTCCTTTTTTCTCTTTCAGTGACCAGATGTACTTGATAAGGACGGTGCTGTAATTGTTTTTGTTATCTGATGATGCGATTTCTCCATCTGATTACGAACAAGGTTTCAGGTAGGCCTACATAAGTGTCTTGTCACGTGATGTTGTTGTGGTAGCTTGGTACACTACCCCGTCTGTGAAATATTTGGCTTTTGGTGGGGCAAGATGCTTTGTTTCTGAGAATACAAAGAGTGGTGTTTCTTGGGAGGATTTGGTCTAGGAGGGATCTATTCTATGGGTTTATGCCTTGTTTAATTTTGTCCAAACAGGAGTAACTGAGTTTAATTGTGTTTCGGTTAAGAATTTTGTGAAGTTTATTGGTGGATGGGAAGTGTCTATCGACTAATATATATATATAAATATATATATAAATATATATTTATATACTCCTGTTTGGACGACGTGAAACAGGACATCGACGCATGTAATAAATCCCTCCTGTATCAAATCCCCCAAGAAACTCCAGTCTTTGTAATTGTAGAAACAAAAGCATCCTACCCCACCAACATGCATATATAATATAAAATAGATGTAAAATATAATATAGATGTGCACTCATGAGTTCTTTGTGGGAGACTGGACTACTTCAAAATTTTATGCAAGCTTATGAGTGTAAGGGGGGCATAGTCATTGTTCTCGACTAACTACATTCAGAAGAAAACTGTTCTGATGTCTGCACTTGGATCGTAGTACGATCACTCGTTTAGGGAGCAGAGGATGTAGTGCGCAGGATGTCACAAAAGGATGTGGCATTTTCGTGCCAGGCATAAGTTGCATCTTTGGGTTGTTGGATTGTAAGGGTTGGCTTGTGTAATAATAGACCCTTTGATGTTGAATTCTTTCTTTCCTCTTTTATTTCCCAAATGTATTTGCAAACGTCAATTGTGTTTTGCTTTTCTTCATTGTTGAATGAGCTGTTGTGAATGTTGTATTTCTGTTTAAATGCAGTGGTTGTGAGTCTGATGTATGGATCTGTTTTGTAATCGCTCTCTACTTCTGTCTTGTATGACATCTGATTTCAAACAATTTTCCATTTAGGAGGCAATCTGTCGCTGTTCTGCAGTTACATTTCTTTTTATTTCTTTTGATGGAGTCGTATCAACGTATCAAGTATAGATGAAATGAGGCAAATAGTGCAACTAATCTTTACGAAGTCAAAAGTCAGTTTATTTCATGTCATGAAGAGCAAAAGGAAAATAACTGACGTGCCAATGAAGCCTTGTTTTTCTCGCAAAAGAAACTTTTTTCCTTACCGCTTGTGATGCAGTAGACTGAGTGTAACTATGGCGACCTCGCTTATTTGATTTCTTCCTTAATATGCGTAGGTTATAAAGAAGTTGTGAAATGCGACACAAGACTCTTTGATAGTTTCAGAACAGCAGAACAACTATGAGACCCTGCTCTGGCACTTTTTGCAAATGAGTTGGGCGACAACATTCCTGTGAGCTGCCACTTAAGTGTCATTTTTGGCGGCATAAGCAGCTGGAAGGGGTGCTTTCTCTCCTTTCTCTATACTACCCGTAGGGATGAGGTAATGAACACCCACTCTGTAGCGAGCGCTATCAAATCCAGCATCACCTTTGAGCTAATTTTTTCCCAACGGAATACCTTGCTGCACTTTAAGAGGTCGATTGGTGTACTTTTGAGTCGAACCAATTTGGTAAACTCAAAACTCCATGATTAAATAGACTGTTAATTATTAGTTAATGAAACATGCCCGGTATAGGAGTAAACTTGTATTTATCTATTTACAGATGTATACTTTCTATGCCAAGGTCACCAGGATGTGACAAAGTAGAAAGTGCAAAAGTTTTTTTTTCTATCATAACTTTAGTCATGAATGCAATGTTTTCTGACCCACATCTATCAAACACAAGCACTATTATCACTTCAGTATATGTACTTTAGTAGTTTACATAAACTAAACTGAAAGACAAAAGATCTTTGAATACAATCTTTGCTTTAAAGAAAGAACAACAACGTAACCAATATAAACCCAATGTAATGTCAAAATCTTTAAATTCTTTCACAACACAGCTAGTAGTTTAAAAAAAAAGCTTAGCGATTTAACGAGTTGGGAGAAATCTTGATGCAGCTGGTTTCGATTCTTTATTAGTTATGATTTTTGCCTGACTCCCATACAACTGTTGATCTTCAAAGTTCTCCCTATCCTCCTCCTTCCGCTCCCTGAGCCAAACCTGTCTCTTCTTTAGCATGTCAATAATTAATAGGCTAGAATGGATCTACTTAAGCTCCATTAGAAAAAATGTCGATGTTATCATAGCTAGAAAGAGGCACTACATTTGTATGACAATGAGAAAGTCAGTAGCACATTAAATATGTGCTTGTGAATACTTCAACTTATTTTTAACTTATATTTGCTCAATTATAATAAAGTTATTATGATGGCATTTAAGTGAAAGACGTTGATATGTTTAATATTCACATCTCTGTTAAGTTTTAGACCAATTTACTTCAAGTTTTTGCAGAGAACTACTCCTATAGTTGGAAAGATTGACACACAACATTCGTCATCCCACTTTTTAAAGTGCCCCATCTACAGGCAAAATCCAATCCAAAGCACAGCGGTGGATACTATACGTTGAGGAAAAACTTGAGAAGTAGAGGTCGCTATGCTGTAATACTATATGTGGCAACTTAATCACACTTTAAAGAAAAATATTGCTATTAAAATCCCCCAACATGGCATACAAAGGACAAACTAGCTCAAATCATCATTAACACATTGAGCCTCATCATTAAGCATCAGCAATAGCTTCATCTAATCAAACAGTATATGTAAGATGAGTTACGAAGATACATCATTTGAAATAACGTCAAATAACTGAATTGTAAGAAACGTATGTCCTTAAGGAATTTACCATCTTGTCCTATTTTGAATAATCTATTATTCTGTGTTTATCAAAACGGTTTTAACAAGATTTTTTTTCTTTTCTATTTTTTTTTTGTCGGATAAAGTGCAATATTTTATTTTAAAGAGCGTATCAATAGTAGTGAGAATCGAAGTAAGACTATCTTGTCCTTTGGTTCGTTTCTATGGAACCTCAATTACACGTACTGATTATGAGTAGAAATTGATACGAACCCTGACTTCCTCTCCAGGAAACCCGTCAATCTATGAGAAACAGTTTCAAGTTTTAATTTTCCCTAAATGTTGACACGTACCTGAGCAAAATGTGAAATTTAAAAAGTCATTCTTTAATTGAGATAGATTTTTGTTCGACAAGGTGTCAAATGTGTCGAAAGTGCCAAATATGTAATTGTAACCGATCAATATTAAAACATTTCAGTTGATATGAAATATTGCTCAAACGAGCTATCAAGAAGGTCTTCGAATTTACACCTCAATTCAGGTCGGGACTTAAGTTAAAGGGTATAAGACCAATTCGTTGATAACTGGAGAAATTCGTTTTTCGGTGAATTTGATGAGTATGTTCGTAACATCTACATAGGATCTTTGTCACAGATTCATTACGATTATAAACTAAATCTGTGCCACTAAGTCTTTCCCAGTGGAAGAAAACATAAGTGCAATAAAGTGGTCGCAGATCATCTTCCTGTAATGTTGAAATATACGTTTTGCTCATTTCCATGCGTTGGTGGCAATAAACCCACTAGTTAAGTGAACAGGCCAGTCAGACGTTACTATAAGGCCAACGTCAGGAAACTTTCGCAGTGACTGACTCAGATGTAGTTTTAACATAGATGTGTCAATGTTAGAAAAATGTGGGATAGTTAGGAAATCTTCTATCTATGATACGCTAACAAACACTCCATCATTTCTCTCCCAGTGGCCCTTTGAAAACTTTTTTAAATTATATTAGAGGGGAAGGATTCTCTGAATTCTTTCGGTAATTTGCGATTCCTTCAGAGCCACTAGAAGACAGATGATGAAGATCTTCTCTTTATTATTTCCAGTGTTATTTTATGTTGTTTTACTTTATTTCTTTTTGTTAAAGAAAGCATTTACCAACTATTAATTATAAACACTAAACTCCTTTAGTATGAGATGGGCGAAAGTTGTTGTAAAGTTGTTATATTAGAGGGGAAGGATACCCTGAATTCTTTCGGTAATTTGCGATTCCTTCAGAGCCACTAGTTGTTAGTGGCTCTTTAAGTGATATGGAGGAGTGTCTAAAGCAAGTGGCAACCACTCCTCTCTGGAAATGTTCAATACCTGAATGCCCTCATAATATAATATAAACTTTATTATGATACATTTAGCGCAACAAAAAGTTGTGAATTTAACTTTCGTTTTCCTATGCACAATTGCAAGGAATTCTTATTTATTTATTTTAATTTTCTAGAACCATTTTTTGGCTCACTTCTAGGTGAAGCTATGACCCCCTTCCCTTGGATCTGCCAGTAGCTCTTATATGGAAATCGGATTTCAGCGTCAATTATGTCTGTTCACCTTAAATATTCCCTACGTATGGTTGATGTTACAGCATTTTCGAGGTTACTGATTAATAGAGTTTCTTTTTTCTGTTTTCGATATCTACTTATCATGATTGCAAAATGAACGAAGCCTCTGCAGGGGGTCGACATGATACCAAGTGATTCTCCCCCTGTGCCGCAGAGAGGCTGTGTTTGCGGATAGAAGAAACTGGAGGTGATATTTATCGGTTGAAAAAGATTATCCATGTCGTTGAGCTTGAAGTTGCATTGTGATGCTTTGAAAATCTGGCGCCAGTACAACAGATTCTGGAGATTACCAGGTTCACTCATTTATGCAGTTGGTTGTTTTGGTTGGTTTATAAAGTCTGTCTAACTGTCATTACACAGTTATGCTACCAATATAGTCTGGAATGATGTATAACAACATTAAATAGAGAAATACGTCTCAGACAAATATCGTTTACTTTTTGTCTTTTTTACTTAGAATTTTCACAACAACATAATACACAGTGAGCATTTGTTTGGTAAATATACAACTAGTTCTGATAAGACCTCGTGGTTTAGAGAAATACTTATTTTGCTTAACATGCTGTTCTGAAACAACTACTTTCTCTGTGCATCACAACTTTCAGCACTTACATCTCCCAAATGTTCAAGTTACCTTAAGCTCATCTAATTTACAAGAAAAACTTATACATGACGCACGTATTTACACTTTAGGTCTAGACAAAACCTGCCCGTAGTGGGTTTTATATATGTACAAAGTTAAACCGAAATAGGCAAATTAATTGTCCGCCTAATCTTGTCTCCGTTCAAGACTGAGAGAATTTTTGAGATCGTCGCGACTTCAGTTATTAATCACAACAAAAAAGAAAAACAAGTGATTTGGTTCGCCACAGTGATGCACATTTTCTCATTACTTTAGAGTGATTGAACATGCAAGAATTAAAATATACATATTTAATACTAAAAATACTAGACATATTTTGTTCATAATTAAAAACTTTGCGGATGAGACGTTCATATTAAATGGTACCTCTAACGACGCAGCTTACGGGGGAACAAGGTGGTGCATAATAATGACCAAGCTTGTGTATAGCTTTGAGGTGAATACTGGGTTTACAACATCTTGTAGTTTGCATGTTTCCCTCTTTGTGGGTGTGCAATCACTCCAGAAGAAGCGCAACACAGAGGCGAGATCCTATCCATCTTAAACCTCTCCGATGTCCCCCCCCCCCCCCCCCGCACACACTCACGTGCAACTCAACGTAAAATCTAAATATAATTTGCTTAGCATACACTTCTGACACAACTACTCTCTCTAAGCAAAACATCTCTCCACATCTCTCTGAAATATATCAGAGTACACACATCAATTACAAAATGGTGTGCACATAAAAAGTGTGTGTCAAAGAAAACGTGTGTAAAAAAGTGTGTTGATAAAATATTATGTACACATATTCATTTCCTGTCAGCCTAATCTTGTCTCATTTCAAAGATTTGAGAGACACGATTTGTAAGAACTCCGTAATTTGCAATTTGACGTATAATTTTGAGCAGCGCCTCCGGTGTTCCTTTTTCAAGGATTGCATACACTAACGGGTTTAAAGTGTTCCCAATCCAGTACATCAGAGTTGACAATTTTTGCAAATCCGGGGGGACTAACTTACCCTTTACCGAGTACGTGGTCGATATGATAACAATTGGTCCGTAACAACTCATGAAGAGAAGAAACTTTACTAAACATATAATAGTGACAGTCACTTCCTGGCGTGATAGTGGTTGATAACGAGTCCCTCCTTCTCCTTTGTGCTACTGGCTGTCACCGTGAGGGACGTTTTGCGAACCTCGTAAAATATCCTGGGGTAAGAGAACAAAATCGGAAGTAAAACCTTTACCAAAGTGAACGTTGAGGTGGCTTTGAAAACTAAAGATGACCCTGTGAAAATCTTACCAACTAAGATGCATCGTCCATACTGCGGAAAGAAAACAACTTCTGCCTATCCGAAATGACCAGATGCACTGTTAGCAATCGAGATGATCCACGCACAGACCACCATCGTAACGATCACTTTCTTAGTTTTCAGGAAACGATTTTGCCTTCCGAACGACAACGAAATAACGATACAGGGCTAAGACCGCCATGTTGTTCATCAGCGCGTCAACCGTCACAGTCGCCAGTAGTACTGTACATTGGCAAAACCAAAATGCAAACGGCCAGGTACCAGTGAGGATAGAGTAAAACTGCCAAGGTATTACAAGGAGCAATTGAAGCAGTCCGCAGAGCGCTATGTTGGCGATGATGAAGTTGTTTAGATTCCGTAACCCCGAACGTAGGGAAAATATCGTCAATAAAAGAAGGTTTGTTGGTATTCCGATTACTAACACTAGGCTCCCTGCCATCACAACGAACAAAGACACAGGTCCTTGATAGGTAACTTCTGCCACGCTGTTTGTTGAACTTTCAGTAGTTGATTCCATGCTATTGTGGATATATGCCAATTTGACTTTGGCACGTCATCCTGAACAAATTTGCTTTCCTTTTGACAAACTTTGGACTACTGAATTTTTGTGTCAAGCCTTTTTTGTCAAACGTAATGTAAATCTTAGGTTTGAGTAATCATTATCTACTGGTAGGGTGGTTGATTTCGATGAATTTTTATACATATGTATTACGTAGATAACTATATTCAAGTATTGCCGGTGGATGCTATGAAAGTATAATTATTCCACTCTGAAGATCAACTTTTAAATCGCCGGGGAGTGTATTGCCATTTCTCATAAGAAAGGTGACTAAGGGGTTTAATATAATTCCAGTTGAATGCACAATTTGCAATTTGCAAAACTTCACTGAATCACAACCTTACGCATAAATTGATAACTGTAGGTACTAAAGAAATCAATCGTTCCAGTTTTGTTACCTTGCTACGACACATTAATCTATGGTGAGTTATTCAAGTTTTATCCCGTAATCGTAATTACTCCGAAGAGATCATTGCTAATTAATAACATGAAAGAAAGGAAGCTATATTCGCCATCTACAATCTCAAGCTTGTGAACACGATGAGTGGATGGACAAAATGAACGACAAAATACACAGAAAACAGTAACTTCAATAATTCGAATCCATATGCAGGAAGACTGAATACTGGCTTAAACAGCTCAGTAAATAAGAGCACTTCTATTCAACGTTACAACCGTGTGCAGAATAAAACATAAACGAAGGAATTTCAAATTTGCACGTAGCTAGGAAAATACCATCTTGCACTGATAAGAGAAAAATGGATCCAGAGAATAAGCCTTGTAACGTATTAAGTATAGGCAAAATGATTCGACAATGCAACTTATCTTTACGACGCCAAAGTCAGTACATTTCATGGCATGAAAAGCAAAAGGATAATATTTGATGTGTTAATGAAGTCCTGTAGCCTCTCACAACAGTGACTTTTTTTTCCTAGTGACTTATCTCTTGTGATGCAGCAGACTGGTTGTAGATAGTGACCTGGTCTATTTTATGTCTATATTAATATGCAGTGAAGGTTATAGAGAAGTGATTAAAAATGCAAGACAAGAGGGCAATCCACGGAGTTGCGTATCTCATCGCCAACATGCATTGATTTAAATACAGGGCATGCACACGAGGATTGGTAATAGTTTACTGCAACCACATCTCACAGAGACCTAGTTCGGGGAACTGGTTGTAAAAGAGTGGCAAACATGGTGGTAAACTGGTGGTAAGCATCTCAATACTGATATCTACTGTAAGGTAGCAAACTTAAGGTTATAGCCTGGTGCTACCAGGCTCAAGTAACGATAACTAATGGCTCAAACGTATCTGTGCATGTTACGCTACATAACACAATTATAATATTGGGTTATTCCATGTAGGTTAGGCTTAGTGGTTAGAGTTAGGGGCAGGATATAAGAGTATCCCTCTATGGGTATTTACACACAAGTCTCCAAATTACCTGTGCAGGACCTGGTTGTGCTAAAATTATTGTTTGACTTGAAAATAATGTTCTCATAAGAGACATTATCCACAGGTGCCAGTTCTGCTAAAGATGTTTTGGCTAAAGTTAAAAAGGTGGTGTCTACTGACCCAGATGCTGGGAAGTTTGTTACCAAACAATCATACAATTTCACCTGTTAACTATAAGAGTAATACACTGTATCTCCATTATTGTGTTCATAGGAAAGGGATTTCAAAAATTTGCGTTTAATGCATAATTAGCTCTCAAGATATGGTGGAAATACAAAGTTTGGGGCAAAATTGGCTTTTTTCTTTAAAAAATTCAGCAAATGTCACTCTCTTTAATACAAAAGTGATATAACTTGAATATTACACTCTCAAGTAAGTCCTTGCAAAATTTTGCATTAAATGCTCAAATACATCTCAAGATATGCTGGAAATACAAATTTTTGGACAAAATTGGCTTTTTTTCCTCCAAATCAGCAATTTTCACTGGATTTACAATTACAGTAATATTATGTTGAACAATGTGTTTTCAGGTAAGTCCTAGCAAAACTTTAAGTTAATTGCTCTAATACTGTAGTTCTCAAGATATGCTGGAAATACACATTTTTGGACAAAATTGGCTTTTTTTCCCTCCAAAATCAGCAAATTTCACTGGATTTACAATTACAGTAATATTATGTTGAACAATGTGTTTTCAGGTAAGTCCTAGCAAAACTTTAAGTTAATTGCTCTAATACTGTAGTTCTCAAGATATGCTGGAAATACACATTTTTGGACAAAATTGGCTTTTTTTCCCTCCAAAATCAGCAATTTTCACTGGATTTACAATTACAGTAATATAATGTTGAACAATGTGTTTTCAGGTAAGTCCTAGCAAAACTTTAAGTTAATTGGTCTAATAGTTCTCAAGATATGCTGGAAATACAAATTTGGGGGCAAAATTGGCTTCTTTTTTTTTATTAAAAAATCAGCAAATCTCACTCCCTTTACTACAAGTGATTTATACCTTGAATATTTCATTCTCAGATAACTTTTTGCAAAATTTTGCATTAAATGCTCAAATACTTCTCAAGATATGCTGGAAATACCAATTTTGGGGAAAAATTGCTTCTTCTTTTTTTCAAAAATCAGTAAATTTGATTCGATTTACCATACAACTAATACATCTCGCACATATTGACATCATGCACAACCTCACCAAGTTTCAACTTAATCGCTCATATGCTTTTTAAACTATTCTGGAAGAACCGCAATTTGAACAGGTCCGGACGCACACACACACCCATACACCCACACACACACGCGCACACGCATACGCATTGGCACGGACACGTTTTCATTTATACCACCCAACAGGAGCCTCCTGTACCCATGGTCACTCTACCAGGGGGTACCCCTGGGGTGTCGCTACTCATCCACTCCAAACGTTTCCATGACAACCATTCTCCCATGGGTGCACAGTACAATATATAGCTCTTCTAGCCAAGTGACTACAGTATCTCATCTTGCCCCTGTAGGGCGATGAGATAACAAGACGCTTTGATAGTTTTTTGAGCAGATGAATGACTATGGGTTCGTCCTCTGGCAATTTTTGCAAATGAATTTGGACAACTGCAATCTCTTTAAAGTGAACATGACGTTTTAAACTCTTATCACTGTAGTAAATATAAACAGATTAAGAAAAAAAGTATCTGGCAAAAGTATAGTTACTACGTAGGCAGCCACCTGGGTTGCAATTCCTATTCTTATCATTGAAGACAGAAAAGCATGCTGAATGTTCAAACTTATTTATGGTCTAATAAACTGTTACCACATACCATTGGAATAAGCCACAAATTTTTTCATATGTTCACATGCACCTAGAAATCGTGTAACGGTAATGGTATAAACGTATAGTATGAATCCGAACCATTCCCAGAAACTGCGTGCTCGATATAAAATTCCTCACTTGTCTTCATCATTTTGTAAGACCCTTGAGAAAGGATTAAATTATTGTCCATAGGAATCGGAATCCTTATAGCTGGAAGTAGCGCGCCAATGGACAAAATGGCGTCAAACTGTCAAAGCGCATGGAGGGTCACGTGTTAGGACTTGATATGGTAGATGTAATAGTTTCATACGTTCGAGCTTAAAAATAGCACCAGCAATTTTTCGAACAAACGACCCTCACATCGCGCACCTACACTGTACAGTACTGTGCTGCCAACAGTCCAGTGATTTGCGCCTCAAATGGAGAAAATTTGTGCTGTCTTGTAATTACTCCTTATCTGGTACGGGTGAGATAAAATTATAAGCTTTTGTCCATATAGTTAAGCAGTAAAAAATTAGGTTGCACAAACTTATTACACTAACCGTAAGATTACCTTCCCGTAGACTCTCTAGTGTCGGCCATATTCTTATTGTAGAATAATGCTTCCAGCAGCTAAAGTATAGGATTTCGAGGTGATTCCCTAAACAACATATCAATTCCTTTTCTGGTATATCATACCGAGTCAGGCTTCTGCCATTCCAAAGTATGGAAGCTGACATTGTTACTGGACATAATTTGTCAGCTTTTAACATCAATGAAATACTGTTTCATATTCATGGGGGAAAAAAAGATGGTAAATGTCAAGTTCATAACATGCACCGAACCACCTACCACACTGTAGTAACCGTTTTTTATTTCTTAAAAATGACTAGTACTTCCTACTCAGTCCAACGCTTGACATAGCTCTCCCTCGTTGCACCTATTTACCAAGATCTAAAGACATATTCTAATGTATTTTTTGTCCTTATTACATTTCTCGATGTTGAATGTAGCGCGAGGTGTTAATTTAGGAGTAACAAAAAACACAGTTTTTCACCGACGATTTTACGTCGTTGTCATGCCTTCACTCGGTGAACGATTTTTTTTCAGGGTAGGTGAAATAAAATTCCTCAACGTATACCATGTGATATGTCAGCTGATTATCAAGTCGAACGCAAACCTGTGTTTATACGTATGCACAGTATAGTGAGCATACATGTAGGTATAATGTACGTGTGCGCGTTGTTGTATACATATGCTGCACGACAACGGAGAGACAACGGGAAACGCAGGTCTACGTGTGATTGTCAGAACTCATGTGAGCTGGTTCTACCCAAATCTCCCAGAAAAAAAGCTGAGAAACTTTTGTAAGACGGGCAGATATTCTAGGGGAACAAATCCCCATCGAAAACAACAAATACCTTGTTGCTTTCTGCCAGTTGTCATGAACAATTGAACCTGACACCGTGACAGCAGGACCGATCTAGGCCTAACATCTTTCTTTCTACCAAGAGGTTACGATCAAGTCAACGATGTGCTACCAAGAGGCTATGTACAGAAAAGAAATGTAATCCATGGCATATGATTTATCATGTTTATCATGTTAGGTCTTTAATAAGCCTACGTGGCAAGATCAATAAGTGAAATTTTCTACACGAAAATGACGTGACTATGCAAAACATGCATTGGCTAACTTGAACGTGGTACCACTAACCTAGTGTTATTAGCAATAGACCACAGGCGTAGTCCTCCGTAGTGCACTTACCACTATGACGAATATTAATATTATCACGAGGGACTCCTGCCGCTAGATCAAACGCTATGTCTGTTTTTATTTGCCATGGAAAAGGAACAAAACCATCAACACAAACATGGGAATTAATGAGTGCAATAGTAAATTTATGAAAATGTTAATACATATCAGATGGGTTGAGATGATGAGGGAATCATAAATTACGCATCCTTTTTTTATATTTTCTTGGATAACTTTTCAAATATTTGGATGGTGAAGAACATTTCAGTCCCACATCTTTAGTCCGACACTTTATATTTTCATTGGGCAGTGGAGTATAGGTGATTGTTTGCAAAGTGTCAGAAGACTCTACGTTTTAAGGCACAGCGTTTAAACATCTGATGTTGATTGCCCCGGATGTCTCTTACCAATCACTTTGTAGTACCCTCGATGGTTGATGGCTCAAAAAAAAATACCAAAACGGAAAAGTGAGCCATATGTTATCAGTTTGTATATGTCAGGCAATGGCCGTTAACCTTGATGAATGAGCTAATGAGAAATATTGAACCTGGAGAGCGTTAAATTTGAGATTTGAGCCAAACGATGGAACCTCGATGAGTGTGTGCGGTGCCTAAATCCTCACCACCTGAGAATTGATGTGCTGAAACATCGTGTACAAAGAGACCAGATAAAGTAACTGCGCCAAGACTGGTGTGGCAGTAAATGTTGTCCGTTGTTTTAAGGACGATTTTTCATCCGAAAAAACACTATTGTTTCAAGAAGAATTGCAATACTAAAACAGTGTTTTCTCTGTATGACGTTTAAATTTTATGAGGTATAACAAGAATAAGTACAAATGTATAGCTCAGATAGCCTACCAATCATCTAGGCATTTGTGGGATAATAAGGCGGGCGTTGATTAGCATTGCAAGCATTATCAGAAAACTCAATGGTTTAATCCACCATGGTTGTGATATGATCATCTAGTTACGCAGTGGCTTGTTAATTGCAAATTTAACATGAAGTCAGGTAGTATTGTTAAACGTTAACAGGTAAGAATTGAATTAAAGTTGATAACTGAAGTATCATTTACCGGAGCGAAATGTGCGACGTATTTGCAGTGTTTGTTTGTTTGTTGTTTCCTTTACAACCTCCAAATAAGGAAACCTTTGTTTGATTTTCAAAATATATGTGAAGCGAGATTTACACATAAGTGTCATGTGATAATTCATTTTTATGTTGATATGCTGTTCCGTGTAATATTGAATGATGTCATTTATTGTTTTCTCTTAAAGTAACTTTTCAAGCATTGGAATAGTTCCTAGGTGTTCCTTGTATAACCTTCAACCAGAAATTCTTGATTTCCAATAGTTCCAGCTACATTTAGTTGTTGTTGTGCTCAAATGGATTTTCCGGTTGTAATGACATCATTTGCTTGTTGTTTACTCGATCACTAACACCTCTTCAAACATTGGCCCTAAGCAAAGCTGTTCCTAGGATATTCCGATGTATCTCCTAACCAAACAATCTCGATATATTCAGGGTACTTTGATGGTAAAATACGTTTTCCTGTTGTTGCAAATGTTAGCAGTTGTAAACTATCGTATATTGATAAAGAGTGGTGTCATTTGCTTCTTGTTCACTTGTAGGATCACACCTCCACGTCGTACAACATCGCGAAAATTGTCCTAATCGGGACATTTCGTTACAACTTCTGAGTAACAAACCTTTTATTAAATAGTTTCAGCAACACAATCTGTGATTTTGTTTAATTTATGCGCGTACAGGTATAATGACGTCATTTGTTTGTTGTCTATTCCTACAATAACACCTTAAGTGTCACTTTTGGACGGCCTAAGCATCTCGAGGGAGCTAATCTTTCCCAAAGGAACACCTGGCTGCACTATAAAAGTTCAAATAATGTACTATTGAAGTAAACCAATGTGGTGAACTCAAAATTTCATGATTAATAAGAATGTTAAATTAAACATGCCTTGTTATGTCTGTATTTGTATGCATCGATTTACAGGTAAATTTTGTACGTCAAGCGCACCAGGATGTGCCAAAGTAGACAGAAAGTTTTTTCTTCTATCGTAACTTTTGAAATGAATGCAGTGTTTCCTGACCCACATCTATAAACCCACACAACCAAGGAACTACTACCAGAATTTACTTTCGAAGTTCTTGTATAAAATCAACTGAGAGAGTAAAAGGTCTCCGAATTCAATCCTTTTGTTTCAAGAGAGAAAACTTGGAACTGTAACACATATACACAAACAATGTTGTGTCAGAAGCGTCAATTCTTTTACAAAATGACTGTAATTCGGTAAAAGAAAAAACTTCACGATTTGCTGCTAGGGGAGAAATCTGGAAACTCACATGGTTGGATACTTTACCAGTGATGATACTTGCTTACTCCCATACAACTTTCTGTATTATTCCTAGTATATTCCACCTTCCCTACCTGAACCAAACCAGACGTAGCACGTCAAGAAGGGCCAATTGGCTAGAATGTATCTACTATGACTCATTAGAAGGACTGTCAATGTTATCAATCCTAACCATTGGAGGTAGAAAGGGGCACAATACTTCTATGACAATCAGAAAGTCAGTGGCAAATTAAATATGCGAATGTTGCTATCTAATCTCATTTTTTTTCGGTTGTAATACCATTACTATGAGGGTTTTCACGTGAACAGAGAGACAGTCGCTGGTACATGGTTGTCCATATCTTCTGTAAACATTTCATGGCTTCCGTTGTGACATTTACCTAGCCATCGTCACATGGCAGTAGGTACATTACGTCCATTAAAGGTTTCTGAAGATTCCCCCAAGGCATTGTCTTCTTCAAACTTCCTGTTTTCGATCATCTTTTATTAAACGACATTCTCTCTTTTGAAGCAATGAGGGTTGGAAAAATTACGTGATACTGTTTAATAGTTGCAGAAACTTTAGATGAGGTGTCTTGTAGAAATTTGGTTGGCCTATTAATTTGATCGGCAATATTCACGGTGTCTGCCCATTCACCAACCGTGTTATGTGACACCCCAGAGTTTGAAACTCCGAAACAAACATCTAGCGTGCAAGATACTCGCAATTTTAATCTCAATGAAGCCTTGAGAGGGACACATCTTCTTTGATTTTACTTTCTTTTATTCTACCTTTTGGCAAATACCTCTTTCTCCCATGCCTGATAATCTGTCGTATAAAAATATTGACTTCAGCTTGTCGAAGGAACTAGATGATCTCGGACGTTTCTCTCTGGCTCCAGCGCTCTCCAACTTTCTTAATCCCACCTCTCTCTCTTTTTCATTCTCTGCCTCATCTCTCCTTCGCTGAGAACTTTTTCTGAACTTTTTTTCAACGTTACGACTTAAACTGGACAAAGCCTCTCGAATGTTTTTTTTTTTTTTTTAAATCCTCTTCTTAGCTAGTCAACGGTATCCAGCACATCTCACATACAGCACATCTCACAGAATAATTTATAGGACTTATAGTCGCTTCCACAACCAAGATATGTAGATTCCCTCATCAAATTACCTTCTTAGTTGAACTATGCCATAATGAAAGCCAATGGAGCAGATGCATGCGTAAGCAAGACCTTTTGCATGCGACGTGCAGTTATACAGCGAAGCGCCCTCTGACGTCATAAGCCCAAGTGACTTGTTGTCTACATTTTCACCTGGCGGTAAAGCGGCGTCGAGGCCATTGCTGAATGCATAAGCATACTGTAAAGCCATCAGGTTGACTCGGCAAACTCACGCTAAGAATTTCAGAGAACTTGGCCGACAGGGATAAAACTCCGATAATTTGCCGTTTTTGAAAAAATTTTTTTTTTGCACAAGTTGGAAATTCCATACCATATTAATGTGCTCCCGAACTTCAATTTGCTCCCATACACTTTTCAATTACTGACTTAACCTAGGTCTACAGTCAATTAAGCTATTATAATCTTGTATCCAATGTAAAGCCTAATTCAGAGTAAGGGCATGATCTGTCGATTGTTGCACAAACATGAGCTACGGGTTCTAAGGTTAGATGCTGAAGCGTTACAACCGAAATAATGGAACCGTTGAACTTGTTCATGCGGTTTGCCTACGACAGAAAGTCCAACGTCTAGCACTGTAAGAGTAGACTGAGGTGATATTTCCATGCAGCAATGCCAGAATTTGTAACGTGACGTTATGGCTTGAGGAAGTGCAGGAGGACTGGTTTCGCCACAATTGCGAAAATGTGGCTTGGTGTGATGAATGATTGCCAATAAGATTGCTGCTGAAAACAACTCAACTGTCAAATGCAGGAGGCGAGAATATCAAGTGCCTGTTATTTAACAACTCACCCCAAATAATGTGAGTTGTTTTTTCTTGTGGGAAATTGGATTTTTCAATTAACCATCCTTGTTTTTCCAGTCACTCATATAGTTCTCTTTGGTGGTAAAAGTTAAGATCTAGCAAAGTGCCTTCTAGACGAGTATAAGAATAGAGCAGTGGAGTTTTTTCCATGAATTGAACAGGAAACAGAAGCAGAAAGTAGTTGTACTGTACTTGAAGATGAGAGGTGGACTGAGCAGCAGAAAACAGAAAAGTACTAAACTAAGGTTCGTTAAGTGGGATATAATATGAAACTGCAGAATCTTCAGGAACCCCTCTTAATTTAACTTCATTTATGATACAGAGAAAGAAGAGGTACTGTAAATTTTTCATTTCAGCATCTGATGGAGATAGTATTTATACTTTTTCTTAAGGACATTATCAGCAAGGATTTGCAGCTTCAGGAATGTGACTGAAAATGCCGATCAAGGTCTCCGTTGCTGCTAGCTTAATGTATATTCCATACAAATTTGTGAAGAGATTTTGAAGAGATTTTTGAAGAGCGTTATAACTATAAACACTGCCATCTTCCGTGGCCAGTCCGTGCTGAGTCTTGGTTAACCACAGTTTCAACAGATGCAGGAGCCTCATTTTCAGACTATACATATCAATGGATTGTAAGACTGTACAATTTAGGAGTAACTGTTTTAAAACAATGGAAGAAGCAGTTTTTTTCTGTATTGAATAGTTGCAACATATATCTTAAGCAGTCAAAGGTGCAAGTTCTTTTAGCACATGTCTGCAAAGGCATTAGGGCTGGGAAAGGTGGGATGGCAATTCGTGCAAGTTTCTTCCACATCAAGCGGAAGTAAATTTAAGTTTGCCAAATGCTTTCTTTTTAAATGAGAGATAGAACAATCGTGAGTTTCATTTAGTGATAGAAAAATATTATAATAAACGAACTTGTTGCATGCACCTGTGATTAAACACATTCAACTTTTTCAGTGGAAATGACGTACTTTAATAGTAGTTACCCAGTTAAATTTACGTTTTTGTAAATAGTATGAGAGAAGATTGGTTAATATGTTATACAAACAAGACTGTCAGTATGAAACCTTTTAATTTTTTATTTTTGGTTATATTTTGTATTATTTGTTATTGTCATAGCCTTTCCATTGTTGTCATCATTAAATGAAGATTTGTCAAAGATAAAACTTTCAGTGTTTTCTTTAGGCATTTTGGTTTCTTGATTTGCAATTATCAGTCAAGTTAGTTGATAAAACGGAAAGTTTAATTCAGTTTGAACATATTTGCTAAGAGTCAAGCTTTTCACTTGCCACTGTTTTCCAATTGAACTCTTCTCCAAGACCACATAACGCCCCTGCAGCAGTTACAGCTTCCGTCTTCTCTTCCAGCTGAAGTAAAGTTAGGATACAGTAAATTTTTGTTTGGTGAGAGAGTGTCTGGAAAGGAAATGCCCTCATAAAGACCCAAAGAAAGTCGGAAACCCAAATCCCTTTACCTAATCCACTGTGCCCACAGTGGTAACTGGCCTGGTTTCCTAGGACACACTTGCAAAATGTAAATCAGGTTAACATTTGACTCAACTTCGTTAGCCACACTCCATAACTTTAGCGAAAATGCATAAGCTACTGGAAGCCGTGCCGTGAAAATTAGAATTTAACAAACCGAACAATACATAGATTGTCTTTAGTCCCTTATTGAGTTTTCATGCTTGGTTTGTTCCATTTATACTG
Organism: Stichopus chloronotus; assembly: GCA_021234535.1. Taxonomy (NCBI): domain Eukaryota; kingdom Metazoa; phylum Echinodermata; class Holothuroidea; order Aspidochirotida; family Stichopodidae; genus Stichopus; species Stichopus chloronotus. Next base: position 16,471,147 of record CM037845.1, on the reverse strand, counting down.
GGAGTATAATGAGTCGATCACTTAAGAAACGTCGGGGCCATGAAATGTTTAAACATTTACTAAAATCAATAAAACTTTGAAATAATAATTAGTTAAGTGTCTCTCTGTTTATGCTGTAGTTTTGGTGATGTCTAGATTAAGTAATCCACATGAAATGAATTTTGAAATGAAGGTTGAAATACACAACGCAGTGTCTATGAAGTAATCGTGAGTCAATCACAAGCAAAGAAAGAGCAAAAAAAAAAAAACAATTAATTACCACAACTAAGAATAATGATGTTTATAAAGACGAAGAAAGTTTTCTTTTCTTTTACAATTGTACTGCACAAACTTCATCAAAGGCATTTTAGTCACAAACTTCGGTAATGTTTTCAAATTTCTAGGTCATACTTAGGCAGAAACATAAAATTATCGCCATAAATAACATATTTGCTTGAACATACAAAAAAGGATAATGCAAAAACTTTTTATGGTGTTGTTAGAGGAATATATACGTAGGTCCCGTTTACATTGATATTGCGTCGCCTCTATACAATGTGCTGACGTTTAGAACGCAGTGATCGACTCATGGTACTGATCGACTCATGATAACTTACTACAACATTTTTCTTTCTTTGTTTATAATTGCCGGATAATAGTTTCAAACCAACATGAAAAAAAAACATGAACATTGCTATTCCTGAAATGATGAAGTACTATGTAACGTTAGTAATCCAGTGCAACTTGCCCTACTTTTTCTAATCCAATTATAGGTCTAGCTGAGCATAGAACCACAAGTTTGCTAATACCGAAGAAAGCACTGGGATAACGTTACACATGTAGGGCTAGGTAATCTTTTTGAAGTCCAATGTTTGCAACGGATTGCAGAAATCGTTCTTAGGCCTAGCTCTACGATCTTTACAGTGCTCACCGGAAGCCTACATTATTATCAGGTATTCCTTGTTGGAGTCTCATTAGAATAATTCCTTCGATATACCAGTATCGATTATTTTTGCCAAAAGATTCTGCAAATGCCACCCTCGCAATAGGTACAGTTGTTACAGTTACAACCACAACTTTTGCTTTTCACAAATGTTTGCATCTTTTCTTTTGTCCGAGAAATCATCCTCTTGGTGACGTGTTTGAAGAGTCTTGGACAACACCTCCTTTTGCCACACAAATTTACTGAAATTCCCAAAACGATTATCCAAAACAACGAATCAACTCCTTCGTCATCATTTTACTGATTTGTTCATGTGACAATATCCACAGCTCTTTTGAGAAGTCTAAGACCAATTTATTTCAATTTTGTGCAAAGAGCAATCCCTACATTTGGACAGACTGGCACACAACATTCGGCATTTCACTTTTTAGAGTGACCTATCTATGGACGAAATATAACCACTACGACGGTGGCACGGAATGTTAGGACCAATCAATCTATCGTTTATAAAAGAGGATTAGGGGTTGGCCATTCACAAACATGCTTCAATAAAGGACATCTTTATGTTGATATAACAGTATAAGTATCCCATTGAATATACCATACAGAAGGTAACAAGAGCCTACACTAACATAATGTGCCAAAGTCACACCCTAATCCAAAGCACAGAGTTGGATAGTTTACAGTGAGAAAAAAGCTAGAGGTACCTACACAATTATACTATATCTACCATTTCGGCAATTAAAATGCCCAAACATTGCATGCTCAGAAAATAGCTATAATCATCATTTAGACATTGAGCCTCAGCATTAAACATCAGCAATAGCTTCATCTAATCAAACAGTATATGTAAGATGAGTTACGAAGATACATCATTTGAAATAACGTCAAATAACTGAATTACATCTGTGAGAAAATTGTTTCTTAAAAAAGAAATCTAGAATCTTGCCAGTTTTGAATACACAATTATTCTGTATCTGTAAATACGTTTTTAACACGTCGATTATTTTGTCAGACAAAAAGCAATATTTCCCTCTAAAGTCAGCATAAGGAGTGGTACGAATTGCGAAAGACTTTCTTTTACACCCCTTTTCTGAGTGGTTCGTCTCTAATGAATCTACGTTGTACATCCTGATTATGAGTAGAAAGTAATATGAGACCTGACTGTCTCTCTCTCAAAACAAAACCGTCAACCACAACCGCAGTTTAAAGTTTTAACTCTCTACATGTTGACACGCACTTCAGAAAAATCAAACTGTCATTTCTGCAACTAAGATGGCGTTTCGTTAAGTTTTTCTTTGTTTGACGAAGTGTGAATATGTAATTGTATAAAATCTAGCTATGAAGAAGCTATTAAGACGTTTCCTTACATATCAAATATTTTTGACACTTAAAAAAGTTAATATTTAATAAATAAATAACACCATTCTTATTGTTTTCTGTAAGAATCATCGTTAGGGTCCTTTTACCCACGGACTGAATCATAACTGTCTTAACTTCCTTTTGCAAAAAATCTTAAAATATCGAATGAATGTAAACAAAAGGGCCTGTGTTTATGATTTAAATACGTTAAAAACTTTTTTCCAGCCATGAATAATTCATACATTTTTGTTTAAAAAGAAATACTGGGATCAGGACCTTTTAAAAGGAAAGAGAGAATCAGAGGTTAATATTGTCTCTCTGTTAAATTCTACGACACCGAGTAAGCTCAGTACTTAAGTTAAAGGTACAAGACCAATTTGTAGACAACTGGAAACGTTTGTTCTCTGGTGAATTTGATGAGTATATTCGTTATATCTATGTAGAATCCTTGAATCCTTGTCACAGATTCATTACGATTGTAAATTAAATCTTTCCCAACAACAGAAGAAAACATACCTTCAATATTATGATCCTGAAATTTCTCAGAAAAGACAAGTTTTGCTAATTTCTATACCTTTTGTAGCGAAAAAGCCATCGTACTCAACGTCAGAAAAACAAAGTAGCGAATAATGGAAATGGGATTTTAACGTAGGTGTATCATTGTCAGATGGGAATATAAAGAAACTTTACTTTTTATGACACGCTAGCAAATACCCCCTCACTTCTGTCTTTTGTGTCCCCTTAAAGACTTTTCTTAATTGTAACATAGGGGACATGTACCCTAAATTTCGGCAATTTGCCATTCCTTCAAAGCCACTAGAAGGAAGATTATGAGAAGGCCCTTCTCTTCATTATTCCGACTGTTTTGTTTTTGTTTCATGGACGATTTTGCTTTCATTTTTTTAAGAAAAGCATGGACCAAATATTCATTAGAATCACTAGCAGATCTAAGCTCCTTTGTTTTGGACTAGATCAACTGGGGTTAAAGTGTCATTGAGTGGGGTCAAAATAAAGGGGTAATCTTTCCCCTTTTGGAAATGTTCTAAAACTGAATGTCCTAAATTTACAATTGTCAGGTCTTGGCCTTAAAAATCTGTTTTCGTAGGTAATTTGCAATTAATTCCCGACTTATTTAGCTACCTTTTGTCTGTTCAACTTAAATATGTACCAAGTACGACTAACTTGGTGTTACATCATTTCAGAGGTTAGAAAGTTTTCCTGATTTCGATATCTACCTATGATGTTTGCAAAATGACTGAAGCCACTACCGCTGCTCGACATAACACCACATGAGTTCCCTATACCGCACAAAGATTGCGTTTTCACGTAGAGGAAACAGGAGGCCCTATTCATCTGTTGGAACAGATTATCCATGTCGCTGAGTTCAACTTGCATTGAGGTGCGTTGAAACGCTGGTGCAAAGCAACAGTTCTTGAAGACTTTTCAATCATTAATGGAGTTGGTTGTTTCAGTTGGTTTACTTCTGTATAAATGGAATTACACAATTATAGTTCCTGTACAGAAAATTTAGCGTGTTAAATTATGCATAACATAATATATAACATCATTAAAAAAAAGAAACAAGTGGCAGCCAAAAGTTGTGTTACTTTTGTTTTTTTTTTTAACTAGGGTATTTTCAAGGCAAACCCAAGCATATTGAGTACTTGTTTTTCTTCTTTTTTTTTTCTTTTTTGATCAGATCAAACATTGCGGTTTAAGGAAATACTTATTTTTCTTACCATACTGTTCTAATACAGCTACTGTCTCTGAGCATTACGTTTCTCAGCACGTACATCGCAAAAATTTTAATGCTACTTGAGCGCTTCCAATTCACAAGAAGGACTTACATATAAAATATGTATTTATAGACAAACAATTTAGGCCTAGACAAAAATGTGAGTAGTCTATTACGACAGCGCATTACATATGTACAAACCGTAAGCCGAAATATACCAATTCAGTCTTAACGTAATCTTGTCTCAATTCAAGAGCTTTGAGAGACAGTAATTGTAAGATCGTCCCGAACTCCTTTATTTTTAATTTGACGTAGAATGCTAAATAGGGCCTCCCTTGTTCCTTTTTGAAGGATTGCGTACACCAAAGGATTTAAGGTGTTTCCGATCCAGTACATCAGAGTGGACAGTTTTTGCAAGTCCGCGGGAACCAACTTCCCCTTTCCAACGTAGGTGAACGAGATTATAATAAGAAGCCCATAGCAACTCATGAAGAGAAGAAAATTCACCAGACACACGATTGTGACTGTCACCTCTTGTCGTGACAGTGATCGTTGGCTAACAACTCCTCCTCCATTTTGGTCTCCATTTGTCCCAGTGGCGGCCACCGCAAGGGAGGTTTTGCGAACCTCGTAAAATATCCTGGGGTAAGAGAACAAAATGGGAGGAATCACCTTCAGTAACGTGAACGTTGAGCTGGCTTTGAAAAGTAAACTTGACCATGGGGATGGTTTATTAACTACGATGCATCGTCCATACTGCGGAAAGAAAACAGCCTCCGAAAATCCAAACAAGGTAAATGAAGTGCTAACAATCGAGATGATCCACGCACAGACTACCATCGTAACGATCACTTTCTTAGATTTCAGGAAACGATTTTGTCTTCGAACGACAACGAAATAGCGATACAGGGCTAAGACCGCCATGTTGTTCATCAGTGAGTCTACCGTCACCATTGCCAATAGCAGTGTACATTGGCAATACCAAAATGCAAACGGCCAAATGCCCGTGAGGACAGAGTAAAATTGCCACGGTATCACAAGGAGCAATTGAATTAACCCGCAGAGGGCTATGTTGGCGATGATGAAGTTGTTTAGATTCCGTAACTTCGAACGTAAGAAAATAACCGTCGTTAGAAACAGGTTTGTTGGTATTCCTATTACTAACACTAGGCTCCCTGCTAATACAACGAACAAGGACACAGGTCCTTGATAGGTAACTTCTGCTGATCCGTTTGATGGAATTTCATTAGTTGATCGTAACTCCTCCATATTGATGAATATGTCCACGTTACGAGTTTTTCTACGATGCATGTAGCAGATACTCGAACGAAAGTGACGAATAAATTGGAACTAGTTCTCTACAAAATGTTTTGTACTTACATATGCGATTGCACTGATTGGACGAACTGCCAATGTCCAAAATATAATTGAATTTGATGACGGTTGAATGCAGTGGAGAGAAAATAAATTATCAGCAAAAGTAAAATCACCTAGCGATTAAACAAAGCGACCTGATCAATGTTAAGACCAGCCTCTAGTTCTTGAAAATATTCAGATGTCGGGAGTTATATATTTTGTCATTTAGTTGAAGAATAAATTGTGACGTGATTCGTTTAGGAATTGTTGAAAATGTCCAAAAAGGGCACCTACTCGAAGACATTCATCTAATAATCAGCCAATTGTCGTCAATTCAATTGCAAAGAAGTTCTAATTTGATAAGTTGGTTTCTACTAGGAAATCGCTCCCACGGATTGACAAGGCTCAGGACTGGCAATGCACGACAAACACGGCAAACGTTGTTAGTATACCGGCCGAAAGCCGAATGTCAAAATTTCAACACGTGCTTGGAATCCCTTATTGAATGGAGGTACAAAGCAGGAAGAAGGAATTACTAGACCAACGTGTCACTGGTGGATGTTATTCTCGGTGAAACAAGTTGGCATCAGCTACAAGAAAATAATTCGTTCGAAAAGTATTCAACTCGTAAAAAGAGACATAAACCAAAAATCGAAAGTAGATGTTTCTTAGTTTTGCCTTAACTCTGCAGGAAAGACCAGAATTTTCAAACAAATTGTACACTTATTATCGCTGTAAGTAACGAAATTACGTCCCAAGGAAAAAAATCACAACAACAAGACCATGAAGCAGCGAAGTAAATATAAAAAATATGAATAACTCGTTAATTTCAATGTGAAAATAGTGATTGAGTTTTTTTCTCACTTTGAAACAAACGTAGTCTATAACGACTGGCTGTCTTTTCTCTTTTTCTTTACAGATGCACGACTAGTGACAGTACTATTTCTGAGGTGGTCCATGCCGTTGCTTTTATACAGCCTGGTCTGTAGATGAAAGTCCACTTGCCACACAGACTTAGTACGTGTAGCTATCTCCCGTAACTCAACTACTTAGACATAACAATGTATGCCACATAGTATCGGAAACATGACAAGGCCAACTATGGGATCCTTAGCGGGACACCTTTGTATGAAATTTTGGGAAATGCGTTTGACATGTAAATGTGTTTGAAACTGTAAAAACTCTTTTAGTGACACCGTTAAAGATACTAATGCTCTATCTTTATTTTCTTTTAGGTAAGAGTCATGTGGGATAAAGTAAAATATTAAGTAAAAAAGTATTATTAAATGCACTTAAAGTTTTCTGAGGTGCATCATGGTGCTAATAGCACCAGGCGGACATCATGGCAAAAGTATTAGTTATTTTAATGACAAACAAAAGTCGAACTGAATTGTTACAGTTTTTGTTCGTCACTGGCGAAAACCTTTCATCAAAGGGGGAAAAAAACATGTTAATTATTTTTGAAAAATCAGCAACTGATTCGGTTAATCTCTACGACGTACATTTCTTTTCATTTCTTTTAAGTCGTTGCACTTGACTATAACAATAGACCTCGAATATTACGGGTGGAAAAATCGAAGGTGCTCCCTATTTTGTCAATGGAACATTGCTAATGAGACGTTAATCTCGAACTGCACTCCGAGCGACAGATGAAGGGAAATAAGTGCGTGCAAAATGAATGGCCAATATTGATCAACTGTAGTGCATTTTGAAGCTTCGAGGATGGAATTGGGTTCCCAGTACGGTATGGTTTGCAGCGACACCCTCTCTGTAGGTGTGGGATCACTCCAGAAGAATCACTGCACAATGGTCGGACGAGGGTCTTAACCACCTTTAATCCCCTTCGCTGCCCCTCCCCAACCGTTCCCCTGAGGCACGTGCACTCAGGCGACTCAACTTAAAACCTCAGCATTACTTTGTCTAGCATACTGCTCTGATACTCCTACTTTCTCTAGGAATATCATCTCCTCGCCCTTACATCTTTCAAACTTTCTTCTCAGTACACCCAGTTCACAAAAACGACCTGTCTGAGGCGTGCATTTATATAGACACCATTTATACATAAATTTTGTCGTTAAGTAGTCTTGTTCAGTACATTACATCTACACAAATTGATTTCCTTCCAGACTTATATTGCCTGGTTTCAAGAGCTTTGAGGGACCTTCCTTTTCAATTGTACGTATAATGCTGAACAGAGACTCCCGTGTTCCTTTTTAAAGGATTACATACCCTACCGGGTTTAAAGTGTTCCCAATCCAGTACATCAGAGGTTTCAATTTTTGCAAATCCGAGGGAACTCTTTCCCAAGTACGTGGACGATATGATAACAATTAGTCCATACCAACTCATGAAGAGAAGAAACTTTGCTAAACACACAATAGTGATAGTCACCTCCTGACGTGATGATGGTTGATAACGAACTCCTCCTTCTCCGTTTGTGCTACTGGCTGTCACCGCGAGGGACGTTTTGCGAACCTCGTAAAATATCCTAGGGTAAGAGAGCACAATCGGAAGTAAAACCTTCACCAACGTAAACGTTGAGCAGACTTAGAAAACTGAAGATGACCCTGTGAAGATCCAAGATCACTAAGATCTAAGACCACTAAGATGAGTCGTCCATACTGTTGAAAACATCAGCATTACTTTGTCTAGCACACTAATCTGAAACACCCACTTTCTCTGGGAATATCATCTCCTCGCAGTTACATCTTTCAAACTTTCTTTTCAGCACACCCAGTTCACAAAAAAGACCTGTCTGAGGCCTAATACCGGAAAATAGAGGGTAAATTGAACTGAATTGAAATTTATTTGTTTTATCACGAGAATATGAACAAATGTGAAAGGAAGTCCCCCCCCAAAAGACACAAGAGGCTTAGCAATGTGGAGGACTCCCTGAAAAAGAAAAGAAAACGGAAAAGACAACGTAGAGAAAAATTTACAGACTCTTATGTTAATTAGCTTACTTATAAAATGACAGTGTTAGTACCCTGGAACAATTCTTAGAGAGTGGATTGTATTATATCTGAAAATATATGATATATCATATATAAAAATAATTAATACGTTTGAATAATATCTTTAGTTAATCTTCTTCTGAGTGACTGAACGGATAATGTTGATTTTATCATATCAGAAATGGAGTTCCATATTTTAATTGTTCTGTTTTGAATACTAAACATACCAATTGTATAATTCACTCTGTATTGATAAACGTTCCTTGAGTGTCTAGTGAAGTAGTTATGAATATCTTTATTATTAGTTAAAAAGTTTGTGAATGCGTTTGGAAGTAAACCCATCCTGTGCTTTGTAGGCGAAAATAAAAATGTTGACATGAAACAAGTCTTTAGGCGTTAAGCAATACTGCAGTCCATCTTTTGGTGGCCCATCATTTTGGTCTGGCCCACAAGGCTAGTGCCTCATTTGCCTAATGGTTTATCCTGCACTGCGTAAGAAGATAATCGTCGTTTGTTGTTATTCCGATGATTAACACTTGTCCTTCTGATAACACAACGAACAAGGACACCGGCCCTTGATAGGTAACTTCTGCTGTTGATCATAACTCCTCCATATTGATGAATATGTCCACGGTATGAGGTTTGCCACAAATCCTCGAGACCTGCTAACATACTTTTTTGTAACAGAGACACAAATGTGAGTGACAAATGAAGTAGAACTGGTTGCCCACACAATCGTATTTACTCATCATGCGATTGCCTTGCATGTTTGTGAAAGCATTCCCAAGAATAGTTGAATTTGATGACCTTGAACGTTAATGAGAGAAAGTAAGCTGATCTGCGAAAGTAAGATCAACACGCAAAGGGAGTGATGTGAACTGATCAATAAGAATACCAGCTCCAGTTCTTACACATTCCCGATGAACTTTCAGATGTCGGAGAATATGGTGCAAATATTTTCTCATTTAGATGACAGATGAATTGTGACTTGAGTCTTTACGAAGTTGTTGAGAATGTCTTGATGGTAGACCGATTCGATATATTAATGTAATACATTTCAATTTTCTTATGCTTAATGATAAAGAAGGTCCAGTTTTTTCTCTTTCTTTTTTCTACTTCCAGTCGTAAGTAATCGTAAATGGAGAGTTCCAATCTTTTATTTCAACCCGTGTTTGAAATACCTTTTCTTTTTTTCCTCAGGAAAATAGGGTCAAGGAATTAGTAGACCAACTTGGTAGATGTTACTTTCGGTGGATGACCTTTACCACTTGACCTCAGCCACAAGAAAAGAGTTCGTTCCAAACCTTACAACTCATAAAAATTAATAAACTAAAGAACCACAAAGCAAAAGGTCTTTTTTATTTTTGTTAAGACAACACCAGAATTTGCCAACTCATTTGCAAGCCATTTTAAAGACATTCGCTTTGTCAAGTAGTAACATTCGTGTGGGCAATCATTCGCTACTAAGAACTACATTTTGCAACTTTCCTTGTACGTGAGTGGCATAACGCTGTAATTCAAAGAAAATGTCATGTAATTATTAACTAAACAAATGACACTTCATTAATTTCGTCACTGTGATGTACATTTCCCACTACTTGAAACTCGTTGAATTTGACTTTAAAACAATACCACATGTGAAATATGAACCGACAAAACTAAGTACTAAACCCTAAGACCGTAAATTAACACACTGTAAAACCAAAAGTGCTCCCTCTTTTTTGTTGGAATAAAACTTTGAGAGATGAGGAGACGGCTATATCGAACGTACTTCGAACGGCATTTACGCCGGTGGAAATAAGATCGTACAAAATGAGCGACCAACATTGACCAAGTGTAGTGCAGGCCATAGCTTCTTCGAGAATTCTCGGCCCTATCTGTGGGTGTGGAATCACATCATAAGAAGCAGAACACCATGGTCTAGAGGAAGATCTTAACCGTCTCCCACCCCTGCCCCTAAACTCACCTCTCCCCATACACACACACCACGCACACATACACACGCAATTCAACACAATTACTCATTATTGAGATACTAATTCTGAAGGATACTTCTGGCACGCTCCTTACCCAAAAGTTTTAATGTCCGTGAAATTATGATTCCGGTCATCGGCCATTGGTTTCGCGACATGCACAACCTTTTATTCCTTACTCTTACGTAATTCTCATATAGAAATTTTTGAATTTCAGATTAGTTTCACAAATTGGTCCTGCCTCTTGTTAATGTCACAATTTGATTGTTCGAAAGACCAGAGGTATAGTTCGGAATTCTCATGAAGTTTGTGCAGCTTTCTGTTATTTTTGTGCCATTCGTGACTACCGCGATAGATGAAGGCAGAGGATAGCGGCCACGCGTGAATGGAGGGCTTTGAATGTATTGGGTACAAGCTCACCTCCATAATATTTTTTTAAATTAAGGTGCCAAATGTTGGTGCCATTTAGAGACATAATAAATCATTTTTCGGCATGGTCACATCGGCTGGTCTCTATAGTTTCGGAAGACTTTTCGATGATTGATTTGACGACGTATGCCAATAGTTTTGGTATTCTCTTTTGTTATTTTGTAGGTGTGTGTGTGTGCGTGTGTGTTTGTGTGTGTATCTTTGTCGTATGGATTTTTATGTTCATAAGTTGAAAGTGATTGACTTGTAGAGGTTATTTATGCCCCCCCCCCCCGCCTCTCTCTCTCTTTCTTTAGACCTCCTTCCTGTCATCACTTCCCGTTATCCAGGTCAGAATTCTGGAGAGGGGGACATGTACCATAATGTTAATATTTTTTAACGCAAACAATTCTACAGGGGGAAACATTTGGAAGGCTTGTCAGTGTCCCCTGCCCCTCCCATAAGTATGGGACTGCCTTCCATTGTGTGCTTTTTATTTTGTGTACTTTGTGTGTGTGTGTTCGCTGTGGCAGGGTGTTGAATCTGTCACTATTGGTGTATCTCTGTATAGAGCGGCCAGCGATTAGATTGACGGTTTTTGTGTGTGGGTCTGACACAGTCACCACGGATAACGTTAGAGTAATAACATAAATATCAACGGCTGTGATCCAATGAAAATCAGGCGTTTCACAAGCGGTATATCACATTATTATAATGTAGCGACAATTCCCCATGTTTGTGATCGGTCGGTAACGTCTACTAGCCAATAAGGTCAAAGTACAAAATGGCCGTGAAAGCACAATCCTATATCCTATTTTTCTTTGCGATTTCGGAATTTTCCCTGGATTCACAGCTGGCTACATGAAATGGCAATCAAAGAATATTTAATGTTCAGTTGCAACACTTTTTAACTTTCGCATTAACCCTTCGGTGTCCGGCCCTTTCAAGCTTCCGTTCTTTGGTGAACGCACTTTCACTGGCAAAAAAAAAAAAATAATGTGGTCGACATATTCTTAAAAAGTGCACTTTTGCAGTTGCAGGAAGGACAAAACTGGGTATTGCTTATTCGTAAATAAATCCTTTATCAATGTTTTCTTTGTAATTCCCCGTCACCTATTTCCAGATAAATTTCGGAAGATAGGTTTACGTGGAAGATTTTAAATGTATTTTAAATGTTCCAAGGTGCGTTAACAAATCTGTCACATTGGAGAAGACGTTTCATCATAACTTCTGCTGGTGATACACACACTTCGCCGTACGCAAACACTGCCACCGTCCACGTCAAAGGTAATGAATATTCAAGAATCAGCTATCCAACATTCAACGTATAGAAATTGGTTTTTTATCTGTCTTTTTTTTTCGGTTCAAACAAATAGGGAGATATATTATTGGCCAATATTCTGTTGGGAGGGACCGTGAAGGAAGGGTGGAGAACCTACAGGATCATTTCAACAACTAATTCAGCATCAACATACGTTAAAACATTTGAATCTCAATACAAATTAGTGCATATTTGAGGTCAACGTTGAGTGGAGTGGGTAGCGTTTTTACTGGCATAGATTTTTGCACCACAAACGCATTCGACAACAGTTTCCTCTAAGCATAGAGGTGATTGTACTTGTTAGGAATTTACTTCGTTACAAAGACTGAAAATAAAGGACAATTCTCTGAATTTCATTTTTTTTTTCGAAAAAAAAACTGTATGTCTGTACTACAAGGCATTCCTTTTCTAAATTAAGTATGGAATTTCATGCAAAATACTTTGTTTCTCACTCTGGCGAGTTGCATTATGTGAAATATGTAATTTCATACCAACCGAACTAATTGAACATCTTTGTAGTTCTATCTCGAATCTCGACCACTTAAACATAAAAACGTTACGATACTTTCAGAGTTGTGATCTTTTCCTTTAGCAGCATATCGTTAAACTCAATCTAAATTGAACACAATCAACTTTTTCATTGGTGTCAAAGTACGAAACGCATTTTTTTTTTCATTTCTAAAATTTTTATCACATTAAAAATATTATTTTCTTATTTTATTGCTAAAAAAGAGCAACCCATGACTCTGTTCAATATGTCTTCAATTTACGGGTGTTACGTAACAGTTGGTGATCTTGAAGAAGCTGCAGAAGGCATGACCACAAGCGGCAGTATTTTCCGTTATGAACAAGACACTGGCAGAGTGGAGTTTGAAGTGTCTGCCGTTAAAAAAACAAACAAACAAACAAATAGACCGTTTCACCTAAAAACCTGATGACGTTGCCAATGTTCACATCCAGTGAAATCTATACGTAGTTACATGGATGTGCATGATTTGCTGTCTTCATAAGATACACTGTTTTCCTGATTGTTTACCTACATTCCACGGTGATGGTGGTCTTATTTCAAAGTCGTAGACACTGTATAGTTATATTACCATTCAAGTAGCACGAGTGAAATTTGGTAATGAGATCAGATTAAAAGGGCAGGAGTCAAACATGTGGAGCGTGTGATGTCCTCATTAATAAATCTTTTTTCAAACGTAATATTTTTTTCATAGGTATTGAATCTTCGACACACACTTTGGATTGGATTCATTTATGACGTTGATTTTTCAAGTTCACATTTCTGTCGCGTATGCTAAATGTTACAGTTAGAGATGGTACAATAACTAAAATTACAATCTATGATACATGCAGGACACTTGAAAAACAAAATTAAGAGGCTAGTGACCATGCAATAAAGATTTACATAATGTAATAATTAACAAGCATCTCAAAATAAAGTTAAAACAAAGAGAAACAAAACGAAGAGGGAAACACGCGTTGCGTATCACACGATATACCCGACAATCTCGCTTTGATGACTACCACTGCTCTGCTGCATCTACAACTTGACCTTTTTTATATTTGATACTTAAGAATGATGAATGTAACAAGGGCAAGATTTCACTTCTACCTTTCTTAGGGTCTCGGGCAGGCGTAGGCACAACGTAGTAATGAAGGGAGAACCCTTGGACGTTAATTCCCCAGAAAATTGCCACTGCAAAGGACAAAGGTTGTGATCCCTTTCAACCCATCCCCCACCTTCACCACTCCCCTTGTCTAGAAAATGACTGACTCCATAAAGTCCCCTCTTACGTACTTGTAAGCCTAAAAAACAAAAGCCAAAAAAACAAAATATCACAAATGCCTTCTGGTCAGTCTTGGATAATATACTCAGACAATAAAATAATTATTTTTGTGAGACCTATTTTTGTGGGGATCCCATTGGGGACTTCATTAACAGACCCATGCTTACATGTGTGCAGTGCCTGCCGCGTTGTAAGTACTGGCCGACTGTAGACTACAATGTCTGAATTTGTCGGAATTGTATCAAGCTGCTTGTGACATTTTTGAACTGTGACATTTTTATTTTTGTTATTCCTTTGCTTAGGCCTACAAACATTTATAATAATAATACATGACAAACATCTAAACAAAATAAACTCAAACGAAAAAGAGGAAATATGAAGGTGGCTAACTTCTTAACTCTGGTCCTGAAATTGGAAATGAATGGCAAGAGTAGAATAGAAGAAAAAGAAAAGGGACAAAATCAATAAAAAGACAAAGTGGACAAACAATAGACTCAATAAATTTATTATCTCACCGCCCTATAGGGCAAGATGAGATACTGTAGTCTCTTGGCTAGTGGAGCTATATATTGTACTGTGCACCCATGGGAGAATGGTTGTTATGGAAACGTTTGGAGTGGATGAGTATAGCGACACCCCAGGGGTACCCATGGTAGAGTGACCATGGGTACAGGAGGGTCCTGTTGGGTGGTATAATTGAAAACGAGTCCGTGCCAATGCGTGTGCGTGTGTGCGTGTATGTGTGTGCGTCCGGACCTGTCCAAATTGTGGTTTTTCCAGAACAGTTTGAAAAGCATACGAGGGATTAAGTTGAAACGTGGTAAGGTTGTGCATGATGCCAATATGTGCGAGATGTATTAGTTGTATGGTAAATTGAGTCAAATTTGCTGATTTTTTAGAAAAAAAAAAGCCAATTTTGCCCCAAAATTGGTATTTCCATCATATCTTGAGAAGTATTTGAGCATTTAAGGCAAAATTTTGCAAAAACTTACCTGAGCATGAAATATTCAAGGTAAATCACTTTTGTAGTATTAAGAGAGTGAAATGTGCTGATTTTTTAGAAAAAAAAAAAGCCAATTTTGCCAAAATTTGTATTTCCAGCATATCTTGAGAACTATTAGACCAATTAACTTAAATTTTTGTAAGTACTTACCTGAGAACACATTGTTCAACATAATATTACTGTAATGATAAATCCAGTGAATTTTGCTGATTTTTTAGAAAAAAGCCAATTTTGCCCCAAAATTTGTATTTCCAGCATATATTGAGAACTATTAGACCAATTAAATTAAAGTTTTGTTAGGACTTACCTGAAAACACATTGTTCAACATAATATTACTGTAATGGTAAATCCAGTGAATTTTGCTGATTTTTTAGAAAAAAGCCAATTTTGCCCCAAAATTTGTGTTTCCAGCATATATTGAGAACTATTAGACCAATTAAATTAAAGTTTTGTTAGGACTTACCTGAAAACACATTGTTCAACATAATATTACTGTAATGGTAAATCCAGTGAAATTTGCTGATTTTGGAGGAAAAAAAGCCAATTTTGTCCCAAAATTTGTATTTCCAGCATATCTCGAGATGTATTTGAGCATTTAATGCGAAATTTTGCAAGGACTTACTTGAGAATGTAATATTCAAGGTATATCACTTTTGTATTAAAAGAGAGTAAAAATTGTTGATTTTGTTAGGAAAAAAAAGCCAATTTTGCCCCAAACTTTGTATTTCCAGCATATCTTGATAGCTAATTAAGCATTACACGCAAAATTTTGTAAGGTTGTTCCTATGAACACAGTAATGAAGATACAGTATATTACTCTTATAGTAAACTGGTGAAATTGTATGATTATTTGGTAAGAAACTTAGCGCCAGCATCTGGGTCAGTAGACATGCACCTTTTTAACTTTAGACAAAACATCTTTGGCAGAACTGGCTCCTGTGGATAATGTCTTTTATGAGAACATTATCTGTTTGTCAAACAATAATTTTAGCAGGTCTAGCACAGGTAAATAGGAGACTTATGTGCAAATAGGCCTACCCATAGAGGGATGCTCTTATATCCTGCCCCTAACTCTAACCACTAAGCCTAACTTACATGGAATAACCCAATGTTATAATTGTGTTATGTAGCATAATATGCACAGATACTTTTGAGCCATTAGTTATCGTAACTTGAGCCTAGTAGCACCAGGCTATAACCTTAAGTTTGCTATCTTACAGTAGATATCAGTATTGAGATGCTTACCATCATTTTATGCTTGAAGAACGTTTGCCACTCATTAAACCAGTTCCCTGAACTAGGTCTCTGTGAGATGTGGTTGCAGCAAACTATACAAATCCCTGTGTGCATGTCCTGTATTTAAATCAATGCATGTTAGCGATGAGATACGCAACTCCGTGGATTGCCCTCTTGTTGTCTTTTTAATCTTTAGGTACTCTTTTACTGAAAAGAGGAATAATTGCAGGTAGCTTCCGTAGCCTCATAAACGTGAACATTATTTACATGACGAAAGAGTGAATTTGTCGAAATGTTTCTCAAAGAAATTGATGTTGGGATCATGAGGTATACTTTGATATAGAGATTTCAAGGAATTAAGACCAGAATGTTTAATATGCAAGGTTACAAAGATTCTTCTGTTGTATAAGGTTGAAGAACATTATCTCTTACCCGTGTAGGTTAATTATGGTTAGAATTCTGGTTGTCGAAAAATAAAAATTGAATCAGCTGGAAGTTTATTATTGCTGTACCTGTGCATACAATTCCAACTTGTTAAACTTGCAATTATGTATCCTTATAAGTGATTGCGTGCATAGGCAGAATGTGAAAACATCAAAATTTCTAAAAGTTTCGATCTTTTCTTAATCGCACCATTTGGACAACCTGGGGAAAAATACGGTCATCCAACTTGACCGTACACTTAAACGTACCTTTCTTTGAAAAGACAAATGGGAGGTACACTATAATAGTAATGAACATGAGGTTGATGAAACCGGTTGACACCCAATCCTCACATGATATCATACAGTTTATCCCTTCTCGAGAGGCTACCTACCTTAACCATTATGGTATATCTGGCTATCACGTCATGTTCTATCATGTAGAAAAAGATCTTTTCGAGTCATGATTTCAGCACATTATTGAAATTTTCTGAGTGCTAGGTGCGGTTGATCAATGACGAGGTAAGAGGTGATAGCTAACATGGAAAGACAGTGCTTTGCTTCAATACAATTTCCAGATACGTATCAAGGAGCGACAACTTGAGTAATATAATTGGATACATCAATGAGCCCTCTATACTGTTGCATATTCATTATGTAGGAATTTACAATAACAACCCTTAAGTTTCAAACATGATTCCTAAAATTCTTACTGTTTTTATGCCGCTTCCGCTGCTTTTTCAATGCCGTTACGGTCAATTTCGTTCCATCAACGATGTACTCCGTGAGAAACGTAAGATCAACACAATTTTACAAATCTAATTTTTGTCGTGCACACGCAGTCACTTTAAAGAAAGTTCATTACGGTGATGAAAGCAATGTTAATGCATGCCTGGAGGAACATTTGATATAATACCGATAACTCCTTTGAAATAAACAAGAGTCAACTCTGTTTCAACACCAAATAATTTAAACGTTAGGATGAAAGATGACTTATGCATATCATTAATATATAAAATGAAAATTAAACTGGTTCTTTAAAAAAAAGCCCTTGTGGAACACCATTATTATTTTTTTTCAGAAAAGAATCCTTTGTTGCTTAATACAGTTGTCATAATTGTGTGGTTGTACTGTCTAGATTAATTTAAGTATGGTAGATTGCATGCTTTCCTCGCTACGCTATGCTGAGTTATCCTTTTGATCTTGCAAAGCAAGATATAGTGGATGGGTTGAGATCAAACAGGTAAGAGGTAAATGAACTCATTAACAGTCTCTCACTATTTAGTGATTGTCTCCATTGTATGGGAGAGAATCAGTTTCTCAAAAAAAAAGTTTAAAATTGTTTCTGAATCAGGGTTAGGCTCATGGTATGGACTAGGGTAACGTGGCCTGGGGTTATTTGGCCTGTTTTTTCCATCTTATTCAGTCAGAATTACAAAAAAGTACAAAATCTTGTCGTTTTTATAATAATAGGTGTTCCCCATATCTAAGAAGCTGATTCGTCCATTGGTATGATTTATCCTCATTCGTCGTGGGAAAAAAATTACGCCTCCGTGCAAGAGAGCAAAATAATTACTCGAAATAATTTGACAAATAAATATAATTACTCAGCCTTTAACAGAAACAAAGTAGAACTTCCCTCTCTCAAGAAACGAGCCCATATTCACCACCAGTTTTCAGCCATACCTTGTTAACCCTTTGACTCTTTTAATGGTTGTTTTTGCTTTACCTGGAACTTAAACCGTCTGTTTCAAGCATACTCGTGGAACATTATTCATTCATAAGGAAAGACGATGATTCTGTAAGCTCAATCATCGATCTTATTTACTAATAAATGAAGTAAGAAAAATATTTCAACACTGGAATAAATCTTTAAATCATTCATTAACTTCTGTGAATATGTTTATTTGACAGAAAGGAAAACAGAAGATACAGTACCATTTTAATTATTGAATAATCACCTAAAAGTTAATAATAAAACAAGAGGTACCGGCCATTAATCAAAAAGAAAGTTTATCCATTTCTTTCCTTTCTTTTTTTTTTAACAAAAATTAGGAAAAAATGTGACTTAGCGATCTAAATTATCAATAAATTAAAAGAATATATACCATCATGGTCTTCATCATTAACTTAAACTTATTATCATCATCCCCATGTCATTATTTTCACACCCGTCCTGCATGTGTCTAGAAGGTCTAATTGAGATTTAAAAAAAGAAAAAAAAACTGAAGTGGAACTTTCATGGAGTGTCTTTGTAATGAAAGCAAAATCAAAACATCCAAAACATGACGTAGTTCTGGCAACAACACCCCTTTATTTACCTTACTTTACGACTCTTACTGTTTTCCTTTCTTACATACCTATCATGTTTAATTATCTTTTAGAATTCATTAAATCCATAGATACTTCTGTCTAAATGCCTTTATTTACTTCAGTGTACACAATGATGAAAGGGAAGGAAAAGTATACCTTTTTTATCTTTCATAACTTTCTTAGTATTGACAATAACAAAATGTACCCTTTTCTACAATTCGTCTTTAAGTCATTTTTTTTTTTAAATTTATTTATTTTGTCGTTGGTTTTGGTATATTCACTACAAGTTAAAGATATAGCCGGTTATTCTTTCCATTCTGTTGGTTGAAACTTACTCAACACATGATAAGACACGCTTTTATGTACTTTAATGACAGAGGCGAGAAGAGTGCACAAAACTCAAGACCAACGTTTTCGATAACACATCACCACTTTATGACTCTTTGTAAGAGTCGAGATAAATTCAATAATAGCATACATTAGAGGAAACATTATTCGGTTCACTACTGTTTCTCTGCATCTTTTTCCTCCAAAAAATGATAAAAACAAGGGCAAACTTCTCAAAACTCACACACAAGTCTGTTTGTAATTTGATTAGTTTCACTCCAAATGTACTTTTCTGCAATTATTGGAGTTTGGTCGTTTAAGCCGGTGTGCATCTATACCAAGAATGAAAAGTACTGTCAACCATACTCGTATTTGGCCATCGTGACATATAGCTCTATATAGTCATTATCTGAAATGAAAGGCGTTCACAGTTGTCGATTTTCTTCGCAACATATTATTTTTTTTTCTTTTTTTTCTTCACCTATGGAGTAACAATTTCGTTGTAAGCATCGTCATATAACTTCTCTATTCCGCTTAAAATTGCAAAACAAAACTGACGACACGTTCATTCGTTTTTAGTGCGTATGTGTGTATGTATGTATGTATGTATGTACGTACGTACGTACGTACGTTGGTACGTAGGAACGGACGGACGGATTAATTGATGGATGGATGGTTGGATGGTTGGATGGTTGGATGGATGGTTGGATGGATGGATGTTTGTGTGTGCGTTTATTTATTTATATTTCGAGGGACTCGCAGACATTACTGTCCGATGTCCGATATGTAGAAAGGGGGGGGGGGTGGGGAGCAGGATGGGATTCCCGTTTGTATATTCGCAGTTGATCATGTCATTTAACAGTGATTCATTAACTTAGCCTAAATATAAAAGCAAAATGCTGGTAGTAGCGTGAATTTATATGTTGTTTAAAAACTGTTAACATGATTTGAACATGTGTTTTATACAGACATCACTTAGTTTGAGTAATATATGATAGCATTGTTCCACAACGTTTTGAGTGGAAGCAAATACAGCAGTGATAGGAAGTTGTAACAAGCTGCTAATTTATATGTAAAAAAGATGCTCTAAGTGCATGAAGTCGTAATATACAAGAAGCCACAGGCGTTTTCCATATTTGTGTGTTCGCTTACCGTCTGAAGATCATCTTCAAGGCCTAATTTTAATTATGTGCACACTCACTCTTTGTAAGTCTGTTAGTAATATGTCTATTCTTAAAGTTTAAGGTGATCCCTCATTGACTGTAGTTGTGCAGAAAACCTAAAAAGGAAAAATTATTTCCATGAAAAAAATTGTTTCAAACCTTCAAATTATATATATATTATTAATTTATTCCTGTAAAAACGTTAAAAACCCATCACGCACTTAACACATTTTTAGTCATTAGGATATATGACACAAGTTAAAATAACTAATAAATGTACAGTTAGACTGTGCAGGAGGAACTGAACATCGGGAGGAAAAGAAGCACTTGCAACGAATTTCATAAATAAAGAATCAATAGTAACAAAAGCTAACAAGTAAATGTTACAGTCAATTAGCAATAGAAGGCTGTCTCTCAGTTATATCTTGAACTTAGCAACCGGATTGTTCGGGGTTGTTAGTTTATTTATGGAGGTTCTCTCGGTAGTTTATCTCACCACAGTGCGTTTTACTGGCTTGTAAGCTAAAACTGTGTAGCAGTTTAATAACTTCCATCTGCAGGCAATGATAATGCTAGGCTAGGAAATGACACGATGGGCTGCCACAGTCATAGCTAACACGGTTGATTATACGCACCAGATATGTGAGAAGATTCTGGGACTATGTGAGTACCAGCAGAGCATCTTCCAAAGAGTCCTTACATACACTTAAAAAGGCTACATGTCCATGCCTCGTTACAAACCTGTTGGATTAAAAAATACCCAAGTCGGTTAGTACGTACCCATTGTTGGGTAACGTTTTACCCAAGAAGAGTAACCAACCTGCGTAAAGGGTTAGAGTGTAGGACGATTTGTCGTGTGAAAAAAATAACGTTGACGTATAATTAACACTGACGTATAATTATTTTGGATATTTGTGACGTCCTTGAAATCTATGTTCTTTGCTTCTTCATCTCTTCAAATTTTCTGTCAATGAGTCTTAAGTTGAAGGAAAATTGAATTCTCATAATACCTATAAAAATAGCAGCACAAGATTTTACTCAAAATTTGGAAGTACGATAAAGAGACTTATTGTACTTATACTTATAAGTGTGAAATTTAAATTTTTGGAAAGCAGAGAAAATTAACTGTAAGAGGAGAGCTTTTCTTAGAAATGGGACACACTTTGATGGAAAATAAAACTGTTAATTGTGAAAACCCTCAGCAGTGCAAAAAGGTCTCTGGTTCTTTTGAAGGCTGAGCTACAAGAAGGGGTGTTTGATTTTTTTTTTTCTCATAACGGTCTAAACGCATCTCTTTGTTGCATACTGCTTTAACGTTGAAGAAAATGGATGATACCGTTCACAGTATGAAGGTTAGTGTCATCCTCATCATTTCTCGCATTTCGTTTTCTTTTTTACTTTTTATTTACAAAGGGGTATTGTACTTTTCCTCTGAGGTTTAGTAGAAATCAACATGTGGAAAGATATTTGATGAATTACTTTAAATGGAAAACACAATACCAACATTTTTGTTTGCTTTTATTTTCTGTCGTTTTCATGACGTCACCTTCATCAGTGACCCTGTATGCGCTCTGACCTAGAATGACTTACGTCACTAAGAGGTGGAGTAAAGGTTTTAGCTGAAATTTCATAAAAGAGGACGGTTAAGCATATTCGGTTGATTCTAAAACTTTAGGTGCATAGGTATAACGATGTTATTCGAGACGATGGGTTCCAGGCCGAATTCGCAACCTGGTCCTGGTTTATGTCAACAAATAAGTGACTTTACTTTAAACAGGAAATGTTCTGATGCTAGATCGGTTAATTTACCTGACTGTATATTCTCTCACAAGGCCATGCGGTTTAACTACATGATGTATCTCTGGTGTTTATTAAACGCTAGCAATCTACTGGCATGAAAGTATCCCAAACTGAGTCCAGCTACTCATATTAATAGATATTGATGAGTTGTGGGACTATTGAACATTGAAAAACAAATTAACAACACAAAGAAAAAATTCTTCCGGTGCCATTTGTTTAATGACTATAAGGCGAAAGCAGGGATCCTAACTTTCAACCTTACACACAAGAGTGCCAATCAATCAACTACAGCTCTGTGTCTGTACAATATGTAATATAAAAAACAGCCAGCAACTTCGCAAAATTTCATGATGTGAAGACTATATGTACTTAAAAGCTTTAGCTAGCTATTTTTTCACAAATTTTCTCTCTGTAGGTTTTTCTGCGCTTACCTCTTTTTTGTCCCTCCCCTTCTTTGCTTTGTTTCTGGTTTGGTTCCTTTTGTTTGTGTTTCTTCTTTCTTGCGTGACCCACTGTGGTCATCTCCTTCTTCGTTGTTTTCTGTCCTGTGTCTTCTCTTTGGTGCTGCTCCACTTCTTTGTTCTGCTTTGGTGGTGGTATTTTCTCTCCCTTTTTTTCTTCCTCTTCTTTCCTTTGTATTTTTTTATTATTTTTTTATTTTTTGTTTATTTAGTTTTTGTTGCTGCTTCTGATGAATTGTTCATGGAGGTTTCAGCACTTTTTTTTTGTTGTTGTTGTAAGATTGGGATCTGTCACTGGGCATCAGGAAGATATTAAACATAGTACACACGTAATATTAAAGAGAAATAGGGCGTTTAGAATACATCCACATGACATACAAAATAGCGGTAATCATTGTTAAACCATTCAGTCTCAATAATAACCATCTACCAAAGTTTCATCATCTCAAAACATTATGCATGTGATGAGTAATCGAAGATGCATCATTTGAATTTTGAAAAGTTTGGGTGAACAAATTATTGTTGGACAACAAATAACTGAATTTCTATCTGTGAGGAGCTTCTTTCTTGAAAAGAAGGCTACTGTCCTTCTTTGTTTTGAGTAATCTACGTCCACAAACATTGATTTCAAAAATATGGATGTTTTCCCTAAAACAAACGCCCTTTTTCCCTTTAAGGGGAAAGGGTGTATGTCAGTGTGACCAGAAGAAGAAAAAACAAAGTCGTTTGGTATACGTATACTGGGCTGTGGGAATAGCCTATGTATTCCCCGGGGCCGGAGGTGCAAAAACCTTGTCGAAGAAATTGATGACGACTGGGTGAGCAGTCAACCGTACTGTAATGCTGTTGAAACTCACCAGGAACTTGCAGTCACTTGCAGTGTTTTGCACGGCATCCTGTACCAAGCACACAAGATGCCATCAAGCTTCATGTAGGTTAGTGAACTGAGTGTGCGTGATACTACAACTGAGTCTCGTATGCCCGGTCTCGGGCAGTGACCGGTACACGTTATTGATCCGATGTTTGTCCATTATACAACAACTTTATCTGGCATAACTACCCTGACTCCAGGAGTGAATAGCTCATAAAATAGGACTCCTCAAACTTCTTTACTTCATATCTTCCTTGTAAGTTTGCCACATTGATCACTTCAAATCGATTGAGTTGTTAACTACGGTTAAATTGTACAGGCAGGCAACGAACATGCATTTTCGTGGAACTACACCCCTCATTCAGTGCAACACACACGTTGCCGTTCCAGAAGGAGGCAATCCTTTGTCTTAGACTTGATTTAGGCCTAGTAGCCTATTTTGGGCTGAAGGTCATTGTCATGCAGTTAAGTAGTTCACCTCTGGGGGCAATATAATTTTATATGCAGGTAAACCTTAAATAATTTCAGACTCATGGACACCTCCCACGGAAATCCTGGGGAGACATGAGGACACATCCAAGTACATTTCGATGGGTGGCGGGACGTAATACCAAACGCAACCCCCCCCCCCCCCACCACAACCCACATTTTGTAAAAGAGAAATGCTGTGGCTGACTTTTTGAAGGGGACATTGTAAGAAATGCCCTTCACACATTTTTTTGGTAGGCTCAAGAGTTTAAATGGTCATAAGGGAACTCTGCGGAACTAATTCATGTGTTCAAATTAACCTCACTCATGTATACCTCCAAAACGCCCAAATTCCCCGCAAGTTTCGGGCACAGTGTCTCTCTTACCATTTTATGTAAATTAACAAAACAAGGAAATGGATTGACTGACCTTACCAGTCCAGACCGTATTCAAATTAGTAGGGATACCTCCGTTTGTTGTGGATGTGTTGTTCCTTTCGAAGAGGCTCGAAATTAAATGAAGATCATTATTTCTGTAGCCCTCCCCCTTCCCCCAAACACACACATAAACATACACACGTACTTCCCATCCATATGTAACGGTGGCGTCTCTACTGTGCAATCATTAAGTTGACCACGAATTTTAAGTTTGTTAGGTAAAATTTAAATTTTCCTACACACGGCCACTGATTTTACAATTACTTTTATGCTTCACATTTCTTTAACCCGGGTATAAAGAATTCAAAATTCAGAAAAAGAAAAACGGGACACGTCCTTCCTCATGGGGAACAAAACATTACGGCACGTTTCCCTCCACATCGATTCACCAGTAAAATTAAAATTGCCAAAGAAGGAGAAGGGTCAAAACGTCTGTTGTGGTCATATACTTGAATGAATTTCCTATACATATCTACTTGGATTTTGTTGCATATCTTCTTACAATATGAAAACTTTTGCTCTCCCAGGCTTTTCTGGAAACTCTTTTCGATAATCCCGACCAAAACTGATTCGTATTAAGACAGCAAACGATTTAGAATACAGTTCTGAAAGAAAATAAACCTATATTAATAGGTGTCAAGCTGTCATGCATGGTCCATTCGTATCTTCCCCTTAGCTTGCCCATCTCATGTAATGAAAAATACTTTTCAAACGGGTTGGTAGAGATAAGAAACTTCTGTAATGGAGGACTGCCATGTAAGGGATATCTTTTAACTTAACTGGAACGTGCCACATATGCCTTTTTTTTTCTTTTTTTTTTTCATTTTTGCTCACACTTCGTCCATCAGACTTAACCGTCTGCATTGTTATTTTTTCTTGACCAAGTTGTGTGGAAATATTGTTCGTAGCCCCCACCATGTCCCTCCCTTACACCGAAGTCCCTTAGTTATCAGTGGCGGAGTCACGGGACAGGCGAATGTGGTGTGCGTTTCCCACGGTCAGATAGTTAGATATTAAATGCAGACGGCCTGAATAGTTTTTGCTCAAAATACGTTTCTAAAGGTAAGCAAGCGGCCCCGAGCGCGATTTAACATGTGGAAACATTCTGGATAAAAGCAATCAAATTTATTACCATTTTTCATATACTGATGTATTTTAGTTAATTGAGAAATTGCAAACAAGAGATCCCTATTTCAAGGTTGGGTGTATGCAGCTTAGGACTGCCGGGAAATGCCATTTGCGGCCATCTTGGGGGTTTGCAAGGTCAAAACCTTTCTTGTTAACTCGTCGCAAATTGATGGTGGCTGTCGTTTAGACAGTATATGAGCGACTGATGTCTTTAAAGGTTGCCGAGAGGTCGTCGCGCACGATTTAACAAGTAGAAACTTTCTAGATAAAGGCAAACCTAATTTTAAACATTTTTTTTATCAGATTGATAGATTGTAAGTTTAATAATAGTTTTTTAATTTACTGCCAAACCGCAAACATGGGATCCCTACTTCAAAACTGGGTATATGAAGTTTGGTACGACTTTTAAATGCCTTATCCGGCCATCTGGAAAGTTTTTAAAGCCAAAAATTAAAAAAGAAATATGCTGGTAGCGATCCGCTTATATAGTCATTTTGTCTACGCTATTTGCACTTTGTTGTTAATGGCTTTTATATGAAAAGGCGTGCAACTCGTAATGAGTCTCCTCTTTCAGACTAACTATGGAAATTGTACGCATTTTCATTGTCTTCTAGCCAGAACTGTTTATTAGAGAGATAGGCCTTATATTGTAAGAGTCTACAGCAGTCGGTAAGACTTTTGCGTATTCGTGTAGTTGCTTGTGGCAGTGTACCGCTGAGGATGGCATACCTCCTAGACCTATACTTGGACACCCCTAGGCTACAGTTTAGTCACTGCAGGAGTACTTATTTAAATTGACTAACAATATCTTGTCATTGTATGAGTTTAGAGTACTCTTCACTCCATGGTCACACGTGGCAAGTTATCAAAAGGAATGAAACATATGTCTTTGTAAATTGCTAGGATTATAAAAAACTAATATTAACCTTATATTTATTGCTTGATTTATTTAAAAGGATGGTCCAACCAAAGACATAGCTTTGATATGTTAAAGAGTGAGTAAATCTGACTATTATAGTGAAACTTCCATTCAACTCCCATGTGTGGTTCCCCAGATATGAACAGCTGAAGTTGCCACATTTGTTACCGAAAGATAACTTGAAGCAAGCAGGAGTGATGTCATCTCTCAACATTGATAAATCATTTCATGTTTTTCTTTAACTTTACACCAAATTTAATACTTCAATATCTAGTGCTACCAGAATGTGAATGTATGAGGGGTATGACAGTTTTGCGACATTCACATAACCAGTTCTTAAGCTGATCACCTATTGATTTCAAGATCAAAATAATACATTCAATAATGAAGAAAACAAAAGAATCTTCTGCAATGTGAGGAGATGATGTCACCCTGCTTGCTTCAAGTTCACAGTTGGTAGCAAAGGGGGTAACTTCAACCAATGATATCTCGAGAACCACGCATGGGAACTGAATGGAAGTTTCACCGGAATGGTTGGTTTAATTTACTCTTAAACATATTAAACAAAGATAAATTGTGACTGGACCATTCTTTTAATTCCACTTAGTTTTGTTTTGCTTGTTAGATGTCATTCGTTTCCTTTTTTAAGATTTAATTGTTGTCGGCAATAAAAAAACACATTCAGATGGGCGTGCGAGTCGTTCGAGTCGTAGAAGTTACTGGTTTCAGCTGTTACATTTTGTCGTAATGGACAGGATTGGGGCCCATCGAGCCAGCACCTCCTCATCGAATTGACCATTGTCTGGGGTGCGTGTGAGAAAGTCCACGAGTTGATGGTGGACAAGATCGATGCTCTCTGACCCACCAAAAACCTGTGGCCAAATGGAAAGACTCCGAGCAGAAGTTGAAGCGCTCAAGGAAGAGCTGGAGGGGACGAGAAAGCAGAGTTGGCCCAAGTATGGCCACCGATGATGACACTTCATTCTAACAAGCCTGAACAAAGACAGTTCCAAAGATTCTACATCTCTCATGACAGAAGACTGTCCAATCCAGAGGCACATAGCACAGAACCATCAGAACCTCATGTGACAAAATGGGTGGCGGGCGTGAAAAGACAGATTGGTTAAAGCGGTCTATCTCCCGGTGAACGGTGTGGTTCTGTAATACATCATTTCGGGGCAAAGATTATGGGAAAATCACAGGTAGAGGAACAGACAAATGTAAGATAGTGGGTAATATTGCTAAAATTCTTTAATGGTTTTTGAAGATGACGAAAAAGTTTAGCAATGTTACAACAAACATTCTTTCTTACAGACAAAAAAGAAGACGAAAACACTGTCACATACCCATTAGAGCTTGTTAACCTATATGGCAGGATGAACGAAAAGACTCCTCGTTAAAGTCTGGAAGGGACAACGATTTTAAGGGCCCAGTTATGGAGCGGTCCAAACAGATCTCCTCTCAGCAAGAGTAAATGAAGCAGTTCTTCAAAGCCACATCCAATGGTATGTGTGAGTCTCAAAAGACAAAAGGAGAAAGACTTTGCTCTAAGTGTAATTCTCTAGATTACATAAAGAGAAATTGTCCCAAAACACCTAAAGAGAGTAAACAGGGCGATTCACATTTAAACTAGCCTCACCTATCATGAAGGGCCATATGTTTTGTTCAAATGATGACATAGGGTCATTTTTACGGCAAGCCGTGGAAAGGACCTCATCGACTTATCAGAGAGGGTGCAACTTTAAGGTACACAGTGATTCGATGTATGATACCATGGGTTTTGTCGGCTACTAGTTATAGCCTTGGGTCAGGCGTTTCATTCAGGGTTTCTGGCCACCCGAGGCCCTGTCGACACTATGGAAAACGATAAGAAATTTGTACCAGGTTTGTTTGGTTTTAATGTATTTCGCAAATTGAGTAAAATGTTGAACGCTTCCTTAGGAGATGACTATATTAATCAAATGATTCACAAGGGTAACAATTGTGTACATGTTCTAGCCCTCTATGGAGAAAATCTTGGGAACCGATGCCCTGGAGGAAATATTTATGAAGCCACAGTTGCAGGGATAAATCCATTACTGTTACTAGTGAGGTCTGCTGTAGTGATTGAGTGTACAGTCAAGCTTGCCCAGAAAAAGCCTGTGTAAGAAGTGTTGAAGTGTTTAATGCATTTATTTGTATAGTTTTGTGTAAGTAGCACTCTTTAGAAACAAGGTATTTTTAGTTGAGTTTTTTATTTGTGCAGCCATGTTTTGATGTTATATGCTCATAATGTTGTGTGCACTTAATCTGGTTATTGTTACGTTTATCACTGTTTTTGATAGTATTAGTCACTGTTAAGGACGACGGAAGGGTGAAAGTGAGTAATGGTTTGATATCCCACTGCATTCAAACTTGTATTACTCGTGTTTATGTGCAATAGTATATTGATGTTTGTAATTTGAATGACGTATGATAAGTCATATCTTCCGACTATTCCAAGTATTGCCAGGGATGACAATGTGAAAGGAGGGGGTATGTGCCACCAGTGCACCTTAAATGTCGGCCTACGGAAAGTGTAGCTATTCTCCAACTGACCATTTAGCGTATCACAGATGCAGTTAAATGTGTTACTAGCAGTGCAGCTATTCTTAAACCTCTTGTTGTTATGGTTTCAACAGTTCAGTACCACGTGAAGAATGTGTACAGCACAGTATATACTAGTTAAGCACATTTCATTTGATGCTTCGGTTTCATACAATGCATGCGGACATGCTGTGTCCACCTTGGAGGGATGCTGATGTTTTTACATAAGTTGATACATGTGAAGTCTTGCCTCCTTAAGAGTACTGAGCAAGGCTGTTCAACCATTTCTTCTAGTGAAACTTTTGTGAAGGGCTGCTTAGCTGAAGCGGGGTTAGCGTGAAATGTATTTTGCAACATGGCGGTTTTTAAGCTAATTGTGTCAGGTTGTCACATGTAGATTTATGGACAATTGAACTAATTATTGTAAGTCTGACTTATAGTGTAATTCTTGGAATCTCAATATATTATAAAATCATAAATGCATCGAAATGAAGACGAGATGTTTATTTTTGTACTTTTGCATTTTTTTGTTGTTGTTGTTGTTGTTTTTAAGTGTAGCTAGTGAAATAGTTGTAATGAATTCTCTCCCATGCATGGTTTTCAGTGTCTATGGCCATTCCAAACAGTATACTATGGTACTTAGTTTTTACTAGTGCACCGAAATGCTTAGCCATCCCTACAGTTTTTTAGCCAATTGAATTATGTTGCTTAATGTTACTCAGTTCATGCGATTAATGTTGCACTTCTTTTTTCTACGATATTTGCACTTTGTTCTTAATGTTTAATCTCTTGTTTCTAGCTAATTTGTACTTTGGTCTTAATGGTTAATTTATATGATAAGGAATGTAATTCGTCATGAGACTTCTCTCTCAAACTCGAGCTATGAGAACTGCATGCATTTCATCGCATTCTATAGGAAGAGCAATACTTTAGGGAGACAGGCCTTTTTTTTTTAAAGTAGACAACAGTCGGTGAGGCATTTAGCTATTCGCGGGTAGCGCAGGGGGTG
Organism: Stichopus chloronotus; assembly: GCA_021234535.1. Taxonomy (NCBI): domain Eukaryota; kingdom Metazoa; phylum Echinodermata; class Holothuroidea; order Aspidochirotida; family Stichopodidae; genus Stichopus; species Stichopus chloronotus. The sequence goes on along the minus strand of CM037845.1, from coordinate 16,441,200 downwards.
GAATGAATGCCTCGAAGTCCTAGTCTGGGGTACCCCTAGACTACAGTTTAGTCACGTTGGAACACTTGTTTTAACTGGCTTTCAAAATTTTGTAACCGCACGATTTTAGCGTTAGCTAGCCCACACCACAGTTTAAGCTGTACGATCTAACACTATATCTTTCAAGGACGTTAACGTTTTTAACCTTTGAAAATAGACCTAAAGACTATACCATTTCACACACTTATGTGCTCCTTCCTGTGCCTGGATGTGTATGATAAAATATTGAAAATGGTTACGTATATTGTATAAGCACCCAAAAAGCGAACAATGTTCCTGGTTGTTGTCCGGGGTCAGTGAGAGGTGAGGTGGGTGTATTCAGGTACCTCCTGTTATTAATACGGTGTTGTATTCCAGCAGTTTACGTCAGACAATGGATGTGGCAGGAGGAAGGGGGGGGGGGATTGATGACCCAGGCAACTAGTAAATGAATCCAGAGATATTATCATGTTTATGATTGCACGGACCTTGCTGGTGCATTTGTTCATTTTATTCAGTTGAAGCCATCGAGATAAAAAAAAGAAAGTGATTCTATTGAATTACAGTGCGCTGTTCAAATTAGCTGCACTTTACATGAGAAGTATTCCTGAACGTGCATGAAATTTTGGCGAGACTTTACTTTTTTTAATTAGGTGTTTATTTTGTAGGTACATAAATACAAAATAAGGTTGTTTTCTTGTTCCCCCCCCCCCCCCAGGTGGACTACGGAACTTGATATAGGATGGTAAATGAGACAATCAGCTTACAGTTTACACATTATGCTTCCATAGGCACCTACTTCGCTTGAGAGACAAAAAGGGGCACAAAAAACATATAATTGTCCTTATTAGAGAAAGGAAGGTGAATCACATCTGCTACACAAACTTATTGAAGAAAAAATGTTCTTATGATATTGTTGTGATGACATAATGTCCATGGATAAATGTGGGCATAAAAACTTGTATTATCCATAACTACCCGTTCCTTAAAAGTGGCAGTTTCACGTTAGACTCATCGGTCTTGCCGAATAAGGGTAATTTCATGGTCTGGCGACATACCTGTAAAATTTTATATTGGCCATGCTCAACAATCCTCCAACTACTCTGACATAAAGTCAACTGAAGAACAGTGGACTTGTTGCAAATTTCTTTCGCGAGCAGTTCTGCTAAAAAGCATTCATCTTATACGTTTTTGAAACACACTCGAAGATTAACCATCATATTAACTTAATTTTGTGGTGGATCAGTTATTACATTTATGGTTAAAATTTACTACATTTATGATGAGTATTACATTTCTTGTTAAGTTATTACATCTATGGTGGGTGTTACATTCATGGTTACAATGACGGTATTACATTTATGGTGAGTATTTTCATTTATGGTCAATGATTACATGTATGGGTTGTACAGGCATGTCTCTAAAGATTTGAGCGAAATCCAGTGAACAAGTCACATCAATTTACTATGTTTGTGTCATGCTTGTAGTGAGACAAAGCTGCATGGATCTATCATTTGCTTGGCAAGTACAAATTACATGAACATGCCTTTAACTACAACGAGAGAGCTTTGATAATCTTTGCTTTCCTACTTTGTTACAATTATAATACTTTATAGAAGACTGCATTTTCATTAACGTGTAACATATGTCTGACTAAAAGAGGGGGAGTATCTCTTTTTCATTGTGATAAAAGTATATTTAGGATTTCTGAAATACCCTCGATAGATCTTGTTCTTGTTGATTCCTTGCCGAAAGCAGAATGAATATATGCGATGGTGATGTCGTGTTTGTGTATGTATGTATGTATGTATGTATGTATGTATGTATGTATGTATGTATGTATGTATGTATGTATGTATGTATGTATGTATGTATGTGTGTGTGTCTGTGACGCTTTGCTTGTAGACACGATATCTCAAGAAGGGTAACCGTGACTGACCTAATAGTTGGTGTGTCGGTTGGTCATTTCAATTAGGTGACCTCTATTGTTTTTGTTGGAGGTCATTTGAGGTCAACAGAGGTGAAACTGTGAAAACCTTGTAAACACAATATCTCAAGAAGGGTAAAGTTGACTAGCCTCATACTTAGTATGTGAGTTGGTCATACTCAGCAGATAATCTCTATCGTTTTTGGTGGAAGCCAAAGGTCATTCGAGGTCACTGGAGGTCAAAGGGTGAAAACCCTATGAACACGATATCTCAAGAAGTGTAAAGGTGACAGACCTCATACTTGATGTGTGAGTTGGTTATATTATATTATCCCTCTTGATTTTGGTAGGGTCAAAGGTCATTTGTGGTCATCAGAGGTCAAATTGTGGAAACCTTGTAAACACAATATCTTAAGAGGGTAACCCTCACTGACCTCGTACTTGGTGTGTGGGTTGATCATACTGAGTAAATGATCCCTATCGTTCTTTTTGGAGGTAAAGATCATTTGAGGTCAATCTGTTTCTGTTTGTAGAAATTAGGAGAGTACTACCATTACAATGTAACTTACTAATATTCCTCCTGTGGCAGAATTTGAGAAAAATTACAAGCAAGTCTGATTTGACGTTTCTCGGAGAACAATGTCAAAATAGTGCCATTGACTTACAGTACTGTGTTAAAGGACCGAAGAAGAAATATTGGTTGATGATAAGTGGTTAACATTAGCATGAATGCCTGAAAACATTCTTTGAATCAGGCTTAGGAATAGTACCGTTATTTTACAAACTTTCTTCATAGACACAAATAGGTTGAAGTGTCATATAAAGAATATGATTCTAAGAGATTTTTGATTCCTTACATTCTGGGTTTGTTAGGACACTATTTCTGAACTAAACTATTGTATAGATCTCAAGTTCCAACAAACCATCTTACTGACCATTATCAGCACTGCATAAAAGCTATTAATTCCTTGCAATCAAGAAACATATGAGTACCACAATTACCAGTGAACCATGAAAATCTTGTACAATCCAGCTGGATATTTTTGTCAAGAAAACCAGTATTTGGTCAGCAAGGAATCACCAAGGCTTTTGGCTTTCCAGTTTATGTAGGTAACATTTCGTTTCACATTTCATTAATACACCCATAGTAATACTCTATGCACGAGCTGCTGTCCATCGTAATCATAGTTGTTCCTGGAAACACCGTCCCCCCCCCCCTCCCCTTTTTTTTTATCGCTTTCATCCTCTTGGCACATAGACTTCTTTAAGACAATGACAATGTAGCGCCAGATAAGTTAATTGCATAACAGTCTCAGCATTTCTCCATATATTAATCTACTTATCTATCTGCCTGTCTGTCTAATCTGTCTAATGTGTCTAATCTATCTAATCTGCCTAATCTAATCTATCTGTCTATAGGCCTGGTAGGGAATATGTCCGCCAGGCGGCGACTTGATACTCTTTATCCTATGCATGTACGTTCTGAACGTGTTTTTGGCCTGCTTATATAATTAGACTAGAACCCGTAGATAATGACATTTACAGTATAGCAGCGACTTCTCCTCATCTGGCTTTTATTTCATTATTTTCTTTTATGGGAGACTGTTCTTTCAAATTCGACATTACCGATGACATTGACAATAGATGTTAATTTTCTCATTACTGTAGCTTAAAAAACTATATTCCCAAGTTTGACGACGATATATTTTTACGCTCACATGTTTAAAGGCAACAATTTTACGAGGTAAGTTTCACTCAAAAAGAGCGAATGTTGCAATTTATCAAGTCTGTCATTTGAAGTGATACTCTGAAAAACAGTGGAAAGACCTTTTGGGGTCTTCAACCTGCAAAATTCTTATCGATAGAGAGACAAAAATCCCAAGGAGAGAGATATAGGCCTATATAAAAGGCAACTTTTGCAACCAAGTATGATGCCAGTATATATTCGACTTATGAGGATAAACAAGCTACGAAAGCACTGACGGAACCAACCCGCTAATAATCTCTGGGAGGCGGAAGAATTTATGAGGTAAGTTCAGCTGTTTTTCAATAAATACATAGCTTTTGGAACCGAACGGAAACACACAGAATTTTGAAATTTGCAAAACAAGAAAATGAACACACAATCTCTTGGTTTGGTCTTGCTTGGATGATTTTTGTCTGACTGAAGTTAAATATCATGCTACTGTTTTCTTCTGATCGTCTATTTTGCTAGTTTCAGATACCTGACAGGACATTCTCGTAAAAGATATGTCTCAATACATTTCAAAATATATTCTGATAGGACATTACATTTTCTTTAATCAGGAGCATTTGCAATGACATTTAAATGCAATTGCAAACAGCATGTATTCGCAATGCCAACTTCTTTGAATCTTTTAAAGAATCATATTATTAAAAAGAGAGGGAGAGAAAAATGAAAAAAAGTCATAACGTATCTTTTGAGTGACCTGTGAAGACAATTTTAATTGTTTTCGTTACCTAACATGAAGTGATATTTATTTTACGATACTGTAGTTTATAGTCTATATACTTTTATCTCAGTCTGAATACAAGGCGGGGTACTGCCTTAACCAGTGAGCTATAAGATTCATTTAAATATTTGATGCAGATCACTTCACCAAATGTCTAAGCATACATTTAAAATCAAACGGATTTTACGTTTCAAGAAGAAAGTTGACTGAGATGTTGACATAAAATTATGTTTAATTATTAAAACTAAATAATATGTTACTGTGTTGCCGTTATTGTTGATGGTCGTGGAAAACGTAAAATAAAATTACAGGGATTTGTACATGGTTAAGATAAACAACAACCTATCGTTAGGCTTTCCTGGTACGGAATTGTAAAGTGAGTCCGTGTTCCTAAGCCGCACTTTATGGTCGCTGGATACCTATTTACAGCGACAATTTTATCTTTAACACTCACAGCCATTTGGTTATCCCTGTGCCTAGCTACTTCGCTTTCCTGTTTAGCCAAACAATATTTAGCAGCACCGGGTCCTGTGGTAAATGCAAAAGGATTTGCAGTGCGAATAATCCACTGCGGGGTAAAACATATAGATCTCAGTGTTAGTTTCCCCTATGTTAGCGGTCACTTGGCATCCCGACCCAAGGTTATTGGTAGATTTTATCGAAATCACCAATACTTAATACTTAATAATATTCTCAAAAGTGACAAAAATGACCTAAAGTTTACGTTGTCTTAAAAATTCTGTGGATTTTTGTCTTAACATAGAGTTGATGTTAACAGCAATTTTCCGCTCTTACAGGAAATCATTTGTTACGTAACATGATGGCTGAATATAAGACGCATGGAAGAGTCAGCATATTATAGTCTTATTATATTATTACTGATTGGTATTTCTTAAAAGTGACTGTGTATTTGTAGATATCAGACGTTTTAGCTTGTATTTTCCATTTAGGAAGAATTATGCTTTACCACCTAAAAGGGAATGTGAATCTTTCTGAAAGCACTCATCCCATCATTACCGCAGATTTATTACATTTACTACGTAAATTCATAGCAAATTCATGTGTGAACAAATTGCTGGGCAGTTTTATGTTTCAATGTAAAAAAAAGGAATTTATGATGTCCTCATCAGTTACAGATACATCCATGAAAAGTCAAGACGAAATGTGATAATGAATCGTTATTGTTGTCATTCGTCGTTCGACAATCGTATGGTTCTGTTACTCTGTCCACATTGACAGACTGAAAATCGCGGGATCGTGTGCTTGTATGCAATTTCTTTCAGGATACATATGTTAGTGAAGATAAGAAAGGATTCTATAACATATTGTCATATTATTACACACATTCACAACCTGCGAGCTGCAAATTATTGTGTGATGATAATGAAGGGGACTCCAGTGCAGGTGGGTTACGATTACTCCACTGACTCAGCCGTCTAACTGGTTTGTTTTAGTGAGTTTGAGGGAATCCGATACAAATATAACCACATATGCTACAAAAGCTAGGGTATTTAAGTAATGCATAAGTGTACTTAGAGTTTTCTGCCACTGGGTGGAGTACGGCTACGCAACCAGCAACTTCATCGGCACTGAAAGAAAAACATCCACTCACGAGTTAAGGAGTCCATAAATGAAAGCCAATGATCTTTCCATGCACTCACTCCAGAAGATCACATACCAGCATTTTGTTACTCCAAACACTGAACGATTTCTCTTGTTAAAAAACAATGTTATGTTGCAAAACGCCAAATATATGTATATATATATATATATATATATATATATATATATATATATATATATATATATATATATATATATATATATATATATATATATATATACCCTTAGAATAAATAACATAAATGATGAGACTCGGCTCACAGTTGACATTGAAACACTGCATTTTATTGAAACTCCACCTGGCACCTTGTTCAGCCAAAACTGGAGGCGAAATGCAACAGAGTGCAAAAGGAACTACAGCGCAAAGAAAATGTACAGAGGCTTAACAAAAGCTACTATTTACAAAACAAAAGATACACATCACATCTGGTCTCAACAAAGGCTTGGGAGCAGTCCCCCATTACCAGTTTCACAAACTGTTCTAAATAGTTCGCTTTGTATATTTTATCTTTGTAAATTTCTTCCTTGTATCTGCAGTCAGCCATCAGTGCAGCTTAGTCTGATTTCAAGACTGAATGACTGGATTGATGCAAGCACACCTTGCATCAATTCTGCCTTTCACGGTCCATTGTCTGTGAATATAAGAGTGCACAAACTCAAAAGAGTATGCTATGCATAATGCGACAGCTAATATAGCTAAGACTACACAAGCAATGCACCATATCATCAAGCAATGCACCATTAATATATTGTTATGCCAATTATACCAGCGAAACAAATTTTATGAAGAACTTGTCACAAGCGAGAGCAATCTGCTGTTTTGGAAGAGATAAACGTAATTTGCAAAAAAGTGGCGTCCTTAAAAGTCAAGAGGAGTACTTGTCAAGAGTAATTTCTTAAATAATTTTAAACGGGGTGTTTTACAAGCACCTTTTACGTTTTAGTCAGATTAGGCTCATGTATTACATTACACATCTTTTTAAACTAGAGGACGCCGAATAAACAAGCTACGAAAATATGACAAGAATCTCTGCAGGCTATAAGGTGCGTGTCACGACATCGAACACGATGAGTATTGGCTGCTTGTGAAGAAAACGATATAATAAAACTCCTCACATAATCACAAAAAATCAGGCAGATGATAAGTTGACTGTAAAGATGAATCAAAGAACGCCTTCGACGTAAAGATGGTATCTCCGAGGAGATTAAAAGCCAATCAGCCTATGAAAAGCACTTCGTAAAGAAAGGCGGTGGTTTTGTTGACTAAGTGAAATGAACGCAGTTTGAAGTGTCAGAAAAGATTCCCTAAATTCCAAGTAATCAAGAGTAAGGTACAAAGGGGACTTTCAATTAATTTCATAAGACATAATAATCTATTCGTACTAAAAATCCGATGAATAAATCGAAACTTAAAAAACTAAACTTTAACTTCACGAACAGAATACCAGCGGCAGTGAAAAATCGATTCGCACTTTTTTCCTTAATAGTGAAAAGAATTATTCCATTTTGAAACTGCCTTTGTTTTACACCCTTAGGTTAAAATAAAATGATCATAGATGAAACAAAGTAAAATTATGTAGAAGCTGTTTGTTGTAATTCTCAACGATATCAAGATTTGGATTAAATGCAACTCTCAAATGAACACGTATCGCCTATTTCGGATGTCTAAGTGAGGTAAAGAATCCCCAGGAATCATTGAGTAAAATCAAAGTAAACCTTTGGCTACATTTGTATTCTTCATCGTCCCCAACTGAAAGAGGCATTAATAAATCACACCCTAGGTTAACTACATTCTGTGTAACCTACGTACTATTGCCTGCACTATTACCTGTCAGTGTCTAAAAATAGCAATCATAGAATTTTCAAAACTAATTCGAAGCATTCTTTATCAGACATTCTTTCAATGAGGAACATTTTCCAAATTGAACTAGTTTGTATCGTCTTGTTTCGTTTTTTCAGGAGCAATTATATATACTCTTAAAACCGAACACTGAGTTGATTTCTCCTTGATTTATGAGGATTAAAAAGGCTGCAATCACTTCGAAATTGGTTATAATAAGCATAGTTAGTCAAGTTTCACATCCAGTACACATGAAAACGGACAACATATTTGCATTTTTGACCCTAGCTTGTTCTAACTGTGTGCACGATATGACCTCTAAAAATGTGAAAAAGTATCTGGTCACATTTTTGTAAAATTTAATCGTTAGTTTGTCAAACATTCATGTTTCTTCGTGCCTGATACATGAGGAACCTTTTCGTTTGACCGTTTGTCATTAGGTTATGAATGAAACTTGGCAGGTTTGAAGAACAAACAATAAACTTTACGACACAACTGATTTGAACTGAATGAGCCCCATTGTACAAGTTTTGAAAGAAGGCACGGTCCGGCCATATAAGAATTTAAATTTTTAATATGTAAGATTTTTTGTAATTAAATACAATAAATGTATAAAATATGAATAACAATATTTTTTATAATTATTTGATTAACCAGCAAATGTAATAAATGTGTAGTTATTTGAATAGCTAGACTAAATAATAGCTCCCTCGCTAGACTTAAGTACTCTTAAGTATCGCTTGGTGACATCTTTGTAGTTTTTTTTTTGTACACAAATAAGCAAGTTCATGTATATATATTATTTTAACATTACGGAGGTTAAACACAGGACAAGAATTCAAAGCTCAAATCCGAATGTATGTTAGCCGATGACTACACAGTTTTGATCATTTCGACGATAGTAAGATTTTAGTAAATTCATTTCTACTTCATGTTTAGCATTTGAGTCTTCATTGTAAATCAACAAGAAAGAACACCTCTTGTTTCTATTTTCTTCTTTAAATCCTAGTTTCAGTAAAAGGCACACACTTTTAGGCCACTCAAAAGTAAGTGCGAATTATATTGCCTACGTCTGAGGAAGGCATACTCTACGTAAAAGTAATAACGATATACGATACTGTAAATTATAACGCTACTAGTAAGGTAATGTGACAATTTGTTTTTTGTTTTCTCTTTCATATAAGGTACAAAGAAACAAGAAGTCTGAATAGCATTGAAACTGAAAGAAACAATTAAATAAGTGATCTCTACAAAGTAAATATCCTGGGGGAGGGGAGGTGGACCGATATTATACTTATATACCGATGTTATATATATATATATATTTATATATATATATATATATATTGTCTATATTAGGGTACACGCACAATACCTAACTGCATATATATGCATTTATATATGGAGAGAGATATTTCTAATTCTACCGGTGTATTTAATATATATATATGTATCAATTGCCATCGGCGTTTTTATCTCCCTGCTCTTTTAAAAATAACATTTGGGTATCCTCTTCAGATAATTGAATTTCAGGCCAATTGTGTTGTATCTGATAAGCGATAAGGGTTTCAGCGTAATATTTGCATTATTCCAAAAATATAGAACACTTGTCCCTTGGCAAATTGCGACTTGCGATATATATATCACACAGGGTTCCGTGGGTTGGTATATAGCCTAAATGAAAATATAAAAATAACGAAGACGCATGTACAAAATGCTCCCATATCAAGGTAAACGCGCCGTAAATACCAACAAAATGAGATGAAACAACCTAATATTTCGAGGTCCTACCTCTTCCTCAGAGCAGATCTAAGTAAAAAGTGACAAAATTTGACCTTCATTCTCGGACCTGGTAAAACTCGCTAAAAGTACCTAGATCTTTGTTGAATCCCTCCCTGCACATGATTTTAAATTCTTAGAAAGAGTTAAATCTCCTCAGATTTCCTGTGGTCGTCGTCCCTAAAGTTTGTTTTTATTATGCAATATGCTAAATCCTGTATTGTGTGACCAGGTGAAGTGTATAGTGATGGGCTACAGAGTAACCTTTAAGACGTATGACTGTCTGCTTGTGATTGTCGAAGCGAAGGCGGAATTTGGTTCTGGTTTCTCCTATGTAATTACCTTCAAGGTATATATGCTGCCTGACGATTGCTCTTCAAGCATGAAACTATAAGTAACAGCTACAAGTTCACACAATCCGAGTGAAAGTTATACATATATTTTACAGCTCTGGGTAGCCATTGAGTTCTTGTTAAACTGTTATTGTCTGCTGACATATATTTATATGATTCACAGAAGAAGTTTCAGCTGAATTGAAACAATTTTGAAGTGAACCCCTGTAGTGCCTTGTCTACTCAAAAACATCGGTTAGTTAGTGATGGTATTCGTTTCGGCTAGATCGCGAGTTTGGAATTACGGTAACCTCTAATGTTTAAAATGTCAATGTTTATGTATTCACAAGTGTTCTAACAACGACGGTATGATTAGTTCTCGTCACGGATCACGATTAAACGTCATGACTGGCATATGAATGTATCAGTTATACTTTCTCAAACATTAATGTGATTAACATATCAATCTTCCGGTGGCACGTTTCGCTTTTTTCTTCTTCGTGGAAACCTTCACAGTGATAGTAGAAAGACGGGATTACAACACTTGGTTACGTGAGAGATAATTAAATGTTCAGTTAGTTCGCCGGATAGTCTGCTGGGAGTGCGTTACAGTCTTGCATTGTCAGCGGTAAAAGTGCGTCAATTACCATCGGGAACTATACCATTGGCACAGTCTTAATGAGCTGTAGGTGGTGTGTCAGGCAAGCACGCAGGTAAGTACAGTTGTATCAGCGAGCAAAAAAGAAAAAAATACCGAAAAATACCCGCATGAATTCAATGTTTTCTAACATAGTAGGTTACTGCGTGTAGTATCGTAGTCTCGACTTTTGCGTTGCTTTTCGAAAGTAGTTTAATAACGTATTTGACTGCTTTATTATTTAAATTATTGATCAACCATTAAAAGTAAAATATTTGTGCAACCAATGCAATCGTGAAAGATTGGCTGCACATCAGATCTGTACTGCTTGATAACCTAGATGACCTCAACCCCGTTTCTGATTTTCTTTCTTTTATATAATTACCTTGAAAATTGATCGGAGGGGATTCGCGCAACTCGTACACACGATGCTAAATCTTAGTGATAAGAAACAGCTTGGACTAGAGTTGCAATCATTACCAGACGGTTAAATGTTCTGCTGTTTGATTGTTGTACGTAATAATAGAGAATTTTTACTGAGAATTTATAACTCCCTCAATTTATTGGAATGATTAGGTTATACCTCAACCAGGAAAACTGCAAAGTTCGTAAACAAACAGAAAACCGCCAGGAACATCCCAAACTCTTTAGTTGACTTAAAGTATAGATCAACAAATTAAAACCAGCCAAGCTGAGAGGAGGGTATGTTTGTGATGTTGTAAGGCTTAATGATTAATGAACAAACCTGACTGCGTTTGAAGTGGATCCTTAGTTTTGTCGGTTTCACTTTCCAATTCTGACGCCACGTCAATCCATCAATAACCACAGCGTGGTAGCGTCAAAATATTCAAAACAATTCGGATTATTTGCCGCTTTCATAGACTTCTTTAAGTGTTTTGTTGGTTGCAAATATCTGACCTACTGTTAAATTAAAACATAGCGTAGTAAGAAAAAGAGGGGACCATTATCACAAATGATATTTACAGAAGACTTTTAGACATGCAAGCAATGGGCATGTATTATTCACGTGGATGAAGCTGTGGGGTAAGTAACATCTAAGTATACAATGGAAATACATTAAGTGTAAAAAGTCTTTTTTCCAAGTTTTTCCTTAATCTATTTTGTCGGCTACGGTGTTTTTCAACGTTTAGAATTATATCATGCATTCTTGGAATATATATATTTATAACAGAGAAAAACAAAAGAAAAACATTGTTTTACTTTTTCTTGTTCTGACTTCCCATATAGATAATATTCCTAAGTATACAAGCACCTTGTTCTAGTTTAGCACAAGAAATATTGTTGTTTGAAAGTTGTTAATATCTACATTCAGAGTTGAGGTAAACGTTCATTACCTTTGGTCAAACAATATATAGGAGAGGCATCTATATTACTTACGAGACGTCAACATCAGAAAAATTAAAAAAAAAACGGTTTGTTCTATTTCCTTCGGCACTCTCTTAGTGAATTCGCCATTGTGTACCACAAATCTGTGAGGCGGTTATGGTTATATTCGACTTGGGGGAAGAAAGTGCAAAATGTTATTTAACATTTGTGCCACAACTATTTATCCTCCTTTAGGATAACATGTACAACGGTTTAATGCCGCACACAAGCTGTTTCTTTAACTCTTTAAAAAAAAATTACATCGATATTCATCCATGCATTTCTTTATTTTTTTAGTTATGTGTCACGTGACAGTGCAATACAATCAGTTTTTAAAGCCCTAATGAGTTCTGCTGCACATAAACAGAGCAGGTGGGACATTCACAACTCACAAAATTTTCGGCAACACACATCACGTGGAGCATATTTTTCTCATCACATGCCTTGCATTCCGGAGCTGCAGTGTTTCTGTACTTCATCAAGGTAAATATGTTAAGCAGACGTGCTGCCAAGGGTAAGGTTTACGATCTCAACCGAGAAGGCATACACGTGTATGAGACCATGGGAAGATTGTCCTCAGTAATGTTACAGTTGAAAACCAATGTTTGGTCACTAGTTTGTGGATTTTACTTCGAAAATTCCTGTTTTTAAGGAGATGCTTTGAGTTGTGTCGTGAAATTCACTTATACTTTCCAGGAACATTCACATACTAACGACAAATGTCACAATAAGAGGATCCAAGTGTGCCAGCTACAAGTGAATATTAATGAGTAATTAATCAACGTCATGATTCAATTTGGTTTGTAATAATTCGTGACTATACACCACTTTACATTACTACTACATTGGTACTAATTCATATATTAAATACGGTCAGTACAAACTGCATAACTATTGGATCTAAGACTTCATTAATTTTGCTAATTATTAGCATCACCATGTGGTTGCTTGCTAATTATTAGCATCACCATGTGGTTGCTTGCTAATTATTAGCATCACCATGTGGTTGCTTGCTAATTATTAGCATCACCATGTGGTTGCTTCCTTCATAATCTTCACAAATTTATGAAAATCGACTCAATGTGCAACCTAACAACTCACTTTTATTTTTATTTAATCAAAGAAGCAAACACATTGTCCTTGTGAAATTAGCTGTCTCAGTCATTGGAAATGAATCGATAATGTTGACATTTCTGTGATGATGATGATGATGATGATGATGATGATGATGATGATGAAGATGATGATAATGATAACGATGATGATGATAATGATGATAGTAGTGATGATGATGGTGATGACGATGATGATGACGATGTTTATGATGATGATGATGAAAATCATAGTGACAATGATGGCTGATAATGATATAGTGATGATGGTGAAAATGATGATGGCGTGATGACGGTGATGATGATAATTGATGATAGTTTGCATAATTATTATATGAATGAGACAACAGAAGTGAAAGTGATACAAATTAATTTCATGGTAACCGTAAAATATTACGAACCAAACAAGGTTTTATGTAGTAACATTTTTGGAGGATTAAATTACGACACTTCCTCATGCAGGGTACATTTTTACAGGGGCTCGTTGAGTTCACAGCATTTGTCTTGTGACGGGTTGGGAGAAAATCGTAGCGTGCCCCTATTAATTACTCATTAGAAATGTATCTATAATCATACAATTACTGACAAATTTTACTTTTTGTTATGAAGAGATGTGGCCTATGGTTAATACTTTACTAGCACAAACGTGTCTGGTCACAAATTTTTAAAAAAAAAGTTATTTTGATCTTTAATTACCCCATTATTGTTTCCCCAGTTGTAGGTTAGATGTTCAGAATCTCTTCGTTTGATCATTTGCCATCACAATATGAGTAATAATCAACAGGTGTGGCAAAATATTAATATGTGAAGCAGTAGGTAAACAAACTCAATGAGTCCCTGTATAGAGATTGGCCATTGCAGAAATTCAAATTTTTACAATAAAAATATGGAAACTTTCGTTTTCTCTTTACATTTATCTACATATAATAGGATATTCTGCTTGGAAGAGACGGATTTCTTAAAATATACATTTTAAAGTGGTATATTGCATCACTGGAAATCTGTGATATTTAAACAGTAATAACTACTTATTGACCTTCCTATTTGTACTCTCTATAATCTTTACGGGCTGTCTTAAACATTACCACAGTTTAAGAGATGTGTTCCTAACTTCCACAGCAATTAAGATCAATCTACGATGAACCTAATCTGTAATTTGTCACCAGTGTCTAATTTCAAGGTTAAAAATAAGATAGTCTGCTTCAAAGGACATCAAAAAATTATTGCACTCATTTGCCACTGTTACATGACACTTTTTTTATAGCCTCGAGGCAACTGAAAATCTTTCTAGGCCATAGACGTTTTTCTTCAAAAGCTTTCCTTGCGTTATGAACAAAATACTAATGTGGGGTTTCAAGTGCATACGGCAATAAAAAACAAAAATGTATTTTTTGTTCATTTAATAACCTTTAAAATTGCCATTGGAATATTCTTCACAGTTTTATTACAACAGCTCAGGGTGATCGCACACGACATTCGATTAAAATGACAAGTTTCTGCTGACATTTCACGTCAAAGTATTCACTCAGGTTTTCAAAGATTTTGTGATTATAAATTAACGCCTAACTTTACAACTTTGTTAAAGATTTTGTTGGCATTTCACTCAAAATCCACCAGTTCTTTCCAATAGAATATCTACCAGTCCGGTCAAATAGAATATCTACCAGTCCGGTCTAATAGAATATCTACCAATCCGTTCCAACAGAATATCTACCATTCCGGTCTAATAGAATATCTACCAGTCCGGTCTAATAGAATATCTGCCAGTCTGGTCTAATAGAATATCTACCAATCCGGTCCAATAGAATATCTACCAGTCCGGTCCAATAGAATATCCAACAGTCCGGTCCAATACATTTGCCAATCAAACCTATTTTGTATGAGAACTTTAATTGTTGGAAAACAGTGTCATGTTGAACAGTCCCAATGGAGAACAGTTGATCTGAACACATAATATTCAAATATGAACGTACAATACCTAGGGTCGACGGTCCCGTGGTGAAGGTAGAGGGGTGTTTTCCTCAGCCTTCCACCCCCACCCCCACCACAAACACACTCGCACACACACATGCCCACACAAAAGAAAAAATTCAAATAAGTTGCCCTTTTGACAGAAAAAAGGACCCTTACCAGTGTAACATTTGAACTTCTTCTCAGAGTACCCTTCCAGATATGTACACACCTCATTCAACTTTTTCAATTTCCATTTAATTTCATGCGTTTTTACTTTCAATTTTTATTTGATTCATTATCAACAAAGTTGAAAAAATACTCATTGCTTGAAAGAAGTAAGCCTACTAGCAAGAACTTGGTGGAAATTTTCATTTGTCTAGTAACATGATGATCATTTTCTTTAATTGTGGATACACTTTGCAGACTTGTTGGCCAAGAGCTTCTATTGTACCTAAACATTATTATCGCATTATTATCTTCATATAATCAATCAATTTTTTCAAAAGCATGCGTATATCAATAAATAACTCTTTAATCGTGAAAGAATTGAAGTAACTGGCATGCAATTGGTATAAACATTCTCAAGCATTTTGAAGTGGTACCACTTTTGCGATCTTCACCTTTGTGGGAAACACACTGGTGATAAAAGACTGGTTGCAAACTATGAGTAAGTGGTTTGTTATATAAAATGAGTAACATTTTTCGAACAAAGCATCATCGTAATCCTTTGCCTTATATTAGAGTAGGAATGAGTAACTTCAGGAATAGAAATGTGTTCCGCTCTTTTTCTGTCTTTGTTCTTCATGTTCGCCCTGCTTTTCTGAATTTCTATTGAGTGGGATAAAGCATAGAACAAGAGTTTTTTGCGTTCCAACTTTATCTTCTATAACTGTTGTTTTGTGGAGGATAGATGTTATAGTAAACATGTTAGCAGCTATGTTAGCATCAAAAGCGTAATCATAAGTATGACATCCCAACTACATGTCATTCAAATTATCTGATACACAGTAACAAGTGTTTGTCTCCGAGTTGGCAATGAGTGAATAATTGAGGAATATATGAATGCCTGTGTCATACTGTTGTATCACAAGAGGTGTATTTACTACCAACAGCTTTTACTCCTCCACAGTTGGAGCAGGTTACGATTGCATCGTCCCGTAACTTTGAAGGCAGAAAAGTGATCGAATCATTCATAAGGTATGGAAAGTAAATCTAGATCAAGAAACTGCAATACGAGTCACACGTCTTCTGAAAATTACAGATGATACAAAAATAAATACATCTAAAAATTTCTGGTCCATTTGGATTCTATCTTACTTAATTTTACAGCTTTACCGATGTCTACATTCTGCGGAGTAAGGTGTTACTTTGGTGATCCTTTTTAAGCTTTTAGCATTCTTCAGTATCGCCAGCTCTTCACTTTTCCTGGCTCATCAAATTACCGGTTTGCCATATTTGTCTCCCTCTTCCCAGTGTCTGACGAGCAGAAAATTCCCGACTGTTGACAGTGACTCCTTTGTCAATCAGACAGCCAAAAAGATTCTCGGGATTCGATTTCTTTAGGGGATGCCCCATCACTCTTACTCAGGCCTACCATCAAAGCCACCTGCAGCAGTTCAGTGCGTACGACTCGTGAGTTTTAATATTGAGAGTTAGTGATGACAACATCATCTTTCCTTGAATATTGTTCCAGATCATTGATTCCAGCTTCCGGTCCATTATTCTTTCACTTTTGTCTTGTGTTGCAGCTTCCGTGTGTAGAAACCATCAGTGAGTCTGTACGTGTTTCTGGTTCTTAGACACTTCTGTAATCTATCATCCAGATATATGCAGTGTATCCACATTAAAACAGTTGCTTCTCTCTCCACCTCTCTCTCTCTCTCTTGTCCATCCCTGTTGTGTTGTCATTCTCTTTATCTCATTGCTATTTCGAAAGTGCCAGCGGTGCGGTAACTTGGTGAGAGACAAAGACAACCACTAATACAGTTACTTTTTGTGGAAGACATTTTGAAACAATCAGGTCCTACACATAAGCAAGACAAGGTTGTGTGTCTGAGAGAAAGCAGTCCAATCGCAGACTACCAGTCTATGGATAAAACGATACTGAGTAACAGTAACCTCTTGTGGTTGAAACGTTTCGGAACTCCAGATACATCCATACTAGGTACATATAGTATGTAAAAAATGAGCCTACACTGATAGGCTATGACTCAAATCTCAATTAATCAAAATTCTTGCTTATCATTCTTTTGGGGGGGTGGGGGTTGAAAGCAAAGTATTTGAAGAAGGAAAAGCTTCTCAGTCTGACTTACATGCAATAAACAGTCACCAGTAAAACTTTTGCTGACAAACTCTTCATGGAAACAGGGAACTTTTAATGGAAGTAGCTGTTTTCCTGTTGAGATGTTGACGTCAATGGTCGCTTCTGCCCTGCTATCCTAAATCATTGTTGCCACATTTCTCCCTTTCATTGAAACAAATTTCTTCTATTTAGAGAGCATTTGCTGTGAGAATGTTTTCCTTCATATAAGCTTTTTCTTCAAACTTGAACAGCAAATTACAACTTCATGACACGTTAATGACATCTTTCAGTCACACATTAGCGAACCATTCTGCTCTTTGACTACAGGGGCGAAATGCAAATACGTTGAAGCTAATTATGCAATAAATTTTTAAACCCATCACATGTGACATGTGACTGATTACTATTTTTGCACCACTTGTCAACTTTAAAATGATCAATGGCGGCTGTAGCAACTAGTTATCTTTACTTTCATGACCAAGAAATTCCGAGTGCAAAATCAATTCGAAGTGAAAACACCATGGTATGAGTCATCGTGGTGTAACTACAACTCTCCTATTATTTAACCAACACGTAACCGGTCGGAATTCCTCTCGTTTCTAAAACAGCTGCTGATCCCATTACATAAAATCACAACTAACGTTGATTCAGAAGTTATGGAAAATGCTCAATTCATGAATATGATAGGTTTTTGGTTAAGTTTCTGCAGATAATCTCTCCTTGTTCATATTTTTTACTGGATAAGCCTTTTCTTGGATGGACGAATCATCAGACCATAGATGAAATCTCTGAAACATGAATTTATAAATTCAATTGAGGTCCCTGGTGTTTCATCGCTTTTAGTTTTGTGTCTTGTTCTTTGCTCAATGGACGGAAGCACTGTTAGGTCTGTGAAGTTTCTTTGGGTTCCCCCCCCCCCCCCCCTCAATCACTGTTTTCAGTTTTGTCAATCAATCCCTTTGGTTATTGATTGACATAGAATGTTTGCAGGGAAATAAGTCTGCATCATCTTTATCAACAAAAGTGATAATGGAACAAACAAATAAAACAAAAACTCTTGACAACTGTACTTTTTCATATTGATACTTCATTTTGGGTGGGGCCTGCTCGCACGGCAGTCGTGTGAAGTGCGTTGGTGTTTCTTCAACCTACTCTAAGGTCGTTGGAACCCATATATTAGAGGCCAAGTAAACGTAAACCTTGTAACCCCTACCACAAACAGCATTGTGACTAATCCTGCTACTGTACTTTATTTTTAAGACAAACAATGAATGTAGCAGAACCGGTTCCTGTGGTAAATGTACGGGACCTCTCATGTGAATTATACACGGTGTTCACTTTGTTGAGCATATCCAGCAGTACTGGTCACCCTTTGTAGGATGATTGACGAAAAAGTCAGTCAGCTAAAACAGAAAGTAATGTGGGTGAGAGATTTGCCGGAAAAACAGTTTTGGCTGCCTCCGACACCAAAAACGTAGCTAGCTTTATGACAACCTAGTCACACACACACAGCTACACACATGTTTCCGGTCTTTTCTTGGCCCTTAATACACTTTGGTTTTACATTGATAAAGGTAGTCCCGATGAGCTCATTAAAGTGCAATGCCTCCTCAATGTGAATATATCTGTTTAACGCAGGGTGTTGATGGATTCGGCCGGATTGTGCATTTACATCAATCATTCCCCGTTCAGTTCGATATGGAGCTTTTATGTGCGGGCTTATGTGCGGCTAAATTGAAATTAACCACACATATCCAACTTAATTATGAGTGGGTCTGCACAGCAGTCGGAGAGGACTTAATAGAGGCGGTGATGATACTTTTAACGGGTGTTCGAGAGATAGTGGTAAATAGCAGGAGGTGAAAAGAACATTATAATTCATTATCGACAAAGATGGAAGGCGATGGTTTCATTGACTGAAATTTTACATGCCCGTCATTTGATTTTTTCAATTTTACAGCAGTAATTCCTCCAGGATGGAAAATGTTACGTTCGATGCTTCAACAACAGAGCTGGTTGATACTGAAGCCGGTTTCCAAGGATGGTTTTCTGTCGCGGTGGTAGGTGCGGCCAGCATCGTGCTGATCATTGGGATTCCATCGAACACAAGTCTGTTAGTGGCAATATTGTGCACCCAAAATTTACGCACGTTGAACAACCTCATCATCGCTAACATCACGGCTTCCGGTTTGATTCAACTGATCGTCGTCATACCGTGGCAGTTCCGGTCCATGATAACCGGTATTTGGCCCTACGCACCGTGGTTCTGCAAATTCACGTTTTTGTTTGCTTTCATCACCGTCGATGCCCTGGTGAACAATATGGCGGTACTCGCCATATATCGGTATTTTGTGGTCGTCCGAAGACAAAACTACTTTTTGAAAACGAAAAAGGTCGTTGTGACGATGATAGTGATTGCGTGGTCGATAGCCGTTATCTTCAGTGTGACGCTTATATTGGGTCTAACCAAATCGGCCTTTGTGTCAAGGTACGGACGGTGCATCCAACAACAGACAGATCCTCTAACGGCCAAAGTCTATAAAGTCGTCACAGTTGGCGGGATATCCAAAGGCCTTATTCCGGTCATCTTGGCATACCTCAGGATATTTTACGAAGTCCGTAAAAAATCGCTAGCGGTCAGAGGAAACGAAACCGGGGGTATTCAGGCCACGACGTCACAAGCAGAGACACTAGGTGCGAAAACCGCGGCGACGGCAGCTGGGCGAGTGAGATCCCGGCCATTATCACAGAGAGAGATTACTATTACGATAGTGTGTGTAGTAAACTTTGTTCTATTCAGCGTTTGCTATGGACCAATCGTCATCGTATTCGCCGTTTACGACAATACAGGGCTGCAGGTTCCCGGGGATTTGTACAAAATCTGTACCTTGATGTACTGGATTGGAAACACGTTGAATCCGTTAGCGTACGCGATACTTCAGAAAGAGACCCGTGACGTATTGCTTGGTTATGTGCGCCTGATGATCTGTAAAGGTAACAATGTCGTTAGCGTATCCAGTTCGTGACGAACAAATAGAATTTCTTTACAATTCACTCTTCAGATCTCTAGTTTGGAATGTCGGGTATATGATCATTTATATAATAAATCCTTAATATCGTAGGCCCTATATGGTTTTACTACATAGAATACGGTAATTTATATCATTTCAGTAGCCAGTGGGTTTATCAATTGGCTTAGAGTTATTGAATGTACTCTCACGAGTCACATCTAAAAACGATATGCGGAGAGAACTTGCTCAAGAGTGTCTTAATAACATGTTTATTTAAAAACGTCAACTGCAGGGAGCGGCCTCTGAGCTATCATGTTTAAGTCAAATGTAAATGTGCGCTTTATTGATCACTGACAATGCACCAGAAACCGATCATGGACTGAGAAATATAGCAATCGTATATCTGAGCGGCTGCAAAAAATCTTCCCCTCCCCGAGCTGCTGCACGGGCAACTCTGGTAATCTAAGGTAATGAAAATTCCTGCAATGAGAACCTATGAACGGCACAAAAGTTTACACCGACACGGACAGACCACGCAACGACGAAATTACGAAATAGCTCATCTCTTCACCGGTGCATATTTTTTTACCTAAGATTTATATTTTCTGCTCGACTTTCATGTGTCAGTTTGCAACAGAAGGGAGGCTTTTCATAAATTATAATTTTAAAGCTACGAAAAGAATTCAAAAGGGCAACTGTGCAAGCTACATTACACATCACTACTTGTAGTTCAGTGCCACCCTCGAAAAGGATCATGGGAACGACGTTGATGTTCGACCTGTTTCTAAAGCATAAAGAAAAAGAGATGAAAAATCACTTCGGCCTTGCAAAGCTTTTAACTACACTTTCTATGTATATAATCCTGTTATATTTATGTATAAATGGTCTCAAAATACAAAAAGCCTTTTTGCTGAAGGGTCAAATATGCAAATTCCTATTCGCTCATGCAAGTTGAGCTTTATATTTATAAGTACAGCAATATTGTGTGCATATATGTGAAACAACAGATGCTTCACCGGGGTACTTTACCGAAGCTGCCTGTAAATGTAATATCCAAGTGTAGTACTATCCAGCTACGTTAAAAAAAAAGGTACTTAAAATATCCTAATTAAAAGTGTTGCTTAACGTTTGACCCAGAAGGGTAATTTTTGACGAACGTGGGTATTTGTTACCAAAACGTTCGTAAGTCGGCACATTTAACCAACTTGGTTACAATTTGTCCAACTTTTTTTAGAGTGTTTTGATCCACATATTCCCCTCGCTTCGGTCTCTCCCCCATTTACTCCTTTTCAGTCACTGTTGGAAGCCTCTTTGTAAGCATAAATGTCATACCATGTGACACTGTGATTTCTAATCTATGTTAAAGGAAAAGCACAATGCACTGATAATAAATCGTGACTTTAATGCAAAAATGTTAGCCTCAATCATTTCTACCACTGTCTAGTTTGTTTTTGGTTCTACTTTGCGTTGCTGACCAACCCAGTGCAAGGTCGGCCCAAGGGTCTTCGGAGTGGGAGGCAAAACATTTTGGGGCATCAACCCCCTTCTATCTGTAATTTGTAGTATGAAACACTGTCGGTAGGCTTCGGTGGAAAACAATTATATAATAATCGTTTTTTTTTTTTTTTCGGATCCAGAGTGGCAACCAGCTCATTACGGACCACAACGAATGTTATGAATTTACGTTTTTGTATGTTCCAAGATTCACAGCGATCTCGAGCAACCCTCCCCCCAAATAGATTCATCTAGCGAGCGAACGGCGCCCGACCAAAAATGACCACCCCGACTGACCACCACAACATGTTAATCAATAACCACTTCTGATCAATACAACATATTGATCAATCAATCCTTAAAGGAGGTTAGGTTCTTGTGAAATACATCTTACATAAAATTTTGTTCACAGATTTGTGGTAAAAAATGATCTGCCCATAACAAATTGTGTTAGAAAGTGCCTCAGTGGAAAGAAAAAGCCGTTAATTTTGCTATTTTTTCTTATGTTGACGCCATCCAGATAATAATCATGAGTATGTGTTTTATGAATAGCTTTGCAGCAGGGACATTGTTGGTTGAAGACCATCAATGTCTACCTGCAGAGTCCAGGTACTTGATAAATCTCGACCATGCAACATGCCATGTTCAAGCTAGCTGGGGAGTCATAAAAGACATACTCATGAATCTTAACTTGAGGGGGTCAACATAGAACTCACAACGGTTGCTTTCCTCTCTACTGGGCACTTTGTCATCGGCAGAACATTTTTTACCACAAACTTCACGATTTGGAGAAAGAAAGTGCAGAACGCTTTGTAAGATGTATTTCAAAAGTACCTATGCTCCTTTAATCACCCCACACAACATGTTGATAAACACTTCTGACCAGAATAGCATATTAGTGATATCTCTATACTGCCCAAAATAATGTGTCATTTCAATGACCAGGCTACTGACCCACTTGTTGATGAACTCTGCTGATCAACGCAATTGTTGATCAATAGGCTGTAACTACAGATACAACGTGTTGATCAACCTATACTGGTCACCACAAGGTGTTGTTCAATGACCCCTGAAGACTCTCACAAAGGTGTTTACGTATTCAACTCATCGTATTGATCAACAAACCCTACTGGCCAACAAAACACATTGATTGATCATCCTGTGTGACCCACACATGTTGATAAACCCATCTAACTCTGAAAGTATATTGATGAACACTTTACTGCGTTGATCAATAACTGGACGACTGACCCAAGCAATGTGTTGGTGAACCCTCTCAACATAGTGCGCTGATGAATAAGCCCTACTGACTAACAAACGGTCATGACGAAAACTCCCTATACCACAGGATACATGAGCTTCAAACTATTTATTAGTAACATTAAAAAACGACCACATGACTTTCCAAGAGCACACGTACCAAAAAGTGCAAATCGTGCTTGCATCCATGTGCCGAATGAAAACAAAAATGTCCACGCTTTCCTTCTTGGGATGTAGTGTTTATTTACAAGGTAGTAGTAGCCTTGACATCACAAATCCAAAAGCACTAACATCTGTCACAGTGACAGCCAATATGTTTCCCTTTAAAGTGATTGCGTGTGTACTGAAAAACTGAAAAGATAAGAGTATGTTTGATCTTAACTTTTTCTTTATTTTTGAATGTTCTCACGAGGTTGTACATGAACGGACTATGTCTTTCAATGAAGGAAAATGACAGTAACCACTTCGAAAAGCAACGGGATTGGCATAAAAACAGTAAAAACAGAAATCACATTTGAAAATTAACGGTCCTTGCTATAACCGCCTACATAATGAATATGCAACAGTACAGGTCTCACTAGTGTCAAAAACATACTACTCAAGTCGTCGCTCCTTGGTAAGGTATCGGGAATTGGAGTATTTGGAAAAAGGAAACACTGTATTTATAAATAACCTACGAACTGAACACAACCTTGCCCGTGGCGTCAGTGATCCTAAGTTGTTAACTGAATAGTCAATACCAGTATACTTACCATTGGCTTGCTCAAAGAAGCACACCGTTGATTTGAATGAAAACTGTCAACCAGTACATTATCGTATTCTACACTTTCTGTCGTTATGTTAGAAGAATTTGAAATCATATGGCAAAATTAACCAACTGAAACCTATTTATTTTCCCAGATTGCCTGAATGGAGTAATTAAAAGCCTTACCAAACTTTTGGAGATGAAATTTCAATGTTTTTACTTTTTGCCTACGCACGTAACCACTTTAAAGGAATAAGTTAGGTTTCATTGCTACATGTTAAGGAGCATAAAGCTCCCTACTCTAGGTGACTAGGAAATTCATTTTCATGAAATACTTTTAGATTTGAGTGAAATTTGCATCAACGGGTTTCCGTTAATAATAATTTGGCCACAGTCATGTTTGTCACTTAAAAATTCTTTTAAACGCACGACAACGGCAAATTCCGTTGACAACGTGTCGCTTGACCAGTGAAGGGAAATACTTGCATAGAAAGGCATTGATACTAGTCGAACGTCTGTGAAGACGTGAATATTGGAAAATAACGCAATGTAGTGACCCCCGTTGACATGAATGACCTTCACATGATCACATATTTCACGAATAACCTTCGTGTATTAACGAAAAGACCTGCAAAATGAAAATTCACCAACGATCACCTGTGTAATACTGTTCTCATCGTGAAAGTCATACATTAAAAGATAAAATATTGTGGAGAAATTGATAAGCAGTTTTTGCTAATCAACGTTTGAATTGGTTAGTAGTCAATCCACCTGTGATTTGCAGATGTTAAACAAACATTTCATTGTGGATAGGTTAAACATTTAACTCACTCAAATGTGTGCCATAAGCAATTCAAGTAATCTCAATATTTGCAATTAAATTCACAACGACAAATGGCACAAAAATTTGGCAAATTTCAATGTTACTTGGTATTTTATGCACAAGTTCTCCTTCAACAGACGACACAACGATAATAGAACATATCGATTCACAACACTTGCGAAGCTTTCATGAAATTGAGTCCCAACTGAGTTTTCTTGGGTGAAAAATTGAAATGTGAACCTTATTTCTCCCTGCCTTGTAACACCTCCCTGCTTGTATACTGTAATGATCGAAAGTCGTTGACCTTGAATCCCTGAAATAAGGAGGGCGGTAGTCCACAATGAAGAAAAAAAAATAATGGTAATTTGTTGCAACTGATCACACATTGAAGCGGCATGATTTAATAACATTTGGTGGTGTTTCCGAAACAAACTTTACGATCCTTAATTTGTAGCAGTTGTCGTGGTTGAAATAACGTACCCTTATCATGTACAGCCATATATTTGACCAATCTTGGCAGAATGTTAGCTGAAATATGAGTTGTACCGGCAATTGACAGGTCATCTACCTTTGTTCTTCGCCAGTGTTTCAGGAGAGAGAAAGTACCGGAAAAGATCACCTGTCACAAAATAGGCTGGCAGAGAACTATGCACTCATCTTCCAGATATCTGAATATGAAAATTACTTCGAAATTTTTGTTGGCCCTACTAAATTCACTCTTAAAGAAAGCAGAGCAGTCAATCAACGTAACTTAAAATCAAAGAGACCAATGAAAATGGATAATGGATATGAACTTCATGTATTCATGACTTACACAGACTTAAGCAATTTTTTTTTTTTTTTTTGTAGTGGCTATGATATATTTCCCGGAATTTGACTACCACTGACAAATTTTCAAATCATATCACAGCTTTAATATTCGCCTCCGGAAGAAAATTTGTTGCAACTACCTTCTAATGCACTTTCAGTTTCATGGTCCAGTTTCTGGACTTCCTGGATTGATGTACAGCATTTGTGAGGTACCGTCTGAGTTTACAAGTCATGTGTACTTCAAAAAAAAAAAATACCTTCATGCGACCGGCCGACTTTGACTCGGGTGACGTGTAGCCTATGTATGATGCAAGTCAGAGAGACGAAACTTTAACGACATTGCCTACTTTGCGAATATTTCGGAACAGATATGGGTTAACGAGCATATTATTATAGTTAATGTAATGGAAGTTTCCGTTTAACAGTTCCTAAAATGGAATCAACTATGTAACCTCATATGCTGCATTGTTATAACATGGAGCTACTATGAATGAAGTAAAAGCAGAGCCTTTGTGACATGGTGCTATTGTTAAACCCCAATGTTACCTTGAATCACATTCTCAACAACCCCCTTTACAAATCCATTCAGTACCTAGTCTTTCTAATCTGACAATAGGCTTTGTCCCATTGCTTTATGTAGAGTAATACCTTTGAACTTCCTCCATCTGTTCCGAGTGCAAAACATTGATTGTGTCGAAATACCAGCTGTTATCCATAGTTTACACATCCAAAAAAGGAAATGAGATGACGTCACCATACCTGAAAATATCACTGAAGAAGGATCCTTGTACCTTCGGGCCAGACGTTGACACCATGCATGGTAGTAACGATACCATATAAGTCACTTTATCACAAAGCCATGGTGTAATGATGTAATCTACAGGTTAAAGGAATTCCTCCTCAAGCGTGCATTTTTCTTTACTCTGTCTAATGGGCTCATGGTTCCTCTTTTAATTTTTTTTTTTTGTTTGGGGGAACACACATACCATGCCTCCCTCAATAATTTAAGATCCAACGGGTAAGTCATGTAAATTATAGATCACACACTATAGGCCTTACCATGCACTTAGAAATACTCAGAGTTTTATGATTTGTGAAAGTGTCAGCTTGGGAGTGTCAACTAGCTTGGGAGTGTCAACTAGCTACGGAGCGTCAACTACTAGGACTACTTCGCTATATCCTACACTTGAAATAATACTCACAGTTGTATGATTTGTGAGTGTGTCAACTTGGGAGTTTTCTATACATATTTCACAAATCAATTCTTTCACCTTTCAAAGTCTTTTCCAATTATGTCCTATCAATTGCAACCAATTTTAACTAAGGACTAAGTTTTGCTTTTCCATTTCTTTCTTCTCGTCTATCTCTTTTTTTCTTTATGAACGTTTGTTCTGATTCTTGTTTTGCTCATGTTTTTTTAAGGGACCAACACCAGAGAACTTATTTCTGGTTCCTCTTCTTCTATCTTTAACTGTCAATGTGTCTCGTTAAAACATTCTATACATTTGTACATGTAATGTTGTTGTAACGTATTTTTAGCGTGAAATGTTAATTAACGTAATGAACAAAATTCTTTGTGTGTAAAAAGCAAAAGAAAATAACTTAAAACTTGAAACTAAACTCTAACGAGTCAACAAAGTACCGGCAGTGATAGCTTGATAAATAGCAGTCCGGAAGGGGTGATGGTGTGTGATTATTAACCTCTAAATGTCATGTGATGAGGAACTTTCCTTTCTTGCCCTCACGGAAATGTAATTTATAAAATAGCCTCAGTTCCCCAAGACTTCAAAACAAAATATTTTCTCAGTGAATGATGATACCTGGTGTAGTCACCACCATACAGCAAACTAGAGAGAGAGAGTGATGTATTTCAATAATCTGGTAAAAATCACGAAAGTGGTTCTCCTGCTCCGTAAAATGCCCCGTTGGGTTGTCTACACAATAAAGGGAATTCTATTCCATATTTCGCATTCATGCATGTGGTGACCGATTTATTTCCGAGACTGGTGCAGGGCCTTTTTTAACATACATACATACATACTGGGGGGCATGCCCCCCAGTCCCATACTCGGCCCCTCCACTTAGCTCATTCCCCCCCCCCCCTCCTCCCGTGTGGTCCCTTTTTTTCTTGAATTTTTTGTTTTCACGTGTGACAACAAATTTATGCAGACAGGGGAAAGTATACAAACTACTTCACTCAGTGACTAGCTTAGAGTATCCACTGTAAAAAATTTCTATATACATATATACATGTATGTACAACATGTCAGTAACATTTTTAACAGTGTATACCTAGGCCTAGTTTCCTGAAACTAGGCCTAGGATCTCGCCGTACATCCTTTTCCCGTATATCACTGGGTATGTGCACGTGTGCGATGCATAACCTGCAGGCAGTCAGCAGCGTAACGTCTATGGGCTTGGGCGGGGCAAACCCAGGGGCCCCGAACAAAGGGCCCCAGCTGCATTGATGTACAGAACTTAGAAGAGGGATATTTTTTTTTTCTTTTTTGAAGCGGCACCTTTTCGTTGGAAAAGAAACTATAAACGAGTCTATGGACATATTTTTCGATGCGTGAATACGTTCGTCATAAATCATATGCCCCTGCAACTGCAAATCTTTTCCGCATGACTGACTGAAAGATCGGCTGGATTCGCTGGCTGTCCCTTCCATCGAGAGCAAGGAGGCATGGTGAAAAAGTTGCTAAATGAAAACGACTCCCTCGAAGACGATGAACTGCCTGGAACGGACACACCGACACGTCGGGACAGCCGAACAAGCGTTTTTCAATTTGCCGTCAGTCGGACCGAACTGAATTGGACTCATTATCATCACACAGCATTTCAATAACACCGGTCGTAGCCGGGACCAAATCGTGTTAACCGTCTGAGGTTCAGAATCGTAATATCAAATTGTTATTTCTTTACTTCCAAAAACCCGTTTAAATCACTTTTAAAACAAGCACGCGTTTCCCATGAGAAATCACTCAACGAACAATTTACATACTTTTAACCAATATTATGACGTCACAATGCAATAACCTTTAAAATGCATTTCATCTCTATCATTACACATGGTCAATTGTTATAGATGGACTAATCGATATGTTTGCTGGCAAGAAGACCAGGTTCATTAAATTCAAGCTCTAGCCTTTCCGAGTTCCATAAAAGTTGGATACCCTTTGTCCGTATGGCACAGGATTTACAACACTGGTGGAAATATCAGTGCTGGGAAATATACACCTTTACGTTAATTGGACGTTGGTCATTTGTTCTCATTGTCCTTTCAATCTTTTAATGTATTCTAGCTTTGCAACATTTTTTTTTGTTCCCACTTCAGTATGACAGACAAGACTGACCAAAATATGTCTATGAACACAGATTGCCCCCAAAATCTCAGCCGATAAAGTCACCACAAAATGTTCCATATGTGGCTTAGATTGCACTAGAGAACTTGAAGAACTCCAGAGCTTCCAGGGCCCTAAGACGGGCCATGGACCCACGCCTTTGGGACTTCGCGCTCCGCGCTCGTGATGTGCACTTCTCCGCAGCAGCCACAAGCCCTTCCTTCGCTGGACCCAGGGGCCACCAGATTGATCGTTACGCCACTGCAAGCAGTGTGTCTTTTTACCAGTTATGTTAGTGACGAGATTGCTGACCTAGTACGGGAAGCACAAGGCGACCAAAATGCTAAAGTTAACGTCAGCAGATTTTCGCGGACTAAGAAGCCTAGGAATGGGCTAGCTAGGTAGCCTATAGGTTCCTACAGTGTATAAATTTCGGTCGACGGAGAAATTAGAGAAAAAAGATGAAAAAATATGGATGATTTGATAAATTTTCTTATAAGGTATGGGGAACTCATTTTTGGCAATCTGGAGAGCATTTTTCGAAAAAAAAACACTCTTCCTAAAGTACTTGTTGACTTATGGTGGCTCCTTTCTGGTGGTCCCTTTTTTTCAAATCCCCCACCCCCCCCCCCCTTCTAAAAAGTTCTTTAAAAAGGCCCTGGACTGGTGACTGGTTTAGATGGAGTTTTCAGATTCTACTCAGATTAGAAAACTTCAGATTGCTCGTGGGTGAAGAACCCATCTTACCGTGACCCGGCCAGGGGATTGGTACCCGAACCTCAAAACTTAGCTGCTTCAAATGCCATCACTTTTACTACCCATTAGACCACAGCATCAGTGCACAGTGACAGCAGCTGCTCATTGGCAAGTTGTTATTTAGGAAATACCAATTAAGACATCAAATACATCTGAACGATATCTTACAAAAAAAAAAAGACAAGACAAGTTCAGTTGATTTCCACCCAATCACGTTTTTTATTTGCTGACAGTTTCTTTGTTTCTTTGTCTCAAATAGGATAGAACAGAAACAGTTCGAGCTTTAAAGCAAAACGAAAACAAAATATTGCAAATCAGTCATAATCAATATTTCATTTCATTTTGAAAGCGTTTTTAGCATACGAGGTACTACCGTCGGACGACTAGCATAATGCAGAGGTAAAACTTTGTTTTCAAAACATATTATTGTAACACGGTAGGATAACAAGCCTAAGTTGCACTATTACCGTTTCCGCTACACGTCGTGTAGCTTCATTCGGATTGATATTTACGTTGATGGATTATGACGGATATGACGGAAATGACGGAATAACCTTAATATTATTAGTTCTATTACAGCAATATATCCGCAAGTTTGATTTGCAAGATCGTTTTCATGAAGTTATGACACTTTTTTTTTAAAAGATGAAGAAAAATAAAAAGACATATTGAATAACAAAAGGTGGCATATCATCATTTGCATATTTTACGGCAAGCCGGTGGTATTGTTTTAAAGGTATCCTTACTATGATGATTTTGTTCTCTTACTTTTTCTTCATTTCAAGAAATTGACAGAAAACAAGTATCGGTAGAAATAATTGCTATTGCAGCGTACCAGTACGTCACATAATTAAATAAAATGGAGTCATGTATGATAATATCCTGGAGATACACAAACATTGTTGGCTGGGTAACATGGTTGCGCTTTAGATTAGCTGCTGTTCAATGGACCTTGGTTTTCACTCTAACGAGTGCTAACTACAAACCGTAATAGAATAAAATGAGAGATTTCAGGCAGTTAATTTGTGACAATGAGTAAAACAGCGCATGCCAGCAGATATTATAAATTACAAAAGGAAGGCAGGAATTCTGGAAATCTTGTAACTTTTCTTCATAATGCCCAATATTGATTACATGCACAGGTAAGTCGCTACCAACTTCGTCAGCCAAAAATACGTTCCACTTTGACCTCCGTGACCCGCAACATTCTTCAAACACTTGGGTTGTAGGAATAGACCTCACGTAATCTTCTTCACGTTTATTTTTGTACATTGGGTATTCAAAGTGGCCTAAGTGTTCCTAGAGTGTACATCGCAAACATAACATCAGTATGCTTTTCAATCCCATTTGAGTCCTCGCCTTACGCCAAGTTCTGAACCCGACTGATATCTATGAGGAATGGAGAGCAAAGGTTTCCACTTTAGCTACCTTTTTGTCCGATTAAACGTCGAAATCTGAGAAGAGGCAAGAAGCTGCACATTTGCAGTTTCAATCCACTTAAATAATTACATTAAAGAGTGTTTAATTTAAATAAGAATGATAATGAAGAAACAGTATGCACTAGACCTTTAACAATTCACATAAGCAGTTAGATACCTTATCGGTGCATTCTTTACATTTCTACAGTGAAAATGTTGTTGTTTAAGTTTTGTGGCGTAGCGTTCAAGGATCAAAGCTGGACAGAGGATTAAATGTGAAAAAAAGTTGATAAAGTAAACAAAAAAAAAAGAACGAACGAACGAACGAAATCCCTGAGTACATGAAATCAAGTGCATGCAAAAAAGGTGACGTCACGAAATGAAAAACTTCCCTGAGGCCCATAGGGAATAAAAATGAGATAAAGCGAAGGGAAAAAAATATCAGACGGTTTGAACATGTGTGATATAAACTTCACATGGTATAACATAGATATACGAAGCAATACATACAATGATTCACACATAAGTGATCTCATTAATCGATAAATCGATTTATTACAGATGATAATGATAATGACACCACCCTTGTCCCTCCACTCACCCTCTCCATGTATATGTCACACTCGTTGGCAACGACCAAGTGACCTAATAGTGACCTATGACCTGACTGGAAATTTATATTCCGGACTAAAATGAAGCATCTACGATTATGAACTTTATCGTGAACTCATACTCGACGTGAAGTCATACTCAACATGATCTCATATTCAACCGGTTAGTTTATCCCACGCTAGTGGGACTTTGTCCATGAGAGTACGAGATGAATACCATAACAAGGTAACCCGAGCCAATCATTTAATATACTTCCATCTTGAATGCACAAATGACACCAGTTAGGCAACAGTTAGGCATTACTACCAATTCCATTCTGATAGGCCGGCGTTATGGAGGATGAATTTTCGACATCCATCACAATGGCTTGATGTTGTGGCCATGTCGCATGGGTAAACCATTTACAGGGAGGTTATACAAGCGTTCTTAGTGAATTAAAAAAAAAATTTAAAAATCTGCTGGAAAGAATTAATTGGGATTGCATTTTGTTACATCTGCCTCAATCGTTTTTTTTTTTCCTTTGCCGTCACGATGAAACATACACTTTTCTGCTGCACTTTTCCTCTTTAATTTAGAACAAATAATAACAGCCGATCCATTCTGGGTTCGCTATCACATTGACCTGTAAGAAAGAGAAACTAATTCAGACAAAGACTATTGAAAGCAAGGGAAAGTGATCCTTCCCTGGGTCATAACTCATAAATACGCTCTTTGTATTTCAGTGACGTTACTGCAAGTATTGATCCAAGCTATAAATAAGTGTTACATCGAAAATATAACGAGGTGGACAAAATGCTCTTGTGTTATGGTCGTTGAAGAAACACCACAAGGAAGGAACGAAGACAACAGGTAACTTCTCTAACTGTTCAATGTGTCTGGTTTCCTCTCTGAGAGTTGCATATCACTTAACATTACACATTACAAAGTAACATTTGTATAATAAATTAATAGCGTTTGTGTTTGCGTGAACGAACTAGATTAACCTATTTCGCGAACAAAATTGCTAAGCATTTCTCCTTGTTTCTGCTGAAATCAAAACATCGAAAGTTATGGCGTCGTCTCAGATGTCGACATGTCACTTTTGACCTATACACTAAAACTATCCTGCAGTTCCCTTGGCTGTCATGCATATTCACAAAATGTGCCTAGCGTTATGCAAACAAGATTCTTTTATGTGTTAGGCGAATCAAATGATCGTGATACGGTGAAACACTGTTACCTCGCAACTCGAAAGTGCCAATTACCCGCCGGTGTAGTGTTTACCACGGTGGAAACCAAACAAGCTATTTACATAAATTCCTGCTTTTAGCGAAAAGGAAAAAAAGAGTTGATAAAATTATTTGAAACTTCGATGCATTAAGGCACCTAATCGACAACATAAGTCAGCTGTTCTGACTTCTGGAACCTTACCGGACAAGGTTTCACTTCCGAGGTAGCATTGGTTTCCCCTGAACACAGAGTTTTCAGCTAAAGCGACTGTTCACTCTGCAGAATTTTCATGCCGCCCTCTATCCAAAAGTTTGTTCCTTATTTTTTTTTTTCTTTTATTTTTTACTGAACTACATTGGCCTTTGGATTGCATTGAAGAGTGGACTAAGAAAAAAAGTAAGTTAATCGGTGATTTAGCGACTAAATAGGCTGAATGTCATTTTAACTTTTCCGTTTGAAACTAGCTCGCCATGGACTCTGTTTTTCTCGGCGCTGTATAGGTTAAGTACAAATAAATTGAGTTAGTTTTTTTGTTTTGTTTCTTTTTATAGCAATTAAGAAGACAGAAATGTGTAAGCCGGCTAGTGAGTGACTCATAAGTTGCCAATTCAAGTTAAATATGAATAATGGAGCTGATAGTGATTAAACAGACATAACGTGATATAAACCCGATGTAATCCATGATTAAGAAGCTAATTACAATGAGAATATAGCAGTAATTACATGAAACAAAGAAGGAACAATTGTTTTTATCGCTTTCTTGCATTCTATCGCATGATGATTTTACTAAAATGGTGCACATTAATGTGGCTGTCTGTACAAAGAATTGCTAACGTTGATGTTACGTAATCGACACGTGTAGTTATCACAAATTTGACATTATCCTCAAGGATTTTGTCTTTTAGTACACGAAGACGTTGCTCTTTCCGATGCATTGGTGTTCACATTACAATCCGTCTTTCATGCAAAGAAAGCCAGACCACTGAAACCAAAGAATCGGGCAGTTAGTCTATAATACCTATTGAAATTACACCTGTTGAGATATCGATGTTTGAAGTAAAAAGTCTTTTGATTTCAGAGGGCGCCAATGCGGAACGTACTAACAGAACAAATAAGAGAAGATACTGGAAGAGCAAGTGGAAGATGACCTTGGACAATTTCCTACTGTTAAAACGTCGGATGTTCAAAAAAAGAAAGCAAAACGAGAAAAATCGATGACGGACAGGTCATATGGAGCAATAAATTAGACGATGTGATGCATACAACGTATTGGAAGTTAAGAAGATTAAAATGAAAATATTTACTGTCACATGAGTAATGTCGATTGTTTGTTTGCACTGTCACAGTCTTTCTTGTGGACCCAGAGGGAAAAAAAAGTAGGAAGACAAGTCTCCAACAAAAGAGCAGAAAATTGGCATTATGCAGATCAAAAGAAGGACGAAGGTAGGTAAATATCCAGACTCACATGTGCAGTTCAATTAAAATCACCCCGCTGCAGACGATAACGACACTTTTCATTTTCTCTGTTATCACAAACTTGACCACCACCCCCCCCTCATTCCCGTCCCCAGTATATGATTGGCAATCATGTCATATCTGAAGAACAGAAAGTACAAGTTGCAGTCTTTTTTTGATGTGGTTGTGGTGAGTCAAAAAAAGTAGGATAAAGTCGGATAATATTGAATTTTTAACAACAAAATAAGAGAAGTAAGAGAGGGGTCAAAAACATTTAGAAGAAAGAAGGATAAGTGGGAGAAAACTGAAAGCCTGCTGTCGGGGCGATCTTACAATATTGAGATGACAGTTAAGTCACTCTATCACAACAATTAACATGTAACTTCCACTCGTTTCTTGCAAAAGCGTACGCCGTTTCGACGCTACACGACTTCTCTCCTGCAGAGGGTGCGGTGACATTACTTAGTCGAAAAAGGCATGTGACATGATCGAATTGAATATACCGAGCAAAAGCCGATTAATAAAACAATTACATTTAGAAAAATGATTAATTTGCACAAGCATAGTTTCTAGAAATTCATTTAAGAGAAAAGATATTCTTCAAAACGTTATCAATATCAAACAACATTGTTTCCGACAACAGTGCTTCTAAAAGTTTTGCAATTGTGGTGTAAGAGTTACACAACCTTCCCGGTCCTACTGAAAAAAAAAAATCTTAAATGATTCGATTAATTTTATGTACAGTCTAAGTGATCATCAACTTTTGTTTTGTAAGGGCTTTACTATCGTGGAAACCTCATAACAACGGTTACGCAAAGTTATTTGTGCTCCAGAAGGGAAACCATTTGAACATCCCCGCCTAGACTGACAGTAAATGTCTTCCGGCTGCCAGACACCAAGCGATCGACGTTCTTTCAGATTACATTTTGTTTTATTTTCCCGGACTGCCATGTCAGCTACCCATGTCAGCATTTTATACAGTCTATTCTGGTCTACGGTGACATACCAACAGCCAACAGGCTATTGAGATGGGCTTTAAAAATCACTAAATGCCGCTAAAACGAACCTACATACCTTTTGAAGAGGCAACCGCGTCACCTGGCGGCCACGATAAGACAAACATCCCGCCGAACGCTCTATTTGACCCACCGAAATCGAACTCAAACAAAATGGAAGACTTTTTGTGCTCTGGGAGTCCCTACTGCGTTCAACGTCTTAAATACGTACCATCACGTGATGCCTAATTATACAGTTCAACCGTGGAGAGAATGCAAACTTCATCTTCTTATTCAAGAAAATAAAACTTGTAGAGATAGCATTATTTGGTGCATCTCAACTTTCCTGTATTTTTATTTCAGCTATTTTATTTTCGCATTATCTTCAGTAATTAAGTCCAGTTACGCAAAAAAATGTCTATATCTAGTACAAATGTAGTAGAAATGTTGTCGACAACCAGCTTTTCTCTACTGCCATTCAGATCCCAGAGGTATCCTAGGTAATCAGATTATTTTAACTTCTTTTCGTTAGGACGAGTATTTAGTTGACGTTAATACTAATGAAAGTCCCCATGTTCCAACATACTCTGGCATTCGGCTGTAAAGGCAGTAGCCGCATCATGAGAAGGTTAACGACAAGCATCCCCTCGTTCCGATTATTCCATCAGGTGGGAGTGGCTGATGGGGTAATGTGAGATGACACTTGTAGATCTCCTCCTGTGAATACCGGTGGTAGGACAGAAACAAAACTTTAAACTAAAAACTATTTTGTAACTTTCGGATGTGGTCGCATTACCATGCAGGTTAGCGCATCTGCACTAGGACGGAATTTGTGAGGGAGTTCCGGAGGAGACTTTTTGATATTCGGTCCTGACGAAAGTCTGAAAGGAGAACCAAAAATGTCATCTCTCTCTTGAAACACCGTCGATCATCTCCGGCTGTTGAGGTAGATCTCAATTCTTAAATCACAAGAATGCGGTGCGCGCTGAGGTAGATCGGTCAAACAGGCATGGGGAAAATAAACTTAAAAAAAAAACAGATATTTACAAACTTCACTAGTATTAAGTTTTCTTATCTTTTTGTTTTGGTTTAAATTTGAAGGGACGGGACAAGAGTTTTTTTTTTCTGATGAGGTATACTTACATTGCTTTGGATTATGAAATTGTATATATTGAGGTATTCTTTCTAACACGGGCAGATAGCACGCATCAAGTACGGCATGTTTCAGAGTTTGTAAAAAGCAAGACAAAATTTGGTATACTTAAAGGGTTGAAAGAATTTGAACCTGGACTTCAGTGCAAGTCAGCGGCTTGCGTTCTTTCCCGGAGACATGAATGACTAAGACCATAAAAGGGTTGTCCGCAAAAGAAAGTGAATTGACAGGGTGTCCTTTTAAACATCCATATTGTTTGAGACTACCTACAGAGACATTAATTATTAACTACTATAAATATAAGCGATGGGTGTGGGAGGGATGAGAATTTCCCTTACTCTCAATATTAGTTGTTCTCTTCTTCCACTTTTGGTCGTTCCATACCTTTGTTAGTTTTCTTACGCCAGGCAGCCCATGAATCAAGCAAGTTACATGCCGTCACCTATACCTCCATCCTACCATTGGTAAATACACAAGGCTAAGGGCTGCTCTTAGGTCAAACAGCATTACCTCCATCCTTGGCATTTTGTCCCCCTCGACATAGGCAAACGCGATCTTATCAATGACTTTGGGACCACAGTCCTTCCTACTTGAAAATCATCAAAATCTAAAACGGGCGTAAATTACAACATATTTAGAGGTAGGTAGCAGTTCCGCGAAAAAAAAACAAATGTACATATAAAACAAAATGTCATTGTTGATGCTGTTTACATTTTTTTTTATTGTTTTGTTACGTTGTGACCGTGCTTTAAATGAACAAAAAAAAGTGTATGTAAGTTCCTATGAGAAGGATTTTGAATTAAGCGAAAATGACTACTTTCGGATTTTTGCGATGGCGTGAGAGAGTTTTTTGTCTTTTCTTGTTTTTAATCTACCTTTAAAGGAAGGAAGCAAGTCAACTTTTGACACAACTACGAAATAAAATTGAAAAAAAAAAGGAAAACCTGTCTAACTTTTTTTTTGTTTTCTAATGCGCCTATTTGTAAACTACTAATTCGAAGGAGAGCATTTGAAGAATTAAAAAAAAATGGCGCAGGTGCTCGGACGTTGCTAAACTCGTTCTGGCGAGCCAGATAAGCCTTTTTCAACAGTTTGGTGTCCCCTACATTATGCCGAAAAAAAAAAATCATTCGGATTTCTAAGACTAAGAGATTAAAGAGGTCAAAACTACGATTCTGCTGCAAGTCGGTGACCTTTAAGTCTAATGAAGACATCGGCGGTCACCGAACGAGCTCCTACAGTCATTATACTACACGTGAGGTACATATTGGTTCGTCTTGCCTACAGAATTCGAGGCATGAATCGAGCGATCGCACGATTCCCTTTCGCACACAACTTGAGGTAGAGTCGGATATATCACTTCAGTCGTTTCAGTTATTTTCAACAAACAGCGAAACCTCCCTGTTCCACTCCAAAACCAAAGTCAAGTCGATGGTTCTTGTACTTTTTTTTCTAGCTTACATCGATTTTTAAAAAAAAAATAGAAAAATGAGGTAGACTTGTTTTGAACAACAAATTTCATCAATAAAACTTGGTGAACACTTTCTTTTCTTTTTCACTTGCATCCGTATTGATCATGCATCGAGCTAAGGTGAAAGTTTAAGTAGTGCGACCACGCCTTTCACAGCAGCGTCTGCATGCAGAACTTGATTTCACTTTCAACTTCCAAGAGGTGATGGTAAGTTTTAAGACTCCTGAAAAGTCGGAAGGACGTTTTGACAGTCGAAACTGTTACATACAATACCCTTAATGAGAATGGATTTGAAAATAGGCGACACACCAGCTCTGAGCTCCAAACCAAAGCAGTTTCAAATAAAACTATATATATCCTTACGACAAAACAGCGGTTTCTTGTGTTCATGCAGAGATTACACAGATAAAACACGTACGGTACATTGCTCTATGAAAAGACACACAGTCGAATATGATACAAACAAGGCATTTCAGATGAAAGAACTGACCAACTACAAGACTTTCTAACCAGTCGTTTTGTCATGAAGCCACTCACTACCTTATTTAACCCTAGCTCGATGGATTAAAATATGGATGCAGTACATGTCGTCCCTGAAAAATGGAATAGTTTTAACTTATGTATTCAGGAACGGCGCCACCTTTTCATGTAACGTCAGGCTTGGGTCCTCCTGTAGCACCCTCACCACCGCTGGTGTCAGAGGACTTGGTCTCAGCCTGTCCGCTTCCCTGAGTTTGTTTGAATGGACAGTCCGCTACTAAGTGCTCTTCGGATTTGCAATGATGACATCGTTTTGGCATGGGAGGCTGGGGGCAGTCTTTCGCGTGATGACCCAATTCATCACAATTGTAGCATCTAATACAAAGAGGAACAAATGCAAAAGAACAATTTCAATCTGTTACAGATTCCACGTCGACTTCTTTGACGAAGCATCGAGAGACGGAACAGGGCGTTAATGTGTGCGTCTCTTTTAGTCACATACCGTCGCGAGACGTCGGCTATCGAACCTAAAATTCATGAAGTATGACCTTGATCACCTACCTCTACTACACTCCATCAGACACACCTCAGTCGATAATAACCTAATGCCATAGAGTATCTTTAGTTCCTAGTGGGAACAACGGAAAACAACGGACGTGTATTACTTACTCAAGCATCAGCTCTGGCTGCATTCGTGATACCAACGTCCGCGAACTATCGCTTGGATTTCGACTCAATGTGCGTATAGACTGAAAGCTAGTAAAATTCATGTATGCCGACGTAATCAATTACACTCAGCAGTACTCACCACTTCTTTTCCTTAGACTATGTTTATTCATGCTCTTTTGAGCCAACCATCAGACGTTAAGACAGACTCATAAATATAGAGACCTTGGATCCTTGATGAGACACATCTCTAAGCGTTCGCAGGTGTTTAGGGTTGTAGGACTACGTTAAAAGGCCGTACATACCAACACCTCCTAGGAAAGTTAAGTGGGAAGTGGACCTACAAACACACTACCGACAAAGCATAGGTCCAGGATCGCAGTCAAAGAGGGTATCGAAGGGCGCCGCCCCTGTACATTATTTTTTAACCAATTCGAAGAAAACGACTGTGGGCTAGCGAACTAATGTAATGTGGACGTATCTCAGTCGGTAATGCAGTTTTACAACAATCCAGTTTGAAAGAAAGAAATCTTCCAGCCAATATCGCCAGTTACCACATCATACAACCACTGGCAGATACAACTCCTTTGTTTCAAGGGTCCAATACGTTTGGTACGGGGGGTGGATTAGAGACTAAGGGGTAACTCTCACCCCCCCCCCCCCCCCTGTGAAAAGTACTATAACTGAATGATATTAGATGCGATTTGGTGCGCCAAAGTAGTAACCGTGCGATTGTACCTTTTTTGTTTACACGATACTTCTTGGCCCACCTTTGAGTGAGGTCACGATTCCTGTTAGATACCAAAAGTCTGTCGATTGGTGAGGTACCAGTGATCTCTCAATTAACTGGATTGGCTGATCGGCACTGCTCTTAAAGAGAACTAAGCCTTTTCTCTTGTCCCCCACACGTTGTGTGATATCAGACACCCCACTACTTCAGTTTACATCGATTCTACTCAGTTTTACATCGCTATTACTTAAAATCACGCCCTCCACAAATTTTCTTCATCCTCTTTGCGTTCCATAGACACCATATTGGTTAACCCAAAACACTACTTCCTGGTGGTTTAACAGGGACGAACTGTTTCGCCAATCCAGGTAAATTAGAGATCAGTGATTAGGTACACTGCACAAGAGCCCAGGGGCACTATGGTTCCTTGCGTGAAGATTTCACCTGCAGTGTTTTAGTCTTAACCAAGATTAAACCATGATTTATCACATCTCCTAAAAATTTGGGCCCTACGTTGTCCCGAAGAATGCTGATCAGTCAAAAGTACTCCACTACCATCTGGAAAACTGTCAACTTTGTAACATATAATCTGTAGAAAAACTATCGCTTTGCACAATGTAATAATTTATGGAAAATATGGCCCATATGAAGTAGGACCCACAAATGTTGAATATTGCCAAGTTTTCCACTACCACAATGCTAATTTGACAAACCTTCCACATTTTAAGGCAAAATTTGCAGAACAGAGACATTTTGCATGATTTCATAAAATGGTCCATGTGGAACATACGGCATCACGAGTATCACGAAGGCACCACTGCCATAGAAGTAATGTGACATAATCTCAATTTACAATCATGCAATCAGTAGGAGAACGACCATTTGGCATACTTGCAATTTAGACTTCACTTCATGGCCCCACATGTGACCTGTGATGACATTCATCAGACTTTCCCCTATTGAGCTAGCGCATACCCAAACAAGTGTCACTGACACACACACACTATAAACATTCACATTCACTTTGTTTTCCATTCATTCCGAGGACCTCGTTGAGCTTTCTTTTGTTTTTTCTTCCTCAACTCTAACCATAACAATAGACTGTCTATTGTTAATCTTGAGAGGAATGGAGACATCTTTTGAATTTTCTACCGAGGACCTGAAATCTATTGTTTCGGTCCTCGATCCCACCCGAAAACAAAGGCACATACACACCAGCCTGATTGCATGGGTTTCTTTCCTGACGCAAGAAACCAAAAACTGGATCGCAGCAAACATGAGATCAGGCAGAGCAAATGATGATACATTGTTCGTACTTTTCTTAAACTCGACAAGTGTTTCGAACATCCCCCCTATCCACAAACGTTCATTTTTCGGGGGTGTTTGACTTTTTCGAATGGACACACTTATACAAATGTACCCCACCTTTTTTCGTGACCTGAAACTTCAACTGTCATTCCATAAAATTCAGTCTTACTAGGAGTGGGTCATGTGTCCACACTCTTTCGTGAGTGAAGTTCACCGAAGTCTAGAGAGTAGTTGGCATTACCTGTTGGCACGCCTTCTGTGTTTAGGTTTTGGTCTCCGCTTGCTGCCTTGACAATACGCCCCACCTGGACCCGTCACAGTTTCGGCTTCTCTCCCTTTCGCAGACGACTTAACCTTGTACTCTACTCGCTCGGTATCGTCCAGACTTCGAAAGCCCGCCATTTTTATGCTACTCTACAACAAGAAAGACATAATCGATAATTAGGCTTTCACTTTATGAAAACTATGAGAGGATTATGACATAGAAAGATGTTAAAGGAGGATAGGCAGTTGTAACATGCGTTTTACATACCATTTTCTTTATCCAAATCGGGCTTAAGCATATTTCCATAAAACAATGTGGTAAAATATGATCTGCCAATGACAATTTCTGTCAAAAAGAGCCTCAGTAGGAGAAAAAAATCTTATTTCGACGATCCATAGATAATATTCGTAAGTACGTGTTTATACCTCTTCGTAGCTTTTCTGTTCTGTTTTTAGGTGGAGATCATGGTTGTCTATACCTGCAGAGTTATGTGTAATATCGATGACCTTTGTCCAAACAACATGACTTATTAAATATATTATTACATTTATTATCTATGGGACGTGATGGTCAACATCGCAAAAATTAAATAAAATCATGTTTTTTCTCTCTCTCTCTCTCTCTCTCTCTCTCTCTCTCTCTCTCTCTCAACTGGGGCACTTTCCGACAACTTTGTGATGGACAGATCATGATATACCACAAATGTGTTAAAGAGATATGGTTACAAGCGATTGTTAAGTAGTTGTGTGAAATGTATGTCACCACTCACCTATCCATCCTAAGAATACTTGCTACAATACTTGCTACAATACCTGCTACAATACTTGTTACAATACTTGTTACAATACTTGCTACAATACTTGTTACAATAATGATATTGCAATTCGCGTAATCGGAGGGAACGATCTAGCTTCCAAAATCTAAACCTTTTAGAATGGTATACGCGATCCAGTCTTTCTGCACAAATCAACCAGAAATCGACTAACTTTGAGATTCCTTGCCAATATTCATGGAAGACAAAGGGAAATACCAACCAATTGTTAAGTTCAAACACCTTACTCTTCGCAACGTAACAGGTCTACAAGGTTACGACTTATGAGCTCTACTGACCTCACATTACCTTTGACCGCCATAAAAACAGAGATCATCAGGTTATCAAGAGCTACCAATGTTAACAGTTGCAAGATCCAGTTACATTCAGTAGCTGCCAGAAATCGGTATGTTCCTTGCTGGTTTTTCATACTTTAACTTCTGGTGACCTCAAATGACCTTTTACCTCCTTGAAAAAAGT
Organism: Stichopus chloronotus; assembly: GCA_021234535.1. Lineage (NCBI taxonomy): Eukaryota > Metazoa > Echinodermata > Holothuroidea > Aspidochirotida > Stichopodidae > Stichopus > Stichopus chloronotus. Next base: position 16,398,521 of record CM037845.1, on the reverse strand, counting down.
TCAAGCTACATCCAGTTCCTGAGATAACTCAGTTAGTAGGTTTTCATAGTTTATTAATATGGTAACCCTAAATGACGTTTGAACTCTATGAAAGACAATAGAGAGAATATCTAACTATAATGAAGTACCAATGCTAACAGATTCAACTTGTAACAACATTCAGTAGTTGAGATATCTTCCATTATAAGTATTCACACTTTAAGCTCTGGTGGCCTAGAGCTTTGACCTCCATGAAAAATAATAGGGATCATCGACTCATTATGAACTACCAAAACACACCACCCTTGACGGCGGGCACCTTTCTTTTTTGAGACATCGTGATTACAAGCTAAGGTGTCACATACACACACATACCATATACATACATACATACACACAATATTTCGTTACCTGCCAATTCCAAGGAATCAAAACTAGTCAAAGACTGCACCTTTTGTTTCTAAGTACTTTTTACTTCGAAAAATTTTCCAGAGGAAGGGATGGCCCTCAATTCCTACCTACACGAGGAGGAAATGGACACTCCACAAAATTTGACGCAACCCACCCCTCCACCCTCTCCCAACACCAAGACCCATCGAACTATACGCACGCCATTGCACACAAGACATGCATTAAAACAACAGAAATTTAATGAACTGCTTGCCATTTGAAGAATGACCGGGAAATAAAGATTTGCAAGACCAAAACTACGAGGCTCGTACAGAAAAGGTTGATGGGCGTGCATACACGAGACTAGGCTGAACGTGAGCCATAGATCCATAGACCGACCTATGCAGACCACAGAGGTTTCAAGATTAAGAGAAAATTGCTTGAACTATGACTTTTTCAAACAAGAATCAAGAATACCATGACTCCACGTCAAGTTGGGTTGTTTAGGTTGTCATAATGTGTGAATGTGTTAGTATGTAGGTACCATGGCATTGACCTTAATAGGCGGACTCGGCGCGGTGTGGACCTAAATAGGTAACCATCTAAAACTACGGCGATTCCTACCGGTGAGGTCACGTATTCCCCCAGGTGGCAAGGCTCGTCTCGCACCACTCACTACCTTACATTTAATTCATTATGATCGCTCTAATTCCGTTGCTCTCTGCCCCAAACATTCTCCTTTTCGCCGCAACCTAAAGCGTAGTACGTTCTAACGCTGAGACAGTGGCGCTATTTTGAAACTCCGTATTTACCTTATTGTAACTCCTCTCGTCAGTTTATCGTATAGCCTTTACCCATAATCTTCCTACAAGGTCTGCAAGCCTCTCTCGGTGCCTCACAAAATGCACGGGAATCGTTTTCGCCTAACACAACGAGAGACAGCGTCAAAATCGCGACGTCCAATCAGATGACTAATGCGATGCACCTCAGTCAGTTCTTTGCAAAGTGCGACTAAAAATGATTTTTTTTCCCTTTCGTTTAGCCACGAAATGGAAAGATCTCGCAGATGATTTACTAGAGTTTTCGGGGAAGGCCTCACTTAGTCTAGACGTTAGAGGCTTATCGTTGAATCATCGTCATCCACAGTTCAGCTTTTGCAGAAATGCTCACAAGGTATACGGACGACAGATGAGAATAATATATAGAACATAGGTATATAAAGTGGAACGCTATCATAGGTCTAACTTCAACCTAACATAGACGGATTAGCAACTCAAACACTTCAGCCCTCTTTATTCAATCCTTCGAAACTACTACTACTACTATATCATGACGAAATGCCTGCTTCACTGACGATTTATAGAATGTATGAAGTACAGTAAACGTACTCACAATGTATACATATAATGTTAAGGAGGTACACCGTAAACATCCTAAAGTAGCTCAATGAACGCCATTATTCCAGAAGAGGCGCGAGTGTCTAGAGATAAAACACAAATGCTCGATGATTCGTGTGTTTCACGAATAAAAGAACGGGACTCATCATACGTCTTCAAACCCAAATCACACCTGCATATTATTAACAAGCCGTGTAAGTCTCTGTCTTGCTAATGTGTAGGCTATAATGAACATTTTACGGTCCACATGAAATCGGGTCCAATTCTCATAATGCTACAAGGGACTGGGGGGGGGGAACGATCGTTCACAAATTGACAGACCCCCCACTAAACTCCCCCTCAACTCACTGACGACGTGGCGACGGGCGGAAGTTACTGGCGGTGCTGCAAGAGTGAAAGGGCGCCTGTGACGCCTGTTACTACAAATCACCTTTACTCGTCAGAAAGACACACAATATTTAGAAGCTTGTACCAGCGTTCCTGTCCCATTTTCTGATACAACGACTGTCTCTCCAAGAGTTCTCATGAATTGAGACCCTCAGGATTCGTTACGTCACTTCCTCCTTTCAGTTCACCGTATTAATCACTGTAAATCAACGAAGTTGTCACTAACAGTTCACAGGTACACACAGCCTGTGACACTACACAGTGCATGCAGCGTAACGCTAGGCTCGGGTGTTCGTGAGACTATCCGTTGTAATTAAGAATTATTTACCAATCTTTAAAGTAATAAGAAAAAACTTATTTTTTTATTATTTTTTTTTTTTGTTGCTGACACAAGTTTGCTCTAAAAAAGGCACATTTTGCGTCACCAACCACCGTTCATACTATTTAAGCAGAAGGGACTATTTGTATGATGTTAATCATTGATTCTATCAAAGCAGGATGTGCTGTTTCTCCCGAGTTTTCAAAAGCACACCAACGTTATGGCTATGCTTCCAACAGTTGTAAAATGCTATAGAAACTATCATACCGAGGTCTGTTTGTCCAAAATTTTCAAAAGAAAGTCGTTTGCATAGGAGTTTCGTTGTACGGTAGGTTATTTTCAGTGAAGTACATCCATCACAGGGCCCGGTTCCGCTAATTTCTTAGCCGAAAAAATTAAATCACTCTTCTTTCTACCGTGGTTAATACTCTAACGAATGAAATTTCTCTTGAAAGAAACGTGGCATAGGTGCTGTTTTTCAGCCAGGTATCAAATGGAAGAGAATGAGAGAAGATTAAAGACAAAGGATATTTTTGACATTCAAACAGCACATCCTGCTTTAACTGTATGGAACACCATTTCACGGAGACTGATTACAATGTTCTGTTTTTATTAAGAACCTAAAACAGTGTTATGACACACTTGAAAGAAAATATGCAAACAGTGCGGCATCGACTATACTGTTTAATTCTGCTAAGTAACAATTACAAACGACATTAGGCCACATAAGCAAACATCCCCAAAACATAAGGCCCAAAAACTACCTGTACCACAGGTTAATACATCAGTCAAGGACACTGGGTGAATCACATTCCTGCTTCACCTCTTTGATACTTAGGCACGGTTTAAATTTTTAATGGGAATGGAGGAGGGGGTGAGGGGAGATTCCTTCGCAGTTACATCGTCCGATATTCTATTGTGTTTGAACAAGAGAGGCTTTCATTGAACATGTGTGGGAATGGGTGAGCGCCGGTACCATAATCGCCCAAGGGGTGGGGACGGGCGAATCACTGTCACGGAATCTCTATATGCATCCCCTCCCCCCCTCCAAAAAAAAATATATATATATCAGAACAAGCGTTTTACGAGAAGAAAAAGATTGCCAAAGATTTACTAAATCGATGAGTCACTTGTTTCACGGCTGTGTCTTTCGGTAGCGACCCGTCACATTCCCCCTGTAAGTTTTCAATTCTCTTTAAGGGGAACCAAATGGGGGAAAGGGGCTCCAGCTCAAGAGGAATAGTTTACGCCGATAAAACTATATAAACGTCTCAATATCGTTGGCTGCCTTTTAAGAGGGAAGCGGGAATAGGGTTGGATCACACTGAGTGATATATAGGAGCTGCCCTCAGTGAATGAATCAGAAAGTTGGTGTTCTTTATTACAGTAAACCTCTGTGTACATCCCTATATCTACGCATTTACCTGTGGTACGTGTTGAGTGACACCAAGGAGCTAAAGAGAGTCTTTATAGAAGTAAGGTACTTTTGAAATATGTTTAAAAAAAAAATCGGTAGGGCCAGAGATAAAGATGGATGGTTAATTAAGCCATGAGTCATAAGCTTTGCAATCCTCCCCTCTCTACCGAATAAATGAGACCCTGCGAAATGCCTCTAAATTTTCTCTGAAGTGTTCAATAGTGACGGTCCATTTTCTACTTTTCGTGTCTGGACATTAGATTATACCATTCGTTTTTGTCTATTCCTTTTCTATACCGTTCGTTCTTTCGTACGTTCGTTCGTTTTTGTTGTTTTTGCATATTTTTCCTTTTTCTGTGGCACTAAAATAATTAATACAGTAGCGTGAATTGAAGGTCTTAAAATGTTGTTTTGATTGGCTTATGGTCTCGTAATGTTCCAGTTACAAAGCTGAGAGCTTTTGGGAATTCTGGGAAAGTTACATGGAACGCCGAAAGGACAAGCTTACGTTGATGTCTAAACTTACATTGATGTCTTAATTTCTTATGTTTGTGTGTAAACTTACGTTGATGTTTAAATATACGTTTTACAGACATCAACGTGAGCTTAAACATTATCGTAAACTCAGATATCAAAGTAAGTGTAGACATAAGCATAACCTTCCCTTTTTGCGTTCCATATTTTAACAGCTACCCACACACCCTGCTGTAAATGTCCATGCAATATGTTCAAGTAAGTGAAATAACTCCAGTTTCTATTCAAGTGATGACACCGAGTAACTGGTAACTGTCCTTCCCCTTTCATGCAACGCCTAAATGATCCCAACTCTCCCACCGTGACGTCACTGTAGAAAAAATAACTCCATTACTCTATGGCAGACCTTGAGAGTCTATGGTACGATACAAAGGAGACTGAGATTAGCAAACAGTCGGCAATATTTATGGTACCCTACCATGCACTTTTTAGTTAAAACAGATTTGTATGATTTTTCATGTCTGAAGCTCCTTTCGTATCGCCTTATTTTTTTTTGTCCTTTTACGTCTTCAGCATTCAGCTCACGTGGAAATGCCAGATTAAATTGTCGACTTCAAGAAGCGCCTTGTTATGCACACTTACAATTTGTCACGGATCCATTAAATTCCCCGTAGCAGCTCGTATCACTTCCTTCAACCTTTACCACTCTTTTTTTTACAAGCAAGGAATAGCGCAACAGGCTACCAAGTTTTATACATTTAACCCCTGACCTCATAAGGTCAAAGGGTCTTCACTAAATTATTTCCGGTCAGTATCCGCTTTTATGGGCCTTTCAATTGCAGTGCCTTCAGTCAGCGATGGGTGGTATGGTTGTTGCTACGGCGTAGTGGATGATTTACCAAAGGTACCTAAGTATAAACGCCGCAGGCTACGAAGAGATTTTGTGATTTGTTAGTTTCCAGGGTCTAGTTCTGCGCGTTAATCCAGCCCCGCGATACCTCATATGTACCTTCGGGAATCAAGCGACCGTTTAGGATAAAAGCTTAGGCCTCGAGCCAGGTGTCTATATATAGTGCATGGTCTTACATACTTTCGACTTGCTACGAAGCTACACCACATTCTTTTACGAAGTCCTGTAGACCGTAATACCACCTCGAGTTACTACGTAGGCGTCAATTTATAATCGGGTAACAGGTTTGAACGCATTGCTTTGAGTGATGTCATGCAGAGGATAAATGCGGCACTTCCTTTCATGTCCCTTGTACATAATACCCTGGTATATTAATTTGTTGTCCCTAAAAAGTATATCATTTTATTATTTTTTTTCTTTATGTAGGTTCATAATTCTTTTCATTTTCTCTCATTGTTGTCATGGGACAAAGCTTGTAATTGCACCCTGAAAAGAAAGTTGTCGAATCTGTTTGTTTAGTATCAGTGTTGCCTTACACTGATAAGTCAAATATAGAGTCTCTGAGCTGAAGAATTTGGTGGGAAGTGACCCGAGGAAATTTCATTGTCCGATACAAAATCTGATGGAAACCAAAATATGTCACTCGGGCAGGTGTAAGGATTATGAACTGAACGTTTGCTTTGAATAACTTAAAAAGGGATCGGAAGTGTTTTCCAGTGGAGTAATAATAGCATCTACAGACGTGGTTATCGCTCGTTGGGTCGTATATAGATGTAGCAGGCGTTGAGTGAACTATGAAAAGATTACTGATGGTATCGTATGGGTTGGTGAGTTAGAACGATAGGCCGGCCGCCTGCAACAGGAAATCTTTCAATGGTACACACCAGGTTAGCCTACATATAATGTGATTTAACCTTGCTATATATATATATATATATATATATATATATATATATATATATATATATATATATATATATATATATATATATATATAAGAGGAAGTATCTTAGCCTTCCCAGTAGGAGAATATCACTCGAAAACGAAACACTTTCATAACGCTTTATAAACTGTTGAACAAGCTTGACGAGTGGAAGTCTGTGAAGTTCTGCGTTTGATTGCAACATGACAAGATGAGTCGCATTATCCTTCGTACATGCATGTAACTTAGGTGACGGTAGTGATGCATGGCAGTGATATGGTAGTGGTTTGGACAGGCAAATCTTGCGGTGATGTGAAAAACAATTTTTTAGTCGTTATAATCAGTCGGTCACAACGAAGTAAACTTGTTACACCGCTGACAGGCAACTCTAGCACACATTAGAACTCCTTTCCGTCAATGAGATAGGTTGCACTATGTTTAGCGGACACTTAGTGATCAGTTGGCACACCTGATGTTACTACTACCACACCACCTTCCTTGAAATTTCGCAAACATAAGTTTTGGGTCAACATATATAGATTACGTTAAAAAAAAATTTTTGAGTGACGGACACTGGTATCAGTCTATCAACGAATCATTTTGCATATACGAAAATAAATGAACCCGTGGACCTGAACCAATGGTGAACTTTTGACTTTGCAAGCGTAGTCATAGCATAACTGGAACGCCTGCTCAAACTTTGAAATGTAACGCAGCCACTGTAGTAAGAGAAACATGCTAAAGAAGGGAAGCGGTTTCTTTTAACTGGTAGTACGCGAGCACATGCACTGAAGTTTAAAGGTTTAAGTCAAATAACATCTCTTTTTTTCGTCTCACAGCATACAATGTTGGGAAACCCAAACGGAAGTAATGACGTATCACCTCAGCAAATCCCCTCACAACTCAATGACTACCGTCGCAACAGCACCATCTCCTGTATACCTTTACACTTTGTGTTTGGTTGTATTGCCGATGGCTCCTTTAAGATCTTGACAACCCCAACCTCCCTCCCTCACCAAAAACAAAAATCTTCCCCCTTCCCAGTTAATCGGATCGACGTTAATGCTAACATGAAAGCCTAGGCGTTGTCATTTATTGATAAATGATTCATCTACGGGCCTATATGCCACCGATGTTCGACCATCAACGGCTTCTTATACATCCATTAGCGAATTGTGTGAAACTAATTCCGCGACTGCACCACTCAACAAACAAAACATAACGAACTCGCCAAACCACATTGCAACGCCACTGCTTTCGAAAGACTTTGAGGGGGAAAAGGCGATGAGTGGTCAACAAGTGAGCGGAGTATGATTTTCTGTGGATACAAGATGGTCTAGCGCACGAAGTAGAAATGCGATCTTAGTACTCCCAAGTGCCATTATAGCGTGCCCTTTTACAGTGGTAATTGTAGTTAGTAGATGGGCGAACGTCACTCAGGAAGGCTGTTCAGAAATTAAGTCTACAACTGGGCTACGGAAAAGTCGAAGCAACAAAAACGAGTGAGAGCATTGTTTAAATAGCAAGAGAAAGTCTCTTGACATAACAGGCTTAACGGTGGGGATTCCTGCATGGTAGGAGAAATTATGAAAGGTAACAGCCACTGCCTTTATCACGGACAGTTTTGTTGTGACGTTTAAAGCAATAGAATCAAGTTATGGAATACGGTATGGGCTAGTTCTTTGGTCGAAAGTATGTTCGCCTTCTTATTCACTTTTTTTTTTTTTAATTTGTTGCTTCCTGTTGTGCATTCCATTATTTTGCTTCAAAACTTTTGTTTTTATCTGGTGATTGTTTCTTTTTTGGTAAGCTATGACTAATGTTTACCTGATACCCCTTTTCACTCACTACGCTGACACTTTTTTTTTCCAACAGAAGCAGTGATTAGGGTCAAACATTTTTAGGTCTAAGTTTTCGTCTTCTTTTTTTCAAACTTCTTGATGAGACTTTCATTTTGGTGGTTGCGTACAAGCCCAACTCTAATTCAGGAGCTGTTGGTGGGCATAGGATTTAAAAATGTTATCTTTATGACCCCTTCACTTTTCAACTCCAGCTGAATCGCTTCACAGTTCACACATAGCTTGTTTTGGGGCTTTGTGCCACTTTGGACTGTTCGAGAAAATCTCGGGGAAATGGCATACCATAAGTCCCAGGCGAGTGATTCAGGATTTGACAACTATGTAATCTATAAACTAGAGACTTGCTCGAGCACGCAGTAAACCGCGTATCCGAATCTGTCCTCAACGGCAAGGAAGTGGCTCCTTTCACCGGCAAAAGTTCGAGAACGGGAAAAATATTGATTCGACCACAAGCAGTATTGACTCACCGATGGGAGTTCACGCCACATACTTTCGTCCACACCAAGACATGAATTTGGCTTATGACGGCCCAGATAACCACCTATAAATTAGTGAATTGACCTAAAAAAAATTATCAACTTGTATGGATATTCTGGCCATTCCGATCAAACCGGGTTCGGAAAAAAAAAGAAAAGACGCGTGCTAGCCCCCGAAGCTATTACAAGTTCACCTGGCGTTTTCATTTGGGTTTAATGAATATAACATTTGATGAAATATTTAACGGTAGTTTCCACTTAAGTAAACTCATTTGTAAATCAGAACTTACAAACGACATGCCTTTCAAGAAAGCTGTTCACCACTCGCAAATTAAGCTGGTGAAAGCGGTTTGTAAGGTAAACAACTGAGTCCGTGTGTTATTTACTTACATGCGGAACCACTGCGCGATGGAAGAAGAATTGTATGGAAAGTCAGGGAAGGATTCAGCCAATTACAATAGCCTCTGAAATGATAACAAGCCTCCTTTGGTACAAGAGGTAATGTATGAGGTCTCAGTCCCGTGCTATCATATATCTATGTGCATCGAATGAAGAGCTCATGGAGTGTCTATGTACGTATACATGTAGGCTATGTATGTATGTATGTATGTATGTATGTATGTATGTATGTATGTATGTATGTATGTATGTATGTATGTATGTATGTATGTATGTATGTATGTATGTATGTATGTATGTATGTATGTATGTATGTATGTATGTATGTATGTATGTATGTATGTATGTATGTATGTATGTGCATAGTTACACACCCACACCCTCCCGCTATTTTTCAACGGCTATTCTTCACCATTTTGACGACCTCCATAAATTGTGAAAGTCACAGAGAAAGTCATAACTACGCAGGTTTGGCGACTTGTTGGGCATTCCCAAGATAAAAACGTATATGATAATTTAGGATGGGAATACTGAGATCAGACAACACACCAACACGAGCAGTGGTAGAAGCAACATGAAACTCATCTCCCTCCGACTCAATATCGACTGTATTGTACTGTCCAATTCCAAGCCAATTGCAGGGTTTCATACTACAGCACTGACACCAAGTCGACAGGTGAACGAACCATCGTAATCGTTCAAATTCCAATCTGAGTTGGTCAACGAATTTAAATGGCAAAGAGAGGTGTTGTCCCATTTTCCTCGAACAAAATAGTAACCAGCAGGATGACTTTTTAGGGAAAAAACTGCAAACGTGGGTGAAGAGCAATTAAAGAGAAGTGCCGTGACGGTAAATATAACGACTGTGCTTATTTGCGAGGATTGCATTTGCAAATTTCATTCGGCAAATGAATTCGATGTTTGTATGTCGGAGAGGAAGTACGCTAATAAGCTAAGAAGGAACATCTGAGACCTCTCAAAACCATCCTGAAGTTCGCATACCTAGTTCTTTTTTCCTCCATCTTCATTTTTGGCTGTTGAGTTTTTTATACCAACTCAGCCTCGGGTGGGGGAGGGGATTTAATGTGACCGCTAAATCAACATAAAACCAAAATATGGGTTTCCGTCATATCTTTTCAACATCAGTTGGATGCGAGATATCGACCTAACGAAGTTGCCAACGATCTCGGAATAAGTCGACTTTAAAGTGAACTCTTTTTTTCTTTTGAACGGTCACCTTGCAAAGTGGGCCCGAGCTGCTGCGCCCAACTGTACGATCGTTGAATACCTATTTACAGGGCCACTTAAGCCTAATCTTGCTCTCACCTAATCTGTAACAATAACAGCCCTGAGTCTAAATACTGAGTTGCTACTATTAAATCAAGCACTAATTTCAGCAGAACTGTTTCCTGTGGTAAAATGTACAAGACTTCCGTGAGAATACCCATGACGAAAGTTTCAATGATATTACATAAATACCTGGTGAACAAAAACATCTCCACTGCCATCATCTGGAGTGATGAATCCGTAACCCTTGTTGACGTTAAACCATTTGACACTACCCGTATATACAACGCCCTCGACCGGTTCCGCGGCTTCAGCACCCGCTTTGGGAGTCTCCTCCCCTTCTTCTTCACTCGCCTCGCCACTCTTGGCTGGTTTTCCCTTCTCCTCACCCCCCTCAACTTTCTCTTGCCCCTTGACACTCCGCCTAGCTCCATCTGCAATGGAAGGAAAACGATGTGGAAATATTATCAAAAATGTTGTTTGAGGTAAACGAAGCGTTAAAAATTCTGCTTGCTAGGGGTTGTGATGAATTCGTTGATGCATCCACCAACTTAATTTCGGCTTCTGAATACGATAAACAGATTCATGAAAAACATGTACAATGAGAAAAAATAATCTCATGGAAATTCAGTAGCATTAGATAACTGTAAAAGATCGCAGAGAGACTGCTAGATGTGTCCAAAACTAAGTGATGGAGTATGTGAAGGTAGAGAACCCCCATGGAAAGTCGGGATTGCTCATGCATCTCAATGACTCCATCTGGAAAATGGGCTGACCATTATAGCGAACATTAACATACTGTTTGTTTGATTCATATATCTCCGTTTTTCATTTCTATGAGGTTGCGACTACCGTTCGTTGGTTTGAATCCTACAGAGATTTTTTTCAAGTAACGTCATTCCCTTTCAATTTGGCATAGGCCTACTGATCGTCACTGCACATGCGCCGAACGTGTATTATCGATACGCGCGCACGACTACGCTTTAATGACAGTTGTCGTGCAATGTACGCCTGGCCGTCAATAGAGAGACGTCGGTGAACATACTATATAGCAATGCTAGTTACGTATTCAACATTATTAAAATGTGGCCTGATTTGAATAAAGACCAACGAATGCACTTTCCATGGAATGTAAATAAAAGCAGGCGAAATATCAAAATGATTTGCTAATTGCGACGAGTGGCGTGGCAAAGTAAATCGGATAAATTCATAAAACTTCATTCTAAGCAAGAGTGGGACGCGATGTTGTCGTAGCTATCTAGCTACAGTAATGCCCTATAGGGCCGCCACGACGAAGAGAACCCGGTGACCTTGTCGGTCACAGAAATGTGGCCAAACCACTCTGTTCTAACATACCACTATGGAACTACAGTTGAACATGTTAAAAACCTCGATTGCTGTGAATTTTCGTGTATGAAATATCCCAAATATAGAAAAATATCCATCTCAGTCACATCTTACTCGTCTAGAAATAGAGTTTCATGTGGAAATTCCAAACCCTCAACTGAAAATATGTGGCTCATTCACCTGTATATTTATCCATGTGTTGTTCGTGTATCAGTTATGTGTATTAGTACATAAGCTAACTTAAAAGTTTTAAATAAAGGTAATAAGAGATTGGTACTGTAGCTTCTTGGCCAATTCCATTTCTCGACGGCAAAGCTTGAGGAAGAAAGCATATCGTAGATGTGCAGATGGAAAATATTGTATGACACATAGTCTAAATATTACCACCAAGAAGCGAAATGGATCATACTGCTCCGTTCACTGGAGAAGGGGGGGGGGGGGATTCCTTTACAAATGGACGTTAGCTATAGTACTAGGGCAATGATGACAGCGTCACCAAATGATGAAGGCCCAGCTAAAGACCTGTGTGAACATATGAACGTAGACGGCTTTAGTGGATGTTTAGATGAATGGGTCGGTGATAGGAGAGGGGTGATCAATGCTCACAAAGTGAAGGAAAACGAAACTGTACTAAATACGAAATAAGCAAACCATATATTGTCGGATTTCAAAGTTCAATCATGCCTGTTATCTATTATCGTCACCTTTAGCAAACTATGACCTTGACCGCCATATTTTGGTAGCCTACAACGAATGGGTAACTGAAACGGCTTGACAACTAAACCGCTGTTGTAATAAATGAAATAAAGGCATATTTTTGTACTCTTCTAAGTACATGAGTTATATTACATTTGACTGATCATCTTGAAGCCTGATTTTACTTCGAAACACAAATCTAACGGCGCGTCAAATTTGCTACCAATTTAAGGATGCCCTCAAGCCAATGCTTTCTGGTGCATCCAATTTAGTGCGAATCACATTCAAGAACTTTCCCAAACGAACTTTCTTTTGGAAGTTGTCAAACATCTCCGGTCAGTCCTACCTAAGAAAAAAGGGGTCAGAACCGACTAAGTCTTGGATACCAATGAGGAAAAATTTAAGACCAAAACTGTGCTACAATAGTACGGTAGTGAATTTGGTTGGAATCGTATATGACGCAGCAGAAATGTTCCATCCTTTAGAATACTTTCAGTCATTTAAGTCTGTTGAGTTATCAAGGTATGAAGCTATCCTACATTGTCACACTACACGATAGGAATAGCAAAAACACCGACTCCTCCTTCAAGTCGACTTAAGGACACAGAAAGCGAAAAAATAAGCAAATGAAAATGCATCATAATTACCTTGAAAGTGCCAACAAAGCATTCCACAATGTCTTCCATTGAAGGGAGATATGGAACAAAAAGTCGCGAAATCGAAATGAGATGCAATTTTTTTGCGCGCGCGCGCAGCAAGCGATGCATACCTTACGACTTTTACTTATGTTTATAGTGAGGTCTTTAAGGGTATGCACTTTTTTCAGACACCGAAAACGAGTCTTGGATGTTCTTTTTTACGTTCGGAGTTGGGATGAGAAGAATGTGGTTGTGCAGAGACGAGGGGATGCATCTAGCATTATGTTGAATAAGATCTCGATTGATTTAACCGTTCTGTACCTTTACATGATATGTGAACGTCCTCAGATGATCGAATATGTACCAGTGGTTTCCATGGTACCCGGTGTTGCGTTAACCTTGTGGAGAAATACAAGAAAATGGTTTCTTCTTTGTGACCAGGTGACAAGAACTCCCACCTTTTTCTAATCTTCTAAAGGATTGTACAGAGTACCGCTGTGATGGTTCACAGAGATCAACGTTTATATGACTAAAGAGATCTTTGACGCCAATAGAAATACAACACGGATTTGATTTGTGTCACATTCAACGCAATCCCCTCCTTCGTTGTATTTTATCGCCCTTGTAAAGACAACTAGTAAATAGTTTATACAGGGAAAGGGAGAAGGCTGGGAAATAATTTGGATTTACTATAGGATGAATAAAAGTGATTGGTATATGGCGACGTATTTGGTACCACAGGTCACACGGTAGCAAATCGTAACCTAATTGAACGATGCAACGTTTTGACATGGCGACTTTTCTATCCTTCCCTCTGTTTTCCTATGCACTGAGGATTCTTTTTTCTTTTTTTTTGTCTTGCAAAGCGTATCGATTGCCAAAACGTAGAATTGGTCGAACTACAACGTTGACTATTTCATTTAGAAGGCTTCCCTAAAATGACCGCGGATGAGTTCTTCTACGTCGGTATGACACTACAGTATGACAACTTGTATAGCCGGTGGACTGCCGTTTTTAGGAGATATTTGTTACACCGCACGGAAGGTTGTGGAATTGTTACTGGATCGAAGAACTTCTCTCAGTGAAACAGTTAAGCTGCCAACAAAAAAAAAAACACGGAGGGCTGGTTGTGCGAGTAGAGGGAGTCATTCGATTTTTTTTTTGTTGTTGTTTTTTTTTTGACTTAGTGTTAGTAACATAGGTTTGGATTCATCTCAGCATCCTGCCCCAAGAAGAGCAATGAACAAGTGACTTCATCGCAATAGGTATCCTACCAACACCTGCGCACAATACTGGTTTTGATAGCTGGTTGAATTGAAGGAAGAGGTAACACCTACTTAATCAAACTGAAGTACAAAAGCTCGAAGTTTCCCTAAGGCAATACACAAATGACAAACGAAATGTCTCTACAGGCAGAATAATTGAATATTCGTGACAATAAATCTGCAGAGTAACTACTTGTGATATTTCTTTTCATTCTCGTGGCTGGAATATTTTTTTTCTTCCACCGTCATTTGGGTCTCGGAGGTTCTTTATCCTGGAATTCCCCCTCCTACGACTCTTTTGGTACTACGTAACTATGGTTCGGAAACGAAGACCATCAATAACGGGTCTCCTCCTGTCTTTCAACAAACTTCCTTGACAGTGTGTACTGTAAAATCTCGTCTCCACGGTCCATGTGGTTACTCGACAATATGGTGGCGAGTGTGTAGGTTTCAAAACTGCAATTTGCAACTTCAAGAACTTATGTCGATCAGCAAGGCTAAAATCATTTAATGGAGGTTCCTTGATACCTGGCGGATACCCTGACTGGAAAATAGACGTAACAACGGATTTTGTGTTGTATTGGCATGTTTTAACTGTAAGTGTTTTCGTTCTTTCCCTTTGTCTCCTTGAGACATTTTGGTCAGAAAATTCAAACAAATTTGTGGTGTTGGGGCATGTCGACCTGTGGATGAATCAAGAGTTGGGATGAAGAAAATGGGCCTACATTCCACATTGGCCCTTCAAATGCAGGGGAACCGTTACATGACACGAAACGTGATTTTCTTTCCGTTTCCAGTTTGCCAACAGTAATCTGATACTATACGATACCACTGCACGATGCAAAAGCTGAACGTAATTTGGGTGTTTATGTGTTACATCCTACCCTCTGCTCCTAGCATCACTTGGAATTTGGACTTCTATATCAGAGTTACAAATTTGGTGAGTAAGGAATCTGAATGACTTTCATAAACCCTGTTTAACCACATTTCTAACAAATTATAACAGTTGAAGAAGTAAATTTTTGCAACAGTTTAGCTTTGGCTGGAGAATGGAAGGAATATTCATATAATTTTCTTTACTCTGTTCAGCCCATGAGTGTTACATGGTGTAGCTTCTAGCTTAGAGGAGATATAAACTATTGCCATGTTTCATATGATCCACATAATTTCTTGAAGTCTTGGATTCACTTTCTTTACGTTTTGCAGTGGCCTGTTTCAGGTCTTGAAAAATAATTGAATAATCAACTAATAGTAATAACACGTTAACAACACATGATTTCCAGGGATTGGCAACTGAAGAAAATTGATATTTCATAAAATTAGGAATATCTCTCTCCCTCTTTACTGGTAAAAACCATATCTCAACAGCATGTTCTTTTTGAAAATTATAGAAGTTTAGAGAATTACGTACTTCAGAATGGTACATTATCCTATGGGAAATTTGTGATGTCACACAGGAACAACTGCTTTAATACATATTCTTTGTGTATCTTTATCTGAACTACGACAGTCTCAGTAGTCTGAGATTGTGGGACCTTGTCTTTGACAGTATTTCAAGGTAAATCTACAATATATTTATTTTAAATTATTACTGGTGTCATATTTCAGAGTTAAATAAGCGCTTTAATTGAAAAACAAATACACACAGGGAAGAATTCTTGCAATATCTTGCCCCTGTTACGTGGCATTTTCGTGACCTTGAGGAAACTGGAGATTTCTGTTGACCAGAGAAGTCTTTCCTCGAACAGCAATATCTTGAGTTACTCACAAGATGACTGACACAGAGTTTCTCACAGATAACAATTCAGTGTTTTGTTGCTCAACAATATTTTGTTCAGCCAAACTTTTCAAACTTCAAATGATGCATCTTACATTGTTCAATGTTCATCACATGCATATTTTTTTGAAGAGATGAAGCTTTTGCAGATGTTTATTGATGAGACTGACTGGTTGAACAATGAGCAAAGCCCTTTTCTTTGTATGCCACGTTGATATATTCTAAACGCCCTCTCTCCCTTTAAGATCGCAGACTTTTTTATCCCTATCGACACCATGGACCATTTAAATACAACAAATTTTGGAAAATGCTTTAAGGTCCAACTCGTGTAACTTCAGCTTAGCAACTGGTAACCTGTGAGGATGGCTAACATACAGCTTCGCAGGTCGTCACAAGCCAACATACGGTACACACCCACAAAATATTTGGCAAATTCGCGCCTCAACTCACATTCCCATTGCAATACTTTCAATAATCTTCAACTAAATGCTCAACCATACAATCAATATCAAAACTGAAAATAAAAACGGGTGGTCACTAATGAGAACTTAACCATGGCATCGCTTGTGTGAATTACAAAAAAAGAAGCATGATACGCCAGTGTTATGCGAAATACGTTTGCATCCATGCGTGGACGTATACAATAAAACGTTAACTGAAAGTATGCCATGCCAATGGATATCTTTGACGAAGCCGGGTGAACTACGTAAAGAAATGCTGGTATAACAGGAAACATATAAACCATTCAACGCACTCTAATTTACAAGTTAATAGCAAACAGAAAGGGGCAAATTGAACGAATGCTAAAACTATATCAGTGTTTAAAAAAAGTGATGCGTGGCTTTGCTACGTATAAGGAAAAAGAATGAACTAAGTTGGTTGGTAATAAACTTGTTCGGAGTTCCTATACACATGGCGATGTCGAGTTAACGCTGGTTGGACAGCAAACACGTGTGTGGCATTGCGCGTAACCGTACGCATAGCAAATGCTTTGCTTGTGGAAACTCCTGGGTTCCATTGTCACATTGTGTATGGCAAACATTAAATTCCGGAGCTTGACGTTGGCATTGTGTCTTCACAAATAAGGGCAACAACTTATCTGCGAATAGCTATAGTAAAACAGGTTATACACAGGAAATAACTGAACATAGAAGTTCCATCGTGAGCAGAGACACAAAAATTGTGACTTAAAAGCATTTTAATCGGGCCCCGCGGACCTGTGCTTCCACATTTGCTTATGAAAGTTGTAGTAAGATTAACATTTTTTTCGTCCAAAATTTAAGAACGTAAACAAATATGAGTATATCGCTCTAATGTGTTATTGCATGGAGCATGGATTCAATATTTATTTGCTTAACTTCAGCATCCCTTTGTTCCGTTTTTCTACCTCTCTTTTCTTCCCCATCACTGTTAAGCAAGTTAAATCCACATGAACGCATAACATCGAAGCATAGCATGTAGGCTACATGACGTTTCATCAAGCTGTTCATTTGGGGGAACCCGGTATCCCATACGTTACGTGTGCAAATCTACGTCATCCTGTTGACGTCACGTATGTAAGGTCATTCAGTCATTACATACGCTGCAGTACGGGACTTTCACAGTTTTGAAGGGTGAAACATTCGACGCATCTTAATATTAAATAGCGTCAATTGATCAACGTCACAACCACGAGAAACCCACTACGTTTAGCTGCCTACTTGCAGCAACAATGAGGTGAGCAATCACATTAGTTAGTTGTAGTTAGCCAAGTTTAAAATGGTCAACATATTGGTGTACCCAGTACCATCATGTGGGGGCATACTTGCGGCGACCATACGTATCTAAATTTCGATTCAGACTACAAGTATCGTTTATATTAACCTCTTTAGGTCTGTCACTTTGTTCTCTTTCTTTTGTATCAGATCAGAAACTGTTGGTAGGGGTACATTCTAATTGACTGCGTGTCCCATTTAAACTTCAAAGCGGGACTTGAAGTCCACTAGTCATTCCCCACTCCATTAAATGGCCTTTTCTAAGGTTAAGGTAAGACATCTGCATCGTATCTACTGCAAAGTTTCAAAGTTTAAGTGTAAATAAAGTTAAAGTGTAAATACATCAAACTAATTATCTATAAGTTGGAGACTTGGTTGTGCACTGGGTATCCAATAGTTTTTAGAGTGTAGCGTGGTATTTCGTCGACGTCCTTGCTTTTATAATTTAAATAGGTAATATTTATTTATTACGCGAATGTGATTCGTCAGGTTCGATTTTCGCACACTACTCATTATCACAACTAGCATGAGATATTGAAACTACAAACTTGCCTTGGATCACTTGCGAAAGTC
The DNA here is from genome assembly GCA_021234535.1 of Stichopus chloronotus. Lineage (NCBI taxonomy): Eukaryota > Metazoa > Echinodermata > Holothuroidea > Aspidochirotida > Stichopodidae > Stichopus > Stichopus chloronotus. The sequence goes on along the minus strand of CM037845.1, from coordinate 16,380,255 downwards.
GAACACATATGGATATGCACAGCAATAGGCCTTAAGTGGCAAGGAGTATTTATAACTACCAGAATAGAAAAGACATCATTACCAACCATCACCTTTAATAGTGTCGGCCGACAAACCTGACCTAAAATATTCCAAGAACTGATCAAAGTTCAAACACGATCGTATCTCGAAGGTTACTCGGGACCGTTCGGTGAATGTTGACTCCTAAGTTAGAGTAAGGAATGCTAAAGCTCATCAGACACGCACGGCAGAATTCCCTGTTGGGCTGTAACGGTCAGTGGTGACCACTAATGGATTCCTGGGAGTTTCGTGTTTACGAAATGCCGACGTCAACGTTAAAGGGGAGGCAGAAAGAATTTAGCAATGTTAGTGCCATAAAACAGATGAGATCGAACTACGTTTGAGGGAACTATATTTTGTTGGCGGACACTCTTTTGTGATACGGGAGGGGGGGGGGCCGTTCTTTTGTTGTGGTTGTTGCAGAGACACATAGCGGTGAGAACTGAAATGCGGTTGGGTGGACGAATTGATCACAGTGCGGTAAAAGCTGTCAAAGACGAAGGATCTGTGCGACTCTCTTAAGATTAGGGGGCTGGCTGTTGCTCCCGACCTTTACTTATGGTACCAAAGGGAAAAGGAAAAAGTGTTCATAATAAGGAACACTGGACGAGCTCCTTTGGCAATCAGAAAGGAGTTTTTTGTCTTCATTGTACCAGTGAGAATTACTGCCTTTCTGATTTTAAGCGCCATTGCGAAGTAATTGGAACTTAGTCTCAGTAGCACAGGCGTAAGATCAGCGTAAGCTTTCTTATAAAGGATTTAAATACTGACTTAAACAGAAACATCACAACTTGGAGCTGTTTTAATCTCCATCTTACAACTTTTAGAACTTTTGTATTTGGCCTTGACCCCTTTGTGTAACAGTATTTCGTCTTTGTACATACGTGCTTGCAATCATTGTCTCCATGCATTTGCCTGATGATGGACTGGAGATAGTTCGAAATATAGTAATATGATTACTCTGAAATTATTTGCTTGTTTTTCTTATATCCTAACACAAAAAACATAATGGCTATTGCAATAGCCATTGTGTTTTGTCACGATTCAGTTGTTTTCGTTCCAGCTTCTTTCGATACTCTTTTTCTTCTACTTTTCTTGCGCTTTCGTGTTTTTCAGGGCATTTGTTTGGTCTGTTGTCGTTTGTCGTACCCGAAGAAGGACCCTGCGGGGTTCGAAAATTTAAGATATGTCTCACCATTTTCTATTTATATTATTTGTTTGTTTTTGGTGTGACGCCTCTTTTTCTGAACTATATATATATACACGCAAATTGAAGTAGTAGTTATGGTTGAAAGATAACAAACGAACGTTGTGGCGTTGTAAGTGGATTGGGGAAGTCCCATTCGTTGCACCGAATGGTCGATTGACAAACCCTGACCCCCTTTAAAGCCACCCTGCTGACGACACGGGACATAACAGCACGAACGTATGCAGTTTACACCTTGTTGCGTTTACTGAAAATACAAACTGAACAAATCTGATGTGGTTAAATATCGCCTGTCATTTCTAAGAGCGCAATGGTCATGTTTTGTATAAGTTAAAACCTACAATAAGACGGCCTTGTATGTTTACATATAAACTCACCCGCCTGATAAGAGCCTATTACACGTTCAAAGTTTTGCACCCTGGAATGTAACGGTAACGAACTCCTTGTTTAATCATTAAAGACCCACATGTACTAGAGTAAAAAAAAAGAATGCACAAACGCTGCCAATTCAAGATGAACAGAATAGAATAAAAACGTATAAGAATTCTCTAAATGTACACGTGAGAATACATATATATTTTTATACACTACAAGTTACCATGGACAATATATCGTTCTGCTGTAACAATAACATTTTGCCTATATGTATCTTAATTTATCACTTAATGAAGGTTTTAAAAACAAAACTTGAAACATGTTTCACATGTGAATTTGGTATTTGGCAAGTCAATATTTTACAACGACTAATCGCCATTGACACAATAAAAACAATATTACTTTATACCGACATGCTTTTGATGGTTCACATTTTTACCTCATGTTATTAGTATTATTATTTGTTTTGGGGGAGGTGAAAAACCATTCGTGTCATTCATATTCTGATCAGTGAGTGAATCTACAATTGAAAAGAATTGCTGACATGTTTCATAAATGAAGTAACTAAATAAGTTCATAAATAAAGGATTTCTCATTCCGAATGTTAGTGGGGCTCATTGAGTTGATATCAATAAGTTTTTGAAGGAGAAAATGACAATACTTATAATTAGCACAGTAAGTGAAGTTTTATCTCCATAGTTATAAAACCTGTCAAACTTTCTGAATTTCTGAAAGTTGCTTGTACTGGACGTGCGCATGCGAATAAGTACTTATATGAAAACAAGTGTCTGTGCACGAATTCTCAAAAACCAAACTCAATCGTTATTTGTTCACATTTATGATCCTATGCATGTGAAACATTGGGATCCTGTTAGTTTGACCATTTGACATTGGTTTGTTTAGGCACCCTGACAGGTTTTAAAACAAACTAGTGATATATATATATATATATATATATATATATATATATATATATATATATATATATATATATATATATATATATATATATATATATATATATATATATATATGCCTTTACAGGGAACTTAAGTCAATGATTTGATTGTTGTTTCCTATAGCAATGTGCAGTGGAACTTGAAATATAAAATTTTCTTTCTTCAAGGAGAAGGGCATTATACACTGTATACAGGATGTTAAGATTCGACCACTTGAACTACACAATTTCAATTTCCGATTTATGTCAGCTTGAATATGATACAATCAATCATAATTCAACGACTTGTGTATGTAAAGTTACTGGTAAGCGTGTTTGTGTATGACAAGTGTGTGAATATTTGTGTGAATGTTTGATTCGTGTGTGCGTGTGTGTGTGGTTTGTTGTTGTTGTTGTTTTTAGGAGAAGGGTGTTTTCTTCTTATTTTCACTTCTTTCGTTAACATAGGCTGCCTACGGAAAAATATCATTACAACCTATCCTGTAAAATTTTGTAATACTGATAGCGCACTAACTCTGACAAGTAAAATTTTCATAAACTTTTTTTTAAGAAAGTTGAATGTTTTTACCGACTATGGCTTCCTACAATGCATAAAGAACCTTCCTTTTGAGCGACATCGGACAAAAAATTTGAACTTTGAAGGGACTTCGATTTATTGATCTATGCCTATTTATTCATCGTTTCTAGTTCAGAAATGAATCTACACTTTCCCTTTCTTATTTTCTTTCAATAAACACAAAAAATGAGGCGATTAACTATTACCGTAAAATTCCACAGGTTAAACCATTTGCGCATAACACAGAACACAAACAATTAAGTTTAATTTACTGTCGCCGGTAATTCTGAATACAGCATTAAGAAATATTCAAACTTTATACAGGCCTATGAATGGTAATCTATCAGCATATACTCAGTGAATACAGGCTTTTGCTTAATTTGTTACGTTTTTACATACTCTCAATTCTTGCATACCATCTTTTGCTTTCTTATTTTCCATCCTTAACGTGAATATATTAATGCCACCCTTTTGTTATTGTCAAGCTTTTGTCAAACTAAAGTATTCAAACTTTATACAGGCCTATGAATGGTAATCTATCAGCATATACCCAGTGAGTACAGGCTTTTTCTTAATTTGTTACGTTTTTACATACTCTCAATTCTTGCATACCATCTTTTGCTTTCCTATTTTCGTGGATATATTAATGCCACCCTTTTGTTACTGTCAACCTTTAGTCCCTGAATTTACACACGAATAATCACAATGAAGTATAGTGTATTTCTTAAGTTTTACGTAGTATAATATTCAAATTTACATGATGTAACTGCTAAAAACAAAAGGACTAAACAAAGTAATCGATGTGTTTCTGACATTTAAAATATAGAAACAAAAGTTAAAACCAGTCCTTTGAAATGTTGTGATACGAATATATTCAACATCCCTGCAATAATACCTTTAACTTACAGGAAAAAGCATTGAAAGCAACAACAGAGCAAAATAGCAAATGAATTGAAGTATTCTCAGGTACCAACCATGTCATTTATGATGAAAACTTCACTGAATGAAAGATATAAATTGGCAATTGCACATAACTAACGCAAAAACACTAAACACATCTGCAATAGAACAGAAAACAAAGAACTTTAAACTTGATAGATGTTTTTCTTATTCAGATCAATAGGTTTCTATATTTTGTGGTACCGGCAAGCCTATTTCACTCTGACAATACCATAGATGGGCTGATGATTTATCTTCGCTCACAAAAAACAAATTGTATCACCTGATAAGAGATAAAAGGACAAAACTCTCTTGAATATTAGGAAAGACATACAACTCCTTCACTCGTGCAATTGTGCCAGAGAGATCATATGCCGCACATTACTTGAATGCACGTTTCCATACGAAATAACTATGATATATTACAGTCAAACAATTTCAGTATAGGATCTTCTTTTAAATCTAAAATATTCTGTTGTTTACAAATTAAGTGACCCTGTTTTGTTTTTGTTCTTTCTTGTTGTTTACTTTAATTTTATTTCAAGTGTCTGACTATGAGATTTATTTCCTTCGGAATGTGACAGTCTCAACTGGACGTCCCATTCATTCCATGACATCACTGGATCTAAAACGTAACTTTCGGAGTTGATAGACCTACCCTAAAAAGGCCTAACATAATAGCTTTGGCAAAAACGACCTAAGCCTTGAAAATCATCGTCTTTTTTAAATGTTGAAGCGAATTTACCGAATTCACTTACCCCAAAGTGCATAAGTATGCACTTTGGGGTAAGTGAAATCTTCAAGTTTTTTTCAAATTACTGATATAATCAAAACTTGTTGTGGATGGTAGGACAATATTTAATATCATTCAGCCGTATGACTGGTCACGTGAAAGGTCAAGTCAGTGACCTTGACCGACCCCCTTCAACGTTCATCCGACCCCCTTCATCCGTCATCCGACCCCCTTCAACGTTCTCCACCCTTTCTTCTTTACGAGGCAAAAGCCCCCTTCAATTTTCAGTCTTTAAAAAAGCAAAAGGTCCTGATAATGTCATTTTTTTTTTTAAGTATTTCTCAAAGTCACTTCGTCCACTAGTCTGTTGAACGTATAACATGAATACATATACATGAATGAAAGTGGAGAGGTGATATTAAAGTTGGACTACTTGGAAACGCACAATAAATAGAAATCATACGGTGCAAACTTACATAAGCAGATGTTTGAACACAGGTGACCACTCTTATGTTCCAAGCATCGTGTTATATTTGCACTAAGGATGGTCTGTCATCTTCTCATAACTTGTCCATATCCATTGAGTCAGTGTATCAATATACAGGGAGCAACAGTTAAGAACATCGAACCTTTCAACTACTTACATAACCCTCTCATAGATTTTACCTTTAAACCGATTGAGTGTACTTCATATATAGTTAGCAAGTTGACAGTTTCAGGAAAATGGTTAATTCAAAGAAAATTAAATTGGGCACCAGATAAGTTAAGCATTGTTATTAAAATGCTCCAGGGACCCTAAACGGTGACCGTTTTCAGACAAGAACCCCCTCTTTCTCTCTCTCTCTCTCTTCCACGTGATCTTTGACATGTCGACTCATTTCTCTCGAGAAATCTCCAACGTGGATCCTCTTTCGTGGATTTTTTTTTTATTTTAAACTAAATTCTAAACCCTCAAAACGACAGAAATATTGAATATATAAAGAAGTCGTTTCCAATTTTGATTGAGATGAGATTACTGCATCCGAGCACCTAACGTAGTGAAAATATTCAATCAAAACAAACATGATACAGAAGTCATGCAAATGAGAGCTGAACAAGGACTATGTCAAAGGATAACATCCTGAAGGTGCTATGGTTTTGTAGATACCACCATGCATATCATTGGAGACGACCAACCACAAACATTGCTTGTTTAATTAAATATTCTTCTTGCTTCAAGTTTACAGTTCATCCCATTCACAGTTAGAGGCAAGAATGAATTACGGTAGAAACTGGTCTTGAATTCAGGAACTTCTTACTCAAATGTGTATCCGTAGCTCGTTCAAATTAAAATACCCTCAAAAAATAAATAAAAAGTGAAAAAAAAAAATAAAGAAGTGCAAGTTTTGGAGAAAGAATAGAGAAGTCTCAACTTTTTCATCCACAGTGTTACAATAGTTGACATTCCAAATGATGGCTATGTTTACACAACTGCATTCAGTGTATATGTTTTGCATTTATTTATTTAGACCTATTTATTATCATTATATTATCCATTAAAATAAATAATATACACATATGTACGTATATATACATATACATGTGTGTGTGTTTCTTTATAACTATGTAGTAATTATAATGTGCCCAAATTGAATAACGAACGAGAATACTAGTACTGCTCCTAAGTAGACGCCATGCGTGATTGCTGAACAGAGACGATAACTATCAACTAATAAGGGTAATCAAAAATCAATATTTGTCCTTTACAATGTAAATATCAAGATATTTTCAAGAGTACCCTGTATGGTAAATATTACCTGCCACTTAAACGTTATATTAGCACCAGCGTAACAGGGGGGAGGTTGAGAAGCTGAACACTTTTTTGACACTATCTTTGAAAAATTCAATTTCGTTGACGAATTTTCAACTTTGCCTAACGTTTGTAGCTGCATACGCGGCAGTTTCATTTGTGAATGAAGTTTTGTAGACGGATCCTTTGAGTCCAACCACTGCAAATTACCTCAAACATCGGCCTCATCATGCACTAAGAATTTTAATTTTACGAAACAACGAAATATTAGCAACCCCGCAGGCATTCTAATGCACTAATATACAGACACTATTGCACATACACACACACACACTGTTTCGCTCTCTTTCTTTTCAACGACAGTGTTAGGGTATGCATTCTCTCGAATGTGTGGTGTAGCTTGCAGCCTTTTTTTCGTACGAAATACCAATGAATCACTGAGGTCGATAGTGATTGACCGGAGTCTGCCAGTGCTTTGAAACGGTAGTCGCCGGTTAGTTAGAAATGTAGTGTAACCGACGAACCCTGGTATATGTAAGGAAGTTCAATAACTCTATATACAGCATGTGGAAAACGGTTTTCAAAACAATTTGTTACCCTGTGGGGTCATGCCTAGTGACCAAGCCAATCACAGTATCACTGGAGTGGGCTATACTACAGTTAGGGAGCGGTAGCAACGACACGTCAGTAGCCCAACAGGGATACGCTTGTGGTTGACAAATATGTATGGTGTCCGGTGTGAAATGTGACCGGGAATATTTTCAACGGTTGTCTTTTTTTTACACGGACTTCCATCACTGTGGTATACAGTTGCTGCTACTTACATCAGATTTATGCCAATCTAGGCAACCGTATTTTATGGTGCTGAGTGCTGTGTTCTTTGCAAAAACTTGAAGCGTTACAATGAAAGGTAATTCAAAAACAAGAAGAAGAATGACATGACAACCTATCTTCACGAAAGCAGGTCTTACGCTGTAAGTCAAGAAAAAAAACATTAGATTTCCGGTCAACAAACAACGCTTTAACTAATATTACTGAGAGTCATGCATTTCCGGAGAAGACGAAGGATGGTCAAAAAAGTAGTATCTTTTAAAAATATGTCGTATGGGAAAAACATATGCTGTACAAGAAGTGATGTGGCAAAATAGCATAGTTACTGCAGTGACTTCAGAGTCGCAATGCACTGCTATTTCAGAGAATATGTCACCAGTTCGTGACGATTTCCTTCGTATTTAGCAAATTCACAGGCTGCAGACTAGACTTGAAAGTGCACGAACATCAAACAGACAAAAAGATGTAGGCCTAACATATTGACATTGAAAACCGATCACGTTAAATAAATGCATAATATAAACATTTTCCATCGGATTACCTTGCACTTTTATGAGAAACCGACGACTTAAAATTAAGCTAATGAAGAAACTGGTTTACATAGGGCAATCAATAAAGCCTATTATCTATTTCTTTACCTGCCATCCGAATTCATAGAAGCTGAAATTTCTGCGCACGGATTTGTATGTGGTTCCGGTCTGAAATAAACTTCGTCGTTGACTCAGTCACCGTGTCAATCAAAAGCACAGGTGACTCGAGTAACAGAAAATTAAAAAACTTTTGAAGATTTAAGCCAATTTGGTATGGTATACCACGAACGGGGGGAATCCACACTGACATATATATTCACAATGAACACATACAGGTATGCCTTATAGAACGTTGTGAGTGTTCGCCAGGATAAAGTGACAGAAAGTGTGCAAATATATATATGTATATATATTATTCTTATCATCCACGTCGAAACTTGATGGCTTCTGTAAAAGATCCAGCACTCAATCCAGCCTTTAACGTCCAACGAAAAAAAAGAAACACAAAATTAGACCTGTTACTGTGTCTTGCCACTTTCGAGGTCCAATGTCGAATGACTGAGTGTCTGCCTCATCACCGAAATATCAATTCGAGCAATCTCACCCCCTTTTTTTTTCTTTCTTTTCTTTTTTCTTTCCACTGGTTTGGCTATCGTATCTATGATTTCTTTTAATTCTGAATTAGCCACGTGAGGGGACACCAACTTCTCAACAAGCACACGTGTGGCACGCTCGAGAACTTGACACCACATACACCGGTGGGTCCAGACGAAAAAAAAAATGAGACCTCCCCTCTCTGAAGGACAATGGGTAGATGGTTAAAACACCCTTATCCTACTTCTGACAAAGAAAACCATGGGGTACTCTGTCTATTTAATATGACGTTTACGTTCAATCTCTTCTTTTGTCCGCCTAGAGGATCGAATCTTAAAAGATGTAAAAATCATCCAAAACAAGGAGAAACATGCAACATCAACAGAAAACTTCTTTCCAAAACTATGTTGGGCCACATGACGGACGGAATGTTTCATGCAATAAAATCACAACGCCACTTTATAATCTGTAATCGTCACGGACCAGAAGTCATGGAGCAGCCCAACATCTCCTTACACTTCGTTACCTTATAGGCTACACAGTTATCTCCATGCCAAGTAACGATAATCTTACTTAACAAACCTCCGACCAGGAAATTCGCTCCCTCCCAATCTCGTTCACTGCGAGTGCCAACACTACTTACTATTTTGCACCACACAAAAATAACCACAGACCAGTCTTGTTAAATGACTATCAGAAATTCACTTGATGGAATTGATTTGCAAAACCTGCCAAACTGACGACATTGGTAAAGTTTCCTTTATTTTATTTATTTATTTTTTTTTTGGGTGGTATTGAATACCTTAACTTGTCAACAACATCAGAGAGATGGACTGACTTGTTGCCTTGCACAAGGATACGATTTGCAAGGTTGATCACATAAACAAACAAACAAACAAGAAACAGGAAGTCCAATGAGGATTTTTTTTTTTTTTTTGAGTTCGCTATTTAGTGAGTATCCGATAATAAACGGCAGATTAAAAGTTGAAAGCATCAAATTACTACTTACGAGGTCGAATCTTATTTGCAATCGCAATGGTGATTATCCGAAAAAAAAACGACTGAGTTGTGTAAACTTCAAAATGCTCCATAGATTTCGGTTGATAAGTTCAACCAAACAATTTCCGACCAACTTCACTTATATTTTGCTCCTTTCTTTTTTTACATTCTTAATTTTGCTTTTAGTTTTTCTTCCTCTACCCCCCCCCCCCTTATTTTTTGTTTTGGCTGAAAATCAAACTATTCATTTGATGGAAACAAAGCGAAATATAATATATAATACTGCAGAAATAATGAATGAATTATATTTATTTTAGGCTATCCCTTTCTTTTTTTTCTACCAAGTTCTACTACCATCAAAACAACTTTTCTTTGCGAACCTTTTAGAAGTGCAAAATACTCCATATAATTAAGTTCTTATCCAGGGGTAACTGTGAATTAAAATATGCATGTTTGTAAGACTTTGCCAGAGACCATCTCAGAAGAAGCAGTATGGACATGTTTTAAAAATCCCGAGATTAGATGAAGCAGTCGCGAGATTAATAATGCAAAGTACACTAAATCCAATTGGATGCTCCAGACATATCTACAGATGACTTTATTTTTAATCAGTGTTGTATAATAGCGACGATAGAGCTGGATGAGTGATCATATTGAAAGTATTGTTCAGATGAATAATGAATGGCCACACGCAGGTCCCGACATAAACAATAAAAAAGAAAAATGCAATTTACACTGAAGTTACTCACGACTAGGTTTCACAAAATGGAAAGTTCTATCACGCAGAGCTAAACTTTGGCAAAAGTACGTCGAAACTCGCAACGTTCGGAAAGTATTTTTGGCAAATCTGAAAATCTTTGGCACAGATAAATCCAGAAATAAAAGTAAAAACTTCAAGGGAATACATGTTTCTTACATAAATCAACTTTGCTAAATCCACGCCATGAACATTTATGAGGATTTCCTGGTTAATTAGCATATTTGGATTTCCATAGTAGGTTGGACCTAGTCATTCCAGTTTACATGATAATCTGATGAAAAAAAAATCGCTTTCCTTCTTCACTTGTATGCATTTTGCTATTAATCAGGGTATTGTGTGGGTCTGTTTTTAGGAGAAGGTGGACAGGTGAGAAAGTAGGCCTATCCATTACATTGTAACAAGTAACAGCGTAGCTTCTACGTCGCTATATTCTTCGATAACGTGGTGTGCTGTCCATCTACCTAAGATAACTGCCTATGTTACAAATTCCACATCAAGTCAAATAAAAATATGTACGCTATATGAAAATAACAAACAGGGCTACAGTAACTTGCTACATTCTTTTCCAGGAGCTTGAATATGTTTTGGATGGACTTTTCCCCTATTTGACAATGGAGCAGTTTTCACGAGTCTTTTGTTACTTGTTTTCAATGGTTTTGAGATGCTCCAATAAAAAGACGTAAAAAATTACCGAGTCCAATCGTATCTATTGTGAAACGATATCGTACATTTATACTTTGAAGAAATGTCCTAGTGTCAAGAACCCGCCAAATGTTAACAAAAAAAAAGTTATTAATTAACAGTAATGTCACTGTGAGAGCAGAACTTTCAAAACCAAAATAGACATATCCCCCCCCCCCCCCCCCCGGTTTGACAATATGCATGCAAGACAAAATAGGGACGAAACTCTAAATAAATTGTGCCTCCTAAAATTTAAAGAAAAAAACTTACATTTTGATTTATGCCACCACAAAACTTTTTTTCTTTTTTGCAACCGAGTGTGGTCAGATATAGTGTTAGTCTTTGGACCATACCTCCCAGTGAAAGGTGACCTTCACGTCAGAGGTCACACGAGTTTCTTCATTATTACCTCACTTCTTCACCTCTGTGGGTATCTCATAGTTTATCAGATCCGTATATCACCCTGCACCACCACACACCGTTCACAATTTTATTTCTTGCATTTAATCTGTTCTCCCCACCAAGCTATTTTCTTTTTATTTCTTTTTTTTTTTCAAGGGGACAGGGATTAGCGACAGCTTGTTAATTGTTTGAAAACTGCATTTTTACAAGGTAGGCTATTCAGTTTCGCAACGAATTTGCAAAGCCAGATCTTTCCCATTTTTAGATAACAATTTTTTTTTATAACATTCCCAGTTCACATTTTACCCTGTGTAGTGTGTGTTTATCTTTGTTGTGTGAGGGGATCAAGTTGAACACTGAACCACAGTGAAAATAATTTCATTTAAATATTCTGCTTGTCATGGCACCTTTTACCTTTCTACCTGGCATTGCTACTATTAAAAATTCGGAGTAGTCAAATTAAGAAGAAAGCAAACACTAAACTTTTCAAAACTTGTTGTGATAATGACTGCAAGCAAAACATCATAATAACAGAGGGAGGCTACAAATACTGCAGTTACTAGTAATGCAAAGGACACTGAATGGTTCGTTTATGAGTTTAGTACGATAGGATGTGTCCTGAGTGTGCATTTATGGAAATGTTCAAATTTTAGAGATCAAAAAAATATTAACATATATTCCTCAATCTTGGGCTCTCGGTATTATGTAAGCAAACGTCCAAATGGTAGACTAAGGGTATAGGCCTTGAAGATAAACATGAATAAAACAACCTTGGGAGCTGAACGTCCTTGTTAAATACTATCACTTAGGTAGCAAGAGGAATGAAGTCCCCAGTAGTACCCTAGTAGGTTCTACTGGCCCAAATGAAAATCAGGAAATACAAATATTTTTTTCAAGCCAATTGCTTTGTGTTTTTGTTTAGTTTGTGGTGTTCGGAATTTTTGTAGTGCCCGATGGTGAGATGTAATAGAAACTACTGTGTAGGAGGGTGTGTAGTAATTAATTTCCTGGATATGTTTTCATGTCATTTTCCAGAAGTATATTCCTACAGTTAGGTACAAGTTTACAAATATCAGGCGACGGTTATGTCCAAGAGGTTGTACCATAACTGGTTGTAGTTCACAGGAGGATAAAAGCGATAGGTCAGTACAACTCATGTACATAACATCACTTATACATTAACTCTGTAAGTTTTTATTTTACTTGTTTGACGATAGATATAGCTTCAATAAGTTTGCGCAAAAAATACTAGCATTCTTCACACTGTATTTCTCCATAAACAATGCAATGGGCAGTATATTTCGAACCTCACATTTTGTCAATGAAATATATTAAGCACAGTGTTCTTTTTACATATAGGCTTATACTGGATACTTGATATTTGCACTTCACTTTAAAAAGTACACACACAAAATATATTAAAAGTAACGAAATGACATGTGACTGTTATGTTTTGAAATTTTGAACTCTGTCTGAATATTAAGTCACTTTAATTAAGTGCAACTACACATTGCACATTGAACGTTACTCCAAAGTTCAACTTCTGGATTGGTCTTTAACCAATTGTGTTCTCAAAAAAAAACTGAATAGCAGTTTGTTGCCTGATTTTAAATTGTGCAAATCAAACTTTATTTTTCCACTGTGTGATTTCTTTTTTAACTCATTTTTTTTTCTCTCAGAAACGAAAATGGAGTTACTTTGGGAAAATACTACACCTTGTAATCACGAGAAATGCTGTGCTAGATCATTGATCACTCTTACAGATTGCCGCGGTCAAGGTATTTCGTTTACCGTCTCGACTGGCGGGATAAGGCGGCTTCTACTGCCGCGTGTCCGAACTCAAACAATTGCAAAACATTCTTAAGGAAACATGCAATCCGGCACCAAGGGGAAAACATGCTACATCGGTTTTCGATATTTCTGTCAATAAAATCCAGAGTCCATGGAAATGCCGAGATGAATATTTTACACCAAAATCAAACCAGTGGCACCCGTAATGCATTTCAGCTATACCCTCTGAATGTCGGAAAATTGCAAACATTTTTTTTTTTTTCGTTTCGATCACAGACTTGAATTCTCCTAGTACAGAGCCACAACAGAGAAGCAATGAGTAGGCTAAGTAGTAGTAGCAGTATAGTAGCCTTAGTAGTGAGTGGTGGTAGTACTTACACATTCAAGGGCGTCGTGTGTACTCGTTCAGGATTCACACAGCTTGTAATATCGATGGAGATAGCAAAAGCAGGCATAACGTGTTGTACGGTACCGACCCAGTGTAGGCTACCAAACTGACTTCTCGAGTGCTGAATAACCTAAAGGTTTCTCGCCTGCAGACCCTTGCCGTAAGTTCCCTTGACGAACCCTTTTTTGGCCTGATCCGAGAGATGGAGGTATGTGTGTGATTTTTCTCGGCTTTCCGATTAGAATTTATCACCTCTGTGTCACTGCAGCAAACTCAGTCCAGTTAGAATCTCCAGTCCAATTACGACTACTCTAAAAGATTCCAATACGACGACTGACTGCGGTCAGCACCGTTGCTTTCATCAGCTGTACTACTAAACTGAGGTTTAGAACGATTTCCCCATCGTGGGCCTTACTCCGAAGCCAAAGGTTACAAGCTTTTATGCATGCGCTCCGAATTCAAACGCAGTTAGTGAGTGGTGGTGTATACGGCAGAGCGAAAGCTTTCGTTTTTCAATGGGCAGAATTATTGTTGCATAGATCTTTTAAAGTGGTACCGATAGTAGTGTGCGAACACGTATGACGCACAGGAATGGGATAAGAGCCAACTTTTGGGTCTAATGTTTCTCAACTTCAGATTTTCAAAGGCTTTTGCCGAATACGCACATATGTGTTTACGGAAAACCCCGTGACCAAATCCGTAGGCGTTACATAGTGGGGGCCTGTTTCACGAAATGAGAATGTGAGCTATGTCATCAGTGGTTATGTAATGTAAACACAAGGGTGGAAGCAACCGAAATATCTGCGACCGGTCATTCCCCGTTGAACCCTACTGTCAGAGAAGAGGTAAAAGAGGGCGTGAGTGCGAGAAGTAAAGAGGTATCGCTTTCAAAGCATCGTGAATCTATCTGCTGATTTGATAGCCTACTGAACAGTAGCTAGCTGTCCCTTTCTGAAAAGGCTTTGGCTAAGTTTGTTAGTTTAACGTTTAAGTGTCGTTTGTTGCGACACTGGTGTTATCTGCTTCATGTATACAATGATTCGTGGACATAGACTTTGGAGTTAAACAAATATTTCTATACGCCTAAATGGGGAAATTTGCCAAAGGTAGCATCGATATACTATTGGTGACACGGTGATTCAATGGGTCAATAGCAGCGGTGGCACGGTCGTTATGCATATCCCATCGTGTGCGATTGGACACATTTGCCGATGTGACCGTGAACGTCCTGAGTTGACAGGTAATGATGTAACAGCTTTCTTTTCATGAGATGTCGAAATTTTATGTGGCTATCAATCAAGTCCGCATACCTTTCCGTTTTTAAAGTCTTCGTCGAATATTTGTGAATTCCTCTTTTTCTTTTTCTAGTTGTTTTTCTTTTTTTTTTCTTTTTTTTTTGGCATTCCTAGAAAAAGCCGGAACAAGATCAAAATTTGGGGACTTTGAACATAGGTAAAACTCATGGATGCTATGAAAAAAAAAAATACGCAGCTGTAACTGATCACCTTTGGCCATTATTTTCAGGCCAGTGGTTCTACCACCTCTTGCAAAATGCTTTAGCTCGCATTGAGTGTATCGTGGCTACATTCAGCAAAAGGCTAAGTATTCACATAAGTCCTCAGCTCATTTTTCCCCTCTTTACCCCTTCCCCCCCCCCCCCTCCTTCCTTCCTTCCTTCTACTCATCGGTGTCCCCTCCAAACAAGCACTGGCGTTCTCCAAACCATGTTATCACCTACTATCGTTTGGGAAATGTCTTCACCGTGGCATGCGCCCGTCGTAGCCGCCATGTACGCATTCGAAACCGTAGCCTAGAATCCGACGTGGCATTTAAACGACCTATAGAAAAATTATCCGCCATCTTGAATTACCACATCCGGTAAGTAAAAGGTTTGACAACGAGTAAATATAATTTACACATAGTTATATAATGTATGAGGAGGCCTTTATAGATATACGCTTACATTTGCAAACACACATAAATATAGGTATATATGTATTCACTCATGTATAAATATGTCCATACCCTCCATGTGTATCGTAACTCATTTGCATAGACTATGCATATGCACAGATACAACATTCAGTCTTTAAAAAAAAATATTACTGCCCAAAGTATTAGCAATATTGCTCGTTGCCTAAGATAAAGCCATTAGCCTCCAAGACTCTTCGCCCGCCATCCGTGGTGAGAAAGAGAAAACGTCCCGTGTGTTAACGTGTTCATCTATATTCTTAATTATTAATCAACGAGAATGACATGAAACCCAGTCGACGGAGAAACATGATTGGCCTACGCGAAGCTGCCGCACGGTTCTTTGAATGGTTTAATACATCGAATATGATTGGTGACTAAATTAGACACAGAGAACGACGTCACTTCCTGCCAGAGATGCAATTTCGAATCTCAGTAAACCCCTTTGGTACATTTTGCTTAAAGTTCAATCTCTTACTGGCGCTATTTATCAATGAATGTTGGGAGGGAGCTGTTGAAGATGTATAGGATAGTGAGGAGAGCGACAGCCGCTATCATCAGATAATCAGACTGAATAGAGCAAAAATGGAGACGGTTTTAACACGATACAGTCAACCTTTGGATCGAATGCCGAAGGATTTGCCTTAGTGACCGCAACATATATGTTTGTAATTCTTAACTTTCTACGATTGAAGCGATACCGTGAAAGAAACATCCACGTCTTTTTATCGGACTCTCAGGAGTAACATCACAGAAAAGGTTTCAATCGTTTTCTGATAGTCAGCTGTGATGCCATTTTCGTGTAGTAACAAGTATGTAGTGCACTGTTAGCTAATTGTGTGATATATCATGTATCTTTTCTTCACTTGCCTTCAAAGAACATTATGCAACATACAGAATCAATCAATAGATAAATCGATAAATCGATCGATCAATTATACTTTCCAGCCTTGTAGAATGAAATATTGATGAAAATTGTGATCAAGATGAAGTGTGCACTGAACGAGACAAAACCACCAGCGTGAAAATATGTCTTGCTTTAATCACTTCTTTGATCAAAGCAAAATGATTAAGAAAGACGGTGGCGTAGTTTCGTTTAAAGGATTATAACATACCTGCCACTGTGTTACGTAATCGCAATTGAAATTGGATTTAATGACTATGATAACGTGAAGAAACGTTTCATATGACGTCATTGACTTTCAAACAGGTTGGCCCCTGCGGCTTGTCGTTTGTTTGTTTGTCGTTCTCTTTTTTTCAATTTTTCCATCATTTAGAATCTGCAATAATTACACCCTGATTAACGTTTATGTTGTGCGTCTTTCTTTATGGTACTGTCTCGCTACATCCATGTAGAATAGGTGCATTTCATATCTGTGTCTGTACTTACAGCCCATTATGATTTGACTGCTAACCTTAGAAGCGATATGTAGGGCAAGTCTGTTATAGGCCTATGTAAGTGTAGCCTATCAAGTTATCAAAGTCCATTTGCTATCCACCCATAGGGTGTAGGCCTTAACGTCCAAGTGCATTTCATCTCTGAATGAAATATAAGAATGTGTATAAATGGAAGGCAAGTGCAGTTTCCAACTGCAAGTATGGTGTGCTACTGTATCACTGCATATACATAAGCTACGGTAATTGTAATTATATTGTACGTAGAAAGGTAGCCTACCCCCGAACATTGTGTGTCAAACGAATGTGAGTCTATTTTACTCTGCAAGTGAAGCCTTTCACCCACACTATAACGTAAGTACAAATATCCTACGTAGATGTATGCTGTAGCCTAATATGCTATGAAATTCAGGGGCAGTATAGGTAAGTGTTTAAGTGCAACTTATCACTGTACAATCATCTGTAGAACATCTTCCTAAGTACATATGGAGCACGTACATTATTTATATATCTAACGATGTGAAGTGTATCAATTCACCTCGACAGTATAAGTGCATTTTAGGCTGCGTGCTAGTGTAGCGTATCACTGTTTATGTTTTTATATATAGGGCAAGTGTATTCTGCAACTAGCCTATATCATCGAGGTTCAATAACCCCGTAGTCAAGGAGACTGCCCTGAAAGGGCTTTCATTCCTCTCATTTCTCTCATTTCTTATATTTGGAGATAAAAAATACCCCTCGTTATGAGTAATCATATAGGTAATGAACGATAGAGAGAAGCCCCACTGCTCAAAGAACATGCTGAAGGCCATTTTGGTTTCAGCTAAGGCAAAAATAAAACAAAATGGTAAAGAAACGGTAATAGCATGAAGTAAAAATAGTTTGCGCAATTTGGCCTCGTTTTGTTTTCCGCAAATGGGTCACAAAATTTAAGTTGTAGCACACAAATCAGGGGTAAGCTCGTTCCCTTTTATTCAGACTGTTGGGTAGACTCTAACCTTTGTTTTGACGATAAGAAATTAATTTACTGGATGCCAAAACAATGATGCGGTGTAAAAAGCATGTGGTCATTGAAGTGCACATGCAAAATGCTGCTTTGTTTTTTGTTTTTTTTTTTCAAGAGGCCATGGAATTGAGCATCAACTATATAAAAGCCATCGCTGAAAAAAAAAAAACCATCGCGCTCAACTGATAAAATAGTAATTCGAGAGTATGATTACTCTTGAATGTTGAATTTCGTTTCCTTTTCCTGTAAATGATTAACCTTTTTCCACACATTTTAAGCAGAATTCAGCCCCAACCTGGGGTAGTGTTGCCTTTTGGCTGTAGAATTTTATTGCAGGGCCCGTACGTAAACTGTAAGTGACAGGGTTTGATGACGCGGCAAAAAAAAAAGGGTTCAATTTGGCACTTTACGTCTTCTAGAAAGTCAAAAGTGAATTTTTGTGTGCAAGTTATTAATCTTCCACAAATTGCCGCATTATATAATGCATCGCCTGGTGCCTGAGGTTTTCTGCTAACTAAATCGTTGGCGTTTTCGAGGGTGTATCGTTCCTCTTGGGGGATCTCGTCTCAAGTGGCGTCCATCATAACTGACATGGGTAGCGAAAATTAAGGGGGAAACTATTTAAGGCGGAGCGCCACCACCATTGTCGCGGAACGTACCGGAAAATGTTTGGATAAAAATATCCCTCCACCATCTCCTGGATCGCCGGCAATAGCCTTACCATGTTCCGCAGGCGTTATTTCACCCTTTCGGCGGTTCCCCGAAAATGCATTGGGGGACGTGTCCCCACTCCCCCTCTCCGCCACCTCCCCCTGCCATTGATCGTTGGAATAACCGCTACACCTTGGTCTAATATTTACATTATTCATAATAGTAGGAATGGATAATAACAGGAAACACTAGGAGCTCCTGTGAACTGAGGAGGGCAAATCATTTTTCTTTTAATGCAAGACAAACCAGGAGATTTCAAGGATTATACATTCTTGAGGAATGTTTTCACAGAAAGTTAAGTAATATGTCCTGTAACTAATACCTAGCTTGAACCTTCCTTTGAACGAGTGAGCGAAATAAGTTGAATGTACAATATGACGATATAACTTTAAAAAAAACCGTCACGAAGTAAGTTATGTAATAGATAATTATGGATCTTTTGCAAATAAGATGAAAGAAGCAGCAATCCTATCTTCTTTTCTTCATCTACGGAGAAAGCGTTATTTCACTTCTTAATTCTTAGCTATAGCTATGTAGGTAGTGTCTCGTGTAAATTCTTCTTATAAGTAGTACTTATACCCCCACTCTACCCCTCCCCCCCAACCACACACACACACACATACACACTCCACATCCTCTACTCTTTCATGGTATCTATCGGCGGCTTGTGGACTGATCGGTCGGAAAATAAACTGAGAAACGATGACATCTTTGGGGGGGGGGGGGCAAACATGATCATAAAGTCGTCAGAACGCTAAAGAAAATTCTTAACAATTGAACTATAAACTTCCTATTCAACAGTAACGGAAGCGCCTTCACATTCTCGAGAATAAAATTCCAACCAAGTGAAATATAAACCTGTACTCGTTTGGTCCTGCTGCTGACATATAATTGCGTGTAATACTCCCTCTGTAATTTTTTTTCTTAGTCTCGACATGACATAGCCCTCACGTTTGCCAGATGAAGTAGTTTGAGTCTTTTCGAGAAAAAGTTATAACATCGTGAGTTCAAGACCACACAAAAAATATGGATGAACTTATACAGCACACTTCATAATTGCATTTTCGAATTTAAAATGAAAAGATAAAAAAACTAAATGTCGATTTCATAATCTCATTATTTAATACCGGGCAAGAGATATGAAATCTTTACGGTGAGACACGCTATGTTTCTCCGACCTCATCACTCCAAGTGCTTTCCCATTTCGACCAAACTGCTCAACAACATGAAGCCCGCCCTCTTTTAACTCAGGTCGAAAAATAAAAGTTTCCTAAAGTTCTGACTAGAAACCCTCACGTTAGCAACATTCACTCTCGAAGCACTTTTTATACTTCCACGAACATACAGAGAAAAGACCAATGAAAGAAAAACCTAATAATTAATCCTGCTGATAATTAAATGCAATGGAATGAAATTCAAAAAAAAAAAATACTGAATGTCAAGTATTTACAAGTAAACAACGAAAAAATGTACCATGTGATATGAACCATTTAAGTATTGCAATAGATTGGGAACGTAATACGCACAACCCAAAATTTAAAATAACTAACTTAAGATTACTCGTTGCGCCTTTCAGACATGCCAATAAATATGTAACATTATAAGAAACACATCGCCATTGACGTACATAAATATGTATAGGCTTACGTAAATATATAAGTGTGCATAAATATACATACATAAATACATATGCATGTATATATATATGCATATATGCATACATACATATGCATGTCCGTTCAACCTGCCTTATCACATTGCGTCGATACGTACGCATTAATGCGGGTTCTCGCATGTTCCAATGAAAGACGCCCTAAAAGTGCAGAATAGATATCAACATCTGATAGCTTAATTAAACCAATGCCCACGTAGTCGCGATACAATCAAGCCAATCAGCACTTAAAGAAAAGGAATACATTATCACCTATTGCGACAGCCTATCATATCCATCATTCTTATTATTAATTTTATGCAAGAGATGAGACTGAATAAAATTGATGTGAAAACTGATACAACCGCTCAAAAGAAAAAAAAAGAGTGCGAAAAAAAAGAAACAAAGTAAGGAACCCTACAATTCAAAATAATATTTAACAAAAAAAAATGATACTCACTTTGGAAGCGATGCCTGACGGATATTCCACACTGAACCGTAAGCATTC
This sequence comes from Stichopus chloronotus, assembly GCA_021234535.1. Lineage (NCBI taxonomy): Eukaryota > Metazoa > Echinodermata > Holothuroidea > Aspidochirotida > Stichopodidae > Stichopus > Stichopus chloronotus. The sequence goes on along the minus strand of CM037845.1, from coordinate 16,359,420 downwards.
TTAGCACTTCACCCTTACAAGGTAGCGCTTTAACAGATAACAAACTGTTTTTACTAACTGCCTCTCCCTGTTCTCCCACTCGCACTATAGATAACTGCGGGCACCAGTCAGAAACTTCCCCCATTTTTTTGACAATGCCGTGATAATACTTCTCTAAATATGATTAGAACCCCAAAAAAAAGGGGAGGCAGAGAGAGAGAGAGAGAGAATGTATTGCGCTCAAACTGCTGAGCTCGTTCATTAAACGCGAACGCGGGGAGAGGTGTGCTTTCACTCGAATTAATACGGCGATCTGAGTGGCGAAAAACCATCTTAATCACAGTGACGTAGCCGAATGAGGGAGGTGCTTTGTTCTCTTTGTTCTGAAGGAAAAAAAAAAAAAAACTTTTTTTTTTTAAATTAAGAGAATATGCGCCGGGAGATAATTAATTCGTTTCGGACTACATACAATGTTCAAAAACAATAGCACAGGTGTTAATTAATTAGATTATCCAATTACCATGCTAAATTCAGTGTGACGGTGTCATTAAACGCCGATCGAATGTAATTCCCCCATTCCAAAGGATTAAAAGGCAAATGGAGATGGGGAGAAAAAAAAGGAGGGGAAAAAGAGATAATTTATGGCGTTAAGTTGCCGTATCATTACACAATTTGAACTAATTTCGCTAAATGTTATGATCAGATCATCTACTCGTTCTTGTAGCACTGGTATAGAATTATTCTTCTTCTCAGTTAACATATAAACAAGTGTTTCGGTTGCGCGCATAAATGACACTGTAAAAATAACAGTCCATATAGTAGTGTAAGTGGAAAGAAAAACCAGATTTTCAAAAAAGGTTTTTTTTTGGGGGGGGGGGGTTGTAACAAAATTCTGGAGGATTCGGCGAAGAAGCGGATTTTTTCTGGAATGGTGCAGCAGAAAACATTATTCATGATACATTCCATTTTTGTTCTTTTTCCTTCTTTTTTTTTTTCTTGAACCAATTTTTTTTTTTTTTAGTAGCTTGGATCTCTTCTTTTTCTTTTCTTTTCTGGCTATGTCTGAATCATCGTTGAGTTGTTTGAGTTTTCGAACCTACATTCCTTAGTCCGTATTCTGCTTACTTTCTCGTTCCCTTATTCGTTTATCAACAAGAGACACCAAAAACAATGCATCCAAGGAGCCAAAATGCACTTTGATTGTGAAAATGAATTATGGTAAACTTTCTTTTTTGCTCGCACCATATCGCAGCGTTTTACATTTGTTTGACGTTTTCTGTCTTCTAAAATAGTTGCTTGCTTTTTTATTCCTATCCTGCAGCAGTTAAAAATGCCAAAAGAAAGAATGTTTGTATAAATTAATATTTTGAATGTAACTTCCCTTTAAAACTTCATCCCAAAGTCATGTGCACATACTGCGAAAGAATCATACACCCTGTTTAAAACGATTCTCAACGGACACCGTTCAACCAAACCTATCAATTTCCTCCATAGGTTAAAACCGAGTACTTCGCTTTTATAAAGAGCCCTTAGCAACCTAACAACGACTTGTAGCAAGCGTTCGGGTGACAGGGAATTACCCCGCAATTTCAAAAACGGAACTCTGCAGTGCACATCAAGGGGGTGTGCCGCGGTTTAGCTTATACCTCTATACACACAATTCTGCCACAGTGTCCCTATACAGAAAGGGGAAGCCCTCGAAACATTTACCCTTTAAAAAAACCTATCAAGAGGCTCGAGTGCGCTCTGGTGTAGCATCGCAAAATGTTAACATGGATATCGTGAGTAAAATAATCGATAATACTAGATATTAAAAAATTAGAAAAGTAAAAGAGCAAAAACGGGGGTGATGAACGAAATAAAAATAGCCACCATGACTACCTAGAAATATTATTTCAAACTGATGATGAAACAGGGTAGCTATAGCAATGTGCAATGCGCTTCGTGCATGTATAAATATGTAAAGTGTCTCTGATTAAATGGTCAAAGTACCTCAGCAAATAATTAAAAAAAAACTATGTAAAACACAAGTATCCTCCGCCATATCGAAAATAATATGTCAAGGTCACCGGAGGCATGTTTGAATGTGTGAGAAAGATGCATCCATATCACATGTATGTGTAGGTACGTATGTATGCTTGAGTGTTTACGATCGGACTCAAAATCCCGGAAAACTAGCGGCATTTTTTTTTTCTTTTTCTTCTCTTTTTTGCTCACCGCGCTGACTTCACATCAGCACTCGCGATCAATAGTCGCCCGCTGTGACGATAATATTCCGCATTGCGCCAACCGATCCGTTAGAGAAACGATAAAGAAAAATAACAAAATAAAAAACAAAATAAAAAAAAAATTGAACGAGAGAGAGAAATGCCGAGACGTTTACCATACCCAGACATCACCATCAACATCCGCGCACATGCGTACAATACAGGTATGCGGTACTCATTAAGAGCCAATTAGTGTAGCTCATACAGAAATTAATATCGCTCTGGTGCTAATTGAAGAAATTCCTTTAAAAATCCCGACGATAAAACGACTTGCACGAACCAAAACGGCTGGGTCTCGACTTCTATCATTCTGAGAGGAAAAAGATTGACCAATATTCAGACAGCTAATCAGAGAAAAGCGAACGGCATACGAATCTCAGGAAATGTTTTTTATCTATTTCCTCTCCTGTGTTGAGAGGATGAGCTTGATGAGATTGAACGATCGAAACGATAGAAATAATAAAAAAAAAACACGCAGAGGAAAAAACACCAGGGGGGAGGGGGACTGAAAGAATACTTTGCTAATTGGCCAAATCACTTAAAAAAATCTCTTTCGAAAAGTTTGCAAGCAGGAAAAATATTCTTGATAACGGAAAAAAGGATTGGCGAGCAGCAAAAACTGTTGAAGAGTCGAGAAGAAATTTGGAAGGAACTTACTTGTCGGTTCACTCATGTCGGAGGCTGGCATACTTCGTGTTTCTACGGTTGTTCGCGCTGAACTTCGAAACTTTCAACATTCTGCGAGTTATGAGTGTTCGAAAAGACAAAGAAAATCGTGACACATATCACTCTGACCAAAAAATTTTCGGACTTTTGCCAAGTACAACAGGCAACCGGTTCTCATTTTCTTGAAGGAAAAAAAAAAAACAAAAAACAAAAAAAAAAACACATATCTCCGTATATATGTTGCGAGTACAAATTCACCCAGTCGTCGACAAAGCGGTTACATTCACCCCCATCGATAATATAAGAGAAAAGAATAAGAAAGCAAGCAAGAAAGAAAAATTAAGAAAGAAAAAAAACCCTATCCTTAAAAATCATAATTTGTTCTTTGAAGGATTGGTTAACATAGGCAGTAAAGTGCGACTAGTAAAATTTTATAATAGGATCCTGGGGGTACAGGAGACACGGGCTTGGATTTGGCAGTATACGAAGGCAGGAAACAAAATTCATTTACTGCGTACAGATCCAAATTGCGGTTACTGAGCAGCGTGCTTTATTTTCAGGAGACATCTGTCCCGTTCGCTAATCAGATTGACGGGTCTGCATCTCGGAAGCTCCGGTTTCTCTCTCTGGAGAGAAAAAGCAGATAAGGACTGCGAGGTGGTCGCCCTTCTGCATAAGGTAACATGCCATTCATTGTCGCCGGGACGAACTTCGTTCAACAAAGGACACATGTCGCCCTCGACGAGGACCTGTGCGATCGTGCGAGCCTGCGATATGCCGGTTGGAATTTACGCCTGCCGTGACGCCTGCGCCGAACGGCCGTCGATGAGGAAAAAAGAAGAGAGAGAGAAAAAAAACTACGGACTCCGAGGATTAAAATATCTATGGCTTGTGCTGAGATTGCGAGAAACCTGATGTTGCTTCGAAATACGGATTATGTATGTAATGTGAAACAGCCGGTAAGAGCATTACGCCGCGAGCCCGTCGCCTCGGCCGATCTCACCTGCGTCAGGAGACAGCCAAAATGTCGGCACATGTGCCGGTCCAGTAAACAGAAAATGTCGCCCCGCGGGAAACGGGAGAGAACAGTCATTTCTTCTGTCAACAGATCCAACATTATTGGTCAATTTTCTCCCCGTCTCAGGTACTAACCTACATTTTAAGCGGAGACACCCCGAATGTTAGCAGCAACGCACGACAAAGAGATTTGTGAATTTATGTTCGACGCCTTCATATCGCGACTGCGTCTTTTTACCTTTAAGGGCCGTTTTCAATTCCAAGAGACTTTGTTCCCCCCTTCAAAAACACGATTTTTTTTTTAAACTCCATAAATTTTGGAGATTTCTTTTGTCCGAATCTCTCCCCCAAATGTATGCCTGGCAAAAAAAGAACGCGATAACAGCTTTTAATATCCCGGATGTCGAAGGACGGAACAGTCAATAGATGCCGAGCGGCGTCGTGAACGGTTCGTCGTATTCAACAGTTCGACGTCAGCGCCAGAATAATTTCTCTGCCTTAAAAATTAGTTTTCACCGCTGCTAAATTAAATAAGTGACAACCTTATCTCTAATAGGCAAGTTAAACTCGCGAATCAAAAAGCGTAGGGTATGGATGACGAAGATCGCCTCCCAATCGTACGGTCTTCGCTGGGGAGTTCGTCGGCTTGATGCGGACACGACGCTAAGCGTCATTGAAGAATGGCATCTGTGTTGGGGAAAATTCGAAGAAAAAATTGTAAGATTTTCGAACGAGTTATGAAAATGCGAAGAGATGGAAACGTGAAACGCGTTGTTATCCGACTGTGAAGCAGTCTACCAACATAGGGGTCAAATGTGGCACAATGACCGGCCAGCTTGTAACCATGGCGATTGAATGATCTTCACCTTTCTCCTAAAACAAGAGATAGGGAACTTCGACTGACCTGGCTACATCCGGACCATGCCGCCAGATGTAGCCTACTAAAAAGCCCATAGCTCGAGTTGCCTCCATTACACAGCAGCTCCTCGCGGTGTAGAAATCTTATTCAACCATTTTTGCACACCTGAATGCACACAACATTACGCGCTACCTCCGAATATGTTCCCCACGGGTGCATAATTGCCACACATTAGGGCCAACATTAATTTTCACCGCTATTTAATCGGCACACAGGTTTCGTCGAAACAAGTTGAGCTGATAAATGATTGAAAGGCAAGGACGAAGAAAAAAAAAATTAAGAGAGATGCGACGACAACAATGACAATGGAAACAATAACAGAAATAAAATGCCGGAGAGACATAACAGAAGATGAGGAATAGAAGCGAAATATCCGCCGATCGGCGTTTGTGTTCGGTGGTGCAAGTTACATACTGTTGTTTCGTTTGCAAGGAGAATACCTCCACAGGTTTATGAGGTACTGCTTGTAACGTTGTGGACTGAGTACATGAATTTTCTTTTTTTTGCTATTACTTCAGTATAACGGAGAGCCCTATTACCAGACGACGACCCAAAGGGCGGAAGTATCCCAACAGTGCCACCACCTTAGACTAGATTAATTGTAGAAACGGGAACTACCATCGAGTGACTTGGACTAATTGTAAATAAAATGAAACGATACTTTTTAAAATTTCACCCTGCAAACAACAACAACCACATGGAAAGAAAACTGTGAACCGATCTTTTTTTCCGCTCCCCGATCAACCCAAAATTTCCACCAACCACCCCCCCCCCCCCATCACCACCACCACCAGGTCTTATTTTTGTGTATTTTGTTTTTTTTTTCTTACTATCCGTCTTATTCTCTGCACTTGTAGCCGTCTATATCCAATCTTGGAGTAACTTTAATCTGCAACCGAGCCAAAGTTATGCGAGCATGTGACAAAATTCATACGTTAGCTACGGTTAAACAATATAGACGAGTAAACGTTAAAAAGACAAACATCTTAATTAAAAACAATAAAGCAGATAGCACAAACAATGACATCCAGAATTTAATTTTCGTCACAAAGCAATACGGCATGATTAGACTCTACCGTCGAAGACTCGAACAGAAAACAAAGGGATGTATAATGAAAAAGATAATGAGTTTTACTCATGCATGCAAATGAATAACTCCACTGTTTTTTGTTTTTTTTTTTCAGTTCCAATTTCATTATACGAACCCGGGCCCTCGCAGAGAGAAATAAAAAAGAGCTGAATGAGGGCGAAAACACATGCATGTCAATACCGTTTTGCTTTGCCATGTTCTACGCATAAATTATCTGGCATATTATAAATACGGATGTGTTTCTTTTTATTTTCAAAGCACAAAATGAGATGAAAAAATATTAAAAAAAAAAACCAAAAGCAAAAAAAAAAAATATTAAAGGCGATAAAACATATATGCAAGATCGAGAGAGAAGAATCATCTTAATGTCCGCCGAACATCCGCCAGGTATGGACTATTTGATTACGGGCCACGTGTACAAAGCACTTAATTGCCGCTAACCCTGCATCCAAGCTCATAGATACAGTTACGTTACATAAACACCGGATTACTTGAGAACACAAGAGACAGCAATAAGGCAAAGGCTGATGTGCACAGATGGGATGGTTTAATGGTTATTTAGGTTGCGCATTTTTCATGTACAACATTCCCCCTACGGAACTCTTTTTCATTTTTTTTTACCCTATTTCTTTCATTTATTTATGTATTTTTTTTTTCTCTCTCTAAATATTAGTTTGCTCTTGTACTTGCGTTTTTTTTTATTTAAAAGAAGAATAGAAAAACGGTATATCATTACGTGGAAACTAAGGAAGGGATTAAAAACGAAAATCATGCCATGACATACTTCCCGAAGTTTAGATGTAAATTTAATCGGGATTACATTCATCTGGAAACCATCTTTTCTCCTCTGTAATGCATGTTTTATTTCTTCATTTTCATGGAAGTCGTTTCATAAGTTAGGTTAATTAATGTATTACTGTTATATGCTTTAAATTCGGTTTCGTCTCACCACGCACTTAGTACTAAGTATAAGGGTCATTCAACGGGGAGACATTAACACCCTCCCCCCCCCCCCCGCCCCTTCCCCCATCGATGACAAGCTTACTGACGAAAACATGTTGGATTTAATTCTGAGTTGTTTTTTTCTCACACTTAAAATGCAATCGTTAAAAAAGTTTCCGTTGAAAGTAAATCAATACAAAACTATTCCTGACCGCTTCACCACACATATACACAAACCCCTACACACAGACACAAACCCCAGCCTTCTCGAGCGTAAAAGCTGAGAGTATATGCAGTGCAGTCCGCTGCAGGAGTTTCACTTCATTTCAGACTTTAGTCACTACCACAAACGACTGAGTTGGAGCCTAGTTTGCTTAGCAACCACCGGCATGCAGTCAAATTATGCAAGTTGCTTTGAGAAAGAAAGCCAGAAACCGTCCAAGAAAAGAAAAAAACTGACACCAAAATTAAACGAGAAGACTTCCGTAATGACGTTCTCCAGACACTTTTTTCTCCAGACACTTTTTTTTAAATTTTAAATTGTAAACGAAAATCAGGATGGGACGGGTTGAGGTGGACAAACGAGTATACATCGTACCAGCTGTTGCCTGAATTCTGTACTGGTGAATGTTCACCGTACGTTAAGAAAAAAAAAAGACTCACAGAGAAAAAAATATATATATATATACATATTTAACAAAAAATAAAGTTCCAGCGAAAGGCGTCCTTGTTGATGGTCTGTCCAAGCACCAGACATTTGATAAGTGTATGCAAACATCACGGTCTATTAACAGGCGAGTGATGACGGAGTACGTTCTTTTTTTCCTAGCAATGTTAGTAAAGCTTTTTCGTTTAATTTCTACTTTCTTTTTCTCGCTATCATTTTGTTTTTCTTTTCTTTTTTTTTATTTGTCTCGTTTAGAGAGAGCGAGTAGAGAGCAACTTTTAAATCGTAGCTGTGTCTGTCAGATTTCTGGAAACATCATAAAGGGAACTCCTTGAAAAAAATGAATATAGCCCACGATGCCGAACAAGGTGGCATAATAACATTGCTGTATAAAGGATAGCGTACATAAAATACACATAGGTCATGAAATATATGGATAATCTCAGTTAATCTGAAGTAAGTGCAGGAACTAGTACAACTGGATTACATTTCTTCTTTTTAGCATTTCATCTTGTCGATTGTTAAAACTTTTTATTTCAAGAAAAGGAAAGCAATAAAAGTTTTTGTTTCTCAACAGTTTTCAAAACACTTATAACAATAGGCATAGTCTTGAAGGTTTAGATATCAAAGTTTAGAATGAAAGGCGCAGTTTACATCTCATCCACACTTAAAGGCAACGGGTTGCTTCATCATCTTTCAAGAATCGAGCCAATCAGAATTCGTTACACAGTACGTGAAACTTACAGTACAGTACGTGAAACTTGCACAGTGCATATGCTCAGGCATTCAAGGGAACCAGGAGCGGACGACCCCGTTGTCTTACATTGCACTCCTCTTTTTTTTTTGCCCGATTCATGTTTTTCTGTTATCACGTACATGCTTCTTACTTTAAAAGATATCAGCCTCTTACTAAGTCTCTTACTTCAAAAGATATAAATTAGGTTACAATCCTCACCTCCCCCCCCCCCCCCCCCCTTCACCTCCAATTACCAAATTAAGCTCTGCCATCGCCCAGAAGGACACCAGAAATATCATCTTTAAGACTAAGTTTCTGCGCACTGTACAAACTACCTGGGCCACCGTACTGACATTCTACAACACTTTGGCCAACCATATACCTCCTAATCAGCGTTGGTGTATACAACGTAGCAAAACGTTCTTGAAATCCCCAGTAGAGATGCTGACCATTTTAGGAATAAATTATTAATCGGTACACCCCATTTTCTGTATCGGAAACTGGGTACCCGAGTACCCGTGAATATCAGGTACCCGACTCATAGCTGAGTGTTGTTCACTTCAATGTAATGTTTCTAACCTACATGTGTTATCTTGTTATTGACACTTCATTCCCCTTTTTTTTCTTGCAGTTAATTATTTTGTTTTCAGTTTGTTTGAGGCTGTTACTTTTATAAATGTTGCAAACGGCACGTAACACAAACCATCAGAGACTGCGGAGTATGATAACCATTTTGAGTATTTCAATATCTATCAACCGATGAGGTAACTAAACTTGATTTATAAAAATTTCGTTGTAATACTGGAATTGAGTCAACATTAATTAAAATTTTGGTCTTCATTTGACCGAAGACTTATTCCCTTTTGACCTATTCAATTGTTGTTGGTCCAAGGGCGTCGCTACAGTCGGTTTGGGGGACACATATGGCGTATGTCTTTGATAGGACTTTAACTACCTCTACACGGAGCTCCACCCGTTCCAGAAAAAATGCCCGAAAACACCCCCCCCCCCCATTACCGGAAATGGCATTTCTACCTCCGCATTTCCTTGTTTATTTACACCCCACCCCTACACATAAATGGCACTTCAAAACGTTTTGAAATACTGTAAATTTATTTTGGTGCAAAAATATTATTCGGAGGTGCATGCTCCACACCCCCCCCCCCCTCCCCTTCCACTGTGTACGTCAAACTGATCCTAGTTTTCTTTCGGTGTGTTTGAAAGTTTTTGGAATGTATAGCAGCTCCCTTTGACTGGAATATCGATTATTATCGTCAGCAATGTTGCCATGTTGAAATAGAGGGGAAAATGGAGATATCATACGAAAATGAAGTCTAGGCCTAGCTGATAAATGGCGAGGAAGTTAAGCAACAGAATCGGAGTATCACAGGCATTGAAATATTCCCCTACTTTCCCCAATTCTTACATTTTTCTTTTTTTTTTTGCCACGGAAACTGTTGGGGTTTTTATTCAAATATGGTAAGCCGTAGTCGAACTAAAATGTTGTCTTCTCCTTAGCTTACATACTTCCGCCAACGTTCAGGACTTTCCAAGCGATTGACTGAATGAATCAAAATTTTGGTTTGTTACATGATTCATATGCCCCCCTTCAAAATACATTGCAATCATATATTTGTGGATTCATCGAGGTTAACCATATCTTGTGTAAGTCCATTGTTGAAGAAATCTACCTGTATGTGTTGTAGGGCTGTGAATATAGCCAGTGTGTTGTTAATCTACTTATCATTTTTATGGGGTTTTGTTTTCGGTGAGGTCGGTAACATACGATATGAAATAGAAAGTGACTCCTGTCGTGACACAACGCTATTTTCATTGTTCACTTTAAAATGTGGACGTCAATATGTTTGCTTTGAACAAACTCGATACTTCAGTTACACTTTTAGCCTATATTTTAAGTGGTGTCAAGCAAGTAACTTGAAAAAATGTATATCCACTCTTACAATAAATTAGCCAAAACAGCCTTTATTCGACCCCCCTTTGAACGTTATTTTGACTAAGTTTAGTTAAAGTAATGTTTTAAAGGAGTAAGTATGGTTGTCTCTACTAAATTATTTTCCGAGGATAAATAAATTGTTTTTTTTTTCTTCCTTCAAATGTAAGTAGCAATTAAACGACGTTTTCTATTTACTTACTCCCCCCCCCCCCCCGCAGTTTTTTTTTTTTTTTTTGAAGACAATTCGCTTGTCCGTTCACCAACTCTCCTGTCATCGTGCGCGCTTCATTGAGCACATCGCAATGTGGGACACTGTGGTACCTGTGCGCGTGAACTATTGTTGCGGTGTGGTAAGTCACACGTGTTATTGATGTTCTTACAACCCGTGAATGAAATAGCACATCAGCATCCAAAACGGGTTATTAGATCCATAAACGAATGACCCCCCCCCCCCCCCACCAATCCACCACATGTATTACGTAGATGCTTCCAAGTGTAAAATACTGCAGGAAAATTCGACAATTGTTCGTTATGATACCGGCTACCCTTTGAGAAAAACCACTCGAGAAGTTTGCTTAGGCCAGTCAGTGACGTTTTCTTGCTGGTAGGATCTGCAACTGTAGTTGAGTAAGAAAGTTGAAAAAGAGTCCTCTACATCCCGTCGAGCTATTCCCATGTATTCAATAGAAACTGGAGGGCTTCCTGACACGACCCGTCTACCCAACCCTCCCCCCTCCCCTCCGTCTTAAATGGCTCTCCTGCCCAACACCACCACCTGAGCCAGCAAACGTCATGCATCTCCCACCCGCATCGTTGTTGTGTTAAAATAATCAACTGAAAATAATCAATTACAAGGTTCACGTCTCATGAAGCCTTATTCTTTCATCTTCACGTAGCTGTTTATGGTTGAGCACTGCCCCCTCTCCCTTCCGCCCCCTCCCTCACTCTTTTGCATTTTGCGTTTTGTTACAAAACATCCTTGTCGGAAAAACCCTTTGGTCGCACACATTCCTTTTGGTTGTCCTTTTGGTTTTATACATTTTTTATTTGTTTTATTTATTTAGTTAGTCATCCATTTTTCTTTCGTTTACTTTCTTTTTTACCAGCGGTCGTTCGAGTGACCAATTCAATTACGCGGCATACCCACACTGCCCAGTAAAGCAATACAAGATACCAAACTAACAGCGAACCACGAGATTCGGCGAAAATCATAACGTACCGCTTCAAAATTTGATGTTAACGGGCGGTGCACTAAAGGTGAGGTACAAAAGTCGACCTAGATTCGTGCCCACCAATGTGAGGCCTTTATAGTAAAGTATATGCCCACACACAGACACACATGCATATATATATATATATATATATATATATATATTATACATGTGTGTGTGGGCATGAGCGCTGAGTGTGTTAGTGGTGAAGTCCATTCGATTCCTACATTTAACGGCCACCCAATGCGGCGTTAAATCAGCGCATTTAAGATCCCATTGAAATTACGTTGTCAGTTCTTTATCTCAAGAACGTCCGTTAGTACGGTAAAGACACATTGGGACCCCCTACCTTTCAGCTCTGTGCGATTCAATAAAGGCACTTGTTCTCACCGTGAGTGGTTATTAATACTTGTCAATTCAATGGGATTTTTCTTCCTACCTTTTTTTTTTTTTTTTTTTTGTTACTTGCTATGAAGCCTATATGATTATATTTTCGTTGCTTTTTATTTTCCTTAAAGGGGGGAGGTTAGTAAGACACCAAGAAAGATATAACGTTAAATGAAAAGAACTGAATGCAGCCAAGGTGACACACGTGTCTTTGTGACTGGCAGAAACTGATTGATATAATAGAGCCGATTACGTAGCCTCATTACACATTAAAACGAATTGATCCGTTTGCATTCAGCCCACGACACCCGCTGCATTAATAAAATATACAGCATTATTGTATAAGGTGATAAAAAAAGGAAGAAAACCCGTTTCCAAATAAAATTTGGAGAAAAGAAGGGAGGATGCTGAGAGAATACGACCGCTGAGTCAAATAATTGTGATTTTTTTTTTTTTTCACATCACTAATGTCTCACAATTGATGAACACTCGTCATTTTGTTACATTTGACACTTTGACGCGTTACCACGCGCTGAATGAGAAATCCATCGTAAACGAGAAATGATTGACGTAACGTTGTCAAAACGTCACAACAAATTCCTTGCGTGAAAAAGAAGCCCGTTGCATTAGTCACCGATAGGGTTTAATAATTCAAGTTGCACGACAGTGTCGTAACGAAATGGGGGGGGGGTTAGGATGCGTGGGGAGTGGGAGAGGTATTGGTGAATAATGGACACCACTGCATTTTTTTTTCCATAGGCAAAGAAGACATTTCAAACAAATAATTTCTTTCTGTTCTTCTTGAGATTTTACCTCGGTAATTAAATCAAACCTCCCTGCAGTTATTGCACTATTTGACAATTTGGATCTTAAGGGTAAATTCGAATTTACTGCACAGTGCAAACGACGACAACATTTAGAGCATTGCCAAACATGTAGACCTACACATGATATGATTTAGAATTCAATTAACACATGAAAATTACAGGATTCGAATTCAATGTACTCTGAATTAAAGCATCATCATATAGACCTGAGGTGAATTCGAATAATAAAGTATAATATACACATAAGCCCGCAATAACCGTGGGACACTGCATGCAATCGAATTCAGCTCGAACTCAACTTGCTATAGCAGTCGCATGTATGGACATGATGTGAATTAGAATTCGATCAACGACGCATGGTACCTTACAGAACATACGAATAGAAGACACACTTAAAAGATTATCACAAAGATCTTACGTTCATTCGAGTTGAATATACATTACACTAGCAATCACAAATTTATGGCACTTGACCCATTGACGTAACGGAATGGAATCCTACTGCATGGAACCTACATGAAGATACTTTACAGTATTCATATATAATGCACCTGAAGTAAACTATGTTCGAGCCGTCTCTAGTTTATTCACGGTCGAGGCAAACAGAAACAACACAATTCCCGTACTAAATGTTTGACTTTCATCTGGAGATTTCCTCCCAGAAGTCCCATCCTCCCTTAAACCTTGGAAGATTTCTTTTCGACATCAGGGTCCTGTCAAAATTATTGCGAATATTCGTTTTCAAATATATCGGGAAATATTTACCATTTTACTGACAGGGAATGTGTCATGTGAACGGTGGGGTTATCGCTTATTTAAGTACCGTCCTTCGCCACCCATGTTTTTTTTTTTTTAGAGGAGAGAAAGATACACGCTGTGACCACGTCTTTCCACCCCCCCCCCCTCCCCTCTTCACCATGTACGAAGAATTGCAGGGTCGGTCATATTACAGGTGAAGATACTGTTGCTAGGTAACAAATAGAGGCGTCGAAGCCTACAAGAGCTCTACACTTCGTATTAACGATCTCACGTGCAAACTGTCCTGAGAGAATCAATGCAAAACCGTCTCTGTTTTCATTGAGTAATGTCTCCCTTGCTAAAATATGAACAGAAAAGATGACCCCCACACCCCCACCCCTCCAGGGTCTACACAGAAGTTACGTCTGCTAAAACTTCCTTATACATGAAAACGTTTCTGCTGCCATGGGGCAGTGAATTCTAAAAAATAAAGACAAATATAAAATATAAATAAGGTCCCTCCCTGAGTCCATACCCAGGAGTCCCGTAAGCTCCTACACAGTTACACAAACCTCCACCTTCCCGTCCCCCTCCCCCCCCCCCCCCGCAACTGTTCTGTGACGGTTAATCCAAGTATTAAGAGAGCACAAACAGCATTGGCTTAACAGAAAAATACTCGTACCCATGGATCAAGTGAAAGAATTAAATTTAGTGTCAGCTGATCTTTCTTCGTAATGTTTGCAGTCTTTTTTTCTTTCGCAAATTATTCGTATGAGTTTCATAGCTGTTCTTCTCTAATAAGCTCTGCTTGGTCGCTCAAGCAAGTTAAACGACCTGCCATCTAAAGTTTATCTCATTATTGTGATTGATATCACGTGACCATCTCTATAAATAATTAATTCATGTAAAAGACCTTTGAGTGACCTATGTGTTCAAGGCAACTTTGATGGGGGGGGGGGGGAGCAGATAAGAGGAAGGAGCCATGGGTAACGAGAATGGGTAAAGAAGAGGGAGGCCGACAGATGATTAAAACCGTAAGGGGAACAGGAATAGAAATCGGAAACCTGTTTTTTTTTTCTTTTGATGTGTTTTTCGTGATGCAAGAGACGTTATACACATTCAGATTTCAAATCTGCAAGCTGTCGAAGAGAGAACAAAATATCCGTGAAAGTTTTTCTAAAGAAATATATGATTCCTTGAAACAAAAGAAGAAGCTTGGGCTACACATATGCTCCTTTGTGTTATGTTACCATGTTCTCCATGTCTAAACACGTTGACAGAAGGAAGAGAAAATCTATGTAAAGTTGTATATAATTCTGTATGTATGGCAATGCATTAACTATCAACAGTATCACTTTCATATCCTTCTAAGGTTCTCTTCTTTGTCCTTCACATTCTTGTCTGTTTCATTATCACGTGATCACGTTTTAACCAGTCAAAAGCCTTGTTTAATTTACAATCCACCAATCAAAACATCGACCCAATGTAAACGTTAGTGTTTGTACCACTCTTATTACACAATCGATATAGTTTTATGAAGCTGTTTTTGTTAAGCCACGCCTTCAAGACTGGTCCATTTTCTCTGACTTATATCCTTCTATTTTTTTCTTTTTTTCCCCTTTTGGTTTGTATTTTTCCTTTGACATTGTAATTTTTTCCCCTAATCTGGAAGGAAAGTTCACAAAATTAGACAAAATGCGTCTTTTCCTTTAGTTTTGCAACTTTTTTTTTTTAAATTGCCGTCAATCACTCACTTGGGATACAAAAAAGAAACTAAGCCAGCCAACCGGCTTTTTGTGTCTGTTACATATACATGTATTGAAAAATGTTTGGTTGAAGACTTATTAGACATTTGGAAACAGTTGCTTTTTGCACACGTATTCTGAAGACAAAGACGCTTCAACATACACACGGTAAAAAAAAAGTAAAAGTGAAAGAAAACTCGAACATTCCACTGTCGAGATGAAAGAAAGAGTGACTGCCTGGTTAAAGGAAAGACTGTAGTGACGCACATACAGACAAACTCACACACACAAAGTTATACATACTTAAGGACAGACAAAACTAAACTATTGTTCGCTCAGACACTGTTGAAGGGGCGAGGCAAAGAAAATGAATATTTAAAAGAATCAGTGATTTAAATTCAATCTTGATAAAAGGGAGAATGCGGGGATTGGGAAACTTGTCAAAGGTAACTATACGAAATGTGGACCACTCCAACATAATCCATTACGCAACATGTAGTGTACATACACTTTTTTTCACGAGCAGGTGCCCCTACAACCTCCCTCACTCCCCCACTCTCCCCACCCCACTCACCCCCATTCCCCCATCCCCCCATCCTCATCACTACATATTGCCAATAGGTTTGCCACAGGTTTAATCTGAATTAATGAGACAGTTTCACGTTAATAACACAAAGCACAGATAAAAAAAAATGGGCCATGTTTCCAAGTAAAAAACAATATGGCGTACCGGGAAGCTGAAGACTGCGTACCGTAGTAACTCCAAATAAACCCATATTGCAGTCACTCATATTCCTCGCTATACGGCTCTTGCCGATGTCTCAGTTACATATGTCGACTCCATTATAAAGCTGAGTTAGTGAAATTATATACATCTGATCGGATTGAAAAGAGACCTGTTCTGCGAAATATTTGAGCAGAAGCACTGCAGTAATATAACGCAACTTGCGTCTGATCTTCTTGTTTTCTTTCTTCCTTTCCTTTTTTTTTTCATTGCGAGGTGAGGGAGAGATTAAAGTTCCTCGGAATGCAAGGATTCTTCGACCAGGGTGACATGATTATTCTTGAATGTAGTTAAAGAATAGACAAAAAAATAATCAAAATGTCAACGCATATATTAACATGCATGAAGTCATCGAAAAACCTTTGGGCGGTGAAATATGTTTGTAATTAAACGCAAGTAATGACATACATTTGAATTAGTGACATGGAATAGGACCTATTGCAATAGCCTATAACGAAAAGCACGGTGGCTAGTGACATAGCTGTAAACATCTACTGCATGTAAAAACTCTTCATTGTATATTTGACGTCTCCGTCTGAAACATACGCACGATTTCCGAGAAAAATGCAGCCAAAATCTATCATGACATCTCGAGACGGCAAACCCTTACAATCCGTCTAGACTTGGCATTTGAAAATAGAACCGGGACATTCTGTCTGAATAAAGTGGTAATTCAGTGACTTTGTGATTAGCAGTATACTGAAGTATTTACCTGGTTAGTACTTTAGTAAATACTATAAGTGTTAATGTTAGAAGTATTTTCCTGAAGTATTCACTAGAAGTGTTTACCCGTGTGTTCTGTTAACAAGGCCACAGCTTTTTCTCACTCACACTTTCTCTGGTTTCCACAGTACAAAACCCCTGGCAATGCTTACAGCAATTGGGAGCGATACATGGCGGAAGAGATATTTATTCTCCATCGAGAGGGCGTTTTCGAAAAGTCAAAACTTTATTCTGTTTGACTCTAGCAGAATCCGACGAATTCTCTTGTACATCTCTGTATGATCAGTATGGCCAGACGGGATTCTATATTTCATTAATAGTGGATCAGAAGGGCACGTAACCGGTTGTGGAAGTTTACACCCGTGTAGCACTGAATAGAAAAGTGTGATGGTAGGCTTGTTAGGTGTACCGAAGGATAAACCAACAACATTAGCCTCTGTGTTTGAGATGAAAATTACTGAAAAGCCTATTTGATTGTATTTATAGCCAAACACACTAAACCTAAGTCTTTACTATTCGTCCCGTCACCTTTCACTGTTGTAGGCTTACATGCCTACGCGCCATGAGATGTTGCTAGAACCTCCCTTGGCCCCGATGACATCATAGGGTCGAAGTTCGTTTAATCCAAACACCCAGGTTTATTACCAGATATAGCCTATCTGTACCCACCTGTAAGAACGTGTACACTAGCGATGACTAAAAAGGTAAACTTGAATGGGAGCTCCGTAATGCTTCTTTCTTTTTCTTCTTCTTCCTTTTTTTTTCCGTCTGTGTATAAATCTGCAATGCTTTTAAAATATGACTACAGAGTACAAGTAGACTACAGTCAATATACCTAATACTGGTATAGGATTGACTACGATATTACCAATACGACTACAGAGTACAAGTAGACTACAGATAATATCAAATACCGACAAAGGATTGACAGCTGATGCATTATCACTTTGGCTTCCTGAATACCCATTACCACCGGTGTACTTCCCACTGGCTCGTTCAAAGACGCGTACTCTAGAGCTGCATGAAAACTGTCAACCACTACATTATCGTATTTTACACTTGTTGCTGTTCTTCTGGAGGACTTTGAAATCATGTAGCAGAATTTACCACTTTGACCTGTTTTTTTTATCCCAAATTTTCTGAATGGTGCCATTGAAAGACATACTTAATTACTTCTGGACGTGAAATTTTAATGTTTTCACTTTTTGCCGATCACTTTTAATTACAATAGCTATTAGGGAATTGTTAAGCGATGTATATCGTCACAGCTGAACTACAATCAGCAACTTACACCAATGTAGGATTGGTTGTATCATTATCAACCCACGACTACACCGTGCAATCAGACTATGGTCAGTACCTAGGACTGACGAAGGAAACGAACAACAGCCACTACCTTTAAGCCAACAAGGGGATGACAGCACAATTATGGAGAAGACTATACCGTTTGAAACTTTCATTTAAAGTTATCTCCACCCGAAGTCGCAAGCTGGAGTCCCAAAAATTCAGCCGGAATATTTCAGAGTGACGAACATACCAATCTCCACACAACTGTAGCACCTCTCTCTTCCAGGCTAATATTCACAGCCGACACCGTCTAGTAGTTTGTTTTTTTTTTTCATAGAGACGATCTAAACTGGCGCCATCCTCTCAGTTTACCCCACGAAAGTACTCTACTGGTGTAATAGTTGAGTTAGAAAAGGTTATTAATTAATAACCTACACTTTCTGCTTTTATATGGTTACCACTCGTCACTACATGAGACATCGGCTCAACCACCCATTCGACGCTTCCACCCCACTCCTCTTCTCCTCCCTCCCCCAGAGTTGACAACATCCACCATTTGTTAGATAAATCAGGGAGAAAACAGAAGTCTAAATTAATTGACAATATTCTTTGCGAATGCGCAGTGGAACAATAGGCGTTTTTTTTTTTTACCAAATCACAGTTTCCTTACATTTCAATATGATGATGTAATTTCGTGTGGTTACATTAACACGTTTGGTGTTCGCAAGTATCAGTTGCAATTAATTGAACGTTTGTACTTGTCAGGTCAAAAAAAATTACTTTGTTCTATTAATTGGACCTTAATCGCGGGGTCAGTTTCAACTGACCAATCAGGGTTTGCCACAAACCTTTGCCCGTGATAACTCAAACAATCTAGGTCAGTCTTTCTCAGTTAGTAATTAAAGATCTTTTTTACAACTGTTTACCTCTTTTTGTTTGTGTTTCTTTTCCCGTAAAGGCAAAGGCTGATTTAAGTTTGCCAACAACAAATATCAAATGAAAAATGTGTGTAAACTGCCACTTACAAACGATTCGACCGCTTACCTAATGCGTTCCTCCACTCAACTACTGGAGGCATAGAAACTGAAGTTCTTGATGTTACACACGCGCATGTTTTAGTGAAAATTCGCTCTTTCCAGAAGAGTCTGCAGCGTACCACTCTTTAAAAAACAGCATATCATTCTTTGTTTCAAAGGGGATGAGTAAGAGTGACGTCATGACAAATTAGATCGAATAATAAAGAATGAAATTCACACTTAGAAAGACTGTTACACTGCACTCGATTGACATTTTTTTTCAAATAATTAGACCGTTTGTTACTTAGCAACACAAAAACTCTGAGACAGTAACGTCTAAAAAAAATGAAAGAAAGGAAAGAAAACTTAAATGTTAAATGAATATATGTAACTATGGGAGACAGTTTTCATGCTTTGCTTAATTTATGACTCTTTCTCTCGCTGCGTCACAACCATCCATCCTTGAGAGATTGCTAAGAGAAACCAATCCACATAGTCTTGATCCACATAGTCTAATAGCCCATGTGGATCAAGACATACGGAATCGGTGCAACTAGTCTACGGCTGAAGGGGTAAATGTCTTTAAGAGAACTCTGAATTAATCCAATTTCGTATTATACATACATGAGCACTTTTTGTCAAAAGGGCAGTTTCTAGAATCTTCCTTTTTGGGGGGATGGGGTTGAAAACCGCTCTGTCCCCCCCCCCCCCCAGCTGCCTCGGTAAGGCAATAATTTATTTGTGCATTTTCCATTGCAAAGATTGCACATAGAATCAAAACATGCGAAGAAATAGTCTCCTATTTTTCGTTAGACTATTTTTTGCCTCGTTTTAATGCATGTAAATGCCCATTTTATTTTTTCCCTTAACCGTTACTGTACAGATGCACATATATCGATAAATTATAAATGGTTCTTTTAATTTGTTTTCAGTAGGTGTAAATAATAACAACTGATTTCTTTCAAGCTGTAAGCCCTTGCTGTATGAAACAAATTAACAGTCGAATATTTTAACATTTTCAAATTCAACCTTCAAATTGATTGTTGCAATTTTTATCATTCTCAAAATATTATATCGTAATTCTTTGAATCGGAAACTGTATTCAGAATGCGAAGTACGTAATCGTCCCCGATTTTATTTTAATTCATTGTTATTCGGTATAGAGCCGTTAGAACAATTGCTTATGCTTATTGTGAAATAATTAAATGGTCACTAAAATCTCGTGATTCGTAAATTCCTTAATTCTCCATGTTATTATAAAAAAGAAAAACTATATGAATAAAATGGCAGTTGATTCAATTCAACTCCAACCAGTGAATTGTGAATTCTCGAAATATTGCAACTCTGTGAGTACAGAATAAAAAAAAGAGAAAATTGGAATGATTCATCAACCACTCAAACACACTCGCCGCATGTAATGCGTACACGATTTGTCACTTTCTTTCGCATGTGTAGGCTCATAGCCTACCGTTCACTGGCCCTTGGGGCTCTGTGTGCGCAATCACCAGCAACGATGTTGTTGTTATCTCGGCGCCATTTTCTTTAAATTAGAAGAATAGACATCAATTAGGTCATTCGGGATTGTCTAAAGGGATGCACGCTTTCGGAAAGTGCAGTATGTTAAAACGCGCTGAATTAGCCGCGATGCCATGGCCAAGTTACATTAGTTCTTCTCTAACATCTAGTGAGCACAGTCAATCTTTAATAAGCGTAAAAGCATGCAAGACTTTCACTGTACAATAAAGAATGATATCACTTTTCGGAAGCGAGATAGTTCCTTGGACACGAGAAGAACATACTCCTGACTAAAACTAAGAAACCTTTACAGTATACTCATAACCTACCCCATGATTTCTTTGCATGATGGATAAAAAGTCAACGCTCATCACGCCATTGGTAAAAAGTGTCCTGCAAAATCAGCAAACCCCCCCCCCACCACCTTTACCCTCGGGTAACCCCAAAATTTCTTCCTTTCATATATGATAATCGCAAGTCACAATTCTTAAACACCTATTGTAAGTTATGATAAAGGTGCGATAGTTGCGTGGCATATTCTGTACTTAAGTACCCTATGTGGGTACATTTTTTCTCAGATTCTTAAAATTCAATGGGAGAATACCGCACACCTCCAGGTTAGTGACTTTTCATAACTTCTAATAATTTTAGCCCCCTTTCTAAATATGACGTTGCCAAGCAACGTGACATTTAATGCTCTCTCGGTAACTTGAAATATACGTCAACGTGAATGCCAATTACAACATCCTCGTATTCGCCGCAAATTCCAACATGCAGGCCATCTGTCCATATTGTACACATTATGTTATTCAATGAACAGATGAAGCCCTTACGTGGGTTCATTACAGGACCTGAGAATCACCCTTACTTCTTTCGACAAAATCAGATTTTTAAACCTGTGTTATTTTCATATTTCGGTATGATTAAAATGAGTCCATAAATCGTTGACAACATGAACAGCCCTTGAGGGCAAAGTGGACCATAGGTTTGAATAATGAATGTACAGGTCATAGCTTTTCGTCGCGGAACTGGTATCTGTACACTTTGGCATGGCAATGAGGTATTTGTCCTTTTTGCCCACTTTCAGAATGAATGCCAGTAAAATATTGTCCATCATTGTAAAACTTCATTCTTTGGCACCATGCATATCCTTTGATTCGATACGAATTGGGCGACTTTGGGGTGACTTACAATGCTGAAGAAATGGCTCTGTACCAGATTGAATGTGGCTAACTTCAACCTGCTTCAGTTACACTTAGTACTGTATCCAAGGGTAGGGTTAATGGTTGTCATACAGTAAGAGAGAAACGATGGTTCGGATTCTTTGTTAGTACTACACCGAACTCGTTAAGGTTAACCCTGGGTATTGTGCGGGAACATTTCATAGCTCATACATCGGTAACACTACAACGGATATGCGGATTTCATCAAAAATAAACCATCGTTGGTAGATGCATTTTCTGTGAAATTCTCACCTCTCCTTCTTTCAAATTGAACAATATAACGTCGTCGGGGTGAAATGTCGCAAGGACATCTATCAGGCACTTAAAGTTTCAAGGAGTTATGAAATTTGGCGGTCAACTGTTCAAAAGCTATTTAATTTCTTAATTAAGGTCATGTGGACTAGCAGAAACTCGATAGTTGGTGGAATTTATATCAAAACAAAACTTTGAATTCATTTTAGATACAATAGTCTTTAAATTTAACGGACTTAAAGGAAAAGTGAAATCGTAAAAGAGCGTTCAAGCATATTGCTGAGAATGATAACATAAGAGGTCATCTTAAAGTGGTTGTGTGTGTACTGAAAAAGCAAAAAGATAAGATTAAGTTTGATCTTAACTTTTTCTTTATTTTTAAATGTACACTGGAGGTTGTACATGAACGGACTACGTCTTTCAATGAAGGAAAATTACAGTAACTGCTTCGAAAAGCACCGGGATTGGCATAAAAACAGAAATCATATTTGAAAATTAACGGTTCTTAATATAACCGCCTACATAATGAATATGCAACAGTACAGGTCTCACTAGTGTATCAAAAAACATACTACTCGAGTTGTCGCTCCTAGGTAGGTATCGGGAATTGTAGTATTTGGTGATAGGAAACACTGTATTTACAAATAACCTACGAACTGAACACAACCTTGCCCGCGGCGTCAGTGATCCTGAGTTGTTAACTGAATATTCAATACTAGTACACTTCCCATTGGCTTGTTCAAAGAAGAATACCGTTGATTTGAATGAAAACTGTCAACCACTGCATTATCGATATTCTACACTTTCTGTCGTTATGTCAGAAGATTTTGAAATCATGTGGCAAAATTAACCAACTGAAACCTATTTATTTTCCCAGATTGTCTGAATGGTGAAATTAAAAGCCTTACCAAATTTTTGAAGAGGAAATTTCAATGTTTTTACTTTTTGCCTACGCACGTAATCACTTTAATCAAAGGGAAATAGTCCATTTGTTTTAGAGAAAACATCAATTTTTTAAAACCAATGTTTGTGGACGTAGAATGATAGGTTATTCAAACTAAGGAAGGACAGTAGCCTTCTTTCTCAAGAAATAAGCTTGCCACAGATATAAATTCAGTCATTTGTTGCTAGACACTAATATGTTAACCCAAACTGTTCAAAATTCAAATGATGCATCTTCTATTACTCATTACATGCATAATGTTCTGAGGAAATGAAGCTTTGGTATATGTTTATTGATGAGACTGCATGGTTTAACGATTAAAGCTATTTTCTTTTGTATGTAATGTTGGTGTATTGTAAACGCCCTATTTCCTTTTAAGAACATTGCTATAAATTGTACTAAGCACTACGAGTATCCCTATGCAAGTACAGTGTATTCATCATATCGTAGACAGTCATAGCCGGGCTCTGACTTATCTTAAGCGTTCGTTTATTGTTTTGCTTTTATTTTCTTTAGGAGCTGCTATTGAGAAAAGGTTGAATATCACATGCCCGTAAGGTGAAATGTGCGTAAGACTGTGTTGTGATCTCCTGCCTTTAAGTAAATGACAGATGTAACTTTCTTTAAAAGTTTTGAATAACAAGATACACTGCTGACATAGTCTATGACAATACTTGACCTGAGCAAACAACAATTTTTCAATTGAAAAAAGAACATATTTGACAAGTGATTCCTGTTTAAAATGGTTACATTAAAAATATTGCGTAGGCTGCCAGGGCTTAAGTTTCTCTTATGTCTTAATAGACCTAATATCATAGGACAATAGGACTTAAGTTCTCATTTGATGAAGGTAAATGCAACTTATAACGGCTGAGCAAGCTTTTTTTTTTCATCAAGATAGTAGTTCATGTTGACCATAGTCAAGATCAGACACTTAATGAAAAGGATGCGCCTCACAGACGACACTGGTAGCGCACAAATCTTTCACAAATACATCCAACTATCAACATGCCATTCGCATGTATACTTGCGTGAACCCGTTTGACGTTCAGATTTCGGAGATAAAAATGTTTTGTTTTTTTTTTTGGTGAAGGAAAAACTTTATTTCCGTCCTCATGTTAAATACAAAAGTGTACATTTACTTAACTAAAAGTGTAAAATAAATATAGTATTTACAAGTATTTACAGCTTTTTTAATTTAACATAACATTACCTTTCCATCATTGGAATTTTCTGCTGCTTACGTTACAAAATCTTTTGAAGTGGAAGGAAGCACTCTTTGTTTTACCTATTTGCATGTATGAACATACAAGACATGAAAAAGATACAAGAACTTACAAACACTAATGACAGTAACTTTCATTTAGCTTACTCTACGGTACGGAAAATTCTTTGTCTTACCGTTTCGGGCTGTGGAAATTAAACGAAAGGTCTCCGTTGTTTAAGCTAACAAACGATAAAATGTTTTTCAAATTTTCACTTCGCTGTCTGTTTTTCCACAAAAAAAATATGTCCTTCACCCAGTTCACCTCTTGACGAAACATCAGTACTTACGCCTACTTGAAGGACAGGAACAGGCCATGAAAGATGGACAACATGAAAACTGTTTTGCTATTGTTTTGAGATAGTATATTAAAGGTTATGTGACATGCTTCTAGAGGAGAATACCCTTCATGCAAAAGTTGCAAAGAAATATCCTGAGTGAAAATCCGTTGAAATTTTGTTTCCATGTATTAACGTTTTTGAGATATGACTTTTCAAAATTTGAAAAAAAAAATGCAAGACAGATGAAGTGAGTGTTGCAAAGGGTGCAGTTTTTCTTTTGTTAACCCTATATATTTTGCCTACATTAAGTTTCACATTGGTAAGAGATATCGGTATTTTTGAAGGAAAAATACATGCTTTTAAAATAAAACCGTATGGGCATAGAAAAGTCTTAAATGTTCTTGACATAAAGGTTACATAAACAAAGGATTAACATAAGACAAATCATGGGCGTCCCTTCTCTTGACATGACAAATTTGCATACGTAGCCAATGTTTATTCATGACACAGCTATAGGACACTGTATTGTCTGTTGATTTGTCAATCTTTCACGGGTTTGGATGTCAATTGTGGCTAATTTCAACATTTTCAATGCTTAATGCGCCCAATACTCCAAGTGTCATTTTCATGTCACACGACCTTTAACAAGGAGAGATGTAACAATACACAAGGAGAAACATGTACACATCCATGCAAACTGGACAAAAAAGTCCTTTTCTTGCCTGCTCACTGTAACCAAAATAGTAATGGGAAATTTTCTGATACTTTGGGTTTTATTAAAGTAAATGATTAGGGAAATGTGAAGTTTTTTTAAGCAAGCACTCTGGGGCCGTTGGTTTGCTGGCTCAGTATTTCTGCATCACGTGATATCGCGATATATACCGGCGTTTTTGCCATGATCTTCCTAAGGAAAGTTTTACATGTGGCAGTCAATGTTGTGAAAAAGATTTTAGCACAAAACACGACGAGAGTAAGAAACGTGAGAGATGACAATTTTTAATCCTCAGCTATTTTGCTGTAGTCTGAATTCGTCGAAATACGATCGATTGTTCATATTATTGAAGTATGATTCTACGGTCAGAAACTATATTTTCGTAATCATATTGATTTCTCATTGACATCATTACTATAATAAAGGCATTTCACTGACAAGTATTCGAGAAAAGTTCCCCCCGTTACGTTTACGAGTATATTTTTGAAACCCTCCACCATCACAAGAACGTTACGCACACGGGAACTCATGCACTTGCGTTTACCTGACTTGACGACCAGAAACAAAACGTTGACGGTACAGGACGTCCGTCTGCGCATCAAATTTTGTTAAAATAGCCAAAACTGATAGTTACTTTCTTTGTTTGTTTTAGTTCTTATTTGCCAACAGTTGAATAATCTTCTTCGATGGAGGTGAATAACCTTCATCGGCATAAACTTCTTTGAGGCTTTGGGAAAAAAGAGATACATCGTAATATCTCACAGTCTAATAATTTGAAGTGCAGGTGACTGCGCGCATATCTGTTTCCAAATTAAACTCTTGAAACCAAATCTTTATCAAACTGGACATTTCTTGCCCCGATCGTAAAACCACAGATAAAACCGGTAATTTTTTCCTTCTTTTGGTCTTTTTTTTTTTCGTTTTTTGTTTCTTCTCTCGTTTCTTAGCCACTCATTGACTATCCTGCTAATTACGTATTCTCGGTGAAGATGAAGATGTTGGTTGTAAAGAATTTGAAAATAGCTTTCTGCAGCAAGAAATGAAAACAGAATTCAGAGATTGGACTTGTTATTAGATTACGAAATGGAACCATTTAGGGGGACTCTTTTCGGAAACGAATTAATTAAAGCCCAATTATATTTTGATATATTTATGAATTCAAGACCGTTATTTTTTTTTACCTGTCTAATCGTCTTGCCTGGAGCGATTTAGTGGCTCATCTACACATGTGGCATTCGAAAGAGGCAATAGAAATTCGATACAATGGTCAAGTACGCATCTTCACTCTCTCCAATTTTGACCAGCGGGTAATCTTGAAATATTTAGCTGGTATATATGCAGTATGCTAACGTTGATGGGATGCTAAGTCAAAGTCTAAAACCGCTTAGGAAAATTATATGTGGTTGGTCAAATTATTTGTGAATGGACTGACCATCCACGGGTATCAGTTCAAGGGCATCCTTTGTTTCCCAGGCAAAAAGTCAAAATGCCTCGGTTTACTAGTGGTCAAGGTTTTACAATTCGGAGGGGAGATTTCGTTGATACGTTTTCTCGTGAAGCAATAAGCGGTGATGAAAGATAGCAGTTGGATCTGATGTTAGCCTGTATGTTAGTCTCAATATTTTGATTTTCGTTATTGTGTGGGTTCGACGCGGTTGCAATGCGATACGAGGAATATACTGAAGGCTACACGTACAAAAGGAGGCATAACAACGTGGGTCTCCGGTAATAACGGAATGCAATGACAATACAGATCTGTAACGATAGGCTATGTGACACGGTTAACCGACATGCAACTGTGGTTGCGCTGCAGGCCTAAGGGTGTAGAGACTGCACTCTTTGCATAGCTTAAATCAAACCTCCCCCTCTTGTCACTTTCGTTCTCAAATCAGATGACATTTTTCCTGAAAACCATTCAAATCTTTCTTAGTCTATTGTGAAATGTAATCTCCACAGTTGAACAATACTTTGTTTTAACACTCGTGGTAACAGGTTTACGGGAAACACTCTGAAAACAATTGTTTCACGTTGGTGTAATCTATGACACTTTACATTTAGTGCATAACGGCACTTGACGTCGAGTCCATGACACTTATCGGTATTTCGTGGAACTCGCACACGCGTTAAACTACGGATGTGACACCTGCTGACCGGCATCTCTGTTTTCAAGTGCACAAACCAGTATTGAATCGAGCAAAATCCACAATTCAGAATTGTTCAAAGTTAATTTCAGTTTTTTCTTTTTTGTACATTATTTCTTGTTTCTTTCTTTTCAGTTATTTTGCGAGTGTAAATGTTATTAATGTTAGAATTATCATTATTTCCCGCTGCCGCAGTTAGAGTTGAATTAGCCTGGTCAAGACTGTGTTTGTACGAACAAGCAATATCATGGCACTACCAATATATGCTGTACAAACCGTCAGAGCCAGAAAACGACAAAAGCAACGTGACTATTTTCGACGTACAGTGTTTTGATATAAGAGAAATATTATATAAAACTGTGCCTTTAAAAGAAGACAATTATTTCTACATCGAAGTATTTTCAACATCGACTTTATTACAGCATAGTTGCGAATTTGAAAATTGTCTTTTAAATTGCTGGATCAAAGCAATTATAGATTTGACTTGCATACAAGGTATTACATTTTTTAATATAACAACTATTGCTGAAGTTATTTTTCTTGAGTGAGAAATGAGTTCAAGTCGCAAACATGCCATCGTTAGCATTGTATACCATAATTCCTACAATGGAGGCTTCTCATTTATGTATCTCATACATAGGCCCACTGTTATAGCCAGCAGGGAAAGGGGCAATGGAAGGGGGTATAGTGCAAGTGGAATGTCAAGTGAAATCATTGAGTTCTACGTCCTTTCTTTATGATTATAGATGAAAAAGAAACAATTTAGTTGACTACTCGAGACCAAAAGCAAAAGAAAGGGTAACTAATAAGATTGCTTTCCTGATTTTATTTTCCCCAAAGTAAACTTTTGTAAATTTGTGTTGGCAGGTAAAAAATTTCACATGTGAGAACTCACTTTTAGACATTACTGTATATTCCTTTTTTCTTCTTCTTCTTGCAACGAATCGTAATTTTCATTCAATTTCATTCTTTTTAACTGATTTATTTGAAAGCCATGTTGAAACCATGTTTGAAAACCGAGTAGGTCGAATGTAAGTTGTCAATCACTTGAAGGATTTTCTACAACATGTTTCATGAGTGAAATTTCGATGATACTTTTTCTTGCTAAATACCGGTAAAATTTGATTTTACACCTCACTTTAAGCTTCAATATTTAGCTAATCCAGATAACTACTTCACATCAATTTTAACACAAAAAACAGAAATATTGCTGCATTTTTGTAATCGACCACAACCAATTGTTTTCATACATAAATTAAATAAAATACATCATTAAAATATTTTCAAATGTTTATGGTATATCAGTATGCTTTTGTTCTCGACTATATGATTATGGCCTAAATATACGGTGTGCAAAAGTTACAGAAAATCCTATCGACAAATAATTTTTAAACTTTTGATAAATAAAAAGGTTTTTTCTTTCCCTCAAGTGTGGTTTATATTTTTCATAAATCATGATGCAGTGTTAAGTTTCGTTCAACTTGCAAAACGAGGGAGTTTGCAAAAGTTGTATGTTGATTTTGGATCTACAATTGTTTTATTTATATTCACGTTGGAACCCCCTTACATGGAAAATAAAAAGCTAACAGTGACGACCCACATATTGCTTCAAAATGTGTTTAAGTACTGTCTCTTGTTTTTATTTATCTTCATATTTTTCTTTTAGCCGTTTCGCAAAGTCGAAACAAATTATATAAAGCTTATAAGCTCACCAATATAGAAAATTCCATATATCGAAGTCTGTCCGTAAATATTTTGACGCTATATATGCAATGACATGTTTTATTGTAATTAGTAATTACTGCAAATCTTACTTTTGCACTGTTTATGATCAATAATTACTCTATATGTTACTTTTGCGATTATTTTTGTTATTTTTGCTTTTATTTTTAACGATTATTCACAGAGTTTATGCAAATAGCCTCTGTATCCGAGACGAATGGGCCTTATTCTGTTTGATTGTGTTAGCGTAGATATGACATACATGAAAATGAAATCAATATGAGACCATTTTTTATACCACTTTCATGACAACCTTCTTCAGCCATTTTGTCATATCGGAAACTTTATCGAACTCGGGCATTATTTTGAACCAAACGAAAAGAAACGGTTGGGAAGAATTCGTTCCTTCTTTATTGTATTTCGTATTTTATAATTAAATTTAATTTCAACACCGGGTGTTAATGAGGAACACTCACACGGCAACATATCTGCACATTAATTTACTTGTGTCGTTACATGGGTTTGGCACCAGCACGTAATCGTGACATAATTAAATAATTAAAGGAACATCATTAAATTATTATTCGTGTTCACACGCAGAAGGCTACAGTGATTAAAATTATAGCCTTAATTAAATAATTACAAATTAATGATACCACCGTTTCAAATTACTTGCTTTTTTTTCTTTCTCTCCAAATCACAGCCCGACTTGGTCCAACACGAAAGTGTGATCGTTGTAGTGGAAGAGAGATTTTGATTACGATTTTACCGTATAAACCTGGCGCCATTTTTACATATATAAAATGTATACAGGAATGCCTACACGTTACGTACCACGATAAACGCTTGTCCATATTTAATCAGGTCAGTATAATGGTATTTCATATCAAAATGTTAGATTATGACTCGGTACCGTATATCATACCAATGAGATATATGTATATATATATGTATATATATATATATGTTTTGTGCGTTTTTTTTCAGCTTTTTGAAAACTGATTTTTGAAGAAAAAAAAATGCATAGTAGACTGTATAGAGTCTCTCTGACACTACCTGCATTACATGTAAGAGGAGGATAGGCAGCTGAAAGTCTTTTTCACACAGTCTTTTTTTTTTTTTTCTGAGGTCTCTCAGACAAGTCAGCAACATATCTGTTAATCCAAATCTTATGACTGAAAACTCAATAACTGCAGCTGACGATTTGACCAAACTCTGAAAGAAAAACACTTTCAGAAACTTTTTGTTTCCTGAAAACTGCAGTAAGGAAACTTAACAACCAAGCAGAAGCGTTCGCTTTAATAGCCTATTCTCTACTACACTCCTAATCTTTCGGCATAAAAGGATGACTCTTTTATAGTTTGTTGGGCGAAAGACTTCACAGGAAGTACATTGTAAATAATTCGTCTTTGTCAGAACAACTATACGTGGCTATCCTCCTAGTCAGAATACAGTAGATCACTATAAATACGAGAGAATAAAACCAAGTTAGATTCAACAAGCCCATTTAATCCCACGATTAATTTGCATTAGTTTGGTTCAAGATTGTGCAATTGATGTCATTATCCTTTTTATGTCGTAACCTTACGGTATGCTTGAAAGCATCGCATGTCATTCCTGGAAACGACCAACCAGTACCTATAGGCTATCTTGTATCATGTACTAACATGCGGCCCAGTGTGATGAAGTGGCCTATACCCATGTGTCTTAACTTAACACAGTCAAGTGCACTTACACATCATGAGAGCAATACTACTTGAGAACCAGGGCTGATTACGTAACAGCTGGGAAAAGATATGAAACTAGAACTCACCGCTATTCATCTCCAGCTCCATAACATTCGATCGACCGAAGAAGGATGTTCTTGACAGGAGTTAAATAGTACTTTTCCACTGATCTCGCTCGGCATGAATATAGGCTACTTATTCCGTTTATCCAAATTGAGTAAAGTCATTTTCGTTTCCGTTCTCTACCTTTCCCTTTTCGTTTTTTTTTTCTTTAAGATTTCTGCAAGAGGTTCGTAAAATTCCTTTCCGAGAAGTTTGTCCATGAACCTCTCAATACGAGCATTGGTTAACTGATCGCCAGGATTTGTGCCACCTACCACCGACCACCACGACTCACATAGTGTTGGCTAATCCATTGAGAGAGCCTTTGACCAAAATAAACCAAAACGTTAGTTTTGTAGGTCAGTATGGGAAAATAGGCTATATCGTTATATGTATATACACACCGGTTGATAATGTATACAAACACACACACACGGGCTTAACTAGCACACACACACGCGCGCGCTTAATGGTATCTTAGATTAACATGTCCATTTTGGCCTGTTGGAGTTTCTTGACACAATTAGCCGTGCTTTATTCATATATGGTCATTGTCCAATTGTTCAAACCGTGTCGTCCTCCTCGGGACAACGTGATTTCTTTTCTTTTTTTTTCCCCTCTCGCTCAAGTTTGTTAATTTTAGCGGTCGCTTCAGCTGGACTAGTGGAGTAAAGGCCTTGACCCTGTGTATTCAGCGTAGTGCATGTGCAACCGGACGGGGGCAGACCGCTATGGCTCCTGGCCAAAAAAGCGGAGTTGTCTCGATTGATACTTATTATCTGGTCATAAGCGGGTGTCGGACATACTTTGCTGCCCACCGTTCCGTTGAAAGAATTCTGTGGTAATAGCTTTGGCGTCTTACCTTATTCCGAGGGACTGTATATATATATATGTATATATCACAGTGCACACGGTACATATAGATACATTGTTCTAATGGAATGGCCGGAATATTTCACGAGCGGTCAGTTCCACTGGCAACCGTAAAAAACATTTTGCCGCCGGATAAGAGGTCAAATATTGGGTTCTTCGAAATGAATTAAGAGCAGTGGTGGTCACGTTCAAAATATTCATGAGCTGTAGGAGGAAATCGAACGTTTTGTACGAACTAGGAAGTCTCTGTATTTTAAAACTTTAATTTATATGCAAGCTCAAGTTCTCGTGTTACACTAACTCGGCATAGGCCTATGCCTTTTCTTTGTAAACGCTTAACGGACCCGTATACATACGTTCGGTTAAGTCGATCAAACAGTTCCCCCCAGT
Source organism: Stichopus chloronotus (assembly GCA_021234535.1). Lineage (NCBI taxonomy): Eukaryota > Metazoa > Echinodermata > Holothuroidea > Aspidochirotida > Stichopodidae > Stichopus > Stichopus chloronotus. Next base: position 16,327,320 of record CM037845.1, on the reverse strand, counting down.
ACGGTAATTAAACTTTGTGAAGTTCATCGAACCTGCTGCAGAAGAGATTGGTTAATTATTCGCCCTCGCAAATGAGGTCTGGAATAAATGGTCCTCGTGTAAATTTTGACGCTATTTTTGGTTGTTATTATTTACCGAATTCAGAGGAAATACACAATATGCTGATAACGAGTGAGTGCAAGGGGCCAGTGTTATATATGGTAATACGTTCGTGTGTTTTTTTTTTGTGTGTGTGTGTGTGTTCAGTGTAATAACGATAAACGCGAATTGCACAATATCGATAGGGGAAGGGGTAATGCTTTTGTTTGAATTTTAGGGTTGTTGTTGGTGAGTAATAAAACCGTTGTTTTGTCCTGCAGGTCCGAGGATCTACGGAGATCAGCCATGGCAAAACAAATTTGGGAACACCTCAGCAATCACAATAAGATGCATGAAGTGAAAGTGGTCGCAAAGTGGTACGGCGGTTAATTGGTCCACACGTTGATCGGATGAATTGTAAATTGTAAACTGTACATTGTAGACGCACATTGTGGACCGTTCAGTGTGAACCGTGTATTGAATACATTGAAAAGAGGGTGCCTTACCTTAATGCAACACCGCACACAGCGCCAGGTGCAGGGAGATATGTCACCCCCCGACCCCCCCCCCCCCCCCACACACACACACACAGAATCTTCACAGTGAACATTTTTAGTAGTCAAAATTTTTCGCATTTTCAGCCGAGCAATCAAAGTGCCTGTGTACGGTTTTGTCTTTAATGTCCTTCCAGTTGGTCAACATTGCAAAAAGTAAAGATTGATTAATATTCCAAGTGACGTCATATCATTCCCGGTAACGAGAAGCTGATTCGTTGTTTTATATTTGGATGTCAATAAGCGGTCACCGGCATCTGCGACTCTAAGAGGGTTTGCCAAACACGACAGTAGCTAACACAGTCAATCACAAGCAACCGATTGCTGAATATGTCACTCAAAATGGGCGTCACGTGATGGGTGATGAAAGCATAAATTCTAGTTATTGTTTAATTAGACGCTGTCAACTGGGATAACATTTTCAACAGAGGTATATGAAAACTATGCCAATTATTACTTCTACTAATTCAAAAAAGGTAAAATTGTGGTTCGATTGGAGGAAGTATATTTGGTGACCTCCACGTTTCAAATTGACCAGTTGTCGATGGAGGTGGGTGGTGCGCCTGTTGCGGACACCGTGACCCCCTACCCCTCGTATTGACGACATAAGTAGTATGTTAAAATACGTTAGCATGTAGATTAAGTAACCACTTTGCTTTATTGCATTGCAGATCACAGGTCATTTGGGGTCAACATGGAAACTTGCTTTGTGAAGAGAATCTGTTTACTCCATCATGAGGATGTACCTCGCCATGCAAGCGAACTACGTTGAGAACGCACGATTTTGTTCCTTCGATTCGGCGATCGCTGTGGTGATATTATATTGTTTTGCAAGTACACCATCATTGTTTTTGTTCCCCATTAAAATATTACCAGAGCGGTGAACAGATTTGTTATAACTTGGCTCACTGAACTGTTAATGTTTTTACATGTTGATACTAGATGAGAATACAAAATTGAAAAATTGAAGCGTTCGGAATTTGGGGCTGTTGTTGTGTACTTTTTTTTGGGGGGGGGGGGGCGCGGCCTACTGGAGAGATCGACGGCTACCTGTGTATAAACTTAGGTCCGCCACTGGGGTAAGTTATCCAAATAGTATAAAATGAAATGTACGAATTCAGTCTGCGATAAAGTAAATTTAAAGGCACAAGTTTCCCCAGGGTCTAACACTGCTGTTTGGATCGAGTTAATCATAAAAAATTATGATTTCATACATATCAGTAAAAAGAAAACACACACGGAGGAGTATACATGCTTGCAGGTAAGTTAAAGGAATTATTAAATCACAACACAGTTATATGTGCTATAATCATTCTAGAGAAAATAAAACTGTAAAATTTGAATCAAGTAAGTTGTTTGTTCGAGTTTCAAAATAAGAGACATTGAATGTTCGAATTTTTCACAATTTCTGTCTGTTTTAGCGGTACCGTAACTTTGCAACCAAAATGCTTGCAGCGGCCTATTGCGTTAACCTAAAAAATAACAAAAGTGAAGTTTAGACTCGGATCTGGGCGCTCCTTAGCCGCCATAAAATGTTTCTTTTGAAACTTTCAACTTTAAAGGTAGTGACAGTTCGCTTCCTTGTCATGTCTGGTCAATGGGTGAGAATTAACTCTTACGTAAAGAAAATTACTTCATGAAAGCTTCAAGATGACCAGTGCCAGTGAGCGAGGGAATCGTTTAAGAGAGAAGAACGCTTACACATAAACATGTATAAGCAAGACAGGAGCTCTACTCTCAGATAATGGTTGTTCACCAGCTTGATTCGCCACATATTAATTACGTACATGTACGCCACATGCATACACTTCAGTCTTGACAACCTAGAGCAATTTCCATAATTATCACAGAAACAACGTTATCGTGACTAGATGCCTTTCCTCTGTATGGGCACAGCAAATGGAGAGGGAGGGACGGGGGGAGGGGCTGAGTAATTGTCTAACGCAATAGGATTGTCGGTACCTTAGATCGTATCCGACCCCCCCCCCCCAACTATTCCCACCTGTAAGCCACTGCTTCCACCCTCCCGGAATACATCGATCTCTAACCACTTCCCCGTCTCTTCCCCACGACTTCCATCCATTCCTCGGTATGACTCCAACAATCTCTTCCCTTGCAAGCCGGGCAAAGTTGATGTATTACAGAGGTAAAACTAATGTGCGATACAAACTAACGACCACGCCCCTTTTCTTTACAGTTAGTGTTGGCTATTGTAACGAGGACCTGAAAGGAAACGGTCACTGCGAGGGGAAAAGATGTGATCAAAGCTAACCATGGAAACTATTTTGGCGCAACAATTTTTTTCATGAATGACAAAGCACTGAATTTCGGGGCTTTTATCGATTTTTACAGGGACTTCCCCTAAAACGATGGCGTCCATTGTTTGGATGCGACCTCTATAAACGACCGGAAAGGGAGGGTAACGTATCTCATTTGTATGAGAGTCTATCGGCGGTCGGGGAACACTTCTGGAAATAACCTTCACTTCTTAATTTGAATGATTTTGTCGTCAATTCTTGTACTGGAGCAAGTCAGAGGGCATCGTGAATGTAGGCTTTCACAGTTGAAATGACAGAGCATTCAAAACAAGGCAGAAATCAGTTTCTCGTAAAATTCACCTACCCGTTGTTCGAGAATAATTTGCTCACCCGAACTTCCAAAAGTTCGTATGATAAATTTTTCAAAACTGGGCTTAAGCATGATGTTTAGAGGAGAAAAAGTTATCGCTGATGAGTTTATTAGTGAGACTGGAGAGTCGACCAATGATTACAGCTTTTGTTTTTCTTTGTTGGAGGAGATGATGTACTCTAAACACAATACTTCCCCTAATTGCTTTGGAAACATCCCAAAGTCTACCAATTTGTAACAGTGTATAAACGGTGTAAAACAAATTTAGACGGAATAGTTTCACATGCACAAGATTGCATGCGTTTGCCTTTATTAAAGATATTTGTTCGCACACAAATAACAGTCTTCTTTACTGAACTGAATCTTTTTAAAATTGTCTTGATTCTTACTTTTATGACGAAAGAATAAAATAAAGTTATATGTGAATCTGGAACGTATTACTCCAAAGTCTTTTGTCCGTTCTTTTCTTGAATGAAGAACAACTGCACGCTGCCCAGGCTATCTATAGATCTTGAAGAATGTTGACATTCTCAAAATATGCCGAATCAAAAAATTTAACCGGCTATTAAAAACCGTTTGGCTTTGAAGGGAAATTTTCCGTCAAGACCAAACGAAGTCAAATCCGAAACGAATGCCTCGGAGCGCATTTTTCCCTCTTTTTTTTTTTTTTTTTTGTTCACGTTTTTTGGCGCCTACACTGCTACCAGCAAAGACTTCATTTTTTGAGGCACATCTGCAGATGAACAGGCGCGCTTAGTGACAAATGTCTAGTCCTCATTGCGTCCTCAAGAGCGTAGCTGCGAGGGATCTCAAGACTGGGGAGTACACTTGGTGCAGCTATTGTAAAATCATGTGAATATCAAAGTTATAACTCATTCAATATCTATATACTCATTTTTTTTAAAGAGTTGAATAATTATTATCTTCCAATGAAACCGATGGACTTGTAAGATACTTGTTGGAACGGAAACAGTATTTTAAAGCCATCACGCAAGTTTCACGGTGCATGTTTTGACCAGTACAGTCGCGCTATAGTACCTCAAATATAGCCAATTCAGGACATGTCTCCGATTTGCAGATCCCCTTATGGAACGCCAAAAACGGAATATTCACGTTGATGTCTAAACGTACTTTGATTTCTACAAGTACGTCGATTTCTAGACTAACGTTGATATCGGAACTGATGTGTTGATATTTAAAAGTTACATTGGTATCTAATCTAAGGTTTCATTGTCCTGACATATCGTAAAATTTAGTTTACTTTACGTGAATGGAAAAGTCGAATAGTAGTTTTATTCAGTGAATATTTGCATTCCGTGCACATTATCTGTTTCTTTTAAAACGAGCAATCCCAAACTCGGTTATTATTTTTTAAATACCCATGGATAAGCCTTCCCTACTAACACAAACCCTTTGTATATATATATATTTTTTTTTCTAATTCTCTCTGCATCACGTGACCTTCTTCTTTGATCGTGGACCTATGCAACTTTGGTCTTCTGGTCGATGATAATCGGCTTAAACGCTTCGGCAAGCAATAAGAAAGACGAATGAGGTACGAAAGAAGATAAAAGAAAACAAAACATCCAAAATATATGTATATATTTTACATAGAAGGAACGCAGGGCGGAAACGTAGTGGTTGGTTTGATGAGTAAATTGGAAGCTCACAGGAAAAAAAAAACGTGAAATAATTTTTCTTTAGATACCTTTGCGGTTCACAAAGATCATTTTCTTAATAGTTTGTTTTCGATCTCTCGGTATGATTGTAATGAAGTTTAAACGAAGTTTGAAAACGTAGACTAATTCCTATTTGGCATAAAAATATTAGAAAGGAAATGTGTAATTGCGTTAGTAACCATTGCACTTCGTATTTAGGGTTGCGGAAACTTAAAGAAGAACGGCGAGTAGGAAAAGAAACTTGCATAGGGAAAAGTAATTTACAACTTCATTTTTCATTTATTTTTTCCTCAATTTCAATGCTTCCGACAGGTTTTATGTTTGAAATTGTTTAAGTTTTTCCTGTGCGCGTGTGATCATAGTTTTGTGAATGAGCGATTCAAGTATGTACATATTTTTTATTCATTGCAGACAGACATTTTGACATTCAAGCGATCGCGAAAGCAGAATTCTTGAAAGAATTTCAGCTAATTTGCCCAGGCACGAATGCCATAATTTAAAAAATTAATAGACATGACACAAGTACCGAAATATGGGGGGACGGAGATGTGCTCTCCCCCCCCCCTCCCCCCATCTTCCAAGAATGGAATCTTTTTAATAATGCCCCCCTAACAAAAGAAAATAATAATCATCTGATCAGCCTGGTAAATCAGAAATAACAAGAAAATTTTATTACAATCATTTAGACATGATTCGGTGGCACTGAACAGCAAATGAGGGCCTCTGCCGGATTTTTTCCAAAATTCCCAAAGAGGGAGTTCATTTCCAAAGGGGGAGGGGTAAACCTGCCCAGAGTCCCGCAGGACAGCGATCACCATTGGTGGGGTTCCTTCCTCTGTCAAGAATGCCTTCGAATACCTTCTATGACATGTAATGTACTTTCCACCGAACAGTGTGATGGCACCGGACCCACCTTTGTTCATCACCACACCATATTACTTTAACAGATGTGCTCGTTTATACCAAGAAAAGCGATGTGGACGATTTGATAACCAGATCGGGATATAGGTCTACTTCGCGAAACCGCGAAAAAGAATATATTTGTAAACCAGGATGGGATTGGTTTCTACTAAGGACAAATCTATTTCGGAAATGCGAAAAACCAAACAACTCGGCATGCGGGCTGTTAACGTTTCAAGCAATAACAAAAACCAAAAAAAAAACCGAAGAAAAAAATGGAATGTTGAATCTTGAGCCAAGATGAATGACTAACTGCCAGGTACCATGATCTTGTATATATGGAAAAGGATAAAAATGCGGTGCGCATCATATGTTGTTACAATGCGCGGTCTATTTTCGTCAAGGGCTATTAAATGATGACTATTTCTGTCTACGCTGGTCCAAGTCATGAGTCAACCAATTTAAAGCGATGCAACGTTTACCATATCGTTATCTTCTACTTTTTGGGATATTTACCGGGTCCTAGATGGGAGCTTCACCACATCAGTGATAACCCCCTCATCACGGCATCTCCCCCCCCCCCCATACCCCAGTGATGATACAAATCGCACCATCAACAACCCACAAAGTAAAAGGAGTAGATGAGGATGAAACAATAAATATATCAATGCCACGTCACTTTCCTTTCAAGCATGTGAAACATATTTCAAACGCTTGGTATGAATTTCCTTCGTCGCGCCCCTCCTCTCCCTCCCCTTATTCCATCTCGAGCTAGTCCAACGATTTACTGTTTCCTTACCGAAGTAACCACCATCAACCCCGACCCCCCTTCCCATAGACGTATGGGGACACCATTTTTCCTCCTCACCCCACTGTGCATAAACTGTTTAATATTGACAACGATATCGTTTCTTCTGTTGTGAGCCCAACCATACACCACCCCCCACATACACCTCCCCACCCTCATCTCCTTCCTTATTTTATGTCCCGCCAAGGACGCACAAACAGTCATTCTCTGACTAGTGGTACACAACCTTTCACTGCACAAGGTGAAATAGCAGTGAATCTTTCAGATCACCGTTGTCTCTGGTTCATTGTTAATTTCATTGTTTATGAGTAAACAGTCAATGATTATCATGATCAATTTGAAGCATCCACCCTGAGTGGTGTGAGTCCCATTTTACTGTGAAAGAAACCACTGTACCTACAATGAATTTAGCAACTGCAGGGCCAAAGAGGCCCGAGCGTGTACGAACTACTAGAACCTATACCGGAGACATCCACAACATAGGTTGCTATATACTCAAGGAAAAGGTAGCATAATGGAGACAAGGAGTCCAAGTTCACTTTCATTTCTCCGAAGGCATTAATGGCCACCGCTAAAATGAAAAGTGAAAGTATTTCAATAATCTGGACATTCCGGAATGAAATATGCGTGTGGAGGATGTAGCTGCATTGTGATACACCGTGTAGGCCGTCTCTATAAATACACATACCTCTCCTATATGGTGTGTGTAAGTGAAAACACGTGACCAAATAAAACAACCTACGTCGTTCTAAGGGATTCCTTTGCGAAATATACGAAAGCCAATATGTATACAGTAGTTAAAGTTATAAAAGCAGTGTATGTGGTCTAGAACTATGGTTGTATAACAGGTATACAACAGAACACATGCACCATATATGGATATATTCATTCCGCCAAACACTGCAGCGTTCATTGAATGGTAACCAAAACCGTGACGTGTCTTAACTGGGGGGGGGGGGGACAATGACTAATGAAGAACCGACCACACAATGGGAACAAAAGGATTTACGGTATAGGAAAGTATAGAGTTAATGAGGGAGGAATTACAGTGAATGCAGATACACTGACTGGGATATTCCTGTCGATTTGCTCTCCACATATAGAGAACAGACTATGATAAAATTATGATTAGAGAAGCGACCAGCCGGTAGGGGAATGGGTTTATGGGTAGGATTTCAATTAGAAGTTCCTAGCGTCTGACTGATTACCATAATCTGAATTATAATGTCCAACGCCCATGCTTCCGTGCGCTAATTTGTAAGACCTGATGTTAACGCCATTGGGCATCACTAACAATATCCATTGTGCATGCGTCAGAGGAGAGCAAAAACGTTCTTCCACCTGAGGTCCGCACATATAATGTTATTATGGTGTTATAAAGTGAGTGTTGTGAGATGGGGTTGGGAGGATTGTATCTCCCAAATCACCATTTTGTGCATGAAGACAAACTTTTGACATCCAAAGTTAGATTTACAATCAAAGCATAACTATTTAATTATCATAGAACTATGAAACAGTGAAATAATCGGAGACTTCTTTAAAGCATATCAAATATTCTAATACTTCATCAGAGCAGTGGAGGTTTTCTCCTTAGAGTCTTGATTTTGTTGGATGGGATCACCTGTATAGCAGAAATATACTGTAATAGTGACGGCCTTACACAAGGTTTCTTACTTATAATTCACAGGCCACACGGTCAGTCACAAGCTTGAAAAATCAGAGAAAAAATAATTGAGAGAACGGGTAAAGAGGGAGTAGATATAACACAGGCCTTTAGTTTGACTTCATTTGCAGGTAATGCCCTAAAAATGGTCGAAACGGATCAACTTTATCGATTACCGAAGTGATCGCCCGCCCACTTCGACGTGGGACGAAAGGGACCACCTTTTGGGCTACTTGTGGGGTGAAGTCTAGGATCTAGTGTGTGGTTAGACCTATAAATGCACCACTAAAACCTATCATTGGCCTATGGATGGTAGGAATTTACATGGCCCGTCGTTTGTATTCAATTCTTACAGTTAAAACTAGGCAGTTCGTTCGTAGTATAGGGTATATATAGGCCCTTTGTCGAACTAAACTCATACGTAAGCCCAGGCACCCAAACTCGGCAAGCAAACCTATAGGTAACCTACCTTCTGAGCTTTGGTTACCAAACTTACAAATAAAAGCTATATAAACAAATTCATAACTATGTACACCTATAGGTAAAGAAACTAGTAAATTCAGGTTACCAAACCCATACGTAAAGCTATAGGTAACCAACTTCACCTACCGAACCTGGGTAAGCAAATCAACTGGATACACCAAATCCGGTAAGCAAAGTCGTAGGTAAAACTTAGGTAACCAATTCTTTCATATACTTACGTTACCAATTTTATACAGAATCATATAGGTAACCAACCTCGTCAACTTTGTTTACCGTACACAAAACCTAGGTAGCGAAACTCAAGCAAACCTTTCATAGGTAAGTTAAACCTAACTCGTTAATTTAGGTTACCAAACTCTCATAGAAACTGCCTAGGTATAAAAACAAAAATTACACACCAAATGGGTAAACAATATTTCGAAGGTAGTCCTAGGTAACCAAACTTACACAAATTCGGTGTTTGACTTAGTACTAGTTACTTGCAGGCTGTTTCGTAGCATGTAGCCAAAGAAGAAATATGATTAGTCACCATGCACACCAAATTGTCTTTTTATTTGAGAAGATTTGTGCTCATAGCCATTAATTCTGGATTTGTTTTCAGCGGCCGGCGAAATTTCATTTTTTTTTTAATATTAATTCTAAAATGCAAAGTGCAGGACTACCCATCTTATGTTATTTTTTTTTCGACAACTGTATTCTAGAGGCATCATGGCCCTCTGAAAACATAATCGAACGAGAGACTTAATATCGTAACCTCGATAAAGAATGACATCTAAATGAAACAAGCCGAATCATTTACCGTTAAATTGACAGGTTTTCTTTCTTTACCTGTCACGACAGCATACGTTTCAAATTGTTCGGAAAACGCATATCACAGCTCAGACTAAACAGTAACAAAATAACGTGATGTTGAACCCAATGGGGGTTACATTGGGCCAAGCAATAATCTGCACCTACCCCCCTCCCCACCTCACTTTCAACATTTCCCCTGCCAAGGTAATAAACAGTTGATGAAACCATGGAAGTAATATGAAACCGTAGTAACTTTATGGTGACTGATCGTTTATTCTTCCAGTTACTACACAGGTACTAATGTTTTTTTTAGTACTGCACATCCGGTGCCACGGACACGTATTATGCAGTTCTGTCACATATGACTAGGGCGTCATAGAAGCATATCAATTTCACGGCCACCTCCCCCTCCCGTATCCCCCGTACCCCCTTCCCACCCCACTGACTCTGACTTTATACTAAGTTAGATTAGATCCACTATAGGCTATATGGTGAAAAAAGTTTGAAATCAGAATTCCCTATATGGAGCCTGGTGTCAACAATTAACCTTCTTCCCGACTTTGTGCCGCAGTGCACGGCTATAACAGGTTAGCTTAATTTACTTTTATTTTTATATGCTCGTTGTTCTTTTAATTCATTGCCCCAGTCACATCTTCGTTTTAACACCGTTGAAGGCCTAACTTGAAAACGAACTTAAACAACAGCATCGCGATTTACGGCTACCAGACGTCTCAAAATTGACGACACTAAAGGTCCATTTTAAGAGAGGGCCCCCTATAAGTGATTCGCAAGGAAATTTGTGAACACCGTGCCAGTTGTTACACTGCCCTGTGCGTTCGGAGGTTGAACTTTACATGACCCATTAAAACACTATACACGGTGAACACACTGCACTGCTGGGAGAGTCTCTGCGAACAAGTAGAACTGTGACAACATACCAAACAGGAGAATGACATCCCCAGATGTCTGGCATATTATGACGTGTCTTTCATTTTTTTCATTTTTTTTTTCCGAAAATGTAATCTCTTTTTTTTTCAATGGATTTATTTTCCTTTTCCAGCTGAGGTTATTTCCTGTGACTTTCCACGTTACGTCAATGGTATTTATTGATGATATTTAGTGATATACTTTATTTTATAATAGCCTACTTCTTCTTTGACAATTGATGATAACATTCATAGCAATTTCAAATCGAAGTCGTTCCGGTTGCTACTTCAACCTAGATCACGGTGGACCCTTTCTTACGTTACGACGTATAAAAACATATAAAAACAATTGTTTTCATTAATGCGAAGACAAAGTTGTGTGTTCAAAAAACCGAAAAGAAAACAGCGCTTCTTTCAACATGGCCAGACATACCCGATTGCATTCACAAAAAGGCTTTTTAGTAGACAAGAAAAAAAAAACACAATCGCCAGTGTACGGCTGAATAGAAAAACCGTGCTGGTATGCGAACGGTGTGAAATTACACTGCATAGCGTCTGTACTTGTTATCTGCTCATGAAAGACTTACACGTGTATAAGCCCCGTATGTATGTTTAATGGCCTACGGTACCTTGTAACACTACGCCAGAACTATTGGCCAGCCGATGCCCTTTACTACCACCAGCTAAGTAAACCTATTTCATGTGACTATGTAAACTGCAGTTTTAAGAACCGACTAACAGGGATTCCCCTGTTATATTACATACTTACCTGTTTTCTCTGCCATGAAACTCCCACCTTCTCAGTCTTCCACACTCTGCCATTCGGTCGAGCCTTCCTTATACGGGTCCGCCCCGGACAGCGCCAAGAAAGCTTCCTCAATTCCAGTGTATATTGTCTCGGCGATTTCAACTTTTTGCCCCCGTTTTTTCCAAGCCTCGTCTCACGTATGTCACCTCTTTCTGCGAGCCTCAATCTTTTTATTTATTGTATTGTTACCGATAGGCCCTTTGCGATCAGCTGCCAGCCCGGTCGGTCGGTGTGCGCTAGATACCACTGCCCTGAGAGAAATCCCATTCAAGCTACGTGCGATGAGCATCATACATGCACACTGGGGGCTACACTGCGGCCGCGGGATCCCGCGTTGGGCGAGTCCTTTTCTTTCCTTCCCTCCGTCTCTCCGTTCGTCTCTCTGTTGCTCTTACAAATTTTTAAATAGTGCGCTTCTTTTGAATAATTCGGGCGGCCTAAATGTGCCGGTAAGGCCTGGTCGACGGATAAAAAATAATGACTTAGACCGGATAATGTTTTGTTTTGTTTATACACCTCAATGTAGTTTATGTTGCACGGTATTATAGGCCGGTGTGGTAAAACCCCCGGCAAATCAGAAGTTCGTCGTACATGGTCACACGCATGCACTCATAGTACATGCATGCGTGAGTAGCCCCAGCAGGCCTATGTTATCGTACCATTGACCCTTGATTGAATGTGATTCCGTTACGCGAAAACGTAATCTGGCTTAGCGGCCGTCCAATCACATTGCAATACAACTTCCCTTCACCGCAATTCCATCGGTTGCCGGAATTACATATATGCCCCTTCATAGGGTGCTTTTAACTGGGGACTGGCGAAGAATTCAAACTATTAGGTTCGGTTCCTTCATTCCACTTTTGATAAACGGCTCTGTAAAAATGCTGCATGTATGCAGCGTATTCACGGTTGGCTGCGACTCCTTGGTATAATATACATGCAAGGGCTAGCGCGAAACATAACCAGCGCATGGGTAATATTGAAATATTTACGGGCCCAAAAGCCGTTAATAAGGCCTAATGTACATGAGTAGCTACGTTGGCAATACAATGTGTTCTTCAATCTCTCGCTTTCGCTCTAGGTGGGGAGAGCGCGTGCAGGGTAGAAAAGAGTTTGTCGGTGCGTATTAAAAATAATTATTTATTTTTTGCTCCTTTATTTCTTTCTTGTGAAGATCGGGAAATTAATGAGCTGCTTTATCATTTTCTTTATTTATTTACTCTTTTTCTTTTATTTTAGTAAAAACATTATCCTTCTTTTTTACCCTTTTTTTCGAATGAGGCGTTTTGTAGTACTGATTTTGTCTTAATTCCGTTTCTCAATACAATGATATTTTTTTTTTCTCTCTCTCTCTTTTTTTTGTTTTGTTTCTTCGTTCTGTTATCCTTTGCTTCATTTTCGTTGTCTGTTCACTCGCTTATTTTTGTTTTTTTTCTTTAGTTTTTTTTTCTATTATTGTATGTTGCAATTTCCCTTTCTGTCTTTTTGCTTTGTTTTTCTGTGTTTCAGTTCGCTAATCTGTATAGCATTGTCGTCCGTCTTTCTATTCTACTATTCTAAAGTTTAGCTTTGTCTTTTTATTCTAAATCTTAGCTCTACTAAGATCGGTTTCTGCTGTTATGTCAACACGCTACTAATTTCAAATTGCACCATACTTTTGCACCATGTCGATTAACCGATTAAAGTTAGTTGGAAACCTTTCTCTAGGATCAGGGACGTAATTCCTTGAGAGTCTGCAAGTTCTTCACCAGTCTGTAAATCTAGCCGGACCGGACCCGTCACAGTGGTGGTTCGCTTGGCACATGCCCGTCTTTTCCTCTTCTGGTCTCTGGATGTGAGCTCACGGTAATTCGCTTCTGCTTTTTTTTCCTAAGTAGTTGACTTGCTGTTCGAAATCCGACATAGGTTATAAATCTTCGAATATTTCCTAAAGTGAATTAGCCAGTTAGCCTAACGAAGATCCAAACGACCTGTCACACCAGAGAGTTTATGCGCGCCGAGATGTGACACGTCGATGTACGCTTACACTCAATTGAAAGTTGGTATGAGGAGGCGTAACTCATGGTGCCCCTCGAAGTCACCAGATCCGAACCGTTGCATAGTAAACCTTCTAAACGTACAGCTTTCAAATTGGATTAACGTATCCCGAAAAGGGGATAGCACCCCCCCCCCCGTTCCCTATCATCTTGGGACATGAAAAGAAATATTCCAACCCCACCCCCAGAGTGATAGATTATTCAAGATAAGGAAGGACAGTAGCCTTTCTTTTCAAGAAATAAATTTCTCACAGATAGAAACCCAGTTATTTGTTGCTCGACACTAATTTGTTCACCCAAACTTTTCAAAATTCAAATGATGCATCTTCCGTTACTCTTCACATGTTTTGAGGAGATGAATCTTTGGCAGGTGTTTATTGATGAGACTGGATGGTTTAACAATGACTAAAGCTATTTCTTTTTCATGTCATGTTGGTGTATTCTAAACGCCCTATTTCCCTTTAACGTTAGAGAGCATTTGTAATATAAAATTTGGAAAATATGTGTGGAAGCGATAACGTTGGTCGTTGGTGAAACAGTTGGCCAACATTTGTAGGTCATCTGAACCTGGAAGGTGTGTGTGTGTGTGTCTGTGCGTGTGGGGGGGGGGGGGGGTTATAGAATCAATATTTGTTAGTTTAAAGAAAATCAACTGCAAGGCGTGCATCACAGTATCCTCCGAAAACAGTTGATACTTGTATAACAGTCTTTTCTCTTTACCTATAATGTCTTCAACTGAACGCTTTTGGCCTAACGTTTACGACAAGAAGGCCTATCCGAGGCCATTTTTCAACAAAACGTGTAAATAACTTTTTCTCATTTAACGATTTTCGTATAATACATACCGTGTAGTGCTGATTGCCCTGTAGCGGTTACCACAAAAAAATTGTCTTCCTCAAATTTAAATTTAATTACCTTGGCAAAATGAGATGTGTCATTTTAACGCAAGCATAGCGGACCCAAAATTTACCATCGCTGTATCTTCATTTGTCTCTTTGCAGTTACTGTTTCCATGGCAACAATAGCCCTTCGATTTCGTGACGTTAGTTTAGGAATAAGGTTTTTTTCTTTTTTCAAGACCACCATACGTCAATCACCGCTGTTATTTCAGTGTGGCTGATAAGAAAAAATCCATTTAACGACTTTCAATAAGTTTTTGGACCACTTGATGATACTGCCATACATTTGTATATGTGGATAGTCCATCTAAACATCTTACCTTTACCAAATCCATAGTTTTGTTTGTTAGATTTCAGATAATAGTTAATGTCTTCGAGAGTTCATATCATAACCTGACATACCTGCACGACAAGGTCCGGTTATGATACGGGACATTTTGAAATGTTAGATTACTCAGAATACAAGTCTTACAGGTTGTGTGACATGCTCCCAGAAAAGATACCGAAATGTTTGAAGAAGAAAATACATTCTCCCGAAATAAAACCCTCAGGACACATGAAATTCTCAAATGTCCTTGAAATAAAGGCTACATAAACAAAGGATTAACATAAGACATATCATAGGAGACTTGAAGTCGAAAATTTGCTTTCTTAGCCGTTGTTTATTCATGCTGCAGCTCTGAGACAGTAAATGATTGGTTAATCTTTGACGGATTTTGATGGAATTTGAGTTGTCAAAATGCATGATATCATGTTATGTTACGCATTACGCCTGGCGGGCGATTATTTCCAAACACAATTGGCGGCAAAACTTACACTGCAGACCACTTACTGCCTATAAAACACCAGAACAAGAGTCCTTTTTCTTTTTTTCTCTTTAAAGTTACAGTCCACCTAAATTTATTCATTTGTGAAAATGTTTGGAATATGGTTATACGTTGTTTTCTTCCTTTATCATCAGCCTTATAGAAAGTAAATAACAGAAGCTCATAGCAAGAAAACCAACAAGAACATGGATTAACATATATAACACCACAAGCTATAATTTGGCAATCGATCATAAATATAATTTAATTGTTTGTCCCTATCGTTTGTCCCTTTCGCACAAATTCCGCCACCCCCCCCCCCCCACCCAAAAAAAAAAAAATCACAGAGAGGGACATTTATTTCAAACTTGAAAAACTAGAGCAAACTCTAAAACCTACATTAAAAAGAAGGCTGAACTTAACACTAGCAGTGGCTTACAGTTTTATACCCATGTGGCATGTACATGCAAGGTTGAACTTCAAGAGGAATACTTGCACATTTTTTTTTTTTCGTGATTGATTTTGAACCTTGAAATTGTGCTAGGGTTAGGTGAAAACAATATTAGGAAATTAGACTGAAATCTCACATAGGGATTTACATTACGGGAAATAGCCCACCAAACCATCATCATCCAGTAAAAAGAGGTGTTGGAGAGTATTGAGTAAGGTAATGCTAAAGCCTAGTAGTGGCAGGCAAATAAATATTATCAATTTGTCATTAAAAATTATTAATTTGCTATTCCCCTTAGTTAATTTGTCATTACACATTATTAAATTGTTATTACAACCTCGTTTTTCATTACCATTAATATTCGGTTCATCTCTTCTCTCCCTGTATTTATGGACGACGTCTCGGTAAAAAAAAAACATGTAAGTTTACGAAATCGTAATTAGTGCCATGCAAGTAAAAATATTTAATTTATTGTCTCTAGTAATTAATTTGTTATTACAAGTCATTAATTTATTGGATACTAGGTTACAACATTTACATGGTTGTATTTATATTAACATGGTATGAAGGGGCAAAATACTTCAATGGTTTGATTCTGAAATCTATTGATTGTTAAACTTCCCAGCAGGTGTTGCTATGTACCGCCCTTAACGTAGGCTTACACACCAAAATGTAGTCAGAGCTGATGCATGAGTAGCCTAATACACGTTGGTTGTGCGGGCCAGTTAACTAGTTATTGTCACTCACTTTTTAAATGCTCCATAAAGCGTTTTAGGAATCGCAGTTGTCAGCATACTACTTACTTTGAGGTTATCACAATCAATATTCCACATTTCCACTCTTGGCAATTGACTTACTTTAAGCCAGATATACCATCCTATGTGAAGGCCCAGCAACTGTTGTAGCCCACCGAAATATACTGTAGTTGAGATGAACGTAGGTTAATGTACCCCGTACAGCCAATTCATATAGTCAGTCATGATAAATGGACGGTATATTTTTGTACGCATATAGCGAATACGTAGCCTATGTCTTCATTTATCTAATTGTTGTCTTGGCTTATAGTATTCACTGTTATATGACATTCTTTTCTTAAATATTGAATTTTACATACCATTCGCAAATTGCTTTTACTTATGCGCTGATGATTTAAAAGTCTAAAAAACATTTTTCAATAGTTGTACCTGCCTACTATGTGTAAGCCTGCATGCCCCATATAGTAGATGCGCGAAACATGTTTGTATCGTATCTTTAACAAATTGGGCAGGAATGATGTAGGGGTACTCAAAAACCCCATCCAAATTGCATGCACTCTTCGACCTTCTACTCATTGCCGCGCAAAATGTACACGAATGCCTAAAAACCGACTGCCCTAGCCTAAATTTGGGTGTAAATCGCAGGGTCAAACCAAATATTCCAGAACACTCCAAACAGGGTACATCTCGTAAACAGTTCTAAGTTCTGAAGTAATTGTCCGTCAGCCATAGCGGCACATCAAGAGTGCAAAAAACATAATCATGGGGGTTGACCATCGTATTATCATACGTTCTGATGCCCTCTGAAAATTATTATCCTTTTCTTCTTATGGTCCATCTTATTTAGTTTCGATAGGATCTTGCTTGTTTATGAACTATAAACAAAAATCTGAAAGAGGTCCTCGCCGTTACCATGGGAACTGAGTTTCAATCACTCGCCAAGCACATCCAATATGGCGAAATTATACTGCGATGTGTGTGCACTCTTTGACACAATGCACTCTTTGCAAAGTACAGGAATATTCAAACTCATGCGCCAAATGTTTAGGATTTTACCACTGTAGGAAAGTTTATGTAGCAACTAGGCCTACCATAAAGAGAAAAAAAGAAAGTCTTCTTTTTTTTCTTTTTTTTTTCTTTTTTTTTTTGCTGTGTCGGCCTACTTGCAGGACTTTTTATGAGGTAGGGGGTTAAGTCTTTTCTTTCACAATGCCTGATTGACCTTTTTCTTGTTTGTGTTTTGTTTGTTTGTTGTTTTTGCTTTTGTCACCCAATCATTTTCATTACACACCTGTGGTTATAAGTCAACCGTCCTTAATATTGTTAGCGTTATACTGCAGTGAAAAGTTATATGACTAACTTATACAACTTAGTTACGTGATGTTTGTAAATGCAACCTTTTTTGCCGCCAGTGTAGTGTTACGCTAGCTCTAATGGCATGGATACCTCATGCTTATCACAGTAAGGAATTTCTTTGGTTTTGCAACATTCGCAGCTTTCGTAGCGTTCCGAAACCCATTGTTTCACTTTACACAAAACCGACTGACTCAGGTTTATTTATGCTAATTTGGTTTTACAACTTAATGGGCCCATGGGAAAGTGATTAGTCTTCAAGAAAAAAGAGACAATAGAATTATGCATTCCTGCGAAATTAAATCTAACCCATGCAGAAATTGTGTCACAAACAAATATGTCTATACTTTGACAGTAATATCAACAACGCAGTTTACATTTTACAATTTTCTTACGTTTATAAATGAGAAAAACGATTCAAGATGCGATTTTTTTCAATTATAGATCCTATTTTTCGTCGCATTTTTTGCTGTCATGTCATTCGTTATTCAATACATTTGCGTTCAGTTTCAGGAAGAAATGCAGTGAGTAGATTGAAAAGTCTTTCTTACAGTCCAACCTATCCACCTGGACGGTGCAGTTTTTTTTTTTTTCTTCATCTTTCCCAATCTTTCTCATAACTAAAATCTTCCGTGGTATAGTCTTTCTCGCGACTATGTATACTTCTTTCTGGTCAAGTCGTTCTCACAACTTCCTATCCTCTTTGGAAAGTCTTTCCCGAGACTATACCATCCTCCTGGTAAATTCTTCTCTCTCACAACTACCTGCCCTAACACCTGACTCGATATGGGCACGAACTCAGTCATTCTTCCGGCCTGTTCCATCATGTTGTACGAGATCAGGCGACTACGAGCACGATAGTAGTCACCAATTTCGAAAGTGAAAATAAAAAAACTGCAATTACCGGGGACTTCAAATACACCCCCTACCCCTCTGCCTACCGTTCATTCAGTCAGTGGTCTCATCCGCGCCGAAGATCTCGAAAATGTCAGATGTTTGACCTACTTCTAGGAGACCTTGTGTCAGGTTATCAGATCCATCCGTCCAACACATACCGCTGCTGTTGCTTTTTTATCCTGTTTTGTTGTTATAATATCATAATTAATATTTCCCCTTTTCTTAGATTTTTTAAGCCTACGGTGTATAGCCGTTCAGGAGCCTCTCAAAGTGACATATCTAGCACCACATATGTACTCAGTTTGTATACAAAAAAAAAAATAAATTGTCCATGGGCCGGACAAAAAAAAAGAGAAAAGAAAAACGAGTGAAGATATAGTTGCTTGTCGTAAGTTTAAGGTGCTAACGTTTGACAGAATTCGGCAAATTTCCCTGTCAATGCCGCAAATTATCATGTATGATTGGTCATCTGGAGGGGAGTTTTAATTTTGTTCTTTGTTTTTTTACATTCCTTCTTGATGTTCGTCCGTTGGCTTACATGACATGGTTCGTGCCCATATATCGATCTTCTGTAACACCTGTTCTATACCCTCGTGGATGTACCGCTCTGCCCCTGTTCCTCACTTGTAATACCACAAGATCCCCTGCTGACCCTTCGCCCAACAAATAACTTCAACTTCCCCGATTTTTAGGGTAATCCCTTAAAGCTTGACCACTACAGCTGACCTTTTGACCCCTCCACGGCCCGTCTCTTCCCTCCCCAGGCCTTTACATTCATAACGTTTATCCTTCCAGCAGATGCTTGCTGTATGTACCGACAAAGGGTTATCTGAGGAAAATCATGACAAAAAAAATTGCAGGCAACACCATGATGCCGTACTATATCCATGGTTACGCCAACACATGTTAAATTCACATACCAAGTGGGCTTAATTACGGTTTTAGGGTCTCAATCAATAAATGGAGACGCCATATCATTGCATTTTTCAATTTTTGACCACCGAGAAAATAACTTATAAACCAAAGTGGTATATCATAATAAAGAGTGTGGACGATGGATGACAACTGGAGTTGGTATATGAGGAGGGCAGTAGCTGTCTGTCAAATGGCAACCCGCCCCTCGTTATGAGAGGTGGGGGATGGATGCATGAATATACATTGCAGAATTCCACCAAGGTGGGTCAAGTGGGTCTAGCGGGTAGCGCTTATTGACGAACATAACGAGAGCGAGGGGGGGGGGGGGGACCGAGAAGTATCGCCCCCCCCCCTCCATCGGCGCATATATATAGGTAGCTGTGTTTTAGTTTTTTAACCAGTACAGAGATGCTGTGTCCGAGTGGATAAATGTGGTGGCATTTAAAGCAACTAAGCTTAGCAAACTGAAGACTCTGGGTCCGACTCCATAGTCGGGTCACAGTAGGATGGGTTTTTCGTCCAAGAGTAATCTAATTTTTTTTTCCATCTGAACTGACTTTGTGAAAAAATATATATACCAAACTTAATCCAAATATTGTTAAGTTGATAGTTCCCCCGACGAGAAGTTCTTATATATAAGCCTGAGGCTTCCTAAGAACTTGTGTGTATGGTTGCTTAGGGTCGGAAATAGCTGCCGTTCAAGTCCTAGATAATTATTACAACTTTAAGCATGCATGAAGTGCAAATACCATCCCCGTCACATGCAGGAAAACAAGAGGCTTACAAAGCGATGAACAAACATTATGCATAGTACATTAACATTATGCAAGGATTTTGTTTCATCACGTGCAACAAGATGTACCATAATACGATGAATAAACATTATTCATAATATATAAATATTATGCAAATGTTCTCTTACTTTTCTTTTTTTTTTCATTTCACGTGTCCAGTTCTTTTCACTTTGTTTTCACAGAGGTACCACTGTTGTATATATGTTTGTTGTTTCTTGGTGACAACCATGGCTAGTGAAAAGGAAGCAATTCGGCCATGTTAAAGCCAAGAGGGCTTTTAAGTCTAAAAATACCTCACGGGCTGCCTTAACCAGAACCCATCCATCTGTCGTTAGCCCGTTGAATATAGGGCCGGTTGTAAATATTTTTCTTGCCCATCACACCCCAGCGAGTAAAGGTCAATTTATTGACGGATAAAATTTATTTTTTTCAACTGTGGAATGTTGGGGGGTGGGCAGTATATAGGTCTCGAACTTTTTTAGGATGTATCAAGTTTATCATTTTGTAATGCGCTATTACCATATACTTTTAACTTAAAGGAGCGCTAGACCCATTAATGCATTCCTATGTATACATACATGCAATCGTCTAACATTAGGAAATCTGAGGCTAACACAGGCTGAATTTTAAAGAAAAAAAAGAAAAAAAACGAAATATAAGTTGTGAATCCGTCATTGAAAAGTGCGCCTACCGCTAGCTTAAGTTCCGCCTAAGCTATACCGTATGCATGCGAAAACTAGCCTGTTCTCAGAGTGCCGAAACTTTGTACGAGAACGACTGGTGCACCAAGAGAAGCAAAATGTCAGTGTCGTCAACCTTTCCTGGACATGAAGAGATAGACCATGTTACCGCACTGTTACGTAGGCTGAACTTCACACCTTACTAAGGTTTGATGTATTCCTACATCTACCTACGACGTAAGCATGGGCATGTACAGCTGCAATGTTTAGTGGGTATGAATAAATATGTAAGTGCGTGCAAAGAGATAGAAACGTTAAAATTAAGCTTCACACTGCAGGGTTCCTATATGTCCTAGCATAACAGTATAAAGAACGCCATCTGTTATAGCCCGAGAACACCTTAGTAATTCCTTATACTATTATGTCGAGCCACTTCGTCGAAGTTTGGTTACCATATCATGATATCTCAAGTATATGTCACTTTTCCTGGATAATACAAAATAAGATGATGAGAACCCTTATTGTCCGGCCTTGAGATCACTTTCTTGGCGAAAGACATACATTATATCATGAAGACACTGTCTCTGTATGTTTACCATTCGCATCTTTGAATATTCATATGCCTATTCCTTCATGTTTCCTCATTTGAAGGAAAGAGTGACAAAGACCATTATTATATTATAAGAGTTTCAAGTGACCACCATGGACAAACCCTTTTGTTCATATTGCAGCTGTATTAGACTCATTTGTAGTTCGATTTTTTTTCTTGGAGATTTTTTTTTCTTGGATATCATATCTAATATTTGAGTTTTATTTGTTGGTTTACTAATATATGCTGTTATGGTGAAATTTATTTTGCACACCAATTCTTCCTCTTCAATGCTATGCGGTAATAACATGCTGCTTGCTTCCTTCAGGTGCTTCACCATGTATCGTAACTAGAGATAATACCATACCATCCATTTTCCCAGTGACAAGGATTTTTGAAGGTTTTCAAAAAAAAAAAAGAAGGAAGATATTCCGTGCACTGAGACTAGCGTTACTGAAACCGCATCAGACGTTATAGGTTCACCTACTAGGATGAGGGAACCCATGGGTTGTAAGTTAATTGGTCTTACCAAAGGGTCAGCATGGTACGGATTGGCCCTGTTGGTACCTTTGTCTAAGCTTCCCATGTCCATGGATGAGAACCAGTTGGTTATCTGAGCGTGGTGCCGTTGGCTTTAACTATAACGGGTTATTCACCCTTTACAAGGATAGTACAAAATCTGAGCACACACACACAACAAAATCAACAAATAAATTCTGAGTGATCAACTCAAAATAATGATTCCTCAAATAGTTATTATTTGATTAATATAATTTAATTTTATAGCTTGTGGGGACCTAAGTGGTGGCAGGGGATGTAGATGGGTTACCCAGACAACGTTGATCAGAATGCCTGGTTCAGTAACCACTTACACAAACTGGTACATGTTATACTTTGGTCGGTGCAAATTAGTTATATGGATCCTCTTTACTTTTCAGAAGACTAGTTCAAATCAAAGTTTGCAGATATGTTAGTACGAAAAAGCTGCTACCTTAAAAGTAAAATCCCTTAACTGTGGTTGGCTATTGTCTTTGGTCGTCAAAAATATGTTTGAAAAAGAACACTCGTTTCGTCATTTGTTTTTCTTACTGACGTCCATAAATAGTGTTTGTTTTGGTTACTTTCTTCTTTGTATCGACCGGTTTATTGATAGCATCATATGTTTTCGTAATGCTCCGACAATTTTTAGTACTTTGGTTTAGTTATAGTAGAGATAATAACACATATTCTAAATTCATTCCTCTAATTATTTTACCATTCGATACTTTAGACTTAAATCCTCCCTAAAATCCTCGGTACAATTTCAATATTCGTTTCATTGGTATAAATTTTTGGAATCATTTTACTGTTAATATTAGCGAATGGCACTCTTGACAAACTTTTAAAAATCATCTCAAACACCTTCTCACTTTAAATTATCATTAATTGTATAGCTCTTTCCTTCTTTCATCTTTTTCCTTTAAATAATATTTCTTTCCCTTCTGGCTTTGTTCTTTCCTTTGTAATAAAATTAGTCTTTTTTTTTCTTTGTTCAAAGAAGTGGGAAAGTTTCTAAGTTCTCCGGAGCGTCTTGTTGCTACCTCTCAATCTTTTTCTTTTATCAATTATGTCTTGTTTTCTAAACATTTACATAAAAATATTGTTTTTTTTTTTAATATGGAAGATTTGAAATAGAATTAGATGAATCAAACTGAGTAGTAATCCCTACTTGGTTTAGACTGCCTAATTTCAGTCAGTGTTCGCAGTTAATTGTCTAGAGACTTTTTTGTATCAGCAAATTTAAAACAAAACCAAAATTATATAAAAGTTAAAAGACAAATTATAATGTTGCCCAATCAAACGCTTTAATTAAAAGCAAACACCAATATCGTGGACTTAAAGGACGGTTTGTCATTGTTTTAGCATGAGCGACCACTTTTTTCAATCCCTAGCGTATCAAGTATTTTTCGTTACTTTGACCTTCCTTGATATCTGTTAAACACGCTGTAACTTAACCTCATTAAGAAAAAAATTCTTGGAAATTATTTCTTGTATTGATATTTTTTCAGCCCTTTCATTTTTAATTATTACTGATCCAACACATATTGGTTCCAGGTTTGAATAATATCTAATCGTAAAATTCCCGCTCATGCCATTTTCTAAAAATACATACTTTTCAAATTGTACTTTTACCACAAGAATGCATAAGTATAATGGTGTTGTTCTACTTCAGAAAATGTCTTCTCGGATTATCCAAAGATGTTAAAAAAATCGACCTTAGGCCTGTCACATGTACACTTTATCCAGTATACGGAATGTCATACATTATAGGGGGACTTCGCAGGGAAGTACCCAATATGCCACACAATTCTATAACTCCGCTGTTGAAACTAACTTGATGATGAGGGAAAGAATATGTCGACTTTGGCCTTAGGTGACCATCTGTGGTTAGCTCTAGCATATTTTGTGACGATAAGATTTAATTCACTTTCTTCAAGGGCAGCTGATGGTTTGACTGAGAATCTTTTTCTTGGTCAAACATGAATGAAATAAGTTGCATTCCAGAGCCGAGGTGAGCCTGGAGACTTATATGTAACTGTGTAGCTCAGACTTATACTTGAACGTGAGCTCAGCTACCTCCACCCGGCGGCTACAATTGTGCACGGTAGTTAGTGGCACTGTGCCATGATGTACCCACGCCAAGCCCGTATTTTGTTTCTAGATAAAATATATTACAGTGGTTGCCGCAGACTTTCAAGGTCCCTGAAGCGTGTACGCAATAGTCGGGGAGGGGTTGAACTGAGGGTACCCCTCAGCCCCCTCACCTCCAGAGATTGCTGATGATTAATTCTGATGATTGAGATCCTAGATGATGCAAACTGGTGATATTTAGAGACGATTTCTTGGATCTATGTCAAATGACACGACAGTAGCCTTTTGCCATTTTTTTTTGTTCGAGGGGAACTTTTGTATACTGAGGGGGGGGGGGGGGGCTGGGTAATATGGTTACGGTCGCTTTTTCAGGGGCTACAAATTTTCACTCGGGAGGATCGCGCCCTAACCTATACCCCTCTGCAGGGCACCGTTTATGCATAAAGTGTCACTTACTTGATACATTCTAGAGCAAGCAGTATAGAGATGATTCACGGAATGTGACAAACATAACCGACGCACAGATCACTGGAACAAAACGCTCACACGTCTCCCATTGTATGACCCTACGAGAGGTGTCTCAACAATTGAAGGGCCCCCAGTGAGGAACAATTGGTAGGACCATGCGGACCTAGTGACTGGACTCAGTGGGACAAGCTTGAGTTAGACACTGAGGATAAGGTAGGATGTTCTTGCAATGGATTATGATGCCTTTAATTACAGTATTACGCGTAGAGAGTAAAAAATCGGACGTGACCATTTTATCGTTCGGAAAGTATGCCGTGTCCACTAGCCAGTTATGTTCCATATGCTACATATAGTAACGAGGCTTTTCCACACAATACACCATTTGCAACAGGGATAACATATTCCGCAATATACAAAATGTCTCGTCATTTTGCCTGTTCATTTTTTTACACGTAATGGCCATGTTTGTCCTCCCCCCTCCATTGCAGTTAACTCCCACTCCCCCCCCCCTTCTCCGTCCGGAAAAGTATCTTAAGCTCAACCACAAAAGTGAGCGACAGTACTGTTAGTACCAACAAACATTGGGTTAACCAGACGTCACAAACCTGCCAGCCTCACCCAATGCTCGGAGTCCCCCCCCCCCCCACTGTCGTCTCCACCCTTCACTCAACTGCAAAAATGAGAAAAAATGGCTTACAATTAGAAACAAACAGTTACATAAAGATTGCCAATCGAGAAACATCCCAAATTTAACTACTAAGATAATCACATTAGTAACCCTTTGGAAAGAGCTATATGGTTCGTAAACGCACAATGTTGAATAAACCCTTCCGGCCACTGAAATCTACATCCACTGTAGCCTATAAGATACGATTCATATAGATGTAACTAACATATAACTTTTGACCTTGTGGATCAATTCTGAAGATTTACCTAACCTATTACAATCACGAGCAAAGCTTCTATTAGGAAATATATACTAAACATCCCCATATCGACTGCATTTAGCTACTATTGAGATAGTGTTACATATATAGCCACGCCATTGACATTGTCTCTATAATTGTGTACCTGCTATGCAAGCTTTCAAATTACAACTGTGGTTTATTTTTTTTTAAGCTGACCTATATAATAGTCTTTTATATTATATCCCGTTTCCCTTCAGTTCAGCAAAGAAGTGGATATTTAACTCGCCATACCATCGGAAACCGCAGGTATGTCCTAGGTACAATAGGGCGTGAAAGGGTATTAAATGCGACCTTTGATCCTCTCTCCCAGGGTCCACAGGCGTAGGATGTTTCTTGTCGCAGCTCAACAGAAGCGGGTGTCCTACAACCACACACACAGCACATAATCATCGAGAGAAATATATATATATATATATATATATATATATATATATATATATATATATATATATATATATATATATACGTGTGTGTGTGTTAAACTTTTCCTAGTTCTTATTTACAAGTAGGTATCATCTCATGTGAGTATCCCCTAAACAGTTCCTCCTTGCTTTCTTCTGTGGGGCCGATCGAGTGGTCTATACGTTGATAATCCCACGAGGATTCCCAGATCACCACCTCTCTCAGATGGTCATTATTCATTATGTTCGTTGCATATGTGTGAAACTAGAAGTCCATGTTGCTGAAGGAAAAAAAAAGAAATAATTGATTATTGAATTAATGAAATTATTAGAAGTGTATCACATGATGTCTTCGAATGGTGCTCTTTAAGCATTTTGTCAGATGATTTCGATGAGTACATAATCAAATTGGTCAATTGTTTTGCTCAGAATATCCAGAAGTTTATAAACCTTCAAATCGATACCCATGTAGCAGTAGTTCAATTTTGGTGAATACCTCTCCAGTTAAAATCAATCGAATTTTTTCTTCATCTGATTTTCTTCACTCTCTCTTTTGTTTTGACTTGTTAAAGTATCATTAATTGTTATAATTGACGCTCAGAATGCTTTGTGCGAAAGAATGGGCTCATTTTTTTTTTCCTGCTTTTCTTTTTTTTTTAATCGGTCGTATCTCGGTATCGTCACTAATAACCATAGCTGTATGGTCTACATTGTATGTTCTGTAATCTAGTTTCATTTTCTATCCCCACCCTACGCTGTGTCGTGAAAACATGACCGAGGTAAGAAACACCATAACGGAAACTCCCGCGAGAGACACACGAATATAAACACTTTTGGTTTCCACGACGAACTCAAAAAGATAAAATTATTGTCTCTTTGTCTGACTTTTAACTTACATGCTATATCTCTTCTATATACGAGACATTAGAAGGCCATGTAAGTCTCATGTGTTATGTGTTTGTGTATGTATACCGTTCTTGAATGTTAACTTCCTTCTTTTTTAAAGATGACCTTCGCATTTTTTTTTTTCTCATCTTGAAGTGTAAACACGATATCACATGATGCGGTGTACGTCGAATTGCGGAACAAGAGGTCAAAAGGTCACAGCCCAGGGTGACTGACCGATCCCGGGTGACCTTCGTCATCTTATCCAGCCCGATTAGTTATGATCTCCATCCGGTTTAAAATTTTAAAACAATTAGAAATACTTGGAGATATAATATCAAATATTAACTGTAATACGTATGACCCTCATCGCAAGTAACCTTGACACCATATAAGTTTGTTTCTATGGTTTTCAAATATGGTGTTTGAAATCCCCATATTTCGTCCGGTGTTGACACACTCGCTTCAAACAAAACGGCTTTTTGTTGTAAGTTAAACCTGTTAAGGTTATTAACTTCTGGAAGTGATGGGCTGTAGCTATCTGATGCATCAATATATCGCATGAACAAGTCAACATACACACTCACATACACGCATATAGACGTACAAACTCGTTAGGCTGTACGTCTGTGTGTAAATGTTCGGACTACATACTATCAGTGTACAGTGTTCTTCACGGGAGTTTGAGGGGGGGGGGGTCGCCAGAGTGAAAATTACCCCCCTGGAAATAGTGAACACCCCAAAAGAGAGTCCCCCTCACTTCTACAATAGCTTGACACCCCCCCCCCCCCAAAAAGTGACAATTGGCTACTGCCATTTCCAAAAGAACAAAGGACGTCTATGGATTGTAATAGGCCAATACTTCGGAATTGTCAATACATGACCCCACTATGGGCTCTTCCAACGTAATGCTTCGAGACCAAAGGAATGCCTCCATTTTGCCTTGACTTGTCACTGGTTTCTACCATTCGGTACTTACAACTTCGTCGCACAATCTCAAATGGAGGGAAAAAAGGTACAGCGCAGCAGTCTGGCCTACGGTGGCCATAGGCCTGTCGTTGGTAGTACTTGGGGATTGTAAGGTTCTGTAACTTGTTTACTCCGTTTCTGCAACGTTATGTATTATATATTTATTATTATGCAATATTATGCAACATTACATCTGAACAGCTGCATGTTCAAAATTGGTATGCAGCTGCAGCAGGAAGCCACTGATCATTATCACTTGGTCGCCTCCTCGACACACATCCGACCCTTGATGTTTCTTTCATATTGTGTATACGTTGAAGTTGTAATAAACATGGAAGTCCAAAACCTCTATACGACTCTATTGCATTATTACAGGGATTAATTGGCCGGATGCGATCACTTTATAGGAGGCAGACAGATGGTACAATGAAATACCATTTACACACCATCTCCAATCATTTTAAGGTATCCCGCCATCCACCCGATCCCCCCCCCCCTCACTACTCCTTCCCATTCTCAATCCTTGTCAACATTTCTCCTTTGTTTGTCTTCTTATTTTCTTGAGAAACTAAATGCAAGACTTGGACACAACTCTTTAAACAATATGTCCGAATTATAGACAGTAAACAAATGAACGACTTAAATTAATTGAGAAGTTACCCGGCCTCCATTTTCTGAAAGTTGTGTTTGAACTTTGAAAGGCGTTATTCCACATCTTACTCTTCACATATCCACTCGGTGTTAGCCCCAGTTTTGGTAAAGCAGCGGGTCTTATCTTCGACCACCCCCTTGCAAAATTCTTTAGGGGGGAGGCTGCTGCACGTCAATCATGTTTGGTTACAAACTGCATATTTTCGCCCCTCCCCCAGGGTAGCATAGCATTACCCCACCGGAAGTAAGTATCAAAAAAAAAGGTGTACACATAGACGTTTACCTTGGTTTAGCTGTATTCTCGATCTTCGAGAAATCGAGGTTTTATGGAAAGACATCCTTTTTTAACATGAATAGCGCGTATTCTCCTACAAATATATTGGGCTACTTTTTATTAAGTTCTACAATACTTCGGAAGAGGTGGACTGATAGGTCACATATTTCATTAAAATGTTGTGTAAGTTCTCATTTCTGAAAACCTCATTTGAACCACATTAAAACGAAATAAGTACAATAGTAGCATAACAACGTAAGATACCGAAATAAAATACAGATCAGGAATACTACGTGAAAGCTACTGAAAGCTCGTGAGAAAGTCGAACATAGAAAGTAAATTGAACAAGTGAATTAGTACGGTAATTACATATCGATGGCGTTTAATTAATTTTCAGGAGTTTATAATTTTCTTTATATTCTCTAGTGTTTCATCGTGAAAATATTGAAAAGATCCTAGTGCTAGATCTAATTTCTTTTACATGGTAGCAACCGTCGAATTTCTTTTCAGTTTCATGGGCTCAAGAGGAAAAAGAAGAGTTTGGAGAAAAGTAGTGGCGCTATACGTTTTTCACTATCACCCAAGCGGCCTGTGTGCTCAATTTTACAAGTCTGGTGGTTGTGGGGTAATGTTAGTGTCTTGACGGTACATGTCGAAACATATATTTGGTTTACAGGGGAACAATGCCGCTCCATCAAAGAACAAAGAGGACAAGGGACACCTACATTTTGAAAATGTGGTACAGTTCTATAAAACTTCTTTTTTTTTTTCTTGGTTTTGTTTCATTTCTCGTTCCCCTTTTGTTTAGCCAACTTGACGGGGAAGAAACATCTGCCAAAGATTTGAAAGATTGATGACAAAACTGAACATACGGCTATCGCGAACTGTGATTGGTCAGACTATAATATTAGACCAATAGCAAGTACTGATGGACAAAGCACAATAGGATCGAGCCATTTTCGTTTAATCACGTAGTTGGGGAAAAAAGCTAACAAAAAAGAAACCAGAAAAGAAAAAGGAAAAAAAAAACATGCATCTCAGGACTCAGTTTTAGAAGCCACGTCAGGTGAAAACAAACACCGGTCATGACATTAACGCTTTGGTCTTATATACACCCCGCCCCCTTCCCTTCTTGATTATTCTCATAACCTATCATCTATACACCCCCCTCTTCTTGATCATTTTCATAACCTATCATATATACACTCCCCCCCCCCCCTCTTCTTGATCATTTTCATAACTTATCTTACATACACCCCCTCCCTTCTTGATCATTCTCATGACCTATCTTCTTCCCCTTCCTTCTGAGTATGATCAACTGATTGCCGTGATACAAGAAAGACTATCCCGTGCTCCATGGGACAGTCGGGGTGGGTGGAGGAGGGGGGAGGGCCACAGGACGATGAAATTGCATTTTTAATGTGAGAAGTTGAATGCAATGAGAACAGTTAATTCGAAAATGTTTTTGCAGACGTTCGAAGAATGAGTTTACGAACAAAATCATATTGTAATAATTCCTTTACTGTTTCGAGGATGGTTAACACTATCTTTAAAAAAATAAAATAAAATATGCTATAACGAAATCAAAGTTTTCTGAATATGAACTAAGTCTGGAGAGGAAAGGCCACAGGGAACTTAACTGTGCAAATCGACATGGGTATGTACTGAATTCTCTTTTACCGGGATCATAGATATATTAATTTTACAGGACATGAATTTGTCCATGGATTTGATTGGACATGACTGTATGAACATAGCTTGGGCTGGATATCAGTATGGACGTAGATTGAACTGTACATAACCGTAAATTGGACTGACTGCACATGGATATGGATATAGGTTGGACTCTGCAGGGACAAGGATATTGGACTGGACAGCAATATGAACCAAGACTAGACTTGTCATGACCATTTGACTGCACATGGATATGGACATAGACTGGACTTTTACAGGGAGATGGATATATATTGGACTGGACATGGCTGTGGACATAGATTGAACTGCACATGACTAGGCATAGTTTGACTGCAGGTGAATATGGACATGGATTGGACTTTACATGGACATGGATATATATTGGACTGTACACTGATTTGTGGCATGGATTCGACTGAAGCTGAGCATGACAAGAAATTGGGCTGAAATGGAGATGGAATAGATGTACGAGATAGATTAGTTTGAATATGGAGATATAGATTGGATTATATATGGGACAGTAGACTGGACATTACCTGTGAATGTAGATTGGATCGGACACTTAAATCAACATGCATTTGATTCAGTTCGCATAAATAAGCAAATGAAAGTTGACTGGAGATGTTGGAATGGAAGAAGTTAGAATGGATTGGTCACGATGACCAGAGATTCGACTGTCATAGATTGGACGGGAGGCAGAAAAAGATAAGACCTAATGAGGGAGGGAAATTTAAGGGAACTTTGATACGGACTGGACTTTGCAAGTATAGTAGCATGAAGGGTAGGACTGGGCTCTGTTGACTATGGTTATGGGGGTCACGAACTTGACTGGATTGGATGATCGAATCTTAAAAGGAGTGATAAATTTGAGTGGAAAAAGTAACTTTGGTAAGCAGAAGCTGATCTGAAATGACGTATTTCGTTTTTTACAATCAAGGGAGTTTCCTTGGGGACACGGTACAACGTCTTCATTTCTAGTCCATTTGAGACTTATGGCCACCAGTTAGATGACAAACGGTCTTGTATTGCAGTATTTTAATTAATTTCGCATCATAGTAAAAGTTGAAAAACCTTCTTGCAGTTGACTTTGTCATTTCTCTTAATATTGTTGGCAACGTTTTTTATTATCTGTACTTAATTGAAGGGTTCTTTGTCTGGTATATGAAAATGTGGGGGGGAGACAAATTTCCTCAGCCAAAAGCACCCCGTCCCCCACTATCAGCTAAGGTATTTGGGCCTGACCGAAACAATGCGTTTATCTGTTCGCTGTTCATATACATGTTGCATTCTCCTAACTGTTTTAAGAAATCAATGGACTTCATTTTTTTTCACACAGAGATACGCAGTAAAACTTCAGACGGAGCTTCCGGGACTACCATACCCCGACCCCCACCGAGGCTTTGCCCTTTGACAGGGGGTCCTAACACGGCCCTCACACTGGAACCACTTGTTGAAGATCAAACTACACGTTCGATGTCATGCGAATTTTTTTCTGTCACCCAACAGTTTGTTTTTCCCCTCCACTAGCCTCTCCACAATTTTAAAGTGACTCTCCTATATATGATGTTGCCATCGCGAGCCGCGAAACATTTGCGTGTAGTAGCCATTTCTCACTGGCACTTTTGAAATTATTGTATCACTAAGTTCAAAAGATAAAGAAAAATCTCTCCACTTTTCCATGAAATCCAACGTAACAATGACGCTTATTTAGAAACTTGCAAAAATGGTCCACGTACGGTTATGCAGGTGGAGGGAAGTGTCCAGAGCGCGGGGTTCACCTGAGGCTGGCAGCTCCTTCGGAGGCGCTATGCAACTTCAAAGTTAACGCATTTCTTAACATTCACACCTGCGTTTCCAAACTATGGCAACGACGAAATCTACTTGTAGCAAGTTCGTCGGGGGTCAATGACATCATGCGTCTGTTTACCATATGGGGAAATAACCTCACGTAACCATTTACACACAAGTGTTTAGATTGTTGAGTGCACGTATAGGCATAGGCTACATCATACTCATAGGCTATTCATAAACATTACGTGAAGTTGAACTAACGGCTAGCGAAGTAGCGGGTTAGAAAATTAGACAGCCTATCGTTCGATACCTTATCGAAAGTATGGAGAAGCTTCGGAAAGTGCTGCACGGACAGGAAGAGGAACCCGAAGATGAAGAAAATATCATTACACAGGTGGACTGATTTGATCGCCTTCTCAAATCTGTTCTACTAGGCTAGCCCTTTATAGTAATACGTTAGGCCTCAGGCCATAGTATCAGCGTTACTGTTGCCTGTACTGCCTAGGCCTACGTATATACTAAAACATAGCTCACTATTAGTTTCAGCCCCTCTTATAGTGTGTAATAAGTCTTACTGTGACGTTAGGCTGCGGGATAGGCCTAGGCCTAAGTTAGACTAACTCACTTAACCCTAGTGACAACAGCAGACGTAACATTTAGGGCACCTTTAGGCTTCTTTAACTTAGTATTCGTCTTAGCCAACCCTCTTGGGATCAGTTGCCCAGTTTAGACCATGTTTGTGTTATTTTACCATTAAATATTTTTAAATGCAGTAGATGACACATTAACACATGGCCACAAAAGCAGAGAGTAAAGTATTTTTTTTAGTCTTTTTTTACAATATAGAAATAGAAAGTAAATTGTCAATCAAGGCCATCCTACTCAAGCCACCGTAAAGCTGCCTGCGCCAAAAAATGGAAAATAATTCCTCTTCACATATAGGCCTAGCATGATAAAATATGCAGCGTAAAATAATCAAGCAAAAATGAAACATCTAAATTGGTGAATGGACTGCTGCAGAGATTCAGTATAATTTTTCTTTTGTAATATCATTTTTCATTCCAGCAACATTGCCCCTCAAGTCATTATGAATTTCCATTGAAGTTTGAACAGAAGTTACAGAACATAACCAATGTATAAAATGGTTAGCAATCTACTATGACACCGAACAGCTGTTTGCATGTGTGCCATGCATAACCCTCAGTCAATCCCCCCCCCCCAAAAAATGTCACACACACACATCCCCTTTACGTTTTAAAGGTGTACTTTATGTTTTCACAAATCATTGGAACTTCCTAGGATACAACATATGTTCAGGAGCAACTTGGTGGTATTTAGTAGATAGTTAAGTACCTCAGCATTTTTGAAAGATTTACCATTCTGTTTGAATGTTATACTGTACTGTGGGGTCTTCACAGCAACAACAGAGCAGCTGATAGTAGTCATCACCAGAAACTACATTCTTGGAAGGAGAGATCAACGAAGGACAAATTTTTTATCACAATGACACGATATGTAACATTTGACCCCGTTTTGACCCAATTTGAGGTGGTGTCAATTCTCTTGCCCAGGCATTGCTCTAGCTGAGCTCGAATTTCGTTGTAGTTTTTTATGTTACTTTTTGGTGAACATTAAAGTGAACGTTTTGAATATCGACTGCAAGTTTGGTGATGTTGCCCTTTGGATATGTTAGTGTGCCGTACACCTCCCCATTCCACTATGTGTATTTTATTTTCGGACTGAAAAAGCAAGTTTAATTTTTGCAGTGAAAACACGTATTCCATTTTTGGAAAATTTTTAAACCCGTTACTCTTTTTTTATTTAATTACGCAGATTTACGAGGGAACGTCTCTGAGCTGGTCAACTAGGGTCAAAGGTTTCATCATTTGCTTTGTTACGGGGTGTGTTCTGGCCTTTCTTGTGAGTCTTTCAAAGTTTTAAATTTCCCTACACATGATAGAAATTTCAGCATGTAAAACAGCGGTAAAAGATGCCCATAAAAAGTTAAAAACATTGGTCTGTGAAATTGTTTCTGTACTCCTTCCTATGTGAAAGGTCATTGTTGTTTTACTTTGACCATCATTTGGCTAAAGAATAGAGATCAACACAATGTAGTTAGCATATGGTGTTGCTTTACTCTGTGTTCTACTTGGAATGAACACCCTTATGAATTACAGTGAGAGAATTTTGCAATGTACTGAATAAGTACCCAGGTATAAGTGTACTGTACACGGCACATCAGCCAAAGGAAGGACGATAATAAAATGGTCTCAGTTTCTCTCTCTCCGAGACCAGCTTTGAGGGAAACAAGAATTTTGAGAGCCACTGACAATTTTGTTTAAGGTTTTGTTATTATGAGTTGGCCTGTTTCATCAAGTGCCGAGAAGAAGATGCTTTTGGAGTAAAAGAGCCACAAAATGTGCTTCTTCTAGATTGGTTCCATAGCTGTAAATGCTTTTCGTTCATGAGGAATCAGACAAAAGGAGGAAATCAGTGTTTAGTTCTAAGGTGTTTAATGCCATCAGATGACTTCATCACTATGGTGACAACGTAAGACAAATTCGTAGTTTGCTACAAAAGTTTCTGATAACCTGCTGAAGTATGAAAAATGACAATGTCAGGGTTGTACTTTGTCCCAAGCTCCAAGGAATTCAGCCACTTCTGGTGGGGTCCTTGCTGGATTCTAGGGCAACAGCTTGATGGGGGTTCTGAAAGCAGTGCTCCAGGCCTGTTCTAGGTCTTGTTACAAATACTGCAATGGGAAAGTACTGGCAAAGCCTTGGAATAGTAACTAGAAAAGTTGCTTTTCCAATCAGTCATATTTGCTAAATTTTGTGAAGTTCTTGCCGGGTAGTATTAAAAGGTGTAAAGTGATCTCTAACGCCAGGTGAGAATCACTTGTCCCGGGTGGGTCTGCCTGGTGCCGCCGTCAGTAGAGCTACAACCCTGGACAAAATCAACGTCATGATCTGACATAGGATTGCATACTTCTGGGACAATGTTCATCGCTAGCTCTGCTGTGATAAAAATTCTCCTTAATTAGGATGGTGTTTTGGTTCGTGAATGGTTTCTTTTGTGGTCATGTCTATCAAAGACAAATGAATAGCAAGATGTGACTATAAAGCAAAATGGTAAACCACTTAACTAATTTTTGCATCAGGTACTGGTTTTGACTGGATCCAAACATTTGCTCACATGCAGTACATTGTACAGTAACTGCACTGGTAGAAAAAAGAAGTAATAAGTTATTTTTCCTACCTAAGAACACTTAACTGTCATGCCCCTTATATAAGATAAGTGTGGTGTTATATCAACATGCAAAGCTAAATCTCGTATTATGGGTTCACAAAGGACTGGTAGCCCAAGGGAAGTTATATTTTGGGATACATGGGCACCCAACACTCACCGACTATGGATCTGGGGTACCCGGGTCTGATTTCTGGACCCTGGTGCAAACACCACATGTAACATAGCTATGGTAGATAAGAGGATTATGTATTCCTTAGAGTGTGAAAAAAGAGAAAAAAAGAAGAAAACAAATTTCATTTTTGAAGGGAGCATTCTCTACGTTAATTTAAGTCGATGATTCACAGTAAGTTTTCTAACACAGTTTTCCTCTTTGTTTTTGACAGGCTGTGCTAGTACTTCTTTTTCCAACACCCTCCAATTTAGCTATTTTTGCGGTCTTCTATTCATTGGGTAATGTCACCATCATTGCTGGGTGAGTGTACTTCTGCAACATTGTATGCATTGAAGTCTTAGATAGCTTATCATTTTTTTCAATCCTGACATTCTACTATGAGGCGGTTCTCTAGCTTCAACATGGCCACCAGTTACTGTGAATTTATCCAATACAGCAGACAATTTTCACAAAATTTGATAAATAAGCAAGAATTTTTTAGAAGTGCTTTACATGTGGTTTGTACTGTTGTTAGGTTTGCAGGTAGAAAGTCTAAGAGGTGTAGCTGACATATATACTGTATGAGACCTGCTACAGGACATGTATTTCTTTTTTCTTTTAAAATCCATAATTTATTAGACACACCATGGGATTGTTCTTTGGAGTCATTCTTTCTGTCACATGATGGAATTTCGAATACCTGCTCACCTGAATAAAACATGCAAGTGGTCAACGTCCACCTCTCTCCTTGAAGATGATTTTGTTTACTTCTAGAGATCATGTTTCGTTAGGTACACTGCTTGTGATACAAATCACAAGTGTCTCACCTTTTTTTTTACCCATAGTTCTCTCTTTTTGATGGGACCAGTCTCTCAGATAAAGAGGATGTTCAAGGAGAAGAGAATGATTGCTACCATAGTGTTTTTAGTTTTCCTAGTTCTCACTGTCTGTGCAGCCTTATGGGTGAGTCCTTTGTAAATTTTCCAGCTATGGGTGAATGCAAGACAAGATCTCAGTGTCACAGAAATAGCTCTTTCCCTTACCCCGTTTTACGTACCTAGGGCCCAAAACTGTAACTAGCAGGTTAGCTCTCCTACCACGTTGCTACTCTTCACCTCATAGTGTACTGCTTGTGCCATCTTTTGAACTGCATTGGAGGTTAGGAACAAGGTTTTGCATTATGTGATGTTCAAATGCATTTTCTTATTACATAAAAACCACATATTGCACCCTCCAGTTTGAGGAAAGGCAGATGAAATTACTAACTAGTGGGCACAACTTGATGTAGCACAATTCATGTATCAAAGCCATACCAAACAGGCTACAACACCTGCTTGTGTTTCATATAAAGCCATGTTGACATTCCACGAAAAGGATTCAGTCACTTCCTGTAAGAACAATGAGCTGTTTCTGCAACGATTGAATTGAGTCGATGCTTGATCATTGCAGGGGGTCCATCGGGTGCTTAAGGTATCTCATCACCATTTGTATCTCCCATTGCCTTACGCTCCAAAATAGCGACCTTCGAAGGCCACTCTAATAGCATGCAATGTACATCATACCAGGCATCCCCCTACCTATCATTGCGATAGGTTGATTAGTCGAAGGTCATAGTCTGACCACTGCAGTTTGATTAAATCATCAGAAGCTCAGCCTATCTTCGTGTTCAGGTGGACTCCCGCATCCTGCCTTCTACCCAGAGTCTAATCTGGCTATGGCCCTACCAAGCCTAAGAGCATGCCGCAAATGGGAAAAATTTGTGGCATACGCATGGCAAGTACGAGAAAACTTGAAGGTATATTCCACTGATAAGTGAAGGGGTTCTTGATTAAAAGAGAATTTTCCACTGCATGCATTTCAAACCTATGCCAAAAGCTTAATTTTAAATCAAGTTACTGCTGTTGGAAGGAAGACCTCTCTGGTCAAGAAACATTTCCAGTTGCTGTCACAGTCACTCCTTGTTGTTCTTTGAAATCAAGCAGTTATTTAAACTTGAAATTTAGCACCCAGTGAAAATTTAAACAGGTATATTGTAGATTTACCTTGAATAGTGTGGAAATTAAGGTCTCATCTTTTAAGCTATTGTACTGTTTTTTTTTTTTTTTAAGACAGTCAAGACTGAAAAGAAATACACAGGATGTTCAAGTATAGTTGTGCCTGGGTGACATCACAAAATTTTCCCATAATGCAATGAACCATTTTGTAATATATATACTACATATTTCTTTAGAACTGTATATCTTTCAAGTAGAAGATGCTATTGAGGTATATGATTTCCACCAATTAAGAAAAAAGTATATATTCCTAATTTTAGGAAATAGCAATTTTCTTCAGTTGCCAATCCCTTTAATGACAGTCTTCAAGAACAAGTAACAACTTTGTTGTATTATCTTAATAATGGTGAACATGCCAGCTGTGTGGGTACATACCAGTTTTCTGACAATGTTTCACAATGAAAATGGCTTCATCATACAGCTGCAACTGATTTTGTTCTCAGAAATTGGTAGTCATTAATTTGGTGTTGATGGTATATGAAAGCTTCAACTTTGAACTTTCCTGTAGCAAGAGAAAAACCATCTCGTTTTGACAAATTAGGTGTAACTTACAGACCTCATACACTGGTCATTGCTTCAAGCCAAGTGTTGGTGGTTGATTCTGATGAGCAATTGAAAAAGACTGATGTACTTCTGTATGTTCTCATACTTTAGTTGCCCAAACTATGAACAGATTTTGTAGAGAAAGAAGACTTAAGCTAAATCATGCTAACTTTGCAAAAAATCAAACAAAAATTTGGATTTGGTGGTTACTTATTCGATATTTTGAAATGCAAAAGTTAATCTCTCAAGCATAAAATCAAATCATTTCAATACTCTGGTTTTACAAACATTGTGATTTTGAATCAATCCCATTCTTTAACGATTACAAACAAAACTCTGGCAACATATCACTCAAGTCAACTCTCAAATGAGAACAGTCGGACCATGCAGTGCTGCAAAGCAATTTGTCAAACCTATCAAAATCCAAATTGCCGTACTGGCATTTCCAGTTCACTCATCAGCGTCCTTGCCATCAATTTATCAAGTCATGCAAACAAAGGTGCCTCATGCCGCTCTCGAGATTGATCGTCTTCTAATTCTCCTTACGTCAACGCCATTAGTCAATGTTTAACATGCCATTTCTCAACCTCTGGCAGGTAATTACATCATGTTTTTTTTTATTTTTGTGTCCAATTGAACTCAAATCGAGCCAAAGTTTCGATCTGCAGTTTCCATGATGGCACAGCTTCAGAGATTCAGTCGTACGGTCGTTTAACCGAAGATCAAACACGAGCGATGTGTGGCAATTGGCCACCCTTATGTCGGGGGACATCGCCCGTTCGGGAAAATTTTCGCAAACTGTCGGCAAAAGCCCACATCTTTAATTTATTCAGGTCCCTAATTTGTGGGTCAAGTGCACGGTAGTTCATCTTCATCTGGGATGTAGAACACCTGTTTGTGGAAGACAATTGTACATCCTGCTTTCGTGGCTACATTCTGAAGTTCACCTTTGGTAAATGCGGTCCAAGGTGGTCCAAGTGATTCTCTTCTATTATATTCTACATTTGATGCTAGATTCAAATAGAATATATCTCCAGAATTCCAAGTCTGTGCCATTAAAATTTCTACCAGTATTCCCATTTTTACAAGTATTCCTCCATGCACTATTTGGCAAAACAGGTTAAAATCATTTGCAAAATTCATTGTTTGTGGGCATGACTCATTCACTGCAAGTGTAGTTAAAACCCGAGGCTGAGTTTGTGTAAAGAAATAATTAGCTGACAAACTGAAGATCGAACAAAAACTAGTTTAAGCTTCTGGCCTACTCAGACCTCATTAAAGTTATTTCTCTCTGAAATATAAATATAGAATTTAATTTCATTTGCTAAGTGAAATTGCAGATGCTACCCTTGAAATATGTGTAGCTCTTGCACAACATTCCTGTAAGTTTTTTTTTTACCTGCCTTTGTAATTCTTTTGTCCCAAAAATCATTACACCAGTTACAGATTTGTTCGAGAAAAGTGGGGCAACACCTTTTTTCTCATTCAAATTAACTTATCAACTCTGAGTACGGCCCTAAGTTTCTTTGTCCTAACCAAAGAAATTTCAAAGTTACATTTCTAATGTGGCTCCCATGCTTCATTTACATCTGGCATTGAAGTAAGAAATGGATCTTCACACTTCAAACTGGTTTCCTGATAGAAAGGAGATTTTTTCATATGAGAGGTGACAGATTCCCCTACATACTTTTTATGAAATGGTTTATGTAAAGCGACTTATTACAAATATTTCATTTTCTTGATTCGTCTTCCAGTGGCAAACTCCTCTTCTAGCCATACTGTTTTGCGTGATCCAGTTTCTGGCCTTTGCGTGGTAAGTTCAACTGGTGCAGATTATTTTTTTTTTTTGTGGGGGGTTTCACTCTTTCAAGTTGCCTTAACACATATTGCTGAGTTTATTAAACGGAATGTTGATCATTCGGAATGGTGCTCATCAGGAACGGTGCAAGGAGCAAAGTAGGGTCTGATCTATGGACTTTCAA
The DNA here is from genome assembly GCA_021234535.1 of Stichopus chloronotus. Lineage (NCBI taxonomy): Eukaryota > Metazoa > Echinodermata > Holothuroidea > Aspidochirotida > Stichopodidae > Stichopus > Stichopus chloronotus. The sequence goes on along the minus strand of CM037845.1, from coordinate 16,287,114 downwards.
AACCTGTTCTGAATGTTTATTGGACAGTTTGTAGATTACAGAACCAATCACAGAGAGATTTAGAGGGTGGAAACAGGAAGATGGGGGCTGATTTAGTGAATATAGGACAAACATACTTGGCAAGAGGTGGTTTGCATTTGAAAAAAAAAGGAATGAAAAAAAAAACAACCCAACAACACACTGTCCATAACGTCATGTAGGAATGAACATTCATACTAAAATAACTACAGGTGCTATCACCAGGTGGATAGAGGTTGTGGCATATGAGCCAGTGAAGCTAAGCAACTGGGAGGTTTGGGGTTGGGGACTGTCCATGGAAGTCGGGTACCTGGCCCCAAATTTTCGACCTGGTGCAAACATAATACAAAGGACACCTGGAAATGCATAGCTTGAACTTCAACAATTTTTACCAGTTTAAAAGGAAAGACCAGACCTTTCTCTTGATGTTTGAAAGACCATAATTTGGGCTTTCAGGTTACTGTCAGATCTCATTTTGCAGAAAACTTGCAAATGTGTCAATATAGTAATCTAAGTCACTGATTGAATTCCTTTCACGTGCAAGCAAAACATACATGTAGAGGTTATGCTAGAATTTGATGTGCAAACATGTATTTTTATGGTGCAATTTGCACTTTTGCAACTTGTGTTGCATCTTTTTTTTTTCAAATTTACCAAAAATGTCATTTTTTTCATTCCCACTTTCAAGAAAATCTCTGCAAACTATAACAGTGGTGAGTCATTGAGACTTCTCCATGGAGTTTAATTGTGCACAAAATTAAGGCTGTTGGAACTGTATTGAGCAAACTATTGGAACTTCTGACCGGACTTTCATAAGAGTACTCAATTATCTTGAGCTGTGATATGCTGATTTTAAGGCCTGAGGCAGAAGTATACATTCATCGTCATAAAACATTAACAGTCTGTTTTTCCACTTTCCATTTGTTCTGTACCTTTGTCATTTCTTTGATTCCTTGGCGAAGCTTAGGCAGGAGAGAAATCTATGCGATAGTGATTTGGTGTGTATGTATACATGTGTGTGTGAAAAGTAGGGAAAGGTGCTCGAACTTCAAAGTTGGTGTGTTGGTGGTCTATTGTGGGTAGATGATTACTATTGTTTTTCATGGAGGTCAAAGGTCATTTGAGGTCTCCAGATCATAAAATATGAAAGCCTATCAACGGAGATAGCTCAGCAATGGAATATTGTTGGAACTTCAAACTCTTACTATTGGTAGCACTTAATGAGTAGACGTTTGGCATTTTGTATGGAGGTCAAAAGTCATGCGAGGTCAATAGAGGACATAGTTTGAAAACCTTGTAAACACAATATCTCAAGAAGGGAAAGGTGCTTGAACTTCAAAGTTGATGTATTGATAGTCCATTGTAAGTAGATAGTCCCTATTGTTTTTCGTGGAGGTCAAAGCTCATTTGAGGTCACCAGAGCCTAAAGTATGAAAACCAGTCAAAGGGAGATATCTCAGCAACTGAATGTTGCTGGAACTGCAAAGTATTAACATTGGTAACACTTAATAAGTAGATAGTGTCTGTCATTTTTATGGAGGTCAAAGGTCACATGAGGTCAATGGAAGACATAGTTTTAAAGCCATGTAAACACAGTGTCTCAAGGAAGGAAAGGTGCTTTAACTTCAAAGGTGTTTTGTTGGTAGTTCACAATAGGTAGATGACCTCTACCTATTTTCATGGAGGTTAAAGATCATTTGAAGCCACCAGAGGTTAAAGTATGACATGTTGAGGATATCTCAGCAATTGAATGTAACTAGCACTACAAATTGCCAAAATTGGTAGCAGTTGATGAGTGGACAACCTCTGTTATTTACATTGCCCCATGGGACATTGAGAAAATCATGTTTTCAAATTGGAGAGGTGACGATCTTAGAAATTTGTATTTATAGCAAACGCAGACATTTGTAGACCTACTTGTAAATAACAATTGCGTAATATTTTGGGGAAGTTAAGTGTCACATCTTGTCATCACTGAAATGTAGTAGGATGGATCATTCCCACCCCCCACCTTTGCCCAAAATTAAAAAAGTAGATGGTTAGCGGCAGATAAATGTTGCTAAATAGAATATGGTCTCATTTGCTTCAACAAGAAATTAAAAGCCCTTTTTTTTGTAATCCTCTCCAAACAATCATTTAACATCACTTAACGTAGCTTTTTAGATTTATCAGCTACTTTTTTGCCAGCAACTTCCTTTCAACATGAACAAAGTACTTTGTTTTTTTGAGCCCAAGGGAACTACCCTTAGGCAGGGAAATATTTTTCAGGTTGCCTTTGCAGACTTTTAAACACTTATGAAATATATGTCATCCTTTATCACCACAACTTTCATATGTGGTTTACATTCTTGTATTCTGTTTCTCGTTTTGATATGGTCCCTTTCCATCTCCCTTGGTCGCTATTTGTTTAAAGTGATTGTGTGTTTGGAAAAAAAAGAAGGTATTGGCAAGGAATCACAAAGTCCTTTGACTTTCTGGTTTTTTCTTGTTCTCAGTTTCATCTCTTTTCATCGATGATATGAAACAATTTATTTGGATTCTATTACACAGGATGTTGTTTCTTTTTTTACCCACGCTCTGTTGGTGATGGGCTCATTCACATTCCCCAGCAGCCCTTAGGATGTGTTTCACTGCCTTTTGATTTCTAAGTCCATCCTCCAACTTTTGATCCCCGAATTTCGTCTTTGATTTCTCACCCAAGGTACGCCATTTCCTACATTCCATATGCCAGAGATGCTGTCAAGAAGTGCTTCGGTTCAATCGTCTCCTAGGAGTCTGTGACATTGGGGCGACTGTTCTTCATCTCAAAACTTTTGCAAAGAGTCTGCGTACTGAGGCACACGTTTCTTTGAAAGTGCAATGGTGATTCATGCAAAGTCAACTGGCTTGACTCATGGTGTCTGGAAAACCTACTTTACTCCTCCAATTTGTCAAATTTGTGTGTTGTCTGAACTAAGCAAAGTTTAGAATCCTTTTGGTGAGGTGATTGTGTATCCAGAGCAGATGCTATCAACTTTTATATGGATTCGTGGTGACAGAAAATGTTAATCTGGTGAAAAAAAAGGTGTGAAGTAGGAAGTTTACCTAATATGAGAACGAACTGGTGATTGTCACAGTGACCAGTACAGAATGTGTGATGGTATCAAGGTATTGTAATTGTAGCTAACGGTGTTTATGAGCTGGTTTTTTTTTTTTTTTTTTTCCCAAAGAGGCACAACTGGTGTGTTATTACATAAGTTTGCAGTGCATGCAGATGTTATAACACAAAGTTAAAGCTTATCTGAACATCAACATATGACTTACAGAGGATGCTATGTAAAGTTATACTGGGAGTTGAAAATTATGCTACTAAGAGAAGCTATGTGACATGTAGTTAGCAAGAATAACTACATTTTGTACAACCTGTAAACACACTAGTAGATGATTTAATACAAAAATATGACGTATGTGAATGATTAGTTAAGAAACTTACATGCAAACTGCAAATTACTTGAACAGCAACTATGGTTGAATCTGAACAGAAGCTATGTGACTAAATTTAATACATTGTGATTTTGTAACTAGCTACGTATGTATTGTAAAAATAAATTACCATGACTTGAGCAGAAGCTTCATATTAATCTTGAACACAAGCTACTTGACTTGCAAGGAAGCTCAATGACTTTGTAGCTAGCAAATAATTATGTGACTTGTAAAAGACATTGCATGGCATGTACAGAAGCTAGATATAACTTTTGAAGAGAAGCTATTGACCTGTTTAAGAAGCCAAGTGACTTTGTACAGTAGCTAGCTCAAAGTGAATTGTAAAAGAAAGTTACTTGACTTGTAAAGAAGTTACATATTGATTTTGAGTAGAAGTCTTCTTGACCTGTTTAGAAGTTGAATGACTTTGTAGCTAACTAAATGTGAATTGTAAAAATCATGTATTAAGAAGCTGTGACTAATACTCGAACAGGAGCTATGTGACTCATCAAGAATCTGCTCACTGTAACTTTATTATTGAACTAATATGTGAAAAGAAATTGAACATGACTTGAGAACAGAAGCTGCATGAATTGTCAAAAGCTGAATGACTTGGCAGCTAAGATGTGATTTTCAAAAGAAATGACATGATGTAAAGAAGCTACATTTAAATTTAGAGGATACGAAGATGCATGGTTTGATAGCTAGTTACAGATGAAGTGTAAACAAAGCTCTCTAGGATTGTAAAGTAGACATATTTATAGCTGTGAAGATGTGTGATTTGATAGCTAGTTACAGATGAAGTGTAAACAAAACTTCTAGGATTGTAAAGTAGGCATATTTATAACTGCATGTAAATTATGTGAGGTATTGCATAAGGAATTATATGTGAATTATTGCTATCCACTTTAATTAGCAAACTTTTGTAACAGATAATATTAAAGTAAAGAATATTCTAGAAAATCTTCTGTTTACAGGTTTGACAAGGTGTGTTGATTGCACATTGTCACCTTACAATTTTTTTGTAGAAAAGAAAGTAGTGCATAACTGCGCATCTCAGGTGGACAAAAGGAGAATTCCTTAACATGTAGGCTGTAATTGACATTACATATCAAGAATAATAAAGTAGGTGAAGCAATGACTCGTGGTTGGCAGAACTATAGACTTTTAAATAGTTCTAAAGCATGACCAAATCGCAAGTCTATCTTAAGTTCATGGTAGGGGCTCGCGATTCTTAAATTGAAGCACGAGCTTGCATTTGTTGAACCTGAGATCCGCATATTTCCATGCAAGTGCTTCCATCAGCCAATTTTTTTTTTTTCAAAATAATATTCATGCCAAAATCAGTATGTCTGATATAATTGCCTCAGGCAAGGTGCAATGTAAAGCAAGATATATACTACAAATTCCACCTCTAATTTCCATCTGCTCAAATCAAGCAGACCATAAAATATTAAATTTTCATCATTATAAGTCTCAAATACAAGCAGATGCAATGTCAGAGTTATGACTGAATGTGTCACATTAACCACTGGTGAAAAGTTTTTTTCTTTTTTCTCAAGGGGGGTTGAGTTTTTAACATAATTTTCTTTTAAATTTGTTGTAGGAGTATTAAGTCTTCCAGTGAATATATTTGGATGCCCTGGTGGTTTGTACCAGAGGTTTTAGGTTACTTTCTCTTGACCATACATATGTGTGTGTGTTGATTCTGTTTTATCATCCTCCCAGCAAAGGCAATGTAGTCAATGAGCCTTACAAGCAAAGACTCACTTTAACTAGATGTACCTTTCTCGATCCTCAAATGATCTCATTACAAGTTCTCTTACAGTCACCTTTAAATTTCCTACTTTTGTTTTGGTAAATATAAATGCTAACAAGAAACATGTGTAACAAAACCTTTATTTCTCATCCCCAAGTGGAAAGTTCTGGTGGAAACTTAACGAGATATCAGCATTTGTATTCAGCATCTCTGGATTGTCGTCTAACCAAGAGGGTGTTATTTAGGAGGCATTTAGTAAATCGTCTTGCTAGAAGCTACATTCTAGGCGTGTCTTTCACAAGAAATCGAGTATTCATGTAACTTAATTCGACGAAGGATCTGAGCATACAATATACTGCAAGTAGAACCTCATTACCAGCTTGGCGAAAGAAATGAACTACCATTTTGAGTTGTTCTATAGGATGTCCAAAATTCAGTCGAAGTTATTGTAACCCCTTTTCCTAGTAACGACTGAAATGTGTTTTATAAGCTTTTTGTAAGCATGAAAAAAAAAGCACTTGGGAGGGAGTTATCTAATGCAGTCCTTTCCATATTGCAAATGTGTATTCTCAATATTGTTGGATTGTGTACATCAGTTCCAAAGGTAAGGGAAAAATGCCTACATTTTCACACTGATTCATCTGCGTTGATCTCTTGTTTGTGACAAAGAAATGCTTTTAACATGTTTCTTATGATTATCTAAGTATAAAGAACTGCCTCCTTTGTGGGAAGTTTCGTCAATTGTCCACGGTTTTTCACAACGTCAAAAGACGACGTTATTTGGACTACAGCCTGTGAATTCATAGGTACTACTTCTAAATAACATCCCACTAAAGCTAGCCTATTTTTTTTTTTCTACTTTTAAGGTAAATGCCATGCGCTATGTAAGGTACAACCTGGGGCACAGTTTGATCAGCTTGATGAAGGGGAACTGGAATGGCACTTAATATTTTATTCATTGTGCATAACAACTTTTCTTGTACATAGACTTGTCACCCTTTCCACGCATCTTCCGGATCCAACTCCATGTCATAAATTTGCTGGTATTTTTAATGGTAGCAAGTAGCCGCCTAAGCCTCTCGGTGCAGCTTTTGGTCAAACCGTGCCTGTTTGGAGTTTTTTTTTTTTATTGGTGAGAGCTGCTTCTGTCATATTCAGACCACATACCCCTTAAATATCAATGATGAAGAAATGCCAATTCATTTTGGATGGTTACCATGGGGTACAAATTGACAAGACTGAACATCTAAATGTAAGCTACAGTATTCAACGAGTTGCATTTCTGATTTTTGTGAGCATTGATTGGATAGAAATTTGCTTCATGCCTTGCAGTCATGCCCATCTCCTTTTTCTCTTTTTGTTGAGTATTTAATTTCTTACTTTCACATGATTGCTCTGAAATCTTTCAAAGTTTGGCCTATATTTTACATAAGTTTGGATGCCTTGAAATTTTCTGGGGATTTTTATTTTATCTGCAATGTGACTTAGAAGGAAATAAACTTACAAGTAATTTTATGACAACGCACTCAACGCAACTCAGTGCTTTTATTTCTTGTGTGTACAAACGGTATTAAAGTATGTTTCTAACATTTCTACCGTAAAACTTTCTGGGAATACATCTCTTTGATAGTCTCATCAGAAGACAACTTTGCAGAAAAAGCCTTGTTGGGCCATGCATCTTCCACAGTCCAGCTGCTGTCCAGGGAAATTCCCTGTAGAATCATATCCCTACGCAAAATAGTGGTAGCCTCTGAGACTGGACAACCAAATTCTCTTTAATAGGCACCACATTAACTTGAGGGTACCGCCCTGTACATACACTTTGTAATCACAAATGACAAAAGATTTTCACCCACATTTTGAGCCCCTACAAGGAGTGGTTACTGAATCTTCCCTCCCTCCTCCTCCACCTCCCACATGTACAGTACAAATTACTTCAGCAAAGGTGGATTCCCATCCCAAATTTATTTCCAGTGGCACAGCTATGCAGTATGTTTTAAGTTAAAATACATTTGTTTTTCCAGGAATTGCTTTGCATATTGTTCAAAAGCCACATTTTGCAAACTGTAGTAAATGAAAAAATAGTCTGGTGTACAAATGGTGAAATGAATTACATGATTGTACAAGCCAATTTTCTAAAATTCTGATTTATTGCTCAAAATTTGGTTTTTTTAACCATCCCAAGTTCTCCTTTTGTGTTTGTCAAGGTTGGCAGCTCTGCATTTAGTGAACAGGATAGCTGACATGATGAAGCCTAAATCAAAACCAATTTCCATTAAGTTTGTAGTTTTAAGCTGGAATATTTTAAACTGAAAGTCAATTGTATTTCATAGCCAAATATGTTATAGACACTACAGAAAAACATTAAACCCCCAGTTTTGCATACATGAATATTCATGTATTCCCACTGGCATGTTTGATTTCAAGTAACAGTGATTGACGGCTAGGCTTTTTGGGGACTGAATTTTGTAGGGCCCACAAAAATTTCAAGGCAATTTTTATATTCAAATATCTGGAAGATGAATGAGTTCTTGTTCTGATTTTGTGACGGGTGACCTCTTCCCCAACTTTTTTTTGCCTGAAGCACTGATGGAGAACAAAAATAGATGACCAGACTCACAAAATAACTGTCAAGGTTAAACCATATCTGGGGTTACATTTCCGTATGGATTCTTGTGGTACTAGTAACTATCTAAACTGTTGAAATGTTGGATTTCACAGTTCACAAAAGTTCTTGCAAACCAAAGATGTGAGATGATAACATGGTTTTGGTCAGTGGTCATGTAACCTTACATCTATACAGCCAAAATGTAGGGCAAGCCAAAAATTGGCAAAAAGTCTTTCTATGGGAGTGTGGCAGAGTAGCAGTGGAATCAAACATACATTTATTTTTGTGAGCATGATTGAACGACACAAACTGAGACAGTATTTCTTTTTTTCACAATTTATTTTTTCACAATTTAAATTGTCCCTTTCCCTGTGATGTTGGGCATTATCTCACCTTCTGCCCACTCTTACCTCTGCTCTTTGAATACAACAACAGAAGAGAAATTCATGACAATGATTCAAGAATATGGCAGTGTTTTTTTGTAATCATTTATTCAACTTTCAACCAAATTTCACTCAAATTTAGCTGTTTAATATAATGAATTATGATTAAGTAGGTCACTTCATACATTTCCGTTAAAGGGAATGAGCAGTCCTCCCTACATTATTTTGAAAAGAAATGATAATAAATAGTAAGAGTCTTTCATGAATTAGAATAGGGGATGAAGCAACTTGATGTATTACCTTATTGCTCTTCCTAACAATCCAGTCAATTTGTTGGTACAATAATTACAATGGCCAGGTTTTTCATGTAATTACACTCAATTACTAAACAGATTGTTTTACTAGTAAAATAATCAAAACGGCCATCAAATACAACGATACTCAAGAACCAGTCAGATTCTGCAACTGTGCTTAAGCACAATAATTAAGATGACCAGTTATTTCATAAAACCATACTCGATGCCCAAGGTTCAGGCTTGTTACATTAGGATAGGTGAGTCACATAACCATATCTGACCTGATGCAGTCAAGAATAGAATAGTTAGCAAGAGAGATGGTGGTCTCCTATAACCACATTCACAAGTACAGTGGCCTACAATCAGAGCAGTATTACAATAGCCAATCCAAAAACTGACCTGGTTTGGCTATTTATGAACAACTCGGACAATTGTAGCACTACTAGTAAGCCAAGTGAGCCAATCAACTTACTATTCCAGTAATTCAAACAGCCAATTGTTTCAAATGGTACGCAGTGGCCCATCAGATTCGCTTAACAAACAAGCACAACTGGCACTAAAGTAGCCTGTTCTATCATATAACCATACTCCATTACCCATAAGTCTGACTAGTGCAATTAACTCAACCACTGCTTCAATGATTCAACCATGACATACGATTATTAAAACAGCCGGTTGCATGATTCAACCACATTCATCAGCTTTGGACAATGTGACCAGTCAACACTGTTGTTTCATATTTTACCAAATTCAACAAACCACAAGACTTAGTCATCTTACCAGTGCAAAAACAGAACCAACTGGGTGATAAAACCCACACTAAGTCATGTTCATGGTAACCAAATTCAAATGTTTGTTCTATGTATGGGCTATAATCATATTCAGCAATCAACAAGACTTAGTCTTACCGGAACAGCCACTACAACAGTTGTGTGATGTAATCATATTAAACCATATATTGCCACAACCATGATTAATTACCCACTCAGGTAAGTACAACAACGAAGCACATAGGTAGCATATTTAACGCAACCATCAGCAACGACCACCAGACTCAGTCTCTTCGGTACATCAGATATGCGATAAACGGTTGTGACAGCATTAAAATATTCAGCAGACTCAAGGGTACGGTCAACTTTACTAATCAAATGTTCAACATTTCTGGCTGTTTTGCATTGGCATACCTCTACCACATACAGAAACATTAACGGTGCAACTGACAAAGTACCAAGTCTGATTTGAGAAAAAAATATTTTTATGATGAAAATTTTAAAACAATTGGCAAAAACCTCGCACTTAAAATGTGCAGCAGAAAGTTTGAAGGTCAGCCATGATTCCTTTCAACGATGAGCCGCTATCTCGGTCTATTGTTCAATACCTGCACCGAACTGCTTGCTAGCATATCGATGTGACAGTTGTTGCAATACCAAAATCACTACTTGGCAAAGTTGGCATATGTCTGAACTTTTATCTTCTCAACGATGTGCTCGTAAAATAGCACTCACAGAGTAAGTGTAAGCATACATTCTGTAAATTTCAGGGTAAAATATGAATCACAGAAATAAAGCACTGTTTGATGAAGGGCTTGTGATGAAGCTTCAACCATCACTTGAAATCATCATCATCATCATACATTAAAACCAAAATAAAATGGCACCAAACAAACAAAGGAGTCGAGAAAAGCAGTAAATGCTGTTAGTTCATGTATACGTATGTTTAGAGGTGTCAGTCAATCAAAAAGAAAGGTTGCATTTGTACGTGAGATGAGACGTGTTCAAGCCCTGTGGCTAACCAAGGTGTTTATGGGTGTAGGCCATGTTGTGTTCGGCAGCCTGAGGACACAGGGGTCATGATCAGAGGATTCCCCTAAAGAGGGTGCTATTGCAGAATGGTTTAAAGGTGGTCCATGTATTTGTGCACATAATAAGGGGAAGTGCTACCAAATTTGAAAGTAGTCTGTGATATTCATGGGATGCAGTTGTTATTTTACTTTCCTTATTCTTTACTTTCTATGTTTACAGTAAACCGTTTAATTCCGTAAATAGTACCATTTGCTAATTGAGATACAAGGAACACAATAAATATTAAAGGCAGAAGAATATTGTGGGCCGTTGTGCCTGTTGCGCATTTCACGTAGTTTACGAAGAAGGTACAAGAAATCCTTTCGATTATTCATTGTTTTTACCAAGATCTGAGAAGTAACCAGCTACACGGGACCTCAACAGTGAACTGGTTCTTGCTTGCTCAGCTTGTGGGTATAAACCATCATTCTTCAAGTCATCAAGCATTACTGAAGTACAGAAGGGAAGCATACTGACATCAAGAGGCGGATGACATATGCTGCGACGGAAGTCAAGAGTGGGCAGGAAAGGGCTTGCTACCATGTACCAGCATAATGAACGTAACCCCAACAGTGATATCGAATGCCTTCAACCTGCACTTGAAGATAGCTTCTCAGATCACGGAGGGGAACGACAATTTTGACAGTGGCGTATCATGACATAAAAATTCCTGATGACACTGTCAGATGCAAGTGTTGAACTTCCGGTGAATGGTGGGATGTCAAAAACAATGGCACGATGGAGAACAAAGAATGCCACCTTGACGAGGTATTCCTTGCATCTCCTGAAGCCAACATTTACGCGACTTAGTCAGGAAGCTCTAGTCAAGAGGTGTCTTGCTGGACTAACACAAAACCGAAACAAGAGTTTCAATTTTGTGATTGGAAAAACGTCTGTCAACTGCATCTCTGGAGAGGACCACAGACCGTCAAATCAGCAACAAACCTTGCTCCTTTGTCTTGGAACTGTGATGCTGTTGGTAGTTGCAACGGAAAGATGAAATCATTAAAACTTTGAGGGGCATCATCACGCCAATTTGGCAACTGCTCGTAAAGATAACGAGGTTAGATTATGCAGACAAGTCTTGTGAGAAAGCAAAAGAGAAGCAAAGAAAAAGAAAGACGTAAAGAACAAAAATCTGTTTTTGAAGAGACCAAATTGGATAGGGAAGGGGTCTCCATATGAGTCAGGAGGTTTGGAGATGGGCATGGAAATGGATAGCATTCCTTTTCCAACGACTCTTGTGAATACAGAAACACTGGCGTGTTGGAGAATGAAGAATACCATTTGTGACGTATCTCTTTATCTCTTCAAGCTGACATTCAAATACTGGTTTATTGACACTGTGTATCTGTAGTTAGATGGGGTTTTAACAATATAGACACTGATCAGCAATGTGTGTGTCAGCTAGTGGCATCATGAGTTGAAAATCAACTAAGAAAATTAACAGACATGGGGTAAAATTCTACTTAAATGGCTAGACAAAAGTAAATGCAAGAGTTAGAGAAATTAACTCCCCTTGAGAAAGCTCAGAATGATAAAAAGAATCTGCATACTCATATGGCATCTTCAGGTTTTAGACAGATTAGTATTTTTGTAGTATTTCTACATCAAGGAGGTTGTTGGAAGCCACAGAGGTAAGAGGTACAGGCTGGCTCTGGAATAGAACCTGGACGAATGGGGGATGGCTGAAGAACATGCCAATTTGCCCAGAGTAGTGGCCCTAGCAACGGACAAAGCTGCAAATATGAAAGCTGCTGTAAGCACCAATGGTAACTCCTCATATTCCTTGTTTGGACTACACTGTGCTTAGCTGTGAAGGCTGGTCTGACTAGCAAGTGAACAAGCTGCCTAAAAGAAAAAGTAAAGCGGACTGAAGAGTACTTTCACAGGATCACTCATGCAGCAGCGGTCCTAAGGAAAAGACAGCCCGAGACAAGGCTCGTATACTTTTTAATTTATGGTCATTTAAAGATTGCGTGACATTCCCACTTTTGCAGTTTGGCAAATGTCAGCATTCCGGGGACACAACTTTAAGAACATGTGCATTGGTGCCACCTGTGCATTGGTGCCGCAGCATGTGACACCGATGAGACCAATCAGGAGACTGCAGACAGTGATCACACATTTGTGCAAAGGACGTCTGCAGAGACTGGCCACTAGTTCAATTCAGTGGGGCAGACTCCTTCCCAGACTTATTATTGAAAAATTAAGAAGAAAGATAGAACAGTTGCAGAAAATCTTAGATAATCATGTTACCGATTCTATGCACAAAATTCTCCAAGTTACACAATCGAATTCTACAATTAGAGGCAAACCTGAGCAGTTTGTCTGATAAGGAAAATTTCTGTGAATTGTCTGAAGCACTCAGTCTAAGAAGAGATGTTTTGTATGACGAAAGCGAAACCCCCGCTTGTGATCCGGCACCACTCAATCCACTGACATCTACAAATTCAGCACCATCCAAGACAATTCCAGCACCGCTACCGACAGTTCTAGCACCATCCCATCAGTTCCAACAATCCCCATAAGCTTAAATGTAACATTAGATAGCCCCCCTAAAGACAGCATTCGCATGTCTTTATCATGTTTTGCCGATAATCCAAATGAAGTGGGACATCAGTTAGCTAAATTCTTCTTTGGCGATGAGGAGCGTATGAAATGTAATTGTAATTGCATGGGTAAACCTCCACTACCACCCATAAAAATGGCCGCTCTCAGGGCCGAGCTTTTTAGCATCGTGCAGACTCCAGCCTGTAGTCAATCTCAGATTTGGCGCATGGTTACTACCGCCCTTGATGCAAGAGATACGTAGCAAGATACAATACGGAAGAAACGGGGTGTTTTGAACCAAATATATATTTGATAGCAGTTTGCATGCAAGAAGCTAAGTAATTCTCTAATGAAGAGAAGAGTAACTTTACATCCACATGTGATGGAAATATCACACAGAATGGTGAGAAGAGTTTGTATCATGTCACAATGCAACATGAGAAGCATTTCAACTGATACTGTTCGAAAATAAAGTTAAAGGAAATAAAGTTACATTAGAGTAGAAAGAAATGACCCATTTGTGTTTGACTTCTCTAAAGTTGTGGTTTGTAATCAATGGAACATGGAAGTGGTAAAATAGCAAAGAACAATTTTAGGGGGGACCGAGAGGCATTAGCGTCACACACACATATGTACAAACGAGACCATTATCCTTGTCTGCTGTTGGCAAGGAATCTGCTAATGCAACCTACTGGCTTTGTTCCTGAGTCTTACAGGGTTTGCTTAGATTGCGAATATGACATACTCATTGGGTGGTGTTCAGTAACGTTGGTTGGATGGACAGGACCCAACGAATGATTATGGTAGTTTTATGTTATGGGTAGAAAATCATATCCAATTGACCTTGTAAAATCTGCTTCATGTTCATTATACACAACAAAGAATCCTTAACATTTATTCACGTAACCAATGATATGTTAATGGGCTAGGTTGCATGATACTTCTACTTATGTTGTTAAGGCAAGTACTAACCTTGTTAATTCTTTAGCCTCCTGCAAGTGTATGCCCTTTTGTAAATATTCTATGTCTCCCTTATTGTACAAGGGTGAAGGATTGCTGGTCACTGGCACCCCATGCCCCTTATCTGCAACACATTGTCTGTTATTACTTAGGACATGCATATACCCCTAGGGATTAGGTTTCTGAGGGGCAAGTGATTGCTTAGTCTTTATGCAGTACTTGTCATCATTTATGTTTATTCCATTTGTCACTACTTTCTGTAAATATTTAAATTTTGCATGTGGGATGTGTTGGGCGCTTTTGACTCCGGTCAGTTGGAGGGCTGAGCCTCACTGATACTAGACCATCCCCATAGGCTATGGTGGGGGGTGTAGGCTCTCGAGTCTGTTACTGAATTGTCTCTTTGAAATGTGTGGGCTCGTAACTTAGTTATATGTGTTATCCAATTAAGCTGTTAAGGGACACTAAGAGTATATTCCCCCTTGCTTTTAAGATTGAGACAATTGGTCCCTAGGGAATCAGTGGGTGCAAAGGTAAACCCCTCCCTACGTATGATCATACAAATTCAACTAGCATCAATCATATTGTATTGGCAATGAGTTATTTATTGTCCCTGTCAACTCTTTTGTTTCATTCCTTATTATTCATTATTATTCCAAGAGGCATTAGACATTCTTTTATAAAATGAGGTTGTACATTATACATGTTAGACCACTCATCTGCTGACTGCTCCAGCTACAGTACCTGTTCCTTTGAGTGTTCTTTCGTTCTTGAGAGACATCTTTTCTTCAAACTGTGAGATCCTCCCCAATCACCCAGGTTTTCTAGCCATTGGTCCTACCACCGCCACTGGGCGATGTAAGTGTAACTGAGGACTGGGGGTCGTGAGACTGGTACCCAGAGGATAGATGAAGGCAATGTAAGGTCCCTCAAGGCTGGACAGGCTAGGGTGCCTCCAAGTTTGTTTGACGCCGGAAGGTCAGGGTTAGTCGCCTCGGGTCCGAAGACCCCTGTGGGCTACCACTCCACGTCGAGGAGGGGTCACCTGAGTCAACACTACTGAAGGGCAATTGTTATATAGCTGCTGGACAAGAACTAGTTGCCACTGATTACCCATTTTATGAATGTGTTGCATATGTGTATTATTGTTGCTCATTATTGTTGCCCACTTTGAAGGACAATGTTTTCTGTCTGATTTACTATGCTATTGTATTCATGTACAATACTTATAGTGTTATCATTGATATTTGCCACTGAGAAGGAGTAAGGGCCAGGGCTCAGGGCACAATCTTATAATATACTCTGATGAGATGTGTTCAACCTCTTACAATGGTTGTTATGTATTCATTGCTTTATTAGTGGTTCAACGAGTACCTAATTCATGAACTTCGTTTACATTATCTGGTGTCACGATAGAGCGGACAACCCACATCCTGCTTGCTTGGTAGGGTGAATGCCCTGTACCCAGCTGCTACCAGGTCGTAGGTGCTTGTTTAGTGGCGTGATACATTCACCCTACGTGGGGCATGGGTTGTTTTTAATTACAATTCAATGCAGGCTTCAATTATGTGTTCAATGTTCTGACATGTTGTGCGTATACATCTAGAGGTTGTTGTTTCAAATATTTGATTTTTTTTATATAGTTCCTTCATGACATGTGAGATACCTTTTACGTCCTATGTCGCAGTTGTCTTTGTGTTTAGCTCAGGAGCAATGGTGAAATATATGTGACTTATTACTTTTTAGTTTCCCTTTACTCCGTACAGGTGGTGTTGCTGCTGTGACCAGTGCGTGAGTGGTGCATCCTGAGAGTCCGTTATCTAGCTGAAGGCTAATCGAGACTTTAGTAGCTTTGACCACTTACTGTCCAGACGGTTGAGAGTACACTATCACTGTAGGGTTGTAAGAGAGAGAGGGAGTTTAAGTTGTATGTTGCATCTCCATTAATCTTAACTGTTTTTCATTGCCCCTAGTTATCATTATGTCTATTAAAGAATACCATCCCCCCTGAGGGTACCCAGCCCTCTCCTGAAGATGCCTTTCAGCAGGCCTTGCAGGACATGGTACAGAGGTATAGCAAGATGGTGGAGGACATACCAAGGCCTGAGGAGGAGTTGCCAGCAGAACAGAAGAAGACTGTCGTGGAATATCTCCATCACCTTTACGAAAATGGGTAGGGTCGCCAGTACAGCATACTGAGGACCTTTTCCGATAAGTCTCCTACCCCCAAATGGGGAATGACCTTTCACAAGAAGGGTCCAGCATGCACAGCAGATGCTGGACGAGTCTGGTCTGTCCGAAGAGGAGAAGCGGGCCCAAATTGCAGAATGCCTATCTCACCCAGCCCTCACCCTACACCGAAAGGCCGCTATGGACCTGGGAGTTTCCGCGAGGGACACCGACCTGCTTGACCAATTAGTTCAGGCATATGGCACTGCTTGTGAGGGGGGAATTGTACTCTCTTTTTAGGGACACCTACCTGAGCCAAGGTGAGAGGCCCTCAGAGTACCTGTCCAGGCTGGAGGAGAACTTGGACCAGGCCATCCAGATCGGTGAGGTACCCAGTAGTGACACTGACCGCCTAAGGCTCTCACAGTTTGTAAGGGGTGCATCCATAGTGAGGGGTTGGTGTTGGTATTAAAGCTGAGGCAGAGGTGAGGGGCACCACCAGGGCTGGTGGAACTCTTGAGGGAAGTGCGCCTTGAGGAGGCGGCTAAAGAGGCCCATTTGCAGTGGTGAAGGGCGTAATGTGCACCCAAGAGGGTCCAGGCAAGAGAGGTCAGGGCAGAAGATGACAGTAGTAATCTTGTTAAAGAATTGAGGGAGCTCAACCAGTCCCTGCAGGTACCCCTACCTGCTCAGACCCCTCCTGCCCCTAGTGCTCAGGGCACAGACATGGCCTCCATTCTAAAAATGATAGAGGAAATGAAAGGCACCATGGACCACATCAAGAAATCAATTGGGAAACCCACGGCATAGGCGGGGACAGCAAAGAAAGGGACCCTATGCTACAAGTGTTGTAAACGGGGCCATACGCTGCGCGATTGCAAGGGGCAGGCAAACGCAGAATTGGTGCAGCACCATCTCCTAGAGTGCTTCCAGTCGGGAAACGAGCGAGGAAGTCCGCAAGGGCGCAGGCCAGCGCCCCCGCCAGTAATAGGCTCCCATCACATAAGTGCACAAGGTAAGCCCATAGCTAAGGTGGGTGGGCGGTCACGTCCTGGGGATGTCCCGGAGGGCATGATTGGGGAGTCGCCTACCGTGACAGTGACTTTAGATGGAGTCAGGTGCAAGGGCTTGCTGGACACGGGGTCCCAGGTAACTTGCATCACAAGTAGGTTCTATAAGTCTCACCTTACCCATAGAAAGCTTAGACCACTTAGCGATTTAGCCCTGAAAGAGGCTGGTGGGTATCGTGTCCCTTACCTGGGCTACATTGCCGTCAGCCTCACATCATTAGCCAAGGAGGCTGGCAGTAAAAGGAGAGTAAACACCCTTGCGCTAATTTTGAGTGAGTCAATGACAAATTCAGACCCCCCCTACTCATTGGAACCGACACGAATCTGGTTTAGGCCCTCCTTCAAGACTGCCCTAGGCATAGTGGCAAGGGCTTTGTGAGGAAGTTAAAGGTGAGCCACAGGTGGGCTGAGGCTTACAGGGTTGCTGCAGCAAGGACTAGTCATAGAAATAATGGATACATAGGACCCCTTAGGGCTGTAGGTCGGGTCAGCATTCCCCAACGGGATACTGCAGGGGTGCAACGTAGTATAGGCAGCGAGTTAGGTAGGGAGGCCCTCATGTTAGTGTAGTCTGGCCCTTCCCAATTTAGGAACCCCTCTGTTCAGCCATTTCTTACCCCACTCCCAACTAGCAGACTGGCCCAGATTGAAGTCCCTGTTCGCAATACTTCAAATAAGCCAATCGTGCTTACCTGAAGTATTGCGTTTCTCCCCAGCTCCGCCCCTTAGCAGCGCATAGGCAGACAGTGACAGTCAGCAAGAGTTCAGCGCATGCACTGCCCTTCGACCTTGGTGACTCCCCAGCCTCTGAAGAATGGCGTGACAGGGTCCATCGGGTCCTGCAGAAGCACACTGATGTGTTTTCGAACGATGACCTCGACATCGGCTGCACGTCAGAGGTGAAGCATGAAATTAAACCGACTAATAATACCCCATTTCGTCAAAAGAGCAGGAGGATTTCAGCGATGCCAGAAAAAACATTCAGGAGCTTTTACAGAAGGAGATAATCAGGGAGTCATCAGTTCCCTACGCCTCCCCCATCGACCAGTTCGAAAGAAAAATGGCGACCTCCGGCTTACGGTTAACTACCGGCTCCTCAACTCTAGGACAGTACGAGACAATTATAACGTTCCTAAAATCGAGGACACATTTCACTCTCTGTCAGGGGCTGCTTGGTTTTCCTCCCTGGACCTGAAGTCTGGCTACTACCAGATTGAGATGAAGGAGAAAGACAAGCCCAAGACTGCATTCTCATGCCCCCTGGGGTCTTACGAATTCAACCGTATGCCCCAGGGCATGTGCAATGCACCCGCAACATTCCAGAGGCTGATGGAAAGATGCATGGGCCGGATGGTGTTCGCTGATGTGCTGGTGTACCTGGACAACCTCTTGGTCTTTTCTTGAACATTAGAAGAGCATGTGGAGAAGCTAGATAGGGTGCTCACTCGCCTCAAAGAGTTTGGTCTGAACTTAACTGATGATTTGTGAAAAGTGATGGCCTATGATGCTAATTACTTGCCAGAATTTGCAAAACAATCAGCTGCAAGGGTTCACAACATTGAGTCTACCATATCAGAAATTTTTGAATATTTCTATTAAGAATTTATCGTAACAGAAACTAACCAGCATTACTCTCAGTACGTGACAGCTGGGCAGAGGGGGTATTGGCAATTTTCCACCTAATTCAAGGGACAGAAAGTGGCAGGATCTAACTGTACCAGAGCTAAAAGTTTTCATTTCAATGTTGCTAGTGATGGGCCTTGACAAGAGGGGAAACTACGACAAATATTGGTCTACTCATTGGGCCATAAAAATGCCTGGATTTAGGTCCATGATGAGCACAGATAGATTCATGGCAATACTTTAATATTTGCACATGTGCATCAATGAAGATGCACCAAGAGCAAACGATGTAGATCGGGATCGACTATTCAAAATCCGACATCTTGTTGATCACTTTTTGCCTCTATGGATGGAAGCATACTATCCAGACAAAAGTGTCTCTGTGGATGAAAGCATTATTGCTTTCAGGGGAAGGGTGGGGTTCAGGACTTTTAATCCCAAAAAGCCACACAAGTGGGGGATCAAAGCTTGGATTCTGGCAGATTCTGAAACTGGTTACATGTGGCATTTTGACATTTATACGCACAAAAAAATTGAGTAAGGCAATTCTCCTCGCACTACAACTCACCAGATTGTCATTGATATTTGCCAACCTTTATTTGGAAAAGGTCACCACGTCTGTATGGGCAATTATTTTCCCCCACCAGATCTTTTCAATGAACTATCTAAAAACGGTTGTGATGCATGCGGTACACTTAGAGTAAATGGGGCGGTACCCCTGATAGTATCAAAAGGGCTAAGCCAAAGAAGGGAGAGATGGTGACAAAACAGGATGGTCGTCTAAAACTTATTGCATGGCAAGACATGAAAGTTGTAAATTTGCTGAAGGCCATCCACAATTTCATCACCTTTCAAAAGAAAGTACCTGACAAGGATGTGCAAAATCATCAGAGGGAGGTTTTGAAACCTTGTGTCATAGAACTGTACACTAGTTATATGGGGGAGTTGATCAGGCAGACAAAGCCAGGACCTACCTTCATACCCACAAGACCCTAAAGTGGTGGAAGAAAATAATTATGTATATGCTGGAAGTAACTTTCGTCAACAGCATCCAAATTTTCAAGTCTCTATGTCCTGGTGAGCAGGTCCAAATAGATTTGCTTAGACTAGAACTAATTAGTCCTTCGACAGAAGGATACCAAAGGATCACTGTCCATGGTCCTCGGGTTACTGAGAAGCCTGCACGGTTGACAGCAACGCTCGCGCCAGCGCTCGCGAAGTCGTCAATGACGAGTTGGAAACACCAAATTACGAATTGAAATATCTCATGAATAAGAATAAAAAGAAAAAAAATTGTGCCATTCATGTTTTTTTCCCATTATGACAGACATGATTCATGTTGAGAAAGTTTTTCCAAGAACTTCTCTTTTTATAATTTTCCGAGACGGAATTTAATACCTGTGACCAAAAATCCTTTGCCAAATAAAACCCATTTGTCAGAAACTGCCCTAAGAAAGTCACAGTCTGTTCTTAAAACCACAGACTGTCAGTATAGGCTAAACAGTAGTTAGTAGTTGTGCTATAGAACTTGGCCTAACCTATCGTACTGATAGATAAATTACGTTGTGTGACTCATCACCTTGTATTAAACAGGCAAACCGTGATGCTGCTCTCTTCCCCTGGGTATAATTATCGAATCCTGTTATCAAACAGTGCTTTTTACCGAGAATTGATGGCAATAAGTCTAAAACTAAGGACATATTTTTCTTCAGAAAAAGTGGGTCAAAGTTTGTAAGAAGGGCAGACGCTAAATCGAAATATTCCCTTCAGAGTATTGAACATGTCTTAGCTTTCCAACAAATATGCCGTGGTATGGTAAACGCTCCTCACAGCCCATTCGAATATGATTTCAAAGTACTACGTAGGGTTGTATGCAAATACACAGGCCCCGGGTGGGGGAACGTTCCAAGAAAATGACCAGATATAGACTCTGGTTGGCTAAATATGTAATGATTAATCATGATTCATGTGTGGATGGATCTTGAAAGGTGACAAAATGTGTACGGTCTGTTAAGGCATCTTTCAGAATATTTGCAGAAGTCGAAGTTTGTATGCCTAGTGTATACAGAATTATATCTTACGAAAAATATTTTTATTCAATTGTCGCATAAGGTAGATTTTTTTGTGCATGCTTGAGTAACACATTCTGATAGAAACATACAAGGAGACACGACACATCCAAAAAAAAAATTGATTTTTAAGTGTTTACAACTTCATTTAAAATGGAAGAGAATCCAAGGAAGAAAAGAAAGCAAACCACTATGGACAGTTTTTTCTCTCAGACTAAAAGTCATGACGATCGTAGCAATTACGACGGCGCCAAAAACCAAAACAAGACAGTTACTTCAATGTCATCGTCAAGCAAGGCCTTTTCCGCTGTGGAAAAAAATACAAAACCAGGCATGGGTTCCTCTTCCAAGACTACCGTGGGTCCGAGCAAACATAGTGCTGAACGAAAAGTTCAAGACCATTGGTTCCTGGAATTAAATTGGTTGTGCAAGGAAAGTTTAGAAAGTGGCGGGCTTAAAAAGTACCACCTGTATTGTGAAGTTTGCAGAGTTCAGGGTATGAAATCTCTGATGGCAGCGGGAACATGTAATTTTCGAAAAGCTGACATTAAAAAGCACGAAGAGATATTGGACCACAAAAAAGCAACTGACATGTGCATCACTGCAGAAAAGACCAACTTGGTAACATTAACGGTGAAAGCTTTAAACGACAGAGAAAAAGCTGTCATCGCTGCAATGTCACACATATTTTTCATTGCAAAAAACGACCTTAGCCTGAATTTATATAATAGGCTGAACAAACATACAGAAGATATGGGGTGTAGCGATATTTCTCGCCTACATTTAGGAGGAGATGTAACCTATGCACCACTCAATCGCCAAATAAATGGTGCATTGCAAAGCATCATCCCTAAGCGAAGATAGAACTGTTAAGCTGAAAGAGAGTCCATATTAGAGCATCACAGTAGACGAAACTACCGATGATATTTCGGTCAAGAGTTTACTTGCAATTTATGCGATGTCGTACTGCCCAACAAGCCTCCAGTTTGTGACCCACTTTTTGGGATTCACAGATATGCAAAAGAGTGACGCAGCATCCATTGAAGAAGCTATTTAGGGACCAGATTAATGTTCGTGGACTATCATATGAAAATGTGATTGGATTTGGTTCGGACAGAGCTTCCGTAATGACCGGCCAGTGTTTGCACTAACATGAGGGATTGCGGGAATCCCGCTTTTGTTTTCCGAATCCAGCACATGCATAAATCTTGACTTTTTTAGTAAAAGAAAAACACCGAGTGATGAGGGGAGAGGGGCGGAAACTGCAAGTGATAATATCAGTGACATGCAGGAACTGCCAGAACTGCAAATGGTAAGCAGTACAAGCATTGTAGGGAGCAGTTCTGCAACAGTGATTCCACCTATTCTGAAGAGTTCTAAAAAATTGGAGGGATGAGGTCCTCCTTGATTTTGAAAATCACTCTTAAAAAAAAATTCATGGGAGGGAAGAGGTTCCTCTCTGATTTTGAAAATCCCTCCCAAATTTTTTATAGAGAGGGAATTCCCTCCCAGTTTTAATTCCTTACTGCTAACACTGCTACCGACCAAAATGGTAGCAGAACAAGGTTTGTGCACAGGTATCGAAATGGACGTCAAGTGCGATTAAAAAAATAAACACTGAAAAATTTGACAGGGAGAATTTTATGTTATTTGGACGCAAGAATGGCCGGTGACGAGGAAACGCCAACAAAGAAGAGAGACTTCAGGAAATAAAGAAGCAGCGAGGAGTGGTTCAAAACTAAGTTGACCAGGAGTCCAGGATGCTGAAACAACTGAAATCAGAAGTCCAATTACAAGAGAGCAAAGACAAAGATGTAATTGAATTCATGAAAAAGGCAAGTGCTGTAACAGAACAGTTAGAAGCATTAAGTGGAGATATTCTGTTTCTGTGTGAAGGTGTCGAATATCAACAGGCAGAAGAATATGTGGAGGATTGTTTGAGAGAATTCATAGAGACAAAGAAACTTGTAAATATATCGCTACACAAGCAGAGCCCATTGGTTTCAAGTAAAGTTGAAACAAATATTTCAAACCCCCAGTCACAATTAAAACTCAGTGGTTTGGGAATACTTACGGCCGCAAATGTGATCAAGTTTTCGGGAGATCCGTCATATTATCATTCCTTTATTTCTGGATGCACCAGCACAGTGGAAGAGATTGAAGACGATTCCATCAAGTTGAAGTCGTTGCTAGCACTCTGTGAGGGAGATGCTCTAGCATCTATTCAGTTTTCGATACTTCGCGATCCAGTGGCAGGACTTGATGCTGCATTGGAAACGTTGGCAAATCGGTTCAGAAATCCACCAGTGATTGCACAGGCATGGGTGCAAAAGATATTGCGTTATATAAAATTAGATAGTGGAAACATAAGCAGATTCAGCGATGACCTGCAGAATTGTGTTGCTGCTCTAACCGCATTAAAGAGCCTGGGAGAACTTGACAACCAAACAAATATTCGGATTATTGCAGAGAAACTTCCGTGCTTTGTTCAATATAGGTGGACAAGTGAAAATGCGAGGATTAAGAGAAACACTGGAAAATAAAGAAGTTTGAGTGACATGGTGGCATTTGTGAAGGCGCCTGCAGAAGAAATGACAGACCCTATTCTTGGAGTTGGACACGGGGTGTCAGCTAGATCCGAGGTAGGATCGGTAAATGTAAGAAAAAAGGAGAGCAAAGAGAAGACATTCTATGCTGGGGCAGAGACTGGGAGAAGTAATGACAGGCCTAAAAGGGAAACAGGTTGTCATGGGTGTGGTTCACCATCAAATCCCATTTGGCGTTGTAGTGTATTTAAAGGCCTCAATGTTGAAAAAAGATGGGAGCTCCTATCTCAAAACAAGGAGTACTTTGGTGAGATACTACATATTCTTCTCATGATCACTTCGGAACCCGACTGTCCAATCAGATCACTCATCGCGAGCTACCAACCGGTGTTGTGGGCGGGGAAAGCTTGGGCAGAGCCATATATGGCTGTGAGAGTGAGCAGGCCACTGCTTGCCTTCAGTGCCGTACCACATGCAGTTGCATGACTACTGTAAACATAAATATACAGACATTTAGTAGTTTCTCTGTATTACTGACATGTATCAAACACGATAAAATACCGGCTTTTCTATAATATAGTCTCGTCGATAAATATCAGCACAATGAAAATACAGATTTTCTAGTGAGTGAAATACAAGCGAAAACTGTATCCACAAAAACTGACGGTGTGGCTTGTGCAGTGCATCGTGTTATAAAAAGATTAAAATATAGATTTTTCTATAAATATAGTCTGTAGATAAATATCGGAGAAATGAAATATAGGTTTTGGGGCACTGAAATGTGTGCATATATGCAGGGTTTGTGTGGCTTGTAACTGCGGTCGTGCAGGATGCTGTACTACTGGGCGGCATGTATAAAACGATAAATATAGACTTTTTTGGTAAATATAGTCTCGCAAACAATTATCGGTGTAATGAAACTATAGGTTCTCTGTGAGTGAAATGCCTGCATCGTTTACATGCAGGAAGGGTTTATGTGGCTTATACTGCAGGTCGTGTGATGTACTGGACTACTGGGCAACGTGAATAAAACAATAAATATAGACTTTTTCTGTAAATATAATTTTGTAGATAAATATCGGTGCAATGAAAATATAGGTTTTCTGTGAGTGAAATGTGTGTACCTCACATACATGTGGGGAGGGTCTGTGTCATTGTGTGGCTTGTACAATGTGGTACTCAGTCAGTGTCTAAACAATAAATATAAATTTTGAATACTTATAAATATCAGTGCTTGTAGTGAAAAGATGAGTGTTGCGCGGGATGGGCTATTTTGCACCGAGGGGCTGAGCTGTGTGTGTAATAGGATAAAAAGACTTTTTGATGAATATCATGATCTATAGGTTTTATTACATTTATATTGGGGAATAAGAGCTGTGCAGTATCTGTCGCTGTAATACTTCTTCTTTAGGGGCTGTATATTGTATAAAATGATGGACAACACCGCAGTAGTTACTCGGCAAAGTTGATAACTAGGAATCCATCCTTAGGGGGGAATTTAATGCGTAACTTAATTTTTACCTTGTCTGAGGCAAATGGTACTGCTTGCTTTATAATGCATTCATGGTTGAAACTGGCTCATGTTTGGTATGTTTTCATACTGTTTGGAAAGTCAAGCTTAGGTAGAATTACGAGAAAATGACTGTATGGAAAGGTAAGTGTAAATCCGTTCAGAAACTTGTTTCATGCTAACTACTGAGTCAGTGAGTAATGACAACTGCAGAAAAGTAGCAAAACAGGTAAAGTTGTAAATTAGTGCTGTTGCGGCTTTCCGTCAAGCAATTTACAGATACACTAATGTGCAATAGTCAAAGACTAAACAGAGGATGGTTTTAGTCCAGTATCACTTCTGCCGAAGGTATCTAAGACAGGAAGAGAACTGGGAATTCGCGAATGAGAATGTGTGCGATTGATTCAGGGGAAGGTGCGTCATCTTTACTAAGAATCGGCCGTTTCCGGCTGAGTGGTGGAAACTGAATCTGTGTTAAAAGAAAGTTTACTTTTTTAGACAATGAATGGAGTACATTTTCAAACTTTGAAGAAAAAAGCATTAATTGGCTAACATGGTACCAGAATGACCGAGAGTGGGGTTGCTTGGTTTTTTGAGACTTCCGGTGATCGTTGCTGGTATACTGTCTATAAAAGACACTAACAATACATCACAGTTATCAATTAGCTACTTCAAATCAGAAAGTGATATACTGTACACCCTATCTTTCTATCTAACCTTCGTTTGCCTTTACTGTTTTACGTGTTTTGCTGTTATTTTGTATACCATAGGGAAAACAAGCCCTGTCTGGCAATACTTCAAAGTCGACGACGAAGAGGGGTCATATGTGGGTAATTTATGCAAGAAAAGAGTGAAAGCACCCGGTAGTAATACAACAAATCTAAAAAGTCATCTCAGGTCCACTCACCCACAAGAGCATGCCTCACTTAATACATGAAGTGGTAGCGGCACAGAAAGTCCTGCAAGTGGGCCCACAGCAGGAAGTGACAACCAAGTAACATCATCGCGCCTCACGCGATGTGAACCACGTGTCTCAGATCTGCTTCTGAGGAACGCGCCATACGCACGCTCTGACAAACGCTGGGTTGCCATCACTGAGATGTTACTTTTTGCATAGCAAAGGACACAATGCCTCTTGCAACTGTTGAAAAAACTGGATTCCTACATCTTTCGAAGAAGATAGAACCAAGGTACCAGCCTTCCTCTGAACAAGCGATGTCACGGACGCATATCCCAAAACTCGACGACATGACACGCCAGAAAGTTTTGGACAGATTAAAAACTGCCACAACCTTTGCTGCAATGACAGATATGTGGTCCTCCCATGGAATGATGCCTTACATGGGGTACTCCATACACTTCATAGACAATGACTGGAAACTTAACCATATCGATTTGGGGACGAGATTTGTACCGAAGGACCACACTGCAGGTATCCTCAAGGAGGCCATGAACGTGTTCTAGAGCAGTGGGGCTTGCTTCAAGAAAACCAAGTTTGTATTACTACTGACAATGGTGCCAACGTGGCCAAAGCTGTAAGAGATTTGGGTTGGCAGCATTTGCCATTTTGGGGCACAACCTTCATCTTGGTATCACCAAGTCATATGCTGCCAATAACCACCCAAACGAACATCAGCAAGTTAGTCGTTCACTTGCGGTCCCCCACCAAACTGTGGCAAAATTTAATACAAGTTGGAAGCGGAAGCTGGACCTTCGTGCGGCTCAAGTTAAAAACGGGAAAGACCCCAAGACCTTAATTTTGGTGAGTCATTCTTTTTTTTTTAATCACTAATAGTACATCTAGGATCATAAGAGAACATTCCTATTGTCTTGCTGTTAAATCCATGTAAACAAAGTGATAATGACATTCTTATTGTAGTGATAGGGCTGTCTTGTAGCAGAATTCCAGACTACAATGCCACAGTAAAACTTTGGACCATTTTGAGTAACTGCCAAAACGATGTGAATTTGTAATTTTGTCTTTTTAATTATATTATGCCGTGAACAATTCCATTTTAAATTAAATATGAATTAACTGTTCAACTTAAAATTGTCTGCAATACCAATACGATAGCACCAATGGCAACATAATTAGTAACTTGTTGAATATAAAAACTAATTGGCAGACGAGCATCAATTTGAAAGAAATTTTCCGTATCACTTAGGCCTAATAGCCCTAATTTTATTGTAATTAAAACAGGATTTCATCACTCCGTGGGGGTTCACTCAAGCCATGATGAAGAGACTTTTAGACAGTCAAGAAGAAGTAAAAAGCTTCCTTGTTAACGAGCGAATGGGAGAAAGGTTGATGCCTAAGTGGCAAGATATTTCTGTCTTCGAGACCCTCAACGACGTCGTGGAGCCGTTGGCTGAACTGACTGACATAATGTCCGGAAGCAAATGACGGTTTCTTGCCTGAAGAGGATGTTGCAAAAGTTGGAAGGAGAAGTTCTCGCCCCACAAACCCCGCACGGTGAGCGAGACCCAAATGACCTGTTGGCCAACAAGTTGCGACAGAACATATTAGACGACTTGATTCCACGATATCAGTCACAAAGGAAGCAGAAACTACTCAATGTTACGTCATTCTCGGATCCTCGTTTTAAGGTACGTAACTCTATAATGCAACCAATATACACTTGACGATATCGATCGTAAGAGGTAACGAAAACGCATTATTGCCACAGTGGCCAATGCTCCTGCTAGTTTTACTTATGTGCTCATGTCCCCAACTATTGTCCAGTTTTCTTTATAAAAAAATATTTATCTGTCAGGGGACGCTAATGCTTGAATATGTCACGAAGTCACAAAGCACAATGGCATAAAAAAGTAGCCAGAACATGTAGAGCCGCTGTGTATGAAGTGACTGAAGTCAAAAATTTTACATAATCAATTTTTTAACTCTTGTTTAGTACTTCATAAGTATTCATTAGTAGTGGCAGTTTTCTTTGATCTAACGTCACAAGTTCGGATAAACAGGGTTTCATGTTTATAGTCGTTAATTTGCTACCCCTTGTGAAACATGCGCTTATTAATAAAGTGAAATTAACCAATGTTACGTTGTCTCAGTGTTATTTCTTTGGTTTCATATTAAAAAATAAATATTTGTTGAAAATTCAAAGTGTTTCATGTGTTTTCCTTAGATTAAACTTCCAAGGAGGATAAACTGAATGAGGGTAATGAATGTCCGTCTGGGTTGCGATACTTTGCTCGCCATTAGGATAACACATAGCCTACACACAAAATCCTAACATTCAACTTTTTTAACTTGCAAAAGTTTTAAACTTTTAAAGCAACCCATGCCTCTTTCACCGCGATTACGGTAGCACACAGTTCCTACATTTATGCACATGCGAGTCAAATATGAAGCTGAAGGTGTAGGCTACTGTACCTTGAGTTGACTCGTATACGGTCGTCACACACAGTGTACACTAAACACAAACAGCATGCCAATGCATATACCACAGCCTAAGACCTGAACATTCACGTTGTCTTCCAGAGTACAGACACTGCACTACAAGGAATTTATTACCTAGTAATATGTTCATGTTCAAGTTCATGTTTAGCAGTCTCCAAAATTCCTCCTCATTCACTTACTCAGTGCCATACATTCCGTCTTTTGTTGTGTCTGTCCTGTCCTTTTGTGTCCTGTGTTCTTTGTGGTGCGTGTTTGTCCAGCATTGAGTGAAGAGGGAGGTTCCCGCCATCTCCAGGGTCTTCGGACCAACGAGGTGTTTCCATTTGTTTATTTTGGTTTATTGGTAAGAGAGCCATTTCATTTGTATTTTCTTTTCTGTGTGAGCCATTTCCTCGCCCCCCCCACTCATTTTCTTTTGTTGCTTATGAAGACTCTTTGCACTTTCCCATAATGGCCAACATTTCCCTCCCTAGAAATGAATCTGATCCCAACTTAGCCGGGTGGCAGACAATCTCCCGAAAGACAAAGAACAAATGAATCCCCCACTTCCATGCCCGCAGAGTCACAGAAAGAACCATATAAAGTTCTAGTTACTGGAATCCAAAAACAATGTCTGAAAAATCCCATCCAATTGGCTAAACTAATTAAAAACGAAAAACCAAATGCTGAAATTACGTCCATCCGTATAACAAAAAACAATGACGTTGAAATCAATGTCAATACCAAAGAACAAGCTGACTACCTACTGCAACCCTGGAAACAAAATTCCGACATTGGAAGCTCAAGTCCCAAAATATCAAACCCGAAATCTCCCAAAATGTATTGCATTGTAGTCTGTGGAGTCAATCCTGAAATAAGCGAAAAAGAAATCAAAGTTGAACTCACAGACCAAGGATATAACCCCGTATCAATAAAGAGACTTATAAGTAGGCAAACCGGGAATCCAACATGGAAACTAAAATTACCCTTGATAACCAAGAAGACCAAAATGACTTGATCAATAACAAACTCTCCCTAGGGTATGTTTACCATCGGGTCGAAATATACAATGAACCCCCAAAAATAACCCAATGTTTCAAGTGTCAAGGCTTTGGCCACACCTACAACAACTGCCCCAATGATACAAAATGCCTTAGATGCAGCGGCCCCCACCATGTAAAGGAATGTCCAAAGGAAAGAGAAAATAAATGCTGTGCAAATTGTGGTGGAAACCACATTGCACTCTAACAAGGATGCCCGAAATTCCAAGAGGCCAAGAAAATAGCTCCTCCTGTCACCCAGTCCCATCAATCCTATGCTTCTACAGTCACCTCAAACACCAAAATCCAAATTTCAAAAAAACTTTCTGTGGAAGACAAAATCCAAATTGCTGCCTTTACTGCTGAAGTTGTTAAAGCTGTATTACACAAAGCCAACATTAACATCCCCACTGAGGTTATACTAAGTTACACTATCATTGCCGCCCTAAACCAATTTGAACTCAAAGTATCTCAACAGAAACTACACGACTCAATTTCCCACCTTCAATATTTAGCCCATCCCCACAAAAAGATGGATAAGTCCACTTCTCACTCCTTAAGCATTCTTCACTTAAACATTAACAGCATCCTTCACAAACTTCCCCTTCGTATGAATGACCTCGCCCTCCACCAGCCCTCTATTATTTCCATCCAAGAAAATAAACTCGCTCCCAACTCCCATTTCTCCATCCCTGGGTACAATACTTTTAGAAAAGACATCTCCAACAGAAAGGGTGGTATCATCCTTGCTGTCAAAGATTCTCTTCCTGCTGTCAATATCACCAACAACTCTTTTGCCGATCTTCAACTTCTCGAAATTCTCATTCCCAACAAAAACTCTGATGTTAAAATCATTTCCTACTATAACCCCCCCCCCAATCACCCCCTCAGAGAGGCTGCCATCCTCCAATGTAAGAAGAAAAACACTATCCTTATAGGCGATCTCAACGTCCACCATATTAACTTCGGCTGTAACAAGACCACTATTCACGGTACCACCCTCTACAACCTCATCATCAATCACAACCTTTCTATTCTCAACTTGAACACTAAAACTAGGACAGACCCAAGAAACAACAAACAAGAACTTTTAGATTATGTCATTACAAACAACCTTACTGCCAAGTCTCTTTCTAGCCTCTACATTTTCGATGACATTGACTACAGCTACCACCATATCATTCTCTCTGTCTTCTCACTTAATCACACCTCCCTTCTTAAGAAACCTTACAGATGTCCATACAAGACTGACTGGGCCAACTTTAAAGTTGGCATTGAAAAAGATCTTGCCTCTTCCCCTCTTTTATCCAAATCCACTTTCTCTTCTTTTGAAGAAATTGATCTCTTTGCCATTGTCCACAACAATTTCCTCACAAACTGCCCGTAACTGTATCCCCGAACCAAAAGCTGGTCCCTTACTAGTGATATTATGACCCTCATTAAAGCCAGACGCAAACTCAGAAGACAATTTAAAGCAACTAGAAACTATTTCCTTAAATCCCAAATCAACAAAATTAAAAAAGAGATCGATATTAAAATAAAAGCCCAGAAAAATTCTACTTTCATTAAACATTGTACTATGGCTGCGCGGGACACCGATCCCAAACGCTTTTGGAAAAAAATTTGAAATATTCTCAAACCACTTAACAACCCTGACACTGGTTCCACTAACAAATTTCTTCTCGATGATATGAATAATAAGATTGTCCATCCCATTAATCAAGTTAATCTTTTTGTCACTACCTTTAAAAACATTTTCTCTACTCCTAATGACCCCCTCTTCGACCACTTCTTTCAAAGGGAAATTAATACTTTTGTCAAAAATAATTCCACTCTTTTCTCACCCTGCCTTGATGGGGACATCTGTCCCGCTGACCCCATTTCCTCCCCAATTTCCATCCAGGACTGGTACAGGGCTCTTAAATCCTCTAAAAGTTGCTCCTCTCCTGGAAAGGATGGGGTGACCTATATTCTACTTAAAAACTGTCCCATCCTTTTCGTTGACACTTGCCTATTTCTCTTCAATCTCCTCCTTAGAATCGGTTACTTCCCTTCCCCTTGGAAATTCGCTATCACTCTCCTTCTTCCTAAACCCAATAAGAGCCCTTGCAACCCTGTTAATTACCGTCCTATTAGCCTCCTCTCGGCCCTCGGCAAAACCTTTGAAAGAATCATCGATCATAGAATTAGGACCCATTTGTTTTCCCTGAACTTACTCTCCCCATTCCAATCCGGCTTCCGTGCGGATAGATCAACTATTAACCCAATCTTCCGTCTCACTGAGTCCATCAAGTTAGGTTTCAAGAAGCGAAAACACACTGCTGCCCTCGTTCTCGACGTTGAGAAAGTCTTTGACAAAACCTGGCACAATGGGTTGAGGTACAAGTTAACCAAATTCCATCTCCCTGTCAATTTCACCCGTCTCCTCTCTTCCTTTCTCACTGACCGGCAAATGCAACTCTCCTTTAATTCCTATCATTCTGCCCCTTTCACGACCACAGCCGGCACCCCACAAGGCTCTGTTCTCAGTCCCCTTCTTTACTCTCTCTATGTCAATGACCTCCCCCACAATAATCCCCTCAATACTAACCTAAGCCAATTTGCAGATGACATCGCCCTCTGGTCCACAAACGCAGTCAATTATATTCAAAGATCTATCTATCATATCGAAACCTGGTGTGCCAATTGGTGCATCAAAATCAACCCCTTAAGAGCAAACTTATCATTTTCTACTATCCTTTCAGCAATAAAAAAAAGGTTCCTGTCCACATTACTCTCTTCAATAGCAATCTCAACAACTCCAAAACTGCCACCTTCCTTGGGCTAACCCTGGATGATAAACTCACTTTTAAACCTCATATCAACATTCTTATAGGAAGAGCTTGGGAACACCTTAAAAGTATCTGCCTTTCAAGCAATTCTAATTGCTTTACCCCTAGTATCTTCATCAATATTTACACTTCCAAAATTCACTCTATTTTAATGTATGCTAGTATCGCATTCCTTAGTGCTCCTCCTTCCACCCTCGCCAAACTCAATTCCATCCACTAAAAACTGAGATTTGAGGTGGGAAGTGGATAGTGATGGCCTGAAAGGAAAACATTGACCACCCTTGCGATATCAAAATCTGCTTAGAAAATTGTTTGTAAGGAGAGGTGATAATTCCTAACGGAAATACTAAAATTTGTATCAATCAGGTAGCGCTGACTTTTACAAGCCACAGCCCCTGCAAGTGTGAGAAATTGAAAACGACCGAGACTGTGTGACAAGGGATGGGATTTATTACTCGATCATTCATTTGCTATTGCACATGATAACGCCGCCAAAATGACGAACGCTGAGGGGAGATTGGATACCAACAGTATACCATGTTTTGCCCACACAATCCAGCTGGTGATTAATGCTGGTTTAACGACAAGACCGGTATCAAATCTTCTCGCAAATGCTCCCTCCTTGGCAGCATTTTTTCCCATGTCAAATCCTGCATGGGTGCAGCTGAAGGGAAAGCAGAGAAAGAGGGACCCTACCGGAACTGTTTTGAAACCAATACAAGATGTCCCAACAAGGTGGAATTCTTCTTTCTTCATGCTTCAGAGACTACTTCCACTGAAGGATCCCATAAGTCACGTTGCTCTTGATCCTGCAATGGGCCCTGATGCCCGCCGACACCGGGTTCAAAACCTGAGAGACGATGAATGGTACCTTGCCCAAGAACTCACCAAAATTCTGGCACCACTAGCCCAAGCCACTGAGCTGTGGTGTGGTGAAGCCTATGTTAGTACTAGCATCACTTATCCAGTATTATGTGGGCTCTTGGAAAAACTAGTACCCACAGAAATTGATCTCCCAGCGCTTCACACGTTCAAGACGACAGTTCGGGACGAAATTAATCGACGCTTTGGTTTTACCAGCCCTGACACAATGTACATGCAAATTGGGATAGATAAAACTGATAGGGGTATGTTAAGATTTCTGTGGCAGGATCTTGACCAAACTCGTGCTCCTCAAATATACGAGTTTCAAAGACTAGCGTTTGGGATAAATGCTGCACCATTCATTTCTCTATTAGTGGCTAAAGAAAATGCCAACAGACATCAGAATGAATTTCCTCTTGCAGCAAAAACAGTGTTGCAAAGCACCTACATGGATGACTCCATGGCCTCTGTTAGTGACATAGACAGTGGCATAAAACTTTACCACCAAATCAATGAGCTGTGGTCAAAAGCAGGCATGAAAGCTCATAAGTGGCTCTCCAATTCAAAGGAATTACTCAACATTATTCCACAAGATCACAAAGCAAAGCAGGTCAGATTGGCGGAGGGAGAGCTGCCCTCAGTCAAAGCGTAAGGGCTAACCTGGCTTCCAAAAGAGGATAAATTTATTTCTAGTGGATCAGTAGTTAGCAAAGAAAATACTAAATTGTGAACCAAGAGAAAAAGTTCTGAGTAAACTAGCAAGTATTTTTGATCCATTTGGTTTTTTATCTCCTGTGACGGTCCAGGGTAAAATACTTATGCAAGAAATTTGGGAAAGTGGTGCAAGTAAGGATGAACAAGTAGACCCAAATATAGCACAGAAATTTAAAAACTGGTGTAATGATCTGGAATTTATGGCAAACATAAAGGTAGACAGATGTTTGCATCCACATGATAATGAGCATGTAGAACTTCATACATTTGTTGATGCCTCTAGTTAAGCATATGGCGGCAATAACTTACATCAAGACTGTGAGTGATGGAGAGGTCAGTATTAAATTGGTAGCAGCAAAAAGCAGAGTTGCACCATTGCAGTCAATCAGTATTCCAAGGCTTGAGTTAATGGCTGCTGTGTTGGGGTTAAAGATAACAGAGTCAATAGTGACACCATTAGGGTGCACTATGAAAGATATGACATTTTGGAGTGATAGCAATAATGCACTTTGGTGGGTACTGGGAAGAAGTCCAAATTTCAAGCCATTTGTGGCAAACAGGGTCGGGCTCATAAAGACCAAATCTAATCCAACACAATGGCGGTATGTTCCCACAAAATGTAACCTAGCAGATATCGTGTCTCGGGGAGCAACTGCCAAGGAATTGTCTGAGTCTGAATTGTGGTGGAATGGATCAGAATTGCTAAGGAAATCAAACCGTCATTGGCCTAAAAATAAGTTTGAGGTACTAAGAAATGACCACAAGCAAAAGAAAGTTACCTTTCTGACCAAAATTAACCTTAAATCATGCTGACTTTCCATTAAATCCAGGGATATTTTCCAGTTGGTGGAGACTGGAGCACGTCTTTGCATATGTTATTATGTTTACAAAACGTTATTTATGTTTGTGTGTTCAGGGACTCTCGCTGTTCATTGTGAAATGGCGTATAGTCTTGACACAGACGTATACATTAATGCCCTGCTCAGATTTATTAGCCGCCGTGGTAAACCTTTAGAAATCATTTCTGATAATGGCTCAAATTTTATAGGGTTTATACGATTATAAGTTACAACAAATGGACCATCTGAGGTCCTGACAACCACTGACCGATGGTCTAATTGAAAAGTACACAAATGCTGATGATGCAGACATTAGTTACTCCAGGACTAGGGAGGGAAGATAGTTAATTCCCTGTTATTTGAGAGGTGGGATAGTTAAAATCCCGTATTATTTGGGAGGTGGGATAGTTAAATCCCGTTATGTGGGAAACAGGATAGATAATCCCGTTATTTGGGAGGTGGGATACTTAAATTCCCTGTTATTTGAGAGGTGGGATAATTTAAGTCCCTATTATTCAGGCGGGAGGTGGGACAGATAAATCCCTGTTATTCGGGAGGTGGAATAGTTATGTCCCCCATTACTTGTATAAAGGGAGGAACCTCAAACTAGACAAAGTATTGAGTCCATTTGAGGTATTAGATAACAGGAAAATTAAAATGTCATCATGATGTATTATAAATCGAGATGTGCTACGCAGGTGAGTACCATGACAAGAGTATCTTCCAGGATTGTGTTTCACGCAAAACCAAACATCAGGACTCCAAACAATGGTACAAGGTAACCTTGCATATATGACCGACAAACAGGGGTGATATGGAAGAGAACTGTTAGGTTTTCAAGAATGAGCTGTAAAAGCTACAAACCACAATAGCAATCAGATGCAGTTCAACATCACAGAACAAAGTCAATCTGACGCAGCGACAATCAGAAAATACTTCACCACCTCTGCAGATTCGGAAAGGTTGGGTTTATGAGTCTGATGACCACAGCCAAAGTGATGTACACAAAGTAGTTACTGCAGACAGACATAAAGCTAATAGCCTGCAGGATGTAAGAACAGGGTTTAGTTGTCACCCCCCCTCCCTCTCCGTCAACACGATGGTACAGAGCACGGAGTGAGAACATTCAAAAGGGATACACATCGTTCTGAAGACAACAGCACATCATCAACATGTGCTGCTTCATTAAACCCAACACCTTTTGATCTACTTTTATGTCTTCAGCAACACGTACCATCGTTTAAGGGGTGGTAGCCACTTGCACAGTTAGTTACACAAGCATGCACAGTTTAGTTACATAATAATGTCAACAATGTAGTAGTACCCTACCGTTGCCATGGGGATGGCTTTATCATATGTCTTATCTGACTGGGGCTTGTGTTAAGTTATCTCATGGGCTCATTTTGAGTTGTAACAACTGTCACATCGATACTTCCTGTGTCTCACTTTGGTAGAGTATGCAAAACTGAAAGACTGTGACTGGTGTAGTAGATCATGGTTACGCTTGAAAATGTCTTCTATCATACATAATGACTGAAACGCAAGGACTAGGCTGTCAAAACATCCTTGACCCTACTATCCCCTTTCTCATAAACATGCCCCAACATCATCACCTGAAATATACAGCTAAAATATTGCACAAATCTGTATAGCAACAAGTGAACTCAAATGTTCCTGCATTTCTCTACTTGGAACCATTAAATTCTAGTCCACAGGTCAGAGAGCTCATAGATAGTTACTAAATGCAAATTTGGAATTCTTGTTTTATATATCAAGGAGAATCATCTATCCATGTTACAACTTCTAAGCAGATTTACCACCTGCAAAAAGTACAAGACTTACTTTTTTTTCTGACAGAATATTCCATCAATCTAATCAATCACAACTTAACTCTGCTTACCATCTACAAAGCTTTGACAGTTCAATATATATTCTATCAGCTTCAATAGTAACAGCAATGAAAAACAAGCAGCCTCAAGTCTCATAAGCAAGATCAAGAAACATTTTCTCTCATTTTGTGTTACATATACCTTTCCTCCGGGAATTTCACAATCAGTCAATTAAACAAGCTTGGATATCACAATGACCAGTGACCATCTTCTTTGGTTCAATGTTAGTTCATCCTTCCTTCTTGAAGCCTGCCAACCTCACCGCATTTTGTTGAAACACTGAATTGTGCTAAACTCTTCAGCTGTTCTTCGTCTCACAACACTACAAGAAAAAAATGAAAACTGATGCTATCAAAAGTCTGAATTATTCTCATATTTCTTCTTGATAAGAATCATTCAGGATGGTAAAATTGGCTGGCAATAATCTGAACCCAGTCAAAGAGTAGTGTAAAAAACTTCATTCCAGATATTCATATGCTAACTGAGCCAAGAGAGTTTAAAAAATATGGCCTATTGAAAGAACAGCTAGGATATGTTGCAAAAAGAATAAAATATCCAAACAAATTCGAAAGGCAGGACGCATCACACTGGTTGGTTGCAATTCATGTCATTATCTCATCATCAAATCCTTCCCTTAAATCATTATGTGCTGCTTGACGAAAAAAAAAATAGCCTTGCCATTAATTTTTCCATCATTTTCTTCCATTTGATAACAATCTGGAAAATAACATCTAGGCCACATTTCTTTCAGGAGGCATTTCATTAATTAGAAAAATATTTCCAGTACAAAGCAGAGTGGCATATTTTTTTCCAGCTTAAAATGTTAGTGGAACTTGCTTTAACACCCCACCCATAAGTGACTCCTTCCCACCTGTCTTTTTCATCTTCCTATCCATATTTGGTACTTCTCCCCCTGCTCCCCCCACCCCCTTCCACTGCAGAAATGAAATTGGCCTACATCGCATGTCATATACTTACTACTCTCAACCTACATGGAACTGTTTCAGATACAAATCTACTTGCTGAGGGCCAGTTGCCATGGGAAAGATGACATCCTGACACAAAGCAGCTGGTTTGGAGACTAACACTGACACGGCCTCTTCATGTAAGCCACATTGAATACCGACAGGTCTTTCCAGATCGTCAAGACTCTGTTGAGTGAATGCATTCGAAGAGGGCAATTAACGAAGGTGCACAATGCTAGTTTTTTCTTGTAATGATACCATTTCAATGTTTACCATCAAACCAGGAGAAAAATTCTTTTCATTCACTTTGCGAATTTTATTCAATCCTCCAGAGCTACACAATAACGATGATACAGCCAGACATCAGAAACTTATAAAAAGAACTTCAAAACAGAAAATACTGAATTCCCTTGGGCCATCTCTCTGTCCAGCAAACATGCAGTGTTTTTTACTAAATCCTTCCCAAGTGCTGCATTCATACCCACACGGTTCCTGCACTTTCCAGGGAATCAATTTTCATGAATTTTCCATGACTTTCACATGACCTAATAAAGAATTTCCATGACCTTCCTCCTAATTCTTACATAAAGTTTTCAACTACAACAGCGAAAACCAAAGCAACGTGACAAGAATAATAAAGTTGATATATGAGTGAAAACACTTTTTGGTATTATGAGTGAGAAGGGAACAATGTCATTTTATGAAAATTTCCAAAACTTCTGTGGGACTTCAACTAACTGCAGTCAATTTCAAAATCTTTCCAAGCCTTGAAATAATTTTCCAGATTTTCATGACTTTTCCAGGTTTTCCATGACTGTGAAAACCCTGTACCCAAATCATCTAAAAAAAACTCAAATTGCTAAAAAAATTCCACCTTCACCCATAACAAAGAGGAAAGATGATTCTCACAATTTTGTGATTTGTCTTTGTCAGATTTCCATTCTTCTTGTTGTACACCTGCAAGTGTCGCTTACTTCGGCTACCAACGTACAAGTTGTTTGATCTCGGCTGAAAAGGACAAAAGATTTTATGTCTTGAAATGTCTCAGGGTAACAAAAGGATGTTCAAATAAGCAGAACGGGGGACATAGGATGACGGTGGGAGAAAAGTAACGAGTAGAAACATGAATCTAATCATGACAGCAGAGGTACGCAATCACTTTTCATCTTATGTTCCGAAAATGACAAGTAAACTTAGGTAGCGAGAACCAATTTGCACCAGAAGGAATTTTGCGTGGTAAGAATCTTGCATGGTTGACACCAAGCTTCAGGTCTCCTCAGACTGTCACCAAACCATCAACATTGTTTCATTTTACCTGAAAACTATTTCACTAGTGCCCCTTGACTCCAGCAATGACCTATCTACAACAAGGTGTCTAATTACCATACAGATGAAAAGGATACTCGTGGCTATAAAAGAAAACATGCCCTTAGAGGGGAGATGTATTCACAAAGCAAAGGTGGTAATTGGGAGGGGGTGGGGGGAGATGACACATTTCCCTGAAAGGCAATAGTACCACTAGCAGGTTCAGCTTCACAGAACGTATGTCACAAATAAACTGCAACCCACTGGACGTTCCTGTCTGTCCTACACAACATCCACACAATACCCTCAGTGATAACCGATGCCCATGCTAATACTTAACTTCATGGATTTGTGTTATCCTTATAAAAAGGATGGACATCTGATGTGTTGACACAAACTGATCTGACAACGGGGAGGGGGGAGGAGAGCAGGAGAATCAAGCTTTTGGCTAGTTGTCAGATAAATGCAGAAATATATCAGGATTCCAGCATTATTGAACAACCATTTCAGAAATTGAAGATCACACCTGACCCAAACTGACTTTCAAAATTTTCCCCTCACCCATACTGGGTACACGTCTCCTACCACACATGTCTACCTCAAAAGTCACAAGGTCAGGTGATAGCATCTCTGGAACTTTGGATGAATTCACGATAGAGGGCTCCTCTGTCAAGACATCAATGATGTGTATATGAGCTGAATCTTCTAGGTCAGTCTGAAGAAAGGGGAAGAATTAAAATCTTTAACCTGGACTTGCTTTTCACCTTATCACTCATTGTTCAATGAATCCAATAACCCCCTGTCACTGTCTGTCTCTCTCCCGTTCTTGCATCATTCATCGAGTAAATATTCATAATTATTTATTGATGTTGAATT
Organism: Stichopus chloronotus; assembly: GCA_021234535.1. Taxonomy (NCBI): domain Eukaryota; kingdom Metazoa; phylum Echinodermata; class Holothuroidea; order Aspidochirotida; family Stichopodidae; genus Stichopus; species Stichopus chloronotus. The sequence continues at coordinate 16,247,527 of CM037845.1, read as the reverse complement.
CTCAGTCTGCCTCTCAGAACAATGACTTAAGATAACAATAAATCTGGGAGCAATAGCTAAAGTTAAGTGGATTAACAGAAGATCATGGGGCTCTTAAAGCACTTACATTTCACCAGAACAGTGCCTAACTATGGAGGAGATTAAACTTGTGAGGCAGAACAAAGAGCTGAGCAAGATCTTATTGAAACTGGTCCAAATAGAGAAACATGAGCCCAAGGGCACTATGGTTCCTTGCACTTGGAACATACATAACTGTTAAATGATATGCTGGACTCTCATAACATATCAAAGAGGCCATTTTCAATTAATGCAATGAATTGAAGATGTTCAGTCCTACGAGATAAAGCAACAGGGATTCACACGACAAAATACAGGAAAACAGTGGGCTATTCGATGTGTTAGCCTAACAGTATTTGTTTGTTTCAACTGGTAATGTAAACTTCATTCATTCCATTCATTTTACAAAGCACAAGCAGCTGTGAATCTTTCACTTAAAGCCATAAAAACGGGACTCTCAAATTAAAATAAGGCTTATATCATCTATGCCCCTGTAAAGTTCACCACCCAACACTGACAGCATGCCCATAAGGGAAGTGACGATGATGTACCATATAAGCATCCCTAGCATGAAAATTGAACAAAGGGATTTTAATAACCAACAGTCTTCTGCACACCAACATGCACAAAAATTCTAATCTTTCTGCACACTCTTACACAAACTGAACTAACATCCCCACCTTTTGCCAAAAATGCTAATGACATTGTAAATAAAAATGCCATGGTCATGTACTTAATATCTAACAACACCTTCCTACCACAGTTGAGTCAAATCAGAAAAGGCACTGCAAAGATATTGCTATATCAGGAATTTACAGTAAGTCCCACTCACTCATTAACATACATGATAAAGGCACCAAAAACAATAGGGCACATCTACTCAATATGATACATATAGATAACATCTCAGTTATTGAGTTCTAAGTTATTGAGTTATCAAATCACATACCTCGCACTACAATCGTAATGCTAACCTCTGCTCACTTACTAATATGCAAGATACGAGCACCAAACACAATAGGGCAAATCTATTCAACATGATACGCATATGATACACAACAACAATACCCATTAAATTCCATCTCCTTACCATTTCAACTTTCTTGAAGACAGGTACAGAGGTGTGCCCCTGACTCCCACCTCCAGTTACTGCGTTCCATCCCGGCGGACTCGTCACGTTTAACTCTTCCTTCTTCACAAACGTCTCATGCATAAACAAAGGGCTGGCTCCGACAACCGTCTTCCTCCCTGAGAGGCCATCTTCATCCCTTTTACAACCGCTTCTGTTCACTTCCTTCTCATACCTGTCAATGTCGCTCTGCTCCACAGAGTTTCCTTCTAACGCTGCTCCTTTCCCATCAAAATTTTCTGACACTTTTTCTTCCCTTTCTAAGTTCTTGGGTGATAAGACTGTAAGCATTGCTGTCAAGTCCACCGGGCCCCTTGTCCTTTTCATAATTTCTTCTTTTAAATTGCCCACCATGTTTGTTGGATCGACCTTGCAGGGTTCCTCTGACTTCTCAACGGAATGAGACACTTGCTTTGTGATACCGGTCGTCAAGTTCTCCAGGGAGGTATCACCAATTTCTGTAATTAATGTCCTGTTGCTGGGTTGAGTTGAATTAACCACTAACGGTACGAATGTGTCCTGATTTGACTGTTTAATGACCTCTGTGAGTGGCAAATCAGTCGTTGCTATGACATGTCGTGACGAAAGAGCTTTGGTGCAGCGGACCTTCCCTTGAAATCTAGGAGCAATGTCATATAAACAGAAAGGTATTATTTCCTTCCAGCTCAATTAAAGCAATTTTTAAGCTTACAAATTCTCTCAAACACTTTAAAACTTTTTTCCAGTAAGGGAAATTCTGGAAAAAGCTAAATCTACGGCATTCAACAAATTCATTGGTACCATCCCAATAATTTCACCCTCTGAAGGTGATAGTAATAAATAGTGCAACATTGTGTAGTCAAATACCTTTCAATTATGAGTCTCTTCTGGGTCCAATCATCTTTATGTCTGGAAAAATCTTCCCATCTGTAAATCTACAGAAGGAAGAAACAGAATTTCTTATAAAGACCTGACTTAAATACAGTTCAGTTAATCCAATACCACCAACTTCAAATTCTTACGATATTGCTAAAACCTAAGATGAAAAACAGTAAAATCAAATATTCTGATAGAAAAGGGACTGTGGGACTATGGTGTTCCCTATTTTTATATGGGTGCCAAGTGTATGGTATTAAAGTGTCCCCTATTTTTAAACAGGTGCCAAGTGTATGGGATTATAGCGTCCCCTTACTAAAATGATCTAATTTGGTTCTCATCGAACAGACAATAATGTGATAACTATGTATGTGAACCTTATGTTAGTTTAAGTCCTTATGTGTGTCTAACTCATTACAAGTTTTGCCACATAATGATGTAAAATTGTACAAGTCCTTATGTGACACTTTGTGTTAAACATGAAAAATAAGAACTTGCACATTTTACATCACTATATGACAAAAAGCTTACATTTTCATAATGACATTAGACTCACATAAATAGCTATGGCATTTTTGTCCTTTTTACGTTCCATAGATTACTGGTTTTGACAAACCTTCCAAACATAAGGCTTTCAATTCTTGGAATGCACTCTACTATAAATCTACTACCATCTTACTTAACCAGATAACACACAAAGTTACTGTTACAAGAGACACAAAATGTCATAATTGGCCCCCTTCATAAAGACAATGACACAAATACACTTTTCCTGAAATTCATACCGATTGCTCCTTTGGAATGTGTGTCTAAGTCACTGCCTTTGAAAAGTCTTCTTTGTTTTCTCTTTTCTTACTAAACACAAAAGAAACGGTAAAATACACAACATTACTCCAAGAAAACAAACCAATATATTCTGATTCCCAGCCAATAGAAGTGTTTTCCCCTCAGGTGTCCAGCATCCAGAGAGCACTCCCTCGCAGCCAATGCAAACCGACCACTCAGGATCCAGTGAGTGCAGCCATGAACCGGACGATGAAACCAGGCAGAGTATTGGACAAATTGGGTGCCATATGATTTCTAAACAAAATGGTTAGCAGGAAAGAAAGTGTGCAAGTAAAATCACTTCTGACTAAGTGAACTGGTAAAGTCAAGCACTGAAAGCCATGGCTATTGGACCCTTACCGAAGGCTGTGGTGCCCTTCAGTAAATATCCTATGAGAACAACGTAGATCTATGGCTGATTTGCTCATTTTGGCTGTACTATTCTTCAAGCCTATTTTGAGCCCTTAAAGTAGAACCAATACTAGCAAAATAGTTCAATGTGTTGATAGACAAAAATAACCTTACTGTTAAGATACCACTCTGTTCAAAATCAACACAATTAAACCATAAATATGACCATAATTGCAATACACCGATCCATTTAACATTTTAACCTTTTTTTTTCTTTTGTGTGTGTGTGTATGTGAAATCTATGTCTCCACAAAAACTTTAAAAGCTGAGGCACAAAGAATTTAAAAAAAAAAAGAGCGATTTCATGGGACAAACCTAAAATTTTAATGTCAATGAAATGAAATAAAAAGTAACATCTCAATTTATAATCTGATGTTCAACAAAATGAGACCAACTTCAGAGCAACTGTTAAGCTCTTTCTGTCCTTCCAATTCTGTACCTTGCACGTCTGTACTGCCCTCAATCTTCTTGACGACTTTAAACTCTGGCTTTTGTTTTCTACAGAGAGGGAGAGAAGTTGAAGACATCACATCAAGACCTTGCCATACACTGTCACAGCAGGCAAATGTTTGATGGTAGCCTGATTTCATAATATACCTTAAAGTCAAATTCAGAGTCATAAATCAGATAAGTGCACACCTTTTTTGGAGTACCATAGCCAAAAACCAGCAGTGTTTTATTGATGACACATAGTTCTCACAGGGTGAAGGACAGTATTACAGTTTGCAAGACTTACAATTGTCCACTGGGCAACCAGTTGAAAGTACTATCATTTTAAGTTAAACACTACAGGTGCCATGGAAAAATGATAAGTTTAAGTGGCAGTCTGCCCAAAGTCATTTCTTCCTGAACGTTACCTGAATTGTACTGTGGCAAATAGTGAACAGAAAATAGCGCTATAAGATTCGCTATGCATAACGAATGATCTTTCAAAGGTGTATTGCTGATTGGCTGAGCATTAGGTGACTTAATTTTGTGCACATAGTACAGGACGACTATCCATCTTAGCATGATCAGTGTGTGGTTGCGACAGGATTCATACTAGGCCATTAACTGGTTAAGGAATGTTTCTCACCCATGGAAAGTATTTGTTACAGATGAATCGTTTCTTCTTACATTTTTGCTAACAAAGCTTATATAAAAATACACAATATAAATAACGCAAAACCAATTGCGACAAGTGACTAAAACTAGGTTTTCACTTGGTGCAAAATACAGGTTGTGTTGCCTGATGTCCATACTTTGTCAGACAACAAAGAGCATAATTCTGTTAGGCTAAAATTTCAGTGTGCATACACACATTTTTCTTTTTACATTAACGTAACGTCATGTACCTTTATATGGGCACACAGGCCAAATTTTTGTCACACATACGATGCAACTTAAAAAAAATCTGCATCTGCATAGCAATTTCAGCTCCAGGTCCTGATCGATTGGGCACCCCTCGCAAACACTAATTAAACCAACACGACAAATTTAAATGTCGCTGAATCAATAGGACTTGAATGAGCCAGCACAGGTACTATCGACTTCACTGTGCCATGTCACAAGTTCAAGTGATCAGCGATCAATTGTGCTAATTGACCGTTTGTAAAGTACTCACTCTCCACAAACTTCCCAGATGGTGATCAAGTCTAATTCTTGGACTGCCAGGTAGCATCTTGTAGAACCCTCAGTGTGAGAACTCCACGAAACTCTCCTCACTGTCCTTTGAGAAATATTATTCAGAAAAAAAAAAGAAATATGTGCAGAAAGTATTCATTTCTTTGCAGACTGTCTTTTGTGCCATCACATTTAAGAACAACTTAAAAAGATTAGATCACTTTCTTTGAGTATGTCTTGGCTGAAGTAGTGGAACTGGTACCTTTAAATGTCGCTATGTCTGAGGAAGCTGTAGAAGCAGTAATATCCCTTACGTTTGGGACCGTCTGGAAGGAAGAAAGCCTTTCTCCATTTGTTTTCAATACAGGGCACATGCACCCCAAATCATATTTTGACCCAAAACTAAATTTACTTGAAAAAAATATTGTTTTCAAGTAAAAACTGGAAATAAATGAAAACATATTCCAGCAACATTTCTTTTTAACAGGTGGTGTGAAGTATAAATAACCAGAATTCAACATGAAGAATGCTCTGGTGCAATTCAAACCGGTTCATGCCACTTCAGGTGATCTGGGACTGGGAGGTGTTTTGGCCAAAACTTGTCCAGTGTGATCTGCACCGACTGATGGTGAAGCACACTTAAAAAAACAGTATATGTCCTACCATAAACTGTATGGCAATGTGGCACCCATTCATTAGAAATTCATTCATTAGAAATTCCCAAGCAGAAATAAGAACAAAGATGAGGTAAGTCCCTCATCATTACAAAATGATGTCCATCTGCACAAGCGTCTTCATTGTGTTTATTTGTTGTTGTTAAATTACCTCCCCGTGGAGTAAATGGACCATTCCTCATTGTATGGGCTGGTTTTGAGCAATGTTCATGATATGCAAGGGATGCATGGTATCTACTATTTTGCATATATTTGGATAGTATATGGTGAACAACGCAATCACATAGATGACATTCAGCACATGGTGACACACTGTAATCACGTTTGGTTGTTTGTTTGGAGTATTGTGTGATGCTTTAGCAGGTGTTTGTGGGTCGCTGATGGGTGTTTTGTGAATGTCAAATAGTCACTTTTGCTAAAGACACTGTGAAGGTTGGAGTGTAAGGCCAACTATTACCTACATGAACAGTAAGATAAGGGTGTTAAGGGGATAGATGTGGCAATGCCTGTCACAGCAAAAACTGTACTACCACCATGACAGACAGAGGCAGCCTTGGTTCTGTTATTCCTATCACTAATATAAGTACAGCCCACAGACTGTTAGAAACGATGAAAGAGGTCTTGCATGTGTTTGGTGATGGATTGCAATGTCAACAAATTTCCATGTTTTGAGGGGTTTGACTGGGGTCCGTGTCCGACTGTGGTATCGTCGAGAGAGAAAAGGGGCACTTTTATTTTAAAAACAACATTTCCAAGACTTTTTTTTTTTGGTTTCAAGCCTCCCCAATGGGAAAAGTAAATATAAATTTACTTTTGGACAATTAAGTGAGTTACCATAACTTACAGAAACCTTTAAATTACTTCACCTTTATTGATATTATTTCACAATTTCAATGCTATTTTATTTTATATTATTCAAAATCTGTCGTGAACACATGCTCAATTTACCCATACATGTGTGACCACTGCCATTATTGTACATTTTTACAAGTGTGCATTGGGCTCTTCAATCCAAGTAATATTAATTGAAAGAACTGTTTGATTATTTATGCAATTATATTCTTGTGAACTAAGCCTCATTGTTGTGATTTTATAAGCTGACCTGTGACAAGTTTACCAAAATCATACATCATCCACATTCGTGCCAGATACTATTAATGCACATTTCTATATATATATTACCCAGACAGCCTTCTGATGACAGGAATTTCTGATGTGACTGACAATATTCTCCCCCTGCATACAGCATTTGCATGAGAAAAAACTTTATCCCCACAGTCTTGAACTGCCAAAAAACATCCCTGTGCAGTTTGAAAACATTCCGACCTGGGAAATGTCAAACCACTCCCCCCCCCCCACATGGAATGATTAACTTTTGCAGTGTGTTTTCACCATCAAACTAGTCCAACACTTACCCATAGTCGCCTAGTTTCACTGATATTGTTCCATCCTCAATCAATCCATTGTCTGAAGTTGTGAGAAGGTAAACAGCATGACCATCTGTCCACACCCATCCAAAGTTAGGATGAAATGCTAACAATGAGAAATCAATGCAGAAACATTAACATAAAACAAGATACTATGCCCACCAATTATACAAACTTAGATCATATCCATCACATGTGCCATCATTTTTTTCAAGAAGAGCTTCTAACATATTGTTACGCTTCAGTAAGCTAAGTAAATTGTCTAACAAGTAACATAACCTTCAAGATACAGAACATCAAAAGACATTTAAGGGTTTTAACTGCACATGTGCAATTTATAGTAGGGTTGCCTGGGTGATATCCTGGTACCAGAAAGGACTATACATACTCCTACAAGTACTTTCCAATGTTTGGAAATTTGAGTCATTTTTTTTTGTCACATGATTGCATGATGCTAGGCCTAGTAAGAAGTTACGAGATTTAGCCTAGGTCTAGAGAGCTAAGTTAGGCACAACTGTTAGCCTACCATTACAACACTAAAAAGTAACGCTGGTCGCTGTCACTGTGAAGGTCTTTCTCTTTCTTAGTCGTACTGTAGCCTAGGCTAGGCTTAACGTTCTTCATTTATGTTGGGCCTAGTGTAGCCAAGGCTAAAGTCAGTAGCGTAACTTAGCTTACGTTAGGCTACAATAAAACAAACACACCATTCGAAAGAAGATTTCCAGACTTGATTGGTAACTGAGCACAGCCAAGGAATACCGACGCCATTATATGATAGAATAATTTGTAAGAAGTCGATCGTCAGCAGCTAGAAGTTAAATATCAATTATCATGTCAATGCTGCCTCGTGGTATTTACCGCAGCACAGTTAGGCCTTTTGCACTGCCTTTAGCTCAGCTGGTTCAAATTACAAAGGTTAACCCAACAACGTTGGGTGCAATGAAGAAAGTCTACCGCTCTTGGGTTTACACCCTTTGAACGGGGAGTTGTTAGGCTGCAGGGCAATGCATGAGGCTGAGCGGGAGAAAGTGCATACCCAAAAACTGTACGCACTAGCGGTCTCCAGAGATAGCTGCCACATTCCTTGGTCACAGTTCGTATAACCTGAGGTCATTCAAGTCGGTGTCAGGATTCAGGAATTTGCAAACTTTTATTTACGGCGGTGGCTGGTAAGTCGTGGAATTTGGGCGTTCAGCTGTCACACATTCTTCGAAGAGGATCATTATCGGCGTCAATAAAGTATCTTTTTTTTCCTCTCACAAAAGCTGAATGGTAGTAGCTGTGCATTATGTCGCTTTCAAAGAGGTGTTACCACGAACTTGAAACTAGGGACACCGTCATCGTGGTAGGGATGGAGGACTGAGGTCATAACCAGGGAGCTGTCACTTGGAAGGAGACTGAAAGTTTTATCTATTGTAATGTTATTACTAGTTTTTGTCCCGTGTAGTAAATTAAAGTAATCACTAGTATTGATTAGACAAAAAAGACTCCGGAGTTTCCCTGAGTTTGTGTGCCATAGTTAGTTAGTATCCGAGTAACCGTTATTCATCCCTGCATCAGTGTTGCCACTCAGTGAAAACAAGAAAACCCAGATTTAAGTTTAAAAAAACCCAGAAAGCCAAATAAAAACCCAATGATCTCTTGAAATGAATTTCGACCAATCTAGTAGACGTTTCAAGTAAATATAGGCTAATGATAATTTTAAATGATACTATTGTGGATGTTTTAAATTTAAAAAAATAAATGTGTGATCATCAGACAAAATGTAGGCGCTAAAGTGCTCGAGCGTATCGTTAGCTTTTGAGAATATGTGCCTCCCCAGCCCAGGCATGATTAAGGCCTAGTTATTTCAGATTTTTCTCACTTTGGTCTAGTGAAATGAATTTTACACTAACATAGAAAGAATTAATTTTTCTCAGGAAAACTATGAATACCGAGGTATTCGTCAGCACTCACTCAAGTTGTTTAATAGGCTATATTTATAGCTTGTAATTTAAAAGACTAGATTATAGTCTGTCTAGATCAACTGAATTTGTCATGCAGGATGAAATACTGTACGTGAAGCAAAATGAAATGAGTTTTGACTGGAAACCCAGATTTGAACCTTTCTGAGAAAAATAAACCCAGAAACCCAGATGAAGCTAAAAAAAAACATAGATCAAGTGGAAAAAACATAGGAGTGGCAAAACTGCCCTGCATATACTCCATGGAAAGGATTACCTAAAAACTGCATTAATGCAGAGGATCGAGATTGCCGACGTTCTAAGTCACAACCACGTGGTTCATAAAAATCAAATCGCCTGGTTGTCTCTTCGACATCAAGGCAGCTTATTGTATCAGAACACTGGGTATAGATATGAATCTATGAAGATACGAATCTGAAGGCCGTGGCTGCCAGAAGTTTAATGTTTTGACAACTGTAATGAGACGTTTCCGGAAATGTCCTGAAATAGCCATTTGCAAATTCACACGTCATACTGACGTGACAAAGGAGACGACAATTATTTATTTCTCCGAAGACTAGCAGTGCTTTGGTCAGTTATATCTTTTTCTGCAACCTCTAGCCGACGACAAATACCAGATTATGTGTACATATAGTCTATAAGCCTTATGGAATTGCCAAGAACGATGACGAAAGACAGATTATACCATGTGACCTTAGCGGTCCCTATACTTCAAAGTTTTTCATCTCCTTCCAAACTACTGCTCCCCGAAAAACTAATTTCTGAAAGTGACGCCATAAGAAATTGCTCATGAGAATCACTCGATGTATAGTGTCTCTAATTTATTTTGAAAAAAAAATCATCAAAATCGTGCATGTACCATCTCACTTCTCATTTCATTAATATTCAGCATTCATTTCAATATTCAGCAACAAAAATGATACCACATAGTGAGCCATTCATGAATAGTAATTCAGTTCAAGACAGGGGAACGAAAAAAAGAAAATAAAATGGGCATGTGGTGGCGTGCCTTAAGTGGTGATGGGTGGCTGCAATTCTCTCACTTTCGCGACCAGTTGCAGAAAATTTCCATTGGGGGAAAACGTTCAATAATGCTTAGGAGAAAGGTTATTCATCCAAGGAAATTCCATTAGCTTATTTGTGGAGTTTGAGAGGTAGTGGCGACACCAAGGAGGATGGGGGTGTGGGGGAAATTTGTCCCCCGTCAGAACTCCCCCCCCCCCCACCCCCACATTCAACTGGAGTGACCTGACAAATACATACTTGTATATGTCTCAGTTTGTTCCCTGTTTATGTTCATAATTTGCCATTTACCTTTGTGGTTATGGAAGTTAAAAGAACTTGAGGAATAGCCGAAATTACTTGGGATCTTTGCCTTTAATGGATGCACTTTGAAACATGCCAATCATGAGATTTATTTTATCACCTAGAGATATGCTTAAACCAGTCACAACTTTCTGTGGTTTCGCCCCAGGGGCCCCTTCAGGAGCCCTAAGACAGACCCCTAAACTCCACTCGCTATAAGCTTGCGCTCCGCCCCAACAGTTTTCTTTGCCGTACACCCCCCCCCCCCCCCCCAAGTAAAGTTATAGTTCCGCCACTGCTGAAAGGACCATTTCCTGCCCTCGAGATAAATGAGTATCCAAAATTTGCAAAGCCTACAGCCGACATGAACACCGATTGCTCTAGAGGCTATAACGCCCATTACAATGGGGATCGAATTACAGGCACCATTTTCATCTCACTATTACATTATTCTAAAACTTTTGGAAAAGAATTGGGAGTCCTCCCCTCAGACCCATCCCCCATGTCAGTCGGACTAATTGGATACTCTTCACCCTCCACCCATCGAACCCTGGGCAGCCTGGATTGGGCTGAGTGTCGGCTGGACTATCTAAGCGAAGCGCCACTACTGGTTGGCACCAAGGGTCAAAGAAAAATTTTGGCTTCAAATGCCCCACAGATGGTCAAACGCAGGCATTTCCCAAGTGTTCTTAGCTGTGTTATCACAGCCTTGGGAATATCAATATTAAATAATATGTAGTGTAATAATATGTAATATTGTCTGCAATTTGATTTATCTTTACTCTTTCATTTGTTCTCGGAGTACGGATTGGCAGATGGGATGTTAAACATAGCTTCGGTCCCTCATTTTTCTTTTTGGGGGGTGAGTCCCCTTCCCGCGGTTCCGACGTTACTTAAAACCATACCATAATAACATGTTGTTTTGGAATCTATGTATTTTGAAACAAATATAGCGGGCTATCTATTGTAAAGTGGAGCGCAGCATTGTGGAAATCTCTGATCTCATAACAAATCGAACATTCGTTGTATTTCAACTGGCTTTAAAAAATCGTGCTTGTTATGATAGACTTTTATTTCCGCAACATTTTAAGATCAGTCTACTACAACGGATCTGTATGCTGTGGTTACATCCCTATGTTCCGACACTCATCCATTATATCAGACGCCATTTTGGGGCCCGGCTATGACGCTCGGCGTATATTGGTCATAAAATGCCGGGCTTACTTTACGTTTCAATACATGGTTAACAAAATTGAAGTGTTAAAAGCATCAGAAAACAGCATGAAATTACTATATATGGTACCATACGTAATTTGTTAATTTGTAAATGTGTGGAGAGAGCTCATACAATCGAGATTACTCCTTATCCATGTGAACCAAAGGGTCTTACTAAGCCGCTACTGTCGGAATATAAGTGTGTCGGAACATAGGGGTGTCTGAACATAGGGCAGTCACCTATACGGTAGGCAGCAAACCCAGTACAAGCCAGTCTCATTTTTCACTGCTGTTCAAGGTCAACACCTATTACAATTTCAAAGAACAACCAAGACTCTCTGCAGTAATTTGGCGGTTACGTAATAGTTTTGTAGCCTTGAGGTAACTTTCTTTAATTAGTGTAATTACCTCGAGTAATAAGCCAAACAGTGGATTTGAGTTCAAATGAATTAAAAAAAAATAAAAAAAACAAAAATTAAGAAAGAAAAAAGAGTTGTCGCTTTAATATTTCCTTAAGTGATTTCTTGGTCCGTTTTTTCGACTGCCAGGTCAGTGCATATCTTCTGGTAACTGAATTGGCATATCCGCGGCTCCTATATAGACGGGTACCGTATGTCGTCTCTCTTCCCCACTCTGCTAGGCTAGGTTTAAGTGCGTATCATCGTAAATCTAGAGAAAATGTAGTAGGCTACAAACGAAGCGTGCATGGCGAGCACGATGCACGAAGTAAATAACGGCTTCGGTCAATATCGGACGAGCTTCGGGACACTTGGTGGCTGTCCAGTTGCAAAATTCCAGAGGGGGTCCAGGGGGAAAGTCGTCGGAGGCTGAGGGTCATCTTAAAGTGAAGAACAAAATGCACTTTCAGGGAGTGGCGGCGTTGGGTTAGGGGCCAACCCCTAACCCCCTAACCCCTAACCCATCCTCCCTGGGGTGGAGGTTCAAGTGGCGCCCATCACCACGTACATGATAGCTAAAATTGTGTCAAAATATATATTAGAGTACCTTTATAGGGAGAGTAGCGACATTGACGTTCCAAAAATTACAGGTCATGTGACTACAGGAGCCATTTTGTTTCCAAAAAGGTTTTGGCCGCACGCAGTCAATGACAGCGACTACACGTAAACTTTCCAGTTCTCCAAGAAAAGGACGGGTTGTTGTGCATTTAGTTGCCACAATCGGTCCATGAAATGGTGTAGGATGTACAGATTTTCCACAAATACTAAGAGAAGAAAGATTTGGGAGAATATAGTCAGCCGTGTCAATTGGAAACCACCCAACGTCGTTTCTCTGCCATGTAACGTTAGAACTAAGTTGTAGGTAGTAGATCGACTCAACACTCAGAGGAATAGGCTACTAACGTACTGTGAATAGGACGAAAAGGTTAGCTAGGCCTAACTGTAGGCTCGTCTGTGTTAGTGTTCATTCTCGATAAAGGAACCCTGGTCTGTGTGGGACGGGACAAACCGTCGCCTAGCCTTTATCTGGCAAAGTAAGCTGGATTACTAAAATTCATTGGATTGGTTAACCAACTAAACTGCTATTCTGCATCAGTTGCTCAATGCTGGGAACAAATTTCTCCGCACATCTCGACTTACTCAGGACTGCCTAGAGAATTTATTTTCAGTAGTTCGTCTGAAGAAGCCTGTTCCTTCACCACTGGAGTTCAATTATGCCTTGAAATTAATCCGTAGTGCACAGTTCCTCACTCTCAAGCAAGCAGGAAGCTATGACCAAGATGATGGAAAGTTTTTGGCAGAGTTCTTCAACCAGAATTTGCAGATGCCACAACAAGAGCCAGAAACTCCTGAACCTTGCTTATCAGATGAGGAGCTTTTCTCAAACGGTCCCCAAGTCGAACTTGACAGTTCTTATAACCTTGCTGGGCACTGTCTTAATTCAATCAAGAAAAATGAGAAGACTTGTGACGAATGTTTGAGTGAGGTTACCAGTGGACCTCAGGATAGGCCACATCAGGCAGCTACGCTCACCCTTTTGAAAGAGTACAGACAAGCTTGTTTGCAGCATGTGTCTGAAAAAGCCTTTTAAATGCTGGTTAAAGTGGAGACTCTGTTCAGGGGCAATTAGTAAAGAAATCTCATTAAGGGACCCAATATCAAAGATGTTCTTGTCATTAAAGCAGAACAGCTGACCAAAGATATCAAGATCTCTCCCTGCCACAATCTCAAACATAATCTCATTAGTAAATTCATCAATGTTCGCTTGCACTATTTCTCAAAAAAAGAAAAAAGAAATTAGGAACTGTTGAAGGAGTCGGCAAGACTGAAGAGACATGGTGAACTTGTCAGCAAGAGTATGACTTTGAGTACACTAGCTATGAAAGTGAAATGACTCTTGAAGTGTCTTTTTTTTTTCAATTTTTCTCAAGTTTTGTGTTCACTCACTATTTTTTTTATTTTTGTTTCATCCTTGGTTGTAATTTAGTATGTATGTACAGAAATAGTTAATAATGCTGGCAGTTGCATAAACTTCAGATACCGTCATGATTCACCTCAATAACCTACCTTTCAGATCAGTCTCCCCAAGGGCTTTTTTCTACGTCTTTCTACGTTTCATACGGTGTATGCTGGCAAATTTCTAATGTTTGCTGGCAATTTGATAAAAGTGTACCTACAGTCAAAAATCCAGAATTAAAGGCCATTAAGAATGAATTCTAACAGTCCAACTCCCATCTTCGTAGGGCATTCCTGAGCTGAGATATAAAATGTTGAAGTTTATTCACTCAAATTCACTCAAACTGAAATGTTGTGTAGGGGTCAAGTTACACAGGATTAAGTACTGCAGTTTTATATTCTCCTTCAAACTAGATATTCATAATTACCTTTCATGCTATACTTTCTAATATGTTATGACAATCGGGCCCAGGGCCCAATGTTGGGAGAACTCTAAAATAAAGCTCTGATTCTAGACAAGATTCAATGGTGAACATGAACAACATTTTTGTATGTTTCTTCAAATGCTTTATCCGTAGATACCTCACATGTCATACTTCGTATTACTTTGAGATTGGTGGGACCGGGATCCAAGGGCCCGGCCCAAACTAGGGAGAGGGTTCTTAAACTAGTACAATGTAGTCACAAATTTTCCAGCCAAATGAGTTCACCTGAATTTAACTGACCTTTCGGGCCTTTCTTGTTGCCAAGGGGCATCTTCCCATTTGCAGTCCCTGCCCCCTCTTTGTTCTCCTCCTTGTGCCCGGAGGGATCTTCAGCGAGTAATGTTTTGTGTCCCCCTGACGTGGTACCAATATCAATTCTAAACGTTTGCTTTAAAATCAAGAGTGTACTGCATGTACCATGCAGTCATCAAAATTGGATGTCTACTCTGGCCCCTTGTGACATTAATTGTCCCCCTCCCCGAACCCATATCATTGTGAGTGACTCCCCACAGATTTTGCACACGAAACCCCACCCCTCTCGTTCAATACAGACCAGAAATACGACAAAAGAAAACCCGCAACGCTTAAAAGGCACTCTTCAGTCATGTGCAGTGTGCTCTAGATATGCAGGAAATGGAAACAAAATGGCGTCCAATTTTAAGTTGTCGCTACTCTCCCTATAAAGGTACTCTAATATATATGTAAGTGCAGCGTCACCATTAGTGCCAGATAATGTTTGGATAAAAACATCCCCGTAAATCACCTTCCCAGACTTCGCAGAGGCCCTTTCACTCTTGTCATTCCCCCCCCCCCAAAAATCGTTGCCGGGGGGGCAAGTGCTTGCATGCTCCCCCAGCCACGCCTTCACTGCTTTTCGGCGCACACACCTATGTGTAGAGTGTAACATTGGAATGGCGGAAAGGGGTGCTTACACTGGCCATCACCATAGTCAAATTTCGGGAGGGATGTGAGTAAACCATCTTCGCCAGATACACTTCCATGTCTAGGCCAACATCTTTCTGCATACACATCTTTCTGCACACACATGTTAGGTGGTTCCTTTATTTACCAAGGAAACCCTGATTGTCCTTTGATCTCACGCACTTCGCAGTAACCACTTACAGATTATAGTAACCTTGACAACGGTAATGAATTTCTTTTGTGGACAATAACTAACAATTAACACAGAGGTGGAACAAATCCTTTGTAAACTTTCAATACAAGTGATACTTTCCCGCTGTCAACTTTCTTCTTGGTTTATTGCTAAAGTAGTTGAAACTTGTCACATGAAATAGCGACGAGAGTGTTTGTGTGTGTGTGTGTGTTGGGGGGGGGGGGGGGAATTTGCCACACGCTATAGAGAGTCGTTGTTAATGGAACCTAAGTGGTTGTTGATAAGACCAAAACAGAGGCAAGTTAAAAACTTTGTTTACATAAAGCCTTTTCGAATCATTTAGTAAAGTTACAAAGTTGCTTAGCGAAAAGGCGCTACGTTATTGACATTAAGGTCCTCAACAAAGAGTATGTTGGCCCTACATGATGAGATCAATATTTAGGATGTCAATTATCCCTTTGTATTTCAAAAAAGACAAAATCACTGCAACAAAATTTAATCGTTACAAGTTTTGACAGTGACAGAGCAACCGCCAGGCTGGCTAGGAAGGTTGTGTACAGCAATTCTTCGCAGTTGGCGTTATTTCAACGTTCAGCAACAGCGAACGATATATGACTGTTTTGTTTCAAGCCAAACTGGAATGGAAATGTTGAAGTACACCCCACTAAGTTTGTCTTTCTTTGCACTGAATGCTGTATAACCTTTGCTGTCGATGCGCAATCGTGTGTTTCTTTCTGGGCTTAAGAGTAATTCATCTACCCATATTTGTTGGGTTTTGTGAAAAATCTCTCTGAGAAAATGGATCTCTCGAAGATGCCTAGACTGACGACGAAGTCGTTGAAGGCTAAGACTTCCCATGAAGGCTCAACGACACCAGTGGCACCAGAGCGACACCCCCAGGACACCAATCGACGGCACCATCAGATGAGACGCCAGAGTTCCCAGTGGGGAGTCGGTATAATGTAAGTCTCAGATTTAATCAATGCCGTTCACCTCATATTTATATTGGATTTTGATTATTTTTCACCATAGTCATCATGTCGATAGTTAGAGGCAAACTGATTAACAAATAATTTTTACTAGATTCTAGAATCATGCTCTGGGTAATTGCTGCAGTGGCGTCAGTGCAAGCAGACCTTGACAAAAATTCAGATATATACAACAATACCAGTACAAGTTACTAACAATTAAACGTATTATTCTTAGTATTTGCATTTTGTCCTTTTGTTTGCTTTTTTTTAAGTAGACCTGATTGATGTTTTTTTTTTTACTTCTTCTGTTCCTTCCACTCTTGTGTATAATTATTACAGATTAAAAAAAATGAATTGAAATTTGTGCAAATTTTTATTTTTTATATCACTGTTTTATGTATACAAAGAAAATAAATTGAAACTTGATACAAAGGTCGCTGCTTATTCATGTACGAAAACAGAGCCTTAATTATTAAAGATTTTCGACATTTTATTTCGAATCCTTGAGACATCATTCACATTAACGAATGATATCGTTGAAATGATATTAAAAACTGAATTGTAGATATTTCAAAAATGAGTTTGAAGTAACAGGAATTTATGTAAAGAGTCCATAAATTTACGGCAGAACTAGTTTACGGTAGAACTAACTGAACGACGAACAGTGGCGGCGCTACGGGGGCATGAGGGGGCATTTGCCCCCCCCCCAGATTTTTTCCTTGTCCCCCCCAGTTGCCCTCCCCCCAGTTGCTCTCACCCTTCCTAATCAGATCTTGTACTCATCAAAAATTAATTTAATGACAAAACTATGTATTGGCATGCATTGGACTGAATAAGAACAGCTTCCGGGGAACCATGATTGATAAATGACTAATTTATGTTACACAGGCTGCCAGTTTTATATCATGTCCATAGCCACTTCAACAGTAGGCCAGCCTGGTCAGACCAATTTTCTCTGGAATGTTTACCGTCCAGCATAAGGGAGGGGTGGTAGGTGGTTGTTTTCCTAAATATAGGAATGTCGTTGTTTTCCTAAATATAGGAATGGAATGGAAGTGTATGTAGCCTATGTGTGTGTGTGTGGGTGGGTGTGTGTATGTACTCGGTGGCACCGCGTAAATGTGAAATAGTACCCCCAAAGAAAAAAGTTGGGAACCTTGGAGTACGGTCAACCGAAAAAATGAATAATATAAAATAAATAATATACCTCTCTTGGGACTATATTTTCCACCCAGAGATATGCTTAAACCTCAGAGCTTCCGGGGGCTTCGCCCCCTGAACCCCACCAGGGGTCCCTGGACCCCACTCACAAGGCCTCGCGCTTCGCGCTCGGTTTCGCACTGCGCGCGAAAATCTTTGCCCCCCCCGACATTTTCCTCTGTCCTCAGTTTGCCCCCCAAGTCTGACATTCTGGAGCCGCCACTGACGACGAAGGATTCCGACATGTTAAAAAGTCGATTTAAAATTTAAAACATGTCATAAATTCGATAAACCGACATCGGTAAAGTTAATTACAAGGACATGTGCATGTTGTAAAAAAATATAGATGTGATAAATGATTAATTTGATTCCAAAGTGAACATTATTTTATATTTTGACGAAAATTGTCATTTTGAAAGAAACCAAATTCTTGACACTCAAATAATATTTGATGATATCTCGAAATTTATGCATGATATCATGATTCAATAAACGATGTTAAGAATAGGAACTCTGCAGAATGTTTTTAGATGTCGATAATTGCTTTTCACATCTTTTCATATGTAAGTTTTAACACCACTGGAACAAAGAAGAATATACATATATATATACATAGTAAAATAAGTAATCATTGTGTGTATCACTGCAGACATCGCTAGTAATATGACGTCATCTCTCTCTCTCCTTTCTCTTTTTCTTTTTGGGGAGGGGGGGGTATTATTTCAATAGAAGGGTGACATTGAAAAATGCACGGAATTTCTCTAAGCGCCTGAGGGGATATATAGGTATCAATAGTTTCGGTTCCTGCACGAACGTTCGAAGATGCAATTAACGGCACTAGAGAGATCCACCGCTTCCTCTGAATGTGTTTAACATGGGATGGAAATATTTATTTTCGTTGTATACGATACAAATGCCTTTCAATCTGAAAGTATCTGGTCCACTCGTATATTTAGTTCCATCCAATAGTAAAGGAGATAGATACAGAGTGAAGTGGAGGCGTTGGTTCCATCCCCACTCCCTACCCACTCCCTATTTTTCTATCCTCTCTCCCACCCGTGCCTATGCCCTGCCGCACTATGATTTACAGGTGCTTTATTTCAATAACCACGCCGTTACTCCTTAGTTGGCATTCCCCCCCCCCCCCGGGGGGTACTCCACTTGCTGTAGTCTATATATCTGTAAACTAAAATACGGAGCAGTGAATGTTGTTTAAAATTTGTTCTCATGTGGTTTCAAAATAAACTTCTAAAATTAGAAAGAAAATGAAAGGGACGTTCAGTGGAAAAAAATTCTCATTTTTCTTTCAATGGAAGGAGTTACATGCGAGATTTTCTTTTTCTAGTATTATCAATGCCGCACTTAGAGCTTTGTAATGGCATAGTTGAACGAGGTTTAACATGGTGCTGACTTACAAATACGATTGAAAGGTCTTTGGACCACACCCAAGTCAGATTTATGGGGGGGGGGGGGGGCAAACAGACATATAGGGGTTGGCCTACGTACCTACACCTGTGACGTAGTGTTAACAATATTTTCATCGCAATTTTTTCATGGGGGGGCGACAATATTTTAGGGGCGATCCCCTGCCCCTCCCTTGAATTGACTTCCGCTTTGAATTAATAACATATGGAAGAGAACGCAATAGACTGCTTTCATTCTTCTCTTTAAAACTCTTTCGGCAATGTTCCATATCCGCGTTTGATCTCGTGTGATCCCTTTTAATTACAGTGATAATCTTTTGTCTAAATAATTTTAACTTCAGCTATGCTAAGAGTTTGTTAACTGGTAACTTATCGGCTCAGTGCAGTTTCAATTAAGACCACCGATGGTGTTGGTCCGTTCATGTCGTTGTTCTTGTACATATCATTTGTACACAATTTAGTATATACTAGGCCTTGTTAAGTATAGGCCTAGCCTTCTGAATAAAAATGGATCCAGAAGTGACAGCCAAGAAAAGGTCTTGGTCGCTTTCAAAACGTCGGGACTCAGAGAGAGATGAGATCAACAAAAACGTCGGTTCTGACGTCATGGTTTCGCAAGACGCCGTCAATACGACTTCGCTAAAGGCTGCGAAGAGAGGTTGGAACATGTTACGGTTGTGAGTATATACGAAAGCGTATCAAGATTTGATGTGCAGAGAAGCTTCCCGGGGTCGGGGAATAAAAGGATAAAATAAGTCACGTGACTGCTCTTTTGTCACATTTTCAGGTATCGTTTTCGTTCTCTGTCATTTGTGTGTTAAAAAGGACAACACAAAGTACTATTGTTGGACTGATTTGCTGCACTAATAGCAGACGATATTCCTCTTTTCTCGATATCGACAGATACAGCTATAACCGATACCGATATTTTCAAAACGATCCCAGCTGTACGCAAAATGTTGACAAAGTAAGGCGGCACTTTTACTCACATATAGTAACACTTTGTTAATCCCTTGACTTCCTTGTTATCGTATATACTAGTTAATAGTACTTAAAATGATCGTATGCTTGACTGACTGAAATTGTCTTGATTGGGTAGTATGCCACTAGAACTCCCTGGTAGTATCAGCTTTATTTCAAGTCGGCATACCGATATAGGGCACATTAGATGAATATCGAATATTCCGATGTTGAATACCGATTATCGGTTCACCACCAAGCAATGACTAACTCAATTCACTAGGACTGGCGGGGAAAAAAATCAAGAAATGTATGAGAAAATTTGGGAAATGAAATGTTGATAACTTTAGCTTGAGTGACAATTTCATGTAAGCGAGGTGCTAATCTAAATGTCAACACGTACCTTATAGTTTAAAATCCACATGGTCTTGACATAAACATTTAATAAGAACCATGACAGGTGTTCGTTAACTGCACAGTCAGTGATAGATGTATGCAAAGTTGGGATACAGGTATAGCCTATGTCCAATTTGAAGGTCAGGGATCCGTACATTAATGGAAGTTTAATCAGCGCTGGACCTGTCCATTACCTGAAGGATAGTGTCCTCGTGCGAAGGGGGATACCATTAACCCCAATTTGTACATTAGTCCTTCAGCAGTAATTGCACAGGTCCAGCGTTGATTGACCGCAATTGTTCATTCATATGCAGCGAAATTTTGATGAAAAATACATGGAAAAGAAAGAAAATTTGGGATTGAAAACGGTCCCCGAGAAAGGCTAAGCACGATTCACAACATGTCAACAATGTTCGTGCGCGGTAGACAAAGTACCACTTTTATTATTGTGTAAGATAGCAGACGACACAACACTGTCCATCTATTATTCTGTTGTTTTCAGCCGCGGGTCATTTTACTCTAAAATTGACCGCGTGCGTCACCTGTAGTATGATACAAAGTCACCTGACCGTAACGTTCCAATAGGAGTTGAGGAGTTTAACTGGGTATGGATGAATAAACGATAAAGGTCGCATATGGACTTCGAAAATGATAGCCTCTTAGTAACTTTTTTTTTTCAATTTTTCCTACCAGTTTTTTACTTCTTACCAAACATAAAACTACTTATACTTGTTATCATTGACATTGACATTAATTTAAAACTGCTAGCTACTTATTATTGATTAATACGTTAATACGTGCCAGCGATTGCAACTTATTTTTATTGGTACAATTTAGGAAAGTGTCAGAATATCAAATGGTGCACCAGATGGTATCCACGGAAAGGTTCCAGGCAGGACATAACATTTACTGTCACCCCCCCCCCCCCCCCCTCTAAAACACTCGCCACCAGTGCCGGATAAAGTTTCAAGCCTATATCTCCTTAATTTCCACAATTGATGTATAATTAGTGCAGAAGTGCAGGGAGTAGGTTGTATAGAAACATATTTATTACACGTTTTCTACGCTAGAAAAAGAGATTATCCCTATAAAATTACTACCCTTTCATGTCTTATATCTCCCCCTGCTTCACATCACAAATCTCTGGATGTATATACCGAGCACACGATGCTTTCTGGGGGAAAAATTCCCTGCAGTCTAGTGGTCTTTACCTGGAACTCTTGTGTAGGCATTATTGTTCAAAGACATGACCCGCGAAATGCATATGGTCACGTGATTCGTGGTTTTATTATACATCAATCGAAACGTTATATTTTCTAACAATTTATTGCTCTCGTTCTTTTGACGCTGTTAAATAGTGATATATACCATCCGCTTTATGATTCATGTGACAATATTCGCAGTACGTTTGATCAGAGAGATAACAGTAAATCAAATCTTTGAGATTGGCATGTCAAATTTGCGACCAGAAGATAGGTTGCCGCAGAAGACCGTTGTACAACAGTTTTTTGCAGTTTCTAATTCAACAATGAATACAAACAATGAATTATTCCCATTACCATGGTATTGGTATTGGTTATGAGTCAGGTCAGAATGCGCTGGTGTTGGTATTATACATCTTCCAGCTCACGCCTTAAGGGGGCGTTCGTGATTGCCCCGTCTTGTGTCTTGTGACGAAACTTAATGCCTGGTCTTTACTGCGCATAATCCCCGGGTAATACAAAAGCAATTACTATCACATTGATTGTGCCGGGCCTTGTATCTGATTTTCGGACCTTTTCGCGCATTTTCCTTTTTGGGGTGTGTGTGTGGGTAGGGGTTGGCAGTGGCGGCGCTACGGGGAGCATGAGGGGGACATTTGCCCCTCCAGATTGTTTCCTTCCCCCAGTTCCCCCCCCCCCCCCAGTTGCTCTCACCCTTCCCAATCAGATCATGTACTCATCCAAAATTAATTTAATCACAAAACTATATATTGGCCTTGGACTGGATAAGAACAGCTTAAGGGGAACCATGATTGATAAATGACTAATTTATGTTACACAGGCTGCCAGTTTTCATATCATGCGCGTAGGCGCTTCAGCAGTAGGCCAGCCTGGTCAGACCAATTTTCTCTGGAATGTTTACCGTCCAGCATAAGGGAAGGGCGGGTAGGTGGTTGTTTTCCTAAATATAGGAATGGAATGGAAGTGTATGTAGCCTATGTGTGTGTGTTGTGTGTGTGTACTCGGTGGCACCGCGTAAATGTGAAATAGTACTCCCAAAGAAAAAAGTTGGGAACCTTGGAGTACGGTCAACCGAAAAAATAAATAATATAAAAATAAATAGTATACCTCTCTTGGGACTTAATTTTCCACCCAGCGATATGTTAAGACCTCAGAGCTTCCGGGGGCTTCGCCCCCTGGATCACAACCGGGGCTTTGCCCCTGGACCCCACCAGGGGCCCTAAGGCGGACCCCTGAACCCCACCCGCAAGACCTCGCACTGAGCGCGAAAATCGTCGCCCCCTAACATTTTCCTCTGCCCTCAGTCCCCCCCCCCGTGGGACATTCTGGCGCAGCCACTGGGGGTAGGGGTGATTAAGTTAACAGGTCTCCTTATGGTTGTGGTTCTTACAACGTGATACGTAATTCAATATGAAGTATGTCTGTTGTGTTTCACCAGGAAACTACAATTTTGCCTAAATGGTTCACCTAACAGTAACAGGTTGTGTAGGAGAAATTGTTACAGTTTCTTCGCATTGTTTTACACTGTTATAACTGTTTCTGTGATCATGTGTACTCCTGTATGTATCTGCATCTAAGTGTATGTTTTAGTGCCGCATTTATTTATTCTTGAGACTTGCACCGCAAAGATTTCGTTGGTTTGGTTGGTCGTCAAGGAAACTATATAAGCTGGGGGGACCGTCGGACTTTTATATCATCTCGATGTGTAGGTTTGCGTTTAACAACCCGCAAAGGTCAAAGGCCGTTGAATTTTAACCCAAGTTAACGACATATCTTCGAAATCAGATTAGTTGTTTGTTTGTGGTAAACACCTCTGCCCGTGTTTTCCGTCTCTCGAATCCCAGTTCACATTCTACACCAATGGGTACGGTTTAATGATGAAAACAGCGTTGGTATCCTTGGCCGGTCAGTCACATTATGATGAGCTACTCACAGCCGGAATTTGTCGGCTTCAAGCTGAGTTTAAAATTGTCTGTTGGTTCTGTCTTTCGTCCTCCAATCGAGGCAGCTTAGAAACCAAAAGACTTGAAGAAAGTGACGAACATCAAACTTTCTTGTCATGATCTATAGACTTGTTCAAAATGTATATATTTTTTTTTTCTTCGACTCGAGTCAGGTTGGATTGGATCGAATAAACGCATCATTTAAACCAGGAGAGTAAAATCGATTTTGACAGTATACATTTTTAAACGAAACGACGAAAACTTTGTAAAGGAAAATACGCCGCATATTACAATCCGTGAAGTTGATCGGTTGTCAAGGGACACAGATACCGAAATTATGGAAGCTGTCATGATATTTACTGACTGGTCTAAATTACGATAGCTTAACAGAGGCAAAGTGTCAAGGCCTTTGGGGATGAGATATTAGAGTGGGTAGATAGGAAAGACATTTCTCCATTTTATCCAGTGCCATACCCACTGATTGATACGTGTAACTCCTATACGTACAAACTGTAGGTAGTTATGGGTGACGCTGCCAACAGTATAACTTGGCATATCGATGTGCTCTTTGCATGAATGTAACACGAAAAGAGGCCAGCAAAACTTAATTTACCCTATGGTGTGACGGAACGGTCCTTTGAACTATGGTTGGCTCTGCAGACCGTGATCACATTAGGACCCCATCGAGTGGTGCCAGACGATGGAGCAGACTAGCTGCTGTTACAAGGTAGGAGAAATTGTCCTAGAAGGTCACTGTTTAATTGACATGTTTTGTAGAGCAGAGAAACGTATGCAAACGTAAGCGTGATAAAAACAAATGCTGAACTAGATATTTGGGGGGGGGGAACTGGGGGTTGGGAAGGGGATCACAGGTATGCATTTATAGCTACAGTACACTGATTATGAAGATCTCGAAATATACAAGGCTGTAGTTATAGGAGAGAACATGGGGACACCCGTCCTTTTATATTTCTACCAGGACAGCGATCGATAACTTTGGTCCCCCCCCCCCTCCTTGCAACGAAGCAATAACTCTGGCTACACCGGACCCGGCATGGGAAGATTAATATTGTTTGTATGATGCAAAGTAACAGCAGTTCAAATCGCCACAGCTTCAAAACTCCCAATGAAAGTTGTGCACTGATGATCCGAATTAACGGGGAAACTCTAGTGTGACTCAGGCCGGGATGTTGTATCACGTACAACAGCCTGACAGCTGAAGCCTTTTTTGCATTAATTTTGATTTAACAGGAAAACCGAGAACTAGTCTTTTGATTGAAAATGTGTTTGGCCGGAAGAATACAGTACATGTTTGACTGATATCTGGCTGAATGATATAGCCCGGTTAGGAGGGGGGGGGGGGTGGTCATTGGATCAAGCAACTTTCATATACGATTTATCATGATACGATGTTAGCAAGAAAGTTCATGCATATGTAGAATGTAATATTCAGTGAAATGTCAGTCAGTCCGGCCAGGTTGGACCGTATATGTCCGTTTACCAAATGTCCGGTAGGCCCGGTTACCTTGACCGACGACTTGGGACCCTTCTCAACTGTGACTGCTATTATAGCAAAACTTGGTATGGTCCGACGACGGACCTCTGACCGCCAGTCCGTCTGTCCCCCGGAGAAGTTTGCGGTGGTTCAACGGTGGCCGTAGATGGCGACGATGCTCTTAGTCTTTGGTTATAAAAAAAGCTGTGAGGCATTCCATTCTCTTCTACCCCAAACGCACCCTTCACTCGATCGTTAGCTGTTTTGGTTGCACTCGCCGTTGCCTTCTGGAGAAATAATAATTTTTGTTTACTTTTCTGCAAAATGTCCGTCGCATTCACGTATTTATCTCGACAACATGGCACAGTAGTCGCACAATGATAACTTTTTTACATTGGTGATATGCAATGTTAGCCTGCATGAAACCGACTCCACAAAATACTCCATAGTGCAAGATGATTTTGAAGGACAACTTTCTATAATCCGGTATAGCCCCATCCCCTCAAGACTAACCCGACCATATCCAGTAACATGATCCTCCCCCCCCCCACATATTCGTAAGTATCTTAAAGTGCAAATCCTACCGTATTAAACTGAAGATCTAATTAAATGAACGGCCAACTCACCACCCACCCCCCCCCCCCATAGCGCCATTACAATTAATTAAAGAATAGAGTTTCATGTTCAAAGGCAATCCGACTTACAAGGTAGTTCATACTTAACTAGTCTAGCTATGATTACTTCAGTCAAACCTTTAAAATGTCTAAAACTTGCGTGATGAGCTTGTAACTGTAACTCAGATGAAACTTAAGATGTATGTGATAGTCAAAATGAAAAGGCCGCGCGCGGGTAATCATTTAATTGGTTTTACGTCAAAGTTCTTCAGCAGGTTGTTGGGATAAAAGAAAGGTCAATGAGGATCAATGATTTCTCTGAGGTTCATTCATTGCTGACCTCTTACGATGAGCATAAATTCACCAAAGAAACTTACTGCCTCTTCCCCAAGATTTTCTTTGAATGGAGCTATATATAATCCGACTTCATGGGGGATGCTTGAAACTCCGAAGGACTTAACCATTTAGAGTGAAATAAGTTCACGCATAAGGAATTCAAAATGGCTGCCTGCATATAGCATGATCGTAAGGACGAATTTGTGCGTTTAATATTACTAGACCCAGTCATTGTATTGGAGAGAAATGCACCACCGATGCGATTCCTGCACGCACTTGGTTATGTCGGTTCTTAAGTTGAACGCGAAATTCGTTGATCTTGGAAAAATGCCAGGCGCGACTGTAGAGGGCTCTAGGTACCCCGTGTAGGGATCGTTGGGTTTGGTATTACGGTACTGATGACGGCGGAATATGGCTACCCTGCAGTATCCAAACCTAACCATGCAGAGGACCATTCTGTGCTAGGTAGTCATTACAGCAACATCGCCTTTCTTTCCACGATCAAGGATCACAGCTACCCTGCAGTTCCATGCCTGAGACTGGTTTGCCGGTAACCCGATGTCCTTTCGTATAAAGGTATCGGTGACCATCGCGGAACAGCGTTCTCCAGTTTTACACTTGAAAGGAAAAATTTTTCTCTGAAAAAATCGGATCATCAATCATCTTGCTGAATTAAAGATTATCCATTTGGACAGGAGTGAAATGCAGACTGGCATTTCATCTCCCCTTGCCGATTTTGCTACAGTCAAACATGAATATTTCTATTTTGAGTTTCCGTATTCCATATAAGTTACGAAAGGGATTTAGGAACTCACTATCATCCGCAACCACGGACAGGTTACGTCTCAATTTTAAAGATAAAAAAAATCGTTGGCCTTCGTGCAAAAATTGTAGTCGCCCTTGGAGTTACGGAAATTTGGTTGTCCAAAACATATTTTGTACCCATCTATAGACAATAAACGATCAACAGCTGTTTTTGTTCTAGATTTATTTCAGCTAAACCTTCTTCGCACATCCTCCGCCATGAACTCTTGTTTTTGCTGCAGCAGTAATATTTTCAGATAGTTTCGAGTTTTTGTTGAAAATGAACGGAGAGTGTTCTTTCATTCAGTCGCGCCAGTATTAGGTTTCCATGGTAACCGTACGCGGACGACTTGCATTCTTTGAAAGGAAAAGTAATTGTTCCGCTATCACATTGCATATCGTCGGCTACTTAACACGTTACCATCGATACGTAATACGATTGGGAAAAAAGCTTTACAAAATTACTTCGAAACTATAGTCGGGTAATTAACGGAAATGGTATACAAGAATTTCGTGTAACTTTTACTAAAGTTCCATTGTCACTCAATGGTGGCTGCCCATGCGCACTTTTCTGTCTAGCATCCTTTAGCTTTTTAAATTTCACCTTGCTTTTATGGTGTGCTATCCTCCATCTCCCTTCTCCTGGTATGTGTGTTATAAGCAATCTGACAAACTTGTCACCTTTTAGTCCTGTTTAGACTGTTATATAATGTCATCGACTCCATTGTAGACGGGGAGTAAACTTTGATGGAATAATTCATCGTGATTGGCTGATTCAGGGAAGGACCACCATTTACGAAGCGAAAGAGAGAGTGTCTGAAAATGAGCCTGACCGGCGGGAGGGTATTGAGTAAATATTAAAATGACAAAATCTGAATCCATTATTAATCAATTTCGTAATACGCTATTGTAAATGGAAGTTATACTTATATCGGTCGGAATGAGGATTTTTTAACTGACGTGAGTCAATCATATTGTCTCCGAGGAGCACGTCACCAAATCTTTCTATTGTGTAAATATACCGGACAAAAACTCTCTTATTTCGGTTTGTTGATATGACCAATTTGGAGAATGTTAAATCCTAATTCAAACATGGGCCTTCCCTGGTTAGGGAACCGTCTCTATCAACGGAAAGTGTACCGTTGTAGTACCACTCGAGAGCAATCTGTACAAACTTACACCATTGTCAAGGGGTATGCTGAGTGTAACTGACACTTATCCCGCTTCTACGTACCTCGCTGGTTACTATAACGACTTAACAGAGGTCCATATTATTGCAAATAATTTGTAGGATTGGCTTACAAGCACTGTTTCTCTCTGTTTCTCTCATTTTAGTAAGGAATATATTTTTATTTTCGTGTGGGATATTGATCACGAATTAATTAGATCATAAAGTATGAAAAATAACTACATGGAATGT
This sequence comes from Stichopus chloronotus, assembly GCA_021234535.1. NCBI lineage: Eukaryota > Metazoa > Echinodermata > Holothuroidea > Aspidochirotida > Stichopodidae > Stichopus > Stichopus chloronotus. The sequence goes on along the minus strand of CM037845.1, from coordinate 16,219,264 downwards.
GGGATTTGTGTGGATTTCAGTGTTGATTACGACAATTACGGAGAAGCGTACGTCTTGTCCTGAATCCTCAAAAATAAAATATTATTGAATTCAAATGATTGAGTTCATACTCCCTGGGGAACCACTTAACTGGAATTCTATTACTACAGACTGATAGACGCAATGTAATAGGTATTTTATTTCCATTGGACTTCGTGACGTGGTTCTACAGATTCACATCTCGGCGGAAAACCAATATTCTACAATAATATGGCCAGATACAAGAAGGAGTTGACTTTACCCACTTATCCGATATCTCTGGATGAAATTTACGACAGAGCAGAGAAAATTTCTCAGAGGATCTTACGTCGACCGATATTCTCGGTCGAAGAGGAAGATGATCAGATCCTGCCTCTCGGAGGTGATCATCACTTCTCCAGGACGACCGGTCTGGCACCCAGGTCTCGTTTCACGGAGAAGAGGATGTCGGTGGCTGTATCTCACCGACACGTTACGAGAAGCTCCCACCGAGAGAGGAGAAGATCAGTCGCACCCGATTTTCAGTCCAAACGGATGTCCATATCGCCATCTTTGAGAGAGTTTGACGAAGACCTCTCGGGGATAAATGGAGGGGTCGGTTTGAACTCTGACTTACCGAGCGATCTGTTGAAGAGACTGCCCAATGGAAGGTAAGGAGAGAAATGGAGTGAAAGATACGCAAATCGTAAAAAAACCTCTCCTCCCATTGTCTCATACCTCCCGTTAAAGCGCGCAAAGGGAGAAACGTGCGATAAAATATCTCATAGTCAATTTGCGTCATGATAGCAAGTATTATCTCGTTCGGGTTGCCACTGGTGGATAGGCTTCCCCTGGCATGATGCATCCGTCCCATACCACAGAGCTCGAGTCTCCGGAATAGCATATCCGATTTTAGCAACTTAACCGTTTTGACGTAACATCCATTATACAGGCATTTTTACTGTCGTTTTCTGTCTTCGACATGACCAAGAAAATAAGCCTAAGTTATGTGCCATATCACCAAAGACTCATCGTTCCCGTAATTGCTTCAGTCTAGTGATCACCAGTCAAGCTCATATCAGTCCATTCAAGTTACGCAGGCTATGTATAGGGCCTGCCTGCAGTTATACGCCCTGTGTGGCAAATGACAAAAACAACCCTTTCGCTGATCAAAATCAAATTTCTTAATGGCAATGTCACCGATTTAGACTTCACTTTCGGTAACAGTTGACCAATGGTCAACAAACTGGAGATGATTTTATTGATAATAATGGAGAACATAACAGAAAGTTAAGACAGGTATTGACAAATACTGTAAGATCAGGTCTACTTGTTTGTGTAGATTTTCTCCAAATGAATCAAATACAGGTGGGGGGGGGGGGGGGGAGGGGCCTCAGGTTCCTGGAAGTGGATGGCGGAGAAGAGAGAAATAAAATGAATTTCAGATCATGGGTGGCCCTAAAGTGGGCGTGTATGTAGTTGGGGGGAGTGAGTGACCAAATGGGCTTTCACTGCGCGAAAAGCTCGAAAGTATATTTCAGTCTGGGAATTTTTTTTGTTTGGCTGGATATTGCTGAGGGCATGAAGCTCAAAAAAAAAAAAAATAGGTCTCAGTTGCGTTGGACACCTCACTCCACAACCCACAACAAGCTGCAACTTACACGTAGTTTCCGATCCTAATGAAATATAATACCTCTTTGAAAAATGAAGGGTGGGGGACTAGTCTTCCATTTCTCCCCGTGGCGCCATTGATGCTCAAACACATGAATTCTGTAAAGATTATGAGTGGAAACTGAAAAAAAAAACAAAGCCTTTTCACAATTGATAGAAAAGGAATTTTAATGTTCAATTTTACAACAGTTTGTCCTTTCTTTTTGAGACAATTCATATGTGTGGAAACTGTCACTACAGTAACGGAACATTTTAAGTTTTAATGAAATCATTCTCATAATCGGGAGTTATCCCAACTGAGAAAAATGGACAGTCAAATCCACGGTAGGTTTTCACCTTGAATGTTTCCTCAATTTAGAAAGTAACTTAATCAATCCGTGTTTTTCATGTTAGGAAATGTGTGTGAGGGATTTGATCATAATTTCAGTTGTCACAGTTACACAGATTCTCTTTCAATATGGAAATTGGTGGCTTAACCTTCAATCAAAATAACTCTTGTTACAAATTCGTTGAGATTTTGGTATGATATATTTAATTAAATCATTGAAAGATATAACGTTAATTGGTATAGTGAATAGTGTAAATTCTTCTCGTATTAAGGGCACGTAAGGGTATGTATAGGCCTGAGCATACTTTCTTGATATTTGTTTGCTGTAACATGATTTCCCTTTCCCGTCTTTCATGTATGTGTGTGCACTGTAGAAAGAACATGATGACAATGGTACAGATAAAAGGTGATTGAAACCCTGGACAAACAGTAGCGTGTACAAAATAGATCATCAGAAAAAGCAAAACACACAAACCAAAAAGAAAAAAGAAAGAAAAAACTACAAACCAACAAACAAACAATTAAAATAGAAACAACTCACCCACCTATAACCCTAAAAAACCGTGCACCAAGAAATACAACTAATAAAACCACAGAACATAGGATCCAATATCAGTTCAAATAGTTCATCCACCTTTATTTCATTTTTTTTCATGTAAATAGCAATGGACATTGAAAACAACATTAAATTGAAAAGAAAAAGACTCGAAAGTGCTTATAAACATCCCCACCAATTTTAAAGGAAATAAGAGAACAACATAAGAAACAATTTTACATAAAACAACATTAAACAAATTAGCACAATAACAACAACAAAAAGGACAGAAGAGAAAATGGGAAAGAAGACAGTGCTTTCCATACAGTTTGTTGGGAGATACAGTAGTGTTTGAGGTCAGTGACTTTAAAGGTGGGCAACTGGAATCGCACGAAAATGATTCCAGAATTTAACACCAACGAAACGAATATTGAATAATGAGGATTTGAGATGACAGTACGTTGCAATCTATTTTAAACTTTCAACAGTCTAAATTTATAAAAGTTCAGTTTCATGAAATGTAGCGAATTCATTTAAATTTCACTGAAATCTCCTGGTCCCTGTTCTCTGCAATGACAGTGCGTTTCTACAAACGTCTGGACCAACAAGGTTACCAGTGAACTTCTGCTTGGCAACCGACGCATAAAAACAGAGTGCTACCGAATGTATTTCTATGAACTTTGACTATTTCTTGTCGCACTCACTGATATGACTTCAAAACAGGCAAAGGAAAAGAAGTCATCGAACAGAGTAAATTCTGCAACAAATAAAGAGTAAGTTTGTCTACGGAGAGATGTAAACAAAATAGCGGAAAGAAAGAACAGTTGAGCGAACGATAATCCTAATGTTATGTTTTGTGTGTAAACAAATGTGTTAGGATAAGTATACTTATTGTGCGGGGGGACAAAATACTCTCGTCTCGATCAGTGTCACCGTAGACGTTATACGTTCTTAGTGGGCCTAGACCAAACTGCAACTTAATAAATAGGAGTAACTGTAGAATGCAGGTCCACTGAAGGGTTTAATCTAAGCTTCTTGATGCGCCACTGTGAAATTTCCGACTCAATGTGCTGTAGACCCTACTGTAGCCTGATTGCAGTCCATTGCAATCACACCCTGGGTGGATTAGTTTGAGAGCATGACAACACATCATTGTCTAGGGCCTAGTCTAGGTTATGGTATTGAAAATGGATCAGCTTGTGCGTTGACATTTTAGCAACTGATCCCTTTTCAATCCCATAAATAGGACTTTACATATGTGTGTGTTACATGTGTGTGTTTCAATAGGCCTATAAGTCATAATAAGTGTGCTTCCAAGTCTGCTGCAAGTATTTCTCAAGTGGATGCTCAGATATGGGTTCAAACTGAAACATTTTAGTCATATTTGAAGTCCATTCCAAGCATCCCTGGGTGGATGCTCTGTTACGGAGTAGTCACAAAGTTAACAGAGACAAGTGAGGGCAGGCACCTCAAGTGTGTCCGGCTAGGCCTAGGCCCTAGATGCCATTTATGAATGACAAAAAATGAGTCCCATTGATATGGCATCTGTGAATCCAGAGGCGAGATAAAGTTTCAACCAATATAGAATGCAACTGTACACAGCAGGAAGGTTCTGCAAGCTGCAAAGAAAGCGATCATTTTACTTTGGCCTGAAGTCACTTGTAATCATTTAATGTTAGGCCTAGTCTGGACCTACTGTAAGTTAATGGCTGTAAGCAATAGGGTGGCAGTTGGTTTAGCTCTACAGAATTGACACCGAACGCTGTCTAGCAGTCGGTTGTACATGAAGAAAGATACAATAATGCTCTCCACTTGGCATGAGTTACCGTACCACAGCCTGGTCTATGTGACTGTATTGTATTGCTTCTGCTGCCCCAGTGACCAGCCTAATTTCAGTGCAAGCAACATAATGTGAAGAACAGAGGTGGTGCTTGGGAGTTGTTTTTTCTTTTCAGCTTTACATAACATACTGACTAACTTCAAAAGATCGTGTGAGACATGTAGAGATGCAAAAAAATGTGTGAAATTTGATATTGTATGGCAGGATCATTTTCTGAAACCAATTTATTTCAACAAATCATCTGAATGCTGCACACCTAAAGACATAGAATTTGAATTTAAAAGTTGAGGATCAGGAAGCCCAATATGGGCTCATCAAGGGCCTTATACCATGTTGATCATGGATGAACACCGGTGGGATTTACCTACTCTTATCAATAAGTGTCCAGAGGATATGATATTGAGGCAGGGGTGAAACCAGACAATGTAAACCAATGCATACCCAAGCCTGCTCCTGGGACCGTCATTTAATGTCCCCATCGACAGACGAGAGAGTGTCCCCCAGTCTCTAGTCACCTTCCAAAAAGTTTGGAGGGGTGGAGAACCTTCCCAGCTCAGCAGCCCATCAACTGTATCAAGCAACCTGAAGTGGACAAGACCTAAATCGGACAAGAACCCAAGTAACCCCCTCATCACCATTGTAAAAAGCTTTACTGAACAAGCCAGATTTGAATGCCTCGAAATTTGGCCATAATTTGACAAAGATTTGCCAAAGATGGCCACTTTTAGTGGCTATATCACTTATGAGGCAGAGTGTGGTCACTGCATGGTGTCACGTAACATTCACTGCATTTCATTAAACCAGGAATATCACAGATTTGGAAGGTACCACAGTGGTCAGTGTAGCATACCGCTCAACTCCAGAGATGCAAGGTGCAGGTCCACCTCTGACCGATCTGTTTGTTTCAAGGGAAACAAAGCACTGCTTACAAACAAACAAACAAAAACGGATCACCTCAATATGGAGTCAGTGATCTACTGTTTCGAACAACTGGATAGTCATCACTCATTTTCATTAAATACTGCATTTCCTGATTCCAATCAAGGATTTACAACTTGAGTTGTTTGGTTTAGATACACCAGGGAGTTGTATGTTGTAGATACACCAGAGATACCTCTATGGTTGCATATCCATTATACAGGGGTGGTCTCCTTTTTATACTAAGAACCGTTAAAGTTTTCAAATTTTTTGTTTTAGATTTCAATGTACCTCACTGAGTACAAGATCCCTCTTGTTTTTGGAGGTTTTTGGAGGTCAAAGGTCATTAAGTCAACTTTTCAAGCAGTGTAAACCTTGTAAACACAATATCTCAAGAAGGGAACTTGTGCATATGTCAAATTTAGTTAGTGGGTGTACCTTATTAAATACATTATACTTATTGTTTTTGGTGGAGGTCAAAGGTCATTTGGGGTCAGCAGTGGTCAAATAGTGAAAATCTTGTAAGCAGATATCTCAAGAAGGGGCGCTTGTACAGATTTTATATTTGGCATGTAGATATACATTATTGACTGCAAATAGCCTTCTGTCTTTCATGGATGTCAAAGGTCATTTGAGGTCAACAAAGGTAAAAGAGAGAAATCCTTGTGAACGCAATATCTCAAGAAGGGAAGCTTGCACAGATTGATATTTGGTATTTAGGGAAGCTCTTGGATATCTTTTTGTAGTATGCAGTTGTGCACCTACACTATCAATCATCAAACAAAGTCAGCAGATGTCAATATGATAAATTACAGTAATATTACAAAAATGACCCCTGATACACATGCCTTAAATGCAGTATGTCACATTCATGAAAAAAAATCCCGAGAATGAAATCATCCAAACTGCAATGCAGTTGTGCGTTCTGGTTACTGTTTTTATGCTCTTTCCGTTGCTTTTTTGAGTGGCTTCTGCCATTTCTGTTCATTGAATGACATAATTCGTCCACGAAAAAACTTGCGTGATCATTTCAGAGTAAGTGAAAACTCACGTAATGTTATTCTTATGGTTTTTCTTTCATGTGCTATCACTTTAATGATTGTGAACCTGTCAGTGACCTAAATCTGCAAAAGGTTCATTGCCTCAAACCAATATGCATAACATGAGTTACAAAAGGTGCATCATTTGAATGTTTTAAACCGGGTGAACAAATTATTCTTTCAACAAATGCAACTGAGTTTCTATTTATGTGATACTTTTTCTTGAAAGTTCACTGTCCTTCCTTTATTGAATAATCTATCATTCTGGGTCTGTAAATATTGGTTTAAAAAATGCAATTTTCCTCTTAAATAAAAGCCTTATTTCCATTTACAACAGATAACTTGTGCATGACTGACACATGCCAGGTGTACAGTACCACATTGTAAATGGATAGCACTTTAATAGTGAATGCATCAGTGCATCAAGTGACAGTAGGAGGTACAGGTACCCTATCATGCTGTGTACACATTTATTCACTGACAAACCTTACATTGCCTCATGTCTGTATTAAACACCCCTTGTTTTGCTTCTACCTGGCAATGTCAATCACCCCCTTCCCTTCACATGTATTGAAATGAATGTAAATATCAGTGGAGCAGAGGTATCAATTTTTTGCAAGAGGTCATGTGGCAACCTTAATTACAGATGTAGTGAGTGATATACTGTAGCTACTGTACTCACATACTTGACAAGTGAAGCTGAACAATAATAGGCAGTGTCCTTGCCTGTATGACAAAACAGCTCTGCCTTCAACATTTGCGATATGGTATATAATGCACTTTAGCCTGAGAATTTGTTTGTTTGATATATCTAACTACATCTTTGGGGAAAAGAGAAGTAAATGCAACTTTTTGATATTTTGAGATAACCTGATGATATTCAGGAAAAACTGTGTACCAATGTTTAGATGTTTGCGAGTTATATCATGAAATTTCCATTGGATAGATGCAGTTTCATGAGAATGTCTTCTGCAGAACAGCTTGGACTTCAATTATTGTTCCATGACATCATTCCAGTTCATCTATTTCCATGGTGATGTATCAAAAACTATTGTTGTAGACAGATCTGTTGAATTCACCTTGCTTTTTTAGCAAATATGTCTTTGAAGACCCATTACAGTACTAGTACTACCGCAGCATCAGACTTATCCTAGTTACCAACATGTGTACATTCATCTTAGAGTGGCCACAAACAGTTAAAAATACAGTCAGTTTATGGCTCAATGGAGAATAGTGTTGTCATCTTGCTGGAAATCTAAACACAGTCATTGTAATAAGTCAATGAAAATGCACCAGTGCCATGCACAGCTGTGTTGTGTGTATGTGAGGAAAAGTGTTGCAACCCACATCAGTCCTGAGAGCCAACGTGGTCATCCTGATTGTTTTCCAAGAGCATTGGAACGTATTTTCCTGTATTCACTGCAGTATTTTCTCTGGAAAGATTATCGAAAGGTTGATCATACTGTACAGTGCTGTAGTGTAACCAGACCAGGCACATCAATTGATACAGTGCCCTCTGTATCCAGATGTAGACTAAATGAACACGTGTATGCTTCACTCCAGACAGGCATTCCTTCCTTTTGCTATAGATCTCTCAAGACTACTACCTGGCAAACAAGCCAGGGGATTGAAGAAGTATTGCATTGATTGGATTATTTATACAGTTTAATCTCTCCTGTGTGGAGCTTAAAAAGATCTTAAATTGACCTGCTAGCAATATCAATAAGATATTGATTATTTTGCACCTCTTGTACAAGAAGTGTTTGCATGGCCATTGTTTACAGGACTCTTCAAAATTACCCCAGATGGGTTGAGTTCCTTCTAATGCCCTGTAAAGCAAAATTCTTCTCTTAAATGTACAGTTGGTCAGAGACATAAATATTAACAAGTTATCACCATGGTGGTTTTCTGTGTTTGGTCATGGTACAAACTAATCTTCACCCGATGCGCGTAATAGCACCATAGTCAATCTCGTCATGAAACTGAGCAAGAAAAATAGTGTCCGTCTAAGTGCAAATTCCCATACAGGGTAAGTTTCCTGTGTCACTGTGTGATGTATTTTGGTACATGTTTTACACCTTGTTTTGCCTTTTTCAGACATTTTCTGTTTTGCTCAACCTTGTTCCACTGTGTTAATGATCAGTCTTTTATTTTGTAACATTGGTCAAGATTGATAAAAAATTACCAAAGAATTAGCAATGGAGCATATGTTACAGTATCTGCTTTCATTGTCATGCTTAACTTTTTTGCAGCACATTGGTACACACTATGAACTCTTTATTATGTAGCCAGTACGGAACCGGAAGTTCAGTTTGGTTAAGTTTGTCCCCATACTGTAATAGAAGGATCTGCTTGGACTTTTAGTGTATAGTACAGTACATTGATACTGCAGGTTGGGATGGGGAACAGGAAAAACAGAAAGGACCTTATACTGTACGGTAGCAGATGGTAGTTTGATGCTCTATATGCTTTCATCAAGTATGTATTTTATTTCATGTAGTGATTGTGTCCTTTAATTTCCCTGGCGTCCTGTTCCAAAGGAATTTGCCCAGTTTGTTTTTAAAAGCTCTTTAAGGGTACAAGTCAATGAATCACAGAAACCCTTTTCCCTTCGCAGAATCACTCTGTTTGAAAGTTGAAAAGTATATCTGCCAGTTGTTTCTAACCGGTATGGGAGGGGGAGGAAGGAGGAGGGTGAGGGACTACCACCTGAGGGATAATCTTTGCTTCTTATTGAGGTAGTTAGCGATTACTGGTTCTGTCCAGTGATACTTTTTTTATTGTTCTATAAGAACCACTGATATACTCTGAGTTGGTTAATAGTTGTTTATGTGTTTTCATTCATTGGAGCAATGAAGCTGTGCTTAACCTGTCTCAGTATGTTTTTTCTTCATCAACCAAAGATGTATTGGATATTTTATAACCAACTCTTTGTCACTGCAAACAGTAGAAACCAGACAGTAGTGCACAGGGCCATCTTAAGAGATCACCGGGACCTGGGCCCGGCATTGGAGTGGGGCCCCTCAATCAAGTGTGTTCGAAAAAAGTTGCGTGAAAAAGTGACATCCTTGAATCTTGCACCCTGGGCCAGACAACACTCGATGGCCATCTTGGAAATGAATTGTGTACAGAGTCAATGGGAGACTACATTGCAGCACCATTTAGAGCATTTCGTGAATATTCACGGCCTATACACTTTTTACCATCCATTTCGGAGCCTTTTTGGAGGCGGTATGCTGAAATTGACACTCAGAATCTGTTATGAATCTTGTTCAAGAGTGTATAAAAGTATTTCCACACAAAAAATCTTTTACGCAAGGGGAGATATGATTTTTTGCGCAGAGGTCAATTTGCGGGGCCCCTGACATCGCAGGGCCCTGGGCCCAGTGGGCCCATGCATTAAGACGGCCCTGGTAGTGCAACTTAGCTTGTGTATAGGGAGTTAAAAGTTACTTCTTGATGTGAGCAATTGATTCAGATGCTTTGATCCCTCATCTGTACTGGATTCTGACATTTTAGTTTGTGATAGTAGAGAATTAAGGGCGATCTCGATCAGATTACTGTATGTCCATACATGTATGTAATAATCTGCAAAGTGCTGCGATCTGATCACTGCGTAGGAACTTAGACAGCCAAATGGTCTTTCCTGGAAGACAAAACCAGGCCTTGAGTTTTAGATTTTCCAGGTGTGCTACAAATCACACCCCTCAGAAAATTAAAGAGTGTGGTAGGTGTGCTATTTTATTAAACTGTAATAGATTAATGTGAGTTCCCACTCTTATCTAGGCGTGCAAAAAATTGCACTCCTTACAGTGATTTGAGGTGAGCAATGGTGTGCGATCACACTCGCATGCCTCAGAATTCAAGGCCGGCAAAACCCTGGAAGTATCTTTATGAAATATGATGCAGAAGTTTTTCACAAATGTCTCCCAAAGTTTCATCCAATGACGTTGTTCCCTGTCCAAGTTACACGTACACTTTTGCAATTCAGGAAAGTAGGAGATGTTGCTGCCAATTTTACCTCAGTTGAACGGAAGCACGCTTGAGTGTAGATGATGTCACGTATAGTTATTGAACCCCTGATAGCAGGAATTTAGACACATTTCTTTGTTTTCTTTACCTATTTCCATAAATGCCCATTTACCTGTGCATTTTTTTGTTGAATTACTCAGGTGTCTCATACAGTGATCAAATTATGAATACTTTGATTTGAATCTACATTATGCACAACATATATTAAACTTTTTTACCATAAAATATATAAAAACAAAAAGGTTTTCAGTTGCTGTACAAGTGGCAACATCCTGATTGATATGAATTTTCAAATTTCAGTATCTTGAAAAATAAACAAAGTATGTGGATGAATTTGGTGACGATATTCACCACATGTTTATAGTCTCCCAGTTGACAGTAATATTTCATCGTCAAAACTATTGACTGTCAGTCTCCTTTAAGCTAGTTGTTGCTGATAGATTTGTTTGATGCAAAAGTTTAATAGTCTCTGTTAAAGGGGCTCATTGTGTTGATATAGATAAGTTTATGAGGTTTTGAAGGAAATAAACACATGTATTACAATTGTTGTAATTAGCTTAATTAGTCAAGTTTCACATCCAATAGTTACAAAAAACTGCCAGAATTTCTGAATTTTTTACTCTGATGTGTATTGACCGTGTGAATATGAATTAGTACTAATGTGAAAGTGTCTGTGGTCATGAATTTTCAAGCACCAAATTGGATTGTTTAATACTCTCTCATTAATGTCCCCATGTGTGGCACATGGGGATCCTCTAAGTTTGACCATTTGTCATAAGTATGTGAAGGAAACTTGACAGGGTCAGGATTTCAGGGAATTTCACGGAAACAACTCAATGCGCCTCTTTAAGATGAGTGGGAGTGTGTATGCACACCTTGCTAAGTTGTAAACTGCATGCACTCAGCACTGTGACCATGGGATCAGTTTCAATGTGGGGGATTCACCATTTATTTGTGTGTGGCTGGTTTGGTTGGGTCAAAGGTCATTCAAGGTCAGTGTAGGTCAAAACCTGAAAATCCTACAGACAGTTAACTCATCAAGAAATGAATGGGTCAGTTTCATATATTTTGCAAATATTTCTTACTTTTTTGTACAAAAGAAGTTTCTCCATGTTTTGTTGTAAGCAGGGATGGTTTTGTGCTCACTGCAAGGCCAAACACCGAGCCCTTTACTCGTAAACTTGGGTTTAACAGGAGACTGACCGGTGATGGACCATATTTGGGTCCTTAACTCCTTGGCTGATATTCATTTTGGTTGGAGTTGCATGCCATTAAGGGTCAGCATAGGTCAGGAAGTGACAGTCATGAAGACTATAGATGATCAAATGCAGTAGATACTTCACATGATTAATTGGAATATTGCAAAGATGAATGATACAGTACTGTGTCTGCATTTCATGCCGAGTCCAAGTGATGTATGCAGAACATATTGCATTTAATCAAGTCCAGGGTCATTTGTGACAATCCAAGGTTAAACAAGCCGACAGGCTGTTCATTTTATGATATGTATACATGTACGGTATGGTCCTAACCTCAATTGGTGCATATGATAAGGCATTTCAGGCTCATATCAACTCTAATTCTCTTTCATGTAGAATAGATTTGGGCCTACAGTATAGGGCAAATAAACAAACAGTTTTAGCACTTTTTGTATTGACTTCTTCACTAGCCAACTCATTTCCTGAAGATCTTTTTGAGCCCTGTAATTATCTCATCACCCTATAAGGGCAAGATGAGATATTGTAGTCACTTGGCTAGTGGAGCTATATATTGTACTGTGCACCCATGGGAGAATGGTCGCCATGGAAACGCTTTGAGGGGATGAGTAGCGACACCTAGGGGGTACCCCATGGTAGAGTGACTATGGGTACAGGAGGGTCCTGTTGGTTGGTATAAATGAAAACATGTCCATGCTAATGTGTGTGTGTGTGCGTGCGTGTGTGTGTGCGTCCGGACCTGTCCAAGTTGTGGTTTTTCCAGAATAGTTTGAAAAGTATATGAGTGATTAAGTTGAAACTTGGTACGGTTGTGCATAATGCCAATACGTGCAAGATGTGTTAGTTGTATGGTAAATCGAGTCAAATTTGCTGATTTTTTGGGAAAAAAAAGCCTATTTTGTCCCAAAATTGCTATTTCCAGCATATCTTGAGAAGTATTTGAGCATTTAATGTAAAATTGTGCAAAACCTTACCTGAGAATGAAAACTTTCAAGGTATATCACTTTTGTAGTAAAGAGACTGAAATTTGCTGATTTTTGAGAAAAAAACAATTTTTTGCCCCAAAATTTGTATTTCCAGCATATCTTGAGAACTATTAGATCAATTAACTTACAGTTTTGTAAGTACTGTACTTACCTGAGAACACATTGTTCAATATAATATTACTGTAATAGTAAATAGAGTCAAATTTGCTGATTTTTGAGAAAAAAAAGCAAATTTTGCCCCAAAATTGCTATTTCCAGCATATCTTGAGAACTATTAAACCAATTAACTTCAAGGTTTGTAAGTACCTAGCAATGAACTATTACAAATTCCCATGTGCAGGCCCTGTATTGAAATCAGTGTGCATGTTGGCGATGAGATATGCAACTCTGTGGATTGCCCTCTTGTTAGTACTTGAAATTATCTCCTCAACCGAGATACAGTATCTCGAAGGGGCCTAGTTTTGACCAGTGAATACGACACAGTGCCCATTGCAGATGATGAGTCATCTTCAAGCTGGTCTCCAGTAGAGGAATGTTCAGGAATGTATAATTGTATGCTTTACTTATTTTACATGACTTCACATGTTAGAATGAAGGTATCCGTGTGCTCTCGATTAGCCATTGTAGTGATCTCTTGGTTAGTGGTGTGGTCTCCGCTCTCAAAAGCACCAATAACCTTGGCAACAATGATGTTGCCCAATTTCATGTCTGGCCTTCCTCTTCTACCATCCAAAAACATTCCTCCACATGCTCTTGAAAGAGACAGTGTGTCAAATTTGTCTGAATAATACTCATTGTGCTATCAAGGGCTTAAAGAATAACTCCTGAGTGTAAAATGATATATTACAATTGCCCCACCTCTTTTGGAATCTTTGTATCCCAGGGGGGTCCTAATCATTCACTGTCCCTCTAAGTGCCTAGAGTCTCCATGGGATTGGGCCCTGGTTGCAGTTGGTTTTTTTTATCTGATATATTGATTTTCAGCTCAAGTCCCTCCTCGAATGACTTCTGGAAATTGCCTGCAACCATGTTTATTGATTCTCCCATTGTCTGGAAGTTGTCGTGAAGATGGCAGTCTTCACACCCCATTCATTCTTATGCTGTGTTTTGCGTTTTACAATTTACTTGTTTATCACTTCATCCTTTTGTTTGTTGTTGTTGTTGAACATTCATCTGTGCAATGCATGAGCACTGGCTTCTGAAACATGGGCAACGGTCATTCTCTTGTCCTCGGCAGCTAAATGGAGCATGGAAGTAGATTTTCAAACTCGCTCTGACTTTGTTGTGTAGGCATTTTCTTAAAAAAAATTGTGAGGATTACAATTAAGTTGTGGGATGACATTCAAGCGTACAAAGTACACAGGGAGTACTTTTTTAATCTTATTGGTTTTGCAATTTTGTGGAAGAAGTGGTTTCAGTCATCGAGTGTCCAGTGAGCGAAGTACAAAGAGGATGATGCAAGATACTGTATCAGTTTGATTCTGCATAGTGCTAACACGTTGAAGTGATCGTAGGCATGGACATCTCATATTGCGCAGCCTTCATTGGCTGAGAAGTTATTCATGAATAGATCACTGAGTTGGTTCTGTAATATGCAACCTCACTAGATGGGGGTGTATTCATGGAAACCTCACTAATTCTGATTTTCCACTGTGCAACCCCATTTGGATGAGAAGATACGGTGTAAACGTGAACAGATCACTGCCTTGATTCTGCAGAATGCAATCTTACAGGATAGGAGAATATTCCTGTGTACCTCCATGATCTGATTTTCTTTTGTGCAACGTCACTGGATAGAAGATATTCTTGGCTAGAATAACTGATTTGATTCTGCAGTGTGAAACAACACTGTATGTGAAAGTGTTTGTGGATCTCTCACTGATCTGATTTTTCCAGTGTGCAACCTCATCATATTCATGGAACACTGTAGATCGTTGATTCGATTCTACTATGTGTGAAACTTTTCTTGTCGAGAGACTGACTTCACTGCTCAGATCAGATTTATTGAAATCACTTTCAAGCTATGGATGTAATTAATTAATTACTTACCAACTTTGATGCCACTTTCAGTACTTGAAAAGTGATTCAGAGACCAAAACTGTTTTCAAGACAATCTTTATATTCTACAAACATGAATTTATGCTCCTTCCTCTTGCGATTGAGACATATCCCCCATGGGTGAGGTGCCAAGGACATCGAGTAGGTTAGGACATTGGAAGAGGGCCTGCTCAGTTATAAGGTTTGACTTTGCTTTGAAAGTTTTCTTGTTGTACTGTATATCTCTGTCACTTAAATTGGTCGTTGCTGTCTTTCGTTTACATTTTTCTCGAAATTGATTTGAGCAAGTTTGACTTTTTAAAAGAAAATTCCATATTTTTGTTGCATTAGATAAGATTGTGCTGCAGTGCCAAATACATTCAGCACGAAATCAAAGTTATAACCTATGAATGGAATTTCCTCATACTGGCATAGAGTTCTTTGTATCTTTAAGTGCCATGTTCAGCCATTTAGCTCATGCCTGCTATTTGATTTTCTCACACCTTTTCTTGAAATGTTTCTGATTCCATTCTCAGAGCTGCCTCCATTGCTGCTAGTGTTATAGGATCCCAGGAAGGCAAGAAGCAGAAACTTTTGATATGGCCAGAGTGGAGCGATGCGGATATAAACGCAGAAAAATGGGTAGGTATTAGCGGCTCATGCTCAGTACTGTGAGCAATCGTCAGTACCATAATTCAGGATTCATACCTTAGGTACTG
Source organism: Stichopus chloronotus (assembly GCA_021234535.1). Lineage (NCBI taxonomy): Eukaryota > Metazoa > Echinodermata > Holothuroidea > Aspidochirotida > Stichopodidae > Stichopus > Stichopus chloronotus. The sequence continues at coordinate 16,203,944 of CM037845.1, read as the reverse complement.
TTAGTGTACTTGTAAAGGGTAGGTTATTATGCAGTCAGTGGGTAAATTGTGTGTTAGTATGCACAGTCAGTATATTAGGATGGGGTAAGCAGTGTCAGTATGTAGGATGGGCAGGTACTGTATCATCAGTATACTGTAAAGAAGGGATAATTAGTGTACAGTCAGTATATTTATAGGGTGGGATAAGCATTTAGTACTATGGGTAATTATTGTCATTATACTCTTAAAGAGTAGGTAAGCTAGTATACAATCAGTATGTATGTAGGATGGGATATTATTTTCGGTGTATGGTTACTGTGCACTAAGTAATGGGTAGGGAGTATTAACAGAGTAATAACAGTTTATAGCGAGGATGAGTAGGTCACTACTTCATGAATACGATAGACAACTATTATCAGTGAATTTATACATAACTAAACAGAGTATGAAATTGTTACCATTTAATTGTACATGATGGGGGCGGAAGAATCATTGGTACAGTTGACTTAGTACAGTATTTGCCATGTATATTTTAAAGGCTGTAATGCATCACCCCAGACAGTTTCAATTCTCCCAACCACCTACCTCTAGTCCCTCCCTCAGCCTGTCTTAAATTCCTCCACATGTGTAATCAAAACAATGGATCCCTGTGTACGCTGTGTAATACGAGCTGCTCTGCATCTTTCGAATTTGCTGGCAGTCTAAGAGTACTGTAACTTAGAACCAGTTGAGAATTCTCCTTTCAGGGAGGTAAAAATATAGCTTAGGGTGATGCAATACAGCCTTTAAGGCACTCGTTTCTTTAGGATTTTATAGCTGTACTGAAATATGCTGGATATGTTGAGATGCCAATTGGGCGTGTCCCCCTGGGGACAACTCTCAAAGCTATGTCAAGGATCATGTATTCAAAGTGTGCTGTCATATCCCTGCATTAAAAGTTTCATAATGGCAACAAACAAATAAGCTTGGACTTTTATTTTTCAGTAATCATTGCAATGTTCTACAATATTTGGAATGTTTCTTTGTCGTTTGTCTGGAATGCTAGCCTTATTTTGAAGTGATTTTAATGGCTGAGTCTCATGTTGTTTTCATCATCTGATTCAATCTCAGGACACGCCACACAAGGCAAAGGAGAAGGAAAAGGGAAAGAGCCCCAGCATCATGGTAAGTTGAGGGAAAAAAATTTGTGATGAATATGCATTAACAAAATTCTGAAATGCTACTGTAAGTGGACACAGTGTATCTCAATGGAGAGTAGGATAATCCAGACTTCGAAGTGACTCCTACTTTTCCTATTTTCTCCTAGTTTATTGACAATCCTCCTACTTCTACATTTTTCCTAAAAATCCTATATGATCCTTCTTCATCCTACTTTTTGACCTGTCTCAAAAAAAAGAAAAAGAAAAAAGGAGAAGTGAAGAAGCAGAAGGACAAATGTGTCTTTTTTTCTTCAAGTCGTACATTGTTGTGAATTATAATTACACAGACTACCACTCTCTATTTTGATATTGATGACAAATATTTTTTGATGTGAATTTACACTGCATATACCATATAGATAGTCAGTTGAAAGATCATGTACATGTTGAGAAAGGACTCCTCATTGTCGACTACAGTCAGAGGCTTAAGTGCTGATTATGCAATCCTACAATATGCATACTGAATGATGCAAGTTTAGATGTAAATTATAATGTCATAATAAGTGAAACAGGGCTGAATGCTGATTCAAAGAAAAAATAAATGGTAAATTACATAATTTCACAGGGTAGGTGGTAATACTGTACAGGTGGTTTAAGTAAAACAGGCAGGGGTAGCTATGTAGTATCTCAGTAAAAATAGGCACTCAGTTATAGGTAGCATGTGAATTGCATTCCAGTTAAACTATGCTGAGATTGCAAGAAGAATGTCATCAATTTTCTACACATGTTACTTAGTCCTTCTCTTGATTAATTGACGGACACCAATCCATACAAAAATTTTTTGGCATTGATGGGGCGGGGGGGGATGAGGGGACACGTCCCCAGCCACATTTTGAGTGAGGATGTTGACATTTTAAAAAATTATCGACCCTAAGCTGAATGGCCATAGAGACTGGAAAAGGCCACTTCCTGCAACCTGAAAGGCATTTCCATTAAAAATTATTTGCTGTGCACCAACTGATGTTGTCCTTTCGTTAACAAATGGAGACATTATATCTAAAATTGACCCTCTTTCTTCAACCCTCTGTAGTATGTACCCCCCACCAGTCTTGTAGGTTTTGCAGATGCAGTGTTTAGTGGGTTTTTTTTTTTTCATTAATCATATCATGATACAAGCTGGTGTTAATATGTGGAGGAGTATGTAATTTTCTATTTTATTTAAATTATCGCCCTACTTTTATCCTACTTTTTTGCCTGGGTCCACTTAAAGCCTGCATAACCCGCCTGCAAAAGACAAAAAAATAATTCAGAAACTTGTGTGACTTACAGTGCACCTTTAACTCCCAGCTGTGGGAGTTAATCACTATCTAAATTTGAAGAACAAAGTTATTGTACATTTCTGATAGTAAACTATTAATGCCGCCAACTTTTTAAACCTTAGCAACACTTCTTTGACGACCCCGATGGCAAGATTGAGATGCCGGCATCCTTACGTCACAAAGTTGACCAATGGCAGAGACCTCAGGACTTCATCACAGACAAGACCCCTGTTATTTATGACCAAGACAAAGGTCACGAGTTTGACCTTCTAGTCAGCGATGACGTCAACCATGAATGTGAAGTAAGTCCTTTATGTCCTCTGCTCCTTCCTCTTTTATTTTCTATGTATGCTCTGCAAAGACTGTATTTCAGAGTTTTGTCTCTGGGTTCATGGTGAAGTTTTGTGGAGTCACATGTACTGAATGTAAGTCAAGATTGTAGACAGATCACTTGCATGTGATGTCACAGTGGCACAGTGAAGCTCCCTCCTTGGGGATAAGCTGCTAAATTTACATGTGCATGTCTCCATGTGTGGTGTCTCTGTCATCCGATCTACACGTGCCTAGGGTAGCAAGATGTACTGTTCATTTGTTTGCCTCAAGGAGGGCGCCCTTGTTTGTTGTCATGTGACATCAATGTTAGGTGGTCTGTGCATTTTGTGTAACAGCTTAGTTATCAAAAGTATTGAGTTGTTATCTTCTTCATGTCAGGGTCATTGACACTCAGACTTACATTTACCTTTGACAATCACTGTTTTTATATGTTAACATTAAACCTTACAGGAACATATGATGAGAAGAAACATATTTTGAATATGAATTGGAGGTTTTCAACAAAAGAGCAGGAATAACACAATTGCTGGTAATGTACAACAGGGAATGTATTTGTCCATATGGTGCCTGAATCTACTTCACTGTAATTTTGTTTTATATTTTTCTCGACAGGTGATTAGGTGGATCTTGGCTCAGATTACAAACCTCTGGAAGATAAGTGCCTTGCCAGATTCTGAGCAAGGGGACCCATCCTTGCAAGGGGTACCAGGAGCTGCAACCCATTCTTGGAGACCATGGGACCACATCTTTGCCCTCTGTAAGGTCGGCAAGGGACCGCACCAGCCACAGTACAACCCACATGGGAAATACATTATTAAGTTGTATTGGTTGGTAAGTAAAGGAACTCAGTAATAGAGTTTATTTTATCAATAAAGCAGCTGTCTCACCTGACAAACATTTTGGAAAAAATATAGAGTTAAAAATTAAGAGTTATTTTGCATTTTCTTATGGAGATATGGTCTGAATAATGGCTCATTGACCACCAGTTAAATCAGACCGTCGTGGACATGGCTTAGTTTGTGTGACACGTCTCTTGGCTGAAATCATCATCGTTTAGTGGTGTTTATTGGTTGACTTTACCAGTAATTGTGTAATGTTATCCTCTTGGAGTGAAAGTGAATAAGATGGGATGGAATGTGATTTTGTCATAGGAATGTGACTAGTAATAAGGACAAGATCGTGTAACCTCTAGTTGAAGCCAGACATCTAGCTGTTGGTACAGCAGCAGAATGACAGCTTGTAGTATGTGCACTAATGTCCACCAAAATTGCTCGGAGTAGTAAGACTGTGTCCTCCTTTCTCCATAATATTTTGTTGTTTTCCATGCAGGTTGTTGGTTAGATGACAATTCTTTCTGTTACTTTCTCTTGTATTTGCATAGTCATTGAATTTTGTTGTTCGTATCATCCTCTGAGGCCCAGGTACCTACAGTGTTGACTTACTCACATTTGTTTTATTTTCCCCCTTCAGGGCTGTTGGAGGAAGATCATCGTGGATGATTCCATCCCGTTTGATGACAGCGGAAGGATCCTCCTACCTACCACCAACAGAAAGAACGAGCTTTGGCCCATGCTCCTCGCCAAAGGTCTCATCAAAGTGATGTCCCTTGAGTGAGTGTCTCATTCTTGATTTTCAAACTTAAACCGTCAACCCAGGCAAAGTTTAGAAGGATTCTGATACCTTGTCTGCATTGTGAGTGATAGTATGTGGGGTTGTTATTTTTATAGTGGGTGCTAAGTTGGCAACCCTGGAACAGTGCCCATTTGTCTTCTGAACTGTTCCCAATTTGGAGTGGGCAGACAAATACCACAGAAAATCAACTTCATAGCTCTAGCAAAGTGTGATAGAGTGCTGGCACAAGTAATGCTTATGCACAGTGTACAATTGTGCATACTTATACATCAAGTCAACAAAAACTGAAAAAATAAAAGATTGTTTTGAAACCATCTACCCTTTAGCAGAAGCCATTAAGGGTAGCTCCACGTGCAAACTGCATCATTGCATCGCATTCTTTACGACTTAATTTACTGAGTAAACTAATTAAATAAATTTTGATACGTCACTCAATGGAGGGTGCCTTTTTGTCATCATGTAAACAGTATGTGACCGATTTTGAATGTTTTCTTCTTTTTATACCAGTTACACCCCTCCCAACAGCAGTTGTGAGTTTGGAGATGCCAGTGTGATCCATGCTCTTACCGGTTGGCTGCCTGAGACAATACCACTTCAGTGAGTTAATTTGCCTTATGGATTTCAGTATTTAACACTCATGACCATCACTGCTGATTATCACAAGCACACTCACAGTATATACATCTCAGTTACTCGGAACCACTGTGTCAGCTCTTCAAGGGAATGCTCTTAATGTCACTTTTCTCTTTTGTTTGAGATTGGAGGATAATATGAGTGGGTAATATGGAAGTTTATGTTTTATCGGTAGTATCATTTGATATTGAAGGGATATGGAAGGGGGTCATACTGGGTCATTATTAAGATAATATGTGTGATAGCGTACGCTGAGACAGGTTTATATGAGCAGCATGAGACAGTATGTATGCCAACCAGGTTGATATGAATGATGGGAGGATATTATTTCTAGGAGTCATCTCAACCTTCTGAACTCTTCTTCTTAATATTCTATGATATGTGTCTACCAAGAAGTGGCAAAAGGAAATGGAAAAAATGGAAGTTAATGGTAAACACATTTTTTACTGGTAAAGAAAATGAAGGAAAAAATGTAATGTGGAAAGTGGAAAAAAAAAAAATGTCTCCAAAGACATGTACCAGTCACTCTTTGAAACTAAAAGCGTGTGCATGTATGTACGTACTACCATGGCTAGACTAGAGGTTATAAGGGAATGTGAGAGTGGAACTGAAATTACCACAGGGAGAGTCACTGAATCTTTTTGTTTTCAACCACCCTTACAAAAGTGCAGACTTTGCTCTTGTCAAATGTGGATAAAATGTGACACTTAAATCTACCACATTAGAATGTTTTCCCATCTTGACTATTCTTCTTGGTTATTGTTCCAGAAGAAGTGACTGTCAAAAATTTTTATCTGAGCATGTGTTTGGTTTTACCCCTCACTGTTCTATAGAGCCCTGTCAGATTACTTGCATCTGTTCATTGCAGTCTGTATACCGTTGGTTTCCCTCCAAATCTGTGGATTAATCGACCGTTTGGTGATTTCACCCGCAGTGTAGTAGTATTTCTTTCCAACATCAGTGATTACTGTCCTGCTTTAAGCATACCATACATAACATGGTTACCAGTTTAAACATTTATAAGTACAATGAACAGTGTGCACAATCTGCATATTATATTTCCTTGGTGATCTGAGATGTTCAATTTCTACCAGATGATATTCTATTTGCAGTAATTTCTCTCCCCTTACCTTTACTCATTTTGAAGTGCACCTGTTTTGTGTCTCCATGTGTCCTCCTACCATTTCCCTCCCCTTCTCTAACCCACCTGCTGAATCTTCCTCCGATTTAAGGCAACTCTACCTTCAGGCACTCTCTGAAATGCACCGGACCGACGGGCGTGACAGACGGCACACCGCACGATTGTCCCGGGAATCCCCCGTAGAACAAGGGGAATTCCCATCGGGCAAAGGTGACCACGAGTCCCCTTGCGTCGCAAAGCCAACAGAACTTGTCGGGTATTAATCAGCACTTTCTGAATATTTTGAAACATCGTAGAAGTCAAGAGTCCATGACCGTTTTTTGACTGCTGCATGCTTATCTGTTGTTTCACATTTACTTTTTGTAATTGCTCTTTCTGTTGCTCTATGTGTGCAGTATTTGTTGTGGACTCACAATGCAGTGTCTTTGTCCTTTTCTCTTTCCTTCCTCTTTCACTGATTAAATCCGTTTTCAGATTTCTTCTTTGATCAGCTGTTTTGTTTTCTAAATTTTCAAGCTATTCATTGATATTTTTTTCTTTCTTTTTCCTTTTGTTGTTTTATTAATGGAGAGGAGGATATCCTCTTCCTCATAGAAGAAGATAAGCTCAAGGGCAAACCATAAAACAAGTTTTCATCTTGTTCCAACAATCTTTAGTATAATAAAAGTTAAATGCACAAACAGTGGACAAGTTATTGATGTTTCCTTAACAACCTGTTCTTCTTTGCCCTTCTTGGACACCTCCTATTTTCCCTCTCAAAGTCCACCCACATATGACACCTCATTCTCCCATTTTGTGATCAGAGTATGGTCTCAATTGGATGTGGGCCATGAGTTGACAGTGTGCAAGATGTGTAAACAGGATCAAGTTTTTAAAGTGTTCTGGTAAATTATCTTCATTTAATTCTGTCTCACACAGTAACTGACCACAACGCCTTTTATTTCATGTACCCCATATGGTATGGAGAAGTGTCCACTGACAATACTAATATATTATTGACACACTGCATTTACTCATCAGAATATGCTTTGCATTCAGTCATGCATCCATTGTCTCTCTGCATCGATCACATTTTAATGGCGCTCTCAGGACTTGGAACTTGAGTCCTCATCAGTGACAGGACAATGCCTTGCATTTGTCTCTATCTTTAATGTTGCAATCTCACCTTGTCATGGCCATTTAAACAGTGCTCAATTCATAATGTCCAACTGTGAGTGCGGTCTGTAGCAGTGTGACGCAGGGCTTGAAATAACCACACCGACCATCAAAATGTTGACCTTGGTAGTTGTCTTGCTCTCACATGTGCTGTCCCTCCAAACTGAGGGAGAATGTCTGGATTTTTGATGACGAACTGTCTCAAAGTTGACATCAAGACATTCTCTGCTAGTGGAATTTTTGCCGCACATTTTTGTCCAGGCCTTGGTATTTCAAGCCTTGATTAGTACTGTAGATTAACTTTCTTTAATAATTATAGTTATAGTTTGCTTCACCACAGCCACTGTGTTTGTTTGTGGTATTTATGCAGCTTCTTGTTTTTTGATTTGCTGTTTGATTATTTTATGATGCAAAATAATTTAAGAAATGGGTTGTTGCTACAAAAGCACCACAGCTGCAGAGTTTCTTGAAAATTAAAAGTGGCAGGCACAAAAACTGTTTCCAGTTAAAAGTGCTTATGCTGTGGTGGTATTTTTATTTTGCGATGTTTGTGGCTTAAACTAAGCTTGGGTGCTGTGTAACAAAGACAATGGTAGCACTGGTGTATTTACTTGCATCTTCTCTAAGCTCATACTTTGCTTATTATCTTTTGGACAATGTTTTCCACTTGTTACCTGTTTTATACTCTTGCAAGTGGTATATTACTGTTGTTACTACTTGTACTGTACATCACTTGTGACATTTAGCTGTTTATCTGCGAAGTTTTATGATTTGTCTAGGAAGCGATTGAATCGTACTGGGATTTATTCTTTGGAATGGATGGCTCTAGCAAAACATGTGTATATCGGAACACATCATCTGTTTGTATTTGGTTTTGTCATCATCAAGTTTGCAGCAGGACGTTCTTTCTGGAGTTTGCCAGTCGTTGATTCAGAGTGTTTCCAAACTTTAAGCTTTGTCATCATAATTCCAATTCAGTTTGGTAGAATGGAGATACGCAGAAGAACAAAACCAAAACAAGACTTTCTGTTTGTATTACCCTGCAAAGAACTATTTAACCCCAAATCAGGGATAGTGGATGAATAAACTCACCATTTTGTTTTCATAATGTAGTCAATTATCTTATACAGAGCCATGTAAACTGTTTTTGCATGAACCGTTAGTAAAAGAATTAACAAACAGATCAAATTGAGTATTACTCTTGCTGTCATACATCATCATCATCATCATCATCATCATCATCATCATCATCATCATCATCATCATCATCATCATCATCACAAATAATAATGCAAAAATTACAACTTTTTGGTATTAAAATGACCCATACCCTCAGTAAGAACACCTCCCCTGTATTCTTCTCAGGTATGGTCATGTGGACAAAGTCTGGAACCTGATCAAAGAGCTCCTACCAGAGTTCAAGCTACCGGAGATGTCGGGACAGAACCCGGAAGGGAAAACAGAAAAAGAGGGAAAGACGGAAGGAAAGCAGGACGACTCGGCCTCGTCGAAGGACTCAAAGAAGGAGGAGAAAGTAGGCAAGGAGAAGGACAGAGAGAGCAAATGTGAGTTTGCCTTTTACAGACTGAACAAACTTTAAAAAGGAAATGAAAATAAAAAGTGAACCAAAGGAGATTAAAACTTAAACAGCTAGGAATGATGATAATGGTGAAAGCAATCATTAGGTAAAATCCTCCAACCTTTAAAAGAAATAATTTATGTTGGTGTGCCAAGGTAAGCAATCATAAATGTTATTTATTCCACTCCCTGCTGTCACTATTTGCAATTAATTACAGTTGGAAACGCAGAACCAGTGCTGTAATTTACTGTTTTGCCAAATAGAGTGCTTACATATGCAATAACAGCTGCAATACTTGTTCTGTTTGACGGTAGACTGACAGTTCTCGATAACATCTCCTGTGAATCTCTTCGCTTCTCCAGATTGGAACCCCTCAGCCAGTGAGATGGCTGGTTTCTATTTTGAGTTTGCTACATAATTGTCACCAACATGATATGAAACATTTAAAAGCAGCACTGCAGCATTTATTATGGCTTGTTTTAATTCCTACAGTAGTTAGATCTATTGCTCACTCATTTTAAAACCAAGCAAGATCATAAACAAGGAAATAAATAGTGCAAGGTTCCGTGTTAAAGGGTTACATGACCATGTTGCTGTGCAATGGTTTGGCAAAAGAATAGACCTATTACAGTCTTTGAGGGATTGCTAGTGTAAATTGCACGTTGCAATTTGAAATATCGAACCATGAAGTGAGGAGGGAAGTGATTCACATTACATCGGTGATCCTGCGAAAAGGTGGACTTTCATTTCCAAAATCAGAGTAATTGTTTAGGGTATGGTTCATAGCCATTTAAGTCAGAACTGCATTCAGCATTGAAATGTTTGTGAACTGTTATTCAGCTGAAAGGTTGGGGTGTTTTGTACTTATTTCGAAGTAAAAATTAGATAAAGGTAGCCATTCAAACTAAAAACAATTTGCAAGCTTCATTGCGAATAAGTCTTGGCTTATATCCATTTTTTCACGAAGTGTCAACAAGAGGGTAATTTTTAAGGGAAGAGTGTAGCCTAAGGGCAGGATTGAGATAATTGTTTTACAAATTTTGTTTTTACACAAATTTCACATTCTGTTTATTTCTTGCTTGATTTAACCAAAACGAAAGTAAAAAGAGACAAGGAAGTGAACAAAGAAAGAAACTAAGGCAGTTCATCCCGCTCGTCTGTTGTATTACGGCCAGTGAGGTGGGTAACTGTATTCAAGCTTTATAGTGGACAAGACTCAATTAGTTCGTCTACGTTTGTCAATATAATAGACCATTGAGGTACATATGATGGCATTCAGATGTCAACCACTAACAGACCTGATGTCCCTTTTACCACTGTTGAGATGTGGCAGCAGGCACCATCGGGATTTTATCTGTTGTGTCCAGGGAGATCCCTCTTACCGGAAATAGCTGATAAGTATTTTATGTTTGTCACTCTTCACTTACCTGTCTGAACACAACAAATGCACTCCCATCTACCATGCCAAAAGTACTGATAACCTGTCTTATACCCAAAATTGGGTAGCATTGTTCAGAGCGTGTTTTGAATGCCCAGCATTTTCTTTTTCTGACATCTTTAGCTGAGAAGGGTGACAAAGAATCTAAAGGTGGAAAAGACGGAAGCCACCACAAGGAGGACAAGAAGAAGGACAAAGACAAGGACAAGGACAAACGTAAGTCAAATTGAGTCTTTGATGATATCTCTGAGTAATGCTGTTATACTATTGAATTGAAAACATTAACAGCAATGACTGCCGAAATTTCATTTTTTTTTTTTGACTAAGCTGTAAAAAAAAAACCTACCAATGTCTTTCTAAGTCAAAGAATGGATAACTGTTTCAAGAACAGCTTTGAAACTAGCTTAGTGGTCATATTGATCAATGTATCCATTTTGCATAGTTCAAAAAAAAAAAAAATAGCCAAATGCCAATGCTGTTTGTTTTATGTATGAGGCTTCCTGTCAGAAGATTTAGAGTATTATTGTTACTAATATGAGCCAAACTGCAGCAGTCCTCATTAAAAGCAGTTGTTGGTCACCAGTTTATGTAACAATTGAAAGTCTGGTGCAATAACTATGTGGAGGCAGGTTTGTTTGTGACAGTTAAATATCCAGACTGGGTTCTTTTGTTGGTTTTTTTTTTTATTGTGTATTTCCTATCATAGATGTTAAATGAGTGCAAATGCTTCAAGCAATTAGAAGATAGGTTCAATGCCAGCGAGATGAAGTTTCGTACAAATTTTGCAATTGTCAGTGAGCGCCGTAAACTTGTTCGACTATACTTCAGTTAAGTTTGTATAAGGTTGTTTATATCTGCGTGGAGATATGTCATGGCGTAGAGTCAGGGCACTTATTAGATGATAGTTGTGAATGTGAACAAAGTTCTTTGTATGTGATTCTTTTAGACCAAAATATTGAAACACTCGGCGCTTAGTCCGTTCACTCTCTTAACTATCTGTAGACATTCTCACCGTGATTACTGATCTTTGCTTGTGTTTGCACCCTTATTCTGTTTGCAGTAATATATTGGAATGCAATTATGGTCATTTATTTTCCAAATTTATTTTTATCTTTTTAACTTCATTTCCATGGTAACCCCTTCACCACCAGTATCCCCAGATCCTGAATCACCGATAGGTTTGTCAGAGCATGCAATCAATGATGAGAACCATGTCAGAATAAGAGAAAAAAAAAGAGCATGAATATGCATGTTTGGTGACATGAATTATGCATGTTATGTGATATTAATTTGCATGATGCATGATAATTCTACCCTATGGCTGTTTACCTGTCCTTTCTCTTCTGCATGTGTGAATGCATGGCGTTTTTTCTCAGTTGTTCTGTAATTTGATTTTCTTTTTTTCAATATTCTTTTTTTTTGCTGTAGTCCTTACTTTCAACCTATGGTAGGTCTGTAGGTTTGTGCTCCTTCCAAGCTGTCTCTATCTCGCATGTTGCATGTTCTGACACACTTGTTTGAAAATTGTGGTATGAGTGAATGCATTTTTGTTTGCAGTATGTGATCAAGATTCTGTCTTGACTTGAGTAGGTGAGAGGCCTTTGATGAAATGAAGGCATGATACACTGATGCATAACAAATTTTTATGAGTTTTCCTTTCATTATGGTCTAGATTAAGTAGTCATTGCTCTATGTCTCGTTATCTCATGTCACACAATAAAGACACAGTGCAGACAAATGTATACACATACACAAAAATGACAAAACAAACCCTTCCCCTACCGTTCTGTGTACATAATCTCAACATTGTTGAATTCTATGTGCATGTAATTAACTTGCTGTGTTATTTATTCACAGTTTATCAGTTGATTGGTTGAAAAGCAAAAGCGTTTATTTGGAGTCACTTCCTATCATTTAGGAATAAAGAACTGTACAAAGAAATTAGTGACAAATTGAAAGGGAATTAGGCAAAACCTTAAAGAAGCTTCCAAGAGTTTTCACTTTCTCAGCCCTCCATTAAACAATGACAAGAACCAGAATATCAAGGAAATAACAACCAAAGAGAACAAATACAAGAACTTTATATGTAATGTAAAATTGTCTGTAAAACTCACAAAATAATCCCTTAAAGTGTACATACCTTGAAATCCATGGTGTCATTTGAAACGCTAGCTAGTATTTTGGTTTCAATCATTCTATCCTTGCAAGTTGTAACTGGATAAGTTAGGACTCCCAGTCAATGTACAAATTAGTAGATAGGTTAGTTTTTAACTTTGTCGGGATAATTCCATCAGAAACTAATGGTGATTATCATTTATTTACAATCAGGATGAGAAACAGGCCAGTATTTTGTTTTGATTCCTTATTACATATGGAAGAGAGCCATCTCCATTTCAAACCATACTATGGTTGGAAGTTTGCAACATGTTTTGTAAAGTCACATAATGACTCACTGTGCCTGAAGCCTATAGAATACCCAACCCAGTAGCCCCTTGTTAACTTCTCATGCTACTACATATTTTAAAGAAGGAAACCCTGGGAACTTGTTTATCAAAATGAAGCAGAAGTGTTTGACAAACAACTTCCCAAAGTTTCATTCAGAAATATTGTTTCCTATCCAAGTTACACACTTTTGAAATTCAGAGAAGGGTGCTGCCATTTTTGTCCAAGTTGAATGTAAACCAACTTGAGTAAGTCGAATAATGATGTCACATAACCACAGATAGCAGGAATTTTAATGTATTTCTTTGTTTTCTTTACCTAAAATTGCTACAAATCCACACACACTTGTACATATTTTGTGTTGAATTACTGAGGTGTATCATGCAATAATCAATTCATTAATACTCTGATTTGAATCTATGCATGTCTGTTAAAAATATATTGACAGTAACATATAAAGAAAAACAAAAGCTTTTCCAATCACACGTGGTCCAGTGATGTCATCACAATCTTAAAATGGCAGCTTCCTTATTAATTTTTATGAACATTCAAATTGCAATATCTTGGAAAGTAAACAACATATTTGAATGAAATTTGGTGATGGTGTTGATCAAAGGTTAGTCTCTCATTTAATTGTGTCAAATGTCCTGACTTTCCTTCTCCTTTAAGTCTTGAATTAGATCTGTGATCAAAGCACTAGAAGGGAGAAGGATTTTATAGCAAAATTAATCTACATTTTGTAATTTTGGTATACTTTTTGCAGATAAAGAGGCACCACCTCCACCTATACCTGACACCCCCCAGGTTGCCGTGTTTGTGAGCTATGTCCACCCCCCTAAGGTGCCCATCAGGGTCTCAGTTTTGGGAGAGATGGTAGGTATTTTTCAAGAGATTTCATTTTTTCCTGTTCTGTGTGTAACTGTTGGCAATTTAAAAGCAGCAGTTAGAGTGAATATGATTAAACAAATCCTTCATTTCACACCATGAAATTGTCATTCTTTGGGAAGAATTTGTATTGTAACTGTGCTGGTATATTAATTTGGCCATCAAACTTTAAGCAAAAAAGATACGTATGAGCAATCATGTACGATGCAGGAGGAAAATTCTTTTTTTTGTGTGTTTCTATCTGGTAGATGGTTGTCTGGTAGGTGGATTTTTTGTTGCAAATCATGAATCTGTGGTACATTTCCACATAAGAAAATTGCATTGTGGTGAGGTAGACTCCTTATAAGAAAGTTATAAATGGAAGTAAAAATTCATTTCTATCTCAATTGTGTCTAGCAAATAACTACTCAACAGCAAGGTAACTACAATGGCCCCAGACTGCACTGAGCCAGCTCCCCATGGGGCCACCAACCAGAAAGGGGACCCCTGTTAAATTGATGCACAAAAAAATGGCCCCTTATTGGATGGCGAGGGTTCTTTTGGGGGTAAAGAGACTCGTGCAAGACTGAACAAGACAATATACATTTTTTTGTATGTGATGTGGAATACAGACATTGTCTCGCAAATCTCCATGTTTTGCCCAAACTGAGTCAGAAACAATTTATATGCTGACTGATACTTGTGAAAGTGACATACATAGATATCTCTGTACACACACCATTGGCTTCCTGAATTGATCTTGCAAGAATAGGTAAGCCTTGGACCTCCTGATAAGGTAGCACTTGGAGCCAGGGACCCCTAGGCTCATTGTTACTCTGCTGTTACTCACTATATGGTTTCTTTAATATATGGTTATAGAATCATCTAGTGGCCTCAACACATCTCCCGTTTGTCTTCCATAGGCGGATGCCTCTGAGAGGCTTCGTCAAGCTGGTCTCTCTCACATCTACCCCCATCCTCTGCTGCTGACCCAGACCCGGTCTTGTCCACTGGTGGCACCGACCCCTCCACCTGTGATTCCAAACTGGAAGCTGATCAGACCGAGAAAGAAGAAACCTACCCCCACCGATGAGCCGTCCGGTGAGGGTCACCGACAAATGGCTTTTTTCTTTGCCTGTTGAGAAATTTAATATAAGCAGTAGACATTATGCTATTTAATCATAGCTATCAAGTTAAGAGTAGAGCATGCTATTTCAGTAGAACATGCTATTTGCAAAGTAGGTTATACTATTAGTCTCAGCTCTCAAGTTAAGAGTATGCTGTTTAAGCACATTATGGTACTTAAGTTGTAAACCAAAGTTGTTTAGATGAGATTCTGTGTTTGCCCTCTGCTTCTAAATCCATAAATACTTTAAGTTGTAAGAAATATCTAGATTTGTTCCCTCTTTGTGATGAGTGATTTTAGATTAATCAGTTTGCTGTAGCAAGTCTCTAGCCAACTGTGTTTTAGCCACTAACTGTCTGTGTTGTAGAAACCAACTGTCTTTTTTTTTATCCACCAACCATCTGCATTTTATCCACCAACAGTGTTTTGGCCAGACCTACTTATTTCTTATTTTAGTTTTTTATTTTCATGTCTTGATTTGTGTTATTCTCCAGAGCCAGAGGTGAAGAAGCCAGAGCAATTTGTTGAGCTCACATCTCCCTATGTCAACTACAAAGTCAGCCCCATACCAATACCCACAGAAATGTAAGTCTAGCCTGAATCAAATTGAAATTGCATTCAGCTTCTTTTTAGGAGTTCATAGGTCACAGTAACACTTTGAGAGTCTCGCTCTTTTGGAACTATCTGAGGTAATAAATTTATTATTGGTAAAGGTTATTTATTTTGGATTCCTTGCCGAAGGCCGAAGGAATCTATGCGATGGTGATAGGGTGTGTGTATGTGTGTGAGTGTGTGTGAGGGTGGGTGTGTGTGTGTGAGTGTGTGACGCTGCTTGTAAACACAATATCTAAAGAAGGGTAACCATGAATGATCTCATACTTGGTGTGTGGGTTGGTCATAGTGAGTAGATGATCCCTATTGTTTTTGGTGGAGGTCAAAGGTCATTTGAGGTCACCAGAGGTCAAAATGTGAAAACCTTGTAAACACAATATCTCAAGAATGGTAACTGTGACTATGCCATACAAGGTGTGTTGGTTGGTCATAGTGAGTAGATGATCCCTATTGTTTGTGGTGGAGTTCAAAGGTCATTTGAGGTCACCAGAGGTCAAATGGTTAAAACCTTGTAAACACAATATCTCCAGAAGGGTAACTGTGGCTGATGTCATACTTGGTGTGTGGGTTGGTCATATTAAGTAGATGACCCATTGTTTTTGGTCGAGGTCAAAGGTCATTTGAGGTCATGAGAGGTCAAACTGTAAAAACCTTGTAAATACAATATCTCTAGAAGGGTAACTGTGACTGATGTCATACTTGATGTGTGGGTTGGTCATATTGAGTAGATGATCCCTATTGCTTGTGGTGGAGGTCAAAGATCATTTGAGGTCACCAAAGATCAAACTGTGAAAACCTTGTAAACACAATATCTCCATAAGCATAACTGTGACTGATGTCATACTTAATGTGTGGGTTGGTCATATTGTGTAGATGATCCCTATTGTTTTTGGTGGAGGTCAAAGGTTATTTGAGGTCACCAAAGGTCAAACTGTAAAAACCTTGTAAGCACATTATCTCTAGAAGGGTAACTGTGACTGATGTCATACGTGGTCTGTTGGTTGGTCATATTGAGTAGATGATTCTTATTGTTTTTGGGTGGAGATCAAAGGTCATTTAAGGTCATGAGAGGTCAAACTGCTCTCAAACTTGTCATGTGGATAATTCATGTTTGTTATAATATAACCGTGTTGCAAGGATTCACAAAGCCTTTTGGCTTTCTGGTGTTTTTCATTTTGACATGGTCCCTTCCCTTCTCCACTGAGTTGCTTTTGTTGGTAAGTGATTGTGTGTGTATGAAAAAAGTAGATATCGGCAAGGAATTACTAAGTCATTTGACTTTCTGGTATTATTTTTTTCGATGCCCCTGTCATCTTTTCCTCACCTCAGGTAGATCATGATTGGACAACATTTTGGAAATAAATGAGCCACTGTATCATATGGACCTCAACTAAAGAACAAAACTTAAAATATTTTAACTCAGCTCTCCACTCTCCATGAACGAGTAAGGGGTTATATGGTTACCTACAAAGACCCTTCTCGACTGTCTGAATTTGATGTGCGTGCCCTCTTCGTCGTCATGTTTTCTCCGAAGAAATGCATAAGACACAATATTACAATTCTTATTCTGCTTTTACCTTCTTCATCTATAAGCCCAATTCATTCCAGAGATTTTAGATTGCATCAACGAATGTAGGCATCTAGAAGAATACATCATTATGATTGTAGGTTGAGATGCATACTCTAGTTCTAAGTCAAAGCTCTTCATCGTGACACTGTAACAATGCGTTTTGTGCCGGTGTTGCCTTCCAGTAAGAGACCCAAGTCCTCGCTGTCGAGAGGGGGCTCCCGACCGAGTACCGCCATGATGAACGAGATCTCAGAGGTTGACGAGAACGCCAACGAGGTGGAAGAGGAGAGCAAGGAGAAAGTAGAGGAGGCTTCAAACGAGACACCAGAGACACAGGTGAAGACATGTATGCTCTGTCATGACCACAGTGTCATTCAGAGGTCACAGGAAAATGTTACCATAGCAACTGGTGCATACTTTCCACTGCTTGCACTGCTTGCCTAGCATAGCCTAATGTTAACATGCTTTGTTTTGGAACACAAAAATTGTTTGGTTTTCTGTTGATGGCAGCATACCATTTTGCACAAAACTACAATGCCTGGATAAAAATATTATCCAGGCATATTATAAATAAAATATTTTGTGACATTTTGGTGGTGGCCAGTGTACTCCTACACCATCTTAAATGAAACATAGTTTTTGGTTGACAAATTTCAGAAATAAGAATCAATTCTCCTTGGCTGTAAAGTGTCAGTTGTTGTTGTAAACAACATGCTCTAATTCTTAGGTTTTCTGGCGGAACCTAGGACAAACACAAGCCGTGATTGATGTGATCAGAGGCACTGGTTATTGTGACGTTGGCTACCATTCATAACAATAACCCAGTTGTTCAGCCTTGTTCTTACACTGCCAGTAGGTCTTGAGTGATACAATCATAACTAATTCAAACCTATCCAGTCACCATCTCATTTCTTTTTCCTCCCTTTTATTTATAGCAGAAACCAGCAGACCTGCTGTCACCAGCGGTGACTGCAAACTCGTCTCCAAGGGAACGGCGTAAGTCAGCCCAATCCAGACGTGAAAAGAGCGCCACCAAATCAGAGAAGTCTGATAGAGTTGAGGTAAAACTTCGGTTGTTCATATCTGTGGTGTAATCTTGTAATATCGTGTTGTTGGCAGAGAGCAGGAAGTGAGGTTTGACAAAAGCTAGGAAAGTTTTTCTTTAAAGTGATTGTTCTCGTTGTAAAAGGCGTTGTGGAAACAAAATGTAAGGAATTTAAATATACTTGGAAGTATTACGCCAGAAATTTTGGACAATTTTGGGTGTTTACCAGTTGCTGTCATTGAACATTAAACAATGTGCAGCATGTTCTGGTAATTTCTTGATTACTGTCAGATGTCCCTGATGTCAGTCTGATGTTCTTTATTAAGACTCTTTTCAGCTGAAAAAAACATGAATTGCAAATACATACTCAAAAAGAGACAAATGAAAGTACAGAACTAATATTGCTAAGCACCCTCTTCATCAGTGCAAATGAGTAGACTGGAGAGCTATATGGTTTTATCACTTTGTTCCAGTACTGCTCTTGTGTTCATTCTCACAAACTTCAGCTTGTGAAAGCACCTTGATAAAAATGTCAGACTATTTGTGACAGGATTGGAAGAAACTGTTCAAAAGTATAGAGAGTAGAGAGGACTAGAATAAGCTTTTATGCAGATTAGAACTGCTGATGTGGCCCAAGATTTGAACAAAGACAAAATTTTACTTATGGTAATGCAGATTTCTGTTTTCTCTGTCTGTTTTCTAAATTTGAATTGATTTCCATATTTAAATGTCAAGGAAATTTTCCATTTTGGAAAGCCAGAACACCATGCGTTTATCTGTTGTTTAAATCATTGTTTTCATTTTGTGCAAAGCCTATGCTAATTACATGTGTATATGTACATACAGCAATACAATGTCGTTTTCTACCATAGCTGTACACACTGAGCTACCCATGTGTACAGTGTTAAATCACGACATTGCTCATTGTGAAGCAATTGTTTTTTTTTGTAGAGGCAATGGAGCACGTCTCCCTTTGTCCTCTCAATTTTTCATGTTATCTTTGTTGTGGCATGGTTTCCATGAATTTTTCCAGTTTTCTCAAAACAATATACTCTTGTCATTATGCATGATCATATCACTATCTTCATTATTCACCAAGACATCCATTTCAGTTTGGAGTTACTCGTAGATATTAGTGTATCACGTTATAGTATAGTGAAACGACACTGTTCCTTCTTTCCTTCTCTTCCCAGGATAAAAGTGTCAGCCCTGCTCCTAAAAAGTCTGCTAAGAAAGGAAAAAGCGGAGCCCCTTCGGTGGATAAGTCGTCGGAGGGGGGCAAGGGAAAGGGAAAAGGTGAGACCAAAGAGAAGGAAAGTGAGAAGGGATGTAAAGGTAAGAGACAGTTTGGCAGGAAAATGGAGATGATCTCTAGCGCCCTCTCTTCCTCTCTACCACCATAGAAATTTAAGCACTCAGGAGAATGACATCATGTGACCTTAAACTGAAGCCAGACATTTAAACTGTGTAGCACAAGCACATGGTAGTTATTTGTGAGTTGAACATATGACAGCTGAAATAAATTTCATTGGAATTATAAAATCACTTTCAAAAGTTGAATTTGCATAGTGTGGGCATGATGATACACATCTCATCCAGCTGCCTTGCTTTGCAATGACAGCACTCTCTTATGCAAATTATAGGCTTCAGTTTGTAAACATGTGACAATACCCCCAAGTCGTCATTCTTTCCTTCTGTCCATTTCTATTGGCCTCCTGTCACCTGTCCTTTGAGTACCGTTCAACTTTACTCCTCGTAGTGACTTTCTCGGGGCAACATGTCTCAAGAAATTTGTGTTGGTCACTATACTGTCCCTATAGTTTCATTGGTTAATTTAGTTTGCTGTTATGTAACTGAGCTCTTAAGAGGTTTGAAATTGTTCTGTTTTTATATTGGTTTACCTGTCAACTCTGCAACATGAGTTTCTTTTGTTGAAATGGGGCGGGGGGTAGAGTAAGAGAGGAGGGAAGGGATGGAAAGGGAGAAAGGCAAGGCGAGATGAGAATTTGTGGCAATGTCAAAGAGGATAACACTCATTGAGAGTTGCTGTCTGATTTTCATGGAACACAATAACACATATATCTTTCTACATTTTCTTCTTCTGTTGGCTTCATCTTCCCATTGTCTCATTTTCCTCCTTGTATGTTATCCCTCTCACTGATCCTACTGCCCCTCATCAAGCTGATTTGTCATCTAATATTTGCTGTACTCCAAATCACATTTATGTGCACACTATTAGGGGAGATGTACACTGTACACACTCCTTATTCTCATCACAAATACCTCCATTCTCCCAGCCATAGTTTCCCAAAAAGTGAAAATTACATGTCATTTTTTAACACTTCCAATTTTTTTGCAAAATGATGGTCCAGTGATAAACTTCTTAGAGCAACTTTGTATCAACTCAACCAGAGAGGCCTTGTTTGTCTCCTTGAAGAATGTTCTGTTTTACTCCCAGTTTTAGCATGACCACCACAACTTTATCTCAACTCCTCTCCAAATGTATCACATCAGGTCATTTGAAAGTGAACATGAAGCTGTGTGATGTTATTTGGTACTGATAGAGATGTCAATAGATGCCTTAATGTCACCCAAAGTCAAACTCAGTGTTACTCTGCATGTAAAATGAACAGGTTGAGGGTTTTCAGAGCATGGAGTTAACATTAATTCTGAAGGTTGTGTAACACTACGACGATACATCGGATTCAGATTTTTGAAAAATATCAGACTAGTGGTGTTCTTAATAGTATTTTTGTTCATGCTGCTCACTTCACACCAATATCTGATCCTAGCTATCTTGCTGTGAATTGTCCCAGTTTGTTCTAATCTGATATACAACTCTATGGAGAGATTTATTTCAAAACCGTCCCAATACTTTTTACTCCTATCTGATGATAACTATCTTTCAAGATGACTTCAAGCCATGATTAGGTGACATTCTGTTTTAGTATATGTCAGCAACGTCTCATATGTTGTCAATTTTTGGCCTACCTAGACTAAATTTGGAGAAGGTTTTAGCTGGAACCTGCAAAACTTGGATCGGAATTCAGTCCAACAAGGCTCTTTAGTGACATGTGCTTTAGGAGTCATTCTTCTTGTCTAGTTTTATCCTCTATTTTTTTTTAAACTTCCAAGTTGGGCCTCTTTTTTTTCTTCTGAACTTCCAAGTTGGTGCCTAAATCATAGTCAAATTAAGTGACCACTTCTTTTGAGATCCCAGAAACAATGTCTGGTCTTTGAGAGTTTGCCAGACCTCCCTTGAAATCTGGTGAAAATTCCGCCATGAGCCTACTTATCCCTCACTTTAAGTCTACAAGGACATCATAGGTGTTGGGTTTGCCCCCGCCTATACTTATCTTAAGTTGTACATGCTGATGCAAAACAATTGGAAAAATTGTAAAGAATGTGGCCAGGATGTTTTGCAAATATGTCCGTCTGACACCTTAAAATAGGATTGTCAAATTTGAATGTCAATCAAATATGGATTTACTAGAATTTAATGGTCGTAAAACTATAATTAGAAGTCACGACTAAACTAGCTTTTCTCTTCATCACAAATCTTTACTATTCATTCAGAGACAAAGCTCATCAGCTCCTCAAAATTTTTAAAAATTCAACTCGTTGAAATCTCTGTTATTGCTTCCATGGGCTTATGATTCAGCCATGCGAAAGACAGTGGAAGATCAATGCAGGTTCTTACATCCTCGGTATCATTAACAATCACAAAATTATTATACCCTCCAGGCCATTCATTGATCCATCATTCCTTTTTGAATGCTCATCAACACCTCCATTGTCATCATTATCCCCCACCCTCAGACACCACCCTCAAGCCAACAGAGGGAGACGATGCAGTCTCCATGACAACCGACGCTGTTTCTCGTTCAGGAGTTGGGGAGGACGGCGCCCCTGAAGGGGAAAGCCCTCCTGAAATCACGGTGGAAAAGAAAGATTTGGAGCCAGTTAAGAAAGAAATATGGATGGACTTTGATGACTTCTGTAAATGTTTCAAGTAAGTACCAGATGTTTAAACTTTTCTTATTTTTTGTACGAATTAAAAAAGATTTCAAAGTTTTACCATATTATCCTTTAACAGACAGGGAATGCTAGACTTTTTACTCTGGCTTATAATAGCCACTTAGCATAGGCCAATGGAGAAAGGAAATTGTCACCAAAACTTAAAGTGTTAAACGTAAGTATTTAAGTGAAACAGAATACTTGTCTGAATGTTGTTAACCCAATTTTCATCCTCTAATCAGCCCCTCCCCCCTTCTGACCCCATTTCAACAATTGCGCAACATGATCAAATCAAACCAGTTTACATTTTATCAGTTATGACCTCCAAGAATTTTTTTTTTTTTGCTCACTCTGGTACTAGTTTCGTCATTCACTAACAGGTTTTATGACTACCAATCTTTTTCTCTTCACCCTCAGGACATTGTACATTTTTCACAAACCTAACACGTACCCGAGTAATCACAAATATTCAGACCTGAAGGTAAGTCGCAGTTCTTAACCTTTCTTTGCCTTTACGAGACTGATTTATCACCTGCAGGTGTCGCAGCATTGATGAAATTATCAATTAAGAAGCTCTCAGCTTTTCATATTTTCCCATTTGTTTCATTTTTCTTTGAGATGAATTTAAGTAACCTCTAATGTTATCTGTCAAAGGTGTTTTAAAATATCGGAAGTGATCAAACAATCCCATTTTGACTATGCATATGCTTTGCCTTTTTTTGTTTTTATTTGCTCAATGCTTGCTATGACAGAAATTGGAAAACATGGTGTGGACGAAGCAACAGGTTTGTGAAAAAATCTGTGTGTCACCCTTGTGTGTCCCAGTGAAATGTGACAAGGTGTAATATAAACACTTGTGTAATATAATCTCTTGTGTGTCACCTTTGTATGCTCTGGTGTAATGTAATAAATTGTAATGGAATCTCTTGTGTGTCACCCTTGTATGCCCCATTTAAATGTTGCAAGATATTATAGTCTCTTTTGTGTCACCCTTGTATGGCCCAGTAAATGTAATAAGTTGTAATGAAATTTCTTGTGTGTCACCATTGTGTACCCGAGCGAAGTGTGACAAGATGTAATATAATCTATTGTTGTGTCACTCTGCGTACCATATTAATGTAATGTAACAACTTGCAATAGTTTTGTGCCAATTGTCTGCTATTATTTTTTTGTGGCTTAGCTTAACATTTTTACTTGGACAGTTTAATCAGCTTTGCATTTATCCTTTCACTTTGACTTGCTTCTTTGTTTTTTTTTGTTCGTGTATTTGTTTATGTATTAATTTTTTTTCATTCCTTCTTATTGGCTTACCCTAATATACTGTTACTTGTAGCACAGTCTATCAGGTCTTATCAACCCTTATTATGCATTTCTACCACATCGTCCTTTTGGTTTATCTCAGTGCCTGAGTTAATCCTCTTCCATTGTGTGCTTCTGAGGTGTCAAATTAGTATTCCTGACTGGATAGCAGATTCTTCACCTTTAATTCTCATTGGCAGTTTTTTTTTGCATATGTTAGTAAAAGACATCTGGAATAGAAAAAACAGAAACAACAATTTCCTTTGCAGTCCTGTTTGCCAAATGATGAATACAAGACATGCTTTGGCTGCAATTATCTTCAAGTGTCGAATATGTATTATTAATCTTCACTGTACTCTGTGACCAAAGAACCACAGACCGAATAGAAAAATGACAATCACTTTTTTTTTAGCAATAAGTATAAACTGAGTAGAATCTTAACTTCTTTGGACTGTATTTGAGTCCATTATATTTGAAATAACTTAGTTTCTTTTTAATTAAGGATGGGAGAACTTTTAGTAAAGAGTTTACACACATCTTCTTTGTTTTTAATGTCTGCTTTCCTTCCTCATCTTCTTTTATTTTTTTCTTGCTTCTTACTTGCCTTTCTTCTTTGTAGTCTGCTCCTGCTCGTATGAGGCACACTGTCACGGTAGAATCCTTACTTGAAGCCGCAGTATGTGCCAAAAGCCAATCGATGCTTCTCCACTTTAATAAACACTTTTGTCATCTCTAAATACATTTCACAAATAGAATCTTTCCTCACAGCGAGTATGACAAATTGCCCTCTGTTTTGTTTCCTGTGACCAAGCACTTCCATCTTAATACCTTAACTCATTCTCATCCATTATTTCCCTGTTTAGTAACAAGGAACAGTATACATGTGGATCACTCTTTACTACTTCCAGGCCATTTAAGTGCTGTTAAATCTTCAAGGAGGATGAAAGCCCCTTTTAACTCTTTCGTGATTTATGGCAGTGTGAGGGAGATCACTAAAATGTCAGTTGTAGCTCATCAGCCCATTCAGTAATAAATATTCTTACAGACACGATGCTATTTTTTTTTTTCACAATGCTATCTCTGTTTAGTGTTGTGGTTGTGTTGAACATAGTATCATGAACTGACTGTTCATGAACATTAAAGGGAAATAGGGTGTTTGGAATGCATCAACATGGCATACAAAGAAAATAGCTTTAATCATTCCTAAACCATTCAGTCTTATCAATAAACATCTGCAAAAGCCCTATCTCCTCAAAGGGTCATCCAAGTGATGAGTAATGCAAAATACACCATTTGAATTTTGAAAAGTGTGGGTGAACAAGGTATTGTTGAGCAATAAATAACTGAATTTCTATCCGTGGGAAACTTCTTTCTTGAGAGGAAGATTACTGTGCTTTCCTGCCTTGAATGATCTATCATTCTATGGCCCTTGTTTACCTTTAAGGAAAGCATAGTGATAAGACTTGGCAAATATTCAATCCAAGGGCCTGCTTTCAAGTTAATCATAACATCACCACAGTTCCAGGACAGGAGACCACCTTCACATCACTAGTGTACATGGCAACTCAGGAAGATGCAACAAGATTTTGAAACTTCAGAATTAGGCCACTAATCGTAAAATTACTCACAGCATGGCCACGAAAGATCACTAGTCTACATGCCAAAGATAATTACAGTCTGGATCTTTGATACCTCCAAGTGTACCTTTTAATTTGATTGCAAGATACAATCAACTCCAATTGCCATCAGTTTCATGAAAACGGGAGAGGAGGCTCAATCATTTGTAGTTTAGTTCATCTTTGTATTAAACTCAAATACATACATTTTAAACTTTTCCTTCACTCGACATTTACTCACCCACTTAAATCGCTTTTTTGTATTTCAGGCAAACACCGATGTAATACAAAGAATAAATTAAATTTAAATTTGTATTCACTTCAGTGGAAAATTTATATTCACTACAGTGAAGCTCCTCACAGAATTGAAGCTTGCATGTATTTACTACAGTGAAGCCCCTCACAGTAGTAAAGCTTGCATGTATTCACTACAGTGAAGCTCCTCACAGTAGTAAAGCTTGCATGTATTCACTACAGTGAAGCTCCTCACAGTAGTAAAGCTTGCATGTATTCACTACAGTGAAGCTCCTCACAGTAGTAAAGCTTGCATGTATTTACTACAGTGAAGCTCCTCACAGTAGTAAAGCTTGAATGTATTCACTACAGTGAAGCACCTCACAGTAGTAAAGCTTGCATTTATTCACTACAGTGAAGCTCTTCACAGTAGTAAAGCTTGCATGTATTCACTACAGTGAAGCCCCTCACAGTAGTAAAGCTTGCATGTATTCACTACAGTGAAGCTCCTCACAGTAGTAAAGCTTGCATGTATTCACTACAGTGAAGCTCCTCACAGTAGTAAAGCTTGCATGTATTCACTACAGTGAAGCTCCTCACGGTAGTAAAGCTTGCATGTATTCACTACAGTGAAGCTCCTCACAGTAGTAAAGCTTGCATGTATTCACTACAGTGAAGCTCCTCACAGTAGTAAAGCTTGCATTTATTCACTACAGTGAAGCTCTTCACAGTAGTAAAGCTTGCATGTATTCACTATAGTGAAGCCCCTCACAGTAGTAAAGCTTGCATGTATTCACTACAGTGAAGCTCCTCACCGTTTTCTTTTCGGGAATGGCTTAGAAATGGAATGTCTAGAGTTGAAAATTTTAATTTAATGTTTAAATAGCTTAACTGAGTATGAAACATGTTAATGTCACAAGCCACAAAATCTGAACATTTGTCTTTACTTAATTTTTCAAACTTCAACTCAACATCTGCATGTTCATTTCACCCCAACTGACCTGGAGCCACCTTTCTCAATCAGCATCTTTCTTGTTAAAAAATTATCTA
Source organism: Stichopus chloronotus (assembly GCA_021234535.1). Lineage (NCBI taxonomy): Eukaryota > Metazoa > Echinodermata > Holothuroidea > Aspidochirotida > Stichopodidae > Stichopus > Stichopus chloronotus. Next base: position 16,177,721 of record CM037845.1, on the reverse strand, counting down.
CATGGCATGAGAACCATGGATTGTACCATTGCACTAGGTCTCTGCAACTGGTTAAAGTTGGCATTAACCAATTTCACAAGATCCACCTACTACAGTTTTTACTTCCTAGTGTGTTCACTTGATAATTTTGATGGTAATACCAAAAGATTATTGTCCAATGACACCAATGGCCTAATCTGTTTTTAATTCCAATGAATAGTGCCATGTTTTTATATGACCACACACAGCTGACCTCTGTAAATAACATTGTAGGCACAAGGACACATTACTACATGAAGTCTACCCAAAAAGTCTCACATATTGTCAGCTAGCCATGCAGGCTAATTTACAAAATCTGAGGTCATGTCACAACCATTGGAAGATTGCTAACATGATTGAGTGCCTCTTGCTATACATTGCATGATGTGATTATGGCCAGTCCATTAAAACAAAGCATTGTGTCTCTTGATCTGAATCAGGGAGATGATGTATACACCAATGTGGGTTGTTATAATCTAAATCCCCACATCAACTGCACCACTTCAAGCTATCATGAACATCTCACATTTTATGTCGCAGTGTATACACTTAGCCCACATATGGTACTGACTGACCTCTGAACATTGCCCATCATGGCAGCTCTTTGCATTTGCTGAGATTTTAGAGGTCGTGAACCTTAACATAGTACAACAGTAGTCATTTGCACTACCTCTCTCCACTCCTGGTATAACATTAATGTTTAAACTTGTCACAGCATATCACCTTCTTTCATCCTGTTTCTTTCATTTCAGGTGGCTCAACCAACTGGGACCAAGAGGTCTGCTGCCCCTGGTGGTCCCTTTCCCAGTGCTTCCATCACTGCCCAGACTCCAGCCAGGATGCCATTTAGCCCATCACCTCAGCATCATGTAAGTTTCTCTTTCTTTGTGTCTGCTGATATGCCTCAATAGTCATTAGAACTTCAGGAGTAAGCTTCTGCCATTCTCCAACTCTTTCCAAGTGGCAAAGCTCTCTTTGCCGATAAAATTCTTCTCAAAAAAAGTTAGAAGGCTTCTGAAGAATTCAGCTTCCGATGAGCTCACATTTTCATTTAATTTGTTGTCAAACTTTTATAGTAAATTAAAGATTTACATTTGATTGTATTTAATTTTGCTATTACCTTGTAGAGATATACATGAAATGGAAATGACATAAATATTGAGATTTCCTTCTTTGTTATGTTCTATGTGATGTTTTTCCTGTTTTCTTACAGACTTCAACTGATGACAGACCTCAGCAATACTTGTGTATCCTTTCAAAGATAATAAAAGGATAATTTTTGGCAAAGGGTGGTTTTTTGCTTTTGTGTGTGTAAGAGTGTACAGAGAATTTAGAATTTTTGTGCATGTTGTGGGCAATTGACTTCTGGGTACTGAAATTCATTTGCTCCATTTTCATGCTCTGGATGCTTATATGGTCCATCAGTTTCCTTCCAACAAATCATGAAAGTATTGATTGACTTAGTTTCATGATCAAATCTAAAGGCAGTAGTGCTGTACTTTAGGTGGTCATGCCAGACAAGTCTGGATCAGTTTACGTCCACGTGTTTCAGTGGTGATGTGTGCATTGATGTAAATGACTTTTAATTAGTAAGGGGGGGCAGTAAACAATAGCAGCAGTCAGTTGGTTTTCCTACCGTTGGAAACTAGACTCTAGCCGTCTCCTTCAGGGCGTGCTGTCAGTGTTGGGTGGTGGACTTTAAAGGGGCATGGATGCAATAAGCCTTATTTCAATTTGAAGAATCCCTTCTTTAGGACTTTAAAAGAAAGATCCACAGCTGTTTGTGCTTTGTAAAATGAATAGAATGAATGAAGTTTACATTACCAGTTGAAACAAACAAATACTGTTAGGCTAACACATTGCATATAGCACATTTTCCTCTGTATTTTGTAGCTTGAACCCCTATTGCTTTATATCGTAGGACTCAACAGCGTTAATTCATTGCATTAACTGAAAATTGCTTCTTTGATGTTTATGAGAGTCCAGCATGTCATTTTAGAGTTATGTATGCTCCAAGTGCAAGGAACCATAGTGCTGTTGACCTCTTTTTATATAGTTTTTTTCACTCACTGAAACCATCATCTATCTTATCAAGACAGACAACCTGCAGTGGGAATTAGGTTGATTTGAATGTAGTGCTCATTAATAAAAAGTGTTCAAAAAACAGATGAAAAAAAAGAGCAAAAAACAAAGGAAGGAAAGGAAAAAGAAGCTTGATTAATTGAAAGTTCTAGAAAAGAAGATAGTCTTGAATTTTGCTTTGAAGATGCTGATTGTATGACAGCTACAAAAAAACTACACAAGGCACTCAAATAGAACAACTCCACAGAGACTATTTGATGTTCTACTGTAGATTACATGCATAGTTTTGTCACTAATAAGGAGATGGTGAATGATTCTTGTTTTTAAATTTTTTAACATGACATGAATTCTAGGCCATGGTGATTGTTGTGAAATTATGGTTCAGTCATTTTACATGCATGCATTGCAACTTTCTGGTGACAGTGCCCGGGTAAGTTCGTTGACAGTTATATCGATAAGTGCATACTGGTGCATGCTATGTTCTTAATACTTTTCCTGAATACTGTATCTCAGTCGTCGATAACCTCGAGTCATCAGAAATCATTGTGTCCTACTCGTCTCTGTCTCGCTGGTTCGACCCCCCTGGGAACGAACCTCCGAAGACATCTCAGAGTCACAGGGATAAAGAGAAACAGAAAGATAACGAGTCTATCGCCGGGTCGAGCAGCATCGCCGAAGGTGGGTCACCGTAGTACTCTGGAGATTTGATTCAAGATCTGAATAAGTTGAGATCGCAAATCAAGAAAACTGTATCATGAGTGATGTTGTGGAATGATTGTGTTGTTAATTTCTTCGCAATTTATGGCCAAATATGGTTCAAGTGTAGCATATTTCTATATCTCTGTGGGTAGTGTAATTAAGAAATTTAGGATTTAACCCATGGATGTGTTTTCTGAATGGTGGTTCTGTGTGTTTATGTGAGGGTGGTGCAGGGGATAAGGTTGATGGAGTGAAGTTGAGAGAGCTTGTTGAAGACACTTGGAGCCCAGATTCTCTCACCTTCTGGATGACCGTGACTTACATCTCCTTGTCTTGGGTCAAGATAAGCAAAGTTTCTTTCACATAAGTGGATTTTCTCTTGATGTGTAATATAATATAAATAGAACACATATATTTATATACCTTACCTAATGTTTCATCCCTTAGTCAGAGTTTCAACAGTTTTTATATTCTTCAAACCCTTCTTCCAATCTTTCAAGCTCCCGTCACTAAACCAGAACTTCCTATTACACCCGTGCCGCCGGGTTTACTGGTAGCAGAACCATACTCTTGGAAGAGCCTTGTGGTAGGACAGCCGTTGTTACGAATCAGAACCACCTCCACCAAAGTAGCAGCTCTGACTCTGCCCCCGGGGTAAGTCATTCGGTGCCACACGGCGACACCATTCTCCACCTCTTATCTTTACACTCTGGACAAAGTGAAGCAGTCCGACTTTTGTTGTCCTGCCTGCATGTGACCAAGGAACTGTTTGGTTCTCGTATATGTGATCAGTTACAATAGAATTATCTTTCAAATAACCTAAATGAGATGAATCGAAATTCCTAAATAGATCCATATTTTGCATATATGTCCTCCTTGAGAGTGACTGATCTCTGTTGTGCCTCATTTTTCAGAGATGCTACTGTTTTGTGCATCAGGAAACGTCACTATGTTACTCTAATTGGTTGTTTAAAACTGCGGTCACAACAATTGACCTCACAAAAATAAGACCTGCCCTTTTCCTTTCCTTTGATAATGTCAAAAGTATGTTGGTAGTATACTTTCCACAAGAAAATTGTGTGGAACATGAATTTGCTTAAAAACCATAGTTGCCATTAATTTATCTACCCTCCTTCATCTCATCCTGTGATGAGACTAAAGCTGTAAACTGGAGAGCGATTTTGAAGATTTTACCGTGGCAAAAAAATAAACCTACCCGGTACTACTATGCTGCTTGGCCTGATATAGTATCGTTACAAACTTTGCTAAGCCAATTCAAGCATGACATTTGAGCGTGCTTAAACTTTTCCACCTGCTGTCCTCTCACCCTCGAGGAGGAGAACAGAGTCATCGTAGAATTATGACAGGTGTCTTAAAACATGTTGCAGTTAAGGTGACTCTTAATAGACAATAGATACTTTTGACTTCCCTAGGCTCACTCCCATCAGTTGCAGACCTAACATCTCTCTTTGTGTGGTAGCCGTTTCTACGGGGTTTTATTTTCCACTGTGCCACTAGATTAAGATACTATTACGCAAAGACTTGAATATATCGAAATGCTATTGAAAATATGCACAGTTAAATGAAATTGGGCTGTCACCATTTGAGAGTGAAGACTGATGGTAAAACCTGTGGCTACTTTTCACTTTCTGCATAGACGTCACGTTCTCCGTTTCATGATGACCGCCCCGATGGGGTACCACATCCACCTCTGCTCCAGGGTGCCATTTGTCTTTGGGGACGAAGAGACGGTGATGTTGCATTTGACCAAGGTAACTTGTTATCTCTTCTGGCACAAGATTCTTCTATCTCACTTTTTTTTGGAAAATGGATCATTTCAACTTAAGAAGCTGTCAAAATTTTCTGTCGTCAAAATTGATAAATACTTCTTACATTACACTTAAGTATCACTCAAAAGGGTTGTTCCAATCCTTGTTGTGAAATAACACCTGCTTATCAATTACTCAACATTTGAGTGTTTTGTCAGGCTCTCTATGCCTCTGGAAGCCTAAAACAAATTCATAGACATTCAAACATTTCTTCAAATTGAATTAAGGAACCATAATTATTGGTTTAATTTGATGCTTAAGTCAACCACCAAGTAGACTTTAAATTATATATTTTCAATGCTTAGTCTTGCAGTTCTTTGAGTTATGTTCAAAGTCCCTTGTTTTTCTTTCTTTGAGGTGTAATGGCACTAAAGCATAAGGTAAAACCCATATAAATGATTATCCCTGTCTTGAAAAACTCACTGCATCCCATGGTACAAACTCAAAAATAGTTACCAAATTTTGCCATTTCAGTGGCAGCCACAATTTGCTTAGCTGTCAAACTCTAGGTGGATCTTAACATTGAACAACCTCCAAGAAATGTTTTCACACATTCTTCTTTGTCTTTGCCATCTGCTGATGTGGATAAAATTTATGCAAATGTATGCAAATCTTAAACATTTTTGTCGCACAGGAGAGCTGTCGATTCGTGGACCACGCCATGACGATCATGAAGCGGCTGGAGAATGCCATCAACTGCTTCGACAGTGGAGAGCTGAGAGAGCAGGCCATGAAGGATTTAGAAGATGCCTATCTACCGGTTAGGAGATCGAGGAAGGAAAACTGGCAGAATTATGAAGTGAGCTGCTCGGGAATTTGATTCAGATCTGTCGCAACTTGCAAGATATTTGTAGATTTTTTAAGTCATAGCCTTCCATAGGGTCAAATGTGTAAACCAATCTAGTTTTTGCTTACCCTTCCTAAAATCTTTTTTGGATGAATTGTGATTCTAACTTTTGTCAGCATTTTGAAATATACAGGCAACAATTATTTTCTTAATGTGTGTGTATGTAAAGGGAAGTAGTATCTATCATTCTCTATCCACGAACATTGGTTTTAAAAATATAATTGTTTTCTGTAAGACAAACACATATTCCCCCTTGAATTGCCAACTTTCTGGTGATGTGATACCAATTGAAGGAATAAAGTTATCTATGGAAATAACAGTTGCTGTAAACATTGAATATTGTCAGCCCATGCAGGTGACCGACTTATTTCAGGTCTTGCGCTAGTTAACTATATTTGACAGTTTTTCTCAAAACTTTTTCATTTTTATCTTCATCCCTACGCTGTCTCTCATCCATGGATCAGATCTTTAGAGAAGCCTTGTATTCGACACTGAGGGAGGTTCTCGGTGTGAACTTCACATCGAGGATAGCCTTCGCATGGAGAGTATTTCACTTTGATGCTACCACAGTCAACATAACCGGTATCTCACATGGGGGCAGCAGACCTGGTAAGATTAATTACACTAAATTTGTCATACATCAGGTTCAACACTGACTTGATGTGGCTGTGTAAGTCTTCAGCCATAATTCTTCACATCAAGTCTTCCTCTAAAGCAAGTCTAATCATCAATTCTTGTACTGTCCAGCTAAATGTTCATATTTTAACTTAAATGCATCACTAGTGTCACAGTGAGGAATAGTAAATGATTAACCAATGCCATCCCCCCATTTAACCCCCTCCTCCCCATAAAGAGGACTCTGGAAAACATCAGTGATTTCTTAACAGTAACTTGACTTCACTGGTAATGATGCAGTATGAGATACATCTTTTTTCTGAATTTTTTCTGAAATCATTTTACAGTCCACAAGATCTAAATCCATTCCTTTGCTCAGATTGTTGTGTACAGAATGTTTGCCATTACCCGTTTTTGGTTGTTACCAGATAAATGCTTAGAGGTTTCATTCAAGGTACAAAAAAAAAAGAAAGAGTTGGCTAAAATGTTCTTATCTCAATTATATTGTTTTATAGCATCGTTTCATTTTTGCATTTTGTTATCTTTTTTAGCTACTGGAGCCTCACGGAAATCTGGAAAGACAAGAAAACGTAAGTTGAGTCGGTTTGTAGTATATAACTCCCTTAAAAGAATTGTCCAAAACATCTGGCAAGCTCGTTTCACAACTGAAAAATTTGAGACAGTAATCATACAATGCGTTTTTCCTAACAAGTGTGACCCCCATGGTCCACAGAAATATTGAAATTATAACGCACGTCATGATTAACGTCACAAGGCAGTTCATGAACTATTCATATTCACAGCATGATGACGTAAAAGTTGCAAAATGGTTTCGTTTCCTCTCTTGTCTGCATGAATTCAATGTCATAAGTTGGTCAACCTATTCAAAAATGTTGGCAGTTGCAATGGTCCATGTCTGCATACCAAGACTCCAAACAGGTCGAGAGTTGTTTGCTTGTTATTTCATACCATGAAGTTAACTAGAGTACTTTGATTAATATCGTCTGGACTATTCTTTTAAATATGTTGAGGTGATCACTATTGTGGTTTGACAAAAGCTCTTGAAGTGAGGAAAATATGTGTCATACTTCAATAGTTTTTCAAACCCCAAAAGAAAGGAAAGTAGGTTTTACTCTAGCTAGATGACTCATCATGACTCAGATCATTGTTTGACTGTCTTTATGGTATTTTTCCTCAGAGCTTTCCAATTGTTTCATTTTGTAACTATGTGTAATCCATCATTGTTTCATTCTCTCAACAACAACAACAAAGTGTCACATTTGAATTTTTGTGTTTTTAACTTAAAAACGTTAAAATGTATTTTGTTTTTGGTCAAGTTTTATTTTCATGCTCTCTTTTTCCATGCTTTCTCTCTATGCTTTCCAGCTGATGTTCCTGAGAGTATGGTCAACTGGTGAGCATTTTCAATTCAATTCTTCGTTATTAACTCTATTCTGCCAACAGGCCATAATAATTCCTCACTGTGTGTCAAAAGTTGGCATTTTTTTTTTGGGGGGGGTTGTTCCTGGTTTGTCTATAGCAATGAATTTGCATCTATTTATTGTGGAATCTGTTAATTTTGTTAGTACTCCATTTCATGAAATCCATCAGTGAAACTGACTGTTTGCAGAATACAAAGGAGGTGGTGATGGTGGGGTGGTGATGGTGGGGGGATGGGAGGGTAGAATGAGGGGGTTGTCTTTTGTTCACTTATCATTATGGATCATCATGTATTCATTGTTAAACAGTTGCAAGCACACTGGATATAGTGGTAACCATCTCTTGCTTAATAGCAATAATCAGTTATTGTGAAATTCCCAAAGTAAAGTATCCAATTCACAAAGGCTTATCCATAGTTTTCCCTGTTTTCACTTCGATAAATTTCTGTGTGGGATGCTTAAAAAATTCAGGCATTATGCCATTTTACATAAACACCACTGTCAACCTTAGTGTTTTGATATGTAGCATGGGGGTACTATGAGTCGATCTCCTAACAAACATTTTAATCCTAAAAATATGAAAAAATTATTATAATGTATTTAACTTGACATAAGTATTCATAAATTTGCCCTTATCATTGTGGCACCTTTTGCTTGTCTTAAAAATGAGTAATTACTTGGAAACAGGTCTTGAATTTCACATGGCCGTACATAACAGTAGGCTTATGATGAACCTTGAGTCGATCTTGTCAGAATAAGATCTATCAAAATACTGCTTATTATCAACTAAATACATAATAATGTCAAAATACAATACAAATATTGTCTCTTCTATCCAAATGTTGAATGAGAGTTTTACCAAAGACGTTCTGGTTGATATTTTGGTACTATTTGAAACATGATAGTCAGCAACATTGCTGAAACTCAAAAATTTGACTGTGAGTAAAATGTTCCATGGGAATGAAAAATAACACGGCAAATACTTGTCTTTGATGTTGTATGAAGGTAAATACGATATAGGCAGTGTTCACTGTGGAATTCCTTTGTGTCTACATGGCCTCACTGGAATTTAAAACACACTGATCGACTCAAAGTACTGATTGACTCAAGGTACACCCACTATATATTTTGGCCTGTGTACTTAGCTTTAAATTTTCCAGTCACAGGAAAAAGTGTATTATAGCACCAGATACCATAATCTGACAGCCAGTCTCTGCTGGATTATACTTTTGACATCTACTACTTTGCACCATAGTCATCTTCAAGAGTCCATCCTTGTTTGACCTCTAGTTAATATAAGTTTACGCTCTTGTACTTTAACTGTTGTAACCTTTACTGATGGCATTCATTACAGGGAACCGACAGAGGAGCAAATCTCAGCATTTACGAAGCTCACCAGTATCTGCAGGGGAGGCTACGTAAGAAAGCTGAAAGCAGCAAGGCTACCGGGTGAGTTATCCCCTCTAATGCAGTCCTAACTCTCTGTTCAGAAAACAATTAAAAAAAATGAGAAATGACCCACATCAGGGGAAGACCTCAAGCTCCTGGGGTGAGTTCCTTTGTTTTGTGCTAGTTACCCAAAGAAATGTCACAGTCAATGTTTGGTAGCAAAAGAAGCTCAGCATGTTTGTCATTTTTGTGGTCAACAGGAAGTGAAGAAAACAAAGAAGTGAAGAAACAATTGCAAGAAGTGTGGGAGAAGTTGGAACCAAACCTGGAAGAGTACAGTCTTCATCTGTTTAGGTAAACATTTTGAAACATTTTGCTTTGAAATCTGAGATTAAAATTGACAGGCCTAATGATGTTCCATTCCTTAGCATATGATGAAGCATTCCATGCCTCTTCATATGCTCTAAGTCACGTACTTTCTGGTAGATACAGCATCGCGGAGCAGCAACGCCGAGCAGCATAATGGATCCAAAAGAATTTGCAAATAAAACAGAGTGATGAAACTGCCAAGATTTTGATGGAGTGCCTATTAAAGTTACCCTCTCATCTTTGTATTATGACATGGACTCACATTATTAAGGCTGCAGTCTGGTTTAATGAATTCTGATGGTATTCATTGTAGGTTAGACAGGAATGTCAATGATTTTAGATGATAATCTGTGGGGGTGGTTACTAGTCTGTACTGATACTAATGATTTTCATAGTCTATAGCATTGTCAATGATGTGGTGGTGGTTAGATTATGGTGATACCACTGATATTACATTGCTAAGTTATCGCAATTTCAACAATTTTTGTTTTTGTCAGTCTATGGCAATACCAGCATTACTATACATGCGTAATTTTGGACAGTAGCCCATACTTTAGACTCTTTTAAGCTTGTCAGTGATTTCTATTTGTTGGTTACGAGTCATGTTGAGATGCTTGTTATTGTCAATCATCCATTTCATTATTACCTGCTCTCTCCATGGGATCATAAACAGTCCATGCACAAGAATCAACGATATCCAACTATTTAGGGCTTATTTAAATGAAAAAAAGGAAGAGGTGTGCAAAACTAAATCAGACTGGCTGTAGTGCGTGACTTAAGGCTGGTATTAGCATCTGGTATCTATTACTTTCAACTGTGATGTCTGTCATGCACGGGTGTTTGTTCTACTCAAGACGTTGACACAGAAGGAACAAACGGGTAGTAGTTACTCTATTGTCACTAACCATTCATTTCTTCCTTTTTGCTTTGTGTTTTTTTTTCTAATTAGGTCAATGTTTAAGGCCGACCCAGATCTGATGCCTCTATTTCCGTTCTCCCAAGACGAGTGGAACAAGATAGCGTTCGTTGACTTCCAGGGTAACTACCAAGACCAGCCCAGCAATACCTGGTTTGTTGTCTTCAGGTTAGTTAGTCTGTTGTTGTTGTGATCTTCCCTCACAACTCTGTCTGGGTTTACATCTACTGTTTCATATGTAGTGAGGTCAACATCAGCTAGGTCTTTAATATGGCTTTATACTGTGATGTCAAGTCAACCATATTTAATTTTAGATTTGTCCCCTTGAACTGGAATCTTTAAGCTAATGCGTGGATTATAAAGAATCTGGAACTCAAAACCTTTCAACTTCCTCATCTTGTTATTTGTAGATATGAAAATGGCTGCTGCAAATAGTAACAATGGTCATGGAAGTGAGTGAAGATGAAAAAAATAGTGATGACAATAAATTGTGATGACAGTGGTGATTTCAGTGGTAGTGATGATGATGATGATGATGATGATGATGATGATGATGATGATGATGATGATGATGATGATGATGGCGATGATGGTGATGGTAATGATGAAGATGATGACCGTTACCATGACAATATATTGACCAAAAGGTGTTGACATTGACTGATGATGGCAAAGAACATGGTGATGACAGAAGCGATGGACATTATGGTGACAATGATAAACCCTGGATATGAAAATGAGTTGTGATGATGAAGGACAATGTCAGTAGAGAATGTGGAGGACCATTCAGATGACTATGATGACAGAAAGGATGATGATGATGATGGGATGATATGGAATGGTGGTGGCAAACTTGATTTCAAGTTATGAAAGGAATGACAAACTCTGGTTGTGACAGTAATGACAGTGAGGGACAGTGGCTAGGGAATGTTGAACTGACCTTGACCCTATCATTGATGATGATGATGTGGGACAATGTTTGCAAGATGGCAGTGAATGTTGATGACAAAATTGATTCAGGTTATGATCTCAGTCACAACATCTATTGATGGCAATAATCAATACATCATTTAGCAATACATTTTGATAGTCACCTTCGCTCACTCCCTTTCTCACTGCCTAATTTTGTCATCTTTCCAGAGACGTGTTTTACGTTCAAGAGCCCATGTTGGTGGTACCCAAGCTGTACGTCTCCATCCCGACCTGCATGCTGAGGGTCGTCAACAACGACACCGGGGAAGAGGTGCCCAGGGTGTTCCAACGTGTGGCTCCTCACGAGTACAAGAGAAACAGGGTGAGATTTGCATTTCCTTACGACAAAACAGTAAACCATTTCTGGCTCCGGAGATTACCCTTTGCTTCTCACAAATACGACACTTCTTTTGACAGAATGTGCACCTGGTCCTTTCACTTGGTCAGCTTTTCATCTTCCTCAACTGTTTTGTGCTTTTTTTCTGATCTGTGGGTGCTAGTGGTGGTACAGTAGCAGTATCTGTTGTCCTGGTCTTCCCAAGTTTATTGAAATTTCTTTCAGAAGATATACTAGTTGCACAATCCACCACTTTATGTGATAATGCATTCCACATGTCTTCCATCTGTTTGTTTGATGCCTTCTGCCTACTTTGAAGTCATGATCTTTCCTTGAATAGCTATTTGGTGTATTCCCATGTTTTACCCAATCCCTTAGCTCAAACATATCCTCTGATGCGCCTCTGATTAATGTAAAGTTTCTGTGCTCTTGTAGATCTATCTCGCATTTGTTGTCCATCGTGCGTTGCCTGCCACAATAAAATTGGCTATATTTCTTCAAGCCTTCAGCTATTTATTCAATCAATTGATTCTCTGTAATTTTGATATCAAGCCTTTCCTCGTTTCATTCTCTAAAATACAACGTGAGAGACACTCTCCTGTTTTACATTTCTTCATTCTGTTGTCATTGCAGTACGGGTACACTTTCGTCGGTGAGGCTCGGTCCGTGGATCTGCCGCTCAACGGGGGCAAGTGGAGGATGAGGCTGATCGGTTCGTCGACCCCCCTCCCACAGCCGTCTCGAGAGAACCTACACAGCAGTTTCATTGTCAAGGAAATCAGGGATTATTACATACCCAACAAAAACTTTGTTATTTTGAGGTTGGTCAAAATTACACTTTTATCCAGCAATGACAAAAGTATAGATTTACTTGGTTATCTAATGTTACACACATTGAATGAAATTCATGTTGAGTATATAGATTACTATGTCACTGAGTTGGGTACCCCTTCCAGTTTTGCTAGAATCCTTGGTAAGACAGTTGATGACCCCATTAATGGATTGCACTTAAAAATGTGATACAATAAATGGCAAAATCCTAGATGGGTCAAAACATATTACAGAATGGTTTATGAAAAGTGTTGTTACCCTCTTTTGTGCATTTTTGAGAGGTCTGGTGTTCATAGCCCTTGGTTTTCTACTGGTGAATTTTACAGAAATAAAAGGGAAAAAAAGCCTCCATGAATGTTGTAATATGTTAGGTTAGTAGACATGGACTGATGATTCCTGTGGTCAAGTTTAATTTATGACTTCACACTTCATACCACTTCTGTTTACATTCCACTCTAAGAAGAATGGTTCTTTTTCCTTGTCTATTGTTGGAAAGTACCTATTGTTCGACATTTGAGCATGTTCCACTTGGTGGGATTGAAATCGTCTCACCTTTTTATACAAATTGGTCTGAAAACTGTTCATTTTTTAACCAGAATTTTTGTAAGGTATTGTAGCTCCTTTTGATGATTTGTTTGTTTTCCTCTTTTCATATTTCTTTCTGGTTTTTTTTGCATATTTCTTTCTGTTTCTTGTCATATTTCTTTCTGTATCTTTTCATATTTCTTTCTGTTTCTTTTTCATATGTCTTTCTCTTTCTTTTCAGATACTTTGTCAAACCATCAGAGGATCACATCGCCAGCATCCAGTTCTGTACCTCCAAGCCGGATGTCTACATTAGCCTGCAAATCTTAGACCATGAGGAGGAAGTGGCCAGCACGAAGGGCAAAGGTCACGCCGTCATCCCCGCCTTCAGGTTCCTGAGAGATCGGGAACCAGGGGAGGATGAGAGGCGTTCGGGAAGCCGATCTTGTAAGTCGGGTACCAACAACAGAGTTGAAGCTGGGTTTCTCTTGTTATGTTTGCCACATTCAGGCTGCTGACATAAAAATGCACTGTCAAGGGACTTTGTACTGTCAGAAAAAGGTGGAGGGTCAAGACTTTCTTTACCTTCTTTGAGTGATCATACCGTGAACTGGAAAGATTCTTTGCAATGATTTAATCTATGCTATTAATCTGATTATCGTAATCATGCTCGGATGGAACTATTATCTTGTTTTGGATCGTGTTGTGTGTGCACTATTCTTAGACTATGCTCATGCTATGAAAAATTTGGGCAGTGTTTTACAGCAGAGTGTTCCTGCATCTTGTTTTTGAATTCCAGCTGCCAAAGGGCCGAGAGCAAGCACAACCAGTCTTGGGTCAGGCAAGCGAAACCGATCCGCAAGCAGTCATGATGGAAGACAGTCTGTAAGTTATTTGGACACATGGGGGGGGGGGGGCACTGGGGGGTTGAAGGGGAAGGGATATGGCAAACCACTTGGATAGAGTAAAGAAACCTTAGTCAATCTGGCAGGCATAATATTCGTATTATCTTTTCCTTTTTTTTTCATTGATAACGGTCAGAATGGAAGCTTGGACTGATCTTATCATACTTTAGTTTTAATGTATATCAGTCACATTGAGCTTAAGTTCCCTACTCTTGTTGGTGGAGGTCAACTGAGGTCAGCAAAGGTCAAACCGCAAAACCTAAACACGATATCTCAAGAACATAGGCTTGGAGTGACCTCGTATACGGTACTACGATGGACCACATTGAGTAGAATGTAGTGTATCTGTTGTGTGTGTTATATCATAAACTATTTATCATAGCTCAATTCCTCTCTGCATGTTTCAATTACTGTGAGCTGCAAGACTGGGTGGCATCATTTAAACCACCTGGTATTCTTAAATTCTTGTTGCATTTATAGTGGTCACTAGTTGGCATTTTGTGTGCAGTTTGTTTCACAAAATGCCCTTTTGCCCAATTCTCCTTTTCTCTAGTTATTGTCTTGACCTGTCTTTGTCATCATGGCCAGTCTTATTTCAAGTCTTTTGAGACTTTCTGGAAACAAACTTTCATTTTTGTCAATTTCCTGCAGAAGACCAAAGGAAGTGGCAGCGACATTTCTAAACTGGAAACCATAGAGGTAGACGAGAATGAATTTAAGGTACAGCCGATGGGAGATTTTCTTTCTTTCAAATTTGCCTATGGATGAGATTGTACCAGGATATGAAGTTTGTCATAAAATATGACTTTTAGCAGTTACTCTCTCTTTTACCCTAGGTGATATTTCATGGATCTCGTTATTTCAAGCTAATATTTTTTGAATCATTAAACTGATAATGGGCTGAGTTTTGTTCTTTTCTCTCTGACAGCCCCACAAGTACGTCATACAGGCCAAGGTCCTACGCAAAAGCTGGCCCCTGTCTGAGAGCAGCTGGGCGTTTGTCCAGGTCTTGAAGGAACTGGAACGCAATGACCTGAAAGGTAAGGGGGCAAATATTTGGTTTTGTACATTGGAACAATACGATGCAGAACATTGACGCAGAAATTCACTAAAGAATAGTTTGATTGCAGGGAAATGCTCCGTATGTAATAATTGAAGTGTTTGAAATGTCGTCAAATTTAATGTGGCATTTTTGTTTTGAAATGATAATGATACTGAAGTTACTTATATCTACTACCCTGGTTTCGGAGAAGAGGCACTCAAGGTACCAGTGAACAGCACAGGGAGTACTGAAACGCCTCTTAGACAATTTTAAATAAGGATTCCCATATAATAATCAAATGTGGGTGAGAAACATTTTTAGGATAACTAAGGGAGAACTGTTCTGCAGGTAAAACTACTTCAATGTAATTGGCTATACCTCCAGCCCAACCCCGTCGTGAAATGTGTATTTCGTTTATTTTTAATTACTATGTGGTGGGCAAAGGGGCACCAGGTGATGGTGTAACAAATTTGGTGTACAGGGTAGACAAGGGGCAGGTTAGATTGACTAAAACACACAATACTAGACATTTTCCTTTATCACATTGGTCAACGTTCTCTCGTCAAATGTTGGATTTGATTCAGTCGAACCGTTTATCTTGACGATAGCCTTCAGGAAGCAAGCCCTCTCTGAACTGACAGCCGTATTTTCTGAAAGGAAATACGGCGATCTTCTGGAGGTCCAGACGCCACAATTTTTGACCCCAGATTACGAAAGAGGTGGAGGACGAAAGAAAAAAGGCATGATCAAAATCAAAGTTCTGTCAAACCATGTCAGTCATGCATATTCAAGAACATTCATAAATATGCAGATAACTCTTACATCATCAGGATATGTATTTTAAAGATGTTCTTTCAAAAGTTACATCTATGATTTTGTCACTACACATCATCCACAGATGTGTTGTAGTTGGCTAAGGGGTTTTTTTATACCTTCATACATATTCATTTTTAACAGTATTAATGCATATTCAGTAACTCGGTCAGTATTACTTAGCTCCTTGCAGATATTGCAGTGCCAGTTTTAATCGAATACACACTTTTAGTTTCGTTCAACAAAACACCTCCCTTACATTCAATCACTTCATTTGGTTAGAATGAAGGTAATGTAACAACATGAGGCCTGTAATACCATCCAAGGCTACAAGACTTTTGCTTTGAACCGCTAGAGATATGAAAGGTACACTATCCACAACATGGCTCACTCAATAGTGAAAGACCATGCCCATGTATTCTCTTAATAAATAACTAGCTCATGAAACTCCATCCATCTTGGTTGTCAGAACTCCTGCAGCAGACAGAATGATCCAGATGTTTTGTATCCCAGTCCAGTGACATAATGTGATCAAATGGTGGCTTGCTTGTTACTGTGCTGTAATCACTCTTTATCATTTGAATTAAAAGCTAACTCTCTCCTTGGAAATTGATCAAATTGTCAAAATTGGAATTACAATCTTCTCGTTTATTGAGTTGCTAAGTGAAAACTGACGATAGATTAAACAGGTAGTGTTGTTCTGTAATATTCCTTCCTGTTTTAGAGAACAGAAATACATGTACTTGTAACCAGTCTAGCCATCTAAAGCTTTTGTGGTGAGATTGAAGCTTTACGGAACTGTGGTTACTCTCTGCATGTTACCTTTTTTAAGCTTTTCCTTTGAATTTGTGGCTACCTGCATGACTAAGTGTAGACGTCAAAGGACGAAAGCCAGATACAAAAGAGTAATCCACAGATTGGATTGAGCTTGTCAGTCAACCAAATGTGATATCAACCCCCTATTGATAACATCCTTCAGGAAAGACAAATACACATTATGGTTAAGTAAACCACCATACAATAGAGTTAACCACATTACTATAGAGTAAACCACAATAAAGTAAACCACAGTAGAATAAGCTATTGTAGAATAAACTACCACTGTAGAATAAACAACCACAATGAAGTAAACCACAGTAGAAAACTACATTACAGTAAACAAAACTGCATTATCTTAGAGTAAAACACAGATTGGGTTGAGCTTTTCCGTCAACCAATCATGCTATCAGGCTCTTACTGATAACATACTTCTGGAAAGACAGATACACATTACAGTAGGGTAAACCACATTACAATAGAGCAAACCACTTTACAACAGAGTACACCACATTGCAATATAGTAAACCACATTACAATGGAGTAAACCGCATTACGGTTGAGAAAACCACAGACTGGGTTGAGCTTGTCTGTCAACCAATCATGTTATCAACTGATAATTTCCTTCAGGGAAGACAGCTGCACATTAAAGTTACATTACAGGAGCTGTTTTTAGCCCTTTGTCACCCGTTTGTAACTGCGAGATATAACCGGTAATTTTTGTGCACCTGTTTGCCAAGCATGCTCGTGAGATCAATTTTTACCTTTACAGCAGCTGATCCAGAAACTGACAAGCAGCTCATGAATGAGACAAAGATCATTGTCGAAGAGGGCGACAGAAAAGGCAAATAACCACCACCTCCTATCTCAATCTTCTTTAATATCTCTCCCCATCCTCTCTCTTCCTCTCTCTCTCATCTATTAAAATCTGACTCCTGGTGGCCTTGGAGTGAGATAGGAGCAATTGGCACACTCACTTTTACTCTCAAACTAAAAAAAAAAGGACCCACACTGCCACGGGAAATTTTGACAGACATGATCTTGGCTAGAATTCTACCAGAAAGTGGCTTTTGGTCTCTTGGTCCTTTTGCTGTACCGTTGAATGTTCTTGAGAGAAAGGGAGGTAAATTTCACCTGTATTTGAAAAATTTGAGAGTTCATTATGTAATTCTCATGGAAAATTAAAAGTGCATATGTGAGTATCATCATGTTGTGAATATCAAAAGCATTTGGTTCGAAAGGGAAATGAAGGAGTAAAATAGGCTTCATTGGTAATAGGTTGCCTGGGGCATGTCACAGGTTTTCTATCTTTACTTTGAGCATTTGTGTGGTCATTTGTAGGAAACTTGAGCTGAGACTTTAAAGCTGATAGAAATTGATAGGAATATTGGCTTTATATTTATATTATAAATATTTGCTTTGCTCTTTACCCTCTCTCCATGCCTCTTGCATGTATACACTATTTCTCTTTGAAATTAGATTAACAGTTTCTTGTCCATCAACTAGAGGTATCCCAACAGTTTTTTTTTTTTTTACTACTTACAGACTTTCTTTACCTAACAGTGACACCTCAAGTATATATACACTCCTCAAACCTTCCCCCAAATTGACCGTGTCATCATGTGGTTCTCCCTACGTTTACTCTTACCCTAGTTGCTGATGTACTAGTAATGCCTGTATCTCTCATATGCTCCCAGTTCCATGCGGTTCTCATGATCCCTGATGGATATATTCACCATGTGAGCTTACCCGTAGACCTCTTGACTTTTCCTCTTGATCACTTGGTGGGATGAAGAGGAAAAGTTGCAATCTCTTTTGACCACACAGTGTCTCTGACGTAATATTTTCAATTTGTCAGAACACTGCACTTCCACGATGAATTGATCGAGTGAATATATTAAGCAAGCCGCCTTCTCCCTAGTAAGTCTCCCTCATAGCTACCCATTCTCTTTGAACAGTCTTGTATGTATGGTGTAGAACCAGCAAGCCCTGAGTAGCACAGGACCCCAGACTGGCTGCACGTAGCCCTCCCATTTGTTCCGATCATACCGTGTCAGGTGCCCAAACGATATAAACCCTTGCAAGTTCGTTGTTTCAAAACTTGTGCACAGTAAGTGAATATGTGAACACACGTAATCAGGATGATCTATCCATGTTTCTTTCTAATTTTTGTGGGCTCATATTGTTACACACATTTTACTAGTACTAAATCATTCCATAACCCATAGATGCATCTTTAGACTGGACCAATTTTGAAGACAAGCACCACAAATTGTAGCAGTGTATTGATTCATGAGCAGATTCTGAACTGGTAATTTTTAATATCTTAGAATAGAATATTTTCTGCTAGTTGTCCTGACAGAGTAACAATACCTTTTACACAGGGTTATATGGGAGCATGGTGAGTTCCCAGATGGGTAGTATAATGTGTTAGCAGCCCATATCTCTGATTCACCAGAACAGTGAATTTCTTGGCAACTGTTGTTGATTACTACCTGTTCAAATCTTCTTTGACCCAAACAGGTGCAGTGCAACCTGAAGTTGGACTGAGTGCACAAAGGGTAGTAAAATGTGATGATGGATGTGTGAAAAACAGCACTCACGATTGATCACAGTACAATTATGTTGGCTGGGAAGATAGGCATTCAGGAACACTTTTCTTTTGAGGGGAGCAAAGTACCTTTTTTTCTGGAAAAATGAAATGTCTTAATTCGCACTCTGGAGATGATATGTGAAGATGGATTGGTAATTGTAACAGTGGCTTTAAAATACTATCATGTTTAAGTGAGGTTGAAGTTGAGTTCTTACGTTTTTAGTTTCTTAAGTTAACCAGTATAGTTGTTTTTTTTTTCTCCTTTATTCAGATTATGTGTTCAAAAGACATTCACAATTTGCCACCGAATATATGTATTCTCCGTATATTTGTGGAAGAAGCAAATTTGGTGGCATGTAAATGACTTTTTGAGTTTGTCAATGAGTTTGAGTTGGTTGATATTTAGAAACAAATCTGTGGAAGGATTTCTCTTTTTGCCAGAATTTGTCTATGTCAGGAAACCAGAGAGTAGGAGATGTTGTCTTCCAGTTACCTGAATAAGTCCTTGCATTTTTAATAATAGTTCTCTCAAAATTAGAACTAACACCCTTTCACATGTAAAATTTATATCATTATTAACTTCTTGTAAAATGTCGTACTCTTATCATCTCACAGTTAGTAGTAAACAATTATCAGTACATTTTTTTAACTCATGCTATAATTTATCAGCTTGTTCACATTCACTTACATTTTTTGGTCTGTCCTCACTATTGTCAAAGTTAAACCATTTTCTAGTTTGATTTTTTCTTGCAAATTTTTGTTTGAATATTCAAAATCTGTAACTTTTGCAAACGTGATTCTCTAAGACATTCTGGCTTATCAGAGTCATGGCTTTGTCGAAAATGTGAACCCTTTTCACCTCTATGTGGTGTACGTTGCTGCAGTAAATTTTTTCACTGATAAGAGTGTACAGTGCTCCGCTTGAATTATTGAAATTGCTAGGTGCATGTACAGCAGTTGAGGAAATTCTAGTTTGGTTTGTTTTTCAAATTTTGGAAATGGTCGGAAGCGAGTGCTGATACTTTGCAAGTTTTTCATCCAGCATTTAAAGCTCTCAACTGTTTGCTTATACCCATCATTATCGGCTGCATGATACACATTTTAGCAGTTTGTAACATAAATTGTGACTGGATAAGTAAGTATACGCTACAGCTATGCATGTGCAAAAATGTTGTGGCTTTTGTAAGCACACAAGATGTTGAAGCTACATACAGGAATTATTGTGTGAAGCTACGCACTGGAATTGTTGTGTGTAGCTACATACAGGAATTGTTGCATGTAGCTACATACAGGAATTGTTGTGTGTAGCTACATACAGGAATTGTTGTGTGTAGCTACATACAGGAATTGTTGTGTGTAGCTACATACTGGAATTGTGGGTAGCTACTTACATGAATTGTTGTGTGCCTATTTTTAATTGACAGTGCAGCTTACATGTCAGAAAAATGTAAAATATCAGTGAGACACTGCAACGACAGACGATTGTCAGGGTTTGACAAAAGGTTTTCAGATATTGATTTTAATCTTTGTGCTTGGATATTGTTGACCCTCCACAGCGAACAAAGAGAGGCCAGTCTCCCCAGGGAAGGGGGAAGGTAAGAATGCCTCCCGTGGAGAGAAAGGAAAGAAGGGTAAAGACAAAGGCAAGGATAAAGAGAAAGAGAAGGGCTCTTCGAGGCCACCATCACAGCAGTTTGATTACACCAAATCTCATTGGACTCTTCGTGTTGTGCTGGACCAGACCCCGACGGTAAGTTGAAGTCATGGGGTTTCGATTGCCTGGTTTGCTTTGGTTCTCAAGAGGACAGAGACAACATTTAAATATGTCCAATCATGCTTTCCTCATTTGCGTTATAGTTGCAAAGAAAAAGTATGTTTCAGACAAGTTTGCCACTGTTTGTCCTTCTGGTTTTTCTTATGCCATGGCTGTTTTTTTACCAAATATTCTTGATTACTCTGGACATAATCACCAAAATGATCATCATTGCATTATAATGTATGATCTTTGTAATATAGATACAATACCACAAATAAGAAATTTTTTGTATGATTTTGGTCTCTTCATATGGACCCTTTTGTTGTCATATCCTCCTTTCCCTATATTGTCATATCTATTGTCTTTATAATGTCATATCCCCTTGAATCTATACTGTCCTATCCCCATCTTTATAATGTCATATCCCCCCACCCATCTCACTTCCTCCCATTCTCAGTTTTATCATAAATTATAAATCAATTTAAATGTTGCATATTTATTTTGACAATCTAAAGTGAGAAAAAGTGATGGTGTAAAGTTGACATTTATTTGCGACCTTATATTCTATGCAAGTGACTTTCACATGCATTTGATGCCCCCAACTCATACCCCCTTCCAGGAGGAAGTCGACCTGGTGAAGGACACAGAGAGGCAGGACGAGATTCGAGCCATGAAGCAGGCATGGGAGGCGGCTGAACCGGGGAGAGCAGCGAAAGCCCAGACTACCAGGGAGAAGTTCCTGAAGGAGCACATGATCAAAGTGGAGCCGGAGGAGAAGCCAGAGAAAGCAGATGAACCAAAAGAGATGGAACAAGTTGACCACTTGGAAGGTGAATTTCTGTCTTTAAGACAGAGAAAAGAAGTTTTGAATGGTGATGTCATCAAAATAACAGTGCTTTTAGTGTCTGTAGTTTGATTTCCATATTTTCATGCCCCAGGAGAGGGAGAACTCTCCCACTCAAATTTCTAGATACAGTGCCCCTTTTGACAAGAAGTGCCCTTACAGATATTATATTACGTGTAATAAGATATTGTAGAGTGCCCTGTTAGATATTACCGATATTCCCAACTCTAAGATGGTTGTGCCCTTTTCGACATCCCCCATTGTAGGAGGGTTGCACTGGCCCTGTACCCAATTACCAATAAGGGTCTGTCATCCTTAAGCTCTTTCACTCACCACCCTAAACAAACTTGATTTATTCCCTGCATGTCGGTAAGTCAAAGTTGCAAACATCTTTCAGACTAGTACCAATTGTAAGATTCCCACCAAAAATGAACTAAACCAACCAAAAGAATGATTAGAATATGAGAAAGTAAAGGAAAAATATAGACCCAAAAGCAGGCAAATTATAGGTAAGTTAGACTTATTGTGTCTACACGAAATTTAGGGAATAGAGGGATCCCCTAAACAGAAACACAGATTCTTGCTTTGACAATATGCAAAAATAATTTATTTCATTGTTTCGTCTCTACCCGCCAGTCATGAATTCAGCCCCTGTACCTCCGGAGACACCCGCATCTGAGTTGGATCCACAGCTTAATGACACTGTTCTCACAAACGAACCGCCCCCACCCCCACCTCCAAAGGAAATACTGAAGAAAATTGACATCACCCCATTCATACGGTAAGTAAGAGTTTAGGAGAAGCTTTTGGTATAAATCATTACTTCAAATCTTTACGAACTCACCATGCTAGCTGCCCGGTACATCAGATTCACCAAACAGAATACGTACAAAATGAGATGCCACAAAGTGTTGCATCAATGTCTTTTCACCTTCAAAGGGTTGTCTGAGGGAGGACTAGTTTTTTCTTGGATTTAGTTGCCATTCTACCTTTGACTTCTCCCCCTCTATGTTTTCAGTCCCCTTGACTTTGACGGGGAGCCCCGTCTGAAAGATGAAGCCGAGATCGAGAGGCAGACGTCTGAGAAGCAGGGAGTGATCCTTAATTACAAGTCTTTCCGGGAGCAGGTCCTGAATGCGAGGGAAGAGGACAAGAAAGACAGGAATAAGACCAAGGAAAGACAACTGCAACAGTTTATTGAACTCCAGGTCAGTGAAAGATCACAAGTCACTTCACCCGGCCACTGGCAGAGAATGTTTCAGGTGTAGTGATGTTGACCTATGCTGTGATTGTATGTAAAGCTGGGTTGCTTCATTCAGCTGTGTGGTGGTGGTGGGTACGATTCTAAAACCTGCGTGATTTTTCAAAGTTTCTTTGGTAAATTCACAGAAATATTTCTAAAAGTTTGAGGTTGCACAGTCATCTGTATAGAAGTTTTTTTTTTTTTTTTATGGTTACACGGTTACATGGTTGGACAGTTTCTATTTCCCCATCTGGTTGCCAAGTTGCAGAAATGTAGTTTTTGTAGTTACTCCTTTGTGGGATCATTTACCTCTGGTGGTTGCTTCATTTCAAAGTTAATACCATTACATGCATCTAGTCGGTAAATATATCCACACTTTCATACTATTACACCTGACAATGTCACTGTTAAGTTTTGCACCATGGTCGACGTATGCTGTACATAAACATTGTCTGAAGGTTTATAGTTGACGTTCAGAGACTTTAGATCATAACCAAAATCTTTTTCTGTTAGAAAAATAAGAGTGCAACAATTCCAAAAGCAACACACAAGGCTGCTTTAATGTGACATGAGGATGCTACTTTACTTAAAGGCTTCCATCCTAATTCATCGTGTACAGTTATCGTTAGTGTCTTCTCGACCATCAGATTTACTTTCTTTCCTTCAGGCTTGTGGTGAAGTCTGACTTTGGTCTCTGTTTTCGTTCAGCTCTCAACTCACCTCCTTGCAGAAATCTACCACAACAATTTAAAATGTTTTTTTCTTCTTCCGTTCCTTAGACTTCTCTAGACGACCGCAGAAACCTCCTCAACCAGCCGAGGGAGGCATTCAGGCAGACATTCCTGGAGGCCGAGAGGAAGAGATTAGAAGAGATTGCAGCGGCAGAGGCAGCCTTGAAAGCAGAGCAAGCCAAAAGGTCTCCATCTCCTAAAGGCAAAAAGAGCCCCAAGGGGAAGAAAAGCCCCAAAAAGAGTGGCAAGAAAAAAAAATAGCTTTGACATTCCAAGGTTGCAGATTTGGTTGAAGTAATTGCAAGTGTCTTTTAAATCCTCCATCCAAGCCCTCGTCTCTTCGATTCTTCATCCTCTCACAATGAGAGGCAGGTCACACCGCAGGATATGTCTTATGTATTTTGTCTACTAGATTTAAGTTTAATGTGTCTCTCACATAGCAGATCAATGTAACATCCACGGCGAAAAGCGTCTGGATCGTATGATGTTATCGATTGGTTGGATTAGTTCTGTCTATGAGGGTTTGCAGGGGGAACCCTTTTTTAATGGTTGCATCGTTAGAGTTCCTTGCCCCAGGCAGGGGGAATCCGTCACTCAGTGGTGACTGCATGGTGTGTGCGTTCTCGCTTGTCGGCTGTCTGTAAACCCAGCCATTCTTCCAAAGTACACAAGCCATCAAAGCTGAGGCAATCAACGGTGATTGAAATTAATGCTTGGTGTCTTAATCTCTCCATGAGGAAAGGGGAGGGAGGTGAGGGGGTAAGGGCAGTGGTCACGTCATGTAAGCCTTTCATTTCTTGGAGGATTCTTCTCAGGAAAATATTCAAACAAAGTTATTTTCCTTTCATAGACGTGGAACAGAAATTATTTTGTCCCCAAATGATTTCATCATTCTTAAGGTTGGTGTTTGAAGAGTAACATGAAGGTATGAAACCAGCACACACGTGGAAGCGTGGATGCAAGATGGAGGTGGGTTTTTCAGAGTATTGTTACATAGTCAAATGGTAAGTGTGGGTAAGGAGTCCATTTAAACCCTCAAAATACTGTCCTAATTCTGATCCATACCCGGAGGTCAAACATTTCTGACCCATTGCATTTGAAGCAGTTTCAAAAATTTAAGACATGTGCCTTATTTTTTTTTTTTTGTTCCTTGTGAATTCAATATTCATTAGTACTCCAGTATGTTGAGTCTTCCACCCATTAATGCCCTTCTTGTCTTAGTAATAATTTTACATTCCACAAAATCTGAACTTTTTCTTCCCTTGATGAGGGAGATAAGGGAGGAATGGAGACAGATTAGTCCAACTGGATGGGCTGATGTTGAGTGCGTTCATTTGCATGACACCTAAGTAGTTTTATTGGTGAGTGGTTATGGCTGAATGGAGAGAAGCCTCATAGGTACTGCCACCATCCAAGACAGAAAATCAGTTTATGTGATGACTTGGTACTTGTAAACCCAAATCTGCAGCACAATAGTTTTTACACTGTGCAGCAACTTGGGTCAGTGACATAACTTGAATGAGGACAAGTTTAAGTTTGGAAAGGACATGCACAAAGTTAACTGTAGTTTTTATTCATTTGCTTAAATTTCAGCACTGGTTGGTGGAGTACTTGCATGGGGTTGTATTGCACAAGAGAATTGTTTAAGCATGACCAAGGTGTATACATTCCACTTAGGGTATAGTTTACCTCTTATGCTTCAAAGAAGGAAATTCATGCCAACATTTGACGAAACCCAAAGATTTCTCTTACTAGCATTGCTCCTCAAATTCGTAGACAGTATTGTGAAACAAACTCACATGACAGATTTGTACACTTATTACACTGTTATTCCACATACTCCTGATAATTATATCAACCCCTGAAACCCAAAGAAAAGAGGAGGGGGGGAGGGGAGGAGTCAGAAAGGATCCATATCTTTGAGTTTACTTTGTAATAATATGTTTATTGAATTACCTTGAAAGATTTCACCTTGAATTCAAAGTAATATTTATTTTGTATAAAATAACTTTTAAGAAATGAGGTATTTTTTAAGACTTTAGAGAAATTTGGTAAATTGTATATGAGCATTAACTGTTCAAAAGCAAGAAATATAACGTTGACAGTATTTGCATTTCTGTTGGATTTCTATTTTTTATGTATCTTACAAAGTCATTCTTCATATTTTCAAAATAATGACATTTCAAAACTGGAGTGCCTATATAATTTATTCTATACAGAGATTACTCTTCTAGAAAGGAAAAATAAAAAAGGATAGCAATGCCATAATCAGAAACATGTACTCAGAGATGGTGTAGCTATCTAACTCTAGTGTATTGTACCTCTAGTCTTAAAATAAAATTACAGTAAATCTAATCTCGAATCATATCTTTAGTAAAATTCCATTTCATAAAACATTGACTTGGTGGAGAAACCCCAAAGCATCTCCTTTGTGGGGGTATCACTGAGGTGACACCAAATATGGTATGAGACTAAACATTTTACATTTTGAAAGCAACACCACAAAACACCAACACATTTGGTGCAAATTTGCAAACCACATTCATTAATCTGCAGTTTTTAAAAAATTTTTTAGCCACACATGGTTCGAATTTGAGATTTATTTTTTTTACATGGATGCTTCATATAAAGTTCAGAATCTTAACAAGATTCAGGATTTAAGAGAAGACGCCTTTGTTGATGTTAGGAAAAGAGCACCATCTGAACCACCAACTTACTTAGTTCCAAACTCTATGCCCAACACCCTAACTGAACCTAGTTCAAGTTAATAATGTTAAAGGCACAAACTCATCACCGCAATTCTCCCAACCACTTATGTCTAGTCCCCTCCTCAGCCTGTCTGAAATTTCTCCACATCTGAAATTTCTCCTGCCTGAAATTCCTCCACGTTTTATCAAAACAATGGATCCCTGTGTACCTTGTGTAATATGAGCTACTCTGCATCTTTTGAATTTGCTATCAATCAAAGAGAACTGTAACTTAGAACCAGTTGAGAATTTTGCTTTCTGGAAGCCAAAAATATAGCTTAGGGTGATGAGTTACTGCTTTTAAGTGCATGCTTTTTCAGATGGAATGTTTGTCAGAAGATTGTCATTCAAATTTACGTCAAATTCTGACATGATCGGACGCTTTCTAGGACTGAAAGACAGCTGAAAGACATTAGAAACAAAAGGTATTGAAGGACTATAACAAACATGGACGGAAGTCTGTTGGAAAACTGTCAACAGGGACGGACTATCCATTGCATCATTTGAGTAGTTATCTACCAAAAAAATAAAAAAAAATTATTTGGTAAAATTTCTGACTCCCAATGGTTCTTTAACAATGGTCTCTAACCATGGCACATAGCATACAAGACACAAAACGTGCAAGACATGTAACATACAAGATGTGTAACATACAGAAAAGATCCATGACCTCTCATACCCACCCATCTCACTGCCCCTCTCTTCTTCAAAACAGAATGTAACAAATTGTCGCTGCAAGCAGGGAGGAAAGTTTGTCAATGGCAGAGTATGGTTGGTTCAACTTGAAGCAAAATAAATTGCTATGCAGCATCAGGCCTGCGGTCTTTCCCCCACACCCCAAAAATTGTTTCCCTATAACATTATAGGGTGAAAAAACTCTCAATACTATGTCACATGCACTGGTGGGCCATCTGCCTCAATTTCCAATCCCTAATCCCAGAATCTGACCTGACTGTGGGCCTGAGAAGCATCTGCATCTGTGACCTCAGAATATCAGGAGTTGTTAGCATACCTGATAGATGTAAAAAAGCACTTACTGATGAGAGATTTGGGGGCAAAAAAAATATGCTTTAAAATTCCACCTGCACTGGCACCAAACATTAGCACCAAAATTGAAGCTGACTACAAATTGAGTGGTTCCCACCGCTCACCCAATTTTGCAAAGAACAAGAGAGTAAATGATTAAGAATGTTCTGGTGACAATGAACGTAAGAGAGGTGAGAGTTCCACCATAGGTAGCCCTGTCTATGTTTCTGGCATATTTAGGACCGGCTACAAAGCGATAATGAACCCCTTCTTCATGTCCCCTCCCCATGTACCAATCACCAAAAATGCACCTGACGACGTTACCACATCATCGCCGCCGTTATCTTCCTCAAAAGGGACTCAACGTCCTGTTTTCTCTCCGTGCAGAGGATTCTCGCGTATTTGATCTGTGCTCTGTTCATGTCTACCGTGTCCTTGACCTTACGGATCTCTTGATCCGACATCGATCCGTGAAGCTGGACATGCTGTCCCATCAGGGTGGAGCACTGAGCGACAACTGTGTCATCTAAATTTTCTAGGCTCCGATCTGCCGACTGGAACTCGCTCGTAATCACGCAGCATGCCACTTTCACCTTCAGAATAGGGAAAAAAAATTTTTTCACTAAAACCTGCATTTGTGACATCAGCGGTCATGGGTTGTGGATCAATCAGATCACACACAGTCAGCCCATAACCTTCATACTGCATGGTTGGTCAAATTCTGGGTCACTTAAAACCATTCACTAAATCTCGTTGGAATGCTAACATTTGATACAACGACGGCATAGTCACGTCACAATGGTTGATTGTGGTAGGATATTATAATTAAAGCCATAAGTTTTTCAAGATACGGAAAAAGGTAAAAAATCAGGGAAATTTAAATTGTGGGAGGGAAGGAAAAAAAATAAAATGAGGAAATCAGCTCGAAAGACCAAACTTATCAACAACACAAATAAACTGCCACTTTCAATAATTCCAAATGTTTAAAGTCCAAATGATAGTCCTTTAAACTACACACAATTCATTCCAACAGGAAGATGACATGAAGAGGGTCTCATACAGCTAGCAAAGAAACTGGCTTGTCACAGGGCCAGTGCTGAATAGAGCGTACAATTCCTCTGTATTGCTCTCAAGGTTCAAACTCCAGGAAGTTTTCTCATTTTACAAACCAGAAAGCCAAAAGGCTTTGTGATTCCTTGCTACATGGTTACATTACAACAAACATGAATTATTCAAATGACAAGTATAAGATCAACTGCAGTTATTTTTCTTGATACACCACAAGCCTTTAACCCAAAATGACCTTTATTTTGGTGACCTAAAATGACTGCGACATTTGATGCCCACCAAAAGCAATAAAGATCACCTACCCAGGCCATACAACCCACACATCAAGTACAGTATGAGTACGGTATGAAATCAGTCAACATTATCTCTGAGCTCCAAGAAACACACAAGTAATCAATGCTGCTTCTAGTCTTGCCTGTTGTTAGTTGAATCAAATAACTCAACCTTACCTCATCTGAACTCAGCTTGTCTGCCATATTTACCTCAAAATTCTTTGTAAACCACCAGGATAATTTCTTCCTTGTTACAAGTATCTTTTAACACACTCAAAGTCCTGGTAAGTTGACCCTAGGTTATGATTCCTCCGCAATATTTTTGCTTCCTCCATCTTTTCCGACATTGTGAAATATGATTGAAAGCACTCCAATTTGATTGTTAAGAAACCTTGTTCTGCTACCAGCTGTTCCTCTGGATATTGATATTATCCAAATAAATGACAGAACAGATGGTTTTTTTCCTTTCTACATTTTTTCATAAACCCATTAACATTCCATTGCATGCTTTTCTATCTGACCCCATGACCTCCCATACCAAGACTCTCTCTCTGGACAACTTATTAGCCCCCCACACTAGAAGTTACTCACTAAGTTACAAATGCAGTACTGTAGGGAGCAATCCCATTGAGTTAACTGTGTGCGAGAGAATAAACACTTGCTATTGCACAATCTAGATCAATATATATTTGTACGGTAGTTTATAATAACCACAATAATGGTGTTTAGGCTATTATCATTGTTTTATAGTGAAAAATTATCCCTTCCTCTCTATTGATAAGCATTAAATTTCACAGGGTCATGAACCTGTTAATAACAGACAACCTTATCAAGTTTAAAACAAATCTGACCTACGCATAAGGAACTATGGCAGTTTTAAAATTTTTTGTTTTACCCCATAACCTCATTAATATGCAAGATTTGGACACCAAAAAAAATAGGGATCATCTACTCAATATGGGCAACCTACATGCCAAAAATGAAAATACTCAGAGTTACCCTTCTTGAGACAGAGTGTTTACGAGCAACAGTCACACACACACGCATACACACACACATACATACATACCCACACATGACATCAGGACTGCATAGATTCCCCTGCCTACGGCAAGGAATCAAAAAGAATTTCCATTTCAGATGCAGAAAATTGAGTTTTTATAGAAGACAAAATATACATTATACAGAATACAGAAAATGATAGAAAGGCAAAGTGGATTTGGGGTTTTACAAGAGAGGAAAGTTATAGCTTTAATTACAACTTTTCCATACATCACTGCCTGAGACAATGTTTCAAATGTTAATACACATCTTCATCATGTTTTACACAACTCCTCTACAGGTAATGAAATTCAACCTGCTGGCTTTGTTTTTGTCTGTTCAGCTGAATCCTTGATGCTGCAACAGACACTTTTGAAGTCATTCCTTAAACACATTCTTTGCTAATTTACACAAAGTGAAGTTCAAGTATGACACCATACATGCTACTAGGCATTTTCAGTATGACCTTATTGAAAAAGAAACGACTCAAGAAGCTTCTCCTCTCTTAAGCCGAGTAAAACTAGAAGGTTTTTTTGCTGTAATCCCTTTGCAGGCCATCAAAAAAAATAGTACACACATCTTTCGGTCTGCCGGCTTTGATATCTAGCAAAAGCGTGGAAATTGAATGACCCTGTCCCTTATTTTCCGGCTACAAAGCACAGCGAATTTGTTTTCATTACCTTGTGATTTCCCTTTTAAAGATACACACTCACCTCAGAATCAAAAGCCAGTAATAATTCCTTCATGTCTTCGTTTTTCTCGTCTTCTTCTTTTTCATCGCCTTTAACAGCCAATTCCACAAAACCATCTTTCTCCTCCACCTGGAAAGAGGAAAAAAGAACAAACTAAAATAAACATAATTCACTCCTTTTTACATCTGATCCCGGAGGGGGTTCTGAGGCTTAATGAGGGACACGGTCTTCTGTAAACAGACAGGATAAAACAAAAAGAAACAAACAGTCACCTCGCAAAGAAAAACTGAAGCTTTGATTTTGTAAAATTTATGTAAGCATGCATAAACAAACCACCTGTTTCATGAAAATGAGTTTTTTACCAGGATTATAATCTGAAGGCTGACAGGTAGCACTCTATCAATGACACATATAGATCACAAATGTCTTTAAACATCACTGCCCACCAAAATTTGGAGGTCTCAAACCTGCAGATCCCAATACTGTTGCTACTATATTGCACACTCCAACAGCTCCCCTCCCACCCCCACCCACTCTCCAGCATCCCATCCCACCCCCTCTCCAGCTTCTCATCCCACCCCTCTCCAACTCCCCCTCCAGTTCCCCTCTCACCTCCTCTTCACCTCCCCCCACCCCTTACCCAGCTCCTTGAAGTCTGCTGAAAGTTTTGATAGTCCAAACTATCAGGATGCTATTACAGTTTTATCTGTGCTTTATATTTTAGACCAGTTGTCCTTAGTGTTTTTCATCCCATACCCCTTTCAATCAGCCCCCCCCCCCCCATATTCCATTCCCTACCTAAAGTATATCAACAGTTACACTCGATATCTTGACCACAGTATGGTGCTTGTACCAGTTTTGTGACAAACTTACGCAAGAATGTGAGTGCCCTTAAAATGGGTCTGGTATTGCTATCATACTTACTACTGTTCAGTGCAGTTACTACAATAACATCGTTGAATAAGTTCCTTCAGGATATACCATAAGTACCCCCTACCGGTAACTACACCACGGTTACAAACCAGTGCAGTAGATAGTATCTTACATGCTTAATGTGAAAGCTATTAATGCATCCCTATATGACCACCCAAGGACCAAGTAATTGACCGATTCAATTTGACTTTTTGCGGTGCAGAGGAGTTTTTAAGCAAAGGAAATTCATTCATATCTTACTACAAGTTCCAGTCTCTCTTCCTTCAGAGCCTGCCGTATCCCCTCGATGCAGTCCTCGATGGAGAATTTGGGACCTGCAACCATCTCCATGTCCATACAGAGATGCTTGAAGTGCCTGATGGACTTCTGGAAGGCCAAGTTGGCCTCGTGGATTAGTAACAGGTGAGGGTTACACTGGAAGAAGAGCTTGTCCAATTCAGGAACCTTGGTCAGCTCCAGCGACTTGAATGCGTCCGGCTCCACCTTCTTTGCATTTCTTCTCTTCCGCTTTGACCTCTTCACCTGCACTGCTTCCATCTTCTGGAGGGCCCTGAACTTGAGCCTGTGTTCCAGGAGGTGGCGGACCAAAGCCTGTATGGCTGCATGGATGCCACCGTCAGATTCCTTCGCAGAAACTGCCACGCTGAAATCCGAACGGAAGGATGAACGTGACTTTTAAATAAGACATCCAAACATTTCATTCTATTCTTAATCCATGGACAGAGAGCCACTAGTCGAGTGACCATGATGTAACCATAGCAACAGTCTGCTCACTGCCAGATCACTGTGACATTTTGACTCCACGAAAGAAACGCCGATACGATGCCGAGAGACAGTTTTCATCCAAATTCAGTGAGAGGAATGTCTCACAATCAGAGGTGAATGTGCCTCCAGAGGCTCCTGTCAGTCACATTCATGTAATTCAATGTGGGTAACTTGAATATGTTATGAATATTCATAAGAGACGACAGAGTGGAAATTATCCCTGTGGGCTGAATGCCATCTTTTAGTGTTTCTAAAGTATGTCTCTGTCACTTAGTATTCGCTTGCTATGATTGCTGTAAAGTTTCTTACACTGCAGACTTCACGTCTTAGAGAGATGGATGAGGGAATATTCCTTGACACTGACATCACATATTTGAAAAGTGAAAGCAACAGCTGGTTATCACAAGACGTTGCTCAACGTTACAACCCAATATGGAAGATGTTCACATTAACATACTGCAAACAAAAGCTATGATGGCATAAACTCAACGGTGCAAACACTGATACAATCATAACAACTCCACAGAAAGCATAGACATTTAGTCTTAACTAGAAATACCAACGAGGAACGAAATGTCATATTACATTGAGAACCACTCATTCAAGATATTGGACACTTGTTGTTGCCGGCACATTAAGTTTTCTGTTTTACTGTAGTGGAATCGAAGACTGGTACTGAGGAGGTAAAGTAATGCTGCGACCAGCATGAGGACTTGGGAGTTGTTTAACAGAAGGTCTTCTTTCCTTCTTGATTACAGAGTTTTTGCCATAGACGGCATTACAACTGATATTCCATATGCCATGGTATAGAAGACAGCTCAAGAATACCAAGGTCTTTGATATCTAACTGACTGAATTATTGTTT
Source organism: Stichopus chloronotus (assembly GCA_021234535.1). Classification (NCBI taxonomy): domain Eukaryota; kingdom Metazoa; phylum Echinodermata; class Holothuroidea; order Aspidochirotida; family Stichopodidae; genus Stichopus; species Stichopus chloronotus. The sequence goes on along the minus strand of CM037845.1, from coordinate 16,144,701 downwards.
GCTACCTAAGAGGGGCACAATCATTGTCAGGTGATAAAAATTACCTGCGGCGGTGAGATGGTAATAAGATATGCCACACTTATCTTTGTCTTAGTGTGGTACGAAAAACAGGACTATTAGCGGCTCTGATTAAGCATGTGTGTGCTGCTAACATTGTAGTCCAGCCTACCATGTTTGAAGATGTTTCTGGTTTTACCTGTCCAGAAGTCTGCCACTTCCGACAGCATGTAATATACGACAGCATGTAATATAACAAAGCTATCATCTTTGTCGGTAGCTTGCCTACACACAACCAATGTTTGATGAGGGGTGGGCAGTCTTATCCTACATTCTCCATGCTGTCCAACATTCTCATTCTTTTATTATGTCTCACCTGCCAACGAATCCATTCTGCTCACAGCAAGCCTCCAACTGTAAGACTTCTGCTGGTTTCTCCTCTTTGACTTTGTCTTCTTCATACTTCCAAATGTCGCCCTCATCTTCCGCCATATCTTTCTGACTTTTCTCTGCTTTTTCTTCACCATTTTCTTCCCTGTTGCCATTGTTTGAGACCTCTGATGTTCCATTTGGCTCTTCATCACAACCACTTCTGTCTTCCTTTCTAGAATCTGAGGAGACACGATAATGAAAGAAAATCGAGAATTTTGCTACGTTTCCGGTCGTTCACCAGTCCATCTTCAGGTAAATACAGGGAAACAGAATTGATTATAGGCAGTTATGTAAGGATATGGTAAGCTATATAAAGACGAAATACCATTACGCAAAGGGTGACAAAGCCAAATACAAGAGCAAGCTTACAGAAAGTGAAGTTTAGTTTTTTTACCCATACATATATACAAACACTACACAAATAAAAAAGAAGAGGCTTAGAATTTTTCATGACATAGATTAACATTGAGAGAATGAACCAAGTGAAGTATCTGTTCAAGCCAGGAAGAAGATTAAAATACTTGCAACTTGAAAGACGAAAGAGATTAAAATAGCTCCAAGTTGTAACTTGTGACATTTCTATTTTGGTCTGCCTTCGGATCCTTTATGCTAAGGCGTTCTTTAATCTCACACCTGGACCACTGAGATTCACGTTTGGTAAACTTCGCAACGATGTTTAAAACCAGCGACGCAGTGATCATCAGAGCTACAATCGAGATGAACTTCCGCTCTTTGCTTACCAAAGCAGTGCATCTAGTGTTCCTCGAATCAGTACATCAAAGAGTCATCCCTTCGTTTAACCCACATAGAAGGAATCGCAATCCAGACAAGTTATCCTCTACACCAAATTGCTTGGATAATCTAATCTATGGGGGTCTACAAATTTGAATAAAGAAGCAATTTTCTTTGGAAGAAAATTACTTTTACACGAATATTACTTCATAGATTGTAGACAAAGTTTCTCAAATTTTTAACAGCTGTTCTGCCACTACTGGGGTCGCAGTAAGGTAAGCGCAGCGAGGTAAACGAAAGGCGTATCGATCGCCATTGTACCTCAGAGAATCACTGCCTTACTGATTCAAAACATCCTTCAAAAGGGGATAGACTTTGAGATTCGAACAATCAAACTCACAACACACCACAGCATTACAGTTTTCCCTGGATCTGAGGATCTCATTGGAGTACCACAGAATAAAGGTCGGACATGCCGCTATTCACTTTTCATGGTAAATGATCACAGAGTTGACATACCAAATGTCAAAACAGAGAAAGTGCATTCTGAAAACTATTTTATTTCACTCCGTTGGAGGGGGAAAAAAAATCTCTTCTCTGCATCTTTCCGTTGGTCCAAATGTCAGAGGGTGATAGCTTTAAGTGACTATTCTTTGAATGCGTAGGAATTTAATGCAGCAACAAAGAAATGGAGGAATAAACAGGACGAAAGAGACCACGGATCGAGGAAAAAAATTAACACAAGCTTTGACCAAATTTGTGACCTCACCACTCACCTTGATTGATTTCATCATTGCTCTGTTCCTTTTCTTCTTCATCCAAGAGAGGCGGGGCTGACATAGCTAATTTCTCTTCCACCTGAAAGAACAAGCTTGTCTCATTTCGTCAAGTTGTCATTTCTTCTCAGTAGAAGGTGCAAAATATTCACAAATCTTCCCAGGTAAACATGTATTCACTTATGCATCCACAGGTATAGCAAAGAAACACTGCAGAATTAATTAGAATATAAGAAAGTCTCAGAACGCTATAGATGCTTGCATAATTCTTACCCCAAGCTGCTAGTATGATATTTTGTATTTTACCATTGCAACCTCCCTCATTGGGCACCCTCCCCCCACAAAAAGTATTCACTACCAGCTTATAGATTTATGCATGCGACAATTTTTCTCTCATTTATTTGCACTCACATCATTTTAAATCCCAAATAGACGAGGAAATACATAGCAGGCCTGTGACACTATCCTTAGTTTCAAAATCACTGCTTTTTGCAGTGCCACATTTTTTTTATCAATGCCCCTGTCTTACTTTCTAGTGCCACTATCCTTTTCTTCAATGCTACTCTCCTTCTTCCCTATGCACTATCCAGTCTGCTTCTAGGACCACTATTCTTTTTTCCCCAGTGTAACTGTTCTTTTCCCTGTTGCCCCTATACATTTTTCCCAGTGCCACTATCCATATTTCCCTGTACCACTATCATTCTTTACAGAGACACTATCCTTCTTTTCCATCTTCCACTAGCCTTGAATTCAGGTCATGATAGAATGATTGGAAAATAATGCAACGCATGTCAAGATGGCCATGCCATTAAAAACTACAACAACATCACCGTTGCTTTATCCTTGGGAGTCGTTAATGACACATTGCAAAATGCAAATTGATTAATTGACTACAACAATACTTGCATGGGAAATGTCAATTGTTCAAAAAGTTGAGTAATGACTCATACAGTACATTGAAATATTTGTTTCATCAAGACATATCAACCATTTCCTTCCTTTGAACAACGTTCTAGTGAATGCACTGTCATTATGCTCAGGCAGATCAGGTAACCCATGGCAACCAAATCATCCCTCTTTCTTTTTTTCCTGCTTCCTGTTTCCCCCACGAGATCACTTATTGACTTATTTCCACAGGGGTGACTCGCCTGGCGAAATTGGGATTAATTCCACTAAAAGGAATACTTAATTGACATGCTGAAAGAAAATCCCCACCGGTCATTCAATTTGGAAATGATTTTGTTAGATTGTGAGGTCAACATCAGGCAGAAAACTCTTTTTAAAATAACATTTTTATCAGACGGTTGCCAAGGAATGTGGAAGGAAAAAAGTGACTTTTTCAGAGATGTGGCTTCTGGCAACGATAACCCTGCGTACACTTTAGTCCTTTATTGCATTAGAGCAGTGATTATTTGATAAGATGTGGTCCTGAGTCGCAAAACTGAGGCAAATGTCGGATAAAAATTACTTTGCTATCCTCGCACCGTTTAGCCATCGTGAATTAGTGACATGCGAACAATATTTTTGCAAATCTTAAAAAGGAGATTTAAAAGCGAATTGCACTCCTTTTTACTTTACTGGGGCATGGGGAACATGGAGGTTGAAAAATTTTTACTGACCAAAGTTCATTTACTGCTTTGCAGTGACAGAACTCTATCGACATTTTGCGCGGATTCTCTGTTGTGTATGTCGACCTAGTTCAGAAGGGTAGAGAGCCTAACCAATGCATTTCAAACTACAAAAGTTAAACTTATTTTGTGCTGATGTCTGTACAATTATTTTGCCCTAATCACACCTCGTAAATTTCCTTCTACTCCTAGAATGGTTGCCTAACTGAGTAAATTATTTAAAGCAAACTATTTCAACCACATTACCATTTTGAAATATAATGTTAACAAAATGCTTTCCATGGTCTTTGGCACTGTTATGGAGGGCTGATGAAAATCTCGCACTTGCCCTTAACAAGTTCTTATAAAGTACCCTTTCATTGATACCAGAGTAATGAAAAACATACAAAACAAGAAGGGGATGAACAGAAATGTAAGGAATAAGACTTTTCTTAACCAACTATAACTTAAGTGAGTTTTGATATTTTTCTAAAAATTGAATGAGAGTTTCTAACGGTAGATGGTAACCCATGTCAAATGTGGGTTGCAGTGAGCAGCTGAACTACCTTGAGGCAGCAGGCTTCAGATAGTTACAAATGTTATGCTCAGTTAAATGGTTGACAACGGTTGCAGAATATGGTAAGCTTGGAGGGCAATGAAGCTTAAGGATATCAGCTAAATAGGTGGATCTGATGCATTTAAACAAAAGGACTTTCACAAGTTATCCTCATGTTACCGGGAAGTCGTTGCAGACGATGCAAACATGGGAGTAGCATGGTCAGACTTTGAAGAGAGACAAACCAGCTGGGCCACCCAGCTCTAGATGCACTGTTGCCTTTCAGTCTATTCTTTCTCAAGTTGAGCTCTTAAAAGCCGGAAACTTGTGGTTGACATGGGTCAAAGATACTATGTGCTGTCTCACCCTCCCCTCCCCCCCAAAAAAATATGTTGGAATTTTAAAATAGTTACCTTTGGACTGCCACTCAAATCATTTCCTTTTTGTCACTAGGAAGTCTAAATGTATGCTTCAGTAAATGTCAAAACCATACTTCTTTGAAATATTCCAGGAATATTTACTAGACTTAACTTTACACCCACTCAATAGAGATGGCCATTTACCCCCATTACTCACAGTGGGAAAAGGACAGAAGGGGCTAGTGCAAGGGGGGGTATTTGCAAGTGAGGTGTCACACAAAAACATCTGACAAATACTGGTGGATTCAAGCCCTTCGTTGCTGGGGGGCGGGGGATGTGGTGGTACAGCGATATGAGGAAGAGGTCTAAGCGGAGGGTTGGACAATTTTCTATATCTGAATGTTCTCTGATGCAATTTGGTGAAACAAAAGTGTACAATTGTGAAAGTCAATTTTGTTAAAAAAAAACTCTGGTTCTTTAATTGTTCAGAAAATTTTTCAGAAAAATTTTTTTTAGCCCACCTTTGGGGGGATACCATGGCCCCTGTCGGCCGCATCCCCCTGCATCTGCTGGTGATCACAAACAAACATATTCACAAATGCACTTCGCAAAAGAGTTGTTAAGATTAGAAGCTTTTGCTTGACTTTTAAAAACCACACTAACGTTCTGCAAAAAAAAAAAGATCCACCGCAGGAAAGGTTACACTTACAATGTCATATTTATTTCCCAAGAGCAAAACCGGTATTTGGGTAGGGTCTGCCCTTTCGTATTCCACGGACACCCTAGGGCCTTCTGGTGTCTTCATGACCCGCTTCTTAGAAACCACCGCATGGTTCAGGATATCTTGTCTCCACGTCCCGGCCAAGTCGATGCTTTCAGGATCGGAGATATCCACCACCACTGTAACAAGGAAAACGGAGAATTTATGCAGGAATGCCTTATTTTCCCTCAAAAAGAGAAAAAAATGTATGCCATGCTCCCTATATCAGTCACTCTCTAGCAAGTTTTTTAATACCACCCTCAGATACCCTTAGGGCACTTTCCCCAGACTGAGGCCTCTATGCTTTATTTTTGTATGACTCTTCCTCCACAGCTGAGGACAGCCTGGAGAAAATGAACCTTTAAGAAATGTACTTTTCCTGAAAAATTAGCAGCCACAAGAAATAAGGTTATTCAATACAAAAAAAGAAGTTCTATGTGAAATGCTGAGTATTCATGATTCAATTTAACTACTTCTTTTTCACTTTTTTCTACAAGGGTGAGGGAAGTAAAGAACCATGTACCCAACATTTAAACTTTACTGGTAGAAAAAAAAAAGTGCACATAAACTTTAGATCTTTTTTATTTGCTGGTTCCAAAGTGGAGAAATTATAAGTTCTTGACACAATTGCAGGACGCTTCTTTTGAAACATTTTGAGAATCAAGTATTTGGAGTTTTACAGTAGTGGAAAAATCTTGCCCTCTTCACACCCACAAGCTAAAGTGCAGGGCCTTTGCTTCCCACTTAGCTCACAGGCAAAACAGTGGCCACTGTTAGAGCATGAAAAACAAGAAACTGGTATTGGGTCAGATTGCACTAGTGGCAGTGTTTTAAAGATACCAGTACTCTTAGCACAGTGGATGGAAGTGCATTTGTTGTGTTGAGATGGGGAAGTGATGTAAATATTCATTACATCTCAACAAATTTGACTATTCACCGATCGCTGCATCAACGTCCTTGTAGTAGCTCTGTCTGAGGTCTACCTCTTCTCTGCCTGGTAAGTCCCACATGGAGACGGAGACGACTGTGTGTTCAGGTACGTTCAGTTTCTTGACAACATTCTCTGGTCATGGGGTGAAGAAAAGACAAAAAGAAGGAAATTTAAGGAAGAAAATTGGCAAAGAGAAGAAATGTGACATCATATTGGGGAAGGATTGCATCGTAATTTTCAGGGGATGCAAGCTCATACTATTATACCGCTATTCAAGATCAATTAAACTACTGGATGGCTTCCAATGAAAGCTCTCTTAAAGTAGAGCAGAGAAAGCAGTTTTCTTGTTTTTACTTTGCTTAAAACTGATCTTGTATGCTGACATAATAGAGGTTGGTTGTTACCATGACAACAAGCAGACAGAACAAATCGACAACAATATAAGCTACATAAAGTATGATAGAAACTTGTAGAAATTTTGGTATATGCTTCTTTGAGGTTTAACACAAGTAAAGGGTTTACTGCACAGCCACAATATGTAAACTTTACAAAGGTTTCTTTGTTGTTTTGCTCCTCTGTACAGATTTATTGGACACCTGAATCACTTCCATTGATATATTTTATCAGTCCCTCTTTGTGGAAAAGTAGTTTTTGGTCCAGACTGACCTTCTGATGTGGGTTGTAAGTTTTCTCACAGGTCAAAAAACCACTGATCCCAGTCTGATCCATATGTATCTGATCACCACCCTATAGGATGACTTACAGTAGTCGCTGACTGTCTGAGCCAATTTGAGCCCAACATAACCAGATACAGATTTTGGGGTCAAACTAATGGGTATCTAATTCTGCAGATTAAACAACAATACACTTTCACACTCCAAACAAACCCTTTTTTTTTTTGAGCTACTTTGAAGGAACAATTTCATTTTTCATGCCATAGACATGATACTGTACATACTAAGCTCTAGACATGATTCACTGGGCTCTGTCAGCTTACGTGATTTTCAAGACGAACACTGTCCTCTAACAAAGAAAGCCCTACAGATCAGTGCAATGCCGACGAACAACCCGAATGTGAACTTTACTCAAAGTCACTTGTCTTGTGATACTGCATGAAAGTCAAGACTGTATCACACTGTGAAAGCGCTGTATCAATGAACCAACTTGACTGCACGTAGTTTGCCTGACTGCTTATGAGGAAGTTACCATGAGAAAAAAACTCATTCACATTTATACTCTCAGGTGCAAAGAAAGACATACCGATGCTCACGGTCGTAGTCGGCCTGTAGCTGTAATCAAACTGGTTCTTGAAGTATCTCAAGAAAATACTTGTCTTGCCAACCTGTGCATCACCTGTTGGAGAGAGCGAAGCCATTCATTGTGTATAGATACATGACTGCTTACAACGTCTCAAGCCATTGGCAATACAAATATGAAATGAATAGGTCCGTGATCAAATAAGGTCTAATTTCGAAATGGGTCCAACCTTGACGACTCCAATCAAGATGGCAATGAGCCATCTGGGGGGGATACTATTGATCAGAGGTATTAATAACTTTCCTGTTCACCATCCTGACCATCTACACAGGACACATTACTGAATATAATACACGGGCGGCTGAACATTCAAAGGTCCATCCTGTTGGGTCCAAGTGTCAGCTCACTAACATTCAAAACAGTTTTGTCGTTGTTGTATTAAACTGATCTGACTTGCATGGGCCTCTTACTGTTTATATAGCAAAATCGGACTCATTGAGATATTATGATAATTACATCTGGTGAATAAATACTACGAAACATTTTTAAAGTTCCTGAGTTTCTTCCTTTTTTTTTCACTTTGCCTGTACATAGATGTAAGATCATTATGTGCATGTGACCTTTATGTGCAATATTCAAATACTTTTTTAACACCATTAAGTCACTATCTAAACTATCTACAGCCTACTGTGGGAAAGCAAATGCATCAGCCAGGAAATGTGTAATGAGTGTTACTACGTGCACTGCGCTGTGACAGGACAATTCTCCCCCTTGGACAATGTCCCCCGGACATATCTGACCCAAACATTCCCAACCAAGAGAAATCCCCCTCAGTCAACTCCCCTGTAATAATTTCTTCAGGGAAAGGGTTAGTGTTAAGGAAAGGGTCGAGGGAATCATAGGGGAAAGGTCAGGGGAATTGGCTGGGAACCCACTGTGTATCAACACCGGTCTAGTACATGTGGCACTATTATATACCTCATAATAATGCAATCCAGTAAGCAGGAATATGGAGAGAAACCAAAGTTCATTGCAAACTTACCCACAAGCACTATTTTAAAACAAGGCACCTCACTGGTGTTGTTTATCAGGGCATCTGCAAAGGCAATGAAAAAGAAACTCATGAAATGCATGGGAAGGTCACGATTTTACTTAAATGTGCTAAAAAAATGACAGAAACACATTATATCATCACAATACATTGAATTGAACAGCAATGAAGCTTTAGCTAGGATTGAATCAAACATTTCAGTGTTACTGATTATCTAGAAGTTAGTCCAAGCCCATGAGTAAATTCTGTTGTACCTTATTCTTAATGTCACTTTGCTCTTAACTTGGGTCTTCGAATCTTCACACGCACTGTGGGCTATCACCAGCAAATGTCTGCTGATCCAAGATACGAAAGATTCCACGGTGCATCGCACCTGAGGCCCGCTCTGAAATAACGATGCGCCATTGCGCCTTCAGCTATAAATAATTCACACTGTACTGTCTGAGCGGTTGACTTGGACACATGTGCGGCAACAATGTCGAAGCTTGCTGGCGAGCAAAATTTTAAATCTAAGTCTCAATATATGTTATCTGCTGCTGTATAATTTCAAGAGAGATGTGATTTTCCATTTGTTCCGTGGTGGTACAGTATTTGACATAATTTTACTAGCAGGATGGTGCCTCCATCGAAAGCACCAAAGTGATGTTTAGTATAATTTGCTCTTAACTGTCTACAGACTGAACTCAATACTGTTTCATTCGTACACAAAAGATTACAGTAGGAGGGACTGTACTGTAATTTGCTGAGTGTTTTTGCACTCATTGCTAATACCACCCAGATCAACAAAGTGGTTACATGGTCTGGGCACCTGGTTAGTTGAAATCCCCCAGGTTAGCAATTTTGCAAATTTTTAAAGCTAAAATGCAGCAATCCTGAAGCGACTATGAGCCCTGGATGCATAGAAAAACAGGCTAAAATAAAATGCATGCGCAAGGCTAGGCCTATGGGTTCTTGTTTCTTAAAGGAATTTTTGAACTTAGGTGATTAACAGCCCTCTTGCACAACTTCACAACAAAGTGACTCTAAAACTACTAAGATGTGAGAGACCAGACATGAAACAGTTCCTTTTTTCTCTCTCTTTTTGTTTATATTTATTCAAAATGCATTTCAGCCCCTCACTGAAGAATTCATGAATCCTGGCATGAGTGCTGTTTGCACTAGGTCCAGCTACAGCATTCATACACAAACAGTAACACAAATCCTCTGACTAATTTGCAATGAAAAAAGATGAGCTTTAAGTTAAGTCTTAAAAGGATTGAAATTTATGGTATATCTGATGTCAGATGGAAAGAAAGTCCATAAATAAAATATGAATAACAGATATTTTTAGTGCCAAAATTTTGAGATTTTGATTTTTTAGCTTAAAAAAAGAAGGAACTGGGAAGAGGCGAGTAACCGTGTGACAGAGAATTAACGGACATCAAATCACTGAGATAAAATGGCGCAAGAAAGTAAATATAAAAAACAAATAATAGACTAACAAATAAATAATAAATATTTAAAAGGGTAAGAATCAGACTCTTGATTGATTGACAGGAAGTCAACTTGCAAGTTATTAAGTGTACAGTAGGTGAAACATGGCCATATTTCAAAGTACCTGAACAAGTCCTGCAACTGTGTTTTGAAGCTTTTGAACATCAGCGATGAGATACGATTGCAAGTTAAACCACAAGGCATAACAAAATACTAGGTGAGGTGCTATGAATGCACGAACAATTGAATTACACGTGGTGTCGTAGATATATTTACGAGTATGCTGAAACTTACAGGTGCTCGATGAAGCTTTTTGTGGACATTTGCACGTAGCGAGTCAAATGAGAGATTCAAGAAGAACGTGCCCAGGTTACTCACGGTTTGCAGTATGGGAAGTATTACCGTACAGCAGTATGTACTACCAATCCCGGGGTTTCTTCGATCAAGAACTTGTTGACAATGGTAACAGAGCTACTCCTGGAACTATTTTGAGATCAAACCTAAGTTGATATAAACACGGTTCCTGAGATCATCAAAAAGTAAATGGTACTATGTATACAGCATCAAAATATTGCCGATAAGTCAACCATGAGAAACAGAGTAGGTCTTCCTACATTCACATGTATTGTTCCGAATACATAGCTACGTCACATGTTCATTATAATGCAGATTTAGAGGGTGGGGTAATAGATTGTTCATAACAAATGCTGTTAGAGATCAATCAGTCGTGCCACTCTTTTTCTCTTTTTTTTGCACTTGCAAAGAAACTCACGCTGATTACTGCCCTCCCGATGTTTGTATGGTCTACTTTTGATAAGGCCATGCCGCCACGACTGAGTAACCAGCTTGACGAAAATGGAACAAACAAAAAACAACACGTGCACAAACCAACAGATCAGCCGCAAAGAGGTTTGCCGTGTAACCATCGCAGACCTAAGTCTGCACTCACCAACAATTCCAAAAGGAATGGTCTCGGGGTTAATAATTAAAAAGTCTTACTGCAGGCCTGCTTTTTCTAAAACTGAAACTACAACAGCACTAAAACAAACAAGAAATTAACCATGTTGCATTAATGTACATAAATTTGTACAGGTAAACGACGTTTTTCATGACAGGTAATAATACTTAAATTAAAGTAACAATTTTCGTTGGAAGTGAATCAAAGTTAAAGAGATCATTTCTACTGCAGGAGAATCAGCTATGACTTTGTGAACATCAGCTTGAGACTATGCAGCAAAATTTTTCAAATTATACCTCCTCAACGACCATCATACAAAAATCTGCTACTGCATTCTGGGAGAGTCCCATCTGTGAACGAGTTGGAAATGCCTGATCAAATTTGAATAAACATCAGTTGAGAGAACTCACCGAATCCAGCAATGAAACTGTGTGATCATGATGCTTGGACTAAGGAGGTACTGTACTTGATTGAAAGTACTCCTGAATTTGTTTATCAGGATAAACAACTTTTTGCAGTCACCTTTGCAATCCTGTACTTGTCTAGAAAAATCCCTCTTGGTGCTGTCACAGGCAACAATAAAATCAATAACTGCTTCCTTAAAAGCATTAAGGCCATTATGTGTGCTGGTAAACCTACAAGTCTTTCCTCTATTTGTCAATAAACTTCTTCTACATTCTACACAAGTCACAACCACAACACAAGGCAAAAAAAAGGAATTAAATGCCTCAGTTTCATCGTTTACAAAGTAGCAAGAGTTTTATTCAGTATGTGGGCCCCAAACTATGGAATTCCCTCCAGTCCTTCCTGTTCTTCTTCCCTCCATGTTCTTTTCTTCTATTTGTAATTAATGTTTAATACAGTAGTGGTCTATACAAAAGCTCCTTTGAGCTTCTTGATACCCCTTTAATGGTTCTCTTGTTCTCCTATTATGCACATTTTGCTTTAAAGGGAAAATGCAGTCACCCCCAATTTGTATTAGTATAGTCCCCAATCCTAATTCACAGATGGCTGTACTGCATAGAGTGACAGTATATTAGTTACTGGATTGCTCAATTTATGGAAATCATTTGTTTGCTTTAAATACACAATAGTATATCCTGAAAGATACTTTTAAGGTACAAAAGAGGAGATTTGCAAGATTAGCTGATGCTCTTGAATTAAGTTGGGGTGACTGCTTATTCCCTTTAACACTGCTCTCAGTATTAACTAAAGATGTACATACTGTATGTTGGCACCTGTTAACCTTCATTTCTCTGCATTGATCTTTGTACTACGAGTAAATATCCACACTTGCTTTAATATTGTCCAAGCAGAATGTACATCGATTTTACATGGCTATACAGTTAAACAATCAAAGGAAAAATGTACCCTTCTGAAACAGTTCAGGGAAGAGGTAAATCATGCCTCCAATGGTTTTGCTGTGACAGTGTTCATTTTATCAAAATTGAATTAATACATCAACATGTTACTTTATTATTTTACAAAAGTATATAATTTGTGATGTCCTTCTTATAAACTCCTATCACCTGCTTTTTATTTCCTTTCAAAATTAAAAAGTCACACTCTTGAAAAGTTTACTGTTTTTTTTGCATAACATGTTGTACGAAAAGAGCTTGTACTGTACAGTATATTTCAGTAAGCCCATAACAGTACTGTAAGACAGTGATCTCATTTCATGACAAGGTGTAATGGTTTAAAAACAAGTGAGACAAATAAAGAAATTTTATTGGTGTAGGAGAGGTCTCGAGTGACTTCGATACTCCTGAATCTTTCAAATTATGCATGCAAAGCATCTAAGAATCACAGTCAGCAAATTTTCTTTCAAAATGATTGTGGATAAAAGCAAAAAACACTCTCATCAAATGAATTTGTTGCGACACCCAGGAAGAGAAAGTTGTGTTTTGTCTTTGTAATCTTTGACGTTCCAAAACTGTCTTATTTTTCTATCGTGGAGGATTTTGCAAAACTTCGCAAGATGATTCCATATCCCCAACTTCATTTTCATTTTGACTCCGGTGTAAAGCTCTTGAAAGCAAATGACAATACAGCACTAAGTACTTCTACTGAAGGTGGACGTACTTCAAACCACAGTATCTTATGGAAGAATACTTGAAATAGTTTCCATTGGCACAAATTGTATGACCAACACTGTGATATCATTCTGCAGTAAACTGAAGCAAACGTACGATAATAAAGAATACACATTTACACAAAAAAAAAGTTGTCATAAATTTGTAGCTCCCCTGGAATTGCTTTGTGATTAGGGTGAGCAAACTTTGAGCCTGTCATGCCACAAGAATAACATTATAAATTAATGCAAAATCTACCCGAATGTTGTCATCTTAGTCGTGTAATTTCCCTTTTCTTCTCTGCTGACTGGGTTTTACTTGAGTAGAAACTAAGCCATTCACTTGTCGGTAGTACCCTGCCTCAGCAATTTCCACCAGCTGTGCATCCAGATTGCTAGTCTTAGTTACTGAAGTCTGATTTTCATCTGGACTCCCAGTGGTGGTCAGTGAAATCTGTTTTACACTACGCATCCAGATTCCTAGTCATAGTCAAGCCACTTTGACTGTGACTAAAAATCCAGCTACAAATGGATTCCCAGTGACTGCCTAGAACAAATTTAAAAGACCATCCTTTGACTATGACAATGAACCCAGTGAAGAATCATGGACTCCTTGTTTGCAGGCGACTTTGACTACAAATCCACGGTACAATAATTGAATTCAATATCAGAATCCAATGTTTCTTTAGATGATGTACACACCATGTCAAACTACACATAGCATCATTCTCAAAAGCAGGGCATAGCCTAGGACTCAAAGGTTATAGGAATCTGTATCCAGGATCTAAAAGTGTCTTCCACTGTGGCATTCTATAGTTACTTCAACTTATCATGTGTGGCACTGGATACTGTCTGGAAAACATCTTGAAGGTCAATCTTTGGGAAAGTTCTTGAATGCTCTGGGCAAATGACAGGTAGGCTACTACAATGTAAAGATATAATTGTTTAATAATCACATTAACATTGTGCATAGCCATGTCTTGTTACATTTTGGAACAACGCACATACTTCCAAGTTGCTAGGCTAGCCTTGACTAACAGTTGTATGTGAAAATTCCCTTTAAGGCTGGGCTTAAGCAGGCCTGCCTCTGATCTTTTCAAAGAATTTTTTTCGATGTTGTAATGTTGCCAAACCTTTATGCAAATCTGACTGTGAGTGTAGCTCGAGTGAAATGGTAAAAACAACTAGGCTAGGCCTAAACATAGTTTCCTGAGTGAGTACTGTACGTGGGCTTCAGATGCCAGCTTAGTCTTGACCAATAATATGTAATTATATAAGTCGACTCTCTATGTGATGTAATGTACAGTATGCCACACCCGTATGACACCCTTTTTAAAAGACTGAGTCTATTCGCCCAAACATGTGTGAATAAGGAAGCTTATTTGCATGTGCACAGACTAATAACCTTCATTATTTGCAAGAACGTATTTGTGCCAATGGCCAGTGTCTTTCACTCCTGTACCTGTGAATAAGCTTCCTTATTTGCCTGAAATTGTCCGTGTCAACAGACAGTCAGAATATGAGCCTCTTCTCACCCGCGTTTGTCCAAATAATGAGTCTCATTTGCATGAACTTATTTGTGCTGACAGAGAGCGCCTATTCCCCCTTATACGTGCTAATAGATATTTATAACACAAGTGGATATTCGCCCATGCACATGCTAATATTCTGTCTTATCTGAAGGAACTTCAGTTGCCACTGAGTTCAACTAAACTGCACTTACAGTCCTAGTACAGTAATATCCTCGTTTGTGCCAAGCACAAGTTAGTTATGGCTAATAGACACAACAAACTTATTATGGCACTTATTGTGGCACAGACTTAAATCATGGACAAGGCTGCCAATTTTCAACTGTTCACAATACAGTATGTGTGTGTAAAGGACCACATTGAGGGGAGACATTAGAACGTAATGTACCTTTATGACCTGCCGACGTAATGAAACCAATTCTGACAGACCTTCACATACGTACTAGTCCTGGATCAATTACTTGGCATTTATGCCACCCCTTCACAGAATAGTGGTGTATAACTCAGGCTTCCTGAAGCAGGGTTAAGAACCCCCCCCCCTCCTGTCAGATTTTTTCTTTTTCCTATTCAGTGCTGGCATTGTTTGATACCATATGCATATGTTTGTATTTTGTCAGCAAAAATATAAAGGAGCCAGTTTCAATTCCAGTGGTGGACCTACATCAAGTAAGCCACATGTGAATTTCTCCTATGAAGACACAAGGCAGTGAAAGTATAGGCTCATACTAGGCTTACCATGATACAGCTGTATAGCCAAGTTCGGGAGGCTCAGCTATGGGTAAACTGACAGTTTTCAAATTCATTATATTTTCCATGATAAACGAATAACATTTTATGTTTGGTGTTGCTGGACACTCAGAAAACGTTTATTTTGGCATGCAATTCTCAAATGCTTAATCGTCGTGAAAATTCAAGTGTTTTCATCTGTCCAGCAGCTCCTTTATAGAGGGCACAAGTGGTTCCAATAATTACAGGGCATACATTGCTCACTTAAAATTTATATCCACTTTTCTAATTGGTTGTATTCACTTCGATCGCTGGTTGTTACGATGACGTTCGGGCGAATTAATGCAATAATTCGCCCAAACAGCCAGAACCTTTATAAAAACGTTGAGCTGAGAGCATGTTCTGTGTTCAAACCTACTGTAAGCCTAAGCTAATCTAACGTTGGTCTAACTCTGCGTTTAGTTCGATCAAGGGGAATTTATTTTCTCCTTACCTCCTGACAAACCACTGCAACCTCCACCCATAATGTTTTTGGTGCACGACTAGCTCATGCCTTGCGCACCATTTCGGTATCCACAAAAGAGCAAACTTTCGTGAAAAGTGTAAACCAGGGCGTTGGAATTCCTGTAAGTTATTGTGCACTGTGCTAACCTACTCTTTTGCCTAGCTTGTTACCTGGGAAATACCGTCACTGTTTACGCACTGACGTCATGGACTTACGCAATACCATCTTGCGAAGCTATTCCTGTGGAGAGCCATTTAGGTCACGGTAGGTTTTGAAACGCCACAGAGTTGGAAAAATTCCATTCATCCAGGTGTTCTGACCCCTCCTCAGGATGAGGGGATGGAGCAGTACCCCGGTAGAATAAATGACTCGAAATGTAATAATTCTGTCATATCTGTTTATCTGGAATTATTCTCAATTATTATCAAGTTCAAAATGGTCAAGGTTTTGCATAATAATAACTCTACTGAATTGAAATAAACAACATACCACTCACAAGTACTGCCCATACCACACAAACTCGGTCCCGTTTTCACTTAAAATATCTTCCTACCCCCTCTGAACCCCCCCCCCCCCCCCACAAGGAATATCTTCGTCATCTGGATCCATTCCCGGATTCAAACAAATTGATTAACTTAAGGTCTCCTCAAAATGGTCAAAATGTATTTTTTACTAATTCACACTTTTGCTGCACAATAACAAACTTGTCTTCATTTGAAGCGCTCAACAAGTCACCTCTAAAATGTGTAGAATCTCAGAGCTTCCAGGGTGAAGGACCCCCACCAAGTGGTAGGCTAAGTGATTTGCTGTAGCATCTGCTTGGTTTGAATGGTGACAGGACAGTAGTCTATGGTATTCTCGGTAGAAGATTTGGCCTATCATTGTATACTGTGGCTCAGAAACCTTTCTGAATAGGTATTTAACTGAAGTGATGAGGAATTAAAATGACTTTAGTCATTTAACTTGCGTGCTTGTGTCCTAGTAAACATATTAGCAATGCACTGTAAATGTAATACAAGCTATACTAGGTTTATGTCTGGAACAACAGTTGACATCATCCATAGGTTTACATCCACAAAGAAGGTACCTCTATAGGAAGAGGTAGCAACCTACATTTGTAGCAAAGCAACTTTGGTTGCAATCACAGTTGATCTTTAAGATAAAGTACCAGAAATCTGATGGTAATAGCGTGGCCATTACACGATGACAAAAAGGTTAGTGTACAAATTCGGTTTACGTATTAATCTGGGGGGGGGGGACTTTTTGAATTGAACTTCTGGCCTGAAATGGCACTTGCCCTGTGTTTTAGTCATGTTTTGAGACATGACGTTGGGTCGTCCAAAAATCTCACAAAATTTGTGCATGGGTGAATTGTTGGGGAGTTTTTCACATTACAATTTCAGAGGAAGATTCCACGTCTGATGTCATGTGATCCCCAGGGGAGGACAAGTACTCGTACACTGCAAAAATGGCCATGCTAGTTGGTAATTGATGGTGATTATTGTAACCTGGTGCCCATTTGAAGAAAGAAAATAGGACAATAATAGCAGTGATAAATGGGGAAAAGTCGAACAACAAATCTTGGGCACTACAGAAGATCCTTTATCCGTTTTCTCATCTCTTTTAAGCTGCAGTTGTGGTCATCGCGTTGATAGTTGATTTATACCTAAACAACTCAGCTGTTCAAGGGTTGTGAGAATTTCAGTGTTATTGTGAAGTATTATGGTATAAAATTTCCAACTAAAACGATGACTTGATATTTTGTAACATCCAACCAGTGCCCTCCCCCCCCCCCTTCTCCACCACCCCAACCTTTTCCTCCTTCAACCCTTGCTGCGGAAAATTCAATCACGCAATGATGAACAAAAGGCGGAATGAGGTAGTTTTGACAAGACTTGTATTTACACTGTTTCTTGTAATGGTACAAATTTCAACGGAGTAGAAATCCAACCTATAACTACACATATAATACAGTCGATATACCATACAACTGATCCATGAAAAGATCAAAAACCAGAGAAAAAAAAAATCTGCTATCTTTCCTTCTTTTGTCAAAATAATAGAAATAAGCTTTACATTATTATCTTCATAATATTCAACTCCACTTGGTAATTTTTTCATCTCTAGGCATAATTCGTCGAACCAAAATAAAAGAAGGTACGCTATCTTTTTCTCTCTTCACACTGACACAGAAAAAAAAAAGATCAAAATTTAAGGAGAAAACAAAAACTTTTCCTTTTTTTTTATTTTCAGTTTTCAAGCTTGTGTAAAGAAAAGGGTTTTGTGTTTTGCAGGTTGGCATTTGTCTGGTGAAAAAGAAATAAGAAAAAAAAAAAATATCCATGAACACTGATTACAAAACACACAAATGTACAGTCAACGTGATGAAAGTCTTCACAGAGGAAATTTGATAAGATTGAAAGGGATAGGGAAAAAGAAAAATACGTGGGCCCTCTTTCTACAAAATCAAGGCGCGTAAGGGCAACCCTCCAGCAATTTGATGCAACCACAGAGAGGAAGCGAACCCATCGCAATCACACTCTCGAAACCTGCAAAACAGACGCAGACCGGCTCAGATGGAGTCAACGATATTTCCCTGCCTTTCTGTGCCACAGATGCATGAAGTCGGACTTTTGAAGGGCTTGGGATAGTGTACTTTTTCCAGACTGAACCCATGTCGAAAGGCAGATATTAGCACCAATAAGTTATTATTTTAATATAATTCCCACTGTTAACTCCTTTTTACAGACAACATCAAGAGGAAACAAAAGAAGGGATCCCCGAGGGAAATGGTTGCCCTGTGTACCAGCACCACTTGGATCATTGAGCTAATCTTTCAACAGAAACTCCTCAAGAACTTTGACAACTTTATAACCTTCCACAATAAACAGGCTGTCATATTTTATACCAAACATAACTTTTGAAGGTATTACTGTAACTACTCTCTCACATAAATATTACTAAAAAAGGAAAGCTTCTTACATCTTACCACGGATTCAATCCATGGCAGTTTGAAAGATTCTACCCAAAAAGAGGTCCCAAACATGACACAGTCATTAGAATATTGTCGAACAGGATTAACTTTTTCCACGGCGATCCTCTGCCCCTCTCCCCCACGAAGTATTGTATAAATTCCACAAAGATTGGAAAGGTGTACAAAAACGCTTGACCGAACCACGACCAACTGGTACCATGACTGCTTGCTTTAACATCACCATTCCCAGTGTCTTCATTAATTCGACCTGATGCCTTGACGAAATCGAATCCTCAGGTGTCTAACAGTTTGATATGAATTCCTACTCCCCTTGGTGTTTATTTCTTTCAAGGTGAATTGGAAGTGTAACAAAAAAACAAATCGACTCCACTTGTCAATTGATGCCGAGAGAGTAATAGATTCCACCCCATGAAACCCCCCCCCCCCCCTCCTCCTTGCTTATACCACATCATCAGATAATTCCACAATCTTAAGAGGAAGTATTAAATAGAGTTGAAAAAAATTTATAAATGTGAATTTTATGGGTTTTTTTTTTCAAATCTTTCAATCAAACAATCATAGAAAGGGAAGGGGAGAGGCCTTGGTTTGCTGACTTTAACTACTTTGGTTCAACTACTTAGGTTTCCAAAGATCTGAGATGACTAACCAAGTTTTAAACAATATTTTCCTTTAGATTTACAGCTTTTTATAGGGTCTGTCGCCACCTTCTGTTTTAAAGCCCTTTTCACCTGCATATGTACACACAAGATAGAGGTATGCAGTGAATATCTGAAGAGTGCCACAGCTGTGTATGACATGGGACACTGCACAATACTGAAGCATGTACTCCCCTGATTGCCAGTTTCCACTGGCATAACTGAAGGGATTGCTTCACCTTGTCTTATTGGCCAATGGGTGTGTTTACAATTATATTTCAGATACTCTTGAAAAAGAAAGAAAATTGGCTGGTACTTCTAAATTGTACCGCAGATGGAATGAAAACCTGGGTAGACCATTGGCATACTTACTGAAGGTTGAGACTTCCCACAAGTGATGGACCCTCAGTTTTCCCCTTTTGAACATTTCAATTCAAGGGGGTAAAGCTTAACATAATAGTCACATAATGGAGACAAAATGTTGTGTAAAGCTGATCATGTTTAAATACATGCTCTTTTTCCATACACAAGGGTAGCTAGCTTGAAGGCAATTTCACAATCCAATCTTTCCAGATGGGAAACACAACTGTATTATTAAGAGCTCTGAATAACACTATTATCCTTTCAGAAGGTTCAAACAACGTCCACTGCCGTGAAAAACCTAAGCAGATCGGGAGTCAATGAAAACCTACTCCGGAGACAGTTCAACAAAAGGCTATCAGCTGAAACCTTCCCTCCTTATCTCTACTAGAAGGTGTCTAAGACTTGGTCAAAAAAAACCTAAACAAAAGACATGCATCATTTCAAAATGGCTGCCTCTTTCATCATGCTGTTTCAAAACCCGCATCATTGTTTTTATCTTGAGAGTAGTGAAGGCATAATTTTCCAATACTTGAAAGAAACTTTGACACATTTGCTCCAAAATTTCCTTTCATGTGATACAGTGGCGACATCAAGTGTGTGAAATATTTGGTTGTTTCGAGGAGAGTGGGCACTGGTGGTAACTTTCTGTGCTATTTAATGTCAATCATATTATGTGTCGATGCGTCACCTTCCCGGTGTCCGCTAACGATGATGTTCGCACATCATATCCCCTGGATACACCCTTCATCGATACACATATAACTGCAGATTAGGTGATGACATGAACTGAACAAAAGTCAAAGATAGTCTTAGATGTTACGTTTTCCTTCTTCTTTTTTCATCTCACCAACTGACCTGTAACGTTTATGATACTTTTCGAAATCAGAAGCAGCAAAGGAATTTCTACAGGTCTCACACTGTATGCATTTCACCTAAGTCAGAGCAGGGGAAAACTCAAAACATATATGAATGAATATATGTTTAGATATTATTCATTGTAATATTGCTTACATAGGGAAGTAGCGGCCTGCAGGGCACTCCATAAATTACAAATATGTAGGAAGATTGCAATGACCTTCTAAAGCTTCTTTTTTTTTAATGACCTAGGACAACATTTGGGATCAAACAAAGGACAATTTAATTTTACATATTCGTTGCAAAGAGAACTCCCCCCAAAAATTCTAAGGTCCTACCAATACAATCCCATAAACAACAATGGTAGCTTTAAAAGGAGAAAAAAAATAGCTTTCTTCCCAACCTGCCTGTAATCAACAAATTATGGAAAGTGACATAATTCGCATTAAAACAAAAAATAGATCATTTTCTGTGAGATCTCCTCACACAACTTCCCTCGCTGTTAAATACGTTGATACCGATAATGTATTTAAATACTATAATGCAGACATCTGGACCATTTAATTATACCATAATTCATATTCCGCATAAATCTGCTTACACTGTATATTGCAATTGAAGGATACAAAAGTTAAATTACAAAGTGACAATTCTTCTTCCTACTCCATATACCACCGTCTTCTTCGCTCCTCTGACACATATATAATTATGGCACTTTACCCCTTCTGCCAGTCCCACCCTTAGCTCCCACTTCTTCTTCAGTTTACTTTCACTCCATGCAACCATTGACAAATCAAAAACGCATTACAAAATCTGCAAATCTTTCAGCTTTTGAAACTCAAAATGTGTGTGTCTGTCAGATTTTCACATCTGCTAGGACCTAGGAAGCGCACTTTTGCGTCCAAAGCTTGATAAACTATAATGCCCTTGACAAGTCATGTGTCCGTCTTAAAAGCTGATGTCCTATCTGCAATACTCTGTCCAATATTTGTTGGAGAGAGGTGGCAGAGAGTAAGAGCATCTGACTGGGCGAATGTATCGTTTTATTTCCAACTAAGTTTTGTTCAAAATATCAATTTTGACTATACCTGACCCCTTTTTTTTTCTTTACAGATGCTGAAACAATTGAACAGTGCAATAAATAGTACGACAAAAAAGTTACGTCTCACAGATTTTACACCTTCAGAGTGCTAGGTTGGTACAATCAGGATTGCAAGGAGCAACAAGACAACATTTACATTATAATTCTTCATTTTACCAGTTGGTCAACATAACCATATTTCATTTGGGCTTTTACTTCCTGGCTCCTATTTCCCCAACCCCCCCAGTTTCTTACGTGTCAAAGGCCAGATGTAATTTTAATGAATTTGTCGTGTCTTAAGCACTCTTTTTGTTTGAAGTTTTGAGTTTTGAATATCATTCATCTATATCACGGTTATATCTGCATAAGCATGTGCACCTGACAGGTCTTACTATTCAACGCTCTGCTTGTAACAGTTGATTACCACTATCAGTCATTCAAAGCTTTCCTGGTCTCTGGCAGATGACACTGTCAGCCCCACTTTACTTGTCACAGAGCAGGCTCTCAAAGACTCAGGAACAGATGTTAGCCTTGCGATATCAACTCCCAGTAAAGTTCAATCAACAATCCTCTAGAAGTCACCTGAGTGCAGTGAGTATCACTGTAAGTACTCTACACAAGCCTATCAACCCAAACTTTTCTCAAGGCAAAACTCCGCCGGAAGCAGGTGGCTCGACTGCTTTTTCGTCTGCACGAAGGAATTTTCTCTTTGACACCAGTACCGCGGGGATGACCGAGTAGCGGGTGCAGCGGTTATCCTGTCTTAGCTCCCAGCACTGCCCAGGTGGAACAGCGCTTCCGCTATCAGCTCCCGCACGGAGCGGTCGACCAGCGGCGACATGGACAGGTTCAGTAGTCTAGTCTGATGCTGCAGGAACAATGGGTGGTTATCCGGTACCTTCGCGAGGCTCGCCAGAGCAGAGGCCGCCCGCCTCATCATGTTGTTGTTCGGGGACTGGATGTCGCTTCCTAGGAAAAACTGAGCTGCATTCTGGTCCTTCTCCAACGACTTGGCATACTCCGAATCCTCCAGATAGCAGAGCAGGAAAGAGACAGCAGATTTCTGGCAAGCTATGGACCTACTCGCGACAGTCTCCTCCTGTGCCAGACTGGACAGCAGTACAATTGCCAACTCACGGAGTACGGGCTCCTTGCGGTCACCCACATATTGCGTCAGGTATCCAAACAAACGTTCTAACCTTTCAAAGGGTGGCGTGGCCAGGATCATGTCCACATTGTTCTCCTTAAGGCTCAGCTTTGCGAGTGCTTCCACCGATAACCTCTTCGGTGTGAGAGGCGAGTTGGCAGAGAGCAGCGGGAACGGATCCAGCGCACTGGCAGAGAGGCAGACGGACCAATGCAGGAGGCCATCTAGAATGGGGAGACTAATAGGCTCTGGGTAAAGAGAGAAATCTAAGCGTCCTGAGATGTTATTGAGGATGACCAGGGCATCCTCCCGAATTGAATTCAGGCAGTCTAATGACCAATTGTCTCTGCTTATAGGATCGTTGTCCTCTGCGTCATCTTTCATCTCAACCTCTTCCTCCTCTTCACTGTCGTACTCTTTGTACTTCCGGGAGGTGTCCTGCCTCTCCGCGTGGGAGTGATCGAGCAGGAGGATGCGACCCAAGAGGGTCAGTAGGCCGGCATGATTGGCAAAGTTCTGTGAGTTCGCTGGAATGAAGGAGAGACCCCGCAGGATGTTGGATATGCACTTGCAACGCTTTGAGACCGACACCTGGGCGTCGTTCTTGGTGACCATAGAAGGCGTGTCATCTCGAAGTTCCTCGTCCTCCAGCACCACCACGAACTCGCTGGGACGCCTCCGGAACTGCGAGGTGTACACCAGTTTGGTGTTGGCCTTCCGCTGGTCTTTGACCAGTCGTAGTTCCTCGCTACAGTACCTCTGCCATTCTTCCTCCTCTTCGTTGTCTGGATCCGCATCTCTGATATATTTCTCGGAAAGACTTTGCGTCGGTTCGACGGTGCGGTCAAACTGATTGATGATCGTGAGAGGCAGAGCCTCTGTCGTCGACCAGTGTTTGCTTTCACACTCCAAATCGAAACTCTCTGAATAATAACTAGTTAGAGCTGGACATCGAGCACTCGGGTCCACTTTCACAACTTTGGACTTGTCGATACCTCTAAACTTCTCTGCATCAACAGTGTTCATCCTGTGGGATTTCCGACCAGTCCGTGGCCTTCTCGAATTATCACAACCACCTCTTTCTTTGGACGAGTCGCAGGAGGGGTCCTCGCCCTTCCTCCGGAGGGTGGCGTCAGAACACGACGAGTCCACCTGACAGTTTTGGAATCCACCGAAGATGAGCTTCAACACCGACTGGTAATATTCAACCAGAAGTTCCAGCAGGCCCTTCAGCTCCCTCAGGTCAAATGACACCACTGTGCTGTCGTCGTATAGTAACACACTCAGGATATCCAATGCCCAGGTGCTCTCTGCTATAAGGCCAGACTTAAGGGCCATCATGACTCTCCAAAACTCCACAGATCCTGGGGTAAAACCAAAGGGGAGATAAACAAAAAAACAAGTAAAGTGATCACTTACCACAATGAAAATCTGTAATGATGGGAGGGGGGGGCAGAGGAGGGAGGAGATGGGTTACCACAGTGAAGACCAGCGGGAGGAGGGTTCACAGGCTACAACCACAATGAAGAATGGTACTTATAGAGGATCATTAAGTTGATATTGCTAATTTTGTGACAATTTTGAAGGAAGCCCTTGCATGCTAATGCTTCATATAAGCCCCATCAGTCATGAATCTATTCCTACAAGTTACTGAAAATGAAAGAAATTGCATTTTTTTTTTATGAAAAGGAGGTAACCTACGCTTATTACCTTATAGTAAAAAGTGTGTGGTAAAATCTACAAGGTGAACTTTCTTTTTTTTTTTGTGGCATTGAGTGGCCATCCAAGGGACAAGATTTTTCATTCCTGCCATCACAACCACTGATGTACTTTGTTTAAAATACATGGATGGTTTGTATCCTATGTTATTTTGTATTTATGTTGGAGAGGGTTGGGGAATAGTGGTACAGCGAAATTTACAATTTAGCATATTCGTTCTAGACGTCCAAAGATCAAGGGTACCCCTGAGGGAATCAAAATGAATTGTATAACAAGAGTGAACAGACATAAATTAATGCTCTTCTTTTCTAGGGAAGAAGTGGAGGCAAGGGATGGAGGATTGAAAACTGACTGTGAAGTTCAAGATATGCACTGTGGAAATTAATGAAAGACAACCAATGGCTACAATCAACCATCATGTTGTTACTATTTGACACGTTGAACACAAGCTTACAGGCTGAATCTGCCATCTTTTAAGAGACAAACTCAGTTAGATAGCATTTTTCTTTTCAAAATATGCGAATACTTCAACAGGGAAGTTGAACCTTTCTATACAGTGTACAAACTCATGTGATTTAGGTCGGTAAGACCAATGAATTTACTCAAAGTTGAAGAAAGCGCTGGTTTTTTTTTTTCGTTTTTTTTCCTTGTTTATGAAATCCTGTGGAAACAGTCTGAGGCATCAATTATACTGCTATGCGTTTCACAACATCTTCACTAACGAAAATCACTTTGATATTGATAGCCATATGGTGACTCAATGCCAAGACCAGTCTAATCTTAAAGTAATAAAACAGAAAGGGAAAGACAATTTGATAAACAAGCAAAACCATTAAATACAGACTAAACACACATGGAACGTCTTCCTTCATAATCACACCTCCAAATTCCCTAACTCTTCTAATGAGGCACTGATGAGACAGGTGAAGCAAGTCATCATGAAAATGTAACCAGCAGATACCACAAGAGCCCAAATATAACCGTTTCCAACACCCCCATTCCCCCCCTAACCTAACATCATAGCTCCTTCCCTTAACTCACCCACATCTTTTCCAGTCTTCATATGTACTTTCATCATAGTAGGCTGAGTTGCCTCAACAGAATCGGGCGGGAACACTACCTCCTTTTTGTGCGGTGACATGGTAGGAAGTTGAGAAGACTGCTTCACCGTCTTGGAGGGTGGGTAGCGCTCCCTGGGGAAGTTTCCCATCAGGGCCTGCTGAAGGGTTCCTGGACCCGAATAAGAGGATGGACCACGGATACCACCGCTGGTGGCCTGGACGGTCCTGGATGGCTTCATGGTACCCCATGATGACATGTGGTGCATTCCCATACCATCACCAGTTGGGTAACCATCCCTTTTCATACCTAAATACGCAATCAAAACAGAGAAGAAAGATTTGCAAAAGTGGAAACAGAGAACATCTACTGTTGAACCCCACCTTTTAATGTATCTTTTCTACATCACTTAATCTCACAAAAGAGGTTTCTCTTAAACACCTCACCTTCAGGGACAGATCGAGAAGCTACCTGGGTGAGGGGGGGTTACCTGAATCCCCAAAATAATCGGATATCGCTGGACTAAAACATACATTTTAAAAATCTAAGAAGACCCACAGATGTACAATAAATGTAATATTCTTAATTTCTTACGAAGCAACATCAAAATCCAAGCCTTTCTATTTTGTTTTCTTATATTTGTGTTCTGTAGATCCGCACATGACCTTTGACCTGATGGAGAACTACCTACTGATCTAACTTATTGCAACTACTTCCACCATTGGCAATCTATGATAGTCAGTCACTCAGTGCAGAGAAGCAAAACACAATGGTCCCGAACTGAGCTTCAGCAAAGAAGCCCTGTCCATCACCAGTTACTTCCTCATTACAACTTATTTTTGCAAGCACCTGCTTTTTCTTTTAACTGCTCACATTTTGTAAATACGAGAAACTCCAACAGGTAAGTTGGGAGATGACTATTGGAGTTCAAGGACACTGCTATGAGTTGCTTAGTAGGATCTGAGGGAAACGGAAAAGGCTGGGAAAAGGTACATTACTCAACCCATTTTAACATCAGTTACTTTTATTTGCTTATGTACATCCAAGCTTGATATTGCATTGCATCGATCCAAGGCAGATCCGTGGAACAACTGACGTAACATTCCATTTTAAAAATCCTCAATAAATGTTATCCACCTACAATGGATCTATGAAAACATCTCTACCAAATGCATCATCAACTGTTTGTTCACCACTTAAAGACCTGTACATTAACACCTTGATACAACAGGCCTTGAAATTTGAGGCATTCAAATGCGATCGCATGCCACCGCTCCCCTCAAATCACACAGAGAAGTGCGATTTTTTTGCATGCCTAGCGAACAAATCATTCCAATTTGATTGTACAGCCTACCAACTACACTCTTTTACATTTCCTGAGGGAAAAGAGTTTTAGCCCACCTGGAAAATCTTAAAAACTAAAAACTTCCGCCAACAAACTGAATATCACAGAATCATCAACTCACCTGGAGGGTGTACTGGACCTGGCTGTGAGCCTCTCGGTCCAAATGTGAAATTGCCCGGGTGACCAGGTGCATGCGGGGGCCCACTGGTAGGATGGGGCCTCTCGCCATCAGGAAAGTAACCAGACTGGTTAAAGGGGGGCATGTTTGGTAATGGACCATCCGGCATGGGCCCCTGCTGGGGGCCCGTCGTTTCTAATCTCTTAATCGCAGGACTAAACGAGTCAGACTGAAAAAGAAAAAATGAAATACAAAGCATAGCCACCTTCAAATCTGGGAGGAGAGAGATAAAATCACACCATGGTTTGAACATGTTATTAGGGTTTTCATTCCCAGCAGAAACCAGTAACATGGGTAAAGCAATTGTAAGATTACTACAGTTAAAGTGACAATGGGTACTATGGCAATACCAAATTCTTCAGTCTAACAAACAACCATATCCAATCACTTGTTAAAACCACTGTAAAGTTCCTCCCTCCCCCCCCAAAAAAAATATCACATTTTCATGGCACATTCTCCCCATGAATACTTCATTACATACATATTTGACTTCTTCCAGCTTCCTCCACCACCTTAGACTACACTCTCAGACTTACAGGTCTCTTCTGAGGGAATGGTGACGAGTTTGGATCTGGGAATCTACTGGTTGGTTGAGATGGTGCGCGGGTCATTGGAGTCCCCGGCTGAGCCTGTGGTGGCTGCTGCTGTCCGCTGTACTGCATGGTGGCTCCCGCGGCCCCGCTGTAGGGCGGAGGCGGGTAAGTCTGGGAGGTGGGCGTCGACACCCTGGGCCCCATAGTCTGCGAGGGGAACCTGTAGTTACCAGGTTGGCCCATCGGTGGTACCTGGGGATCCTGAATGGAAGAGCTGTTGGTATTGGCTGATGCAGCACTGCTCATTGGTGGCATTGCAGGGCCCTGCTGAGGTGGATTGCTTGGGCTTGGAGTGATAAAAGATCTAACAGACGGGGATGAAACAATGTTAGTAGGAAAGGAATGTTTTATATCCAGAGCACATACAGGGTGCACTCTATGCCATTAACAGTAGTTTCTATTAACTTTCTGCTAACTTATTCTATTTATGAATTAACCACAGTCTTCTTGGAAGAGTGTCAAAATGCATGATGAGTTGAGAATGCATCAGACTGAGTAACTAGTCTAAAGTTTAAATGCTGCTACTACACCTTATGCCAAAAGTGACCACGAGACGACCTTTGTCACTCGAAGCATGAACACCCTATATGACCTACAAGGAGAGGATTTACCATCACCAACGATAAAAACAATCATTACAGGCATTTGGTAGATCTAAAATATTTGAATCTATACTGATGCCTAAATGAACCAATAATAAGCAAATGGAGTTGCCCATCACAACCAGATCAAAACAGCAGGCATGTTGTGAGCCGTGGGAAACAATCAAGATGTAATCAGAGGCAAGTGCAACAAAAGCAGCAGGTAACTTTGCCACTAACACAACTTGCAAAACAAAGGTTTATTACTAGCGTACAACAGGGTGATCCCGGCAAGCGTTACTATCACCACCAGCAACGACTCAGTGCTATAGAGTGTTTACTATGGCTTCTACCCAGTACACCAGAAACAAACATATCTGCCACCCCACAGCCCCCACAACCCTTCCCCTTCATCTGTTGTTTCGAATTTAAGAGGGCGACAGGTAGAGAGGAAGACTATTCTGAGAGAGAACAAGCCAGCTTTCCAAAAAGATATTTCTCACCTGTCGTGACTCCCTTGTTGGTACTGTTGGGCTGAATTGACAGGTGGGACCATGTTCACGGTAGCACCTTGATTTGGCCCAAGGTATGGATCCCCTCCAGGCATGGGAGATCCCCTGTTGAAAGCCTCTGGTTTACCCCCTGCTCCTGCTCCAGGTAGATCCCTTCGTCCCATGCCGTATGGGTCAGTGCTGGTTGGCATGGCCCCACTGTTCCTCATGGCATACATATTTTGATTGTACATGTCATTGTTGGGCATGCTGTTTGCTCTATATTGTCCAGGGCCCATGGGGGCACCTGGAGCCCCATATGCATTGTTCCCCATGTTGGCATTGAAAGAAGGGTTTCCAGCTGACATGTGGGCTGTGGAATCCATCTCTGAGAACGGATCCCTCACAGTGATGTTGTTGCCCATGTTGTTTGGCATCTGTGGAACTGCATTGTTGGGCATGGGTCCTCTAGGTGGGCCAATGGGTGGTGGGTACATGGGCATCTGGTTTGGATAGGGGGCATAGGGCCTTGTGTTCCTTGGCCCATACTGATCATAAGGTACATTGTTAAACACTGGGCTACCCACCACTCCTGGCTGGGCATTGGCACCTGGAAAGAGAAAAAAAGAGGTAAAGACATTAAACTTAACACAAAACAAAGAAACAAGTTTCTAAACTTTTTTTTTTTTCCATGAAATATTTAACAAAAACCAGAGGCTGCAGATGTGCCTCTTGAGAATCCAGCAGAAATCATGGACTGCTTTGGTCATGTTGATCACAGCATTTTTCCATTACAGGAAGAGCAGACAGGGTGTTACACTGAAGCATAATTTACCTTACCAGCTGTAAAATCTGTTACCACATAATCTACGAGTGGTAGATTTTACTTATTTCAAAGCTGAGGGGTGTAACTAAAACAAGTCTGAAACAGACAATATCAAAAACGAAAGTATTCCCCCCAATTTTTTCTGTTATCTGAGACGTTTTATATTGAGACGACATGAATACAGTTAAGGAGAGGATGTTTTCACCAGCAAATTCTGTCATACACTTTGCTCGTACCACACTGTCAAAATGCACCCACAAACCGTGCTGTATTTATTGCTACATTGCATATATATCTTGACTGCAGTGACTTTTCCAAAATATCTCAACTCCTGCTAGGATTAAAACCTCTCAATTCAATTCTATTCTCTTCTCTGCAGAGGAGGGCTTGTTATAAATTGACAAGAACTTGCTTATTTTGCCTATTTTGTTTCTGTTTGTGCATGGTTGTAAAAAAACCAAATCCTCTATTAATTGCGATCGTCAAATGCAGAATGTATTCTGGAGGCTAATTGTAAACATTTCCTAGGGTTCACCAGCTGGAGTGACGGACTGCTCATCCTAGGAACAATTAGCAAAACTGATGAATATCTGACTCTGTTTTTCTGCCTCCATTGGAGGATTCAAGACGGAAGAGGATAAGCTTGAGAGGCATAATGTTGTCTGATTGTTAGTTAGTTGTGTTAACCAAGGTCAACAGCAGCTGAGACAGCTCAGACAACCATTTCAGCTCAGACATTACACATCTCTAATTTCACGTTCACTAAAAGTAACTCATCCACAAACACAGGGCCCAACCCTGGTTACAGATAATCCACAATCACAAAATTCCTTCTCAATCACTTGACACCATACGGTTGAAGTTTAGATCATTTCAACCTTTTCCACTCATGTGCACAGCTTCACTACCTGGAGGACACACTTTGTAATTGAGAAACAAAACATTCCCTACCAACCCCAACCCCATGTCTTCCCTCCCTCTTTCCCATCCAACATTCCCTTGAAGTATATGAAACCGAATTCTATTTACCAAGTTTCTTGTTTTTCTTGTCCTTTTTGCTACCACTAGTGTCTATCTCCGCGATGATGTGATTGGGGTCGATCCCGTTCCTCTCGTAGAAGCACTCGTACGGCAGCAAGTAACGAATGTAATTTTTCTTGAGAGTGTAAGCTGCACTGTTGGAATTCCCAATGGCAAGGGTGCTGGCTATTTGCTTCCACTGTTTGCTTTTCGATACCTGCGTCAGCATAAAGACAAAATTTAGTCAAAATTGATGCAAACGATGCTTCTCTCAGTTTCATGCCAGAATGATATGAGAACCTCTGGGCCCAGCAAACCTTGAAAACTTCAGCAGTTTTCATGACAGGGACAATGCCAAAAAGCTCTTCAAACGTTAGTGAGTGGTAGTTTGCAAACCTGGTATTGGCTTTTTAACAAACCATGGAAAACTTAGGAGTAGGTCAATACAAGAGGAAATTGGAATCTAAAAGTGAGATATCAGCGACAAAAGGAATGTAATCCAAAGAGCGTGAAAGAGTACCAACCTTAACTACTCCTCCTTTATCCTTGACCAGGAAGTATAACCTAAATAAATCTAAGACATGTGATGCCACCTGCGGAGTGTTCTTGATGGGCTGCCCTCTGTCGTCCATGAACTTCAGCAGACCATCTAAAAAGACTTTGCGGTTTGGATCATCAGAAAGTTCATAGAGTTTCAACACCTGCGGGGGAGGACAGAAAACAGAATGTTTGAGTTCTGTGAATGGAAACAAGATTCTTGTGTAACAATTTCTCGAAAGGCATCCACTAGATCATGACGTTGGTTCTTCTCACTCTAAAAGTAAGCTAACCCTGTATCAATCATGGACAAAAATGGCACTTGCAATAACTTGCAATAAGCAAAGTAAGACTAACGAATCCAATGATGATCTCAATTAACAACTATCTCTCATCTCCCATTGGTCAGAAAGTAAATGTCCTCATGAACACGTAGCAGGATGCCACTGACACATATATGTAGCAGCAGGAAAGTCCACATTGACAGTGGACATACATACAGCATGCCGTTCTACTACACTACCGTTCCAAAGGAGGTTTTGCAGTTTGGCATACATAATACTGATGCCAAGTTTTACATCAACTGCAACTGGTTCAGCATACACACAGAAATAGGAAAGGAGAACGCGGACTCCAGATATTCTTATGTGCTTGCTTATCAACTGAAGACGACAATGTGATGAGAAGTTAAAAAAAAAAAAAAAAACCCACCTCCAGCTGGTTGTCATACCTACAGCATTCAATCAACTTTGACATTGAATCCCCACAACTTGCTGGAGGGGTATTCACGAGTGACTATACTTACCTCTTGCTACGTAATTTCCTTCTGCTTTCAATTCTCTTAAAATGGTACATAAAAGCTGCCGTTGTTACTTGTTACATGTCTGTAACATGCAAGTTCTGCATGCACTATTGCCATTTCAAGCAATTTAGGTTACATCATTTTTAGTGTACCAAAGGCTAAACGTTTGGCTTTAAGTATGGTTGCAAGATGAGACAGCACCACTATCGTTATAACTTACACTTCTATAAATGTAACCCACAACTTTACATACAAAGTGACCCTCTTTTGAATACTTCTGCACCAACAGCCAAATCAATACACTGACTGACAATTTTGGTTGAACAGAGTTGAAGGGAGTTGAATTTTGGTTCAACAGAGTTGAAGACACCAGGGCCAATGATCCAGATCTGACCACTTGTGTCAGGGTCAATGAAGTGAGTCACAAGAAAAACATGGATGCTCAAAAAAAGAACCATAATGGAAGTGTGTGTGTGTGTGTACATGTGTGTGTGTGACAAAGACATTTTGAATTGTCTAGTTCTTTTTTCTTTCTCTTTTTTGTTGAGATAACTACCTTTCTGTTTAGCACAAGTCCGTTGCTGCTACCGTCGTTCGTAGCCGTCGATGTTGTCGTCTTCTTCTGTTGCTGTTGTTGTTGTTGCTGTTGTTGTTGTTGCTGTTGCTGTTGTTGTTGCTGCTGCTGTTGGTGCTGTTGGTGTTGCATGATCTGGTTAATCGGTCTGGGGGTGGGCGTCCCGACACTGGGTGGGATCGGACTCCCCGTCCCGCTGGTGACGTCCTCCTGGGAGGATTTGCTTAGAGTACTGGGAGACGCCATCGGCGACGGTTGGTTCAGGTTCTGAGGAAGCTGTGGCAAGGAATTCGTTTCCATCTGGGGAAAGCAACGAGACGGACGTAAAATATTTTCAACGGATAGAGGCAAGAAAGTCGAACTGAGGAAACCTTGACAGAAACAAACCACTGGCGCACATCTTCCAAGTGCCAAAATGCAAGCTGAGAACCACATTCATCCAAGCAAATCAAAGTGGTACAGTCAATTTTTCAACCACAAGATGAACAGCAGCAGATGAGGGCAAAAAAAGTTTAGGATCTCATTCATCCATTTCATGTCATGACAGAAAAGTTGGAGAAAAGGCAACATTTCAAAGCCATGTCAAGTTTCTCTTTTAGGTCTGAGATGACACATTCTATGCATAACAGTGCTTGGGCCATTTGTAACGGGGTTCCTGCACTTTCAAGCAATTTTAAGACTTCTCTGTGATGTTCCCTGGACCGAAAAAAGAATTTCCATGGCCTTCCTCCTTTTCCTTACAGAACAATTTCTCAGAATTTCACAATTTTTTCAGGCCCTGAAATCATTTGAGGATTATTCAAGACTTTTCCAGGTTTTCTATGACAGCAGGATCCCTGTTATAAAGAAACTCAGTTCGAATGATGGAGGATCACAGTACCGACTGTTGCCGAGGAATGGAGTATAAATGACAGGTTTGCAATGCTCCAGAATCAGTGCATGAGAAACTTGCTGGGATTCTCCATGCATTAACTCAGACATGAAGGAGCACAACTAGCCTGCAACCTCTCACTTCCCTTGTTGATGACTGAGATAAACAAGGGCTTAACTTAACATCCTGCTTTATAATTGTGAGTTTGCGAAGGCTGCAGTCTACTCATTTGGGATATACAACAAGTTGCTATGTTAAGCCAAAACCAGATTGTGTGACTGACAAAAGACATGATGATGCTTCTGTCAGAAATATTACGGTAATATCCACACCGCTAAGAGAGAGAATATACTTTATTGTACCCATAGCCTGTATCTTTCTCACTCTACCTCATTTGTATATTTAACTCGAGGTTTAAAAGTTGTTGAAGCAGCTAAAGTGTGCAGGCTCGGTTACCTAAAACTACACTGTACGCTGGTGTGCAAAGACTGAAGGGTAGTTTTCTATTTCAACATGATGAGTAAACACCACAAGAAAGACCAACTTCTTAAGTCCCATTGTACCTGAGATGTAAACAAAGTCCCCTATGAAAGCAACATTTCAGCACAAATGCACCCTATCAATACACCTGCACATCAATCAACTGCTTTTTTTTTTTCTGAAATCTCTGCTACTGCACTTCACAATGTTGTAAGCTCAGTTGCAGTAAGAGATAGGATCAAAACAGCATGTACCACTAAACATTTTTTGACCGTTTGCAGGGTTCCTGCACCATGTGCAATGTAAAATTTCATGACTTTTCATTAACTTTAATACAAAATGGCCATTGCATGAAAAAGCCTTCCAGATTTGATCCATGAGTGATGGGGCAGCAATCATAATACAGGGTAATTTTTTTACACCTGTAAAATATTAGCAGTCTGTCCTAAATTTCACTAATTTTCCATGACTTTTCCACGTCATCTTTACACAATTTCACCTCTTTTCTAGATAGTGATAGTCTGAATAGTCGATAGTGAAAAAAATAAAATTATGACTTTTCCGGGCCATGGGAACCCTGTAGTTGTGAGGGGGTAAAACCCCTATGGGCATAAAAAAGAGACTATATCCTTTTCTGCAGCTTGTATGATAAGCAAACACAGAAAAC
Organism: Stichopus chloronotus; assembly: GCA_021234535.1. NCBI lineage: Eukaryota > Metazoa > Echinodermata > Holothuroidea > Aspidochirotida > Stichopodidae > Stichopus > Stichopus chloronotus. The sequence continues at coordinate 16,110,162 of CM037845.1, read as the reverse complement.
AAGCCATCACAGCTTTGGTGTTTATTTTCTGAATTTTCATATACATTTTTATCTATACACATAATTTTCATATTTACACATATGTAGAAAATTCCCTCACACTGGTGAGGTGAGACTGCACAGCACAAGATTTTTCTATCAGTTCAAAAGAAAGAGATTTCCTTTTGTGTGAACCATTAAAGTATCCGAAGTAAAAAAAAAAATATCAGACCCTACTACTACGTCCAAGCCACTTCACCACTGAGTCGAATTTTACAAAGATACACACCTTGAGCATTTACAAGAACTTGAAATAGTCTGTGATTCACGCTACAACAATGCCGTGTACAAAAGCATAACTTTCGCAGGTCAATTGTGGTCATCACACAGTTACGTGCTGGTACTTTCAAACCTGTATTACATCCACGACTACCAAGAATAGGTTGAACAAATGGTTGCACCATGACTCTGGGCAGGATATTTACCATGGCACTGAATCAATGTACTTGACCAACCACTAGACTAGGGGTGGGTGGCAGATTTCGAACAAGGAGATTTTGGTTGCTTCATGTTTCAGCAACATTGCATCATACTTTTAACTTACAAACTCTCCACACACCAACTATATGAGATATTATACTATTGCTTTCAGATGCAAACAATATCAACATTCCAAATCTAAATAACAAAAGCCAGCAACAACAATAGGCCTCTATCTTCTGTTGCCAAGTCTTCAGTGCCATGACTTATTTGAGACATTGTCTTCCAAATTGGCGGGGAATTTTGTCCATTTGACTGTTAAGGATAGGCAGAAGTGATTAAGAGGGAGGAAATCCTTGTATGCACAAATACTGCAATAGCTGATAGTGAGGATAAAAGATCTCGTGTTTACTTGTTGCAGGGATTAACAGGGATGAAATCAAAGAGACTTCACCAAACGAGGGTTGTCCTTTCCAAAACTACTAATTACTTCAAAGATATTGATACAGTTCACACATTCGGTTTTCCCGCTTGCTGCACTATTTTAACAACTCTCTGTGGTCAGACATTCCGATAGCATCTGCATTTGGTTAAAACAATCGACTGATTCGGTTCCTCTCAGGGACGAGTCTAGTGGTCTGTCAGAATTTGTAGGCATTTCTGGCGACTACAGCTTAACTTCTTCACTACTTCAACGAGGCTACATTGCGGAGTTAAGCCACAGTTCTACCTCTGATCTGGAGGGGTTTTCCCGTTTTCACAGCCTCAATCACGTTACATGTTGTTGGCCTCCCACTGGTACTACACCAAGGAAATTAAGCATTGCTTTTCTTGATTTTACAAGAAGCATCAAAACGTTGTGGAACCTGTTGAAAACATGAGTTTTAGGAAAGCGTCTCTGGTTGGGGATGCCTTTCCCACTGATAATGGCTATTTTATGTGGGTGTTAAAGCTGGAATATGAGTTGGAAATTCATCATTCAAATTCTGCAAAATATGTCATAGCTACTACAAAAAAATATTAAGACCCTATTTTTGCATACACGAATATGCAGACATGAATATGCATACATGAATATTCATGGCATTCCTATTGGCTTGTTTGTAAGTAATAGTGATGGACTGCTATGGTTTCTTGCACAGTCTGAATTTTGCAGGGCCAATAAAAAAGTTAAGACAAGTTTCATATCCAAACATGTGGAAGACGAGTGCACTGTTCTCTGTCAGGTTTTGTGACAGGTCATCTTTTCCCCCTACTTTCCCCCCCCCCCCCCGAAAACACTGACAAAGAACAAAGGTAGATGACCAGGTGATTGTCAGTTCAATTCATATTCCAGAAATGGTACCTGTCAGAAAAGTCATTCTTCTAGCTAGGGATTGGTTGGCAGCTTTTTGTCGTGGTCAGAAACATAGGGCAGTGGCAGATGACTTCTCAGGATAACATGAAACAGTACATTTTAGTAGCAGTTATTTTAGCAGGGTAATTGTAACTGCATCTTCTCTGGAAATAGCGCAACACAACAGGTACTAACAAAAGAAAGCGTTTAAGCAAAATTTTTTTTTAGTGCATATTGTCAAATACAAATCAATGCCAGATATAACCTTGCCATCTGATGCCCTAACTTTGAAGGGTATGTTTAAAATATTTGGAATTGGGGGACAGAGGAATGTCTACAGCAATGCAAACGTGTCCAATACGGATTGCATGAAGTAGCCAGCTCACAAAATCAGGAAAAATCTGCAGCAAATTCATTACTTAATTCATTCTGCGATGATTGGAAAATGTGTACAAATTGTTGTACATTATCTGACGATGATGCAGAGAACGCTCAGGGATAGAGGGGGGAGTTCGCAAATTGATGTCATTTTCAATTGACTGAGGACAGCTGACTGCTCCATCACACTCAAAATAATCGACATCTTGACCGATGCTTCAGGAGGTCAGGGAGGCCTACCATAAAACAACAGGTGTCCTTGTTGCCTAACTACCAAAGAATGAATCTATTTAACTGTCACTTACTGTCAAGAATAGGACAACGCAGATCTTTTTGTGCACTTACAGATCTAATAATATCACAACCTGGTTTGTGTTTTCCACCATGCTTACTGGTACACTTTAATTTTTTGTTTTTCATCAAGGAAACTAGATAGTTGTGAGAAAGACTTTGCAACATACTGTTCAGTATAGTCTTCTTTCCAACCATAAAAATGGATTCTGCAAAACTATGAGTGACACCCGGCCTGGTGGTGGAAATTCTGAACAGAACTTTCTCCTATTCAAAAGAAATCTCTGTTTAGAGTTTGAATATCCCCTACCTGTGGAGTAGGACACACATTTAAGGAGGGGTCCTGCACTTTCTAGGGAATCAACTTTCATGAGACTTCCAGGACCAAGTCAAGAATTTGACGTAACCTCTCCCTAAAAGTTTCCGACTCAAAACGGCAAAAGCCGACGCAATATGAGGTAAAGAGAATCATCCATCCTAAAATTACAAGTGAGGATGCATTTTTATATTACGAGTGAGAAGAGACAGTAACATTCCTGAAACTTCCATTACTTTTAACAGGACTTCAAAAAAATTTCCCTCAATTTTTAAACTTTTCAAGGTCTTGAAATAATTTCCCAACTTTCCATCAATCCAGGTTTTTTCCACGACTGCAGGAACCCGGTTTAAGGAAAATATGAATTCCAAATGTGTTTTCTGTTGACTGAGAGAATTGCTGGCTTAAGTTTCTGCTGCTCTGTTGGTTTCTTCGCTTTAGAAGGATGCAAGCTCATGGTTAGTTCAGTGCTGTGACTCTTTTTGCCCCCTGTAAGTTATTGGACAACCTGGTTATACTCAAGGAACTGCTCAAGGTTCTACATATATTGGCATTTTACCCTTTTCGTGCTTTTAAATTATTGGACTTTTTACGTGTCTTTCCTGTATTGGCTCATTTACCTGTGATATGTCTTATCAGTTTTAGCAAATCTCATTATTGGGGGGAAGGGAAGGGGGATGAAAGAAGAATACGTAGGGATGAAAGAAGAACATGTAGCAAATCCAGTTTCCAACCCTCTCGAAGCATTCACTGGGAAAACTTTTACGCAGCGAGATTTCAAACTCTCTAAGTCAAACTATCCAGCCGTTACCATTGCGGGTGAAACAACTCCATGGACAGTAACAGTCTTAAAAACATGTCTCCAGAATGTACTTTTAACAGAATATGACAAACTAATGTACACGAGTCAACAAGTTACATTTTGGACTGTGGGGAAAGCATGTCCACATGTACAATTTCTTTCCAAGAGCATGCACATGTACGGCTCACGTATGGGCCACGCCCTAAATGGGTAACATGATCATTTAAGTAGCATTTAAAGAGACACCAGAAGTCTACTTACTTTGATTTGTTGTGGTCCATCGTCATTTTCTTTTTTAACAACAGAAATCATGGAAGTGGACTGACTAGGAGGTAGCTGTTCAGAGATGCTGTTTACCGTATTCGGCGTGGACACGGGCATTGTTATACTCTGGGTGACAGACGTGTTTCTCGTATCTGACCGAGGGCGAAGAGGGGGGAAGAGGAAAAAGAGAGCGTTGAAGACATGAAAATGGCAAAACAGATGTCATCTGTTCAAAGGGTAAAATATCATTAAGAAAGAAAAGTCCAGTAGGAACTTTTGCAAGAACAAATTATCCCCTACATTTAAAATGGTTTGATACAAGAGAAGTGGGGGGAAAAACTTTACTCATCAAATTTTTACAAGTCGTTGTTGTTGTTCCCAGTAACACCGCTACCATCTCCAGCCTTCACCTCAGTTTTAAACACGTCATGTCAGTGCCGTCGTACAGATTACGTAAACACGTACTCGAGTTCTGAACAGCAGCTGTGAACCTCACATTGAAGACGATTTGAACTATCAACCTTACTCATGTTGACCCACTGTGTGCAGTTGGACCATGTGACAACCACTGAATTTTCACTTATTTTGTGCATCAAAAATATAATATGTTGGAATGCCAATTAATTAATATATCACAAAAAAGTACTGTGGGTATCTTTAGAGTCTACATCTACCAATACCATACATTCCATTAATTCATCAAACAGGCCGCATTTGTTACATCCAAACAAGTCTGAAGTTTGAGCTACAGTCAAGTCACCCCTTACCACTGACTGAAAAGTTTCAATACCTTAACTTCCACTGACCTAGCATGACCTATAAGTGCTCTTAAAAGGGTAGTGATGTCCCCTACCCAACTGGAACAAGATTACCCATTATGTAATTCAAACCACCTTCCACAGGCCTCTCTTACAATGCCATGGTAAATGGGTCTCTTTGCAACCTCTGTTGACCTTTGGCCTCAATGGGAAAATATATCAGTCATCAAGCACACTGAGAGAGATCTACCGGGCTAGACTGAAAAGTTCCATCACCTTTTCAAGGGATGGAAAGAGACTCAGAGGCTAGTTGAAGAGAAATATTGCTTTAAAAGGCACCACCACTCTGGCATACAGAGAAAATAAGTTTTGTCATTGTTAACCATTCAATCTCACCAACGAATATCAGTATAAGGCCTCCACCTCCTCTCATTACTCACAGAAGGAGCTTCCCAACATTTTTGAAAGTTTCTGCCAAAAAACTGTTCTTCAGCAACAAACAACTGAATTTCAACCTGTGAGAAACAATTTTCATTCCATTCTGCCTTACTTTGAATAATCTATCATTCTGTCTCCATAAATATTGGTTTTAAAAGTATGAATTTCTTCTGGACAAACAAAATATTTGACTCGAAAGCCATGTGTGAGCATGTGGCACACGAACACTTCACTTTTTCTGTCACAGACTTTTGCCTGGTGGTTCTCCCACAAGAGTGACAAACAGGAACGAACTCCTGCCAACTCCACGAACCCACCCACTCCCAACTATCGTTCATAACTCACCACTGATGGAGTTGGCGGTAGACATGACTGTAGAGCTCGTTGCCACGGAGGAATCGGTTAAGTTTGGTGTAGTACTACAAATAGACGACGTAGTCACAGCTGGCTGCTGGTGCTGCTGCTGCTGGGCTTTCTGCCCTGCGTACACACCACCGGTAGCTGTGGCTGCTGCAGCGCCCCCAGGAAAAGAGTTTGTTTGTTCATATGGCACTTCTGATTTGAATGGCTGCCCTGGCATATGGGGCATTGGACCCTGCAGGTTGGGGCCCTGTTGCGATGGTGGCCATGGCTGCTGCTGCGGCATAGGGTAGGGAGGAGGATAGCTGCCCGGTTGCCTTGTGTCGCTGGGCATCATATTCGGCTGACCCATGCTTGATGGTGGCATACTGGGACCTCTCATACCAAACCTTTGTGCATTGGGAGATAACCCATAGGCACCATCTGGTCTCTGAGGTACACTTCCGTGAGCGTTAGACATTGAAGGCTTGTAGCCCATGCCACCCGCTCCAGGACCCCCTCCGCCACTGTAATTTGGAGGAAAAGGGTTACCACCAGTGTTCATGTTCATATTCCCACCACCGGAGTTCATTCCCCTCATGGAGGCGGCCGGGTCCGGCCCAGGGCCTCCCACATTTATAGAGTTGAAATCATTACACAGTGGTTGTGAGTTGCTGTAGGGGTCCCCAGTTCGTATTCTGTCAAAATTTCCCATTGCACTTGAAGTTCCATACAGAGCAGTTGGCCCACCTCTAAAACCCTGTCGGCCCATGGCACCTGCAAGTAAACAAGAAAATGTCAAATAAAGAATGCATACCTAATACTTGCATAGAAACAAAGAAAACAAAAGGAAAAGTTTCAGTCTGTTAAGAAAAACCAGCCTTCCAAAATGTGCTTCTCACCCTATCACCCTTCTGCGCCAATGACCTGCAACCACTCCATCCCCCTCCCCCAGCTGTACAGCATCATTCACCTTGAACTTGCCACAAAGAACTGTTTGATCTGGGTCTGTGTTGGACTCAGACATAACTTGTGTCTAAATTTGATCAAATAGTCTTTCAGAAATGCCAAAGTGAAAATGGCACTTCTGTTTAGTTTCCAAAGCAGTGATTTGGAGGAAAAAACAAACAAAATGATAAAAAAGAAGAGTTCATCGTTAGCTTTGACATCTTAAGATGCTTTGCAGATACAAAAAAGGAATGGAATTTATGACCCACATATGAGAAACAAAAGGACCACAAGATACTGCAGCCAAAGTAGGAAACTGAAGGTACACAGAAAGGAAAACACTCCAACATACAATTTGACCTCAACTCCACCTTTTTCTTATCTCTTTTTGCAGGCGTAGCTGTTACAAATCAAGCCATGACATTTCAAGTGCAAAAGATTTGAGTCAACCTCTTCCAATATTCCTTTGCCGTTTTTTCCCTTTTCCTTCATCCTTCAAAAACATTTCCCCATCTTCATAAATCAACCGATATAAAAACGTCATTCTTTTATACCAAGCTCATAAAGGTTTGGAGGGTCTGATCAAGGTAATGATTGCCAAGTCCCTCACTTGCAAGTTTCACGAGAGTGCTCCTTTGATGCACTTTTCATGCAGGCATTGGTTGCCGATTAGGAAGAGAACCGCATCTGCTGTTTGTTCAAACGGTGCTTTCGTCCAATGAAATGTGAGATCTCTGCAACTTTTTGGAGATACAGAACCTCTCCCATTCTTCATATCCATCCTAACAAACACAGGATACGGCCTTTCGTTCACTACCAATTGCCCGCCCGGAACATTTTAACATATATGGGCCAACTGACAAATGGTGCAATTTTAATGACAAGTATACACGTGAAGGGTTATTGCTTTCACTAGCACAGGCTTGGAACATGCTGTTAGCAAATTCATTTTATGCCTTACCTTTTAATTAGAGGAGGACCTGTTGTTCACACAATTGTTAAAGGTAAAGGTTTTGGAATGGAAGCATGCAACGTGATGGGCGGACCAGCACACTTCATCGTCAAGAGGGCTTTGTTATCTCAAGATGAGAGAAGTTTTAATTGGAGGGATATAACTGGAGGTGACAGCAGAGCAAAATGAGCACAGGTTGTGGTAAGACTATACATCGAGCAACGCTTGTAGCTTACTGACAGGAAATGTCAGGCAAATGAAAAATTCAAAAACACACAAAAATTTAAGGTTGCACATAAGTTTCAATGAGCAGGCTGTATCACAGTACCTACCACAAAACAACCTAAAAACAGGCAACAGACTCAGTTACATAAGATGAAGAGAAACAGCCATTCAAACGGTTCCGTCATATACTACTATACGAACAGCAAGCTAATTGCTGGTACTGTTAACTCCTTAGAAAACCGTATATATATTAATAAGGAACTTCAGAAGAAAAACTAGGCTAGGCCTGACGGATCTGTGGTAATAGGACAGTCCTTGCGAGCTCTGTGGCACTTTCCTTGATTTTACAGGCGGAGAGATGCTGTAGGAATCTGCTCTGCTGATAACACCAGCCCTCACCAGAGGACGAGTATCAAGCAGGAAAAATGCACCTCCAGCAAGAAAAACACACTGAACTGACCTCAAATAAAGAACCATTGTGTGACAGTACCAGTAAGGAAGTTTCATGTACTTCCTCCATCCCACGTCTGCCACTAATACAACACGAAGAAAGGATCCCTTGAAAGATGTCAATGGAGGGAGAAAGTTGTAGAGACAAGGCTTTCCGTATTTTGCAGAAAACAGCTTGCCAAGCGAGTTCACTGTTCGTTTGGGTGTCGCTGACTCCAAAGGTACATTATCAGTTTGTTGCATGAACAGACAACACAGATCAGGGTTTAGTACACTATAGTTAGCACAAGGTTAACGTTAAAACATTGTCCTATCCACAATTAACTACACTTAGGCCGGCTAGCTTTCCGAAAAACAAAAAATTAAAAGAAGAAGTTCAACTTAATCTGCAGAAATTTAAATTTATGACAGGAATGTTTGAAAGCAGTAGTGTTTTGTTTGCGCAGGAATGTTTGAGCAGGAATGTTTGAAAGCAGCAGCAGTATATTGATATTTCGTTTTTAGGAATAGTATCGCTATCCACTTTTCGACAATATCAATATATGAAAAGAACTATACTATAGAAAATATTGATAATACTGACTACTGTATTTATGGATAAATATTATCCTTTTGTTATACATGTAACCCTGCCAAAGATTTAGCAAAGAGTTCATATTCTGCAATCTGCACACATTCCAAACAACTGCCTTGACATGCTGTCGAAAACAGCTGTGGCTCTGGTATGTGTGTTCATATCACCGATTGGATGTATTTTGGAAAAGTCCCACCTCCTACCCTTTCACTTAAGTGCGTCTGAATGAATTTCTTCTTGAAACACACGTGATGATAACGCGTATTTTCCCTCTTGGAAAACGCCTGGGCCAAAACCATTCCATTTCACTGTGTGTCTTTCGATTTAACGTATAGGGTACAAGAATCCAAAGCCGTCGATGTTAGCTCATGCGCAGTGTGGCACAAGTGCTTTTCAGAAGTAAGTTTTTTGTTTTGGCTTTCAGTTGCGGGCTTCCTGTTTCACTGCATTACTCTACATGCTAAAGAATATGCGCAAAGTATGTACCTTTCATATGCAGTTCTGTGGGCAAAGATTGGTTTTAATATTTTGTCAATGACTGTGAAATTGTGACTTCTGGCCTGTCCAGATATGTAGAAGGTGTTCCAATATACATAACTCATACGTGCTTGGAAGTTTCGTCATGAAAAGTATCTTGTCTGAGGCGATGGTGGTATCGTTGAACCTTCATCATAGGGTATTCATCTCCTTTAAGACTGTATCTAACTACGTGTTGTATACATGTAGTCCTTACAAATACCGAATACTATGTTGATATTGAAACATGCAGCTCAGGCAGCCTCTATCCTAGCTACTAGCAAGCTACCTGCACACTAACATTAGTCATTGTATCTTCATGACAGCTGTTCTTTCACTGCACCTCATTGCACGCAATAGTAGTGATAGCAATACAGCTTTTGTTTTCACATAGGTGATACGGAGCATAGTTTGACTATTGACAGAGGTTTGACTTTGGGGAAGGCTGAAACTGGTTGAAGCGGGGAAAAATCCATGAACAAGCTTCACATGGGGGAAAGGAAAATTTTAGAAGACATTAAAAGGTAAAATGAAGTAGACATATTTTTCAGTACATTTTAATCTACATATTTTTTAAAACAGAAAAACTTGCATCAAAATTCCACAGTACGAGTCCATGTACGCATTAGCACAGTATGCGTACCTATTCTGGGAAAATATTAATATTATCAATATTGGCAATACATCGATATTTTATTTTTGGAATATCGCTACTGCTTAGATGTTTGTCAAGACCAGGCAGACCAAAATTTACTTCAACTACCTAAGATGCAATGAAAGCAACAGAAATGACACAGCTATGACAATCTAAGTCAAGAGGTACGACCCACTTCAAAATAAGGTCATCCAATCAAGGGTAACACATTTTGTGAATTTACTGGCAAGTCATAACACACTGTACATTTAAATCGGATTGATCGAGCAACTCTTCGCTATGAGATATCAATTGCACATCACAAGAAAATACAACGAGGAGGCCAGGAGGGGATACTGTGCGCAATACAATACGATCTATAGTTCGAGGAGGTGAAAAAACGCCACCAGGAAGGAGAACTAACACACAATCAACTTACTGTCCTGGGCATTTACCACTAAACATGTCTCCATACAACAAAAGCATGCTACAAATGTGGTGGTCTGGAGTGACCTTTAACCCTGAACACACACACCTACTGTGCACCATAATGTACTAGCAACCATTCTTATTCAGCCATTTCAAGTCTCTTCATTACATAGCCTGCTTTCAAGTAAATGTGTTGTCCTAGTGGAACCATTCAGCCACTAAGTCCATTTTTACAACTGACCTCTTTGCTAGGGAGGGGGGAAGGGGGAGGAAGGATGGAGGGGAAGGGAGAGCAGGAGTGAAGAGCTTGGAAGAAATTCAGACAGATACTACTACATAAAGAGTGTTCGTAAGTTTACTTACAAATGCAATAAACAAACAAACGTACCAAGCTGAGAAAAACGATGAAAACAATTCAAGCACTCAGAGAGATGCTCAAGGTGATACTATCAACAGACTTCAGTGCCACAGATTTTAATACCAACAACTTCATTCAACAAAATTAAACCAAGATTATTGCAACCTAGCTATGGGATGCCAACACACGTAGGTCACGTAAGTTTGCCAATCCTTTGAAGAGGTTCTTAGAATGTATTTTTATTTTTTTTCACAGGAGACATTTCAGACCCCACACCGGTATCCTGTTCGTAACTAAAGGGAGTGCTGTTTGAAGAAGGACTGCTATGGTCAAGAAAGATTACCAGTTACCTCCTGATTACAAAGTCTGGCAAACTATTTTTGTTCCTTAGATCTTTAAATTGGAGTGCACGTTTCACCTTACAATTTGACACTGGTCAAAGAAAACTCACCTTGGGTTTGATTGTGGGAGATTGAGCTAACAATTGGGCAGAAATAAACCTCACAACTCATTTCATTCATTTCATGTCATTTATGTTGCACAATCGTAAATAAACAAAACATATCCAATTAGCTCGTATTCTAAGGCCGCACAGATTTCACGTAGTGGACTGCCACTGATGTGAAATTTAAACTCCATAATGTTCCAACAGAACATACTGTTGGGGTATGGTTTTTATCATTAAGAAAGAGAAAAATTTGTATGACTTTTCAATCACTTTTCCACCAGCAGATCCCTTAAATATGGCGTAACCAATGAAACAGGCATGTGAATGTGGTAAGTTGTAGCCAAGGGGAGCGCCCCGTATTAGCGGAACCTGTGCTGCGTTAACTCCACATATCACATGGTGAATGAACCCCATACCATCCTTGCTCTCCTGATATACACACAAACAAGGAAATCAGATCAGCAGATATCAAGCGAACCTTCACGGCCGTCCTGATGCACACAAACACGGAAATCAGATCAACAAAAAAATTTTTCTCACAAATGGTGTGGAAAGCAGGAAAAAAAAAATGAGCAGGACCTGAAGGAAAACAGCTCAAAGGATTGAAGCGCATTTGATAAGATACGAGACCATTTAGTACCTCAAAGTTGTTCAAGCCAAGAAACGGGAGCAAGCTTGTGCAAGATGCACATTTCAGAAGGCATACGGGGGACGACGAAAGCTTCGAGGATGAGTGGAGGGTAGGGGGGAAGGGAACAATCGTAGCTATCAGTAGCTACGATACCAAACATGCATGAGTGACAGGTATATGTGAATGACAGGAAGATTAAACTACAAACATTTGAAGCAAAAGGTAAATGTCAAAAGTTTTGATAAGCATGGGAGTTTCCTTCTGACATAAAAAGGTTGAACATTCCAATGTACCGTAAACAGACTCTCTCTGAAGAGCCTCAATGTTCTTTTTTTCCTTTTAATTTGTTTTTTTTAATTTGTTCTTTTCCGTCTATTTCTCACTTATTTGCACCAGTAGGTTTATAAGCAGCAACCATCACCTATTTTCACTAACACGAAAAGAAGAACTGCCCGTTTCCTTTCCACGTTCACGAAATCCCTTTTTCAGGATGATGATAAGAAGAGGGGGAGAAAGGGATTGGGGTGAAGGCATGATAATGAAAGTCCGGGTGAAGTAAAGCCTCAAAATTGGAAAGAAGAAAAACAAATCTAAGCATGGGGGAAGGAAGGGTACAGTAGTCTTAGTTACCTTGCGAACCATAAGGATTCTGTTGGTAGTTTACAAAAGACACCTGGTTCTGGTTGCATCCTGGCGAGTGATTTGGATACCTAGTCATGCTTGTGGAGGAGGAGCTGCTGTATGGTGGGGGCATACTGTTCTGTGAATAACCGCCGCTCATTGGCAATTGGGTCCCTAGTGGAACAGAAAAAGCACCAAGGTTTCAGAATCACTGCATCTCATTGAAATTTGACAGAGTGTCTCCGACCCCAGCACATCCTAAGACTCCTGATGCGGGCTTACGAAGAACATACTACTACATTTTGGGGTCAAAACAGTTCGAACTTCATTCAGATCTCATCGGGAGACTATCAGGACATTCCCAATCCTCCTTAAAATAATTTACTTCTTTTTTCCATCTCCTAATTTACCATTTTGATGCATTCTGGTTTTGCAAACAGATTGATGATATCAAGCAGTCAGTTAACAGGAAGGAGGAGTGGCTTCAGTCGTCATCGATCACGGCAACATCTGAATTCTCCTACCATTAATGAATCCACTGACAAAGGGAAAAACAAAAACAAAACAAAAAAAAACAAAAAAAACAGTTCAGTTTGCTACACGTCAAAAGTAGCTTGAGGAGTTTCAAATCTTGTCGATGCCACACTTTACCTTTCATGTCAGGATGTTGTACGCTTGGACTCTGGCTGAGTCTGTCTGCTCCTTTATCCTGGTGGACACCGCCCCCCGGAGGCAACGTCATCTGCGGTTGTGGAGTGACCGATCCACCTGGTCAGAGAAAAGTGAAAGAGTGTTGGTTCCGTTGAGTAAGTCTTACATCTCTCCTACTAAGAAACATGCCATTTTTCTTGCTAGACAAATTTTAATCCAAACAGCAGCTCACATGTGCAGACTTTCTTTCACACAGAGAAAGGTTCTCCTCCGTGACGATTATCAGCACCTCCTGTGTCTTGGCACAATGATCTGCCTGAGCATCAAAATACAGGTTTGTATTCTAGGTGCCACTGGGTAGGAAAACTGGTGCCAATGGGTTGGAAACACACCAAAAGGGTGCTGCAACAAAGGCTACTGGATTAAAGCAGCCCTTTGGAATCCATTCCTTGCTACTAAACTGTGCCACCGTCAAAATCTGGCATACTTTCAAACATAAAAGCAAGCTGATTACTGGTCAATGTCAAACTCCATTTTGCTATGATACTACAATTCCTTCAGCATGGTGATGCAGGTGGTTACGCAAAACTTTTCTCCTCTGTGCTGATACCTGGTGACAACACCAGGAACACATTCTTGCAGCTTCCTAAATACCAGTCGAGATGAAAGCCCATCATCATTGAGGAAAAATTGTGCAATTTTAACCCTGCCTTCCCCATCCCCCCTCCTAACATGATCTGTTTCCAGTCAAACCTATATCTGAAGTCAGAAGAAACCAAAATACAAAAAGACGTTAGAAAAGAGAGACTAAGCGTAAAGTCGTTGCATCAAAGATACTTCCGCTATATTTAGCCAGTCATGTGGGTGTTTGAGGACTCCTCCTAGGTTGGATGGAAGCTGTCATCGGAAGGTGACACCTCAAGCAGAGTGTAACATTCCCGCAACCGATTACATCAAGTCTAGCTCGACCCCCCGATTTGCTGGTTTCGTTCTCTGCCAGCGAAATTCCATCCAACCTTTAATGCATGCCCAACATTTTCACACGTGTACTATGACTGCAGGCTAAAAATGGATTAAGTCCTGAAGGAGTCTTAAGAGTGTATGATAGCACCGATGGTATTCTCAAAAACGGGATCCGTTGCACTATCACGTGAGGAGATTCCCCACAACTTATTGGAGTGGATATTAACTGGTGACTATCACAAAACTTCCTGGTTTTGGATATTTACGAACGACAAACTTACCTGTCTTCATACTACCTAAGTACCTCTTACCACTTGTGCAGTAGTACGTAGACAGGCAGTGTAAAGGTAAACTTGCTTCATCCTTGGTCATCACCAGTCTGTCTGTTGCCTACATAAAATTGCTACCAAGCAGACCCCCCTCCCAAATAGGTTGCGAACAAGGCTATCATGGGTAAAGGAGTTGGTAAACATGTCAATGTGATAGTTAAGATACAAAAACTATACATGCATGAAACTAATCACTGACCCTGTATATTGTAACATCTTGATTCATTGTACCATATCAGCCTTAATTCACTTCTTATACAGCACTGTGAGTAGAAATAGAGACCAGGGGCTTGTTCCATAAAGAGTTGCACTCGATCTTCAGTTTGATTTATCATTAGTGTTGGGAGGTAACAATAACAACAGATACACTCTGCTCAAACAAACATGTATCCAAAATCACCCATCCACCTTCAATCTTAAGCATAAGTTGAAGTAAAATTATTCATTAAACATGGTCTCATTTGTTTATGGATGCTGAATATTTTCTATGTTATACAAAATGTTAACATGTTTACACAAGATTCTATGTTCTGCCAATCCTACATTCTATATCAATAGGAAAAATATAAGCTTAGGCCTGCAAATATAAACTGTCTGAAAAGTGACTTTTGATCAGCTAATTAGCTTGTGATTTTTCTAACGACTGTAAATGTTTACTAATGAAGACAGAGAAATCTTGAAAAACAAATTTTAGCAAAAGATTGATGTACAGCTTGTATCAACCTATTTGTTTGTGAAAAGTTGACGAAACGTAGGCTGCCATACTTAATCTTTCAGTGTCATTCCTTATAGTCACTATAGGCATCTAGGTTGTAACGTTACCATGCTAGGTGAATTAGCTACTGAAAAGGGTCGTAAACTATGCCGCAAAACTTTAACACGATTGATACAGAGTAACTAGCTTAAAACTTGCTGTTTTATACTGACGATTCATTTTTACAAATTAATCTGGTAAGATTCTGGCACTACTCATAGGCCTGTCTTTAAAGGTGGCGTCCTGTTTGATCTTACCAGCCACCTTTCACTGAAAATACAGTAGCTTTAAATAAAAACACCAGAAAGACATCAGGCTAGGAGCAACAAATGGAGGACACATTGGATATACACATATGGGAAGGAGCAGAACTGTTTTAACTTGAATACAATGCAAGGACGCCTCTAATTGTGTTTGACTTCATCAGTGTGGGAATAGCAAGGTTCTAGTTTACTTACTTCTAAGTGATGTTGATGTACCGTAGTTTGCTGGGATACTGCTATTTCGCTGAATATCATGCACCAAAATTAATTCTAGACTGTTTGGGCCAAAAACATTTGTTGGACACATACCAGGGATCTTTCTGACACATGTAATATTACCAGGAACAGGTGCTTTGGATTTTAGAAAGCCTTAAGTACATGTTATATCCCATAGACCAATGGTGTTTACATCAAGTCTTTGAAGATTCATGTACGAAATTAGCCTGCTAAGATATTTTAGCTGACATTAGGCTCAGAGAAGGGTTGAAGACTACAACAAAACAGATATGTCCTTTAAGACTTTAACTACTTGTGGGCAGCATCATACATATTATTAGACAATTTCAAGATTAGAAATGTTAGAATTAACAGCATATTTCACGGATAACAGTTGTAATTTTTTTGGAAATGGTACCGGTTCCGATAAATTAAAGGGAAATAGGGCGTTTGTTTAACAGAAAACATCCATCTCATTAAAACCAATGTTTGTGGATGCAGAATAATAGATTATTCAAAATAAGGATGGACTGTAGCCTTCTTTTCAAGAAATAAAGTTTCTCACAGATAGAAACTCAGTTATTTGTTGCTCAACACCAATTTGTTCACCCAAACTTTTCAAAATTCAAATGATGCATCTTCCGTTACTCATCACATGCATAATGTTTTGAGGAAATGAAGCTTTGGCAGGTGTTTTTTGATAAGACTGAATTGTTTAACAATGACTAAAGCTATTTTCTTTTGTATGTCATGTTGGTTTATTCTAAATGCCCTATTTCCCTTTAAGTCTGTACCATACGGATTTGTGAAGGTACCAGGCAGTACTGGTAGTAGTAATTGATGATTTAAATTGGTACTGAGTAGAACCGGTTCCCAAAATACCAGTACCACCTTGAGTATCGGAATACTACCGGACCCTATTTATCATGCAGCAGGCCTACAAAAATCAAACTTGAGGTCTATCTTACCTCTTTGTGCAACAGGACTCAGGTCTCATACAGTATGCTCACCTTGCATCTGACAAACATCACATAACATTGGCACATCCTAACATAGCAAGTTTTCCCCCATGGTCCCACATAATCCACTCCAGATCCTGTTGGGAGCTTATCTTTCCCCTCCCTCACCACTTCTTCCAGCCGGAATCAGATATTTTGTCAAGGCTGTGCTTCCATCTACTGTACCTTCAGCTACATCTGACTGAAGAAATGTATGCATTGTCAAGGTAAACTTTAAAAGTTCCAGCGGCAGTTTGGTAGTTGTACAGGGGGGGAGGGAAGCTAGTCCAAATGGGACCATATTTCTTTCATAGCATGTGTTGAAGGGTACCAATTACTTCTAACTTAGTAGTACTGTAGGTCCAATACTTGACTGTGGACGGGAAAATGAGGAGCGAAGTAAATTTTTAACTCACTATTGGCACTTGCTGGCGACTGGGATGTTCTGGAAATGAGGCTGGCTGGTGACCCAACTGGAGAAGGGGCAGGTTTAACACCTACTCCTGATGAAGACTGCCCTACTGGGGTATGTGGCTGTGATGGTGGATTACTGCCTGGTTCCGCTTTTGGTTTTGTGTCCACAGGAGCGACCCCCTGTTGTTCTGATGGGTTTGGTACCGACTGATTATTTACAGGTGCAGCAGCATTCACCGTTTGGTTGCTTCCATCACCTTCCGTGGGTAAGTCATCGATGCAACCAGAGAGGTCCTGTCAGGAAAAGCACAGAAGACCAAATTATAGATAAAACAGTGCAAATACACAATTGGCTATTGATATACAGTAACAGATTCCCCACAACTCACTGATGTGGGTATTCACGAGTGACTATACTTACCCCCTGCCACACTACTGCATCATTTGACCTTTGTTCAAACTGACCTCTTAGTCAATTTGAACACCACGCCCTCTAAGGCCTAGCTCGCATTCGTTTGCCTTTCGCTCGAGTGCTCTACAACGTTTTTCAAACTGCTCGCAGCTGAAAGTAATATTTAAGGATGCATATGAAACCCTTCAGAAGTGTTTGCACTAAATTCAAAATTCAGACCCTGCTACTGTACCTGCGGTCCATTGTCACTCAGGTACCCCACGGTATAGCCTACATCAGGCTACGATTTAGTTGTTGGGTTCAAGTACCACATTGCGCTTTGCATGTTAATCAATTCCGATTAACCTTCGGATGAAAGCAACACAGAATTCTGGAGATCCGTTGTAGCTTTAGGTAAACTCTGTGTTAGTGCAGTGAGTACTTGTTCATTTAGGCTACAGTATGTTTATACACAACACTCATACAACGTTAGGCCTTCTTATGGCAAGAGAGTCAGACGTGAGGTAGGGTCTGGTTCACAGGCATTGCTGCATATTTAAACACACTACAGTACATAGCTGTGAAAGGGATGAAAGCTACAGTACAGTATGTCAGAAGGACTGAATGCATGTGTCACTTGGTATATGCAGAATATACAGACTCAGCCTGGGCAGTGACACAAGGGTTTTCATATTTTCTCATATATTTGTTTAGGAAGTAAGTAGATGGGAATGGATGGTGAGCAGCTATTTAATTAAAGGTAGTCATGTCAAGTTTTTGTTTTGCATACAGTGCTGTGTTCTAAGAAAAGTAATACTGGATATAGTTAAAGTGCAAGCACAGCTGGCACTACTGTAAGTAGCACCATGCAACTCATACTTCATAGCATTGTCAATATATGACGGGACGCAAGAATTTGTGGTGGAACCCCACCTTTCAAGCTAGTTGCGTCCCTGAGACGCAGGTTTTCAGTCATAATAGAAACATTGTTGGGCCTAGCCTAGAGCCAGGAATGAATGAGAACACAAACATGAGGCATAATAGACCATACTGTAGCCTGTGTGAGCATAGTGGCATACATGCATATCACAACCCTTAAACAACGCTACAGTATCTTTCTACAAATTTGAAACTTGAATCTAAGTATTAAAAGCCATTAGGATTGATAAATCATACAGCAAGTAATCACTCAAATGTTTCTTTTCTAATGTTACTTCACCACTTACAAAAAGTTGGCTGTTCACTTTTAGATCAATGAAATATGTAAAATCGCCCATGTGGCTAGGCTATTCACTATGCATCTCACCACGTTAGGATAGGAATCTTCACATTCACCTTCACTAATGCCTTCCACACAATACTTTGTGTATTTTAGCCTCAAAAATTTACGTAGAGTAGCTTAGCTTACATGACCTTTGTGACACTTCATGAAGAATCTGAGCTTTACAGCAATTTCAATGACATTTTTTCTGATAAAGCGTTTGCCATGCTGAAATGGTTTTCATCTTAAAGGGAAATTAGGCGTTTGGAATACACCACTATGGCGCACAAAGAAAACAGCTTTAACCATTGTTAAACCATTCAGTCTCATCAATAGACATCTACCAAAGTTTCATCTCCTCAAAACATTAGGCATGTGATGAGTAATTGAAGACGCATCATTTGAACTTTGAAAAGTTTGGGTGAACAAATGATTGTTGAGCAACAAATAACTGAATTTCTATCTGTGAGATTCTTATTCCTTGAAAAGAAGGCTACTGTCCTTCCTTATTTTGAATAATCTATCATTCCACATCCACAAATATTTGTTTTAAAAATATGGTTGTTTTCTGTAAAACAAATGCCCTATTTCCCTTTAAGTTATGCTGCGTTGTTCACAACAAATATTCTACAGCACCACACAATTTCAGTGCTGAAGGGTCTTTAGTCTACAACAAAACGTAATTCCACAGGATGGTTTTATTACAGAAATTAACAAAATTAAGGTCCAAAACTTCTACAAATTTGATTAAGACACTGACATAATGCTACAACTAGTATTTGCCCAATTGACCATCTATTGTCATACTTATGCCGTTAGGATACTTATGCACTGACACATGCAGATTCTCAACGGGTGCCCATTTGTTCAAGTTGTGGGTACCCAGCTACACGCATACCCAACTCTGCTCTAACTTCCACTGCTCCCTGTTAAACCAACCTCCGCGGTTCTAAAGTGATTGTGGGCGTATGTAAAAAGTAAAAACATTGAAATTTCATCTCCACCAGTTTGGTAAGGCTTTTAATGGCACCATTCAGACAATCTGGGACAGTAAATGGGTTTCAGTTGGTTAATTCGGCCATATGATTTCAAATTCTTTAAACATAACGACAGAAAGTGTAGAATACGATATTGTAGTGGTTGACAGTTTTCATTCAAATCGACAGTGTGCTTCTTTGAAGAAGCCAATGGGAAGTATACTAGTATTGAATATTCAGTCAGTCAAAACAACTCAGGATCATTGACACCGCAATGTTGTGATCAGTTCATGGGATATTTGTAAATACAGTGCTTCCTTTCACCAAATTCCCCACAACTCACTGGTGTGGGTATTCACGAGTGACTATACTTACCCCTTGCCACACTACTGCATCAGTTTGACCTATGCTCTACAGACCTCGAAGTCAATTCTGACACCGCTCCCTCTAAGGCCTACCTCGCCCTCGTTTGCCTTTCGCTGTATGTCTACGATGTGAATACTACAATTCCTGATACCGACCAAGGAGTAACGACTTGAGTACATGTTTTTGACACACTAGTGAGACCTATACTGTTGCATATTCATTAAGTAGGCGCTCATAGTAAAAACCGTTAATCTGCAAATATGATTTCTTTTTTTCACTGTTTTTGTGCCAATCCTGTTGTTTTTCAAAGTAGTTACTGTCCTTTATCTTCATTTGAAAGACGTAGTCTGTCCATGTACAACCTTGCGTATACATTTAAAAATAAAGAAAAAGCTAAGATCTAACATACTCTTAACTTTCTGGTTTTTCACTTACACACACAAAATCACTCTAACTTTCATACAATCAACTATTAACATGCCCATCAACAGGTCAAACCTGTCTGTAGTCTGTACACATGTGACCTGCATGTAATTGCCATATAGATGCAACAACCACCAAATAACAGAAATGGAAATTTATGTTTTCATCATTTGAGTTTAAGGATCAAATTAATGGGATTTAATAGCAGAATGAAGAAAATTAATTAACAAGGGCACTCACAAGGGCACTATAATTCCTTGCAAGATTATCTTGACTGTAGTCATTTAGTCTAAACCAAGGTTAAATCCATGATTTATAACATCCCAAAAAGTTTGGACCCCATTTTGTCCCTAAGAATGCTGATCAGCCAAAAGTACTCAACTACCATAGTCTGATATGAAAAATACTCAACATTGTAAGATGTAATTTGTAGAACAACTGTTGCTTTGCACAATGTAATATGTTATGGCCCATATTAGACCTACGCACAGTCCAGGGACTTCTGTCTGCTTGTGAGATCGCACAAACTAATTTCAGCTATACGACACGATGCTATTGCCGTAAAAATATTACCGAAGCACAGAGGATTAGGATGAGTGTTTCATGCTCTAATATGTCTCACCTGCTACAGTACACTTGGCAGTAATAGTCACTAACATTTCATTCCATAAAAGATTTCGTTAGGGAAATTTCAAAAAGTATTTTGAGTATGATCTTCCCATCTGTGCAATTTCTGTGTGTCCATCAGAGAGTTACGATGATGTGTACCAGATCCACGAAATTCTCTTACAACACATTTCTGATGTAAAATTTTTGGCTGGGATAGTCCTAAATCCTACCCCTTTCATTGGGGGTAGTATCATAATGAACAAAGTTTAATATGGACCGATCAGCAGCAGTTCAGCTATATAAACGTCGCCGACTTTGTACTCAAATACGTAAAAAGCAATTTTCAAACATTCACAACTTTCTGTTTCCTTTTTCTCTTTCAATTTCCAAGCAAACCTGATTTCTGTAACATTAGGCTTTGTAGTATGTTTGAGCATCTGTAGCCTACATACAATAGTAAATATCACTATATGTATCTCCAACGGCAACTCGTAGTCGCGATCCATCTCAAGGTCATAAATAAATGTCCTGCCTAACTGACGAAGGGCAGCTGCAGAAAAAAGTCTATCTTTGCTTTGTTTTTTTATTTCGTTGCTTCATTATCGTTATTCATTGATACAGACTCAGTTATAATCAGTTATAAATCAATAGGGATAGGGTTAAAAGCTACACAGGAACTTGAACAAAGGTTTTCACACCATTACGTTCAACAAAAGAGAAAAAGAAAAGAAAAAAAAGCACACAGCAAAAGCAGTGCCGAGCGAGGATCGAACCTAAGACATCAACCATCACAGACCCGCTGGAGTGACCAAATGAGTCACTTCATACCTACAGTATGATTCCATGGGGCTAACGAAATTTATAAAGATAAGCATTCAGGAGGCACGCACAAACAGAACCAAAAAAAAACACTGCTGGAATTATACCTAAACATAACTATTTGTATCCACTTCTACATAGCTGAGTTGTTCTTCTTTACTTCACTTTTGTTTCGTATGACACATGGATGCTTTACTCTTTGTTTACAGTAAGTTTAGTGTTAACAAAATAGGCAATATGCGTAGGACAAGCCTGCATGGTTTGAATGATTTTACCAATGGTTCTATAATGGATCTGGCATTTATATTTGGTCCGTTTTGATGTTGATTTGTAAGCATTTATGGTACATTCAAAAAAAATTTTTGTTGATTTGTTGGAGACGGTGCTAGTACCAAGATTTCCCTCAGTGCTGCAAAGTACTCAAAAGTACCGCTACTCCCGGAATCAAATTTTTCTCCAGTGCTGCGAGCACCGGTACTGGGAATACTGGTATCGGCTTGGGTACCGGGATATCGACCAACCTGACTGACAGTTAACCATTTGCTGTAGATGCTGACTACACTATAACTTTTGCAATTTCTACAGAGAGTGTATGGTAATATCTCACAAGTCACAATATATAAAAAATTTGTCCAAGCTGTACAATGTTGAGCTAAAAAGGTTTTCAGAGTTTGGCCGGAGTGCCAATGGATGACCTTTGACCTCCACCAAAACAATAGGACACACCTTCTTCATATGGATGTACTGTACATACCAAGTCTGACTTTCATCCAACTTTCCCCTATTGAGTTACCATAGAGTGTACCCAAGCAAACTTGTGTAACAGACACACTCATACACACACATGCCAACAAGACAGCATAGACATAGGTTCTCCTTTGCTGACACAAGGAACCAAACACCAAAACACTGTTTATCCAAGGGATCTGAGAATGAAGCAGACCAACTAATGGGTCATCAACTTAGGCTTTCCCAGTGAGCAAAAAGATTCAAATCCCTGCCCAACTTGCTGTTCAACACACTGGTGGTAGATCCAGGTTGGAGGAATAGAAGCACATGAAGAGATGAAATCTCAAAAGAGCTAAGATGGCTTAGCCCTAAAAATTCTGAAAAGGTCAGTTCTGGGAGTGAGTTGGAGGTAGAACTTTGAGCCAGTTTATAATTCATGACTGATAAAAGAGAAATTTAGAGAAAAATGCATGTATATGCATGCAAACTGATGTTTCACAACCTGCTACCAGTTTGAAATGCAAAGCACTTTTGCTAACAGCACTTTTGTCCTTGAAAATGAGGACACTTGATCTTTCAAAGTTCCAAATATTCTTTTCTACATGAATTTATACAACACACTAGCAATTATACATCAAAGAAACAAAGTAAGATGGTTTCAGAGGCAAACCTAGTACTTGCACAGTATTCTACTACCTGGATCCAAAATTATTAACCCAGTTGCTTCATAAAATGAAAAACAGCACAAACAGGCTTTATGAATGCACATTTCAGATACTATAGGCAGCAAATGGTTCCAAACAGCATTTTCTTCTCGCAGATATTTTAGGTGGTCCTATTAATGAATAGGTGTGGTGGTGTATGTAGTGGTAGTACACTAGTAAGGGCGATGGCCAGATACAAGCACACATACTAACACAAAATTGCCAGATGCTAGACCATTGTCAATACAGTAATGCATAGGTTACATGAGGTGATGGAGTACATGCTGTGGACTAAAAATGCTAAATGAAATAGTCAACGGTTTGGTCTGGTACCCAAAACCCCGATGGGTATCAGAAAAACTACCTAGTTCTGATTGTCAGAAATCGATGAAAGTGCTACAAAACAAAACACAAATTCTACCCATTAACACTTGCAGAGTCGAATTTTGCCTGAAGTGTATAGAATGACAGCAGGAAAACCATGTTATGTTGATGTGTGCATTCTTGGGCATATATACAAATACATTCTTGTGAAATTTCCTGAAGAGTTGTAAAGAATCTGCAAGTGCATGCCCATTCTAGCATATTGCATACATTCTAGCATATTCTGCACTCCCTGAAATGGTCTCACAACTAAGTTACATGAAATATTGTGAATCACACACATGCACTTCTACACAATCCATCTCAACACATAGGGGTTGTAAATTGATCAAAGCCTGCATGGTATGGCCTTGTTTCTTTTCGTAGCCATGCCACGATTGCTACACAGTGTGTGGAAAGGGCTCTAAAAGGTTACAGTTAGAGCTCAGAACAACACAATATCTGTGTTGTACATCCAAATAAAGCTTAAAGTGGATACTACTGGACCAGTAAACATGGTAACATCCAGATCTTCACTTGATCCTACTGTTATCTCTGTAATTTTGGAGAGCAATTTCCTGAAGCCATACTTAGAGTAATTTCTACAGACAACAGCACACATACGGTGCATGGATTTCAAGAAACTTGTAAAACTGTGTTTCCTTAGAAGCAGGGCTACGATACCGATCTAAACATGCAAACATATCGTTCTGTTAGATTTGTGTTTGAGATCTTATTGGAAATACGGATGGACATAACCGATGGACATCCACTGTAAACAAACACGCTCCCTCCTCCGAATTAGGAGATAAAAACGGTTGCTATTTATTCAGGATTCACCTGTCTACATGCTTACTGAGCACCATTTTCTCCTAGTGTGGGTTTCTAAATAATGAATTGAACAGGACTGACACCAGATGAGAGGTGCCAAAGAACCCCTCCCCACCTTTCACACAGCATCGTCCTTCCTAATTTACCCCTGCCCCACAGTGCTAGTTCTTTACTCTCTCCACCCTCAGAGTGTCTCCTGAAACCAAATCACTACACAGCATAGTCAACAAATGACTCCACTGCCAGTCAGGTTCATGTTATTCCAAGCTGAAATCATTAAGTGAATGGACAGAGTTAACTATTGCACTAAGTATACTACAGAGCAAGAAGAAAATACACAATTTTCATGACTGGATGGATCACCGGATGCAATGGTGCATACAGTAGTAGACAGGATTTTTTTCATTTAAATCAAGCATGTTAAAATCACGATTCTATTAAAAATTCATGATTTACATTGATTTCAATCACAGGTTTTGATTTCAATCAAGATTTCTAAAATAAAAAAAGATCAATCCTGGAAGCAAATCTTCCAAATGTGTTATCTTTTCACTGAAAACATCAAATTATGAAAACACACTGGCAATACCCAGGACAGAATAAGGTGGTATCCATTAGCTTTTTTAGGACTGTATGAACAAGCAAATGCTGTTGCTAACTAGAATGGACCCACTTCAAACACCTAAAGCTTGACATATGGTACACTGATAAAACAAAAGGGCCTTACAGCTGCGATGGTAAACTCCAAAGTCAGGATCACACATACATAGTGTGCTACTGTCGAAAACCAAACCAGATGTATCATATATAACATCTCCGTTTTGCAATAGAGGCCCAAGGCACAGGTTACAAAACTTTTTTTTTTTTTGACAAACTGCTGCCCTCCATATACTTAAATAGCCTATGCATACGCTTATTTGATATTTCTTATTTCGACATCCTTGTATCTCCAAAACACCTTGCATGTGAGGCCCTCTGTGTTCAAGAACATGTGTCTATCACCCTCCAAACAGAAATAAATTTCGGTCAGTCACAAACAGCCTGTCGACAATTCTGTATTTTCTGATACTGCCCATCATCATTAAGCTTCAACTTACTTTTCGTTTTTAATGCCACTGTGTCATAAAAGTACTTAACTTTCATTCTCCATTGCATCTTTCTTTTCCTCAGCTCCCTGCCTCTGCACCTTTCTCTCCCCCCCCCCCATTCCCTTCCTCACTCTGCTGCCAATTTTCTCTTCTATCTCTTGCTCTTTCTTGTTCCCTACCCTTTCTTTCTCCCTCACTCCTCCCACTGTAAATTATCTTCCTCACTACCAGTCCATTTTCTACCTTCACCCCTCACTTACTCAGACCCCCTTTTTGATCTTTTGTTTTTCATCTTCCAAACTCCTTCAGCATTTTCTCCTTCCTTTTTCATTCTCCATTTTCTCCTCCCTGAATATCCTTTTTCCACATCCCCTCTCTTCTTTCTCCTCACCCCTCCTAAATTATTTCCCCTACTGCCTCTTCATTTTCCCCATGCCCCCCACTCCAATCTCCTCCAATCTCCTGCTTCTCCTCTTTCCTTTTTTCCTCCAAGATTTTCTCCATCATTTCTGCCTTTCCCAACACTTCGCTTTCCGACCCTCCATCTTCCTCCCTCAGTTCTTCCTTCACTTCTTTTAGCCACAATCCCATTTGAGTGAGCATGGTGGATCTTGATCTACTGTGGTGGATCAAACTGACACAGATCAACAGCACTCATTCAAGATCAAAATCGACCGATTTGATACACCCATCGAGGTAGATCTGATCAGGCCACGCTGCATCAAAGTTTGTAATGTGGACACAATCAGTAGATCAAGTCAACCCAGATCTCTAGTTCATTCCTTCCACCATGTCGCCCCTTGCTTTCCAGTGAGTAAAAGCGGGTACAAAAATGAATTTACACCGTGCACTAGGGAGCTGGCTAGCTAACGTCTTAACCCACTTGTAACATCAAATGTTAAAACTGGCTACTTCTTTTCTGTAAATCTACTGAAAATTGGTCTGTTCATTTACATACTTTTTGTATGTTGCTCTCTGACGTATACTTTTTACCTTCTCTGTTAGTGACAAGGAAGACCACTGACAGCTTACTGCAAGAAGTTAAAACGCCACTTGTTTATGTTGGTTACTGCAGTACTACTAGTAAACTTAGGCTTATACTATGGCAAGTGTGGGCATACGAGGCCTATGATGAACTGGTTTTTCGCTGTGCCGAAGGAAGAGGGTACTGTCTTCAATCAGCGATTCATTCACCAACCACCTAGAAAAGCTTACAACCCAGACACAAGGATCAGCAAACTTGCTAACACTGCATGTTTACGTCCATATTACAAATACTCAATAACCGATATTGGTAAATAGTAACTTACGATCTCAGTGCAACCAAGGAGTTCTAACAACTGGTATGGAGGAAAAGACAGGGCTAGGCTAAGCTGTGTAAGGGCGATATGTATCACACATGTATGCATACACAGAGTATGTAGTATGCAGTTGCGAATATCGAACCGTAAATGCTGTGTTTGTGCAGTGAAAAAACCACGTAATGAACGAAATTGTACACAGTGCAGTGGTGACCTTTCACGCTTGCACATTTGCTCATGAAACATGTGATTTACATACAGTGCTCATGCAAATGTGGACACATGCAGCTCTGGATCAAGTCAATTAAAGCTTGATCTACTGCGGTGGATCGAGATCCACCCCGCTCACTCAAATGGGAACAGGCTTTTGGTCTACTTGCAAATACAACGTTCTTTAGTGCTACTTCACCCAACAAAAACAACATCCCTAAAATAAAAATATCAAAAAAGCAAAAAGAAAAGAAAATGGAATGCTGTAATACACCATGCAGCTGAACACTGATTGGAACAACGTATGCCAACTGGCAGCTCCAAGCCAACCT
Source organism: Stichopus chloronotus (assembly GCA_021234535.1). Taxonomy (NCBI): domain Eukaryota; kingdom Metazoa; phylum Echinodermata; class Holothuroidea; order Aspidochirotida; family Stichopodidae; genus Stichopus; species Stichopus chloronotus. The sequence goes on along the minus strand of CM037845.1, from coordinate 16,083,003 downwards.
AAAGGTTGAAAATCTTGGTACTGTTACAATCAGAATTTAGTCACTAAGTCCAAACAAATAACCACCTTTTTCTTTTATTATTTAGACACTTTTTTTCCTTTACATTTCTTTTTTCTTTTACAATCAATGCTGATTTTTCAGCAGAGTTTGTACGACACTTGAGGAGAGAAACAAAAACAAGGCAACATTTAAACAACATGAAACATAACACAATATGAACAAAACCACCAACCACATTTTTTTCTTTCCCTCTTTAAACATGACTGCAAGTAGACCTACTTTGCAAGCAGCATCCAAAACAACACCAAGAGAGAGAAAAAAAACATCCAGTAATGGGAAACAAATAACAAAGGTAGACCCCTAGACTTGATGACTAAAACCCAAACAATGAATCTAATCTACTCAAAATTGTCAATAATCTATAAATAGAATAATCAGAAACTTTACACACCTCCACAAAAGAAAAATGGGGCACACAAGTTTGACTTTCTCAGTTACAAAAGCTAATATTGATCACAATGTATCTTCATTGTCAGTTTTTTTTTTTTTCTCGGGCACTAAAAGTTCACCATTAATTACTATTTTGTTTTTCTCTTTGTCTTACACAACAATGGCAGTTACCAAATAACAAAATGTGACAAATAAGACCCACACATACATGAAGGACTGTCTTTTCTTTCTAATTTATTCATTTTTTTCCTCAAAGCAACACATTATTTCTGTGATAATGTTATCAAGATTTGCAACAACATATTTTTTCTCTCCAATCTGTTTTCACAGTCCCGACTCAGGCTGATGATATTTTTAGCAAGAACAAACTTTTACCCATTTAAATCTATCTAACAACTGAACAAGTACTTTATTATAAAGGTAGAAAAAAAGGCCCTTCATAAAGGGAAGCCAGCTTTGTGAGGTCTTGTAACACAGCCAAAGCAACATTTTGCATTGCTTTGAAGCCATGCTGGGAAAACTGCACTCCGCTGCAATAACACAATAAAAAAAAAAAAGAGAGAACTTAAACTCCCATTACAATGGCTCTTAATAGTGTACACAGTGCCAAGCAAAGGCGAGCCACACACATATATATTGTACACAACACACACAGAGCTAGAGCGTAGCCATATATATTATTGCAAACAGCCCTCTCCCATTCTATGAAGTCTGCTTGCTGTGTACACTCTATGTGAACAAAGTACTGTTGATAACTTAACTGGTACAGCAGTTAGCTGCTAGCTGGCTTGCCTGCCTGCCTTAACAGCACATACAAAATGTATGACTAACAAGTCCACACACAAATACACACACATACAGGTATATACATACACTCAGTGCACAGAGTGAAACACTGTACAGATGAGGGGATAGATATGGGAAAAGTAGTTCCGGCAATTTTGGCTTTTATCAAAAGCATCAGGTTTGTGCAAGCAGTGTGTGGGTATGTATAGACAATATTGCTGTGCAACAGAAAAAGGCTAGGTAGGGAAGAACTGACACAGGGGCTTAGCAGTCACTGAACAACTATTTTCTACAGTGACGGACTGTGCACTTTGCAGTCCCTGCTTGGCTTGTGTCACTCTCGCAACTTTGAAAATAGCGTGGCATAAACTGTGCCTCCTTCAACAAACGACTTGTGCGATCGTTTTGACTTCTGGTCCATTTTTCTCCCAAATGTGATCGAGGAAAGATAGGAGAAAATATGAAAAAAATTCCTTTTTTTTCTCTTATCACGTATGTGTTGTTGTTACTTTAGAGAAAAGCCTTTAGCCATGGAAGGGTGTGGTTTCTTCCCACCTCAATGAACAACATTACTCCCTGCATACTGTGTTACCAGTTTGTAAATTGAATGTTTTGACTGTTTTTTTTGGTTTTTTTTGTGTTTAACAGCAATTCATGTGACTTGGCTAGTCACTGTTTCTCCTGATGCTACTTCATCCTCCTCCCGTTTCCTGCATCCCTGGCTACTCGTAACTGACTGCTGAGGCTGCTCCTATCTATTTAACTCATTGGCAAGATTATCCTACTACTTCCATATATCTCACTTCTACCCTGACAAACAACCAGTTGTAACAGCTCTCTTGACCTTTCTAGGCAAATCATGTTTTATTTCACTCTGCAATAATTCAAAGGAATTTGTAACAGTATCCTCTCTCCAGTTGCAAGCTGTAATTCAATCATCCAGACAGCAGAACCCATTCATAACATTTTTTTCTTTTCCTCCTTCTTCTTCTTCTTTTTCTTCTTCCCCAAGGTGACTGTCCTTTCTCTTTACTACTAGTTTTTTTTTTTTTCCTTCCCTTTTTTCCCTTCTCCTCCGTTGACAAAACACCGCTCTTCAATCTTGTCTTGACAACATGAAACCCTTCATTCATCAATATTCATTAGCATCAGAGGTAAACATCACTCGCAGGGTAAATCAGAAGGGAACAAACAACCCCCCATATGAGGAACCTCTTTTTTATTAATCACTTTTTGTTTCAGTTTTTTCCACCTGTGTTGTTCTTTTTTTTTTTTTTAAAAAAAAAAAATCCCCATTCAGAATGCAAACTGGTTCATCTCAAGGTAAATAAACAAAGCTCACTTTGTTTATTTTTGTCATTTCAAATTTTCCCTGACCCCATTTGCAACTATGTCCACATAAGACAAGACACATACTTGAGGCAGTCATACCTGCCCTTCTGACAGAATATTTGTCAATATTTAATCAATGGCATTTTTTTTTTTTCACACCACATTGACAAACTAATAAGGCATAAACTGACTGGTACTTTTTTTGAATCAAACCTATTTATGTTGCTTTTGCACATCTCATAAAGTGATCTCATGTGTAAACGATGAAACTCCCCTGACTTTTTTTTTTTCCCTTCATCATGACAATAGTTCCAATTTTTTTTTTTTGCACCCAAATCAAAAGGCCAGGAGAGAAAAAAAAAAAAGAGAGAGAGAGAAGAAGAGAGAGGCAAGACCAATGGAGGATGATAATCAATAAAAGAACTCCAGTCTAGCCAAACACAAACAATGTCATCAACAAAGTTTCCTGCTTCCATCAATGAAGAGGCCAGAGTGACTAATACCTTGTCAGACAATCTGCTCAGAATACATAAAACCCTCCCCCTGGAATTTCATTGAGGCCAATTGAAAACAAGACCTCAAGTGGCTATGGGCTATTTTTAGCAACACCTTCAAAGGGCTTTCCCCTAAATATGTGTCAATAGTACAAGCATGATGACCTAAATCAATTGCAGGCTTTGAGGTGAGGCAAGGCAAAAAAAAAAAAAGAGAGAGGAAAAAAAAAAAAAGAGAGAGGAAAAAAAAAAAAAGAGAGAGGAAAAAAAAAACCTTCGGTCATGTGACAAGTTTCCTCAGAGAGTGGTCTCTGAGAGCTCATTAATGAGCATTTTACAGGTAGCCTGGATGAGGCTTGGGGGTCGTTGCTAATGGCGACGGTGAATATTTACACCTGGTTGATATGGATGTGGATTTAATATCAAATTTAGACATGCCTGAACAAGTGGGGATAATGAGTTATGTTGTTTTGGTAATTTCGACATGAATCAGTTTGTTAACTTCCAGGAGGGACTCATAGGAGGACATTGTTGGGAGAAGGTACATCTACAATGTTGTTGCCTTAAACTTGAACATTCTGAAGGAATGCTCACTCCTTTACACAGTGCAAGAGGGAGATGGGACACAATCTACCCTGAAAACTAGAATAACATACACTTTGTCACTGAAGTCACTTTTGTGGTCTAGGAAATATCCTATGCCAACACTACAAAGGAATACAGAGCATCACCCAAACATGTTACTACCTGGAACAAAGTCGAGGAAAAATACTGTGTTTATGCATGTGAGATGCAAACAACTACACAAACCTGAACTATTAAGGAATGGTATGTCAGATTTATTGCATATATCCTTCACCCTTCAATCCCACTCTTTTCACTATTTTCACAATTTTGAAGGAAGTTCATTTTCCTTTACTCCTCCCAAGTGATTTCAGGCCCCCTGCTATCTGGAAGGAACATATACCTGTTGTCTTTGTCCTTCCTTGTTGAGAATTGGTTACTTGCGCAACTCTAGTAACTTCTCATCTCCAGCAATCTTCGGTGTAAGGAGACAATATGGTGAACAATGAACAGTATTCACAAACAATCTGTTCTTACTTGTTGCTCAACCCACCCCCCCCCCCTTAAAAACATCCTCACTTAATTCTACTCACTGTCTATGGTCACTCCTTGACCACACTTAAAACAATGTCGCCCTGCCCCCCTCCCCCCCCCCCATGCCTCTTCTACTTTGTGCCTACTCCTTATCCCTCTTCAACAACCTTGACAAAAGCTTCCAAAATCTTCCAAAATAAGAATTAGCTCAAAATTAGCTACAGACAATGACGGAGGGATTAATGTCGAAGGGACAGCACACTGGGATTAAAAGGATACATGCTCACAAATTCATGTAATGCGGTGCAAGGTGGGGTTTTCCCCTCAGCTACAAAAACAAACTGTGTTTGCAGCAACCTCAGTGTTAATTAAGCGCATGTAAAGCAGTTCATCCTGGTTAGACAACCACCGACAGATACATTTTTCAGCTTTATCCATCAGTTTCTGGGAAAGGTAAGTTTTTCAAAATCTTTGAGGGGAAACATTGGATATCCCAATAAAGATTGCATCTATCCATTAAGGACTTACACTGATTTCAGCTGACCCAACTGTGTCAAAAGTGTTGTGCCATCCTGGCATATTTGGAGGGAAAGATTGAGGTCATTAGACAAGAACTTGTGACATGAATACATAGTTGGGCCTATCCTTACAACTCTTGGTACTTGACTAGGGGCCAGCTTGTTTATTGCTCATGATTGGACTCTTACTGTAGCTACAACAAATAGTGCCTACGTAAGAACCACGATCTATTTTCCGCTCAACTTCAGTGACACGGCTAGGACAAAGACTCTGAAATTTTAATCCAACCATTCTCAGGGCACTATTGTTTTCTGTTTGGAAGGCTGATGGCCTGTATTTTTCAACCACTTTCAGATGCCAGTTTTCCTTCTGACATTTCATCAACCAGAATTAACTACTTCTGTAATACTATTAACAAATTCTACCAATGCAACTTAACTCTTCATTCAGTCAAAAGCAGACTTACACACGTGTTTACTACTTCAAAGCATTCCCAGATTTCTAAACATTGAAACTCGAGCAAAATTATTCACACTATTACTATCACTTGCATCAAGGTTTTCCAGGAACAAATCACAACTTGTACTTCTGCCTATAGCCTTGCAAATCTACCATTTGGTAACATACAATTACCGATAAACTGCATTTAAATCACAAGCTACTACTTTTCCACAGGCCTGAAAAACCTTATCACGAGGAGATAAGCCACATGTCTTGCCTACACCCTGCATATGAGTGTCAGGTAGATGTTGCGGCTGTCAACAGTTACTGTGCAACTGTTATTAAGAAAGCGAGCGGTGACTAGCGTGCACCTGTTACTCTCGGAGCTTTGAAAACTGACAAGGGTCGGTGAGAAAGACAGGACTCCAGGAAAGAGACTGAAGGCAGTCAGCAGACTAACTCACTGTTTATAAATGTGGACATGAACTTCAAAGACATAGCAGGTTTCATCTGTCATCCTGATTTCTCGCGGTGTTCCATAACAGACACCCCGTAGTGATTTTCAAACACGAACCAGCATGATGTCGGTGCTGTGCTACAACACTTAGTGTCAGCAGAAATTTTCAAATCCAAGGATGGGAACGTCGGAGATCGAGCGCTCACGACAGCCCTTGTTTTTCTTTCCTCCCTTCTTTCAACGACGTACAGTGGCAAAGAGCAACACACAGAAAGAACTGATCACACTGATGCTTCGACCCACTGCAAAGGAATCCCTTGAGAGTGATTCCCGGTGACTCCAGTGAATCACACATGTGCCAGTGGGGTCAGGGCTCGCATTGTTTAGGTCATGTAACTTGGTCTAAATCAATCTTGAACAAGTCTCATTACCTTGTTGGTAAATAACATTAAGGACCGCCTCCTGTTCGTGGTCCACAAGCCACTGTTTATTACGCATCATTCACTGATAATGAAGGTGAAGACCTTGAACGAAACTACTTAAGAGAATGACTGAACTTTCACATTTTTGCTGAGCAAATTTTGAAGCCTATACGGTTTCCTACTCTAAGCAAACTCTTGGTAAACCCTAAATATCACAAGTAAACAACATCTGCACATGTTTGCACTAACATCCCATGTCTGATCAGTTTGTGTAGCAAAGTGCAGTGTGATGCCAGATAAAATTACTCCATGTTACCAATGAATGAAGGTCATGTTGGCACACTCCTTCCAAAGAAATATGTCCATTTCCCCAAAGTAAAGAATGCTAATTCTCTCGAGGAGACGTAAAGTCGTGGACAAAAGCCTGGCCGATGGTATACTGAACAAAAGGGTGTATATTGGTTAGTAGGCCAGAGCTTGAGAGCAGAAATACAAAAGGCTACTTGACAAACTCTCAATGTACAATTATTGTAAAGTAAAATAACAAGTAGACACAAAACATCAAAACAAAATCATCAGGATGAAGAGGTAGGTGGGTGTGATAGTATCGTGGCAACCCCTTACCTTTCTCCCACCCCCTCCCCCTTTGCTCTGAGTAACTTTAAAGAAGTAAAAAATTTCAATTTAATAGTGAATGCACCTTTGGCAACGAGTCTTTTGCAATCTTGAATGTGCATGTGCACATTCCCAAAATGGGAATATGAATTGAACACACTGTACCTACGACACGTGAGCTAAAAACCGACTTTATTTAGAAGATATCCTCGGTTTCAGACCAACCGCAAACATACAGAGGGTTCACTCCGTGTCTTGACATGCGTGTAAGCATGTACACTCAACTCTTTCATCTAAATAATCGTGTTATAATAATCTATCAAAAGGTTTGTGTATTTTCATGCTTTAAGTACTGCACGGTGTGTGCAGTTAATCTTCCATGTATCCCACAGTTCTGTGCATGAATAGAGACAGCGAATCTATTCCCATTCAAAAATGGGCCAATAAATTCTATTATTCTCACAAACCCCAAAACTTAAACTCTGATCACCATTAGGGATTGGCTAAAATCTTGTTTGTAACAATAATTTACGTTCCATTCGTACGAACGTGTTTGTGCTCTTACATACTATCTTGAGAAGAGGCTCACTGAGAGTATGGGTCAGGCTGAGGGAGAACCAGTAGAGTCGAGGGCAGCTCAATGTTGCCAACTGAGCCCCTAGCTCATCCGCTCACACGCACAAAAACACGACAGTGTGGGCACAGTCACATGCAGACAGACGTGAACAAATGTGACGATTCCTTGGAATGAAAGTGTAACGGTAATGATACTTCTCTCCTCTGCTTGGAGAGATAAATAACTCTCGCTGCAATGAATGGTGGTAACAGAAACTTCCTGCAGTGGCTGGTTTCTCTTTCAGTGTGCCACAGCACTTCAATCATGCGCGCTAACACCATACATTCACGGTTTACAACAATTGCAGTCATCAGTGTATACACTACTGCAAGGAATGAACTTATTTCGCCCAACAAACAGAAGGGCTGAGATCACTACATCAACTGAAACATCCCATCATGCAAATAAAATTACAAAAAGGGCATAGCACCGCGTAGGATGGACGCAATGGGTACACTCCTAAGTCAATAAAAAGATGGGAACACACACAGCAGCAAAATACGAAGCATGAACCAGATAATCTACAAAGACAGCCAACAACTGCATTGTATTTGAGACGCTTTTTTTCTTTCCATTTTTGCAATTAGCTTTACAACCACTTTTCATTCCAATTCAAGCAAAACAGACGAAGTAAGTAATGATGGGCAAAAGTTGTATCGGTTTTTTTTTATCTCCAATTTAAGACCTACAAGCAAACGGACAGTAGTAATATGCATTGCTCAAACACCCTATCAAACAGTCAAAACTCTGAAGGAGTGCTTTGCAGGAAACTCACCGGCAGGCTGGAAGGTCTGTTGTTTGCATTCTCCTGTTCTTGAAGCCCCTGAATTTGGGATTTGGCATCTTGGTTAGGCGCCGACGAGGCCTGCGGTGCAGAGGTCTGACTTGCAGGTAGGGCCTGGGGTGCCGTTGGCTCATCCTTGAGGGGCCCTTGTGGAGGGGCTTGACTGGAGGGCACATCCTGTAAGAGGCAAATAGTAATTACTGTGTAAAAGCAGTGGTAAACGATTCTATTGTCAACGCTGCAAAACAAACCAATGTTCTCAATGACAGTACTGCCCCTGCCAAATACTGTAAACGAAAAAACACAAAATTTCCTTGTTCTGCTGTTCTTGATCTCGTTTGCTGTAGTTCACGGCAGAATGGAGAATGTAACTTGCATAAACGTCATTAGACGATGGTTGTACTGAAAAGGGTGCTTAAAATGACTACCAGTCTTTACTTGGAACCAGAAGGTCAAACTTTGTGATCCTTTGCCAACATTCCAAAAACATGGGACAACCAACATGCTCACTTTTCAAATTAAATCACTTTACCCTTCTTGAGATATAATGTCTACCAGAGTTTCAAATAGTGACTTCTGCTGACTTCATGTGACCTTTGACCATCATAGAAAAAAGATCATCAACTCATCATGACCTGCCAATGTTTAAAGTATAAAGTTCTAGCAACAGTCAGTTGCTGAGATATCTTCCATAAAATGTTTTCAAAACTTTTCCCCCTAGTGACCTCTGATGACCTTTGACTGCTGTGAAAATCAATATGGATCATCTACTCACATCTACTGGAAAAACTTTAGATCATGTTTTTCAAAAAGTTCCAGCAAATTTCCCTTATTCAGATACCCTGTTGCAAAGTTTTGAAACTATGACACCTGCTGACCTCATATGACCTCCACTAAACTTGATAGAGATCACTATCTTATTAAGAGCTACCAATGTTAACAGTATGAAGTTCCAGCAACATTCTGCTGCTGACATATCTCCCTTAATACATTTTGAGAGTTCTCCTCTGGTGACCTTTGACCTGCTTGGAAAAGAATCATCGGGATCATCTGCTCATGTTAAAATACCTACATACCAACTTTGGAAGTTCAAGCAACTTTCCCTTATTGAGATACCATGTTCACAAGTTTTTCAAACTACGACCCCTATTGACCTCATGTGACCTTTAGGGATACACCAGATCTGAACTTCAAGATCTGACCGGTACCAGACTTTCCCAGATCTTACTTGAAATCCGGACAGACCGAGATTTTAACAATGCTTTAAGAAAACAAGAATTGTTAAGGGGTTTTCAAATTTCAACATCTAAATGTACTAGACCTATGGACTTGGTGCAAGATTAATGTACACCCTAAGTTTAAGTTACTTCATAAATATTAACACCTTCTGTTGTGTGTGGCTATTGTGATGATATCTTTTACTTTGGGGAGCAAGCAAAGGAATCTTGTGGAAAAGTTGCACTGTATTTTGAAGCCAAATTGTAATCAAATGTTGGGGAAAAAATCCAGCTAGACTTAGAAAAAGGTCTGGCGGGAACAGGACTTTCACTACCTGGCAGGATAGTCCGGCTGGACCCGATATCCAGTACAGCTCTAGTGATCTTTGACCTCCCCAAAACTTGACAGAGATCACCTACTATTCAAGTGCTACCAAGGGTTAAAGTTTTATGTTCAGCAAAATTCAGTTGCTGAGATATCTTCATGCTTTCAGGACTTCCTCCTCTAGAAACCTCAAATGACCTTGACCTACCTGAAAAAAATAGGGATTATTTACTCAAAATGGGCTAGCGATACACTAACTTTGACAGCAACTTTCCCTTCTTGAGATACCGTGTTCACAAGCAAAGGTGTCACATACACACACAGATACACACACATGCCATCACCATGGCATACATTCCTTTCCTGCCTTCGGTCAAGAATCAAAATCTCAAATTTTTGGAAGAAAAGAATACAGGGGTGACCTCACTACACAGAGTTTTGGTTACATTTCTATGTAAAGCTACACTTGAAAGATGAATGTTAAAATTAACTTACCTGTGTTTGTTGATTATTGTGTGGCCAGTTGCCTTGTTGTGGCTGTTGGTCATTTACAGTGGGTTGCTGTTGTTGAATGGATGGATACGATTGTTGAGGAGTTTGCTGCTGCTGTTGTTGTAATTGAGATTGCATTTGTTGCTGTAGCTGCTGTTGTGGATGTTGTAACTGTGACTGCTGCTGCTGTTGCTGTTGTTGTTGTGACATGCTTTGTTCAGGTTGTGGCTGTTGCTGTTGTTGGGATATTGGTTGTGGTTGCTGATGTTGTGCTACAGCCTGTTGAGACTGTTGCTGCTGGTCTTGTTGTTGAGATAACTGTTGTTGTTGCTGCTGAGACTGTGATGGAGTGGTAGCCCTTGGCTGTGGTACATGGGCATTAGCCTGGCCATATGGCTCCTGTTGTGAGGGAGGCTGAACATGTGAACCAAAACCAGCAGTAGGTGGCTGCTGTTGAGCAAAGTTCATTCCTTGGGATTGTGGACCATAAGGCGGGGGCATTGTCTGTGCAAGAAAAGAAGGCATAATTCTTAATATTTTATGTACTGCAGCTTTCATATTTCTAGGACAATCACATTACATATGCACAAATGAAGCCAAGATGAGTCAGAACTCAAGAAAACCATGTGGTGTCGATGATGCAGCCCAGCTAGGATTGGACGGGAGTTGCTGGCAATGGGGGAAATTCTCTGACTGCTTAAAAAACATAAGAGCTGTTAAGTGGTTGTTTAGACAGGGCCTAGAAAGTGGACTTTAAATGTTCCACTAATTGAAAGAAAATGAGACCAAAGTCTATCTGGCAAGTTAGATCTACATTTTAAAGAAGTATGCATTACTTTCTTAATATGAGTGACATTTACCTCTTCCTATGTTCACATTCAGGACATATAAAACTTTAAGTATCACATGCTGGACTCTGGAAGCCAGAAAAGATCTTTGGAATGATAAACTTATCATACTCATTTCACGTCACATTACTTTGATGACAAGTCTCCCACGGGGCAATTTAAACGACAGACATCATCTGGTGGTCATCAAATGCTAACAATGTTGACACTTTGAAGTTGCTGCAGAGTTCAGTTGCTGAGTTATCTTCCTCTATAGGTTTTTATACTTTAAGCTCTGAGACCTCAAATGACCTTTCACCTCCATGAAAACAATAGCCATCATGTACTCACACTCAACTAACAACACACCCACTTTTAAGTTCAGGTACCTTTCCCTTCTCAAAATACTGTGTTCACAATGTTGTCACACTATGTCCTCTGTTGACCTAACATGACCTTTGACCTCCATAAAATGACAGACATCAGCTACTCATTAGGTGCTACCAATGATAAGAGTTTGAGACATGCAGTTGATGAGATATCTCCCATAATAGGTTTTATTACTGTAAGTTCCAGGTGGCCTCAAATGACCTTTGCCCTCCATGAAAAACGATAGGGATCGTTTACTCACAATGGACTACCAACTGCCAACACACCAAGTTTGAAGTTTGAGCACCTTTCCCTTCCTGAGATACCTTGTTTACAAGGTTTTCAAACAAAATATTGACCTCTATTGACCTAACATGACATCTGATCCCCAGAAAAAAATTGCAGACTTCATCTTCATGTCAGTTGTTACTAATGATCTGAGTTTGATGTTCTAGCAACATTCGGTTGCTGGGATATCTCCCTTGTTAGACTTTGGACTTTAAGCTCTGATGACCTCAAATTTCCTTTGACCTACATGAAATACTGTAAAGGGATCATCTCCTCTTGATGGACTACCAAACACACCAACTTTTAAGTTTGGGCACCATTCCCTTCTTGACATATTGTGTTTACAAGCCAAGGCATCACATACATACACACACACACACACATACAGACACACACCATCATCATCGCAGATTCCTTGCCTTCCTTTGGCAATGAATCAAAAACCACGAACGGCAGTAGAAAAAGTTTCATTGGTGCAACTTCAGCAGGGTCTGAGAGCAGTACCATATACAGCAATTAAATTGGCGACCAAATTTTTGCGGATGTGATTATGTGTCAACATACCCACTCACCATTTGCGCCCTAGAAATTTTTAAGTCAAGTGATCTGATTACTGTACATTACTTACAAATTATTTTGTCGAATAAAATCTCTGAAAACTTGTCTGGTTTTTCATAATATTCTGCAGAAATTCGAACAAATTCGCTGTCATTGCCGCTTCGGCGCTTATACACGCAAGCAACTTAATTTTCATGATACAAGCACACTAACTGTACATGCTTCGTATAGTACTTTTGTCACTCTGATCGAGCAAGTCACTGTACTATTTCAACAGGACAATTAAACCTGTTGCTTGCCACCTCAGTTCCAAGCTGAGCGAGCTATGCCCCAACCCAAAGATCCCAAAATATAGTGAATGACAGCACTGAGGTGAATGATATTGTGTACAAGTTCGCAGATCAATTCGTTGACTTTACTTCCGGCGATTTTCAACAGCTAATCACAAGTTTAAAATGGAAAGTGACAGGCAGGACTTGCGTTCACAATTAGAGGCAAGGATAGCAATGTTGCTATGATCATGCATCGCGGAAATTCCCAACGCATTTATGTGAATAAAATTTTCATTATTAATGGCATCAATTCAGTGATGTTTAAGTCCATTTGTCGCAATCCACAGCAGAATTAGCACAGGAAATCTTATTTGGTTTGCTTTTCCTTACATTTGTGGGCTGGTAAAAATGAATTTTTTACCCAATTTTGATAGTTACCCAAGTGGGACAGGTTTACAATTTGCTCCCTACTTGCAGCAATATAGACTGAGTGTGTAAGATCGTATTACCATGTGTTGAAAACTTTGACAAGTGTTATACTGTATAAATTCAGGGTCAAGTTTCCTCAAGTAGAAGCTAGTTTTGTTTTGGCATTTTTTAAGGTGATTTGGCCAGTACATTTGGCAGGTTAACCCACAAACAAACTAGTAACCCTGATTGTAGTCAAAACATGTAAGCCCATTAATTGAGTAATGAATGAAACTGGATTTCATGGGATAGCTATAACAGCAGGATAACATAAGAAACTTATGACAGATGTAATGGAGCAATTAAAGTTAACATTTCAAAACACAAAACTGCTGATAACTAAAAAACGGAAGGAGATACGGTGTTTTCCCTTTGGAGGAAATTTCAAAAAGTATTTTGAGTATGACGTTTCCATAGATCTGTGCAATTTCTGTATTAATCGGAGTTAATCAGACCAAGTTACAATGTGTACCAGTTCCACAAAATTCAATTACAACACATTTCTGATGCAAAATGTTTTCCTGGGATTGTCCAAAATGATTAATCAAGGGTCTTATGATAATGAACACTGTTTAACATATAGAATCATCAGCAGCAGTTCAGCTAAATAAAGGCCACCGACTTTGTGCTCAAATACCATACACTGAAATTTTCAAACATTTCAAACTCTTTGTTTCCGATTTACAAATTTCAAGGCAACCGGATTTCTGTAAAGTTAGGCCTATGTAGCATGTTTGAGCATCTATAGCCTACATGTCACAATAAACATCATTAGATGCATCCCCAACGACAACTTGCAGTCACAATTCATTCAAAGGTCATAAAAAAAATGTCAAGTTGAATAAAATGAAAGGGTGGCTGGCAGACAAACCAGTTAATCTTTTTTGGGGGGTTGTTGTTTTTCTTTCTGTCGCTCCATTATCAAATTAATTGATACAAACTCAGTCATGATTAGCGAAACAGGAGCAGCCACATAGGAAATTGAGCAAAGGTTTTCAAACCAACATTCCAAAATAGAGAAAAAAAAATAAACACATGGCACAAGCATTGCCGAGCAGGAATCGAACCTGTGACGACATTACAGACCTGCTGGAATAACCGAATGGGCCACTTCATACTTAGCTGATTGCATTGGGCTAAAGAAGTCTACAAAGATGAGCCCTCAGGATGCACACAAACAGACCAAAAAAACAAAACAAAAAACATTGCTGGAACACTTAGACCTAACAAATGACTATTTCTACTTCTACATAGCTGAGTTGTTCTTCCTAAGTTGACATTCATTTCATATGACACATGGGTACTTAACTATTCGTTTACAGTAAGTTAGTGCTAACAAAATAGGCAACATGGGTAGGCCTAGCCTGTACTGTTTGAATGATTTCAACATCGTAATGCAATGATGCTTTATTAGCCCTAGGAGAGCAACCGCCAGTGTTCACTGTGTACCAGGTTAACCACAATCGTGTATGGTGATGAATGCATTTACTTTCAGAGGCCTTGAGGTTTGTTTTTGTGAGATAGTGATATGAAAAGTTTTAAAATGGACTTGAAATTTACTTTTGGTCCATTTTGATGTTGATATGTAAATATAAACGCTACCTTTGAAAAAGCAAATTTTTGGTGGATCTCTCGGAGACAGTGCCGGTACTAAGAATTTCCCCCGGTACTGTGAAGTATTCAAAAGTACCGGTATTCACACATATTCTGTCTCCGGTACTGGCAGTGCCAGTACTGCAAATACCAGTACTGACTTGGGTACTGGGATACTGCCCAACCCAAAGCCGAGCTTTGCTGATCACAGTAAAATTTTATTAAACAAGCAAAGGTAATTGGACATACAAAATAGCCAATGACACAACACATACCAAATTGAATTCAATGTAGTCGATCATCATATTACACAGTACGTCTGAGATCAGTCCAAGCTTACGTTCTTGGGATAATTGTTGAATTATAAAGTTTACACAGATTGATCTCTGCTAACCATTGATCTTTACCAAAAACAAAAGGGTGCTTGAACTCAATGGTGTACAGTATACTAAATTTCAGTTCACTAGCTCTTAACTTGCATTCTTGAGAGGTTTTACAAGGTTTTACAAGGGCTTTTACAAGAGGTTTTACAAGGTTTTTCACATTTTGACCGCTACTGATCTTTGACCTCTGTCAAATACATTAGGGTCTTTGTAACCACCAAGGTGCATGTATACATACCAAGTATGATGTCAGGTCAAGCGTTCACTCTTGAGATACCAAGTTTACGAGCAAGGCGTCACAAACAAACACACCATATTACCATCGTAGTTTCATCCAAACCAAAAGTGTAAGTTCCTACCCTACTGCCTGACTACCTGCAACATTCCACCCGTCCATCGCTTCTTCCCCGCTATCCTACCTCACTGCCCCACCCTCCCTTGATCAAGACAACAAAATTTAGTATGGCTAAATATGACAGGTACTTATGGAATATCGACACCACGGCTGAACTTGGCTGTTTCATGTCCTGCCATTTACTGGAATTGTATCTTGATGGCACAGAACTAAACTCACCTGAGGTCCGTAGTGCCCTCTGCTGACAGGTGGCCTGTGCACTTGATGAGGGGGATACATCTGTGGGTACTGCCTGTTACCCATATATTGCATGGACTGCTGCTGGCTGTACCCTGGGCCACCTGGTCCCATGGGAGAAGTGCCCGGATAAGGCCTTCTGGACATCATATGGGAATCTCCTACATTCATCTGCAAGAAATGGAAAAAACAATTACAAAAAGTTACGTGTGTTCCTGCCGATATTCAGATGGATAAATTTCACACCACCAGTCCAAGGAATGCTCTTTGCTTTTCACTGATCATGCAAAGAACAGTGAGATCCATATGAACAGGACATGGGGGAGAACAAGCCTTAAATTCTGCTGGAGTTAAGCATTTCGGGAATAAATGGAGCAGATTCAAAACCGATTTCACAAAGTAAGATTACATCCAAGTGGTTTACAAACTGCCAATAAATGCCAAAATGTGATGGGATCATGGAAAATAAAAGTACAACCTGCAGTATTTTTGCCAACAAGCACATCAAAGTGCATCAACTTTGTCAATTGTGAAATACTGTAGCTGACACTTAACATGGTAAACACACATTAACTGCGCATACACAAATAAATAAAAAAAAAAAACAGACCACCGCGGTGAGAATCAACTGAAAGTTTCAAGTCCTGTATTTGTCGAAACCATAGTCCACAAAGGTTAATCTGAGTGAGCCTAGACTTTGTCGAGACGACTCTTCGGAACAACGAGGTTGCGACACATTATGTTCTGACAAGGTATGAATTGCTGTTTTATGACCATTTGTACAATGCTACTATGAAGGCTCTCAAACGTTTGGCAAAGCAGGGGAGAGAATGTGTCTGCAGAAAATGTCACCAAATTTAATGTTCCAGCCAGAGAGAGACAAATAAAATATTTCATAAGCCCTTACAGGATTAGTTTCAGATAAATCTGCAACAACTGAAAAGATGCAATATATGCCATAAATTTTATTATTCATCAATACATATTTATTAAGTTCTTCTTTACTGTACATACATAATGGGAAAAAAGTTGAACCAACACAACCTTACAGTCACATCACAAATCCCTCACCAAAGAAGAGTGAACTAACTGTACATCCCAATATTGTTACAAACTTACAATGAATTACTACAGTACTTGAATATATGAACACTAGCACACATTTGGCACAATTATCCAAAACCCATTCACAAATTTCTTTTCCCCTGCAACTTGCAAGCCTCCTTTCACTACCCTTGGTAATTAATGATGATGGCAAAAGAAAAAAAAACACAGGGACGGTATTTAACAAGTGAGGGATTCCCCTGAAGAGATCACAAAAGACGATCATTGTTTGTGAAAGAATCTTTTTTTTTTTTATTGACAAGCTGCCGCCATGCTAAGGTAACCCAGATCTGAGGCCATTCTAAAAATAGAAACACTCAATGCCTGAAAGAGATTCCCTGACCAATTATGTTGAGTCAATAACCCTCAGTAAACATATATCTATGGGTTCCAGGGCTCTGAACTTTCCTAATCTCCCAGAGGGTAAAAACATTGATATATATGACTGAGTAGCTTGGAATGTTTTTCAAAGATTGAATGGCTTGATAAAGCAGCGAGCACTTGCCAATTTATAATTGAATCTGTAGGTGGTGTCCAGAAGTGGTGTGGTGAACAGCTGAGTTTTACATCAAACTGTAGGAAGGGGGGAGATGTGTGTGTACTGTACTTCCATCCAGCCCAAAGGAACAAAACAAAATAGGTCATTACCAAAAGGACTGCATGATGTACAGACAAGACACAATGGGACCAGGATGCCAAGTTCAAGAAGGCAATCACACCACTACACCAGTAACAATTACATAATGACTATATTCCGGCACATTCAGTGGAAAGGAAAAACTATTACAGCAAATATTTTTTTTTTTTTCACTTTGTACTGTCCCATTTTTAGCCATGGCAAAACAAATGCTAACTGACAGGAATATCTTGCCACGTTTCACTCAAAAATTTTTAGAGGAAATACATGTCGTTTTGCTCTGGAATTGGGATAACTTGTAAAAGAAAAAAAATGCATTCACATGGAGTGAATGCATTGTGAATTCAGTTCAGAGTTGTCAAGCACAAGATAGTTTGTCACCAAAACCCATGGAAATTGGACAAAGTACTGTATCACATGAAATAGAAGATCGCTCAACAGGTGACTGTTTCCAACTGCTCAATTGAGACCTACTGTAAAGCTGATGAAGACTGACTTTACATGGAAGAAATATTGAGACATCCAACTGAAAAAGGTTTGCTTCGATATCTGCAGCTTCATATTAAACGCACGTCTGGATAAGTCATTCCGTTATGGGTCTTCCATGTTAGTCTTGCTGCAACTGTCATGCTCTGCTTATGGTCAAAGAAAGGCTTCCTAACTGCGCCATGACATTTTGACTTCAAGTGTCTTAATTTAAGGTTTCCTCCTGATGACTTTTACTATCTACACATGATGTCATACAGTATCAAATGTATTTAAACTGCAAAATGTTACGTTCCTAGCCTTTTATTCCAATACTTATGAGGACTTAGACATAGTGTGCACTGTACAGATATGAGCTTCCATTTAAGTGCCACGTTACCTGTTCTCAAGTGAACATCTAGTATCTTTAATAGTATTCTCTTTTCTCTCTCCCTCCCTCCTCCCCCCCCCCATCAATCCCTACCATCCCACATTCTAGCAGCCCATAAATTTAAAACGAGCCAGTCATTCCCCGGGTAGAGACCACTTTATATTGCCCATGTGTACTACCATTTGATGTCTATGGAGAAAGAAGTTCGCAACCAACACAAGGTGCTCTCATCTGAAGGTAGAGGGTCTGACATTGATAAGGGTCCTAAAGAGTTGTTCCACCTTGGTTCAATTCAATGAAATTAAAGCTACAGTACCACCTATTGCAACTACAGCACTGCACACATTACATTTGTTTTGACGTGGTATTGCGCAGTGATATCGGCATGCTAGGCAGGCTCATTGTAAATCATTCCTGTGACAAACCACTTCCGACTGTTTGCGCGATTTTGACACACGCATCACTATGCAGCATTGACCGCCAACAATGTCAACTAAGTTCAGTGGCAGTCGTCACGCCATCCCACCCTCTACTGTTACAGGCCTTTACAACGGTCCATCCAAATAAACAAACCAGTCATGTCCAGGAGGAATTTAACTAAATTAGAAACTGCAAATATGAACCTGAAGCAACTTTATAACAAAATCTGGCATTGAGTGTACATTGTTAAATGCACTCATAAGAGGGTGACCAAGTAAATAAGTTCATTACTTAACAATGGCACAATTTTTAGGAGAACGTAACACTGAAAAGCACAACTACATTTTGTATGGTATGGCATTTGTTCCTTGGACAATCAGATGACATTGCACAATGTCTACACACTGTTGAAGATACGAGACAACTCGGACACAGTCCAATCACACCACATTTACGGTAGGCGCCCAAGGTGTCCAGGCAGTTTACAGACCCGTAAAACTGAAAGCGAATGTAGATCATTACCGCAAGGGCACTGTGCAAGCATTTTAGCAAGATTTAATTAAGGGCATGTACTGTATGCATAGGTCGGTCCCTAAAATATGATTTGAACCAAACTGAGCAACCATATTTTCCCCACATAAAGTACAGTACTTGTGCTCTTCAATTTTTCCACATATTCTAGAAAGAAAGCTGGTCCATAAACTGACAGATGGCAATCTACAAACATGCAAAAGCCTGATTATATGTATACCTTAGCCATGACTGACAATTTATCAAATCTTCAGGTGACAACTTCAGACTTTACACCAAAAAAAAAAAAAAATCCTGAAGACTGACACACTTCACAGGTGCAAAAACCATCCATGCTATGATTTCAGTGTGTGCAGGAGTCATGCAGTCACATGCTTCATTGTACTGCACTACAATGACTTCTCTGGCACACAGAAAGTTATTGAAAGAGATTTCACTCACATTTCATGTACTTTGACAGAAATGCCCCACCTGTAATCCAAGCATGCACAACTTTCTCAATAAACACCCCAAACTGTTTGTGGCAAGTTCATCATGAATCTTAACATGCAGACCATTTGCATACTATTTTATTTTGTGACAGGATTGGGCGAACATTAACAAGGCTGATTCTCTTTGGAAGCCAAATCAGTACAAGCTTACACAGAGATAGAAAGCACAACAACAATTGTTTTTCTTCTTTCCATCCAGACAGTGGTGATTAGCTTGTAATTGGTGCCCACAGTTGATGGCGATAACGACTCAATCGCTGACGCTTATTCATGAGTAAGCTAGAGGCAAAGTGCAAAGGCCTAGATCTTATGTGTCCTGGAATGGAGAACAACTACCGCAAGATAAGGTAACCATCTGTCGTGGCAGTGTGTAAAAAGTAAAGATCTATTTACACAGCACGGAACATTCCATAGCGCAAAATGTGTCTGACTGTAGGAGACTACTCTGTTAATGCAATCAGTAGGTTTGAATGTAGTGTCACACATGTAACCCTCCGATATGTCAAGAAACTACCGTGATGGCAAGGTCACACAAACAACAATTTCAAAGGGGCATGCTCCTTCAAA
Source organism: Stichopus chloronotus (assembly GCA_021234535.1). NCBI lineage: Eukaryota > Metazoa > Echinodermata > Holothuroidea > Aspidochirotida > Stichopodidae > Stichopus > Stichopus chloronotus. Next base: position 16,062,999 of record CM037845.1, on the reverse strand, counting down.
TTGCTCTCAGGAAAAACTCATCAATATGAGGCCAGCCTAGAAATAGCATCATTCTCTTCTCCCGAGCCCAAAACACACGACATTAATACTAGGCTAGCTTTATCTTGAAAACTGATAGGATGCAATTGCATACCAAAGATAACGAATGGCAGAACAGGTAGAAGGCCCAAGTCTGGTTAAGGTGGGACCACCTTACAGAGGGCAGTGTTGAAAGGTTAGCAGGTTAGCAGTAATAATATATTCTCATGTACAGAAATGGGAAATTTCCCTCCAAAAGCCAAAATTTCCCTCCAGATGCTCAAATTTCCAGGGAAGGAGCCTCCGAGCTTCCCAACTTTTTCCACCCATGACAAAGGATCTCCCTTCCAGCACCCTTGCCGTGGTAGATGGGCGCACATTTGTTGTGTTGTGACAGGTAAGTGAGGTAAATGATGAAATCCTTGTACATGATCTCAATGGTTATGTCAAGTGGATCACACCAGCTCATCACTGACTGAGAACATGAGAGGATCCCACAGGAATCTTAACACTTTGTCAATGAAGGATTTTCTACTTTTTTGTTTCCTTTTGTCTTTGTTTTACTGGAATCAATTCCAATCAAGATACTTGGGTTTGCAACAGCTCTGAAAGATACAGTATCCAAAAGATCAAAATGCTGCTACAAATAGCCAACACAATCTAGACTAGCACACTGACAGACAAGCAAAGGACAAAATTTTTCGTTCTAAGATTTCTCTCATGAAATTCCTTACACCATCACAGTTTGGTTGACAGTTGACTTCTACACAGTCTGTATATAGTCTCTCTCTCTCTCTCTGGCTTTGTAATGCACCACAAGCAAGTCAACCAATTTGAAGCACACATCTGCATGTCAGTCAGTCAGCCAGCTAGAAGAGGTGCTGTACATACTGTGTGGCTGCAGCACATGGTTCACACAGCAACACTGACTTCAAGCTGCAATAGCAAGTACACACAACACTGTTTCCTACAGCAGGAAACCACATGATTCACGGGTCAATTTTAGATAACCGCCACATACATGTGGGAGAGAGGTACTTTGCTGTGATATCTTACATGCTTTCAGCTCTGCTTTGTTCAAAACAAGCTGGTAGTCAAACCACAGCTTTAAACATCCCTGTTTGTGTGGGATTGCTTTCTCTGACAGTGTGTGCTGCTTTAGATCCAATGGTGGGAATGGAAGAATAGGGAAATTCCCCAGATACATGCCAATTGTTTGGAATTTGCGGCTGTTGTAATGGAATGCATGTAGATTTTGACTTACTTAGGGTACTGTACAGTTGTCCTCTCACCAATTACTCCACTCCCTCTTCTTTCTAAGGGATTGTAGTTGTTTACAGATTATACAGACAAACTCCATTTATCCCTGAAACCCATTTACCTCCCAGATTCTCTGGCGGTGTGATTAAAATCGATTAAAACACATACCTAACTTTTGGACAGTCAATTTAAATGCATAAACACACACAATTATGTTAAGGTTGAAAGATACTATTTTAGAAGCTATTGTCTCACCGACATGTACCGTACAGACTGCACCAAGTGATGTATGGACTGCCAATTTCCAAATCACACACACATACAGTACAACCTGACAGCACAGTACTAATATGCATTACTTGCCCACCCACAAGTAATATGTCATGCGCGTGCTCCATCTATTCAAAGGAAAATGCACAACAGCGATGCCAAAAAGAGTTCATCCTTTCGAAGGCAGAGGCACGTGATTTGAACTCGATGACTGTGGCGCCACCTTGCTTCTCTTTCCTCCCATTTTAAAAGTGTTTGTGCCAAGTCCAACATTCAGTCCTCTGTGTCTGATGTCAAACTGTTCAGTATCCAAAAAGTAACGTCCTCCTTTGAACGTCAAAATAGCACCACGTATCTTACGCACCAGTTGGCATGACGAATTTGTTCTTACACATGCTGAAGTTTTTCACGCTGTACAATATACACTGGTGAAACTTTGGATTCGTATTCGGACTTCGGATAGCAAACTCAGAAACGAATCCTGACATTGTCAGTCGGGTACCAGGGCACTAGTGATCAATGCAAATACCACCAGGTTTTAATTATCAATTGTCTCAGAGTCCCTGCACTAATGTGCACTATGTAAGTCTTAACCCAACCTCTCTCTCCCCTCCAATCAATGCACACAGTCCTGTTTCTTGCTCAACTGTCTCTCTCAGATAAGCGAAAACCCATTTCAACAGTCATTTACTAAAATTAGATTCAGCAAAAATTGAAACTTTCATAGATTGTTCCCCTACCCCCCTCTCCCCCATTAAACGTGGCAATGACTTTTGTAGGCCTATATGCCACTCATAAAGATTTTACAACACATGGTGCCTAAAGTATAGATTACACTTCCTGCTGCTACTGAGATACTGCAACCAAAAAAAAGTGAAACAAAAAAAAGCCAAAGGATGTGAGGAAAAGACAGTTAAAATGTAAACAACCTTTGTATACAAAGTACAATATTACACTTCCCAAGGAACCGAGCTGCTTTGGAGTCATACACTGACCTATATTCTCTTCTTTTCAAGGACTATCCTGCTTCTGTGGTGTAGTAATAATAATAGCCACAGATGATAGCTTCACATCAATAACTCAAACCACAATATGATAATTTATTGACTGCGAGTAGCTAAATAAAACACATTGTTGAATGATGTGATGCACTTGAGTTCATGAAGAAAATTTTTTTTTCGGAGGGGGGGGGAATTCAAATTTTCTAATCTCACCATCACCCTCAAAACCCATCTCCTGACCGAACGTTCAGATCTTCCGAGCAATTCCTTTTTCCAGGCAATAGACTTAACTGCCCCTTCATCTACCGGATCTATGCATAGCAGTTCATGTTGGTTATGGCACAATATTACAGCACAGCTGCACCACAGTTTATCCATGTTCAAATAAACAATACACAGAAGGTCAGACAATATCCCTCAGTTGTCTGTCGGCCAAGGTAGGGCCTAAGTATAATGTAGTGTGGAAACAAAGTAAACGCACTCCACTTACTCATCTTAAAGGGACACACGACATTAAAAGTGCAACAACATGACATACAAAGACAGATAGACAATAGCTTTAATCAATGATAAACCATTTAGGCTCAGCAGTAATCATCTGCAAAAGCTTCATCTACGATACTTAAAACATTATGGATGAGTTTAATACAGAAGACACATCATGTGAAATTTTGGAAGTCTCGGTGAAGACATCATTCTTGGGCAACAAATAACTGACTTCCCATCCGTAAAAAAAAAACTTATTCTGTGAAAAGAATGCTACTGTCCTAGCTCACAGTCTCTATGCAAGCAGGAGAGATATAACCCTATTGCTATCACATCTCTTACATAACAACTGAACTTGTACAGTATATCCCTATCCTGCACAAACAGGATACATAATTTGTAGCGTGCAGTCACATCGTTCGCGCCGTTACTGTATCAACATACTCGCACAAACATCAGCTTGTTGTTCATCTTTGAGAATTTGTCTCCTATTGTACATACTGCTACTACCCCCCTCCCCCCATTACCGCTCACTTATTGCACACTCCTCGTTTATCTCTAAAACCTCACTGCAACATTTTGGGTGCACTAATCGTATAATACGTGGTAAAAGTTGTATAGTAACAGAAAGGCAGATCACCAGTGTACTAACACGGAGAATTTCACTGCCAACAAAATTTCAAATGATGAAATCACCAATTGTTTCCCTCCTTCATGGTTGAACGACTTCAGCAAAACTTGGCGGTAAATTTGGGTCTTGGTCTATTTGATCCAAATGTGGAGGTTTAGGCCACTTGGTAAATCCATATTTGATGTCCAAACATTTCATTGTTCAGTTTAAAGATACTTTAAATGCTGTCTCAGTTGAGAATGACTAACTGCAAACACACACATAGTTCTGTTCTTGGAGAACTTTCGTAACATCGAAAACTGGCATTCTGCACAGTTATATCGAGGCATTCTATTTCATATGATGCAAATGATAGGAACCTTACGGTGCCTTCCCAAAGAGAGCTGAATTGACAGGCAACAGTGGAGCACCCACTGTGGTCATAAAACTGATGAGATGTACAGCAAAGGTAATCAAAGTACAGTACGTACTGGGGCTTGCAAAATTCTACAGATTGCACTAAAGCAGCACAAAACTGCTTCAAATAGAGACCACAGCTCCAGTGTTTACACATTGGGGTTCTTCTTGTTTATTTGGAGACTACCTGGACATGTGGCTCAAATCAAGACATGTAAACAAAGTTCAAACTGACACAGAACTAACAAAAGGGATCTTTCACACATAGTCAGGAGAAGCATTTCAGATTTACAGTATTGGAAAATCTGATATTTTTTTTTTTTGTTCCCTCTATGAGTAAAAAAGGACAAGCCAGACAAACCTGTGTGACAATGTTTTTTTAAAAAGGCAATCCTCTTAAAGAATGGATAAATAGCAAGCACATGTTTTTGTGTAACCTTGCAACTGATGTCTAGAGTTAACAGAGTTGATGATGTCTGCTACATTCATGTTGCCAAGCGCTGGTACATTGGCTCTGGTACTGTTTGAATGATTTAATTAATGATGCAATATCATGGTTAGGGGCTTGGTCCACTATGTGCACATATCTAAGTTGTGATCACTATCAGTCAAAAGGTTTACAGACCGGTGACGTCTGTAGTTGTTTAAAAAGTCCATGGTTGAACAGCGAAAATGCTGAACTGATGTCAGGCAAATACGGATTAGCCAACGCAGGGGTTCGGATCGTAAAACTTCAATTTTGTTTAGACATTAACATGCTCTTGCCCTTTTCACATGCCATATCTTGCAAGTTGAAGAGCAGCAGAAGTTATCAGAAACCTTTCACCTGAACAAGTTAAGCTCCAAAGGTTAGCCCCCGCTTTCAAGGACACCTGACTTTGAAGATAATACAACTGCTTCCACTTAGGGAGTTAACTTTCTTCCAAAGATGTCACACATTACTAAAGAGGTGAATACTGTAATACTAGTAAATCAAAGCTTCCTAAGGCCATTTCTTTCTTCACCAGGAACAGGAGTATTGAACTTTCAAAATGAAACCACCACAGCAATGGCTACTTGTTTTCACAGGTGACAAGGGGACTCACTCCACACCAACAGATGGTGGGACCTCATTTAAGCTCTAACTAGCGTTTCGGCAAATACCTCAAATGTGTTAACATTTACAGCCAACTAAGCAATCAGCATAGTAGAGGTTCTGCCAATACCATAACACTAAATAATTGGCACTGTAGCCCCTTCTATACACCTACATTTCACTTTGCAACACACCGTTAAATTTCCTTGAATGTTCATGCTAAATCAATTTGCCATGTACCAAACAGAACAAGGGGGTAGGTAGGTGATGAAGGCCTCTCAGAGTTTTAGTTCGACATCAAAGATCACCTCCTGGAGGCCATGCAAAGACAATGGTGTACGGTACATACAGTACAGTATGTGGAAGGGCCAAACCACAGAATGCAAGAGTTGGGGTACTTTCCCATGTTTCAGCAGGGATGGGGAGTTGTGAAAAAACATTTACCCTACTGTTTTCTTCTTGTTTTCTGCAAGAAGAACAAACACAACTGCAGAAATTCAATGCTGGCCAGCACTCATTCTTTTCGGCTGACAGAAAGCGGACTTAAAAACAAACTTAAATTATTTTTACCTGTGGTGTTGCACTTCTTTAGAAATAAAAAAAAATCCATTAAATAAAACTGCATTTTCGCATTGTGCTGTGAACTCCGGGATTTCTGTTCTTTTTGCGGGGTCAATATTTGCAGCCATCAAAGTCAGTTGCTACTCGCAACCTTTGCAAAATGCTTGTTTGTGGCTCCTTTTGGAGGAAGAAAAGCTAACTAAATCTTCTTGCCACTTACTACAGTATCTTCCAGAAAAGCAAGCATATGGGGACCTACATCCTTTACAAATGCTTGACCAAAGGTTCCCCTCACTTAGATATCATACCATATAATGTCCCTCAAGCCAGACACGGTTCATGCTGCCATGACACCGGTCGCAGCCACCCCTCCAAAAGGGACCATTAGTCATGATACTTATCCAAGACAGTCAAAACAGGAATTAGGAGGAATCCAGACCAATCTACTGGATTAGTGGCTCTATTCTGAGTTACTATATACGAAACACCAGAGAAGAAAAGCTTGATACATTCCTGTTCCACTGCTAGCCTACTTGCCATCAATTTGGATCATAACGTATTCCAACGAACGGTTTGTAACTGTTTATGATACTACTTAGGTTGTAAGGGAAGCAACATATTGTACATCACTGTTGTTTAATAGTTGTGGTTAAGACCCACACAATGCAAGTTATGTAAAACACTAACAAAACTGCCTAGCCTTCCTTGAACTTTATATTGATTCTGTTTGTTGACTTCTAAGAAATGACATCACGTGATTAATATGCAATTTGAGGACCACTTCACATTAGGTATTCTAAGGTACAGTGAATATTTTTCTTCAATTTTTCTCAACTCTAAAAGGATTTGGGATGGGAATAGCTCATCAAACTAGAGTGAACTGGACAGCAGTCTACCAACAATTTGTACATATTACTCAGAAACAGCTCACAATTCGATCAGGTGTCTTTAACTTTACATCTTCCAATACCCAGTTCACTACGGCATCTATAATACCAAAGGTACAAATGCAGAATGTAACGTTCCTGTAACGCATGCTCAGTCACTCTCAAAATAAACGAACCTGCATGTAGGCCCAATGGCCACTACCCCTGTGCTATGTGAATTTTTTGGGTGTTTTTGTTAGGGGTGTTGTATTCTGCAAATACCCCCATACCAAGCCTAAGCAACATTTTGGTTAAATAGATCTGTCAGACAAGGGATTATCATTAGCACCTCATGACTTCCCAAAGTAATATTATAACTACAGAGTTTAAGTTACACCACTGCCCTTTGTAAACATTGCACCTGGGCAAGTTGGTTAGTACTGCAAATGCTGCACTAACTTACTTTTCTTTTAAAATACCACATAATATCAAAGCAAGGTTAATGTCTGCTTTCTGCACATAAATGTTGAGTTGATTGAAGACTTGTGTTATGATTCTCTAATTTGGCACCTACAGCATTTTGAGAACATCCAACAAAATTCTGCTATTGGTTGTTTAATAGACCACTTGCATTTACATCACATAACAACAATCGCACCCTCCTTAAGCCAAAAGACGGTGTGTAAGCAGTGAAGTTCTGTTTGCGGGCTTAACATTGCAACTAACGACGAATGGTCTAAAGCGCCGATCACGCTTACAGTATGGGCCAACTAACGTAAGTGTGCATAATCCCAGCGATTTTCCAAAGGCCTGAATTCTGGGAATCTCCGTCTTTCCCTGGAACTGTCTCAAGGAGTACACTTTACCATGTCACTGAGACGACATATGCAAGGGGTCTACTGCACTTTCGTCTTGATTATTTTCAGTACTTGTGAGGAATAGACTTTACAATTTTTCATACACGCAAAAATGCATAAATTTGACAACCGCACAGATTTTCTGGTGGGCAAAAAAGTGAATCATACACATTCTACAACCACTGCACTAAGTTGAATCCCATGAAAATCCCTGACGTGGAAATGGCCCGAGTTTACTTCAAATTGAATCATGACTATGTGAAATAAACTATTTGTTCTGTACATTGGTTAAAACATTTCTGAATGAAAGACTACAATGTAAGGTATATGTTTCTTTTCACGTTGGCCCCTACCATCTGGACATAACTTTGTGAAGATTAATCTGGGAGAAAAGTTTCCAGCTGGTTTTGTTTACAATGCAACCGAACACACCACACCATTTTAACCAATGGGCAGACTTTGCAGAATTTTAATTTAGAATGTAGATGAACAGACACAAACTGAGGACATATCATGGGCTTCCAACTTCAGTGTATTTTAAAGATAAATTGGGTCATTTGTTTTTGAGTGGAAAACGAACGTGCAGTTCACATTGGTACACATTCACTGAAGTGATGCCACTAGCTACCTTCAGCCATCAGCACTAAATGATTTGGCTTGTACACAGTTTTTCACTGTGTTGATAGAAAGTTTTCATGCAGAAAACAGGACTTGTAGGTGTGCAATGTTTGGGTGATATTATCCTGCACCACTACTGTCTTTATGATACTGTATTTCTGCTTAACAAAGGAACACTGAAGGTGTTCCAATGTGCAAGATTTGGAAGAGCAGAAACCTGTAGCATGAATAAACCCTTAGTTGAAGAATTAAGGTCGTCGGTCGATCTGGAGTTTGGACAAGCGAGGATGAGGGAAATGTGTAACGTTGCAGTAAAATGGTAAATGTAGATTGAATAGGTGAAAGAGATGACTGACACAAGAGAATAATGACACTTGACAATAGAGAAGATTACTTCAGTTTATTTTTCATTCTCAGCCAGCAGTTATATAATAAACTGTATTCTGAAAGAGAATACACATAAGATCAATAGTGAGAACTGATATACAAGAAGCCTGAAACTTTACCATTAAAATAACTGTGGTTGCACATCAGATGAGAGGACCTGTTGTAAAAGCACATACTTCTGAAAGGTCCTAGAATGTCTCGATGTGAGCTATTGTGTACGTAGCACAGCTGTCACAAGAATTGTGCACGTTACACGACACCTCTCATGAAAATGACCAAAGATATTGAACAGAGCCTAATGACAGAGCAACACGATTGTGATACAAGAACACGACGAAACGGGGCACAGTTGTACACATTCAACTTGTAGTGCCCCAATACCATCCACAGCAAAACACACACACCAAGGCAAACTTGTACAGAATTTAAAATTGATGGAGAACAAATGCACTGTGTGTAAGTTCATGAATCTTACCTGACTTCTGTTAGCATAACTAACAGGCATCTGGTTCACCATCGAAGAATTGCTTCTGGCCGGTCCACCCCAGTATTGATTTGATAGGTTGCTTGTATCGGGGCCACCCCTTCCAGAAACGTCGTTTTGTTGTGGAAAGTTATTTGGGAAATTATAATGAGGCTTCTGTCCTTGAAGAAGTTGTGAAAGTGTCGGGGCTGAGCTAGATATTCTATCAGTTCCTGGAGCCCTTTGACTAGTCGAGGCACGAGGCTGCGGCATACTGCTCGGTCCATACTGCGGCACGTACCCCCTCGACACTGGCGTAGCCGTATTGAAGTTCCGAACAGAATTCATTGGATCATACTGATTATAGGAACTGTTCGGCATTTGATTTGAGGGAGCTCCTGGTCCCTGGTACATATCACTACCAGGAGGCATTTGATTAGACATGCCTGTGAAGTTAGGATTGCGGCTATAATTATACCCACCTACATTCCCAAAAGCATCTCCACCTGCTCCTGGCCCCATACCATACCCTATTCCTCCTTTGTTCATGATAGCATCTGGAGGAAGGTTCACTCCGTCCGAGAATGGGTCTACATTCGGTGCGGGAGGACCGGCTGGTTGAGGATTCATTGTTCCACCAGGCACAGGGCCGTTGTTAGGTGAAGTTGAATTCAGAACATTGCTGTTAGGTCTTGGCCTATGCTTTGTTGCTGACGAATTTCCACTTGGATCCATACTATTATTCATATTTTCGGTACTTCCATTGTAAGGAAAGTCCTTGTCTCGTTTGAAATTAGTTACGTTGGGTCCACTTCCTGCAAACGATGGGTTATTTGGTAGCACGTCGAGTCCATTAGAACCTGAACTTGGAGTAGGACGGGATGTGTTATCATTATCAACATTTCCCACTTCAGTTGTTGCCATTGCTCGAAAGACAGGTCCGAAAATTCCTCCTTTCTCTTCCTCGCGAGGAAATTTCACTCCCTTCGACGGTACTCCAGGGTTGGACAAGTACTTTCCAAACTTAACGCTGTTACCAATGACACACGTGTGTAAAAGTGTTATTTAGAAAATAACACTGTGAAACTAAAGACAGAGAGCCATCGGGAAGTACAGGCCATTATGCTCGGGCTTATGGCGTATATACATGAACGTACATAACATACTATCTGGCATTTTCAACGAGGTATTTTCGCTCAGACAGAATTAATACGCTCTTAGAATCCACTAAAAATATTCCTCTACATATACTTCTTTTCTCCCCCAAAATGGCACAATTAAAAACTTTCAAAACTTGCTCAAGTCACGCGGGTGATAATGGACTGACAGGAACAGTCTATTCTCTGATTATTTGAGAACTAATTCCTCCCGCCTCGGTAGGACATTACATGCCATGGCGGTGGAGTGTCCCAGGCATTCTTTTCATCCTGCTTTCGATTAGCTGTTCTATCAACCATACATACACGTTTAGTGAGGTCGCATTAAGGCGAAAATGCGACTTTTCGTACCCATTCCTTCTATTTTTTCACATAGAAAACTATCAGGACTTCAAGTGGGAAAGTTTTGACAACATTCAAGGTGTTATCATATTTAGCGCAGATCAAAATCATGGGAAATATAAATTTGTCACGTCAGGGAGTAACGATACTGCCCTCAACTTTTTCATTTCCACAGAGTAATTGAAGTCTGACGTCAGCAAGGCCGCATTTCTATCTGGCCTTTGTTTGCACTCGAGCCGCTGTGAGGCACGTTTCACAGATGAATAATCTGTAAGGCCAGTGAGGTTGTTTTCTCCTATATAGCTTTGCAAATTTTTAATGTACATTCGCTGCACACAAGCAGCCGCTGCATACACGCCACAGTGTGTTAGGGAAGGAAGAGAGAGAGAATAAAAAAAATATAAAATGAAATCCTTTAGTCGAAACGACTGTCGCCTTAGCAGTAAAGTGTGATTTGTGTGGCGCTTGGTAAGCCTACGTGCATGCATTCGAAGCGGCTCATTTTAATGCGAGGCACATACTAAATAAGAGAGCCGTAGGGGCAGAGCGAGTGACTGAGAGAAAAGCGCTGGGCAGGAATCAACAGTAATAATGTAGAAAAAAGTATTGTTCCGCCTGGCGCGGAATTTGTTTTTTATTAATGAACTGATTTTCACATGGTGAGGGTCGTTGATAATGATGAATTTATGATATATTGGTGGGGAACGGCTGGTTAAAAGGACTTGGGGATTTCCCGCAAGATTAATTTTAGGAAATGGTGTTTAGCGTCCTTTGTTTCCGGATCTGCGGTCGGAATGTTTTTGTTTTCATGGTCACTTGAGTTTACCATTTTCGCGAACAATAGTTCTTAACCCATTTATTGATCACCACTTTGTAATCAATTGTGTGTTATTCTTATGGGTTACTTGAATCTTTCTGCTAAAAAATATAGCCTGAAAAAAAAAACATGTACCCATCGTACGTTTGCAAATAAATCAAGAAGTCAAGTTCGAATGATAACAATTAAGAGCGTACGTCCATCAGGGGAAAATGAAAAATATGCCGACGAGAAATGTAAAATGTCTTGCTTTCATGGTGAAGACGGACTGTTAATTTTTGATGCACTCTTCGTAATACCACAACCTATACTGTACCAATCGTATCATCCATAGGAAACTAACGTTATAATGATAAGTCGGGAAAGCTTCTGCTCTTGATTCCCAGTTTCCAAAATTTGCCCACGGATATCCTTACATGTCTAATATGTTTTTCTTTTTTTTTCACCGAGGAAGCCTGCAATAATGCTCACCGGTCCAAGTTCGTATCCTCAGGTTCCCAACTCCCCACCCCTCCACCTTAACCCCGGGATGGATTTCTGGGACTAGTTTGGGGGAAAAAATCACGAAAAAGTAGAGTCACTGTGTCGCTTTCTTTCGGCATTTTCATATGCCTATGACAAGTTTTTTCTTACCAATGTCGCACAGATTTTAGAATCATAGAAGACGTGATCTATGCAAGTCTATGCGAGCACTGTAATACCCCCCCCCCCCTCCCTCCGTCATTGGGAAGACTTAAAAGTTGTCAACATAGATAGCTACGCCCCACCCCTGTCTCTGTCGTCCGGCATATCATTTATCAACAGCAGACTCTGTTAGTTCACGATGGTCGGATATGTCGAACCGGTGATATACGTCACACTTCCGCGTCGAATCCGATGCTACTGATCAACCCGACTTTACCCAAGCCTAGCTTACTTCACCTTTAACAAAAGGTGAACAAGACTCGAACTACACACACCAAATATAAATATTCATTAACTATATTCTTGGACATGTGTGACCTTGACATACATTTTGCACCTTTTGGACAGGTGAACGGGCCTATTCCTTCACTCATAAACATGAGGTAAAACTAAAGAAAAACCTGATAGCAAGTTTGTTCCTATATGGGGAAGGGGGACTGATGGAAGGGAGCACATGAGGAGACAAGGCTCTGGGGAATGTAAGGGGGGTGGACTCAGATTTGTCAAGTATCTTTGCTCCTCGTGATGTGAAATTTTCTCTTCTGGCGAATGTGGGACTAAGTTCTTGTGAGACAGTAACAGGTCAGAAAGGTTCTTGCCAGTAAATTCGTCCTTCCTCCCATATGTCACACAGGGAACCTTTCCCTTCAAAACTTTTGATTCTTTCATACGAAGCCAGATGGACGGCTCTTCACCGGGTTAAGTCATGCCAGTGCGAACCATGTTGACCTTTGACCTCTCGTGGACATTGTATGCACTGTCGGATATTCGAAGACCGGGTGACGGCCGTGAAGACGTCTTTGCCCAACCAAAAACTGAATGCTATGTGATGCAAACTGAAATCGTCTCACCACTATGCAGTAGTAACTTTGAACCGTACCCGTAAACTCGATTTGGCCTGACGACAAATTGCTGCATGTCGGGTTATGGTATCAACCAGTCTTGACGGTCATTCCGCTCTCGGCAACCCCTCAAGTTGATACAACTAGTTCAACGCCTCCGACAATCCGAATGTAACTACGCCCGGAACATCAACGGCGCACACTCCTTTCTCGGATAATTGTTAAATCTGCAGCTTACTGCAGCTAGGATAGACTCCCGATGTTACGTAATCCACCTGTCACGGGGGGGGGGGGGGCAAATGTACCTTTGGCTCTCCAAATCAGCTTGCATGGATGTTTGACGAAACGTATTAGGCTCTTCATGGCGTTCCGTGACTGTGGTGATATCATACTCACAAATATGGTTTACATGCGAGCCTGGTATGCGGGTAGAACTGTCAGAAACAATTTCTACCAAATAATCCTGCATCATGTGAGCGCTATCAGATAATGCATTGGTAACAGGTCGTGTGACATGCATCTTGGAAAGAGCTGGTTTTATTCAAAAGTTGCAGAATGAAAGCCTTAATGACTGGAAATTCATTGGAATTCTGTTACCACCTATTACCCTTTTCGGGCTTTTCAGAATTTCATGAAAATGCAAATGTGGCGTGGATTGTTGCACAGTGTCGGCATTTCTTTTGTTAGGCCTAGGCCCTATGCATACGGTATGTATTATCTCTTAATTACTTGGGTCTCACATTGATAAGTGATATCAATATTTGTAAACAAGAAAATACTGCTCCCAAAACAAACTGCATTGTCCTTGAAATAAAGGTTAAATAAACAACGGATAACATAGGACATACCATGTCCCTTTCTTGACGCCATAAATTTACATACTCAGCCAATGTTTATTCATGGAGCGGGTATAAGACAGGAATTTGCCTGTAAAATCAATATTCGATGTATTTTCATGGAATTTATGGCTATTGTCAACATTTTTATACACAGCCAATATCGGAAAGTGTCAGTTTCATGTCTGGCAGAGCCTACACACTGTTTGCATGCTTGGATAGTGATTTTGAGACCAACAAGACCGACAAAAGAAGGGCGTTGTTAAAGAGGTATACCAAATATAAATACTGACCCCACAACTTACCGTACGTATTATGAAGAGCCACTTGCGCGTAGTCCAATCGTTGACAAACACACATGTGACCCGCAATTAGGGCAGGTGCTGAAAATACAGTGCTTAATCCAAAGGGCACTGGCCGTGGGTGCACGTGCACCCCCCCCCCCTCCCTCAGAAAAAGTCCATGATAATCAGTTGTGCCTTTAATTTTACATTTTGCACTTGTCGTCATGGTTTTGGTATAAAAATTCGAATATCACAGTGAAATGAGAGCCCAGTGCTTAAATTTACGTGAATCTTTCAGATGGAAGACACTCTCCCACAATGGGTGAGACTACCGGTGCCCCCCCCCCCCCCCCGACAAGACTCCTTATCCGTCCTTGAAATATCACTAAGTGTGTTCTTATCGTTCTGTGGTTTCTACGACTCAAACTGACGCACCTTCGGGAAACACGGCGCTCAGAACGAGTTCGTCCAAATCTGGTGTATTTTAATCCCAACTCATGACTTGCCCTTCCATGCATGTCGGGAGTCAAGTAAAGCTCTAAGGCAATCTGTTGTTTTGGGTACTTTGAGAGAATTCTAGATAGTTGTGGAAGGACTTCACATCGCTGTTCCGGTACTCAGTATTCCTGAAAAATGAATGATTAAATGAATAATCTGAAGCATTTATTCTGCGAACAATAACAAGAAGAAACTAAGTAAAGGGCAAAAATTTCCTTTTTCCTAGATTTTGTGAAATAAAGCGACTTTAAAATCAAGTTCCTAAAATGCACCTCTCACTTCTATGGAAAGTCCAGATTTTGAATTGTGCTTAGTTTAGACCATTTAGCTCCGTGTGATAGCTTCATGTTTATGTTGTCATATTTATTATGAACCACATAATATCACAAGTTTTCATTTTTCATTTGGATGGAATAAGACTACCCAGTGTGATAGACCAATACATGTAAAGCCCATCAATACAACCCAACAATAATATAAGCCTTTCCAAATTGCGAGTGAATACCGAGATCCCCCTTCTTCTGACATAGCGGACGACTAAGGAACTAAGAAGCCCACACCTAGCCTCCAACACACGTCCTCATTCACCCTACCCCCACCCCCAATGCCAGCTTAACTGAAAACAAAACAAACAAACAACCAGACAAACAAAAGAAAATAAAAACATGATCTAAGTTTCCCTGAATAAAAGAAGACAGTGTTTGAAACCAGAGAGCTCCCCGATCAAACAGTGTACGTACGCTTGCTTTTACGTTTTATCATCGTTGTTTGTGCTATAGCATTCCATTTGTTAGATTGTGAATTGCATAGGACGTCCCATTAAAAAACAGGGATGTGGATAGTGTTTTGATCGCGGAGTACACAAGCAAGGTTCGGACATAAAAAACACCTTATGTGGGCAGCATGGTCGACAAGTGAGTACAATGTAAATAGTCGTTCTAAGTACAATTTGGCCATTTTTTCATCTACGACAACGGCTTGAGAAGCATTTCAAATCACCATTCGAACGTTGACATCATCAAATTTTCACCTGCCTTTAAAATGGTCTAGTCTGAAACAGCCTCAAGACTGAAATTTAGTAGGACAAAGTGCAACAGGTTCCGTGCGCTCGCCTGGGTTTCAATGAAATCGTCCTTCTCTTCACAGTCATAGGAGTATTGCGCCAAGGTTTGAGCGGTGTAATTAAATTTCCGTATGCGTGCACCAATTATATACAGAAGGCGATGTGGGGTCTTGCTTTGTCCCAAATTATATCACCACGATGAACCGATATCAAATTACCCCACCTGTGTTACACAGCCCGACCTCTTCCCTCCCCCCCCCCCTTCTCCTCATCTTCCTTGCCTCTCATCATCTCCCTCGGTCTTGTGACGATTTTTCAGTTTGTCACACTAGTGCCAATGGACCCTGTGGGACCTCGATGTTTGACTATTGATCTATGGAAGGACGGAAAATACCATGGAAGAAACATTCTTTTTGTGTCAATATTTACGTGTCAGTGTTTTCTTATGGTTCGTGCCTATGTAACCTGAACTTCTGTATTTAAGTACTGGGTCATACCCTTCCGCCGCCAACCCCCCCCCCCCCCCACACACACACACACACACACAGTTACACAGAGGTGATTCTAACGAAAGCCCACAAGTAAGAAAAAAACTAAGAAAAAATGATGGACAGTTTATTTTTTATGATTACAGTGGCCAAAACTCACCTACAGCTTGTTGAGTTGTACGGACAGTGTGCTTTTAAAGGCTGTAATGCATCACCCCAGACAGTTTCAATTCTCCCAACCACCTACCTCTAGTCCCTCCCTAAGCCTGTCTCACATTTCTCCACATGTGTAATCAAAACAATGGATCCCTGTGTACGCTGTGTAATACGAGCTGCTCTGCATCTTTCGAATTTGCTGGCAATCTAAGAGTACTGAAACTTAGAACCAGTTGAGAATTTTCCTTTCAGGGAGGTAAAAATATAGCTCAGGGTGATGCAATACAGCCTTTAAGAAAACTTCCATCTAAGATCCTTCAGTTTGTATTTCATTCTGAAAGATGGGCACCGGGGGTGCCACAGGGGAATGGGGCTTTTGAGAGATGCATTGTTTTGTAATCATCAGAAACTGAGGGGGAGGGTGGAGGGATAACGTGCTCATTTTCTAGAACATGAAAGGTGGTAAGGAGAAAATCATATGTTCCCTAATGGGACTGAGACCTATTTATTTCCCCCCCCCCCCCCGTTTAGCGCTCTCTGTAATACATGCATATATTTACAATATTACGAGCTACGCGCATGTCCAATGCCCCACTGGGTACGTGGGGACAATGGGGGGGGGGGCACGCAAAACACAGGTTCATCGTAGCTTACATTTTTCCTGAAAAGTGGGATATAGGCTAATTTAGAAAAAAAATGACCTGTAAGTTCGGACAATAGAGGAACGGAAGTATTTGCACATAATTCAAAAACCCATTGCATTATGGTTTGACCGTGACCCATTTTGCAGGACTGCATCAAAGGTTGTGTAACTCGGCTTTGTCAAACAACTGCATGCATGATCTCCTGAAATGTTTTGCGGTTGTTAATTAAAAAATAGACAGTATCGGTCTTCTCAGTCATAGAGAATACACATCCGGTATGGAGCCTACGATCATTTTGTATTCCCACTCAGTGGCGTAGCCAGGATTTTTTGAGCAGAGGGGCACTGGTGGGGCACAGACCTTTCCTGTTGGGGCACAAGTTTTGTCTGTATATATATATTTTGACTTAATAAATTGACCGCAAGATAAAACTGCACATTTCAAAATTTTTCATGGGGGGGGCACCTGGGGTGGCACAGCTTTGTCATGGGGGCACGTGCCCCCTCGTGCCCCCCCCCCGTGGGTACGCCCCTGTTCCCACTTCGATATGGTCATTTCGATTCTTCGGGATATTACAAATTTCTTTCAAAATCAGTGTAAGTGAAATAGTATGGGAATGTTTCATTAATCTGTGGTAAGTTTTTACATGAAAAATTTACTGTATGATTTCGAAGAATGGGTCAAGTTGTTACCCATGGTATTCTAAAGACTGTAACAACTTGCCCCCTCAAACTACATATGGGCAGATGCATTGACACATCAATTCTGCAAAGATGTTAAAACTCTGTCGTTCCTTAAGATTACTTCGTGGCTAAGAAAAAAAAAAACACCTTTGTGAAATTGCCGTGCTAACGCTACAGCGGGTAGATGACTTAGTGGTCTGTTCATTGGACAAGGCTATACTACAGGCGACCATGTGATACGGATTGGGGGACCAGTTGTTATTCCTTCTCCGAGAATATGACACTGTAACAACTTGCCCTCGTAAAAACTGGCCCCGGGCTCCCCGTTTACGCTCCGCGATTGGCTTTGATTTTTTTTTTTTTCTGCAGACGCCCATGTTTCACGGCTGGGTACATGCAGCTTAAACACCCCGGAAATGACGTTTCTGGGGGTTTGTAAACCCCAAAAGTTTCTTTTTCGATCTCCATTGATGGTGGCGTAGTTAGATATTCCTTAGGGTTGTTAAAAAGAGATGATAGTCCCGCAGGTACTCAAATCCTTTCCCCATTATTTTATTTATTAATTTTTTTGTTCTGTCGCCCCTGCCGTGCAGTAATGCCATATGCAGCCCATGAAACTGACTGTGAGTGAGTTTTCTCATTTATCTACTACGCCCTTTGCGAATTGCATGGGTAGTTTAAAAAAGGGTAGTCCTTGGCCATGTCTTGAAGTAACTGAAGAGAGCGGGGTAGGGGAAATTGTACTAGCTTGATTATATTACATTACAAAAAAATTATGTAATATGTTATTAAATTAGATCCATCCGAACATACATCCATCTCATTTTCCCTCATTTTGCTCGAACTTGTACATGAGTCATCACTTGGGGAAATTAGGACAAAAGTCATTATTATTTTTCGAGTCAGAGTCAAAAGTCATTATTATTCGTTCCCCCCCCCCCTCACCCCACGCAAAGGGAAGGCTATTCGCCTATAGCCTATAGTCACAGAGACGTTACATGGGGGCTACACTGCTAGATTTTTTTTCATAGCGATATAAGCTGTACGAAAAAACTCGTGTAGTACACATAGACCTATGGTCTCACGCCATGTTAGGCAACCGCTTGCCTTACAAACGAGAACTGTCTATAAACATTATTAAGTATCAGTCAAAAGTGTAAATGAAACATTTCAACAAGTGGGTCAACTTCTCTTATTTACATTTACATTAATAATGTCGTAACTTTTTTTTTCAATTTCTAAGAATAGTCGTCTGGCAGGGATACAAGCAGAAAATGTCAAAACCTCCCAGCAAAATCGATATAAGGTAATTGGTGAATTAAACTAGTGAGATCATGGGTAGGTTTTGCTGGCAGGCGAAGTGCAGGGATTTGATACACGTTTTGAGTTTTTTTTTTTTTTGACAATTTAGTGCTTAAAGTGGGGGGCGTCACGGTGTGCAAAATGATGTTACCTTCACTAGAAAGTTACTGTTTAGTTTTTGTTTTTGTTTTTGTTTTTTTCTTTTCGTCATTTAATTTTTGTGCACTTTCTATCCAATTAAGGAGGAAACCACAGAGCATTTCATTTTGGAAAGAGAGAGACAAGTCTTCTTCTCTCCAGGAAATTTTGCCCTTTTTTCTCGTTTCTGGAACGTTTCGAAATCATTCATACAATTTTTTCCTTCATGATATTCATGCACTTGTAAAAGCAAAGTAGTGAATACGTTATATGAACTCTAACTTTACATTTGCTTAAGGTCGGGTAGAAAAGTAAAACTACTTCATACTTGCAAAATTTCTGAAATCAGAAATGTTTGTATACTGCAATGACCTGTTCTTTTCTAAAACCAATAGCCTATTTTTAGCTACATATTACATGTAAATAACTCATGGAAATGTAAAAAAAAAATGGAGGAAAAATATTCGTTATTTTGTCCTTGTGTGCAGTACCGTGGTATATGGCAGGAACTATGATTGTAACACATTTATCTATAGGCGTTATTTATTCAATCGATTTAACAGACTGGTAACCATCTCTAGGGTCCGTGACTTCGTGTCTAAGAGAAATTAACATGCTTTAAAGACAAAAGTATCGCCACATGAGTTTTCTGATAATCGCGTTCAGATATTGAGGCTGTCATCCTCTGCCAAAGGTTCAATATTCATAATCACAGCCTCACAATGACATAAAAAATGTCATAGGCCTATTAAAAAAAATATGTATTTACACTTGCTGTTACTCAACCTTCGAAGAGACCTGCGTGAAAATGAATTTTGAAGAAATAATAATAAAAAAGCACAATAACAACAGCAGCATCAGCAGGGGACTTCAAACCAATTACATGAAACCCTGTAGAAAGTTCGTATGGCCGGAAAATAATAGAGGGGGCTAACAAACAATGCTTTCCTTGCAGTCGGTACTTTGGCGCTTGACTGTGAGTACAGTATCAATTTCACGATCTCAAAATTGCACGCTTGGAATATTAGCTATCTGATCTCAATGGCATATATTAAAATAAGGGACGAGCCCACTTCAGGTTGGAGGGGACAAAAATCTTTTACGACTACCTGTCATTTCCAGAACATTGGTTGATTGTTATTGTTATATCTGGGAAGAGAGAGCACGTGCATCATATTTTTTATTTGCAAGTATTTCACAGAGGTATAATGACACCGGGCGCAGCGTCGATACTGCCATACCTCGCACATTTCTTCGTCTGTTGTGGCGACGGTATCCTTGTTAAATTTCCCCACGGTTTAATGTTTAGATTGCTGGATCTTGTAAAGGGTTATATTAGAGAATGGAAAAGTGCACTATTTTTTTTCTTCCTTTTCTTTCGACGGAATTTGTTCACTAGCTTTTTTTTAAATTTATACAGGAAGATCAAATTTTTAACTCCCAGTTTACAGGGGATTTTAGCAATCTACATGTACAGATTAAAAACAATCGTTTGAAAAAAAACAAACTTCTTTTTCATTTTATTCTTGTCATGATTTTTATAAGATCAATTAATGAAAATAGCAACAGTCCGCGTTGTTGTGAACGTTGTTTCCACGACGTTTCACAAGGTAGGTCAATGGGTTTTCTGTTTCGGTTGAGTTTACGGTACGCATAAATACTACAATCGCCGTTCCAACTATTTCCACTTACACATTGAGTGACTGCCCTATTTGCAATTTCGATACAGCTGTTACGCTTTTTTTCTCTCCAAAATCACAGTGATTTTGTCTCAGTTTTTGTCCAACCCATGGGTTATGTTGACCTCATTTTATGATGATGTATTAAACTTTCATTGTGACATCATAACGTGAAAGCCTTAACCATTTCAATGCAGGAGAGATAACTGAGTGAAACTTAAAGGTGGTGGGTCGTCGTACCAATACCTATCCTTGGTGAATCTCCGCAAGCATCATGGTTTACACGGTCACTTTGTGTGGCGTAACAATGAAACATCTGTAGCCTGGCGTGTATGGTTGGTCGTGCCTGGATGTTATTGTGTACACACCAATATATCGTAATCCGTATTATCTGTCCATTATTGGGACAAATAGTAACCAACTAATAACGTTTGTAGAGAATTATCAATAAGAGAGGCTGACGTCACGTGAAGCGTAATGATCAATCTCCTCTAAGAGTCTACCTCCATGGCCTTGTCCAGAGTCGAGGACTGATGTAAAGGGGATTCTCTGCGATTGGTGGTCAAGTTTAGCTCCGCTCAATTCAAATAGTGCATTATGTAGGCCTAAATATGAAAGTATTCATATAAGATATTCTGTTCTAGCTGGGCGGGGGGGGGGGGGGGGAACAACCTTACCGTCCACACTATATATCTCTGAATCTTTATGCACCGACACACATTGATAACCTTCTTATGCCACTTTGTACTGATGTCCATGAAAAAAAGTTAACAGTTTACTTTCATTTCTTTTTAACGATGTCTTAATACAGGATACTCCCACTACTATAAACATAAGCCAGATAACTCCACCCACTCCTATACAATCCCCTCCCCAAATGAAGACTGAAATTTCCTGTTGACTTGATGATGGTCAACCGGTTTCGTAACACTTATCGTTTACTTAAGTTTACCCTCCTACGACCACAATGGCGGTATATATTTCTCCTACAAGAGTTCGCTGTGATATGACCTTTATTTTCAATAGGTTTTATATAAAAATGCAACAACGATTCCGAGAATAATTACGTCATTATCATCACCTGAGATAGACTGGGAAGATGATTACATTTGTGGGGACTGTTCTTTGATTACACTGTTTCTGACCCTTATTGCCATTATCAGGAACTCCCCCACCTGGGGGGGGGGGGGATGTAAGAGAGTAGCCTCGAACTACAGTGCTGGCTGTTGTAAACTGAGGAGACAGAAATCTTTTATAGGAGGTGGTCATGAACAAATTTAATCACAGCTGGCTTGCCATAGGATCTTTTGCAGCACGCAGTCAGCGAACAGGCATATACGTTTCCCGAGAAGTTTACGTACTACAGGTTACAGTGCCAGCGCATTGACTGAATCGGCCATTCTCGTTGAAGAGAAATAGGTTGATATCTTACTTTCTGCTTCAACTTACATTTAAAGATCGTTATGGTTCTACTAAGTAGAAGGGGAAGTTATAGGGGCAGCAATTGGGTTCATATATACTTGTGCAATGCACTCAGGTTACAGGTATAGGGGAACCCCTACCTATCCACGATGAAAGGGGGGATGATAATTGTCTGTAAGTAAAGGGTAAAGGCCTGCACAGGATTACACACCAATTACCGTGCGGGTGTAACTAAAACTTAACATATATATTACCCATGCGTCACTGTGCTCATCGGTGAAATTGCACACGCGGTCGCGACTGTATCAGTATGCAAGGTGAGATGATCTTTATCAATGAGTTGGAGCGGTGTCTGTGTCGTTGCCCACGCCCTCTATTTCCCTGAACATAACCGCGCTATCCACATAAATAGAGACAGAGTTGCCATGGTTACTACTTTTTGCCCACATTCTGATCTCTTTTGTATCTTTCCATCAAACTGCGTCAATTTTCTAAACGATATTCTCCTTCATGCATAGTTCCGATAAGAGAGAACGCAAGAGCGAGCGAACGATCGACCAAGCCAGCTTGCGTGGGTGAACGGTTTCGTAAATAAAGCCACTTACGAAGTTGCTCTTCACATAGACCGAAAGGAAAATGAAAAAAGAAGAAGAAAAAAGTGCTGTCCACTTTTTATTTTTATCCACGGCACCTGTGGGTGTGTGTGTATGTGGGGGGGGGGGGGCATTCAAGCGTGGAGTAATTGTTCCTTATATGTTCGTCTAGTTCTATACTATACGCTCAATCGAGTTTTGTTCAACAATTCTTGACACATTAAAAGCGTCCAACGAAATACAATAGTCGTTCTGTTCTGGCAAACTCAAGAGTTGACGTTCGGAATACTGGCCGACAAGTATACCGGAAAGCTGTTCCGAAGAAAATACCTTTTATACGTTGAGCTTTCCTGACAGGGAAATACGGAGAAAGGGAAACTGGGGAAAGAGCTAAAATAGAACTTAGTCGGAATTCTTGAGGATAAAGAGATAAAATAAGATTGTGTTTCTACTCATAAACTTGGATATAATATCTGCAATCAATGCCACTGTTAAAGGTATATTCCATTGACAAGTGAAGGGTTCCTTAACTGGGAAAGAATCATTTTTTTCACTGCAGACATTTCATTTGCTGTAATATCTTGCTCATTGCTCACATATTGTTGTTTGCAGAAAGACTTTCCTTATCGAGAAAGATTTCCAAAAATAGTCTCAAGTTTGCAAAATACCATGAAGAAGCAGCAAATTTTCCCAAAGAGCCTTTGTTGTTTTTTAACATTAAATTGCTTGTCCAACCTTGAAATTTGACACCAGTGACAAACTTGATTGCGTTTGTGATAAATTTAACAAAAAATGATGCTTAAATTAAGGTCAAAACTTTTAAACTATCATAATGTTTCCTATGAGGTAGTCAAGATTTTAAAAAAATATATAGGACGGATATTCAAGTAGTTGAGTGAATGTGTGTGACATAATTACGGATTTCCCAACCTGCAACGCACAGTTTTAAAATGAAAATTTCTTCAAAAATCCGTAACTTTCAGAAGGAATACGCTATTGACGTATGGTTTTCACAGACAAAGAGAGAAAAAGGTCCTGTTTTTTATGACAAATCAATTTTCTTAAGTGACTGAACTCTTTAACACAAATAATCTTTAAATGAGTGCATGTTAATGTTTTATTCAAATGGAGACTACGTATAAGCAGAATGTAAAAGGCTCTGTCACAACTGCAGACCTCTTTGAGACTGCAGGCATCGAAACTTAAAGGGGTGCTATTTTTTCAGTCTTTTTTACGATCCATTGCTCACAGAATAAAAATAAAACATTAACTTTTTTCAGATGGTCGGTTTCTCACAATGCGGGCTCGTTTTGTCCTGTACCCATTTAAGGCTTCAAAAAACGACCCCAACTACTCTGGAATATATGAGTGAGCGATGAATAAACAGTAGTCTGCTACGTAGGCATGAGGGGTCGGCGGTGATCATCCTATCCGCTGCAGCAATAAGTCTATAGCGAATGTATAGTGCCCGCATGAATGGTATAACTCACCCGGCCCAACATCACAAGAATGTTTAGAGGAGGAAAAAGTCAGTTTAAGGAGCGTAGTAAAGTTTGGTCTATAGCGTCACGGTTGTGATGCCACCACGTTACCTTGTGCGTTAAACGTTTTCAGTTTCACTCAAATATTTTGCATTAAATTTGTCAATGCGGCACTTTTTACACCCCATGTATGTAACAATCTTCAGTAACATTTTGTTTTGTTTAGCTATATTCGATTGTCTAATAAGTACAATGGCCCCACTGACTTCAGCATTGCAATTTTTTTTTTCAAAGACACCAATTTAATATCAACTTGCATAAATGGAATATGAACGAGGATAGTATAGTAATCTGTCTTCATTCACCCATCTTGAGATTATGATATTAATTCTGCGGTCACCGAAGCGATCATTCAAGGCTGCCCTCTAGTAGGCCGTAGAAATTCTACCTAATCGTTGCATAATTGAATAATATCGTACTTCTTACTCAATGGTTCGCCAATTCGAAACATGCCTTTCAGCTTAGTATAGCGACAAAAGTGTTCTGTGTCTAACGCTATTAAGCTGATGGAGGTACGGTATGTTTCCTAACGTTCCTACTTCAGATGATGACGTCATAGGAGATGTATATATATTTCCTAGTGGTTAGTTCCGCCAAAAAGTAACTGTCACGTAGGTATTTATAGTGGCGTAGGTGTACCATTCACATAGGCTAATTAGAATACGGTACTTAAATCGTTGCTAATTAGGCTTATATGGTATGGGCGCTTTTGGTCATTGTGTACCGAACCTGCTTTATGTGTACAGTTTCTGCAGTCTTCTTAATATTTTTATTTCAAACTCAATTTATGAGCTTCACGAATCATAATATGCGAAATGACGTGCAATTTATTATCATTCTGCCCAAACCAATCATGTTCTGCCATATTATTGTACGCATACCGTCATGGATGCATGCAATCAATTTACCGTAACTGTATGGTTACTACTGTGGAGCATGGGTGGCCAACCTTTTTAAAATCAAGGTGTCACTTTCCTATCATTGAAATTCAGTACAGGGTGCCTGTATCGGAACCATAAAATTCAAGTTGCAAGGGCGCCCTCTATTATCCTTCTCTTTTTTACTAGCCCTCAAGCTAGTGGTAGGGAGATAAGGGAAGGTTTGTCAACATATTAGTTACGTTACCGTAATAATCACAAGCTTTTCTATGGATGTTTCTTACTGCTCCCCCACCAATTCGTTAGTTGTTTTTTTTCTTATCTTTAACGTTGACTTTTTGTGTAAAAGAGATTGGGAATCGTTAGGCCTTATGGTGGGGGGAGGGCCAAATTTGGCTTTTGGCATTTGGGACCTTCAGTGTTTCTCTCCACGATGAGTGTTTTCTGAGTCCTGTATTAAAATGTACATTTAGAACGTTTAACAAAAGATTACTTCAACAAAATGATGCAATATATACTATGGCACTATATGGTAGTTTATATGGCACTATATGGTCGTATGTAAAAGAGGTTGCTGGTTATCTTCAAAAAGACACATGTGGTGCGTTATATACAATTTGTTACATGTACCAATTCTGCGAAAACAAACCGGCAATCGAATTCAATACTAACAATTTTTTTTAATTATCCTTAAGCCAATTCATGTGTAGATTAGACGTTTAGTCACATCCGAAACAAGACCAGCCTGGTGAATAGCAACATCGTTGTTTCGTAAAACGACGAGTAAGTACTTCATAGTTCCCCCAAATCTCATTTACCGCCCAACTGGGCACCATGCTTGAATGAAGGACATTCCGGCAGGGTTTTATCAGGTAAACCTCTCCAAACCAATTTCTTTCCCTGACAAAAAGTGTATAACACTGACAGAAGTACGGTTTTGTTTTCCTCAACGAGAGAGTGACTGCATTACACTCCAGGAGGATCACAAAGGAAAAACAGAACAATAATTACAATAAAATAAAAAAAAATACAAAAGTCGGTAAGTGATATACCGTTATGTATGGGCATGTATACGGTAGCCTATAGTCGATTTGTATGAATAGCACTCAGAGAGCCAAATGTCAAACACTTGAAGAAAAGTCAACTTCATGCGGATTTAAGTGTGTTGTGTGTGTGCGTATCTCTGTTTTTCCTCACTCTCAATTGTCCCTTTAGTCTTTACATACGCCCACATGCAGGATTCGAGGGAATTTCCCTTTTCAGAGCCCACGATTACACTATTCGTTTTCCGCTTATGGTATCGCACGTCATATAGATAACACACCTGCTTTCATGTACACTCACATGTGACCATTTTATCATTATCTGGTAATGATGAGAAACAAACAAAAAGTTTGTTAGGTTGTGTTATTCAATTTGATAAATTGTTTAATTTTACTTATCTTAAATGATATGTTCGCAATTTTTATTTTTTGATAAATGGATAATTTAGGTTGATACGTGTTACCATAGCAACAGTTTTAGGTAATTTCTTAATCCGCGAAATAACACAAGTAACTTTTAGTTTCCTCCCATCTCTTATATTTTGTCCCCCCCCCCCAAAAAAAAAGAAGAAAAATGTGCCTACTTAAATATTCTGAACGTGTACGTTTTAATCTTCACGACCCTTTGACATTTCCGTAAAGATCATCCAAAGAAAACTCATCAGGAGGAATCTGGAATAATTTCAGAAATACTTACCGTTCGATGCAGTTTTAAGGGCTCATGCAACGCTCTTCAGTTGTGGGTGCATGTCTAAAAGGACACTCTGATAAAATCTTGTTACGTATATAGACTACGCACATTTTTTTTTTCAAAAAAGTGCGCGGTATTTAGAAACTAGGTGAATTGGTGATGGATGAGGAGGGGGTGGGGTAAAAGTCCCCTTCTTTATACGGCCGATAAATGTACCCTGTGAGGACTTAAAGAATGACAACTGGCTCTTCAGCACGAAGAGGAAGCAAAGTTTCAGAGAGGCTTGTTTTGACTGACAGCTGTCTGTTGAGGAGCTAGTCGCCTGTTATATGTCTATAACACCAAATTCATAGTTTTGCTTTCCACCATGTTTCACATTTGCGTCTGGAGACATGTACATAATATCGCTGATGTACAAGAGAAGGTTACGTTATGGTCAGAGACACTGGGAAAGGTTAGGGGGGGGGGTACAAGTTGACAGACTCGTTAAAATGACTCAAAAGACTGATGTGATTTATGTTGATGATTTTGCTTCTACTCAACAGCCAATCACTGAAAAGAAAGCGCGCTTAACTTACTGTTTGACTTAAAATTGACGCCATTACTGACTTGCAGAAAACACTTTCGCCTTGTTCTTTTTTAGAGTGGGACAACCACTTTAGGGAAGTATTGTTTTTTTTTCGTTCAACTTGCGCTTGTTGCTTTTCATGACTTTGGCTAAGTATGAATCCAGTTTCTGATTACAGAGTTAAAGCCTTAACAAAATAAATGTTCGATTTGTTTTTGGCTTATAGTTGAAGGACAAACGCACAAAACCCAATTAAATTGTCTATTAAGAGTGGAAATGTTGATGAAATGAAATTTTGATTGTCCAGAGAAGGAAGATCGCGCTGTCCTAAAATAAAGAGAAGTATTGCCTCTTTGTTTTTTTTAGGGGGGGTTGTCTCTTTGCTTTTTGGGGGGCGGAAGTCATGAATTTTTTTATCATTTTTTCTATATTACATCCATTGATACTTTGCATGAAGGGAAATCTATGATGTCATACCATACCACACCACTCCACACTATACCACATCATATACTGTCATATATCCATACCATACCGTATACCAAATGATTGAACATCCTTTGTACTTCGTTTTCAGTCTCGACTTTGTCGTTAAAATATTTGAAGAAATGTGACCCCCACCCGAGCCCCTTCAGCATTTTAACTCCTAAAGCTCATGAAAATATTATTCATCAGGTAATTGAGTTGACATCGATAAGTTTGTGTGGAAGATGATGATGATGATGATGATCATAATGATGATGATGTTGATGATGATGATGATGGTGATGATGATGATGATGGTGATGATGATGATGAGTATAAACACGTGACAATGTGTTTAATACTAGCATCGTCCTATAATTACTTAAAATTTTACGTTCAGTATGAACTGTCTATGTCTAACTGTCTATGTATAAACTGCTATGATTGACCCTGATTAGTACTGGCTGATATGTGCATATGAATTAATGTACTAATGATAAAAGAGTCTGGTCACGAATTTTAAAAAACCAAATTTAATTTTTAATCACTAACTTCTTTGAATGTTCCTTCGTATGTGACACATGGGGATCCTCTTAGTTTCACCATTTGTCATAAGTACGTGAAGAAAACTTGACATGTTGAGGTAAATATAGTGAATTTCAAGGAAAATCTCAGAGTGCCTCTTTAAATACAAATTTTTCATGCTTGTTGGCCTCACTTAAAGAAAAAAGTAAAGAAAAAGAAAAGGAAAAGAAAACAATTTCAATTTTCGGTTTTGTTGACTTTTGAACAACTTGATCACAATTTTTCACCGTCAAGTGCACTAGGTTTCCTCTTCATAACACTTACAGAATGCTTTCTCTTAATGGCTCATTTGAAGAAAAACTTGTGCAGATTTTTTTCCTATTTTTTTTTAAGTCTGTCATACAAAATGCTTACCTTTATTTAAAAAAAAACTTAAACAGGACGCTTCAGCTAAAAATATATCCTAACTTCCTCAGGCATATTAGTGGAACACGTCTGTCACGTGGATGCCAACGTGCTGTCAATTAGGGACTTTTCTCTTTATTTCTGCTCGTTGCCATGTCTTTTTTCTCTTTTTGTTCTTTGTCACCATGGTAACTTCGTCATGTTCTGTCAAAGGGAGTATCGGATATGCAATAATTAAACAAACGCGTGCTTATAGCAGGCATGCTTGAGGAAAGATCCATCACACGGCTCACTAACACACACACACACACACACGCACTCATACACATACATAGAAGCTTATCAACCTGCAAATAAAATATGTATGTAGTAGAGTATTTTCGCCATTTAAAAAGAAAAAAAATGTATGTAACATTTTATTTGCTTTTGTAATTAAGTTTTCTATTGCTCTTTGCTGCAGGCCCATAGTCAAAGAGAAGGTCCAGGAAGGGGAGAGGGGCGGGAGGGTCGCTAAAATTATTGACCCGCTAGAATTTTTTTTTTTTTTTGGAAAAGTATTATCGGTTTGTGACATGTGCCGATGGGCGTAACAGCCTTTTTCCTTTATTTTGGCCTCCTTCCTTGAAATATGGTATGCCTTATGTTATCACATGTTCACTTAACCTTTATTTCAATGAGAATTTTATATATCATAGGGATACGTTTTAAAAGCATGTATAATCTTCTTTAAAATGTTTATATCACAAACCAAAGCAACGAAGTGACGATATCGTGATGAATTTTGTTCTTTTCGTTTCATTTAACGCATTGAAGCTTAGCAAACTGCATTATGTCTTGCACGTCCTTCCCCCCCCCCCCCCCCGCCTCCCGTCTCCATGTGATATGGATCCCCTCCGTCACTCCCACCCTATATGGTGATTCGCACGGTGATGTAGACTGGATATGCATAGCTTCCGCTAAGGAAAATACAGGCAAAATCGAGCGAGTTTCAAGATTCATTTCTTTTTTCTTTGTCGTCGTCATTGTCGTTCCTGAACGAAAAAAATTCAATGGTTGGGGGTTATTCATCGAATCCTTGTTAAATTGAGGGTGAAATTAAATTTACAGAAAATATTGAAAGCAACATAGGGCCGTAACTATGAGGCTTTATACTAAAAGATGGCGCTACAGTAGAATATGTTAACTTCAGCAAACGTGTATGCATTATGTGGCCCAAGACTACGTGTACCGTCTTCCAAAATCTAATGGTAAAATATGTATCGCGACCTGATACCTTCACCAAGGCAATCGTGACTGATTTTGGTCAGTTAACCCACGTAAGACCTTCATATAAGTGAAATATACCAAACGGATAAGATTTTGCCAAATAGCACAAGGATTCTGTATAGTGTAGACGAAGAAATTGATAGACAATATGCATGCACTAACGCTTCCTTATAGACCATATGGTTGGGATAGGAGCATATATCTCGTATGGCAGGGACCTAACGGACACATGTTAAAGAAAAATAAAGCGTTTGTTTAACAGAAAAATAAGTTTAAACTAATATTTGTGGACAAAGTGTGTTAGATTATTCAAAATACGGAAGGACGTTAACTGTACTTTAAGAAATAAGTTTCTAACAAAAAGAAATTCAGTTATTTGCTGCTCAAGAAAAATGAGATTGAATGGCTTAACGATGAGTGAAGCTCTTTTTCGTATGCTATCTTGGTACATTGTATACGCCCCGTTTTCTTTTAGCAGCGCTTCCGCGCATGGAAGGTCATGTGCTTCAGGACGTGACGTTACAGTCATATGGTGAAGCGCCCTCCGAGAAGATAAGCTACTAAACTTAACACATTCACGTTGCGTCTCTGAAATTCGATTTACACGCGCCCAGTAGATTAGCCATACGCACTGTTCGTTTGTTTGCCGCAGGGTATATTTTTTTCTGCCGAAGCTTAGAATTTCATTGAAAGGATCTTCATAAGTCTAGTAGGCCTATTGAAACATCCACTAACATTGTGTTGTGACATCTCTGGTATAAAATCTATATATTTGTTTTAAGG
The DNA here is from genome assembly GCA_021234535.1 of Stichopus chloronotus. NCBI lineage: Eukaryota > Metazoa > Echinodermata > Holothuroidea > Aspidochirotida > Stichopodidae > Stichopus > Stichopus chloronotus. The sequence goes on along the minus strand of CM037845.1, from coordinate 16,032,317 downwards.
AACCACGGTGAGAAGAAAGTGTTTAAAAGTAAGAGCTACTGACTTTGGTGGTAAACAAGACAGCAGCTTACCGACATCGCATGTAAAAGTATAAAAAAATAAATCAACATACTATTTGATGTAAAAAGACTATAAGCTGACTCACTACCGTAACAATTGGTCGAGATTCCAGGTTCAACGACAAAAACAACAACAACAACAAAATATCGCAGAGACAAAACTTTGTTCACTTCGGCCTCATTGACCCTTTTGTACTTTCGGCGGCTGCATGAAAGGAGACATACGAAATTTACATCATTCTATGAGAACCGGTGAAAAATTTGCCATTTCAACATTGCAGTATTATCTTTGAGTATACTGTTACATTGTATAGGATCAATAAGACAATTAAACAAAATAGACTACACAATACACCGAACTGCACGATTTTTTTTTATATAAGTGAGCCTGCATGCAGACACCTTCATTGCATTTATATGTAATAGCGGATAGTTAGAGGTATCGGGCACTGGCGGGACAACGGGGGAGGAACGAGAATGGGGGGCTACTTTCTCCACTTTTCAGGGAGATTTTTTGGGGGTAATCATCGTGAAACTGCGCGTTTAAGCTACACATTTTTCTAGTGGGTAAGTTGAGATGCATATTTTTTTTTTTGAAAATTGTAAATTCATAGTCAGAAAATCGTAGTTACCAAAAAAAAGGAAAAAAAAAAAAGCAAACACCAGTTTTGCTGACTCCCCAATATATGTATATAAGTACCACATTCATGTAAATAAATACCACAGTACATTCCCAACCCCACGTGTCCACTCTCACCCCTCGGTAACGTCCTTCTATCTGTAACTCATTTAATTCCCTTCTTTTCACTTTTCGGAACCTGCCCCCCCCCCCCCCGCCTTTACCCTGTTGCCCACAAACGGGAGGGGGACGATCAGAAGCATATGTAATGCCTCACTTAAATGCGTCACCGAAACAGCCCTAGGCCCCGTACAATACCATTTCTGGTAGAATTTCCGACATGACCAACGTACGGTAGTGATCTAAATGCTATCATAGGGTAAGGGTAAATTATAAATACCACTTTCTTTAGTTTCCAGGACTGACTTTCAGGATTTCGTCAGATCCCTTCAATCTTTTTTCCAGTTCTTCGTATTCCGAATCCATTTGCTCAAACCTCATTTCGATGTCATTGTTCAATCCGTTCAGCTTTTGAAGCATTCCGTGAAGTTCGGCTTTAGTCTGTATAAGTCCATCCATCTTTTGGCCCATATCCAAACTTTCCCGATTCCAAAACTCCATTCGAGACTTCATTTCAGAGTTCGTCTGTGTAAGTTCCACCACTTTCTCCTTCGCTTGGATGTTTTCCAGTTCCAATCTGTGTGATGTTCCTTTCAGGTCAGCCAATTCCTTTTCTGCAGACTTTAATTTGCTTTTGAAATCTCCGTTTTGTTCTCCCAAGACGGAATTGGCCGCTTCTAATTTCACGACCTTTTGCGTCAGTTCCTTATTAGCGTCTTCTAATGTGGTAATCGTCTCTTGCAATACCCCGTTGAGACTGGAAAGACGATTTGAATTTGTAAGAGCGTCCTCCTTTTCGCTTCTCATCAATTTGAGATCTTCCTCGTACTGGCGTGTCAAACTTTCGGCATTTCCCCGCGCGGTGCAATTTGCATCGTTTTCCGCTCTCAGCAGATGGTTTTCGACTGTCAACTTTTCTTTGGCGTTCCGCAGTTCCGTCACTTCAACTTCCAACTCTGCGATGGTCTTGGCCAGGTGAGCAGCACGCGCGGTCTCTTCCAACTGCTTCTGTGCAACCAATTCCAGTTCCTTATGGTGGTCGGCTTGTTGTGTCTCAAGCAGTCGACAATTTGCCATGCTCTCTGTCAGTTTCCTCTCTAGTATCCTTCCGGTAGCTGCCTTTTCTGTCCGGCCTTGCCTCAGCGTTTGGAGCTCTACCTCCATGCGGAGGTTCTCCCTCTCCATGGTGGCCAATCTCTCCTCCAACTCTGCGTTCAACCCGTCCAACTTTTCAATGTCCTTTTTCAAATCTACGTTCTGTGTCTTTTCGTGATCCAGTCTCTTGTTCACATTCTCTTTCTCCTTTCTCAGGGAAACGACGTTGGCGCGTAAAAGGATGTTTTCTTCGCTCAGAATTTCCAACGAGTTGCCGACGTCGTTGTAGACGTCTCGGAGCCGTTGTATTTCATTCCTCAGAGACGTTTGAGTTCCAACTCTACTTTCAGCGGGTGTTGGGTTCGTCATAATGGCCTCGTCTTTCTCCGACTCGGAATCGCTTCCTGTGTAGAACGCTGTGTTATGGCTGCAGTCCTCCTCGAAGTAATTGACCAGCAATTGCTTGGTATCTGGTAATTGGTTTTCCATTTGCCCATGGTCGAAAGGAGCTGAGGACTCGGCGGGGTCGATTCTTTCCCGTAGTTGGTCTCGTTCTCTAGTGGTGGTTGCTAACCGGTCCTCTACGTCTTCCAAGAGCTGGTGCGCTCGAGACATGTCGCCGTCCAGTGCTTCCACCTCCTCCCGCAACTTTCGATTCTCGTGTCGCAGATTCTCCACGACGTCATTTTGGGTCTCAGAGGGTGATGATGTTAAGTTGTCTTTTAGCTGATGATGGTCGTTTCTCAAGAACTCATCTGCCTCCTCCCTGGACCAAATCGATATCACCTCCCCTTCCTCGGAAGAGGAACTATCTATGCCGGTATCACAGGAAACCTTGTTGTCATCGGCCTGTTGGACTCTACATCGAGAGGAATTTACTTCCTGTGCGTCCTCGCGCAGGGTCGAACTGAGACCGACCATGGATTGGAACTGGTCCGAGAGACGAGTCAGCATATTTATGAGGTACTCGGCCTGTTGATCGAGAGCGTAATCCTCGGACTTTGCGCTCTCCGTGTCCCCATGATTGCGATCTGAGAGTTCGACGATGAGGCTGCAGAGATGGCCAATGTTCTCACTGAAGTCTGTCTCCAGACGCTGCAACTCCGAGGTGAGCCTCCGGGGGTCTTGGCTATGAAAATTAAGAATCAAAATGAAATCAAAATGATATAAAAGGTAATCATTCTATGACGAAAGGTACAGAATAAAGAACGACGCTTGGCAACGATACGAGTGGGGGAGAAAGCCTGTGGCTTGTACATGCATTATAATTTCACATCGAGTGACTTCTAACTCAGCATTCCAGACTAAGCTTGGTATCTTTTTCTTCACAAGGACAATTCAGATGGGAAACTCTTGGACCCCAAAAAGAGCATCTTACTGTGATCGAACCCAATCCTTCCCCCCCCCCCCCCCCCACGAGTTGATCAGCGTCATTACTTCAAGTGTCACCCTTTTATCCATTCGACCACAGCATCGTTGCTGTGGCTGACATGCACAAAAATATGAAATAGTGTAACAGACTAAAAGGATAAACACTCAGTCCGATACCCCCCCCCCCCCTTCTTCCGTCTTGCCCACAAATGTGATAAAATTAAATTAAATTAAATTAAAAAAAATGGTTACCTCTGATTATCCTCAAGATGATGACCATGGTGATCATCTTGGTCCACTTCCGGTAAACGAAACCTCACGCTTGACCTTTCTTTGAGGTGACTCGACCTTGTAGGTTTGACTCCTTGCTCTGACTGGTCTTGGTACCCGTCTCTTGTCAATGGTTCAGATCTTCTCTTCAGTGGCCTTGTTCCCTTCTTCGTTCCCTTTGTCTTCATTACTACCTCCTTTTGTCTCACTTTGTATTTGGCTTCCATGACGCATTGGAAGCAGTTCGATAGAATCCGGTCGGACAACCCTCTGTCGTCAGTCACCTTTCCGTCATCTGTGACAAATATCTACGTTAAAAGTCAATATACAAACGGCACAGAGATTAACAGATAAAAAAGGAAATAATGATTTTCACGATATCAAATCATTTTCTAGACAAATTGCCCCCTTTTTTCATTATTATTTTCTAAATGTGGTACAGATATGATTTCTTTTTATCCTCCCATGACCTTAAAGAACCCTTTCTTCGCTGAACTCACCATTGTATAAAAGAGTCCACATTGAGCAACAACGTTACTTGGGAAGACTGGAATGCAAGCTAATCTATACACACCAAAACTCAGTGAGTCCTTGTGTAAACTTTTAGTTGTTGGCTGTCAGCTAGTTTCTTAAAAAAAAACATGGTTTTAATTGGGAAAACGTCCATTCGTTTAAGGGCATCTTACTAAGCAAAGGTTGCAATTTTTTAAAGTTTTCCCTGAGATGATGCGTTCCCCTCAGTTATATATTTTTAACTCTTCATTTTGGTAATTTTTGCAATCATTTAAGAGAAAGCAAAAAACAAATAATAATAAGTAGGTTCCCCACTTTCCAACAATTGTAAATAGGTAATATCATAAATTCTAACCTGTTTTCCATTCAAGAAGATTCTTCGGTCATATTCAACGAGAACTAAACATCTTCCGTCAGGCCCCTCACAAAGCGTCAAGTCGAAAGTCCCGAAATCTTTGCTGTATGGCAGCGCCGGTGTTAAAGGGTGGCCTTCATGATGAACTGATGTGGGAGAAAATCGTTTTTATTTTAGCAATTACAAATATAGAGAGGGTTCGACCCTGCGTTTCTGTTTCTTGAAGAACCTGTAGGTTATGTAACGTCCTAATTACAGTGTAAAAACTGGATTGCAATCTGTCATGAAGTCTGTGTATTTTCATGCTAAGTGTGGTAAACGCGACGGTTTGATAACCTTTCATGTATCCAACAGTTCCTTGCTAGAATAGAGATTGCGAAAAAGTTTGTTACATAATCTGCATTATGATGATAACGGTATCCGTTGTACAATAACCCATCACAAGGGTGCTTTGGTTCTACACTCTTGATTTCTCTTGATACTCTTAATGGTAGTTTATTAAGATGCTGTAAATGATGCTATAAATAATGCTATAATAATGCTATATAAGTGATGCTGTAAATGATGCTATATAAATGATACTATAAACGATGCTGAATAATGGTGCTATATAAATGAAGCTATAAATGATGCTATATAAGTTATGCTTTAAATGATGCTGTATAAATGATGCTATATAAATGATGCTATATAAATGATGCTATGTAAATCCTCGGACCGAAAGCAACAACTACAGTGGTAGAACCACGTGGCTACATGAATACCAAAGTAAACCAGGCTTGGTGGATTTGGGATGGCGCCCAAAATTGTTTGGCAGACTATTGAAAAAAAATGAAAACCTTATTTTGAAAGTCCCCTCAAAATTGAAATAATTCACAATGTTTGACATTTTATCTTTACATTTCTTTGCCACGAAATGGGAACAACCATCTCACTATGTCACTGCACATGAGCTCCAATTGTAACATCCAATCACCTACCAACCCACGCACATACACACACAAATCAAGGGGTATAAAGGGAGGGGACACAGGTCAGTTAAGGCCCCCCCAAAAAAAAGAGTGGCGCTTATCATTGATATAATTTCCAATAGGCACCAGTCGCTACAGCCTTTGCAATTAATTGAAGGAGCCTGAAATATCACAAACAGTGAAAGTAAGACCTGAGCAAGTATATGGCGCCACAGTGTATGAATCTGGCTATGTGGCATTTTTCAACTGCAAATATTGCACTCAAATATGATATGTGCGTTTCTGGAAATCTTCCAACTGCTTACTTCAGAATGATTGGAACTTACCGGTGTCTTTTTTTTAAATAAAAATGTTTTCGGATTAGAGGAGTACACCAGCAAACCGTGCTCTGTAAGTTGCCTTATGAAACTTTAATGAAGCGATTTGTAACCGTCTTCATTTTAAATAGTTTGAAGTCAACATTCAGAAGAGATTAATGTCAGGATTAAATACGTCGGGGGGACTTCTGCTTCGCCGAAACTCTATATGGTCATGAAATCATAACTAAGTGCTCTGCAAGTTGCACGAAAAGGTAAACATGCAGTTATAAATAATTTTCAATGATCTTTAAGTTTGCATTAGAACTAAAATAGAACAATTCTGTTCTTCATTGGGACTGACAAAGTATCCATGCGAAAGATTATCTTAGCCTTCGTACATATAGCAGCTCTTGAACTTGATGAAAGTGCAAAGTCGTTATTTCTGCACCAGAAATAAAAGAAATAGTACGTTGTGTTCTTGAAAATTTAAGTAGTGACGTCACAATGGATATTTGCAGGGATTCAAGCGACACGACGACCCCCTCCCAGGGTAGGACGTGGCTAGAATCTCTTTCTAGGGGACCCTGAGACATGAATGAGGGGGGGATAAACGAGAGTGATATCAAAATATGACATTTCTCTACCGCAGAAGCGCATATGGAATTTTACTCTAGGGGGTCTACTGAGAATAGTGTGAAGATCATCTAAGCGGAGCGCCACCATCAGTTGGCCAGAGGCGTACCAGACAAGTTTTACATAAAAACATCCCATAGATCGCCGGAAATCACCCTTCCCCGGTTCATGAGGTAGCTCCGGTAAATGGTAGTGTCATTTTCGTGGATGGAAAACCCTTCTTTGTACCTTATTGGAAGTTTTATTTATTTATTGTTTTGGCTTTAAAAGTGTGATAAGATTTGTTCATGTCGTGACGAAAACTGTAATACTTGCTTGCATTCTGAAGGCATGAATATGAGCAACACCATCATCATCATCATTTACATCATCATCATCATCACCACCATCATCATCATTATCATCATAATCATCATCATCATCATCATCATCATCATCATCATCATCATCATTATCATTCTCTGGATCCAAAGGTGGCTAAAAGTACTCAAGCTTTCATTTTCCGTTACCTTCTCTTTCATCTTCTTTTTTCGTTCTTTGTCTTCTGCTATCTTTGTAACGTAACATTTTATCTTTTGTGTTGATCCCTTTGCTGCCACTGCCCCCCCCCCCCACCTTGCGGACAAGTTACGCTTTGGAAATTACGGTAAGCGTTTTGCGGCTTGGATCTGGACCTATTGATAGCTGCGCTACTGGAATTCGATTCCACAGCGAGGGAGCTGACCGAATATGAACAAGTAAACTATATAATGCCAGACATAGCGCTGTTTGTGTTTAGTAACCCCCCCCCCCCCCCCACACACACACACCAACGAATAGTACAGAGAAAAACGATGGCGTCTGCCCTCACAGGACTTGGCTTTTCTTGTTCGTGTTTGGTCACGTGTATTTATTTGGAGGATGTTAAGAAATAAGGTTACCTACCAGAATGTAATCTAATTCCTTTCCTGGAGTACTGCAGGTACAATGTGATTCTAAATAAAGCACCATCTCCATCGTCTATACTTCAAACAACGTACAAGAATACAGTAATCGCATTGCCAATTTTTTCATTTCTAAGGAAGAATTTTACTCACAGCCAAATTTTTAAGGTTTCAGCATTGCAGTCAAATCTTCCTAAAATAATAACTAGAATATTGCAGCCGTAACTGTCATTCAAAGTCTTGGAACAAAAACGATATTTTAATGTTCTCTCTTTATGATAATCATTAATTTGATAATAAACACTGTTTTGCATGAGCTTGGATCATAGGAGGAGGGACATTGGAACGGCTCCCTCACTTTTTGAAAGTGGTACACCTTCAAAAAGTCACCCCCCCCCCCCCTCCCACGAACACACACACTTTTCCATGATAGTGATGAATGGCTAAAATAAAGAATATTTCAACACAAATGGCAAACCAGATTGTGACTTGTCATTACATTTTAAAAGCTAGTTAGTTCCGAATCTTTTACTTCAAAGTTTTTATTAATGACATTGATCCATAAATGCATTGTAATACTATACATCTATAAGCAGGCTTAGGCTCATTTAGTCAATTAGATTACTTGGGAATTTTGTTAACACAGAAGACTCGACTGGAGAGCCTAACGATGAGTAAACAGTGCTTAGGACTAGCCTAGCCTAAGCCGTGCTTGCGCGTACTACGTTTATTCAAAGGTAGATGTGTGTGTTCTCCTAAACTGTATTGCTAATCGTCTTGTTAGACCGACGGCTTCCCTTGGCAGGCTACCACTATGGCATTTTGGGATATAAAAAGTAAAAAATGCTTCAGTCGTTTGGATATGTACGATTAAAAATACAAGTTTTTCTCAGTACATTTACCGTGCTTAATTGGTCAATGTTGTGCATTGCGGTGTTCCTACCCTAAAAGACTAGGCCCGAGCGGCAACACGGGTGTTCTTTATGCCTAGAAACATTCCGCTTTTGACTTTTTAGTTTGAATGTTTATGGAGTTTGCTCTGTCGGGACTTTTCCTCCCACATGATAATGTACTGTGCTGGCGATTATAGCAATGAAGCTTCTAAAGGATTGAAGCATTCCCTCCTTACAAATGTATCGACCTAAACTATATCTTAATTCGGTAAATGACAAGGCACGTGGTACTACTGATTTCTAATCGAGTATGTGTGGCAAGTATCTTGCAACTGTAATTGATTGATCGATCAGGTTAAAAGCTTAAAGACAAAAACTCATCACCCCAGACAGTTTCAATTCTCCCAACCACCTACCTCTAGTCCCTCCCTCAGCCTGTTTTAAAATTCTTTACATACGCAGCATGTGTTATCAAAACAATGGATCCCTCTGTACGCTGTGTAATATGAGCTACTCTGCATCTTTCGAATTTGCTGTCAATCAAAGAGTACTGTAACTTAGAACCAGTTGAAAGTTTTGCTTTCCGGAAAGTAAAAATATTGCTTAGGGTGATGAGTTACGGCCTTTAAGTGCTTGTCATGCAAGATACGGCGCGATTGCCGCAACGAATGTTACCGTCGACAGATCGTGAATTTTCCCAAAACTTCTGCCATATCGCGTTGTCTATCTTTTTCTTCTCCTTCTTAGTGATCTGAATTTCTGCACTTTCAGACCGTAGGGGTTGACTTCGCTTCGATTTCGACGGCGAGAACGGATTCGGTAAAGGCATGGTCTTCAGTTCTCAAAAATCGTATTCCGTCCGAATCTAAACTTAGTGGAACTTACGTGACACGGAAGGCGCTCTTTTGTTTTGCTTCGAACACACCGCCAGGAACTGTCACGAACGAAGACGCGAAGCGTTCAACCGTGTGTCCTTTGAACGTGCGATGAACTTCAAATACGCAGATACAACGCGCCAGCGTTTGAGACAGATGAGCGTGACACTTTCTCATTTTGGCGGGAGTATCAGGGTTTTCTCGTATCTATGGCAACGCACATATTACTCTCGAAATAATATTACAATGAAAGGCATAAACGACAGAGGAATGTAGACTGGCAATTATGTAAGCAACTAGGCCTGTATGGTTTTCACATGTGTTTCGATGTCATGACAAATTGATCAAACTGTACTAAAATGTACTTACATTTTGGGAGGAGTGTCGTCGTTTTCCCATTCTTGTAATGTTAGTATCCTTTAATGATATCATCTATGCTATAACAGAACAACTTGACTTAAATTTTCTTTCGAACGAATTATATTTGCCTTGCCCATCCTCAATCCAAAACATTAAATAGACATATATATTTTCAAGGCGTTTATCAAAGTGCGAGGGGGGTAAGGGGAGAGGGCTGAGTTCGTTTGAAATACCACCAGGGAGTTCTCTTACATTCTTTGCTATCGCCGTGATAGTAATTACCGGGCCTTGCCCCCCTTTTATTACCTCCTTCGTTACATTCAGACTATTTCTTTAGAAAACTGAAACGACTTTAAAAAAAAGAAAGAAAAGAATGATTGTTGCAGCTCAATAAAAGCCACATTATTACTTTGTTCAAATGTTTAAGAATACTGAAATTGACAACCTGACCCTTTTTATGTTCTTTTGAGAATGGGAGATGTACAGAGAAATTCGTATTCATAAACTAAATTTACGAAAATTGTTTTTCTCATTGGTGGTGTGGTTTATGAGGGCCATTTTTCATGAGGTAAACTTATAGTTATTAAGTTTCACTCAGTTTTAACCTGATTGGGAATTTTATACGGTTTGGAGTATGCTCGGATGGAGTGGTTTCCAAAGAACTGTTTGATGTTTTCAGTACCGACGCATTATCAATACTGACAAGGATGTATCAAGAGTAAACGTTTGACAAAAATTGATACACTATCTGAGAATTATTTCTTCCATACTGCATGGGCAGTTTCAATAAATATTCAGTAACTGCTGCAAAAGCAAAGAATATAAATAATGGCCAGAATGGATCTTAATGTTTGTCACCAGATAAAATGAAATAAAAACTGCCCTTATTTCCAGAAATGTGCATGATAATGTCCGTTAAAAACATGAAATTTAAAACGATCGTATTTCTTTGTTAAAGCCAAAGCGTATACACGGATTTCTTCATTAATCGGTGTTACATGATCGGACTCGTGGAGAGACAAATAAGTTATCGACTTTTTAGTGAGGTTCGCACACTATAGACAAAAATTTCAATCCTCCATCGTATAGGGAAATATGCAATATTAACAGACCGTCTGAATACGTAATGTGAGATGTTGGCAGCTATCATGCGGTTACCAACTTTCTTGTGTATACTTCATTAATTTTCGTGAACCGGGGGTGAGGACGAAGGAGGAGGGGGGGGGGACGTGGATTGGTGTTATAGTCAGAGCTGCACCTTTTTATCCTCCTGCTTTATTGTATCGCTAGCTACCCAAAAGGCATGTTTTGGGGGTTTTATAGCACCTCGACAAATTTCTGAAACACGCACAAGCATAACAGAATGGAACCAGCAGTTCTGCATGCAATGTGCATACATAACTATAACAGATCAAATCAGTAGTTCTTCATACGGTGGCCAATGAGGCATTTTATATTTTAAAGAGTCTCTTTACTATTTGAAGTAGCAAAATTTATTTTCGTCCTGTAAAGTAAGTTTTCCTGCAAGTATGTCTTTTCTTGATGGTTTCTTATTTTTCATGAAATCAATGAGAAGGGAATTCATGTAAAACAAAATTAGGAATAGTCTGTAGGTCTGTATGCAGATCTGCAAAACTAAAACCAGTCTTGGTACTTTTAAAATATAAACGACATGATATCCCTGCGATTCATGAAGTCGTGATACATCAGCGATTCAAACCTTTAAAGGGGTTATGTTTGGCGCTATTTAGACTTTACTACTTTTCTAGTTTTTTTTTTTTTTTCAAAAGAGCTGAGAACATGTATTCTTACTTTTATTACTTTAGAACATCATAAATTAATATATATGGATGTATGTCGGTAGATGTCGATTTAAATCGGTACGTGTCGATTTCAAAGTACCTCTTATCGAATTGAATTCGTATATGCTACCCAAAATAGGTATATGTCGATCGAAAAATAGGCACGTGTCAAGTTATATGGGTACTAATTGGCTAATTGTTATATACCTGCATGGCCATAGCTGCAAAGTACGAGCTAACACGGAGAACCGGAACTACGGAAGCCGAAAGGTGCGGTGGGATGAAGTAATCGACATTCTTGTAAACCATCGATTTTCCTGTCCCGTTTCTCCGAAAACATGCGAGAGGAGAAATCTAAAAATAGTGAGGGGGTACTTCAAGAAATGACGCTCTCTGAACGTTTTGTACCATCCTCTTAATGAATGGTCGTTAGTCCTTACATTGCTAGGCCTGGGCCAATACTAGCATAACTTTGCCTGAAACACGAGGCATTCATTATTTACTTCAATATTCTCGAACAACTTGGTACGTCATCAACAGAACATTCTCCGTTTTCAGTGTTAATTACCTATCATGTCACGGATTGACCAGAAGACTTTAAGTCTCAGACTGCTTACAAGAGTTACACACTACTTACGCAGCTGTAAAACACGTCTAAATTAGTAGTAGCAGGGAGGTGTTATTACCTCCCTGGTAGTAGCCTATATAGTGCGCGCCCTTATTACATTCGTACCACAACGACTATCGTGACTGTGAATACGTATTTATTTCGGTGACTTTGACAAAACAGAAGTAAAACAGCGACATCTATAACATTGTGTCTCTCCTTGACTAACGTTTGAATGTTTTGGTCATGTCCATTAAACTGGAGGAAGGCATAGAATGTTAAAGATGAGATCATTATTTCTTGTAGTACCCCCTCACTTTTTTTCAATGTCTGATGTCCCTCTCACATACGGGCCAGAACAATCGATGGTTTACGAGAATTTTGATTACTCCCTGCCTCCCTCCCACCGCACCTGTCACCTTCCTCCAAATTTTGATGACCGTCTTAATTAGCTAAACTTTTGTGGGCCAAAACTCCGAGAGTACCGAACATCATTTTGCTTTAAATAAGGAAATCAAACAAAGAAAACGAAAATGGACGCGGGTATATTAACGAGTTTTCTATTTATCATTCATGATGATTTAATGTCACCATTCGATAATGTTGATAAAGTTAAAAAAATAAGGTACATACGACAATTTCAGTATAAATGTTAATATAGTATGTCGATATTTTACATTAATATAATGTATCATAGTAAGACAAATATGTATAAATATCATCAATGTCTCAGTTGTTTTTCAAAGTTGAAATAATGAGATCATGTAGCTCTCCGTAAAGTCACCAATGCCACCACTTCCACAATATTTTCTCTTCCACGTTTATAGTGCCAGAGACATCGTTTGCGCCACCGTATTTCTTAAACTGTATGTGCTGTCTTAAACACCGTGTGTGCCACGTGGTCGAATCTTTCACTGCACGCTAGCTTCAACACGATTACGTCATATTTTATTCTTTCCAGATTCAAGTGCCAGCTTTTAGCTATCATCCTTCACACTATGTCTTTTTAAACTTGCTAGGTTCGTCGTGGTATAACTTTGTCAGACCATTTAACCACCAATACAGAGCCTGCCTGTTGAAAACAAAGCGAACCGCTGAAGAAACAGTTTAAGTGACGGCAGATCGTGCGCCAGAACAAGGGGGGGGGGGACCCATGTAAGGGGTGAGGGGTGATAGAAAGAGAGGAACTGTTGGTGAGAACTTGGAGGTAGAACTGAAGAAGATGAGGCTTAAGGTGAGAGAGCAGGAGCAGAGGAGGGTGATGTAGTCAATCAGAGCACTGCATGGTACGGATGTTAGTGATCATAGCTATCTATACGGACAATCTCCGGTGGCTTTTCTTGATATGCAGTATAACATTGTCAAAGCAAGTTATATAGATTGTCCACTACGGACACACATACCTTTACACCATCAGGACCGTTATGAAGATTGCTTCCAATGCCAATGTTTTAAAGCATAACCGAAAAAGTTTCTTGAAGGGTAATGTTGGGGATGGAAAGTAAGATGGAGAAAATTTGCCGAAATTTGAAATTTTGAATAGATGGTGGAAATCATGAGACTAATACAAAGAGAAAAATGTTGGTTAGAAAGACAGATGTGTAGATAGATGTAGAAGGATATACTTCGACAAAGCCCGCTTTATCTCAAGCATGTCGGTCAATCTGTGTGTCAGTATGTGAAGCTATTTCATAAAAATCAATAGGGAATGTTCAATACCATCCACTGGACGTCAGTTAGCATCACCCTGGTAAAGGGGGAGAAAAATTAGTGTGGGCAGCTTAAGTTGTGTAACAGTGGTAACAGTTCAGACAGAAAGAGAACAAACTAACGAAAGTCGGTGTTTCATGAACTGACCGACACACAGACGGCCGGGCAAACGGAAGGACGAACATTACAGACTAAAGAGGCCTCGTTTTTTGGCCATTTCTATACTAATATTAAATCATCCATTCTGCTCTTTCTTTTTCTGATATTTATTGTGCACGCTGTCATGTATTTAAAAAATAAAACGAATGGAAAGAAACAGCGCAGTAGCATACTGATAGACAGACATACAGACACACCCAACAGATATTCTGAAAGACAGACAGATAGACAGACAGACAAGCAGAGAAAACTGCTTGACCGACGCACAAAAGGTTTTTTTCCCTGAACGTTTGAACATAAGAATGAAAGCACTAAAACTGATCACGAAAAACAAGTAGGTGTGCACTGACAGACTGACAGGATAACTACCAGACAGGTAGACAAACAAAAGTACAAACAAACTGACATATTAATGTCTGAGTGGAGTATGGATTTGCAAACAGATCATACATAAGGAACTGATCTACCGACCTCAATTTTACAGCTGAAATTTTAGTCAGCGAATTCTATGAATAAACACAGAGCGCATGTTTCCTCATACAGCTCAAGGTCACAAGGTCATTCTCAAGTTGAAACACAGGGGGTGTAATTTGAAGCACTAGCGACTCACGGAAATGTCAAAACATTGGCACTGTTCATTAATTATCATAACGGTCCCTATGAAAACGGTTTTTTAACTCGGATGTAGACTTGAGAACTAATAGTCTCAAACTGAAAAATATTTTGATGTAGTTGTTGCACTGGAACAATATTAAGATTCACCCCTCAAATGAAACTGTTATGTCATACACTGCACGGCCAGCGCGTTCTCAGTCTTTCTGTCCTCTCTAGTTTAAAAGATTTCTAAACGATACGCCCTCATAGATCCCCTCACCTTACTCCCTCCCCTACATGGGCTCCCTCATGGAATCTCACCTCTTGGGGGACCCTCCCATCCCATCACCCTCCCATCAACCCCCCCCCCCCCCCACCCGATTTGACATTAATGCCTGCCGTCGGTCCAAGTCTTTGCTCCTGGACCGATCTGTCGACCAAGCTTTTTCTTGTTCAAGTTTCTGCGGCGGGAACTGTTTGTATTCGACGGGCATGACTTTGTTGGTGGGGCTGGGGCTTTTTTGGCTGAAGCTGAAGCCAGAGCCATCCGTGATCGTTTGTTCAAGTCTTTCTTGCCGTTACTGAGTCTCGGAGGGTGCGGCTTAAGTTCAGGGCGTGGCATGTTTTCTTCCGATATTTGAGGGGTGTCGTTTGTTTTCTTTGCATCTCGTGTGACGTTAGTGGCGCTTGGCGAGTGCGGTTGTGTTGGTCTGTTTAACAAGTTTTCCTCTGAAGCAAAAGGATTGCAGGTATCTGATGCTTTGGCTGCTTCTGCCTCGCTTTCGTCATCGACTTTTAGGCGTGGCTGTGATGATGGGCGTGACAAGGTATCTCCTGAAACAACAGGGGCGAACTCCGGTGCTTTAAATGCTTCTTCCTCGCATTTGCTAACGTTGATTATGTGGCGTGATTGTGTTGGAGGGCGTGGAACGTGCTCTCCTGAAGCGATGGGGAGGGCAATCTTTGGTGTTGCGGGTGCTGCTTTCTGGCGGTTGTGTGAAAGGCGTGGCTTTGATGGTGGGCGTGGTATCTTAATTCCAGATATGGATGGTAAAGGAGTTAACTCTGGAGTTGTAGGTGACTCAGGTGATGATGACAAGGCTTCCAACCAGTTTGGTTCTTTAGCATCGATCTTGTGAACTCCAAGCCGACGTTTGATTTGAGGCAAGAATCTATTTTGTTGTTGGTCTGCTGTTTGAAGGGGGACGTTTATCGCATGGCTTCGACGGCTATGCGATGTAGTCACAGGTACCTGTACAAGAGAACAGACAAAAAGGACTACTATACATCTATTAGTGTGATGTTCTTAACTCGTGTGCGTAGAGAGATTTAGTATTGTACATGAAGGAAACTGAGCAAAGAAAATGTACCTCGTTACAAAAGATCAAGCTTATTGTCATGTCCAGATTCTCTTTAAGAAGTGTATGCATTGCAATATATTAGGTTTATTAGTCATCTAAACATTCTAACTCTCAATCTTACCTCGAATTCCTGGCTTGAATGCAAAAGTGACGTCATATCCTCATCAGAAACCTCACAAGGTGTCACTGAATGGCAAGAATTTGGGGCGCTCTTTCCACTATTTAATGGAGAACCTGTCTCCGACTCCTCAACCTGATTGGCTGACGAGGTGTCACGTGGTGTGGTGTCGTCACATTTTGTGGATGGAGGGGTGTAGCTCGGTGTGCGGCAATCCAACTGACTTGTTAAGGAGATCAGACTACTGTCCTCTTCAGAGGTAGTTGTTGATCCTCCGGTGCTGGTCGTGTCAGTTTCACTAGTAGAAGAGAAGGGGGTGTAGAGATCTACTGGTGTCCGGCTTTCCTTTTCCTAGGTCAAAGGTGAAATGGAGCTGACTTTCTCTTCATCATCTTCGATATCAGTAATCACCAGACAAGCTGATTTTCTGTGATCATTCCGAGAAGCTTTAGAATTAAAGAGGTTGATAATCAGACTTTAGAATTAGATTTAAAAAAAAAAATAGACACTTGACGACACGTTAAACAGTAGGCAATCTGTGGAGTTGCATATAAATCAATTCTCCGCTAACTCTTGATTTCATATCGAAAAAATCTCATAATCGTCACGTTTGTATAAGCTGCTGTTAGTATTGAGTCAGTAGATTATTACCTCTGCTGTTACCTGTGGAAGTGATTAATTTGACAAAGAGCCGATTTCTGTCTACTTGCATATTATCACGTGACATTTGAACGCAATGACAATGGCAACTCACAAAGCAGGCCTAACTTGTGGAACTTCTGTCAGTTCCATATTTCGCCAAGGAATTATAAATAGAGAAGAAACAGTACTCTGACTTTATTTGACCCTATTCTGTTTGTTATTTAATAATTCAAAGTTTGAAACTGGATTTGCGGCAAGAAGAATTTTTTGGATGTCACCCTGAACACATGACCTGCTTATATATGGGGTTAACTTGGTGGTCAGAGTGTCCGTCTTGAAATCAAAGGGTCTCCTGATCAAATCCCGGTGGAACCACTTGGAAAATTTCTGGGGATTCAAATTTGACTTTTTCAGTAAAGCTGTTTACAGTGGTGCTGAGGGGGGAATTTGGGTTCCTGTTGTCCGATTTAGGTCTTGTCCGCTTCAGGTTGCTTGGTACAGCTGATGGGCTGCTGAGCTGGACAGGTTCTCCACCCCTCCCAGCCTTTGGGAAAGTGGCTAAAGACTGGGGGATACACTCTCGTCCGTCGGATGGGGACGATAAATGGCGGTCAAGGGAGCAGGTTTGGGTTTGCATAGTTTGCATTGGCGATTGTCTGGTTTCACCCCTGCCTCGATATCCTCTGGACACTTATCGAAAAGAGTAGGCGAATCTCGCCGGTGTTCATCCACGATCAACACGGTGTAGGGTCCTTGATGAGCCCATATGGAGCTTCCTGATCCTCAACTTTCAAATTCAAAATTATATTTTTTCCAAGATTTGTCCCCAGTGTTGCAACTAAGTATATTTAAACTTCACAAGAGACAAAAATATCAATTAGTACAGATACTTATCTTACCAAAATCAATGTCACTTTTAGGAGGGCAAGATGCCATGGATGGAGCCCCGGAGTGGCCACTATGGTTGCTATAGGCAACAGAGTCAGGACTTTGGATCTGTGGAGAGATCGACTCCACAATCAGTGAATCCGGAGTCCCCGTAAGGACTGGTGAGTCATAGAAGACGGGACTGTCAGATTTCTGGTCTTCATCGGGAAGAGGAATCAGTTGATTGAGAGGCATACTGTAGACTAAGGATAAATACTTGAATAGTCGGGTATAATCCCAGTGTACCATGAAGATGAAATCGTTAGACATTCATCACATTCATATAAATATAAGTCACCAACTATCGAAGATCTTACTAAAAATCGTCTTGATAACCGTCTGCAAACGTTACTAGTGTAGTAAAAGGTTTTTCTGTTTTATATACTCTCGTGTGCAGAGGATAATACTATTGTGATATTAAAACGGTATATACACACTCGCTCTACCATGTCTGTTCCATTGCGACGTGCAATGAGTGACTTTGAACTAGTGACGTCTGCAGAGAGTTATCAAGGAAAGGCTGACGTCACATGACACATGAATAAGACGACCAATTACCTTGAAGACTGTAGGTGGCATCATAGAGTAATACGTTAGTAATCATGTACTTTCATTGTATTTATAATAGAAGTATAAACCTATACATAAGTAGGATTTTTTTGTCAGAAATAAATGGTTTTCAAAATAAATTTAATTGCATTTGGCGCGTAAGGTTGTTGACTTAGTTGACGTCTCTGACATGTATGTTGTTTACATACTAGCCTACGGCGTGGCCAAGTTCTCCATCATCAAGACCGTCTGGGACAAATTATGATATTTCATTACCACTCTTTTTCATGGGGTCCCCGTGCATAATAGACTAGGTAATTCATTGAACGCTTGCAACAGAAATGATTAACATTCTACAAACATAAATTGATTTCAACTTACATACGAAAGCTCACTTTCACGACCAGGTGTCACGGTTCTCGTATGGTATATTGCTATATGGCGATTATCACGTACATATTCAGCTGCACTGTAACGTTGGTTTGTTGTAGAGACCTTTTGTGACGTAACATAGTGGTATTCTTAATGCGCGCGTATGTCTCGTCGAAGCTGATAGCAAAGCGCGCGGTTTATACGTGTTGATAGAGCATGCGCGAGACTGCCTTAGTGACGAATCTTGCCAATGCTTTAAGCAAACGCCGAGCACGATGTTTGATTCCTCTGGCATGCCATCCTGGTATTTGTCTGTAACCTGGAGTTACAGTTCTCTAATCGCAGTTTATTCTTTTGATATATCAAAACTTAGTGGTCTTAAATGTATTCTGTGGAGTAACAAAAAAAAAAAAATAAATAAATAAATAAATAAAGGAAGAAATTCTCACTTTATTCAAGCAGTGTGCAACTGGGTTTAGGGGTATTATCGATTTTTGGTGCCCTTCTTGTTCGTTTTGTTACAAAAAATTTAAGTCGAGGAAGCAAACTAGCAACTTTGTCTTTACGATTAGCGATAGACATGAAGAGTTTTTTACTAAAGCTCAAGGAAACTCTGCATATCTACATATCTGTCGGTACAAGGACAAATCTGTGCTCGGTATGCAGACAGATATGTAATGTCAAACTTTTAAATAGTCTCCACCAGATATTTCTAGGGATGGCAAGTACTCTCTTTCTTTTGATTACTGGTTGAACTTGTCCATTTATACATACCCCCCTCTAAAGATCGCTGGGCCTTTAAGAAAAACACATGAATTGAAACAAATACTTCTCGATTTAAAATAACTTTAATTAAGCCTAGACAAGTCAGGACAAATGGAATACAATAATCATGGAATTTATTTTGTGTCTTTTCTGACGAGTGGAACATTTTAAGAAGTTAAATTTTTCAATTTCAGTCCAGAATACATTTAAAAAAAAAAAAAAGAGTCAGAAACTGTTGAAATCCGATCAATGGGTAAAATATAAGATAATTATGGGATGGATTTTTCTATTGCTGTAGAAAAAAAATATATCAACCATATTAAAAAAAAATGCAGGGGAAAAAATCAGTTTCAAAAATGAATACTAGGCGCATTCAGACTGATATGACTTCATAGGTCAAAGATCAAGGGCCACAGGTTATGAAAAAACAAACAAATTGTTAGCATTTTCTCTATGTGTGACTATCCTAAGAGTTGTAAAACTACCATTTATAGACGGTAGAGGATACAAGAATTTTTGGAAAATATTGATGACGTCAAGAGATGAAAGGCCACGTGGTTAAAGGTCAAAACGGCAAAAATTGCTTTGAAAATGTGTGTCACGATCTCTTCCTAGACGATAAGTCGGATGATGAGCTTCAAACCTGGTGGGTGGGTGCCTGGGTGTGAGATGTACTCTCCGCTTGACAGACGACGTCACAGGTCAAGAGCAAAGATCATGATTACTGTAACGCATAACACAGTGTTGGTTGCTGGTAGTACATGGTGTCGACATAACTTTTACACATTTGCCTTTCCATGAATGTGACACGATATTTCAACCTTTGCAACCAGTTCTGGGCTGAATGTTTACGTCTGGTAGCAATGTCACCTCTCGTGCGTTGATAATACCTTCACTCAGTGTATGTTTACAACGTATGCCTGTAGAGAGCTTCTGCACAAGAGTTTAAAAACTCGAGATGTTTACGCACTGTGACGTAAATATTGAGCCACGCATAACGCGCTTTACACGGCACTCAAAGGATCCATAGTGATGTGGCGTGCGGATATGAGGAATACTCTGAAGCTCAGGCGTTTTCTGGGAATACTTTTGACACACGCTCGATATCTAGGCACATGTGTACGCACAAGCAGGTATTTGTGCTCGACGCTTCGACGGTGTATTGCAGTATTACGTCATTAAGTCGCTTAAATATTTAGCACTTCTCAAATCGACAGTCTAGTGTTTTATCAGACACATAATGCACCTGACTGAAATGGTCCAATAGGAATTGAGGATTCTTCCTAAGTATGTATGAACTGATGTTAGACGACTTTTTGATGTGAATAACATTTAAATAGATTTACATGTTGCAGATTATTTAAGGAATAATAATGTTGACGTAACATTAGAATGTTTTCGGAAGTCGTATGTTTTCTAATCAGTAAAGGTGAGGGAAATTTCTATGCGTTTGCCTTTCATTTTTTAAATGTTTTCCTTGTTAAACTGGAGATAGATTTTCAACCGTACATGATATAATATTAGCTAAGGATTTAAAATTACGCAATAGGCCTATATTGACTTTGACAATGATCAAAGAACTCATTTATTTCGATATATTTTATTTAAACATAAGGCTATACCCTTGATCAAACAGTCATTTATTTGGGCATATTTTCGTGACAACATTAGGCTATATGTCAGATTTACACCAAAATTCACTGCTTTTTCGAATGTGTTCTAACCTCTACAATTCGTATGTCTAACGTTGAGAAAGAAGCGTCCATTTTGAATGAAGAGCCTGTGAAAATCTTAAAATTTAATTTCTGAGGTCATAAATACCTTAAAATGTTCCAATAACCTCACTATTGTTTACACTTTAAGAAATTTACCTTTTCTTAATGTTCGCTTGTTCTAAGGTCAAATGACAATCTCTTCGGTCTGGACAACATATAAAGCCTTCCATCGAGAAGATAACTTGTCACTGAAGTCTTATGTACACTCAGTTTTTGTATGGTTCTTCTATTGAGTATTGGCATAGGCAATTGATGATCTGGAACGCCCTTTTAGAATAGGTCTAACCCTTAAATAAAACTTGGGAAAATAAAGGTGGAGAAACGGAAAATAATTTGAAATAAACTATAAAATAGAAGTCTTTAGGTCTAACCACTACCGGGTAGATCACAAGTACAAGATAGAAAATGACCCAACTAACTTAGTTTACTAGGGATAAAACTACCACCCTCCCCCCATTCCATCCATATAAACATGCATCGAGCTAGTCCGGTAGGCTAGAGCGTTTATTCAGTTGAAAAGGTACAAAAGGTTCGATGATCCCAACATGTGGGTTGAGGCCCAGGAGTCAGTAAATGGAATTGCTGCCGGGGGCCATCCTGTGCATTTGGCCTATGGGCCCCAAAATGTATTTATTCAACTGAAAACGTTTTTCAGTTGAATAAATCTGGCAGGCTATATACATAAATGGATAAATTTAACCGAAAAATATCACCTAGGTCTCACTAATATTTGAAATGGGGGTAACAGCAACTTTATCCTGTACGGGGCCCCAGGAAGTATCCTTTAGGGCCCCAAAACTTGGTGTTAGCGTATTTAGCTGAAAAGGTACATGGATAAGTCTTTCTGCATTTCAAAGAGTACAGCTTAGGGATCAAAAAGATACCCTCAGATGCAATCTGGCAGGCTATATTTTGGGAATATTGACTTGGGACCATGACCTGCCTAGTCCCCATATCTGTCTGCGCCAATGAATGTAAACGTCAACCAGCTATGACAACCCCAAATCGTTTGCTGTTGTGTAATACGAATCCTAGAACGGTATTGCAGAAAACGGTTCGCAAGTGAGGGTGAAGAAGCAAGGCAGAGCAGATCTTTTTTTTATATTTTAAGATAATATGTAGCAAGAACCAAGTACGTTTTTTTATCTACAATTCATTCAAATTTACTACCACCATCAGAATTTTAGCCTCACTTCTCCCTCACGTGATTTGTAACTTTGTTCGTCAATGATGGGGAGGGGGTGGGGGGAACATGCACACAATCTTTTTTGTTTGCTAAGAGCAAAGTGTTGTCCAGCGTCAGTTCAAAACGAGGGGGGACATATTTTCAGAGACATGTCATTACGATGTCATTTTCAATGTTTCCTCACATTTCAAGGGGATCCGCTTTATTTGATCCCCCTTCCCCCCCCCCCCCTTAGCATTATACTGATATATACTGACAGCATTATACCGATGTTATGCAGCTATTGGCCATGTTTACACTGTTCTCAGATTTATTATTACGGCCCCAAATAAATGCCGTAATATATTAATTGAGCAACAAAGAAAAAAACAATATAAATATTATGAAATTATTGAAGTCCATTTCAAAACCGAGCGCGAAGCCCAAGGCATTGCGGGTGGGGTCCAGGGGCCCGCCTTAGGGTCCCTGGTGGGGTCCAGGGGTAAAGTCCCGATGGGGTTCCAGGGGACGAATCCCCGGAAGCTCTGAGGTTTTAGCATATCTCTGGGTGGAAAATTAAGCCCCAAGAAAGGTATATTATTTATTTTTATATTATTTATTTTTTCTGTTGACCGTACTCCAAGGTTCCCAACTTTTCTCTTTGGGAGTACCATTTCACATTTACGGTACCAGCGAGTACACACACACATAGGCTACATACACTTCCATTCCATTCCTATGTTTTGGAAAACAACGACATTCCTATATATAGGAAAACAACCACTTACCCGCCCTCCCTTATGCTGGACGGTAAACATTCCAGAGAAAATTGGTCTGACCAGGCTGGCCTACTGTTGAAGTGGCTACGGGCATGATATGAAAACTGGCAGCCTGTGTAACATAAATTAGGCATTTATCAATCATGGTTCCCCGGAAGCTGTTCTCATTCAGTCCAATGCCAATGCATAGTTTTGTGATTAAATTAATTTTGGATGAGTACAAGATCTGATTGGGAAGGAGAGCAACTGGGGGGAGGGTAACTGGGGGGCAAGGAAACAATCTGGAGGGGCAAATTCCCCCTCATGCCCCCTCCCCGTAGTGCCGCCACTGGCAAGGACTCAGAAAACTCAGTATTTTCTCTTGATTATATCCAAGTTTGTCAAAGTTTCATGGTAAGTGTCAGTTTTCCGTCGCATGAATGACACACTTCGATGGAGCAAGATGAATTAAAATCATAAAACTACTTTAATACTACAACAAAGGGTACAAAAATTTCAATTGAAGTTGTTTATTGTATTGCATGGGTACACAGTAAAAGAATTACACTAAAAGGTAATAGCCTCTTTGTGATCCTTTAGTGAAACTTTCACAATAAACATTTTGAAACATCTCTACTGCAACAGTAAGTAGACTTACCTCCAAATCCTCTCTTTGAACATTATTACAGCAAAGTTTTTACGTTTTACTTACGCAAAAACGTGTTTCTTATAATGAATGTAGATGAAAAAATGGAACAAAACTTATGACAAGCTGAATACATGCAAGAATTGAAGCTTCCATGAATAATCAGTGGGAATAAGTCGAGATGATACTCATATCGCCTGGCCCATAGCACCATTAGATTTCCCAAACTAGCCAGTTGCACAAATAGTTTGTGTTAGGTGAGAGCTCACTGTAGATGATTCTTTTTTTTTTTTGCTGTATAATGCCACCGTAGGCCGCAATATGCTTCCCTCAACAAGAGCACTAGAGGAGGTTTAACTTGCAGGAGAGCAGAATAGTCCAGTCAAGATGCAGAAAGCCATATTTTTCTGTAGTATAGATAGAAAATTGAGCAGAAATTTAAAATTTCTGTGTTACATTTTGATTTATTAATATTATTATACAAATTTAAACTTCATATTTGAATGTTTCTTTTGTCTATTTGAGTAAAAAACAACCAAAAAGTTTGATAAAGTTTGAAAAAAGTTTAAAAAGGAAAAAAATGAGGTGGTTTATAAAGAGACTTAATACTAGTTTATTTTCTAGAAAGCAAGATCCCCACCCCTTGGGACTTTTTGGAGGGGGCTCAAGGATCTCTAGATGCAAAAGAATGCATTCTTTGTTTCTAATGCGGAGTTTCTTCTGCTCGAATGGAGTTTGGTTTGATTTTGAAAGTCTCTGAATGCAGATATCTGTCAGACTGTTCAGTCTGTACAAAGAACAGAAACAGCCGTCATAATCAGAACAATGCAATTTGCAGTCACTGCAAGAGAAGTACATAGCCTTTGTATAAATGTGGGAAGTGGACAACATCTAGGCCTATATCATTGTCTTTGGAGAAAGAAAGAAAATAATACAAGGGAGAATACTGCTATCATTATTCAATTTTCATGCCATTTCACTTGTTTTAGGGATTCAATATACCAAAAATTTTTAAAAATATTTGGTCTGTGATGCAAAATAGAGAAATATCAACAGATCATAAATGAAAGCATGACTTTGTGAAAATCACCAAAATGCCAGAGTACCCTGTTGGTAAAGGTTTTTTTTCTTCTAATGGGGACAAATTAAGAGACAAAGAAGGATTACAAAATGTTACTTACGGCATGTCCTGCAATAGCATCTCTGAAAAGTGTCACCTAGTTAATTCCCTGCTTATGTTGTTCTTGGTCGTTTTGTTGCATGGCTTAAGCAGCCACAGTGACCTAAAATTGAGAACATGCCATAACATACTGAGATGCCGTACATCCTGTATACAAGATTCATAATGCGGTCTTCGGAACCAGAACATCAACTGACTTTGTAATTCTGTGCCAATATGTATGACTGAAAGCAGAGGTGAATAGATACCAAATTACAAGTTGAAACAACATACCCTTCCAGATGATATCATGTCTACAATGTTTCTGACTGTTAACTCTAACTGACCTCTCATGACCTTTAACCCTCATAAAAATGTCAGAGATCATTTGCCCTTGCAGAGCTTCCATTGTGAAGAGTTTGTTGTTTCAGGAACATTCAGCTACAAAGATATCATCCTTCATAGTTTTTCAGATTCCAGCCTCTCGTGACCTCAAATGAAATTTGACATCCACGAAAAACAAGTGGGGCTATCCAACGACAAGAGACAAGCTACACACCAAGCTTGAAAATCTGGTATCTTTCCCATATTGAGATTTTATGTTTACAGGGTTTTCAAACTATGTCATGGATTGACCTCATATACCTTTGATGTAAAAATAATATGACATAGGTCATCTTCTCATCAAGTTCTACCAATGGTTACAGTTTGAAGTCCTAGCTATGCTCAGTTGCTGAGATATCTTCCTTAATGGATTATAATGCTTTAAGCTCTTGTGACCTCACATTACTCTTAACATCATTGAAAACCAAAAGGGATCATCTACTCTGTATGGACTACCATCACACCAACTTTGAAGTTCAAGCATCATTCCCATACTTCAAAAACCATGTTTACAAGACAAAACCATCACTGTGACACGCACATGCCATAACCATTGCAAAGATAAGTGTACGCGTCTTCCCTTGGCAAGGGATCAAAAGCATGGTGGAATTAAGTGGGTTTATGGTTGTAATTCACCATAAATGTGCTGACTTCAGTCTATGAAGTGCTAGAGAGTTTATATTTAGCACACATATACCACACTTCTAGCATTGAAAGTATTACGCTGTATGGAAGTATGTAGTATGTAAGTATGAAGTATGTAGCATGTATGTATGTCGTAAGTATTCGCATTGAAAATATTATGCTGTATGTAGATCATCCACACTTGAAATGAAAGTCATTGAATGAATCTAAAGCATCAGTCACTCACTGTCGGTACTATTACTTCTTTTCGGAGCATCTTGCCTAGAGCATTTCCTAGCAGATCTTCGACTAGAGGAACGGGCTCGTCCGCTGAGACCTCACGACAACATTGTGGAAACTTCGCAATATGCCAGCGGCTTCCCCTGTTTGAAAAAAGTCTCAGCCTCCTGTCTGTGTTACATTTTGGAGCTCAGCTGCAAAACATTCCCACCAACGTAGACTAACTAATCATCTCATGGATCAGACATTACTGACCAGGCCTTGATCCTTACACTTAAACTGGGTAAGTTTAATCCCTCAAGATCAGGGATTACATTGGTGGGGCTTTTGTTGATGAAGAGGTTGGTGGGGTTGCACTTCAGGAGACTACACATTTCTCTCTAAGAAGAACTGCAATTTGCTCTGAAAGTAATGTCCGCTTGACTGTTGTTAATGCTGCTTTGCGGGTTGTATTTGAATCTGCACTGGAGAGGTTTGGTGT
This sequence comes from Stichopus chloronotus, assembly GCA_021234535.1. NCBI lineage: Eukaryota > Metazoa > Echinodermata > Holothuroidea > Aspidochirotida > Stichopodidae > Stichopus > Stichopus chloronotus. Next base: position 16,006,123 of record CM037845.1, on the reverse strand, counting down.
GGCCACTGATGTGTATCGGGGACAGCCATGCCCTAAAGTCAGGGACACTTCTCAGCTCTTCTGCACCAGGGAGAGCGTTTATCATATCTGGTAGGGTCTAAGCCTCATGGCATTTAAGTTGGCCTGCGAGCTGTGAGAAGAATTGACCTATGTCTTCACCAGTGTGACCCACATGAAGGAATGAAAAATGGACCTACAAAAATAAAAGGTTTGAAAATGTGTAAAAGGCAATCTGTAGCAGGCAATCTGTAGAAACAAATGTCAGGTCAATAAAACTGTTCAAATCTAATAGGTGTTGGACAAAATGTAAAATATCTATCCATAACATGAGGGCAAAAAGGGCACATGTTGAAAAAATTGAAGTGATCAGCCACTGGTCAAAAAATTGTTTCATTTAAACAAGGAATACTTTCTGTATCGTTGAAAAATATATTGCAATATCATGTTCTATCTTGAAGTTATGATTATCCAATTTGGCAAATTTTTTCATCAAAATTTTCATCAAAACGACACCTTATCATTACTGCATTTCATTATGATCCTCACTGTCTTAAAGCATTGCAATTGTAAGAGAAGTAGCTGTAATTTGAAGGTAAATTTGCAATATCCCAAATCATAAGTTTTACTTGCATCAAATGTCCAGCTTAAGTATACAGTGCTCTAATTTCATAGAACAAACAAAGATTTCTTGCATTAATTTGTAGCTATCTTGAGGTACTCTATGTGCAAACAAAGTCTTTCTTCCAATAACAATATCTTAAATTATGAACAATATACTGGCATTTAGTTTGAAATGTCTGCAATATTGCTCTCTTTCATGTCATAACCCCTCGTTTGTCAGTGAAACATCCCTTTAGGTGATCGAATTTGGTGCAGAAAATCCAAATTGCAAAATATCCAAATACAATGACTAGCATGTCTAGCTACAGTAGATGTGCATAGGCTGCATTTTGCAAGGTGTGTTGTTGTGCATTAACACCTCATGTTAAGTGCCCAAGGCATTTTAAGTGATTGAGAAAAGAAATTTCTTCCATATTAAACCATGCTACTGTACCTCAACACAAAAGTTGTCCTCATAAAATAAAGACAATTAAAATTAGCATAGAATTATAAGGTCATGCAGAGAGAAAGTGAACATATCTCCTTTAATTGAGCTGCATTGTGTTGCATTGTTATGTGTCAATCCTTATTACAGCTACTTAGTTTGTAGAAATTCAAGTTCAGGAGCATCTGTTCACAAAACATGATGACCCCCCAAAAATAGTAGGGATCATCAACTTAATATGGCCAACCTGCACACAACGTACAACATCGAGTCATGGCTATACTTCTTGAGATATAGTGTTTATATAGAGTGTTTACAAGGGTTTCACAGTTTGAGCTCTGGTGACCTCAAATGACATTTGACCTCCACCAAAAACAATAAGGGATCATCTGCTCAAAATGACCAACCGACACACCAAGTATGAGATTAGGGAAGGTTATCCTTCTTGAGATACCGTGTTTACAAGCAAGGTATCACACACATGCACACACCCACACAAACAACATCATACATCACATTGATTCCTTTCGCCTTCGACAAGGTATCAAAAATGACATTCTGTTTTTCATTGTGTGGTTACATAATGACTGCCAGTGTGCTTGCTGAAAAATATTGCAATAATGAAAAGCAAAGTTTGTTCAACTGGGATTAAAAGAGGGGAACTTGCACTTGTCAGTATACATACTTTAATAAACAACTGGGGCATAAAATCATGATGGTTGCAGGCATACAGCAATGTAACCTTTAACAACAAAAAAAATGAAAATATAAATAAAGAAAACTGAAAGTGTGATGATGATACCAAAATTTTATGTGCTCGACACACCACCAGTAACAGTGTAAACAATCACTTTGTTTAAAACATAAAGGTTATGATTTTCATAAAATTTCTACTTATGAAAAGGAAATTTATTCTACTAACATTTTGGTACCTTTTTGGAAGTAGTCTTACATAACATCTTTGCCACATGACTTTGGATGTTTTGTAATACCCCCCATAAAATGAAGAAATGGTCAAGTGGTCCAAAAACAAATTAAACATTACAGTATGCATAATTCAGTATGTTTCTTGTATTGTCTCAACCTATTTGATTATTTGTTATGTCCTGTTTTTCATAGATTGATATTTGTGCATTAATTGGTAAATTGCAGGCAGGTAATCCCTATTTCCAGACTGGGTACATGAAGCTAAGGCACTCGGGAAGTGCCATTTCTGATCATCTGGGCAGTTTGTAAAGCAACAAATTTTATTGCCCACTCCACACAAACCAATGGTGGTACTCTTCTAAGTCTTGAAGTTCCTTTACAGACAGTCCTGCCAACACTCAGCAACACCCCCCCCCCCCCCCAAAGAAAAACCTATTTTCATTGCACTTCACCTGCCCCATACCTTACTAAAATACAATTGTCAGTCAGAGGGTTATATGACTGGCTGTACTATAGGTTGGCGCTGTGAAGCATACACATTCTTTTCAGCTATAATATAAGCTGGGATTTGATTGGTTTGCAAATCTCTCCACTGACTACCTGCTTACTCTATTGCCTATAAAACAGGAAAATCAGCTAATGTCACCAACACAGCACTGGAATGAAGGTGGTAATGTTTACTATCGGACAACCACAGATTTTAAATTTTGTTACATCTGTGGATGATTATGTAACAAAGAGAGTCAGCTAGAAAGATTGTTGTAGGGACAAATTTTGTAAAGGATAGCCATCATGTTGAGGAAAATAAAGCAATGCAACAGTATCTTTATACGGGGAAGGGTGACGTCAAGCATCGGAGAGAGATCTTAGGGAAGGGTTCCCCTCCCATTTGAGAAATTTTCAACTCAAAGGCATATTTTACATCTGCTGAAGTCACTTGAGAGTACAGTACTTAAGACTGTGTGCTAAAGAGTCTCTGTTTCCGATGACCATATCGCATCTAGAGCTATTAGAGTGTGTGACCAAGGAGGTTCTACAAGGATCTCCTTAATGTCATAAATTAAGGCAAATCCAGAAGGACAATTCCAAGGAGACAAATAGGCAGGATTTCTGTCAAGGGAGGGGGAGGGGAAGGGGGATTTATCTCCCTTCCCAAAAGAAGGTGGGTAAAATCCCCCCTTTTGTCATACTCAATAAAAAAAACTGTAAACTGTCAATATCCTGGTTTCTTACCTAAGAAGAGGACACTTTTGCAGCAATTTTGAACTTACATATATGAATGGCCTTTAAAACCCTTCAAATTGCACCTTGTAGGGCCCTTGAAGCGAGCATTTGTCCCCCTGAACCCACTTGTAACTTTAGCCAAGGACAGCATCACTTTGGACTTGGGGTTTAGGAGTATTACATCTCCCCTTTTTTGTGTCTCTGGTCGAATCCCTGATAAGGCAAAAGTATTGATGTCCCCATTGTAGCTGGGAAGGGGGTTGTTGTTTTTTTTTTTTATTTGAGGGGGTTGTTTATTTTACATTTCATCTAAACCCTTGTTTTCTTTTTAACCCTATTTTACTATAGTACAACAAGAACTAAGGGTACCAAACCAAATGTTTGGAATGTTTGTGTTGCTGTAGGTGATCAAACGTAACATACATGGACACTACGAGTTACGTACCTACAACAAAGATTCACAGCAAAGAATGACACCAATGCTGGCGAATGATTCTGCTGGCTCTTGAGGCCAATTAAACCGGAATACTAGTTAAAAAATAATCAAGGCTCGAAAGACGTGTTCCCCAACAAATTTTTTTAAATGTTACCTTGAACAAAGTTTCTATGTCACAATTTCTGTCCACTTTGTTAGCATTTCCTATTTTTCCCACCTATTTTTTTCCAGTCACATGCTCAAAGAAAAATACTGAATTTCCACATTTGATTCATGAGAAAAAGTATTTGCAGGACTGCCAGTACTGAAGTGTTAGAATCTCTCCAGTATTGGAGAATGACATATACTGCATGTTCTCCAGTAAAAACAAGCATTAGAATAGTTTGAAAGAAATTCTGCATTTACACATTTAGAGAGATACTGTACCTGCTGCTTGGTAGTTATTTTCTCCTAAGGGCACATAATCTTTCTCTTTCATTGTTGTTTTCTTCTACAGATCTTGTTACTTGCTTTCACTGCAAAATGGCTTGAAATTATTCTTTTTAAACTTATTTGTTTTAATTTATGCAAATACTGAATAGGAAGGGGTGAATATTGAACTATGTCCTGGTGGAGGCGCAGTGTGTATAGGTGTGTTAAGGGTCGATCATGACACATGGATGAGGTGGCTTTAACAATGCATGGCAAAAGTTTTGAAACAAAAGTTGTACTGTAATATGACATACAGAATTTTAAAGTGTGCAGGTGGTCCATTACAATAGACCACGGCAATTCCAGTGTTTTGGATTGAGGTGAGAATTCAATGTGAAGATAGCATCTACGCTGAGCGCCAACACCAGTTGGTACAAACCACACACCAGAAAGTTTTTTTTATAAGATACACCCTAAATCGCTGGAAATTGCTCTTCCAAGGCTCCCATAAGTATAAGTTCCAGGAAATGGCAATGTCAATGTTTTAATGAATGAAAAACATTCTTAATTATAATATTATCGGACATTCTTTTCTGCACAGAACTCTGTGTAGAAGTTAAATAGTTGAAGAAAGAACTTCGCAACAATCCTTGAGGTTTGGTTCATTTCCAGTCTCTATATACTTTTTTTTAAGTTTCTCCAGCAGTATCTGGTAGGCATATGCCAGTTTATTCATTTTGTAATCCCCTACGGGATTATGATCAGTGATGATGAAGCACTCACCCAAGAAATCCCCCTACTGGTGGCTGGTTCCCATGACTCGCTGTGTAGATGCCTGCCTGCCTGCCCCCCCCCCCCCCCCCCCCATCCAGTTGAGCATGCCACTGGCCTACTGCACTCTTTCAATTCTACATGTGTCCAGTGCAAATGGTGCAATAATTGAAAAATGTTTTGTCATATTTCAGGATCTGAAATAGTACAACAAAGTGAACCATTTTCTAAACAAAGAACAACTTTTTTTCCATATGCATGCAATCACTTTTGAAAGTTTCTGAGGGGGGAGAGACACATGCACCCTTAGAATTCCCCCCGTCACCTACATCATAGTACCTGGATCTGCCACTGCAATTTTTATCACCCACTTGACCAAATATAAATAGTTTTGATCGAGAGACCTTCAAGTTGCATGACCAAATAAAGCTAGATATTGTTGTGCACACTTTTTCAACATATGATTATTTACCCTCTTTATCTGCATCTGATGATATGCATCTATATCTGTAATTTCCCATCTCTCTTCTCGTGAAAAACCCTGGCTTTCTACTGAGGCATGCATGTACTGTTATTCCAACGGCAAAAGATTAAATTTCTTTGAAAAGTGTTATAAACAAACTGTGACGTGAGTGACATGCAGTTGCCATGACAAACACAAACAGTTCAACCAATCGGGTACGTAAAACCCACATCATACGCACCTTCATGTAGAGGTCACCTGGTCCCCCTCTGCTACGACCATTACCTACCCTTCGTGCGATGAATCCTTCTTACAGAAATGCTTGCAGCAGTGTCACATAGTATGATACCGTACATAGGCCTGGGCCTACACACATTTCACTTGAAAAACCTATGAGGAACAGGTCCTACATGTGCCACTCTTTGGCTGTACCGCATACTGTTCTTTGTGTACTCTTTATAACCAGGGAGCTGCTACTCTGATGAGAGGGGGCTACAGAGCTAATCATAGGTTAAATCTTTTAGAAAATAAACTAAGTCCGTAATGCAATGGGAGGGTCTCACTTTGCCCCCTCCCCATGGCAAAACTCTGATGCCGATGGCCCTGAGACTCCACAGGCATCAAGGGAAAACACAATTTTAAATCCCCCGAGAGTAACAGGGTTATATCTTATATATATAAGTCCGTAATGCAATGGGAGGGTCTCACATTGCCCCCTCTCCATGTCCTCGTTTTTAAATATGATTTTACATAGTTTCCCTTATCCACCCCTCCCCTCATTACCTTAAAACATATATTGTGGATTTCTTTAAACACTTTACAGTTGAAAAAGAAAAACCCTTGTACACAGATAATATTGATATTTCTAGTGCTGAGTGACTTTTATTTTACTTTTGTAGTTTAATTATTCGATCCTTCTCAATATACATGGTAGAATGAGTTTTGAAACTTGCTGTTCTTGTGTATTTTAAAGAATCATAAAATACATACACAATACAGCGAGCATGGACATGCCCTTACAGGCTTAACATATAGCGGAGTCACCCGAAGGAAAATTTTCTTTAAACCTATATAAATACACATATAAAGTAATGAATAGATTAATTACTTTAAGCAAGGCAGATTAATAATAGGCAAATAAAGATTTAATCATAAGCAGACAAGATAAAGAAATCTGCAACGGTGGAAGGTAAGAGATTGTTTAAGTTCCTTGAAGTGCAGTGTTTTGCCCTACAAAGTCGAAAATGATGCACTAAATTTAACCCCATTTCTAATGGAGATACAGTAATTAAGATAATATTAAGTCATGAAATGTGAATTTTCATTACAGTCCAGTGAGAATTGTAGGTGCTGTAAGCAATGAATACATCAATTAATTTAAACAAAGCAAGTGTAAAATAAGAGTCAAAATTAGGATGTATGTACTGTACCACGCAAGGTAAGGAAATCCACAAGAGTGGAGGGTTTGTGAGAATTCAAAATTTTCTACATGCATGTATACCTCCCAAGGTCGAAAATGACATATTAACTTTAACGAGATAATTGAAATAACCAAAGAGTCTGATGACTTTGTGATTCATTTCCAAAAGGGATAAAAATAAAAGGACAAAAAGTGCTAATTTTGAAGTTCAAACACCTTCCTCATCATATATCATATGCTCAAGGTTACAAACTATGATCTCTACGTGACCTCACATAAGCTTTGACTGACATAAAAAAAGGATCACTGGCTAATAGTTTCAAGATACAGCAATATACAGTTATTGCGATATGTTTCTTAATAGGTTTTCAGGCTTAAACCTCTAGTCACGTTTTTAAGAAAAAAAAAAGAAAGGACTATGGATAATCTACCTACAATGGACAACATGCACATCAAGTTCTAAGTTCCAGTAACTTTCCTTTATTTCGATATTGCGATTACAAGGGTTTTCACACTATGACCTTTATTGACCGAATTTGACCTTTGACCGCCATACAAATGAGATTACCAATGTTAACAGTTTGAAGCTCTAGCGACATTCACTTGATGAGATATCTCCTTAATAGATTTTCAATCTTCGCATCCGTTCACCTCAAATGACCTTTGACCCCAAGGGAAAACGATAAGGATTTCCTACTCACAATGTACTACCTATACGTTAACTTTGAAGTTCATTTATGTATCCATTTTTGTTTACTACATGCCAACAGGTAACATGAGCACACCTACGTCATCATGACTGCATAGATTCCTTGCCTGCCTCTGCCAAGGAATCAACCAGAAAGTCAAAGGACTTTGTGATCCCTTTCAAATATTTATACAAAACAAAGGGCAACCAACATACCAATTTCAAAGTTCAATCACTTTACCCTTCTTGAGATACCATGTCTACCAGGGTACCACACTTGAGTGGGTTTTTTAGTGATAGAGAATAATTTTTCAAAATACAAAGTATATTGCTGTGGTAGCGCCCGGGTGACATCACAAATTCCCCATAGTGCAATGTACCATTTTGCAAGAAAAAAAAATGTATCAAATTTATAACTTCCTGACCGCACATGCTATTGAGAGATGGCTTTTACCGATACAAAGAGAAAATATTCCTGGTTTTTATGCAATATCAATTTCCTCAACAGCCAATCCCTTTAAATGTGATATTTCTGAGTGTATTTCAAGACTCACATCATATTAGAAGCAAAAATAATAATAATAAACAATCAACACAAAATTAATTGGCTACGATGCGTGCCAAGGTCTGACAAGTGACATTACAACTCAATCTGAGTGAGTGCTTCTTAGTATAAATTTTGACCAAACGAGGTAATAAACGACGTACAAACTTCAATTCCAGCTGTCTGGACTAATAACCAAAATTCTAACATAAATCTATGTGAAATATTGGCTCCCATGTTTAAAGCCAATAAGTTTACAGAACAGTGGAAACTGTGTACGCCGACGAAATGTTGTTGAACTCACACCGGGAGTATTTTGAATTCGGCATTTTGACGGCGCACATCATAAATGCCTTATTAAAGGGGAAATCAGGGTTTGACTGAGAAAATTCACCTTTAGTTGAATTTTCTTTTTAAACTGAACGTTCACCGAAATAACGAGACGTTGTTGAGGTGTTTGAAGGTAGAAGAAATGGTAATTATTGCGTTTAATTACTGTTGAATGACAACTCTTAATATTTGTCGGGTACAAAAAATAAACGTTCATGTACAAGAAAAGACAGCCTCCTCTATACGATGACCAATCACAGCATAAGACTGAGATGACGTTATGTGAATAAACATAATCGAATGTTTACGGTTCCCATGCTGTTCGTGCATCTATACGCAATGCTAAGTAAACAGGGTTTTGTGATAGTTGATGATACATACTGCACACATAGGCTACGTATGAAACTGTTCAGCCACACCTCCTCATACCTTGAAAAGGCAATAGAATTAAATATTCATATTTGATTCGATGAATATGGATGTCACAGACTTTCAGAGTTCTCCACCGATTTTTTTGCAAATTTGTCCACATTTTTGAGATAATCTTGATCACATTTATATTTATCATATTTATTTTTATAATAACATCATTTAACCATTTCCTTTCTAGTAAAATTGATCTTTCATTTTCGGTGAGACTGAGGTGTGGTAGCCACATGACAGCTTTTCTTTTCTTTGGTTTGCTTTGTTTGGTAGGCTTTTGTAAATTAGGCTCATTTCCTCGTTTTCTTGTTCTGTCGATTCTATCATGTTGTTTTGTTTCCTCTGATTTCTTTGCCTGTTCTGATTGTATTGTTTGATGTATTTGTTGTGGGTCTTTGCCTAGATTTCCCCCCAATACATGTTGATTCGGAGAAGTACAGTCCTCTTCCACTGGCGGCGGATTTCCACATTGGAGTCCTACAGTACCTTACCCAAATTGTTAAATTGAAGTGGAGTGCCCATGTTCTTTGATAACGTTTGCATCTGAATTCTATTCTTATCCCTATTTCTCAAATCTAATATACTTCTGAATAAAAATATGTATTTCACAGGGGTCATCTGATTCAAGAAATAGTTGTTTTTATTAATCTCTCTATGTAATTGTTCCTGTGCCTGAGTGTTAACTTTGCCAAATAACTGAGGCACAAACTGTACCCTTCGTAACATTTCAAATTCCCCTTTGGTATTTCCCTTATGTAAAAAGTCAAACAGACAATAATGTTCGTTTGAACCTGTCACAGGATGACAAGTGCCATCTTCAATCTGCACAGACAGTTGTTCTTCCAGCCAAGGTAATTTTTTTACAAAGTTACCATTTTTAACCAAACTCATTGTCCTTGCAGATGGTTCAGCAAGCATTCCATTGTTTGGACGAACATCTCGGGAAACCGTTTATTCCCATGTGCAGCCACTATGTTTGCCATGTCCACAATAACGACATTTGGTATATATTTCATTGACTGAAGTAAGTCAACAATGTCCCGAGGGCTCTCAGCAAATACTTTGCTGCATAGACTATGCCATGTGGACAAACCATCGAAGCCCAACCGCCAGTGGAACCTTGTAATTTTGAAAACAATTTGTCAAATTTTGTGCTGTCCTTAACCAGCGTGTCTCTAATTTTCTTAGTAATGTCTGCTTTGGTCATTTTGACAACCCCCCTTATCCCAACCTGTCCTCCTATTTGTCTGATATACTTAAGATTACTCCTGTGCAGAATTCAATTAGTCTTTCCTGTGTAAACTCCCTAGCATTACTTTCGAGTAGCCCGTTTCCCCTGTGAATTTTTCTATGTTCTGTGTTTAGAATAATGTTGTCTTTTCTTGTAGCATTTCCTATGTATGGTGACCAATATGTAAACGATGGTGATATACTGTAAGGGTTATTAACAACATTGCCTGTAATATATTTTTTTTCTGTGTTTCCCTATTTATCAAATGTATATTATAACAAACCTGAAGCCAGAAGGTCATTTTCCACGTCACTCCAAAATTGATGGCAATCTGCTATATCATTGTCTTCTGATTCATCAGGCGGTTCCAAACTGGACACATCAAATCTAAACGCACCTTTCTTATCTACATCTAGGATGACAATCTCAGGATGGTGACCACAAATAATACAATGGAAATGATAATGCCTTACACAAATGGCTTGGAAATAAAGGAAACTATTTATAATATTCTGAGGTCTAATGTTAACATCTAACTGCTTATTAATGAGCTCTGTGTGGCGACCCAATGCAATTGAACATTCTATACCTTTCTCTAGTCTATCTAACATTTCTATTGAAACCAAAAACACATCGTTGTAATTATGAACACCCTCATTGTATTCCTGATATCTATACGGCAACTAACATCCTCTGCAAATTTTGAAATAGGTAGCGATACCAGTAAGGAGACTGTTGAAGTTAACAGTGTTGCCTTGTCAGATACCTTGATAGGTGGGGAAAGTTCACTCTTACATGATGAGCAGTGACTTTCAGTTGGAATATATTCCACAGGATAGCTGCCTCCTCTATTAATGTAAGCATGTGAAATAGGCCAAGGAATGCTTTTGTTCTGCTTTATGTAGTCACACATTCGCTTGACGATATCCTCACTTTCTGGGGGATATGTTACATTGACATAGGAAAAACTATCTGCTTCTTTAAGTTGTATGTTTGGAATATAGCTACCCTCCATCAAGTACCAAAGACAAACTCCTTCATGTACACACGACCGACTCTGCTCGCAGCAGGCACAATTAAGCGTTGATGCTTCACTGTCGTACGTTACAACACATCTTCCAAGCCGTGCGAAATAGTTTATAGATGAATTGTACACAGAAAAGTGTTGGTAACGATGGCCAGGATTACTACGAAATTTCACAATGACACTTACACCATGATCTCCATCGCTTTCCTTATTATTATCGTCAGAACCGAACCTATCACTATCTTCACCACCAATGGTGATGGAGCCACTGTCATTTACCGACATACATTCATCCACATCACCACTGAGGTTACTGCACTTTTTTATGTGGCTTTTGGCATCCCTCCGAGATAAAACTTTGTCACAGGCATAACAATGGACGTGATACCACCCTGAGGTACCTTCATCCAAACACTGCAACTGCTTACATGGCAAGCACAACATTTTGGCTATTTCAACTGATTTATGCACATGGAATTTTTCTAAATGTCTTCTTAATCTAGAACTTCGCTCAAAGTACCTGCCTGGACAGAGTAAGCATTCGTAGCCCGGAGTCTTCATCCTTCCTTTCATCTTCATCATACCTTTTCTTCCATGCCTGCTCCCATCTTCCAATCTATTCTTTACCCATTCTTCCTTACATCCAGGCAAACAATAATATCTGAAAGAAACAGCAACGGACACATGGTTTTAAATGTTATTATTATATATAGATATAGATATATAGATACATAGATATATAGATACATAGATATATAGATTTATATATACTCATATATATATATATATATATATATAAATATGTTAAAAAATATGACAATTTTGAAGCACAAAAAATTTTACAAGAAAAGGTGTATATTTCGGACACGCTTGTGTCCTTCTTCAGCACAAACTAATATTGAAAACAATTTTCAAAAACAACAGACTGCACACGCCCATGTGCAGCGCACGCTCTAACAACACAACAATATACAATCAGTGTGTTACGCGCCCCAATTCAGTGTGTGTTACTTATCATTATCACCCCGCCCCACCCCAAACAGAGGGAAAATCACTCAACAACCCAAGGTCTTTATTTAGACCATTGGAATGAGTGGATAATTTAATTATCCACTTACTCTCCACTCTTAACCTTTTTGTCAGCGAAGAGTAGCCGTTACCCAGCAAAATACATTTCAAGTTGGAAAGTGAATGATTATGTTCGCCGCTGTAATGCCTGGGTACAGGGTAGCCCAAAGACCCATCCTGTATTGTTTTTTTGTGATTATTAAATCTTAGTCTAAATTTATTGCCTGTCTGGCCAACGTAGTTACCTTTATTACATATGTTGCAGCATAATAAGTAGACTACATTAGGAGTATCACAATTAAGGGAGGGGGCCGAATGTTATATGTAGTAACACACTGATTGTCCGAAATATAGACCTTTTCTTGTTAAATTTTTTGTGCTTCAAAATTGTCATATTTGTTAACATATTTATATCGAATGGAGCATACGTGGATTTTCATATATTATATATATATATATACATACTCATATTCTCGTATACTCATATATACTCATTTGACGTGATACATTTACATACATGTTATGCGGACTGTCCAGGCTTTTCTGTCCGAAATACGTGTTTTACAAGGAGGTCACACACAATTTGACCCATGCTGACATGTCACCCACATCTTTTGCCATCATCATCCTGTTTCATATAAACTTAGCCATGGATGTGCTATGAGACTATTGATATAGAGCTTAACTCATATTGAGCAGAGAATCCTTACCCTACAACGTCCAGTCTTGCCTTCTCATGGTCTGCATGGGTCTTGCTTCCTTACTCTTCCTGCTCTGCGCCTTCATTCTAGAGTGTAGTAACATCACAAAAACATGTGAAATTAAATGAGTGAGTTATTAACTGCTAGAGTTCTTATTCTTTGGGAACGTACTTAAGAAGCAACCCCTAGACCACCTGAAGCACACCTGGCTCTTTATGACTTACATGTGAAATCCTTGTTGGTATTTTGACATATCATTGGCGTGATTTAAAATTTTATCCAACTATCTGGTCACATAAAATTGCCAAGATACTCGTCCCAAATGAAAGATCCCATTTCGAATTTAAAAAATGGAAATATACTTCTGTGCTTAAATCCCTTTTTTCAGCAAAGTTGACAGAAAAGAAAACATGTAATTATTGTCTGCGTACAACGCAAAAAAAAAATTACCTGTCATAGGCATAAAAAAGTGATGCAAATTCATACCGCTAGCTGACTAACAGACTTTATGTATTTATGATATAGCATAAGGAAAGAGAAATGAATGCTTCTTGTTTTTACTGTTGACATGTCTTCGGCTATAAGTGTAACATTTAAAACCTCACCTCTGTATCACTATGCTTCCCTCCACCTGACTGGATATTTGACGCCCAGAGGGCCTCCTCTTCCTCTTTTGACCTAACCTTGGGCATCTGAGTGACCTTTAAAGTTGAAAAATAACCAGACCGCATAACTGTATTGTGGTTTCGGTGATTTCATAATGATGACTTGTCTCATGAATCTGACATATTGCATAAAGGGAATAAATGTGATATGCTTGGTTATTACAGTTATTTATCATCAATTGAGGTGTATAATGGCATCAATTTGATAAATGATAGAGTAGGTATCCATCTGAACAATCACAATTGGGTATTATAGAGGTGTATCAAAGAGCTTCACTACATGCCAAATATCAGATGTGTGCAATCTTCCCTCCTTGAGGTATCGTATAAAAGGTTTTCTTCACTTGATTTCAAGTGACCTGTGACCTCCATCATAAACAATAGACTTTTTGTACTTACTACAATACCTCTATATGCGAAAAATGAGATCCGTACAAGCTTCTTGTGATATCGGTTAACAATGTTTACAAAGTTTTCACTATTTGACCCCTGTTGACATCATATGGCCTTTGACTTCCAACAAGTTAATCGGCTTCTTGACCTTCATAAGGTTAGGCACATGCCAAGTATGCCAAGTATGACATCACACAAGAGCAACTTACCTTTGTTCGTCTGATATTGCTTGTTGTCTTTACTTTGGAAGATGTATCGGGTTTCCTTGTCTCAGTAGTAACGCGGTAGCGAAAATTGACAGGTTTTAGGGCGACACAGACTCCTCCCACATCGACCAACACGGAGTCACTGAAAGGAGGACAGAAGTAAGATTCTCATTATGCACATTAATAAATAGAGAAAGAAAGAAAAAAAAGAAAGAAGGAAAGAATGAAAGAAAGTCAAATGACTTTGTGATTCCATGACATTCAAATGACTGATATCATGTACTAATCAAGCGCTACCATTCCGGAGGTTCCAGCTACATTCAGTTCCTGAGATATCTTACTGAATTTACCTCTGGTGACCTCAAATGACCTTTCGACCTCCATGGAAAACAATAGGGATCATCTACTCACAATGGGCTACTGACACATCAACTTTGAAGTTGATATCGTGTTCACTTCCAGGGCGTCACACACACACGTACACACACACGCCATCACCATCTTTTTGAAAAGTGGTTTACGTGCAAAGTCTATGGGGATGAAATTGGCAAAGTTGACCCCCTTCTTGAGCCCCCAGTTCCTAGACGGAGAAGGATATAACCCTGTTACCCTCGGGAGATTTAAAATTGTGTTTTCCCTTGACGCCTGTGGAGTTTGAGGGCCATCGGCATCAGAGTTTTGCCATGGGGAGGGGGCAAAGTGAGACCCTCACATTGTACAACAAATTATCTTGACTTGCTGCACATAACAACATAGGCCTATACCATATGATTTTGAACTCAGTGCGGATTTGACTACCTCATTGAAGGATTTAGCCCATGTTAGCGCTATAGCCTCTTTTGACTCTGACCAGGGAGCTGCCACTCTGTAACTCCCTGCTCTGACAAGTGACAGTTCCAGCTTTATCAATGTCTATTAACTAATTTTGCATAGGTTACATACCTTTAATAAATCTAGGGACTAGCGGTTTGTAATGATACTGTTGATATCATCTCAATTTTGCAAGAGAATGGTACCTACGTAATTGCGAAAAAGAATACACACCTTTGGCGCTCCATTGTTAATAAGAAAAAGAACAACGTACCCGAGGAAGAGACAAGTCCCAGCAAATTGAAACTTCGCACCGTGTTAGTCGAGCCTCACTGAAGGTAGCAGCCACTAAGCGCAGACAATAACAGCAGCCACTAGGACACTATGACATGCTATAGGGTACCGACAACAATGCTTAAAGGGAAATAGGGCGTTAAGAATACACCAATATGACATACAAAAGAAAATAGCTTTAATCATTTTTAAACCATTCTGTCTCATCAATAAACATCTACCAAAGCTTCATCTCCTCAAAACATTATGCATCTCATGAGTAATGGAAGATGCATCTTTTGAATTTTGAAAAGTTTGGGTGAACAAATTAGTGTTGAGCAACAAATGACTGAATTTCTATGTGTGGGAATCGTATTTCTTGAAAAGAAGACTACTGTCCTTCCTTATTTTGAATAATCTATCATCCTACGTCCTGAAACATTGGTTTTAAAGATATGGATGTTTTCTCTAAAACAAACGCCCTATTTCGCTTTAAGTCAAAGGGGGTTACCAAGTTTACGATGCATTGTCAGATGATTACGGAGGTCAAGAAATAAGTTTTGTTACCAAGAGTAGACCAATGCCACATGAAAGTAGTACCCTTTTACCCTCTGGTGGTTCTCATCGGGCTTCTCAAATAACTCCATACTTCGAATTAATTCTTAAAAAAAAAAAAAATCGTTGTGACTACAAGTGTGTAAAACTTCTAATTTCTGGTGATACTAATCGGACATCTCAACTAATTCCATAACTTTAATGATCATTTTCTCATTTCAAAGTAGTAAAAAAATAGTTTTAGTACCCGTACCGAGCTTAAACCTATACCACGTAATTAAAAGAGGAATCTTTCTACTTTATTGGCCGCTCTGTTTACACCTCTGACTGACACATTGTCCGAAACTCATGTCGTAGTGCACGAATATCTTTGGCCAGCTGCCAAGGCAGTCCACACAATTACGTATGCACTAGTGGCTGCTGTTAATGGCTGCTGTTAATGTCTGCTACCTTCAATCAGGTGTAAGTCGAACGCTGGACAGAGTGTCAACCTGCGTTACCAGAAACCAGTGGCAAAAAACGCTAGATTTGATCATTCGCCGGTTTTCACCATAACTACCGTTTTCACTATGCATCCGAATGATGCGTCCGGTTTATGATAATCAGCAAATAATAAAAGGAAATTAACTGTGGATTTATTTAGCAAAAATATGTTTCAAGCCATGCTTTTATTCCAGTAGTTAAATACACTTTCTTTTGGATATATCTATATCTTCTTATCTTTGTCTTATCTTTGTCTTATATTTTTATTACGTCATGCTTCTCTGTTCCTGTACTTTGTAACTTAACTCTTTTACTCAGTTCAGACAGTAATTTTATTTCAGGATGCAAAAGGATTTACTTTCCTTTTCCTTTGCATATCATAGAGGGATTCGGCCATTTTAGGCGCATTCCACGCATTGTGGTCTAAATATACCCATGTTTGATATCACTTTACTTTATTCAGGGCAGTAGCTAGAATTAGAATTCTTTTGTGGGGGGGGGGGGGGGGGCTGTCGCATGAATGATGGGGCCCACGTAGCGAAACATTCACTCATTTTTGAAATACCAATATATTGAACCCTCAAAAATCAGGCCGCTTATCACATTTGGAAGGTGGGACTGGGCCCCATCAGGCAGACACCTCCAACGAAGCTACGCCACTGCCTTTATCATGTTTCTGATCTGCCGAAAATAAAACAAAGAAATGTAAAGAAAATACAGAAATGTTCTGGCAAATATTTGCAAGAAAATGTTTGTTGTCTCATTTATTTCTTTGTTTTATTTTCTGTAAATTTACAGATATTTTTGAGAGTGTAGTATCACGTACGTTTCAGCTATCCACATGTCCACCCGGTATCATCGTGCGCGGGTAAAACACCTTGTGCAGCCACTTATAACAAATGAAAACAGTACACGCAGTACAAAGTAGTAGTAGTTTGATCTTGAAAGCTTAAGAACGTAGTTAGTTTTGAATTAGCCTACGAACCTGAAGCAAAACCACTATGTTCCATCACAAAAACTACGCTATAGTGTGAATTTAAAATGAAGAAGCAGTCACCCTTACATTATTATAACCCTATCCTAATTCATGAATGACTCTCTTTGTATTATGTGATATCATTTTTGGGTTTTGCAGCATAATACATTGCTTATGCATTGCTGATATTCAGCAACATTATGACATATATTTATAAGAGTGATGAAAAGAGAATTGCAATATTTTAATGATTTTTCAAAAATAAAGTAGGGACGACTGCTAGCTTCCCTTAAAATGTCAGCAGACACAAAGACTAACTCCATTTCAACTATGAAAGCACACTGTAGGTTTAAAAAGACACAAATGCACATATTATGCTGTATAGCGCGTAGTCCCCCCTTCCACATGCACGCGCACACTGGTTTCTCTTTTACGAATAAACATTGTAGTAGAAGCAATTTACCTTACCCCCAATTTGTATGGTATGTACTACCGGCTGGTAAAGGGAGAGTGCATGAGCAAAGTTACTGTTCAGTGAACAAAACTAACGCCAGCTCACAACAAACACGCATGCTCAGACGTAAAGCGTATCGAGAGCCCAAGCGAGACATTTGCGCCTGTATGTAGTTAGAGCTGTTGTAATTCATTCAAACCCTCTGAATTCATTGGGGAAAATAAGACAATGTCACTTCATTCATTGATTAGATTATCGTTCTATGTATGGAGGTAAACATCTGTGAAGTTTCATGTTGGCGTGATTGGCAAATTTCTCGTGCATATGCATAAAGTATACTGTATAGAGAAAAACGTTTTGTACCCTATCGGTGCCGCGCATATCCTTGTTTCCACTCCTTTAACCTTTGACCTCATATCATTATAATACTATTACGGTACTGATGAACGCTTACCCCGAACTGGTTGATTTGTAATTTACCCGTTATGACATGAACATGTGGCTACCTTTTGATCCGTCAGTGGTAACGTGAATATTATCCGGGTGACTTTTTACAGTGAAATGAGCCTATACAGCAACATATAGGAATTCATAATTGGACCTCAGTCATCAAGGCTGTGACGTGGCAGTAATTTAAAAAATATAATTCCAGAAAGTTGTAAGAAGCGAGCAAGCATAGGCTTGTATCGCAAACATTACAAAGTTACAATTTTCCCGCGGAAAACAAGAGGAACATAGAGAAAACAAAGAGATGAGAAGGCAATAAATTTCAAACAAATTCATTTGATTGTCATGTAGTCAATTTTAATTTCACCTCTTTTTGTACTTTAAGTCATTGATTTTCAAAGTATAAAATATAAGGTGTGAAATGTTCCCTTATTATACGTCATTTACAAATATATCGTAAAAATACATTATATTTCTTATAAAGGCAAGTATCAAATAAATATCGTTAATTTGCTGCGTCTCCAAATATGCCGACAATTCGTCTCAGGACGTCATGAATACCACCGGGATGCCATCGCCATCTACGCCACCACATACGCCACCATGTCCGCATCTTTTAACATCCATAATACCAGAATGAGTTACCGAACGCCAAAAACTTGAAAGCCACCACGTCCCAAGTAAGCACGACTGATGTCTTGATAAATTCTCAAGGTCAATCGATGATGTAATTTGCTCGAGTTATTACAGTTTTATTACCACTACCGTTTCTTTTTCTGTGAAGGGCAATTTCCTGCACCCAGGGCCTGCCCGTTGAAGCACCTTGAGCAGCCGAAGAAATTATGAAGACTGGAACCGGGAGAGTTCGAGGGGAACCCATACAAAGGGACAAGGGGGGGGGGGTCCCAAGTGAGGAAATCGTAAGGATAAAGTCAAGAAAAGCATTAGACAGGTTAGGATTAAAAGGAGAAGAGTAGGATAGGATCTTTCAGAGAATTGTATAATGATGTTATCAATCAAAGCTGTGAACAATAGAGTATATGAATTTTGTGACATCACGTCAAAAAGTAAGTGGAAATGACTCCCACAGCGAACAATAATATAACAGAACCGGAACCGACATGAAGATCGCTTTCGAAACCAACCAATGCTTCAAAATATAACCGAACATTATAACTCTGTGGATTAAGAGAAATTCAAAACGGAAGGATATTCCGCCACGTAGAGTTTTTTTTTTTAAGTCCCTTTACATCTGCGAGGAGGAAACCAGTGCTGAGAAAGAAGTTTAGAGATATTTCTCTACTTGTGCTTTAGTTAATGCAAGTGGAACACTTTTAACTACACGTTAGTTTTGATTAATATAATGTCATCCTTCTCGTTAATATACATCTATAACAGGTAAATATTTAAAGATTTTCAACTAATCAACTAGCTGATTTGTGTTATTGTTTTTTTCAGATTGACTTTGTTTCGTCACTTCACAATACCTTCAAAAGAATAGGGAACTAGGAGATCAATCTAGTATCAGACAAAAAGATCTGACGAAAGGACAAACGTACCAACATTCAAAAACAAAAGGATTAGAACAATACTTACAAGGAGAGAAATAATTTAGTGAGGCTGATGATGAATTTGTGTCCGTGTGAGTTATTGCAGTTAAAATAAGGTTCACGAACTAATGAAAGACAGAGGAAAAGAGGAAAGACAGGCACACAGACAGACAGAAAGACAGACAGGCACACAGAGAGACAAACAAAACATTGGACAAGGGCGCCATACAGTTATTGCATGTAGAGTCAGATGTTTAAACATAATGATCTAGTTGAGTTTGTTTATTAGTTTATGTGCTAATCAGGTGAAACGTTATAGTTAATGTCAGATTGATTGATGGACGAAATGACAGACGGACAGACAGGCAGACAATTAGACGGAAACATTTAAACAAAACAAATGAATGGGTGGATGTTATCTTTGTGATTGTGATTGGTGCGTCAGAAGAAACAATAGAGAAATAATCTGTTATTATAATTAGAGCATTCGCCGAAAAGCCTTTCTTATAGTGCCGGTACAAACATATCTGTGTAGGAAGAGGAACTGACAAACGGACAAACAGGCCACAGACAGACAGAAAGACACTACCTTCCATAGCATAAACAAAAATAAGAAGAAAATTGTGAGCAGAGGTATTTGTGTTGGTTTGTGGATAATTCAGATCTGGAGACAAGTGTAATAGCTTCATTGATCATTGCATGAAAATGGGTCTCGTTTTTGTGGTCCGACTTAGGTTTCAAAATCCAAGAACATTTTATTCTGTTACTTCAATAAGTGAGTTATAGGGCATGTTTTCATTTTCTACTCTCAATAGTACACACTGCTAAGTATTCTTAATTTAGAAATGATACCAGAATGTTTAAGTGGATTCATTGGTAGGAAGACAAAATAACGGACAGAACGACAGTTCGACTACAGACCGTTTGATTGAACATCAAAACAAAGGGAGACACAAGAGAGACCAACATAAGGTCAAGGTTAATTGATAGAATCACAAGGAAGGACAATCATAATTTAGCACAGAGTTGTAGAATGGAGTTGCAAATACATCGAGAGAGACAACAAGACAGCTGAAGCCATTATTCTATTGATTAAAACTTTCTTTCTTTGCACTGGTCTCTTCCTCGGAGGATTTCAGGCTGACTTTTAGCCACATGTTGGAGGAGAGGGCGTGACAGATTATGTTACTCACGGAAATACCGAAACATTGGCTCCTTTCACGAATTGTCAAAGCGATGCCAGAAGGCAAAAGGTTGTATGACGGTTGAACGGTCAACTACTGTAAAATAGAAATGATGTTAGTTGATATTAGAAAACTGATGTGTGTTCAAAGTATGCTTTACACGAAACCACGTAGAAAAAATAACACCACATCTGTGATAATATACAGAACCGATCAGAACCTAACCTGCTTCTCTCCTCATCCTCATTTTATTTTCTTTGGAGACCCCAATGGAATCCCCTCTTTCCCCGCCAAATTATGTATTACCTATTGAATACTCTCCTAATGAGACTTCCTCTAATGGGCCCCCCTTGTATGACCCCATAATGGGGTCCCTTCATGGGGTCTCTCCACTTGGACCCCCCCCCCCCCTCGACGACCTTGCATTAATGCTTCCCATCGGTCCAGGCATTTTCACCTGGACCGATCTTTCGACCAAACTTTTTCTTGGTCAAATTTCTACGGCGGGAGCTGTTGGTGTTCGAAGGTCGTGACTTTGTGGGCGGGGCTGGCACCTTTTTATCCGAAACTCGTATCAGAGAGACCTGTGATTTTTGGACAGAGTCTTGTTTGCGGTTGCTTAAAGTGGGAGGTTGTGGCTTTAGTGGTAGGCGTGGTAAGCTTATTCCTGATAGAGGATGGCTTGCGATTTTGGATGTTTTCACTTTCTTAGAGTCGTTGGCAGGGCTGATAAGGCGTGGCTGTGTTGGTGGGCGTGGTATGCGTTCTCCTGAAACTACGAGTGCAATGTCAGGTGTCTTGGTTCCGTTGCTGTTGAAGTTTTTGATGGGGCTTGTAAGGCGTGGCGGTGGTGATGGGCGGATCAAGTTATCTCCTGACAACATGGGGAGGATCATCTCTGATGTTTTATCTCTTTCTTTCTCCGCGCCATTTACTGGCATTGTGAGTGGTGGCTGAGATGGTGGGCGAAATCTATGTTCCTCCGATTCCTGGCTGTGGGCGTTGTCTGGTTTTTCGTCCGTTTCCCTTTTAGGGTCGTTGTTAGTTGGACTTGTAAGGCGTGGCTTTGATGGTGGGCGTGGTATCTTAACTCCAGATATGGATGGTAAAGGAGTTAACTCTGGAGTTGTAGGTGATTCAGGTGATGATGACAAGGCTTCCAACCAGTTTGGTTCCTTAGCATCGATCTTGTTAACTCCAAGTTGACGTTTGATCTGAGGCAAGAATCTATTTTGTTGCTGGCTTGATGTTTGAAGGGAGGCGTCTCTTGCACGACGTCGGCGGTTTCGCAATTTTGGAGACTCAACCGAAGGCTTTGGTAGGACAACCAAGCTTAGGTTCGGTGTCTCCTCACTTTCAGCAACAGGTACCTGTGTGAGTGATCAAGCAGGTGTACTTTCTGCTCATGTAATTTTGTGATATCCGAAACTTATTTTTCTTTCCTTAAGGAACTAGGGAATCCTACGGAAGCTTAAAAGTGCCATCAAGATAAGTATATATTTGTCCCATAAGTTGACAATTTTCAGCAAAATGTCTACATAACGAAAAAATATCTCATCAAAAATCAGAAAAATGATCACTTGTTCAGTTGTGTTATCTAAACAACTAAACATTTTTCTGCAAAATGTCAATTTGTTTACTTGCTTCTTAGCGAGGAATTCAACATTTCTTTGAAGAATGTTCTTATAACAACTTGTCACATTCTGTCAATTGAACAATTTGCTGCAAATTGTTGACATGTTAACTTCCTTACTAAGTGAACAATTGAACAATTTTCTGCAAAATGTTTGAATGACAACTTATCATATCTTGCCATTTTAACAATTTTCTGCAAAATGTCTACTTGTTCACTTTTTTGTAAGTGAACAATTGAACAATTTTCTGAAAAATGTTGACTTGTTTACTTTCTTACTAAGTAAGCAATTGAACAATTTTCTGTAAAATGTCCATTTGTTCTCTTCCCAAACCAGAAATAGAAATTACAGCATGAGATAAGTTGTCATTTGAACATTTGGCAGAAAATTGATTAATTGTTCACTTAGAAAGATATGAACAAGACAACATTTTGCAGAAAATTGTTGAGTTGAAAAGATACGATAAGTTGTCATTTGGACATTTTGCCGAAAATTTTTGAATTGCTTACTTAGTCAAAAAGTAAACAAGTGGACATTTTGCAGCAAATTGTTGAAATGACGAGATATCCAAGTTGTCATTTGAACAATTTGCAGAACATTGTTTAATTGTTCAAATAACATAACTAAACAATTGATCATTTTTCCGTTTTTTGTTGCTATATTTTCTTGTTATCTAGACATTTTGCAGAAAATGTCAAGTTACGGGGCAAAAATATTCTTATTTGGATGGCACTTTTAAGCTTCCGTAGAATCCTAAAATAATTTTCAAAGTAACTAGAAAAGTTTACTTACTCTAAATATGTCCATTACATTTCACCTGGTTTGTGAGTTGCATTACTGATTTAACTTTTAACGAGATAAATCATTTTTAATGTAAATTTAATTGGTGTCATGCTGTTTTTAATTTGACGTACAATATTACCCACAAAAAGTACGGTCCACTGACCTCATCACCATTTCAATGTCATTGATACAGTGGCTGTGTTCATGACAAAGGTTGATATTATTTTGACGTAATGAACAGATTGTCTTCAAACACAAAGTCTATAAGTCTCTTAACATTCACTGATGGTATTACTTACCTCGATTTGCTCGGTTGAAGGGATATGTGACGTCATGTCCTCTGAATGACAGCTGGGTGTGTCAGATTGAGAGTCAATTTCTTCATCAGACACCTCATGAGGTGCCATTGAATGGCGAGCGTTTGACACACTCTTTCCAATGTTAGATGGAGCAGGTTTCTCCGAATCCCCAACCTGACTGGCTGAGGAGGGGTCACGTGGTGTGGTGTCGTCACATTTTGTGGATGGAGGGGTGTAGCTCGGTGTGTGGCAATCCAACTGACTTGTTAAGGAGATCAGACTGCTGTCCTCTTCGGAGGTAGTTGTTGAGCGGTCGCTGCTGGTTGTGTCAGTTTCACTTGTAGAAGAGAAAGGGGTGTATAGATCTGCTGATGACTGGCTCTCCTTCTCCCTGGAGGTCAAAGGTGAAATGGAGCTGACTTTCTCTTCATCCTCTTCGATATCAGTGATCACCAGACAGGGTGATTTCGTTTGATCATTCCGAGAAGCTGTAGAAGAGAGATAGTTTTAAAATGTATTCATTAGTGGTGTGTACATAAATTCTAATTTTCAAGAGGGAAATTAATGAACTTGCATTGCAGATAATAGCGACTTCAATGATGTTACTACCACTGTACTCCCTTTGTGATCTGCAAAGGTCATCACTTTAAAAAAAAATAAATAAAAAATAAAATAATTTTATGCATGTCACATATAGACTCAAGTTGACCTTTGCTGGATTTGATGCAACTTACAATTGCAAGGCAAACGTTTAATACCGCTCGTACCATCCTTTGGTATCTGAATGTTTCACATGAATGATATTTTGACATCATAGTCAAAAGACAATTTTTACAATCGACCTTTAACCCTCGTCTCGTCACTCTAATATTTTCCATGGAAATCATTCCAAAAGACAATCATTTTCACATAAACTTTGCCTCTAGAACTTTTGAACCTGTATATGAATTATTTTTTTCCCCCGAAAAAAGTTTCGGGAAAATTTTTCTCTTTGGTTTATAAAATGACGGTTTTCAATGACGTTTGTAACCAAGACTCTCAAAAACAATAGGAGACCCTTAGAATACTACAATCTCATCGAAATCCTTACTTTCAGAGGGGCAAGGTGGCGTTGGGTCCAATGGAGTCCCTGGGATGTTAACGTGGTTGCCATGGGCAACAGAGTCATGGCTTTGGATCGGTGAAGCGATCGACTCCACAATCAGTGAATCCGGAGTCCCTGTAAGGACTGGTGAGTCATAGAAGACCGGACTGTCAGATTTCTGGTCTTCATCGGGAAGAGGAATCAGTTGATTGAGAGGCATACTGCAGGATAAAGCGGAAGTTGAAAGGATAACGTATGTATATTACGTTAGTTCGTCTGTTCGTCTTAATAGTCAGAGTGGCTTCCTAAAAGACCAGGACTTTCATATCAGTTTTGGAATCGAGACCTCACTATTTTTTTAAGACCGAGTCTTATGGATTCGAATCCGAGACCGATTGTTCTGAATCCTAGTCGAGGCCGATTCTATCACATCGAGTAGAGTCTCCGGGACATTTATAAACCCTTACTTAAAGTTAAAGACGATGTTAATGGTTTTTATTTATTCTGTTACATCTTGTTGGTATTACTTAACCGTTCAAAGCTCTGATATGACCGGGGGGGGGGGGGGAGGGTGGGGAAGAGGGAGCTCATAAATAGTTTCATCTAGCAAATCACAACTTATTGAATGTATAACTAGCAAAATACACTACCGTACCACGTGAAGTGATTTAACCTGTATACTGAAGCAGTCTCATGACGTGTAGTTGACAAAAACATGTTTGACATATCGTAGAAGTAAAAACTATTCCGCTCATCTACTGCCGATGTAGCATACTTATATCTACTCATCGATCTTTTTTAACGAAGCAGTAAATTACACTACAGCTGACTGACTATTCACCCCTCATCCCAACTCTCTTGTATTCCAAACACCCTATTACTTCCTAGCCCGCACCCCCGTCTCTTCTCCTGTGTAATATATTAACCTCCTATAGGATAAAATGTCTTACTAGGAGACTATCGGTACAATAACCACTGCACATATACATTTTTTATGACTATTTGATCATATTTTAAACGTTTGCTTTTCTGGCAACAACCCAAAATCAACAATTGCATAACAGGTGTGATGAGTGTAACTAGTTAAAAGTTTACTTTTACTTGGCGGTCCCCTTCCAGCTTAGGATAGACTGACTGAGTTCTAGTAGGTTAGTAAAAAATTTTCCAACTTGCTTAAATCGATCACGTACGGTATTGATCATTTTTGTATAGTCATCATGTGAAAACTTTAAAGACTCAAAAGCCTGAAAGTATTTCAATGTATAACAAATATTTTACAAAGAAATTAAATTACTTGCTAAATTATTTGGAACTTACTTGAAATGAAGGTCTCTTTCGCAACCAGGTTTCACGTTTACGTAGTATTGTCCAATTATGTTAATACATTAACTATGTAATTGTATTGGTACATTGTATCACCTCATTTGTTTATAGATACAGTATTGTGACGTACTTAAACATTATTTTTAACACACGTTGAATATTTTGGAAACGCATTCCGATACGCGCGGTGTATTAGTGAATATGAGTTAACTTGGCGAGCGGAGCGTGGACAGCGGAATAGACATGCACACGCGTGTCGCGTAAATTGTCTTTTGCTTTTCAATGAATCTGTTTCATGGCAGTCGCCATGGCGGTCATCTAAAACCAGAAAACACGAAAAGAATTCTCAATGAATTAGATTCTTTCCGCTTTCCGTGTGCGGATTGCTGAGCAACAACGCGGAAAGCAGAAGCGCAATCTTGCTCAGGCAGTACGTCGTTTACTGGAATTGAACTATAACAGAATGGTAACGATCCGCGTGGAATGTTTATTGAGCACGCGGATCTTTTCTGCCTTCTCTGTTTTGTGTTCCAATTACCAACGCGTCTGCTCCCTTTGTAGGAAATAGATGGCACGTCAGCATGAGCTTCTTGCAAGGACCTCTTGCCTATACGGCTACGCAATTTAGGACCATTCGCCTACTATGACCGGTTATACAATGAACAATATGAATATATTGTAATATCCACCACGCAATGTTACTGACACAGTAACACGGCCTGGTACTGTTACACGAAAAACTGATTCCATCCAGTATGGCGGCGTAACAACAGTTGCTAATAGTGACGTCACGTGGAACCCTCTATAGTTTAATATGAATTGCTCATGTCTAACGCTTATACCGTACTTCAGATGTACCACCACAACAAGTCTTCAATTTATCCTTAGGAATGCACAAAATTGTGCATACTAAAAATCTGCCATTGTTACTTCTTTTCTTTCTGTATCAAACTGACTATTTGTGAGGGGTGATCACCCCTGTAATCTTTTGGACGCTTCCTGTACACCCTATGATTCATTTTATTTAATTGAATTAATTCAAACTTTTCTGCAGCTGTTAATTTTATGGTGAAAGAATCCGTGAATTCAATTCACACTTTGTGAAGTAAGTAAACTTTTCTCATTTTTTTATCCTCTGTAGCCTCGATCTTTCTTGCAATTTCACTTGCACAGTGAGTGCTGTCAGTCGTAACCTGAAATCCTTCCTGTTAGTTTATTAAAGTCCTTAAATAATCATATTGGACAATGACAATTTCTCATTCGATTTCTTCTCAAGGGAAAAGGGAAAGAGAAAGAAACAAAAGACACATGTTGGAGAGATAAGAATAGATTAATCAGAGAAAGAACTACATGACAATAAGGCCTTATCATATATGAGGGTCTTTATAGGAGGATAGGTAATTGCAGTATACATTTTACGATACTTTTTGCTCTTTTTTATGCAGATCTGGTAGGTATAGCATATCTCCTGATGAAATGATTTGTGTTGAAAATGACCCGTCAGGGGTGTGTCTCCGTTTACAAACAACTTATTTCATGAATTTCCTTATCCTTCGACACTGTAGACATTATAAAAAGGCTATCAGCTACACTAGCAATAACCAAATTTCAATACCTACATCCTACCCCTAACCATCTTAATCCAAACAAGCGAAATGTAACGAGAGAGAAAGAAATACGAAAAAAAAAATATATACTAATCTGAAAGTTAAAGTCGATAACGGGTAGGGGAAAGGATACAAACCTCGTATCCAATTACAGCAATTACTCCGATTGGAGTCGGGCAAAATATCACTTTTTCATCCCTACCTCTTTCCATAAAAAGATGAACGTAAATAAAGCCTAATTTGGAGACAGTCCTGCCCTCCCCGGTACCCCCAAAATTTGCAGACGGGTAGGTTACATAACATGTATATTCAAATTAATGTTGCCCGATGAACCTATCGTTTGTAAGGACCTTCATGCACTAGGTTCTCTAACCTCCTCTTGGTTTGCACAGCCCAATTCGAATCGACTGTAAATCTGGTCCACGTGAGTCATAATAGAATATGTAAAGTAGATTTCATCGATTCACGGCACTAGCGCCACCTATGGTGCGCTTCTTGTTTTGGGGTGGCGTCCCTAAACATACTGGGTGAATATTGGAAAAAAAGGAAGCATGTTACAAACATGCTGACAAGTATTATTCTGTCTCAAAATTAGGTGACTTTCTTTCAATACTCAAAGGTTGATTGGTGATCAACTTAGTTTGACCATTTGTCATAAGTATGTGAAGGAAATTTGACAGGTTTAGGAAGATTCGTTGAATTTCACGAAAAAAAAAAACCTCAATGTGCCTCTTTCATTCAGGGAGCCTGATGAACATTTAACTGAAAATCCTTGAATCCCTAAACTGACTTTGTGTTGGGAAGTGGTCACTGGAATTTTCCTCTCTGCAGTAAATGTGTCACTATTATACGGAAGCCGAGAAGTGCGGGGGTTACAAACTTACAGTAAATGATATGCTTGAAAACCATTGTTGAATCTATCCCACTTAAAGAAAAGAAGTAAAACGAATGAAAGGACAAAACTGACCAATGTGGTCTAGGTACTCCAAGAAAGGACAATTACGGAGGTGTCATTTTGTGAGATCCTCCTAATAAATGGATGTGACCAACCATTAACAAGCAAGACGAATGTATAAGAGAGCGCTGTTTAACTTCGGGTTGTCTCCACCAACTTTAAAACGAAGGAGAAAACGTTGAGTGAGGACGTCCGTCACTACAGACTTTGAATTTACTTCTTAATGCCCTCTACTGATCACTAATGAGAAAGAAATGATTATTCCCAAACTGTTCATTAAAAACACCACCATGAACGTCATAATTCAAGATAACACCAGTGCTAATTGAAAACCTTGGAAAATTCTCTTTTTCCTGAATAAATGCTTCCGTTGTAGTTTATCAAATACTAATAAAAATGCTATCTTTGCAATGATTGTTATTTACTATCAACACTAAGTCAGTGCTGGAACTATATCAACAGGTTCATTTGTGTGATTGACATCTGCAAGCTGCCATGGAGGTGTGCATTTCAGTTTGCCTTCAATTGAAGAAGAATAGAATTAGAAGTCAAATTTTTCACATGAAATTAGAAGGAAATAAAGAAGACAAGCGATTTGATGAAACTTAATTCAAATATTTCATTTAATTATCATGCAGTTAATTTTAATATTTCTTCTGATTGTTTGTCATTGTATGTCATTCAGAGTATAAAATTAAAGGTGAAGTTTACCTTTATATGTATATGTAAAAATATATGATAAAAATACAGGATATTGTTTATAGGTAGATATAAAAAAAAAGATATCATCAATTCCTTTGTTTCTTCTTCACTTTATGCGTTATGCCAATTTCGTCTTAAAACGAATGCCATGAGGACTCCTTTATGTTGTACGCCACCATTTACTTCACCATACCCGCGTCCTTTAACATCCACAATGCCACCGTGGTTTATTAAACGCCAGGCAAACCACCACTAGTTCACCACAATGCCAACAATGCCTCTATAAATTCTCTAGGTCAATCAATGTATTAACCGCTTGAGTTCGTTAACAGTTGTACTGCCACCGCCATTATGTATCTCTGCCAGGTAAAGTATCGGTACCCAACACACAGAGACTGTCCGTTGACACACCGTAAGAACCACCGAACCACTGAAGAAGTGCAAATGGGAACCAGGAGAGATCAAGGGAAACCCATACACGGGGAGGGGAAGAGAAAAGGATGCAAGTGAGAAAATTATGAGGATGCAGTCAAGAGGAGCAGGAGGCAGGATATGATAACGACGAGAAGAGAATGATGAAATTAATAATAGAACTGTAACAGGACTGTTCTTGTCAAAATTCTTAACGTCAGAGTATTGTGATTTGTAGCATTAAGTGACCAAGGCAAGTGGAATCGACTCCTTCAGCCAACAATAATGTAAAGCAACCAGGACAGACTTGAAGATCGCTTTCAAAACCAATGCTTCAAAATATAACCGATATCGAGACAAGAGTAACTCTGAGAATTAAGAAGAAACGAGAGGAAGTCAAGATGGGAGGATGTTCCACCAATTAAAACTTTGGATTGTGGCCGGACACCATCATGAAGAAGAAACCAGTGTTTAGAAGGAGGTTTGGAGATATTTGAGTACCTGCGTCTTATTTTATCCAAGGAAAACGCATTTAAGTATACGTTAGCCTGCTTAATATTATGCCATCTTTCCTGCCGATTTGCGTCTATTTAACAACACTGGGTAAACATTTAGAGATTTTCAACTCATCGACCGATTTGTGTTATTGTTCTTTCAGTGCGGTTTTGTTTCATCCCTTAGTCTTTATAGTTATAGTTAAAAAACAATAGGAAACTATTCGAACTTTTTAATATCTTCATGGACAAAAGAACTAACAGACAAACATGCCAACAATCAGAAAAAAAAAAGACAGGAAAAGATTAGAACAATAATTACAACTCAGAGGAATAATTTAGAGAGGCTGATGTTGCATTTGTGTCCACGTGAGTGCTTGTAGTTAAAGGTAAGGGTCACAGACTAAAGACGGACAGACAAAGAAACAGATATACGTACATACAGACAGACAAACAAAACATCGGATAAGAGCATCATACAGTTTTTTTTATAATTTCATGTAGAGATTGATATTGAAACTCATGATATGTTTGAGAATGTTGAGTAGTTTGTGTGCTAAGCAAGTGACACGTTACAGTATCAAATTGACGAATGCACGGAATCACAGACAGACAGACAGATGAAAATATTTAAACTAAACAGATAAGTGGATGTTATATTTGTGTATGTAATTGGTGGATCAGACGAAATAACAGAGAAAGTAACGTGTATGTTATTGTAATCAGTACTTTCGCCGAAAAGTTGAAACATATTTCATCTGTAGGAAGATGCATTGACAAACAGACGAACAGACCAGAGATAGACAGAAAGACAAACTTGCATCGCATTCACAGAAATAAGAATATAATTGTCAGCAGAGTATTTTTCTCGGCTTGTGGATTATTTAGAAGAGGGACCAGGAAATACAGGTTTATACTTATGGACCGACATATATAGATCTTCTAACTTCATGGAGTACGTTTTGCTCTGTAACATTTTCATCACTGATATATATAAGTAATAGATTTTGTGTTCATTTCCTAGTGTGAATAGTACACACTAAACAGTAGTCTCGAGTTATTAACAAAATGATACCGTGCAAACGGGCATGATTGGATGTACTGGAGAAAGACAGACTAACGGACAGAATGACAGATCGACTACAGACAGTTTGAGCGAACGTTCAAAGACAACAACACGAAATAAGGTTAAGGCTGATAAAAGGATTGGAAAGGACAGTCAGAAAGTATTAATTAAAAATTTCTTTGTTTACACACTGGTCTCTTCCTCCGACTTCTGGCACCTTTTTTATCCCCAAGTACGGGAGAGGGGGGGGGGGGAGGACGTGTGGCTTAGCGATTATGTTACTCACAGAAATATCGAAACATTGGCTCCTTTCACGAATTGTCAAATCTATCCCAGAAGGCAACTGCTGTACGACAGTTGAAACCTTACATACTGTAAAATAGGAATGGTATTAGTTGATACAGAGGACACTCATGTGTGTTCCAAGTATCCGTTAGAATGAAACTACGATGGAATGATAACACCGTATCAGAGACAACAATGAACAGAACTGATCAGAACCAAATCCTGCCTCATGCCCTCATCCTCATTGTATTTTCTTTGAATACTCCAATGGAATCCATTCTTTTATGGACCCCCATGCATCCTCAATGGAATAATCTCCTAATAGGACCCCTACCCTAATGAGACCCCTTCCATGACCCCCTCATGGGGTCCCCTCATGGGGTCTCTCCTCTTGGACCCGTCCACTAACCAACCCCCCCCCCCCCCATACACGGCCTAACGTTATTGCCCACCATCAGTCCAGGCATTTTTACCTGGACCGATCTTTCGACCAAACTTTTTCTTGGTCAAATTTCTACGGCGGGAACTGTTGGTGTTCGCAGGGCGTGGCTTTGTGGGTGGGACTGGCACCTTCTTATCCGGAATTCGTGTCAAAGAGACCTGTGTCTTTTGGGCAGAGTCTTGTTTGCGGTTGTTTAAAGTGGGAGGCTGTGGCTTTAGTGGTAGGCGTGGAAAGCTTATTCCTGATCGATGATTGCTCGCAATTTTGGATGTTTTCACTTTCTTAGAGTCGTTGGCAGGACTGGTAAGGCGTGGCTGTGTTGGTGGGCGACGTATGCGTTCTCCTGAAACTATGAGTGCAATGTCAGGTGTCTTGTTTTTGTTGCCATTGCAGTTTTTGATGGGGCTTGTAAGGCGTGGCGGTGGTGATGGGCGGATCAAGTTATCTCCTGACAACATGGGGAGGATCATCTCTGATGTTTTATCTCCTTCTTTCTCACAGCTATTTACTGGCCTTGTGAGTGGTGGCTGCGATGGTGGGCGTGATCTATGTTCCTCCGATTCCTGCATGTGGGCGTTGTCTGGTTTCTCGTCCGTTTCCCCCTTTGGGTCTTTGTTGGTTGGACTTGAAAGGCGTGGCTTTGATGGTGGGCGGGGAATCTTAACTCCAGATATGGATGGTAAAGGAGTTAACTCTGGAGTTGTAGGTGATTCAGGTGATGATGACAAGGCTTCCAACCAGTTTGGTTCTTTAGCATCGATCTTGTGAACTCCAAGTTGACGTTTGATCTGAGGCAAGAATCTATTTTGTTGTTGACATGATGTTTGAAGGGAGGCTTCTCTTTCGCGGCGTCGACGGTTTCGCAATTTTGGAGACTCAACCGAAGGCTTTGGTGCGAGAGCCAAGTGAAAGTTTGGGCTCTCTCTACTTTCAGCAAAATGTGCCTGTGTGAGAGAAAATACAGATAGGCCTATGTACACTTTGACTCTATCTTTTTGTGTCATTGGGGAAACTTTAGTTAAAGTAATAAATATTCAAAGTCACAAGACAAGCTCATTCCCATTGTATCGTTGTTTTTATTCGATTGACTTTGCATGTAGTGTGTGAGTTGCAAACGCTGATATAACTGGATAAAACAACGTCGAAATAAATCAGTGATGTAATTAAAATTGTTGTAACACACTCCATATTTGAATAAACAATATTACCGACAAAGAGAACAGTCCTTGACAATATTCCATTTCCAATGCTCTTTATATACAATGTTGGCATTATTTTGACAGTAATGAATAGCTTACCTTTAAACGCAAAATGTTGAGTGTATGTTCAAGAACCGATAACTTAACTTACCTTGGTTTGCTGGGTTGGAATGAGATGTGACGTCATATCCTCCGAATGAAAGTCTGGTGTGTCAGATTGAAATTCAATTTCTTCATCGGAAACCTCATGAGGTGTCAGTGAATGACGAGAAATTGAAGCACTCTTTCCACTGCTAGATGGAGCAGGTTCCTTAGAATTCTCAACCTGACTGGTTGAGGAGGTGTCACGTGGTGTGGTGTCGTCACATTTTGTAGATGCAGGGGGGTCGCTCGGTGTGTGGCAATCCAACTGACTTGTTAAGGAGATCAGACTGCTGTCCTCGTCAGAGGTAGTTTTTGAGGGGTCGCTGCTGGTTGTATCAGTTTCACTAGTAGAAGAGAAAGGAGTGTAGAGATCTACTGGTGACTGGCTCTTCTCCCTGGAGGTCAAAGGTGAAATGGAGCTGACTTTCTCTTCATCCTCTTCGAGATCAGTGATCACCAGACAGGGTGATTTCGTTTGATCATTCCGAGAAGCTGTAGACAAAAAAAAATTAAAACACTTTTAAAATGTATTCATTAGTGGTGTATACATAAATTCTAATTTTCAAGAGGGAAATTAACGAACTGCATTGCAGATAATAGCGACTTCAATGATGTTACTACCACTGTACTCCCTTTGTGATCTGCAAATGTCATCACTTTAAAAAAAAATGAATAACAAATAAAATAATTTTATGCATGTCACATATAGACTCAAGATGATCTTTGTTGGATTTGACGCAACTTACAACTGGAACACAAACGTTTAACACCG
This sequence comes from Stichopus chloronotus, assembly GCA_021234535.1. Classification (NCBI taxonomy): domain Eukaryota; kingdom Metazoa; phylum Echinodermata; class Holothuroidea; order Aspidochirotida; family Stichopodidae; genus Stichopus; species Stichopus chloronotus. The sequence continues at coordinate 15,972,218 of CM037845.1, read as the reverse complement.
CTCCTACCATCTTTTGCTATCTGAATGTTTCACATGAATGATATCTTTGACTTTGACGTGATATTTAAAGGAGAATTTTTTACCATCGACCTTTAACCCTCGTCTCGTCACTCTGATATTTTCCATGGAAATCATTCCAAAAGACAATCATTTTCACATAAACTTTGCCTCTAGAACTTTTTCACCTGTATGTGAATTTTTTTTTTTTTCCCCGAAAAATGTTTCGGGGAAAATTTTTCTCTTTGGTTTATAAAATGACGGTTTTCAATGACGTTTGTAACCAAGACTCTTAAAAACAATAGGAGACCCTTAGAATACTACAATCTCATCGAAATCCTTACTTTCAGAAGGGCAAGGTGGCGTTGGGTCCAATGGAGTCCCTGGGATGTTAACGTGGTTGCCATGGGCAACAGAGTCAGGACTTTGGTTCGGTGAAGCGATCGATTCCATAATCAGTGAATCCGGAGTCCCTGTAAGGACTGGTGAGTCATAGAAGACGGGACTGTCAGATTTCTGGTCTTCATCGGGAAGAGGAATCAGTTGATTGAGAGGCATACTGTGGGATAAAGGGGAAGTTGAAAGGATAACGTATGTATATTATGGTATTTCGTCTGTTCGTGTTCGTGGTGAGAGTGGCTTCCTAATAGACCAGGACTTTCACATCAGTTTTGGAATCGAGACCTCACTATTTTTCTTAAGACCGAGTCCTGTAGATTCGAATCCGAGATCTATGGTTCTGAATCCTAGTCAAGGCCAATTCTAACGCATCGAGTAGAGTCTCTGTGACATTTATAAACCCTTACTTAAAGTTAAAGACGATGGTAATGGTTTTTGTTCTGCTACATCTTGTTGGTATTACTTAAAAGTTCAAATCTCTGATATGAGGGAGGGGGGGGGGACTCTTGAATAGTTTCAGCCACCTGGTTCCAGCTAGCAAATCACATCTTATTGAATGTACAACTAGCCTAAATACACTCCCACGTGAAGTGATTTAACCTGTGTACTGAAGCAGTCTCATGACGTGTAGTTGACAAAAACATGTTTGACATATCGTAGAAGTAAAAACTATTCCACTCATCTGCTGCCGATGTAGCCTACTTATATCTACTCATCGATCTGTTTCCAACGAAGCAGGAAATTACACTACAGCTGACTGACTATTCACCCCTCATCCCAACTACCTTTTAATCCAAACACCCTATTACTTCCTAGCCCGCACCCCCGTTCCCTCCCCCTGTGTAATTTATTAACCTCCGATTGGATAAAATGTCTTACTAGGAGACTATCGGTACAATATCCACTGGACATATACATTTTTATGACTATTTGATCATATTTTAAACGTTTGCTTTTCTGGCAACAACCCAAAATCAACAATTGTATAACAGGTGTGATGAGTGTAACTAGTTAAAAGTTTACTTTTACTTGGCTGTCCACTTCCAGCTTAGGATAGACTGACTGAGTTCTAGTAGGTTAGTAAAAATGTTCCAACTTGCTTAAATCGATCACGTACGGTATTGACCATTTTTGTATAGTCATCATGTGAAAACTTTAAAGACTCAAAAGCCTGAAAGTATTCAATATATAAGAAACATTACAAAGAAATTAAATTACTTGCTACATTATTTGGAACTTACTTGAAAAGAAGGTCACTTTCGCAACCAGGTTTCACGTTTACGTAGTATTGTCCAATTGTGTTAATACATTAACTATGTAATTGTATTGGTACATTGTATCACCTCATTTGTTTATAGATACAGTATTGTGACGTACTTAAACATTATTTTTAACACACGTTGAATATCATGGAAACGCATTCCGATACGCGTGGTGTATTAGTATATGAGTTTACTTGGCGAGCGGAGCGTGGATAGCGGAATAGACAGGCACACGCGTGTCGCGTAAATTGTCTTTTGCTTTTCAATGAATCTGTTTCATGGCAGTCGCCATGGCGGTCATCTAAAACCAGAAAACACGAAAAGAATTCTCAATGAATTAGATTCTTTCCGCTTTCCGTGTGCGGATTGCTGAGCAACAACGCGGAAAGCAGAAGCGCAATCTTGCTCAGGCAGTACGTCGTTTACTGGAATTGAACTATAACAGAATGGTAACGATCCGCGTGGAATGTTTATTGGGCACGCGGATCTTTTCTGCCTTCTCTGTTTTGTGTTCCGCCTCTCAGGTTCCGCTATCCGAGATACGAATGCGAACTACTACATACTGTCGTAGATATGCGCGCTACTTAGATATGCAAAAGTCAGACTAAAATGCACGCGCACGTATACAGCATCTTCTGGATTTCGTGTATGGAACGCCATTCAGGGGTAATATTCATCAGTGTTGAGCTCTATAGAGGTTTTTGCAGTGACGTCACGTTCCCATGGAAACACCTTATTGGATGGAAGACAAAACAACATGCTTTCATAAGTGCACGCCTTTTCGTACCGTACCGCACGGTGATGTACTGCTGCTAATTACCAACGCGTCTGCTCCCTTTGTAGGAAATAGATGGCACGCCAGCCTGAGCTTCTTGCAAGGCCTCTTGCCTATACGGCTACGCAGTTTAGGACCATTCGCCTACTATGACCGGTTATACAATGAAAAATACGAATATATTGTAATATCCACCACGCAATGTTACTGACACAGTAACACGGCCTGGTACTGTTAAACGAAAAACTGATTCCATCCAGTATGGCGGCGTAACAACAGTTGCTAATAGTGACGTCACGTGGAACCCTCTATAGTTAAATATGAATTGCTCATGTCTAACGCTTATACCGTACTTCAGATGTACACCACAACAAGTCTTCAATTTATCCTTAGAACATGTACACAATTGTGTGTACTAAAAATCTGCCTTTCTTACTTTTTTTTCTTTCTGTATCAAACTGACTATTTGTGAGGGGTGATCACCCCTGTAATCTTTTGGAAGCTTCCTGTACACCCTATGATTCATTTTATTTAATTGAATTAATTCAAACTTTTCTGCAGCTGTTAATTTTATGGTGAAAGAATCCGTGAATTCAATTCACACTTTGTGAAGTAAGTAAACTTTTCTCATTTTTTTATCTTCTGTAGCCTCGATCTTTCTTGCAATTTCACTTGCACAGTGAGTGCTGTCAGTCGTAACCTGAAATCCTTCCTGTTAGTTTATTAAAGTCCTTAAATAATCATATTGGGCAATGACAATTTCTCATTCGATTTCTTCTCAAGGGAAAAGGGAAGAAGAAAGAAACAAAAGACACATGTTGGAGAGATAAGAATAGATTAATCAGAGAAAGAACTACATGACAATAAGGCCTTATCATATATGAGCGTCCTTATAGGAGGATTGGTAATTGCAATATACATTTTACGATACTTTTTGCTCTTTTTTATGCAGATCTGGTAGGTATAGCATATCTCCTGACGACCAGTTTTGTGTTGAAAATAACCCGTCTGGGGTGTGTCTCCGTTTACAAACAACTTATTTCATTGATTTCCTTATCCTTCGACACTGTAGACATTACAATAGGCTATCAGCTACACTAGCAATAACCAAATTTCAATACCTACATCCTACGCCTAACCATCTTAATCCAAACAAGCGAAATGTAACGAGAAAGAAAGAAATACGAAAAAAATATATATATACGAATCTGAAAGTTATAGTCCATAACGGGTAGGAGAAAGGATACAAACCTCGTATCCAATTACAGCAATTACTCCGATTGGAGTGGGGTAAAATATCACTTTTTCATCCCTACCTCTTTCCATAAAAAGATGAACGTAAATAAAGCCTAATTTGGAGACAGTCCTGCCCTCCCCGGTACCCCCAAAATTTGCAGACGGGTTACATAACATGTGTATTCAAATTAATGTTGCCCGATGAACCTATCGTTTGTAAGGACCTTCATGCACTAGGTTCTGTAACCCCCTGTTGGTTTCAATAGTCCAATTCGAATCGACTGTAAATCTGGTCCACGTGAGTCATAATAGAATATGTAAAGTAGATTTCATCAATTAACGGCACGAGCGCCTCCTATGGTGCGCTTCTTGTTTTGGGGTGGCGCCCCTAAACATACTGGGTGAATATTGGAAAAAAAGGAAGCATGTTTCAAACATGCTGACAAGTATTATTCTGTCTCAAAATTAGGTGACTTTCTTTCAATACTCAAAGGTTGATTGGTGATCATCTTAGTTTGACCATTTGTCATAAGTATGTGAAGGAAATTTGACAGGTTTAGGAAGATTCGGTGAATTTCACCAAAAGAAAAAAAAAACATTATCAGGCAAGACGAATGTATTTAGAGAGCGTTGTCTAACTTTGGTTTGTCTTCACCAACTTTAAAACGACGAAGAAGTCATTAAGTGAGGGCGTCCGTCCCTACAGACTTTGGCTTTACTTCTTATTGTTTGGTCACTTCCACATACTTTAGGATGTTACGAAATTTTAAAGTTGAAATCCTCCTTTCACGAGTTTTCTGAAAAAAAAAAAAATGGTATGGAGAAAGAACCGTAAGGTTTTCCACCAACCCACCACACTTCTCGGCTTCCGTAGTGTCATAAGAAGAAGTGCGATAAAATGGCCGACCAATCTGACTTTCGAATCGTATTTCCCATTCCCCGCTGGCTTCTTTGAAACATCTCAAAAAAAGAAAAAAAAAACAACAAAACTTGGTTATAGTGATGCTAGTGAAGAAGACTCCAGCTTGAAATGAGTTGAACTTACGTTGAACTGTTAAAAGGTAAGTCGTTAATTCCTATGAGAAGAGTGCTTTCGTAATCGCGCACAATAATAACGATAATCAGTTTTCTTTAAAATGTAAAAAACCTATCCACCATAGTAGACGTATTGTGATGCGCTCTACTGATCAATAATGAGAAAGAAATGATTATTCCCAAACTGTTCATTAAAATACACCACCACGAACGTCAGAATTCAAGATAACACTAGTGCTAATTGAAAACCTTGGAAAATTCTCTTTTTCCTGAACAAATGCTTCCGTCGTATTTTATCAAATACTATTAAAAATGATATCTTTGCAATGATTTTTATTTAATATAAACACTAAATCAGTGCTTGGACTAACTGATCAACAGGTTCATTCGCGTTATTGACATCTGCAGCTGACATGATGGTGTGCATTCCTATACTTGCCTTCTATTGAAGAAAAGGATCCGAAGTTATAACCAGATAAAATATATATATGATGGACCTGTCTATCGCACAGTGGACATGTTCCTTGATTTGATTTATTCATCCACACATGTATATATACAAACATTGTAATTATACAGGTGAATAAGTGAATAATTATTTCAGTATAGTATATACACACATATGAAAGGAATGTGGAAAGCTCTGAGAGATATCGAAAAAAGTATAAATAAAGTTATGCAAATTAATGTGGATGATTCTTTTTTTTATTAATTGTTCTTTTCTCAGCTAATTTCCCTATACGTTAAACAAAAGTAAAGAATAATGTGACTTATTAAAGTGAAGTCACGCATCTATAACTACTGCATGCTACTAAGAAAGTAATGATAAAGTACAAAATATGTTAGTTCAGCTAAAGGGAGTTTAAAGAACTATTCCATGAACATTTGTTTTTGAATTGTTAATTTATCAATTTGATTAAATAAGTGGTTACTATCATTGTCAGGGTATCTTCTTCACATGTGTGAAGGCCACAACAATCCAATGGTGACTAATTTAATTGGTCCATGTAAATTAAGAGTTAGTATGATATTTTATCAAGACTCTACTTTGTATATAGTTCCCTCCCTTCATCAAAAATAAGGAACTAAAAGTTGATATTCACACAAAATAGGCCTACGTCAAATTTTTCACATGAAATTAGAAGAAAATAAAGTAGACAAGAGATTCGATGAAACTAAATTCATATATTTTATTTAATTGTCATGTAATTAATTTTACTTTTACTTTTGATTGCATATCATTGTATGTCACTCAAAGTATAAATTTAAAGGTGAAGTTTACCTTTATATGTATATGTAAAAATATATGATAAAAATACAGGATATTGTTTATAGGTAGATATAAAAAAAAAGATATCATCAATTCCTTTGTTGCTTCTTCACTTTATACGTTATGCCAATTGCGTCTTAAAAGGTCATGAATGCCATGAGGACTCCTTTATGTTGTGCGCCACCATTTACGTCATCATACCCTTTTCGTTTAACATCCACAATGCCACCGTGGTTTATTAAACGCCAAGCAAACCACCACTAGTTCGCCACAACGCCAACAATGCCTCTATAAATTCTCTAGGTCAATCACTGTATTAACTGCTTGAGTTCGTTAACAGTTGTATTGCCGCCACCATTATGTATCTCTGCCAGGTAAGGTATCAATACCCACCACACAGAGACTGTCCGTTGACACACCGTAAGAACCACCGAAGAAGTGCAAATGGGAACCAGAAGAGATCAAGGGAAAGCCATACACATGGAGGGCAAGGGGGGATGGATGCAAGTGAGAAAATGATGAGGATAGAATCAAGAGGAGCAGGAGGCAGGATATGGTTACGAGGAGAAGAGAATGATGAGATTAATAATAGAACTGTAACAGGACTGTTCTTGTCAAAATTCTTAACGTCAGAGTATTGTGATTTGTAGCATTAAGTGACCAAGGCAAGTGGAATTGACTCCCTCAGCCAACATTAATGTAAAGCAACCAGGACAGACATGAAGATCGCTTTCAAAACCAATGCTTCAAGAGTAACTCTGAGAATTAAGAAGGAACAAGAGGAAGTCAAGATGGGAGGATATTCCACCAATTAAAACTTTGGATTGTCGCCGGACACCATCATGAGGAAGAAACCAGTGTTTAGAAGAAAGTTTGGAGATGTTTGAGTATCTGGGTCTTATTTTATCCAAGGAAAACGCATTTCACTACACGTTAGCCTGCTTAATATGACGTCATCTTTCCTGCCGATTTGCTTCTATACAATACTGGGTAAACATTTAGAGATTTTCAACTCATCAACCGATTTGTGTTATTGTTCTTTCAGTTGGGTCTTGTTTCATCCCTTTGTCTTTATTACAATAGTTAAGAAGGAATAGGAAACTAGGCGTGCCCTCCAAAACCAGCATGGACAATCGAACAAACGGACAAACGTGCCAACAATCAGAAAAAAATAAAGAAAAATATTAGAATAATAATTACAGCCCAGTGGAATAATTTAGAGAGGCTGATGTTGCATTTGTGTCCACGTGAGTGCTTGAAGTTAGAAGTAAGGTTCACGGACTAACGGCAGACAGACAAACAGACAGATATACGTACATACAGACAGACAAACAAACTATCGCACAAGAGTATACAGTTTTTTTAATTTCATGTAGAGATTGATATTGGAACTCATGATATATTTGTGAATGTTTAGTAGTTTGTGTGCTAAGTAGGTGACACGTTACAGTATCAAATTGACGGACGCACGAAATCACAGACAGACAGACAGACAGACAATCAGCCATACAGATGGAAATATATAAACTAAACAACTAAACAGATAAATGGATGTTATATTTATGTATGTAATTGGTGGATCAGATGATATGACAGAAAAACCCAACGTGCATGTTATTATAATCAGTGCAAAGTTCGCCGAAAAGTTGAAACATATTTCATCTGTGTATGCCTGCGTTTTCGTGTTGGTACAAACGCATCACTGGAAGACGATGCATTGACAAACAGACAAACCACAGACAGACAGACAGAAGGACAAACTTGCATAGCATACACAGAAATAAGAAATAAATTGGCAGCAGATGTGTGTATTTTTGTCGGTTTGTGGATAATTTAGCAGAGGGACTAGGAAGTACGGGTTTGTATTTGTGGACTGACATATAAAGATCTCCTAACTTCATGGCGTTTTGTTCTGTAACATTTTCATCACTGACATAAGTAATAGATTTTGAGCTCATTTCCTAGGGTGAATAGTACACACTACAAAGTAGTCTCGAGTTATTAACAAAATGATATCGTACAAACGGACACGATTGGATGTACTGGAGACAGACAGACTAACGGACAGAATGACAGATCGACTACAGACAGTTTGAGCGAACATTCAAAGAGAACAACAAGAAATGAGGTTAAGGCTGCTGAAAGGATGGGAGAGGACAGTCACAAAGTATTCATTAAAACTTCTTTCTTTACACACTGGTCTCTTCCTGCGACTTCTAGCACCTTTTTTTTGTTCCCAAGTTGGGGGTGAGGACGGGAGGGGGGGGGGGGAGGCTTAACGAGTATGTTACTCACAGAAATATCGAAACATTGGCTCCTTTCAAGAACTGTCACATCTATCCCAGAAGGCAAACTGCTACATGACAGTCAAAAACCGTAAAATAGGAATGGTATTAGTTGATACAGTGGACGCTCATGTGTCTTCAAAGTATCCGTTAAAATGAAACCACGATGGAATGATAACACAGTATCAGAGAAAACAATGAACAGAACTGATCAGAACCCAATCCAGTCTCCTGCCCTGATCCTCATTGTATTTTCTTTGAATACTCCAATGGAATCCATTCTTTTATTGACCCCCATCACTTATGCATCCTCAGTGGAATACTCCACTAATAGAACCCCTACTCAAATGAGACCCCTTCCATGAACCCCTCATGGGGTCCCCTCATGGGGTCTCTCCTCTTGGACCCCTCTATTAACCCCCCCCCCCCTGACACGGCCTAACATTATTGCCCACCATCAGTCCAGGCATTTTCACCTGGACCGGCCTTTCGACCAAACTTTTTCTTGGTCAAATTTCTTCGGCGGGAACTGTTGGTGCTCGAAGGGCGTCGCTTTGTGGGTGGGACTGGCACCTTTTTATCCGAAACTCGTGTCAGAGAGACCTGTGATTTTTGGACAGAGTCTTGTTTGCGGTTCTTTAAAGTGGGAGGTTGTGGCTTTAGTGGTAGACGTGGTAAACTTATTCCTGATAGAGGATGGCTCGCGATTTTGGATGTTTTCACTTTCTTGCAGTCGTTGGCATGGCTGGTAAGGCGTGGCTGTGTTGGTGGGCGTGGTATGCGTTCTCCTGAAACTACGAGTGCAATGTCATGTGTCTTGTTTTCGTTGCCATTGCAGTTTTTGATGGGGCTTGTAAGGTGTGGCGGTGGTGATGGGCGGATCAAGTTATCTCCTGACAACATGGGGAGGATCATCTCTGGTGTTTGATCTCCTTCTTTCTCCCAGCTATTTACTGGCCTTGTGAGTGGTGGCTGCGATGGTGGGCGTGATCTATGTTCCTCCGATTCCTGCATGTGGGCGTTGTCTGGTTTTTCGTCCGTTTCCCTTTTTGGGTCTTTGTTGGTTGGACTTGTAAGGTGTGGCTTTGATGGTGGGCGTGGTATCTTAACTCCAGATATGGATGGTAAAGGACTTAACTCTGGAGTTGTAGGTGATTCAGGTGATGATGACAAGGCTTCCAACCAGTTTGGTTCTTTAGCATCGATCTTGTGAACTCCAAGCCGGCGTTTGATCTGAGGCAAGAATCTATTTTGTTGTTGACTTGATGTTTGAAGGGAGGCTTCTCTTTCACTGCGTCGACGGTTTCGCAATTTTGGAGATTCAGCCGAAGACTTTGGTGCGAGAGCCAAGTGAAAGTTTGGTCTCTCTTTACTTTCAGCAAAATGTGCCTGTGTGAGAGAAAATACATATATGTACACTTTGACTCTATCTTTTTGTGTCATTGGGGAAACTTCAGTTAAAATAATAGATATTCAAAGTCACAAGACAAGCTCATCCCATTGTGTCGTTGTTTTTATTCCAGTGACTTTGCATGTAGTGTGTGAGTTGCAAACGCTGATATAACTGGATAAAACAACGTCGAAGTAAATCAGTCATGTAAATTAAAATTGTTGTAACACACTCCATATTTGAATAAACAATATTACCGACAAAGAGAACAGTCCTTGGCAATATTCCATTCCAATGCTCTTTATATACAATGTTGGCATTATTTTGACGTAATGAATAACTTACCTTCAAACGCAAAATGTTGAGTGTATGTTCAAGAACCGATAATTTAACTTACCTCGGTTTGCTGGGTTGGAATGAGATGTGACGTCATATCCTCCGAATGAAAGTCGGGTGTGTCTGATTGAGATTCAATTTCTTCATCAGAAACCTCAGGAGGTGTCAGTGAATGATGAGAGACTGGAGCACTCTTTCCACTGCTAGATGGAGCAGGTTTCTCCGAATCCCCAATCTGATTGGCTGAGGAGGGGTCACGTGGTGTGGTGTCGTCACATTTTGTGGATGGAGGGGTGTAGCTCGGTGTGTGGCGATCCAACTGACTTGTTAAGGAGATCAGACTGCTGTCCTCTTCAGAGGTAGTTGTTGAGCGGTCGCTGCTGGTTGTGTCAGTTTCACTTGTAGAAGAGAAAGGGGTGTATAGATCTGCTGATGACTGGCTCTCCTTCCTCGAGGTCAAAGGTAAAACGGAGCTGACTGTCTCTTCATCCTCTTCGATATCAGTGATCACCAGACTAGTTGACTTCCTTTGATCATTCCGAGATTCTGTTAAAAAAAAAGAAATAGTTTTAAAATTTATCGATGTGCCTTGTACGTATGACATGCGACTTCTAATTTACAAGAGAGGCAAATTGATGAACTTGCATTGCATGTACACAGCGATTTTATAGTTATTTGGGTGGATTTTTTTTTACCATTGTATTACTTTTCTCCTGTTGTCCTTTGCAAATGGTTTCATTTGGGAAAAGAAAAATACAGTCACAATTCTATAGTGTAGTTAATAAATCTAATTCTAGAGTGTAATTGATCACGTCGCTTTCTAAAATGACGGTTTCGTTGACGTTTATGTCCAACACATTGAACATTCGAAGGTCCCTAGAATACTCAGAATCTCATCGAAATCCTTACTTTCAGAGAGACAATTTGGCCTCCGCTCCAGTGAAGTCACTGAGTTGTCAGCAGAGTCAGGAGTTTGGATCGGTGAAGCGATCGACTCCACAATCAGTGAATCCGGAGTCCCCGTAAGGACTGGTGAGTCATAGAAGACGGGACTGTCAGATTTCTGGTCTTCATCGGGAAGAGGAGTCAGTTGATTTAAAGACATCCTGGAATGTAAGAAGAAAGTTTGAAAAATAATAGATTGTGTATTAACATTTTTTTACATCTGACAGTTCATGACATTACATAACACAGTTGAGAAACACACACACACACACATTTAAGAGCTGAAGAGCCCAAAAACTTAAGTCCAAGTCCAAGGACTCGAATCTAAGTCCAAGTCCAAAACGATAAAACATGTATAGGCCTAGCATTGTCTGATTTTTTAGCTTTGAAGTGTTAATACACTCAGCTCGATATGCTACTTCAAAGTTACCGAGCACATCTGTTACCGAACATCTCATACCGAACTGAATAGAAAGGTAGTCTAAAACCTGATTGAAACATGCTCTCTGTGATCACATTTTTTTTACATCAAGGCCGAACCTGAGTTACAGAAGATAGACACCGGAACGTAATTGGGAATCAAAAATGTTACGCTATATATGGTGATTGAGGTCCTCACTACGAGTCCCTCAGTCACAATTTGTTTAATCAAATTATTAATTTTGTTTAATCAAATTATTAATTTGTTTAACAAAATTATTAATTTGTTTATTCAAATTATTAACTTGTTTAAAAGGTTGTGTGACATGCATTTGGAAAAGAGGTGGCTTTACTCAAAAGTTGTAGAGTGAAAAACTGAATGAAGATATTTGGAATTTTGTTCCTATCTATTATTGTTTGTGAGATTGGCCTTGATAAAAGTTTATATATGATAACATTGAGTGTTTCATTGTATCGCTATCTCTTTTGTTACACATATATATTGTGTCTCTTAATTACTTAATTATTGTGTTTCACATTAGTAAGTAATATCAATCTTTGTAAAGAAGAAAATAAAGAAAATACATGCTTCCAAACCAAAACCTTTGGGTCATCAGGTCATGTATTATTATTCTCCTTGAAACAACGGTTAAGAAAACAAAGGACAGCATAAGACATCTCATGAAAGACCCTCTCTTGACGTCATAAATTTGCATTCTTAATCAATGTTTATTCATGATGCAGGTATCAGACAGGCATTTGCCTGAGAAATCGTCAATATTCCATGGATTTTAATACAAGTTGTATTTATTTTTAACATTTTTTATGATAAATACAGCCAATATTCCAAAATGACATTACCATGTCTCTCAACCTTTAATCGAAGTTAAAAGATGTATTGTTTTTTTCATTTGTTGAATGAAAGCTCATGTCTCCTGGCTTTCGTAGTTCACAAAGAGAAGGATAATAAAAGCTTAGTTTCGTTCTGGTGGCACAACACCATTAATTTATCTTATTGACTCACACCCCAAAACAGCCACCTACCCGGCATTTCTCTAACAATCGTATGGTAGCTTACCGGTTAGCCCATGACGAGAATTTTTTTTTTACGTCGTGCATTCAGATTTTGAGCTTAAATGGTCATCCCGACGCCTTGAAAAGTTTCTTGGAACAAAATATCGTCGCATCATGGCGCCGATGATGGTGTGCTTCTATGCCCCTTCAAATACAGAAGGCGCTGTATGTAAGAGTTTTGACTGCAAATTTCTGATCTCTCCGTAAATATATTATCTTTGGTATACTATCCAACGCACATATATGTAAACAAGTATGTCTTTAAATTTGCACGTCACACACTTACTAAGCCCCATATCTGCGACATGTAATCCTACTGAAACAAAGCCAGATGATAGATCAGTTCCTACTGTTAGATGTAACTGATGTGTTTGGGTTTACTCTACAACATTGGTGAAATCAATATCTCATTTTAAGTTATCAAAGGGAGTAAGCAGTACCCCAAACTTTATTTTGATGCAGCAGCTAAAATCTCGCAAATTCGTCTTTTTATATCTTACAAGTAGGCTATCTGTCAGTATATTGCCATCCAAAGGAAGCAAATAACTTGCAAAGGTAGAAATCCAGTGACAAAAATACTGTCACGTGATACAAAAGAGCCCTCTTTAAATTGGGATAGACGACTGTACTAATACAAACTGAGGTAACTATATTTTTACTTAAAAAGCCATTGGAGTCCTTAATTGGTTTCTTTTATCAAATTCTCCACATGTAAAGCTAAACAAAGAAAATTTTAGTGAACTTGATTCAGTTTCCAACGACAAACATCAAATTTCAACTTACTTTGAAAGCAGAGGTCACGTTCACAGCAAGGTTCACGAATATGCAGTATCGTCGTATGAAGTAGGTCTTAGGGTAATGTAAAGTCAATTGCATTGTTGTGTGGTAACAGTACATGTGTTACTTGGTATTGCTTGTGACGTCACGTATATTCTTAATGTAGTGCGTACTACAATTGCGCCAAAGATATCGTAGCGCGCACGACTTGTTATTTTTAATAGGTGTAGCAATGAAATCCTAGTAGACTCATGATTTCATTTTGCTGTATGTGTTTGAGTGCTATGTCTTTGAAAGTCTCAAGTCTACGCACGTTATTTCTTTCGCGGACCAGTCGGCCGCCACACTACGTTCTCGCGCGTGATTGATAAGATTCTATTACAGTACGACAACATACAACTGCATCTGGCGTTATGAAAACTGCGCGTTGAAAGAAAATGTTGTTTTCGGGAAGGCGCAATACCGCAAACGCTTCCAATCTGTGACCGAACTTGCTATTGTGTCAATTTGGGTCGAACGATATTTAAATCAGAATCCTAACAGCTGGAAGAAGAGCGCCAGTGTACAAAATGGCACGTCAAACTGTCATGGAGGGTCACGCACCGTGGGAACGACTTGGTAAGGTAGGTGTAATAGTTTCATACGTTCGCGCTTAATAGCAGCAACATACGGCGCGCACAACGCACAACGTACACTGCACAGTACGCTTCTGTATGGTACATACACCAAACTTCGCGCACTGCCAAACTTCGCGCACCCCTAAAAAATAAGGCCTAAAATTCGATGACCTAAGTAGCTGGACAAATTTTGGACTACAATACCTTGAAATGACTGAAAGGAAAGTTGAGGCACTGTTTATTTAATCGCCCTTTCCTGGTTAGTCAACTTACAGTACTGCATTTGCATAGGTGAGGTATGCTACTGCTAGGCCTAGAGCATCCTATTCGCAGTTTCCGCCGAATGTTACAAATTACAAATTTTCAAATCACGATTTTGACTCTTCAATGGACGTTTTCCTGACCATTTTTGTTGCTAGTTTATTCACAGGTTTTTATTGTAGGTTTAGGCAAGGAATTTGTTAAAAAGGACACCCTTCATGTAATGATTGTCATGCTAACGTTAGTGAGGTGCGCGAAGTTTGGCAGGTTTACAGCGTATCGTTGACTCAAGTAAATGTTGGTTAAAATAACAGATTTCGAGGTACAATCCATAGCATATTGGATCAAATTACTAATAAAATCGAATTTTAGACTTGCGAAAACAAGATATATGATTTGTAGGGAATTTGAATTTACAAAAGCTAGAAATTCCAAGGTTTTTACGTTAGATGCGCGAAGTTTTATACATCCATGCTACTGCTAACTGAGACATTTCATCAGGTTTAGCAGAGTAACAGTCTAGTAGTCAATGCAGTCAGTGCAGAAAATTCGTGGTGTGTTGTAATAACTCCTTATGTCGTACGACTGAGGTAACATTATAATCTTTTGTAAAAAAAAAACAAAAAAAAAACAAGCCTGCACAAACTTATTATACTCACCGTAAGATTACATTCCCGCCGCATGTGACCCTCCAGTGTTAGGTCCATTTTCTTGGAATAATACTTCCAGTTAAAGTATAGGCTTTCCATGTCACGACCTGCAAAGGACAAATACTTTATTTATAAATCCATATATCCCTATCTGAACAAAACTTGCCCTTTGAAGTGATCGCACATCTACATTAAAAGTTAAGTACGTCTTTTAATTGCAACATCCAGACAATTTGGGGAAAATAAACTTCAGATCTTCTATATGATTTAGAATTCGTATGGAAAATATTGACAAAAGTGTATAAGTGTAAAATCCGATAATGTGGTCGCCAGTTTTTTAATCCCTACACCAGACTATATAATAGCATACACAGCGTGTCTGCACGTGTATATCCATAGAAGGGTCCTGTACCATAGAACAACAATGACAGCTGTTATAAAACAATAACATAGTAGATACAAATACCAAAATAATAAAAAGGAGTTTAATTTAGGAGAAGGTATAATAGGCGAAGGGGGTAGGGGACCACGGTTACCTTTACCAGGCCAAACAATGTCAGACGTAAGTATAAGTTGCAAGGTGTCGATGTAGGCCTACATGTGCTCTTTGACCATGAAAAATGGTTCTACTTTCTTTGGCTACACTGTCCCGTTTCATTCAATTTAGCCTACACATAATCAGTGCCGTTTCTCTTCGGATGGTCCCACCTTTCCTTTGCTTGGTTGCATTACGGAATGAAAATTGTGGTGAAGTCTTCAAACATAAGTGTTATAGGTAAAGTTTCACGGTTCTGGCTGACACCAATGGCAAAGAATTCTCTCTCTACGGCTCTGCATATGACCGGGTAGATCAGCAAGTGCATGGTCCACAGTTCAATTATTCTATTTTGACCTTCAAGTTTCCCTTCAAATACCCACGTAAATCAAAAGTTTCCAGCAAAAAAAGCGTAGTAAGAATTTGCAACGGTATACTTTTATAAGAATATTTATGAATGAAAAAGTGAATTACACACGAACTGCAAGTCCCAATTAGTAACGAGAAGAAAAAAGGTATTGTATGCGTTGCAATGTACCTTCCTGACGTTCCATCAAGGGGGATGGGGGGTGGTCCCACACAGATATTTTGTATGAAATTTTGAATAAATGGATGCTGTTGAAAAGAAAAGGAGAGCAAAAAAAAAACCGACCAGAGGAGGGAGGGGATGATATGTTGACGGGATGGGGGGGGGGGACTAGGAAACATTGGCTTCGCAAATGTGATCATTTTGTGTCATTGAAAACTAAGACAAAACAGCGCAATTTAAAACAAGGTATTCATATTGGTGTGAAATCGTTGGTTCGTTGGATTGGCCATTCACGCCCCTGTTGATTATACTCCTCTAGGGGAGGGAATCCTCAGCAGAACGGTTTATGATTATTTCACATAGGACACATTGGCAATACGCCCACCCCCCGAACTGTCAATCAAAATCTTGGATGTTTATGATTTCATAGATTTTGGAAACAATGTTCCTTTATTCTTTCTACCCCTAACGCTGAGATAAAGCAAATAAATCCTCTTAAGAGTATTGACTGTCAATCCTAAGGTTATTGCCAATACGAAAGAATATTCTGTCATAGTACTGTTTAAGAGTACCTCAATTCTTTATACTTCTTAAAAGTACGTCAATCCTACTACTTTAAAGTATGTAACTTTATTTTTTTTTTTTCAAGTGTTTCACTGCGGGTGCATATAACAAGCTCATATTTTACCTGGGCATTTCCCCTAAGAATATTTCCAATTAGGTCAGTCGGTGTCGCTTCGTGGGGTTAAATAATGTGCAATCGTTTACCCCCAATTTTCAGTCTTATTTTCAAGCTTAAAATGGGTCTTATCAACCAATGTAAAAAAAAAAAATGGGGCTAAAGGTATGTTCGGCCCACCCCCAATATTTGCCAACTGCTCCAAGAATAAATGAAACAACATGCATTTACAACTCGAATATCATCTCAACCCATCTGAAATGTATTACGGTACCATTTTTCACACATTGATTTTTATCTCATTAATTGAGGAATTTCAGGCATGAGATCCCTGTTTCAATGCTGGGTGCATGCATCTTGGAACACCTGTGAAGCGCCTTTTCTGCCATCTGGAGGGTCTGAAAAGCCCCAGATTATCTTTCACCCTCCGTGCCAACTTATGGTGGCGGCGTCAGATATTTCTGCCGGCACCCCTTCCCGTTCAATAGTTTTTCCCTCCCGTAACCTTTTTAACATTTTGGGTTAATTAGTGCAGCTGTAAAAAGAAAAATCAATTTTGCACCATAATTGGGCCATTACGAAGGGAAAAAATGATCTTTTTATGTAACAGAGAGGAGAATTCCCCTTCCCTTTATACCGTTCCTCAGACTGCGTATCTGTGGACTCATATACCCCTCCCCCAGGACGGCGGTCAAGTACAATTTTGTCCCCCACAAGAAAATCTGGCTACGCCCCTGCATCCCATACCAACACATGAATCATGACTGCGCCATCACAAGTTGATAAATGTTAACTTTGTCAAGAAAAGGTCACCATAAAAACATGTTCTTCCACAAGCATGATTGATGCTCAATAAATCTTTTTCTTTAACTCTCATGGCTCTTATGTTACAGTCGAAAGAGATCAGTGTCGACATTACAGTTGGCAAGAATGTTTCCATGGTAACAATACCAAATTTACTCGGTTAATGTTGTTTTCTTTCACATTTATCATATTGAATACATATTCCTTAACCGACAACATATCAAACCGGTTTTTGCCTGAATATTATTGAAAGATAGGCTAGGTGATGAACGACCTTCTAGTTTAAGGGAGGTATTTTTTTGAAGTTATTGAAATGCAGTCCCCTTTTTGTAAACCAAGAGAAACCAAAACAGTGAATATTTTCTAAATTAGCAGTCGCCAAAAGCAAAGCAAACGTCCACGTGTCGCGTAAATGGGTAAGCGCCATCTATTAGGGCAAGTTATTGTGATGGGTGGCGACCTTGTTCAATTCATAAACAGAGCCGATTCATAACACAAGTAGGTTATCGATCCACACAATCACGTCGTGTGCCGGGTGTTAGCAGAGGCTCGGTGCAAGAGTTGCTTCTGGTTATTCTCATCGAGAAGGATTTGTTTGGTCGATCAGTCAATATCATACTAGGCCTACCTGGTAGTGTTTACTTTATGCAGTACAGTGAGTTAGTCTTCGATCGGACTACAGCAGGGTTGGCCCGGCGCGGTCAGGTTTGGCCTATATTTAAAACCGTGTTACTTTCACGGGACTTCCATTAGGGCTAGGGGAGCTTCAGTTAGACTTGAGTAACTAAATGTTAGCGAGTTGTTGATATCCGAGCGGATCGTACGTGACTCTCCTGACTATCGTATTGGTCTCGATTTTCGTGTGACAACATGATATTGTAATTTTACGATCTTGTGTCGGAAGTACATTTTCATACTTGGAAAATATTGAGAAGCCTTCGTCTGTCGCGTGGAATAGTGACGGGAATACTAACAAACAAGGCCAAGGCCTACTTCACTACATCTTGGCAGTGTGGGAACTAACTTATACTGTGAAGTAGATCTTTAATCTTGTTAACTCAACCGTGGCAAACATTCTTAGATCATTTGCGTCTATCATAATATTTTGTTTCTAGGCCTTTTTATTAAACGTCCTATCGTGAATCAAAGTGTAACTGGGACTTATTTTTCCACAAGGAAGGTCGTTGTTTGCTCACCTTTATCAAAGCGGTTCGAAATTTTTCCCCAGGGACCAATATCGCGTTTTGTGGTAGGGTCTCATAAACCACTTGTTGGATTGTGCTATACCGCGGCCAAGTCCTTTTTTAACGTTAGGCCTATCTCGCTTTCGTTGTTTATGAAAAAGCTGTAACTACTTGTGTGTGAAGGACAACCGATCGAAATTTTGGAATATGGCCGGAACAAACTATGCTGCTTATGCTGCGAGGAGACGCAAGAGAGTGGTAAGTACAGAATTTTAGGCCTATGCGAACGATTTGAAGGTGAGGCAAAGCTACCATTTGTTTTGGATTCGTGTAGCATACAGTAGGCTACCAATACCACTGACGGTGACCAACGTATAGTACATCATAAACCATAGGAATAGCCTAGATGATTTCTACAAAGCAACTTGACAACAACGTGAACAGAATTGTGATGTCCGTACCCTCGGTCATAAGCCTAAGGATTAGTAATTGGGACTGTAACAAGTTTACAGTCCATAGTGCTGCATGTTGACGCCATGGTCAGAAATAGCCTAGGGGCCTATGTAGGCTATATTGGTTGACCCTGCAGTGCACGTTCAGTTAGCAGCTATAATGTAGGCAGGTTTAGGTTTCAGTTAACTATTCAAAAAGCAACCGAGAAGATAAAAAGACAGTACTATCATGCAGTCAATTTTACTCCGGTTCAGGATTCTGCCATATTACGAATGACCTGTGGTCAATTTATATCAACAAGAGCCTAATTAGGCAGGCTAGTCTGAAGTAAATGTCAGTAGCCCAAATTAAAGTTAAGCTTAACTTGGATTAGTGTACTTATCAATGTGGTGTCAATGTGGTGTCAGGAACACATCTAGCCTGCAGCCACTGGTTTGTCATTGTGACAAATCAGTGGCTGCAGTCCAGACGTGTTCCTGAAAGTCCTTTTGGAACAAATATAAGGATCGAAGGAGAGTAAGAAGAGTGGAAGTGGGAAAGTAATAAAGATATTATTCATAAGAAATAGAGTGACTGAAAGACAAAGGAGGCCTATTATATTTCAACAAATATTATTAAACCAGATTTAATGCTCTTTTTTATCAAGTTAATGTCATGACTTTGATTCCTCCACCTACAGTTACAGTGAAACCATTTGCTAAAAAGAAAAATATGCTATTAAGCTGTAGAACATACACAGTAGGTTGCTCAAACAACAGTAAAAAATGTTTAAGCCATTTGTAACGTTCATTTCTGTGTACCGCATAAGAGAAGGAAAAAGGGGTTGAGGCGGGGGACTTGCAGGCCTGTGTTGCGTGCCGCAAAGTTCAAAGGTAGTTGCAATATGGCCCAATAGATCCAAAGAGGGTAGCCATGTCTGTCATGTCATGTAGAGATAGATCCTTAATTATAATGCTGTTTACAATGCAAATTTATTTGATTATTTTTAATCAGATATATGTTACATAAAATCAGCTGCCCCATTTGGGATTTGGTTTTCTGAAAGAAACGTTTGTTGCCTAATTATCACAGAATTCTGTTTCATTTGTACCTCGACGTATTAATTGGTCACCTTATATACTGTGAACTATATAGTAGGTCTGAATGGTTGATGACGTGTCGCACAGAAGTGTCCACTGTACAGCACCAGGCAACCTACATTTATATAACATGTAGAACTTGCTATTTACAGCATATTGTGCATGTCCATAAGCAGAGAATTACCACGTTCAGGACGATCTCAATGGGTTTCAGCAAGACCTCAGTTTAGGATTTGTTTATTTACATAGCCTGTTTGGTGTGAAAACTCCCCTCCTTCCCCATGCAGTAACGTCACAAAATTGTCTCTTGCTAAAATTGCCACAGTGCATTGAAGTTGTTTTTTTTTTTACACAAATTTACACAATTCCCAGTGCAGAGAAGAAATTTCCATTACAGACAAGAATCCTACATGCCCTGAAGCACTTCTCACAATGCATTGATGTACTGGACAAAACTTGAAAAAGACTCATAATGTCAGGATAAGCTCTGTTGATTCACCTTTTATACCGAGTTGTTTCAATAAAAAGCACCAACCCCATTGTGTGTAAGCCAAGGAGCAACAACTACCGATTTACTGGTTCTAAAGTTTCCACAAAGTTGGGTGATAATCACCGTGTCCGTAAATAAATGAATCTCAGACGTTATATGGACTCTGGGTTCTGTTAACAATGAAGCAAGTGTTACCTTTACACAATATATCATACCTGTAGTAATTCCAAGGCAGATCTTTGATACTGTTTCACACATGTTTAACAGCATTCATGGTATAATCACTGTGAAAGCTTGTTTCTAATTTGGCAGTGTAACCAAGTCACCAGCAGCTGTTGTGAGAAAAAGTAACAACTTTTGAGCTCACAGTTTCAGACAACTGGCAAACCAACACTTACATGTGACAAATTTGCTTGTCGTTGATATGATCGCAGATGTTTCTTTGAGTGAAAAAGTTCAGAGTCACTCATAAGTCTCTCACAAGTTATTGACAGTGCATATAATCGTAGTTGAGTCACATCTTCTGTAATACCGTATCACTGGACTGAATAAGAGATTCGTAAAATGTGTTGTCCTTATGAAGCAAGTTTAGGTTGAAATTGTTGAAGGAGCAAATGTTGTTATTTTCTTTTTCCAAATTGAAAGGA
Organism: Stichopus chloronotus; assembly: GCA_021234535.1. Taxonomy (NCBI): domain Eukaryota; kingdom Metazoa; phylum Echinodermata; class Holothuroidea; order Aspidochirotida; family Stichopodidae; genus Stichopus; species Stichopus chloronotus. The sequence continues at coordinate 15,951,089 of CM037845.1, read as the reverse complement.
GACTGCCATTTAAACAGTTTTGCTGTAGATGCTGAAGTGTTGTTCAAATAAACTAAATTTGGTTGTTATTATTTCCTTTTGCTCTCTTTATATAATGAAAATAGTTGTAACACCCTCCTAAACCACCCTCCACAAAAAGTGTAAAATTAAGTCCACAATAGAAGTCAAGTTTGTATCAACAGGTACCCTATAGAGCCAGTATCTCTACAACAGCAAAAAGTTCAAACAAACACAAAAACTTGTGAAAAACAAGCAGAACACAAAAAAGAAAGTCAAGTATAGCGCTATTTGGGAGACAATGGTGGAATTTCAGTTTGAATAGCATTAGCTCAAATAGGTACAACATCTGTGTATATGTGCCTACATGTGTAACCATTCACTGATGACTTCAGACAGTGGTGATATGCTCAGAGCTCGATCAACTTAGTAAATTGCTTTACTTTAATTGCAAACAAGTCACTGTAATATAAGTGCTATTTAATCTGTGGAATTGGAGCAGATATATGGCAAAATTTTGGGAGAATTCTTCATTATCAAAGTTAGTTCAATGGAGTTTGCTCTAAATTCAGTATATAGTCAGAGCCTTAGACCTGGTGACAGCTGGTCTTAGTGTATTCATTTTCCATAAATTCTGCAACTTATGGTAGTGTCACTGGTGGGTAATGGGGTGACAGTGTGCTGGTCGTACTGTGGGTGCATGGTTTACAACCGAATATCTCTCTAAAAAGCTAAGTTGTCATTTTATGTTAGAACTTACAATATATTTGAAAGACAGGAACCAGTGCAGCCCAGATATTTCAAGTAAAAGAATGACTACTTTTGAAGTCTGCACGCATGGGCCAATGTTTCATTTGCTGCTATATTAAAGAGAACGCTGCATTGATTAATGGCATCACACTAATACGCTCTTAAGGGAGAACAGATCACAATTTTAATTTCTCTCGATGAGGCAGAAATCCATGTTACAGCAGGAAATTCTGTTAATGGCATGCCCTTCTTCTCCATTAACCTACAAAATGTTATTTTTCGTTTGAAAGTGAGGGGCGATGATTCAGGTGCGGTATACGTGCCATTTGGCATGTGAGTGGTACACATGTGTGCCGACGGAATCTCCGGAGCAATTAAACTGGTGGATCAGGAGGTAGGTAGGTATAAAGTGGATGACGTACCTTTTTAAAAGTTTTTAGATCTGCGCTGTGAAAGTTTAAAATTAGATGTCAAAAGTTGATGTCTTCCAACTTAAGATTGGATACACGCATCCCTGAAAAAATAACCAGGGACGCTCAGTCCCAAGGCAGCCGAGATTCATTCCGCCGCAGTAGCCTCGTAACACAAGGAAAGTTTGTGCTCAATTTAATGCCTTGACACAATGAAAAAAGATTAGACTCTGCAGAGTCTGCTTGGGCTGGAAAGTTTCGGTTCCTAATTTTGGTTTCCGCCACCTCTGAAGGAACATCCATACCTGCTGTACTGCTCTTCTGGAAGAGTGTTTACTCCCCTCATTGATCACTGCCCTTGCAGACGCTGGACACTCGTTTTAATTATGCACACAACTTTTAACTAAAACCATTGTTTTTTGCTACCAAATTTGGTAGAAGCCAATCACGGCCATCGTGAGAAATGGTGGGACTGATGATGGGGAAAGGACCTTCGACTGATTAGGTTCGTAAATATCATGGTAACTCTTCAACTGTTGTAGGTCTCTTTTAGTGATATCCTATTTCTGCCGTAAGCAAATCTGGTGATAGGGTGGAAGTTAGCCTAGTTACCATTATTTTCTCTCATTGTTCGATCGCTGCTATTGGCTCATTTCATGAGACCAACGCATAGTAGTTTACTATGTATTATCCGTCACGTCAAACGTGACTATTCATTTGTACATAGTTATATCGAGTGTCCAAAGTCTCTCCGGCGGACGGCGATCACAGGGAAACGCGATTACTAGATGAGTACATATGCTCGGTTGGGGAAAAGTAGGCTGCAGCTCAAATTGTGAGGAATGTATCAAAGAAGGGGAATTCATTCGCCGAGAAAGACTTTGCAAAGTCTAGTAGAAGATGTGATCGATGATATTGATAGCATGGGTGTTAGCATTCACGGTAGTGATACATACACTTGTTAGGATCAGTTAAATGTGGTCTATAGCGTATTAACTCCATAGCTCTCCATAGCTTATAAACCAGTGAATAAGATCTGGTACATGTCAGGAATTACTTATTCAGAAAAATAGCAAGGGTAGAGCAATCGTTTGTGATTTACCCTCAGTTATTGGCCCGCCTCTGATTTGTAGATCAGCATTTGGATTGACCAGAAACTCCATACACTTCACAATATTTAAAAACGTAGTGAGTGATTGTTTTGTACCATATTTATCGTGAAATAGCTGTTTGTCGCTGAATATACGTCACATGGTTAGTGTACTTTGATGAATTTGTTAGCCGTAATTTGTCTGTACTATAGTTTACTTTGCTCCTGTAATGTGTAATGGTCTCCCACATTGTCGATTTTGCTCAAGCTTTGTGCCACATGTGTCTGTTCCACGATTATCATCCCAAATTCTACTTTTAACACTGAATTCTCTCGTAAATTATGAAAGCTTACATTTTCAGGCTTGTCTTTCAGCACACTAAATTTGTTGATCTCCCTTCACGACCATACCCACCTATTTTCCAATAGCGCTGTGAGCTCCATTTTCAATGAGCACTTGTTAGGAACTGTTGTAGATGTAGTGTTACTAATAGCATCAGTGGCGATTTTTACCGAGAGTGTCTTTTTCCCTGCATTGCTTCTGTGCTTTCTGCGAGAGTGTACCTCCAGTACCGCTGCAAATAGGATCTGGTTAGATCCGGTTGCAAGCTTCCTCTCTGCCAGCTACAGTACACTGCATGTTTAATGGCTCTCTCGAGAGATCTGGCACTGTTTCGGGAAATCCAGCACCCCGACTGCCAGACCGGGAAAATGGAAAAAATATGAAATGGAAAAGCGATATGTCTTTTTGCTTCTTAGTCCGTTATTGCTCCGTCTTACAGGTCAGTCAAAATGACAGTCCGATCTTGCCACAAATTAAATAACGCGCAGATGGGAGAGCCAGGGTTTTAGGTGACCAGATGCTATGAAGTCCTATATTTTGCCCACTTACAGTGGCTAAAAACTTGGGCATATATGGATGCTATGTCATTGACCTAGCTGTTTGATATATGGCCTGCTGTACTGTAGGTATGTGTAATTCAGTGCGGTGATACACTTGAAGTAGACCACCAATACAACGTCACATGTAAATGGTACAAGTGCTTATAAATATGTAGATTTGTAGATCTTGACTTGCCCTTTTGGTCAAGTGGACTATATAAGGACTTTGCTATATAAAGAAAACCAAAAGGAAGAAGGAGAAAAAAAAAGAGAATTGGTTTAAAAGAAAGTAGAGATCATAATACCAGTCAGAATTTCAGTCAATGATTCATTCATTCAGCCATTGAGTCACTGTAGTTCAATACTTATTATGCAGAGTATTTGACAGATTTTTCACATGTACAATAACAAATTTGTGGTGTCCCATACAACGTTTGGTGTTCGTCAGTGTGTGGCAAAGCACATGGTGTAAAAGATGTCATTTCAATATATTTACTGCACAGTGTTTGAGGGGCACTTTGTAAATTTAAGATATTTAATTAATAGCCTGTACTGAAAAGCAGTAGGGCCACTAGCTTTGTACTGTATCATAATGCTTGAAGCTACAGCACTATACAGTAATGTGCTGTTGACAGTTTTGTGTTTATTGCAGTTCAGGCGAAGGTTTAGAAATAATTTTCACCAATTTATCCGACTTAATTGTACGAGTGCCCATTGAGTGGGCACGTTTATTTTGATCGTTCGTTTACATGCACTTCACCAAAGTAATGCATGAAAAAATTAAAGGAATGTCCCATTATACTGATGATAGTCAACGTACAATCTTGTAAATACCAAAAGTTACCAAGTGCTGTTCGTGAAAGAGTATTTAACTTTGACATTTACATGCTTGGTTGAACTGAGAACTTTTCTCGTACTTGCAAAATATTAAAATGTTTGCATGCACCAAATGTAAGACCATCTACCCTAGATGTTTGTAGATCTGTTAAAGTCATATTTGCCGCAGTTTAATTACATACTGAACAAATTAGTGACTTAATACTTCATTTGTGAGTGCATGAGTCATATATCCAGATGGTAGCTTGTAATGATGATGATGGTGTTGTTATTAATTATTTTTTCCTACAGGTGATGAACTTCAGTTTTCTGTCAATGCAGAATCTGGACTGTTCCTTTAATACATTGCTAGCCTGGTATTAATTTGCAAACCTGTACGCTCTATATGTAAGCTCGAGTAGCACCCTAATTAGCAATGTTGCCTTTTATCTAGGCTGTCATCAAGACACATTTTGTGCTAGATGGTTTAGCAAATAACATGTTTGTTTGAAACAGATTGTGTTTGCGTCTTGGGTTAGCGCAGCAACCCTCGAAACTCAGACCCTCAAGAAAATCGACTGCAAATCCAAAGTTTATGGAATTGCAGGCCGCATGATTGGCAAACTTCACTGGATGCTTGACTCCTGTTTGCACTTTAGTGGAGGTGGCTATACTTTTTGTGAGTCTGTTGTTGTCCTTGATAAAAAAATTCTTGGTGATGAAGATTAATTTTTGTTCTAATCGCTTGTCTGTCTTTGGTCGATATACCATAATGAAAAAACAAAGAGTTTTTAAAACAAATTTCATGTGACAGTAAGTGTGTTGTGCTAAAGTGAGCAATTTGGAATGCGCTTCATCGTAAAGTAAACTTTGAAGATCCACAGCTACTGTATGGTTGTAGCTAGCCAGACTGGACATTGTGGTTGTTGTGAAAAAAAAAAAAAAAATGTAAAGTGGCCCAAAATTTGCATAGTACTGGGAGAAGTGATCCTGTGAGTACAGTATATGAACCAACATATTGGGGAGGGGGGGGGGGGGCTCTGCTGGATACAGTGATTTTTTTCTCATGTTTTAGTCAACATTCATGTTGCTTCTTTAATGTTCTTGTTGTAAGTTGCAATGTAACTTTGATTTTGTAATGACAAATTTACAGTTTGTAAAGGTCAAGCATTCTTGTAGTATGTAACTTTATCTGCAAAAGGTTTTCATTGCTGAATGCTGATGCATTTAGTGGAAAATGAATTCTGTCCCAGTGAAAGTCATGAAATTTTGTATTGTAGCACAAAAGTAGCTTTGGTCACCACAATACACCAGTTGGCCACTGTAGCTTATTTCAACCCTAGCTGCCCACAGTTTTGTAAATCTTGATGCCAGGTATCTCAAGGTTTCAAACTAGATCCTTCTTCATGCAATTCAAAATAACAGTACTTTCTGCATTGTTTGTTTGGTGGTGGCAATATTCTGATTAATTAAATGAGTGCAGATAATTAGATTCAAGAATTACAGTAGCGTTCACTGCAGGAATTCAGCTGTCACCTTGTTCTGAAGTTGAACTTCAGACAGTCTTTTCAGTGCTGTATTACTGTTGGAATTATCTATACACTAGTTCAGGAGGTTTGATCGCATTAGTAAATTTAGTCGGACACTTTTAAGTAAATTTGATATTAATGAAACTAGGTCATGACCTAAAATACCTAAAGAAACTTGAGCATGAGACACTGGCAGTTTAAAATCGGAGCAAATACTGGTTTCATCCATTTCATAATATGATGATGGACTAAGGAATTTAAAGACTTTACAAAAAAAAAACAGAATCAGTGTCTGAGCTATACATTAGGTCACTGTAAGTACAGTATAATTGCCAAACAGTTGCTCAAGCAAGAAGCAGTGTGTTGGTGCAACAGCTTTCATTTTGACCCAAGTACATAAATGAATGATGCATATAGATGATGCCAGTTAATATTATGCTGCTTATTGCAGTAGGACTGCATGTCCATACAATACAGTGTGTATGCTGTACTTGTAACAGTATATATCTGATCCATACATAATGTATAGTATGCTCTTTCTTTGTGGACAGTACTGTAGACACATTACAGCTTACTGCTAATTCAAGTACTGTATGTTTGTTCACTATTAAAGGCAGCATAAGTTTTACAACACGCTGTGCTACATCTGTTACAAGATACATGATGCATCTTTCCATGCAGTTTTCTTAGTGGAGTCAGTAACTTCAGTGGACAACTCCTCACCAACTGGTTAAACTTGTTGTAGAGTTTGCTTTTATAATATGTCATATTAAAATTGAGGGTAAGGTTTCTGGAGTGTGAATTTTCAGATCTTCTATCTAAATTCCATTTCTGTTCACCCATTAAGCCCGACCTTATTCCACCTTGGTACATGAGACCTGATTTAATACCTCGAGCGAATGTGGCGGAGGTCCAGACACTGAAAGGGGCAGAATTGAGCTCCAATTAAAGAGTGAAATCTGGACCAGGTTAATGACTCGACTGGTTGTGGATCGTCGAAGTTGTTGGCCTGCTATGCAAATTTATTCAAGGGAAGAAAATGAGTAACCGGTACATCCACTTTGCCCTGCAGGCTATTCCATCCTTTCATTTGTCTCTACGAACTATGAGACCAAATCGACTTTCATTTGTTGTCGAAAATATGTTATACGGTGATTGGAGGTAATTTGCATCTGTTTTGCACGTCAATGACTAGTTTCCCTGTCGGCTGGCCCCATCGGCCAGTAATCCCAAATGATTCTATGAGGTTGAAATTCCTTCAAAAATGGTCTTTCTCTGAGATTCGTTGGGGAACTGTTTATGTACTATGGGTGTTAGGCAGGTGTCTATGGTTTGTAAATTTATAAATGAATAACAACAGATTCTAACACAGTAAGCCTTTAATGTTGTCACAGCTGAATTTAACGGTTAAGGAACTGGGCCAATTATACTGAAATAATGTGTTTGTGGCTCGAAGACTTTGTTGACTAACCGGGAGGTGGGACCACGTAGATGCGTCAATCTAGGACAAGTCAAAAAAGCCTTGAGGATGATACATGATGCCTCTTGACTTGGGACTGTGGCTTCAGGGACACTGCACACTGCTATATGTTATCATACTGCACACTGCTATGGGTTTCCATCAATTCCCTAAAACTGGAGCCGAGTAATTTTTACTCATACCAAAATGTTGTCTGTGTCATAAAAATTGCCATTGGCACAGTACTGTACATCAGATTTTATTGGGGTAATACGCACACCCACCCCACCTGCATTGTCTGAATTTATTTTTTTCAAATAAGTCAGTGCTTAGAAGACTTGACCAAAAAACAGGGACAAAGCTTTCTTCACGACTCTTCATTGTCCTGTAAAATCCTAATAAAGTAGGGTCTACCGCTCGTGAGTCCGATCACACATGTCTACGTAAATGCATTATTCACGAACAATAGGGTAGATACCATACAGGGATTACATTCATCCTGTATGCTTGCACAACCATGCTCAACAGCAAATTGCAAGACAGTAAAGGCATACAAAAGCACATGGCATTTGCCAAATTTTATGTTAATCAATCATTTTAATTAAAACACTGTGAAAGTAACTTCGTCCTCACAATCCAAAATACAGTGCACTGCTACATAAATAGAGCCGCATATTTTGATTGCACAACACAATCCTTGCACTTCCCACTACAGTTCGCCCAATAATCTCACATGCACGTCCAGACAGACAAGCTGTCGTTCGTGAATGAATTTGTCACGTTCATGTTCGCCACTTATATCTTCAACAACCCTGCAGTTAATACCTACTAGGTACATTAATTGCCACTTGGAATAGGTAAAATGTCCTCGTTTTACCATAGCCTATCTCCGTGACAACAATACCCATCAGTAATAACTAAGTATACAGGTGTAACTCAAGACTGCATTTTTGTTCCATTTACGGGTTTACTGAGGGCTGTCGTTTTGCGATGTTACTTTACGTAGAGGCCGGTTTCATTCACAGAGATCTTTGTCGCCTATTTGCACGTTGGTGTTGTAGCTCATTTGTTTTTCTTGGCTAAAGGGCTAATAATAGCAACTTTTGAGATTTGATTACCCTGTTTTCTTATGAAGATGTGCTCATTGTCTCTTTCTCCCGGAAATGTTTGTCCCCTCCTTAAATCATCGCACCATCGTCACTGAAGGGTTCTTCAAAGATTGGATGCAACACTTTACAATGCAAAACCTCACTGTCGCACACAAGCAGGGATCGGCGGTCTTTCATGCAACTGAAATTGCATCTTGACGTAAAAGCAGATGCTCTGGGTTTTTTTTTTTTATCTGTTCTTTTTTTCTTTGTAAATATCCACCTTCATTTTCTTTTTGTCTTTTGATTGAAGAATTTTAAGGAGACTTTATGTGGGGAACAGAATAAAATGGTTCAGAAAAGCTATTTTTAGTGGAAAATTTTGAAGAAGGAGAGTCAGTGGGGAATGTTTGCATAGAATGATAATATGAAATGTGTCTTTGAAGGCTTACCAGAGAGAGGTTAAATCCTCTGCTTGAAATATACTCATGTTGTAAAGTTTTCCACAAGACGGATTGATAGAGCTGTTGACAACATGCATGGTCAGTTATTTTTTCATTAAATTGTTTGACTCATAAAGTTAAAGAAATCCGCATAAACCAATTAGTCTAGTTTCCTCTGCCAGTGCACGATATTATTCCGTAATATTGTCCTTATTGTCCAGTGTGGCTGTTAATTTAGTCATGTAGTTATCACTTGGAAGTTCACTCCTGGCCACTCACCTAGATCACAGTCATAGCACATAATGATGGTGGAAATTGGAAGAAGGCGCTGAGTCCGGTATGAGACTGATTATGACAGGAGATGGTTGCTTTATGCCCACCCCTCAGCTGAATCCATGGCCCCCAACTTGTTTACCTGGTAACAGCCGATTTAAGTTAAACAAATTGATGTCAATCTAGCATTGCCTTCTATATCATTACAAGCTCCGACATGGGACTAAAGTCAGTTTAGTTGCCTCTTATTACGGCCTGCATCCCGAGCCACGGAAGGCTTACGAGAGGGTTATCGGATGCTTCATCAGCCCCTCGAGGTACATTGTCCGAACATCGTCATCATTGTCAAGTGACATGATTAACTGATTCTCTCCTTTGACACTTAAAGTAACATTCCAGGAGGAGCCCAGGTAGCACATTCTCTTCCCTTAAATGTTTTCAAAGTTTGGTTCAAATTTGTCAAGCGTCATTTCATTTTCATTTTACACTGTGTACATTGTGACCGAAGTTGGTTTTGGTTTATATGGTTTATAGATTGAGAAAGAACATGAGAATGCTAAATTTCTTATTTTTGTTTCGTTTTGTGAATATTTATCTGAGTCCCATTTCAAGAGGATGTACATGAAGAAGAAAATGAGTGCAGATCTATAAGCAAATGACTCGTAGGGACCTCAGAGGAAGTTCCATGGAGCTTTTGGAATGCGTCCTCCTTAAAAACAAAACATTTTCAACTCAAGTTTTTTTTTATTTCAAGTTTGCATAATTTCTGAAGAAAACAATGAAAAAGCATAGCCTTGTCTAATTATTCATTGGATTGGGTGAATTTATACCCATAATAATCACACCATCTTACGCGTGTATTTTTATATTTCAAACATCAATGGTATTTTGCCAAACTTTGAAAGGGCTGAAGATTTTGAAAGAAAACCAAAACCATGTAAAACCAGTAACACATGTGAAGGAATACAGCAGTGTCCCTGTGAGAATATCTAGGCCTCCACATTTTTGGGCAGCCACATTCCACAGGTTGTCAATGTTTTGAAAATAAGTTTTGCTTTTGGGCATATTTTTGTCCACTACTGTACAGTTAGACAGAAATAGAAGAAGCAACATAGCAAACTGTGATAAATTACTCTACATTAACATATGTGCAGTACCACCCTTGTAGGAAATCATTGTGTCTTTGCATACACATAACTTGTTCAATTAAAAGTCCTACAGTCAGGGCCTTAGCCAGACTAACCAGTGTGGAAGGGGTCGGGACACATCAATGTTAAAGTTTTATTTACCTGCAGACGGGTCTAAGGGGGTCTCCCTTCCGTTTGAAATTTTTTTCAAACCAGTTTGGAAAGGGGGGACACATCAGTGTTGGAGTTTTGTTAGTCTGCGGAGGGGTCTAAGGGGTCTCCCTTTCCGTTTGACTTTTTTTTGCCTTTTCAAGGGTTCTAGAGCCAAAATGGTGCAAAATGTCCACCTTTTCTCTCTGTTTTTGTATTCCAAAAAAGCAGGAATCTTTTATTGAAAATTTTTGGGAGGCACATGCCTACCCGCCCCCCCCCCCCTTGGCAACATGCCTGCCTACGTTACACTTGCTGCAGTGTTAATGTGACAAAGTCTGTAACAGTGCTTCACTTTTGTGTTTTATTATGAAATGAGGACATTTTCTTTTAGATTCTCCTCTCCACTCCCGGAGGTTGAAGAGAATCCTCTCCGGAAGCGACTCAACTCCTCTTTCCTTGCGAGTCACGACTTCTGCGGAATTTTGAAAACCAACGAAAACGTTCGTGAAGATCATCGTTTTTTTTGTGCTTTAATCGCTTCACAGTTTGAACTTCCATTGGCATGCTTGTTTTTACAGTCCTTACTGTAAGAATAGATAAAAGTAGTTTTGCTTAAAGTTCGATTTCTCTTCAGATTAGCCAAGTACCATTGATGTGGCTCCAAAGTGATAATGGAGAACAGACAGGCATTAAATTATCATGGATGGCTTCAGTTTGGTGTAAATAAGGTTTGTCATTCAGTCTTGTAGTGTACTGCAGTAGGGGTTCTGTCATGAAACATTTCCATAGCTTAGTATACCATGAGTACTTAAAATAATTGTAAGTTCTACACTTGGCAGTTATAAAGGAAGAAAAGTTGGATATGTGATGCATATCAATAAGAACCGTGATCAGAACTTCAGATCAAGCCTTTTCCAACTTCAGTGGTCTGTTTACAGTACATGTGTAAACTTAAAACAAAACTCTGAACCGACAGATGTAAAATGCATCAAGCGTGCAAAATACAGGGCACGGAATTTTCTCGAATACTTCATGCTTTGACTAAAAGGAAAATGAGGTACCCCTTTACCATAGTTGCCGGAAATGCTATGTATGTACTTCTATCCAAGGTACACTGCAGTTTATGTATTCTAACACATCTATACTACAGCTGTAGAAGTGAACTAAGTATTTTTGGTTAAAATATTCTCTTTGTCAACTGTCAATGCATTTGAAATTCAAATATGACTTACAAGTACAAGTGTCCCACTCTTACAAAAGATGATATTTGCATTCAGATTTACACTGAATTCAGGGATTTATCTTTCCAAAGTTTTGCTGTTACATCAGTCTCTTAATCGTAAGTATCTTTCTCAAGATGCAAATAGTTTATAAAGAATAAGAGAAAAATAGGTGTCAGAGCAGTGGCATATTTAGAGGGGAGCAGGGACTTCACAACAAGCTTATGCCTCCTCTATTGGAACCTAAGGAAAAAAAAAGTGGGCAAAAAGCAAAGAGGGAAAAGGGAAATAACAGAAGGTAGTCAAGTATCAAGAAGTGCAGTTGAAAAAGTGCTACCATTTACCATTTGATCCTCTTCTGAAAGCAAAATTTTCTCAATCAGAGTAGAGTTCCTCTCCCTTGGACAACATCCATTCGTGTCCCCACCATCGCAAACTCCTGGATACATCCACTTCCACTGTTGGTGTCTTTCTAAACCTTAACGACACACTGCACAGTACCTTAACAAACCTGTATATTTGAATACCACCCCTCACAACTCTAGAACATCTCCTCCTTTAATCCTCTTCGCGCACATGCATGGCATTAATTGAGTATCAATCATGATTTTAAGGAGAAGACTTTGCGAGAGACAGATTTATCCATTTGTAAATATTATTATTCATTCAAGCCTATAGTTGTAATCACATTTGGAATTTTCAGTTCAATCAATATGTAGGCCGTCATATGCACACAAGTTTGCGCTCATGTCATGTGATCTTGAGGTAAAAACGTGAGAGCATGCCTCCATGCTGCAGTCATTGACTTTGAGAGGAGCTTGACATTATGTGTTGCCATGGTAACATGTCATACATTTTTCATGCAGAAAGATAAGTTTGGGTTCCCCGTAACCCAGCTGAATCAGCATTACAATTAAAGGCTCTTAGATCCAAATCAGACAGCAACACACGCATTTTATTATTGACGACTGGAAAGTCTTTTTTTTTTTCCAAATGGTAATTAGTTGCATTCATCATCTGTTGCATTCTGGGATATTGTACTATAGGTCAAGAAACTTGTCAAGATGGTGACATGCTGTTTGAGAAGGATGAACAATCGCTTAACCCCACAAGGGAGTTAGTTTTGTGGTGGAAAAGTTGTTAAATCCCTGTAATATGTTTAACATTGCCCTGGGTTATGTGTTCCTCTGTCACAAGGCACCAGGCAGTCCTGTAAAATGTAAATATTACTCTGTTCACTTTTGTATAATTCTATTGCTTGCATTAAATGTGTACACCTGTCCCTTGGGCTGTTGTGTGGCAGATCAGTACATGCGAGAAAGTGCAGAATTAATGCACAGCCGGAAACTTTTGTAAAACTTTACCGCAACTGTAATTTTGCGTTGCGTTCGATGGACGAAAAACCGCATGGAAACAGAGGTGTAAATTCAGAGAATTAATAGATGTGTAACCATGGCAACGTTTTGACAGATCTTTCACGGGCTCGGGGACTCGAAGTAAATTCACCCGGAGGATATGTCATTCACATTTTGCATGGTCAGTGGAGACATGTTGGACAGGTGAAGGTTCTGTGCGAGTGTTAGGGTTGTGGGGGAGACACGTCGGTCTGGATCACATGTGCCAAAGAGAAAAAGGAAAAACAGTGAAAATTGAGGAATAACTTTCATGAAAAATATAAAAATCAAATCGTGCAAATGGAAATGGAGTGGTTGGGATTAATTTGGTATCTTACTTAAGGATAGATCAAGACAACAGCAGAAAATGTAAGAAGACAGAGATTTTAGAAGACTGAGTTGAAAGCTGAATTTCACCGTCTTCCTCGATCAGTCTCTTGAAGGTCTGCCGCGAGCGTTGGACCCGAAAGCGCGTTAATACAGCGTTTATGGACAGTGTTACTCTCAGTGTGTGTAAGTTTCACTCGTTCTGACGGCATGTTCTAGTACGGCACTGCAGTTAGTTCTAAGAAGCTTTTGTTTTGTGGTGATTCTCTGTAAACCTGGAAATTCGTACAATGTTTCAGAGTAGAGAGCAGGAAATTCATGACAATTTGTGAAAAGGGAAATAGAGCTGAAGAACATAAAAATGGTGGTAAAAAAAACTGGAAAAAAAAAACTGGGATTGTAAAGTTTCCACTCTCTGAATATTTGTAATATGGTTGAATATTAAAATCTAGTACAGTCGTATTCTCTTTAAAGATGAAATTTGACAGTTGCATAGCCCACAGCTGAAAGTAAAACTGGAACAGTAATGTAAGTATGTGGAGTGCTCAATTAGCCCTTCGGTCCAATTGTTACTCTGTTTTCCTACTTGCTGTGAAGCGATACACGTGTGCTATGACTCCTTGATCACACCAGCATTAAGCGGCTATGTTCAGCGAGGAAGGTATAAATGAACATGCTTGTATGGTACTTAACTGAAAAAAAAAATTTGATCATGCAAGCAGTGCTCACAGTTCAGACAGCGGAAAAATTCAGAATTTGACTTTTATAGAAAGCATAAAATTTTTGACACTACGTTAAGCCGAGTGGATATTATAGTCACTTTGCTCCTCACATGTTCACGCTGATTGCACCTAATTCTCAAGGAAATTGCACCACTATAGCACCGATGGTGTTCCATCAGAAATAATAAAAGAACCAGCAAGCAAACTAAGCAGGGTGTATAGTACGTACCTCTGTAAGCGTAAAGGACAGTGGCAGACAAAAATAAGAAACAGTCTTTAGGTATGCGTTACACCAAAATACTTAAGCTTTATGTGTATCATATTGTGAGTTTGTCACCAAACCACAGTAATGTGCTAAACATTTTCAGAAGTGTCTTTTTGAAGTTGTTCACCATTTCTACCAAACTACAATACTTTCAGACATATACCAAGGTTATGTAATGTAGACAACCAAAGCACTTTCAGACTGCCTCAAAGTTGCCAGTGACAGGCTACGACCAACTTTTGAGTCCACCATTTGGGGTGCTCTGCTAAATACAATCGAGAAGGCTGGGGATGAATTCCCATAAATGTGTACTTCAGTTTATCCTACAGTAAAATCATTATCTGAGGTACTTACGAGAGCCTGATGATGTCTTAACGACCCTGCTCTGACTGACTGGTCGGCTGCTTTCGCGGATCTGATTGAAAATTGTCGTCGATTAAGATTCTGACGTAATTTTGAGCGAGCCGATGCATGGCAGATGGAGGCTTCCAATAAAAACGGCATGTGATAGGAGGAATAAGTGAAGTGCCTTAATGAAATCTTCATTCCATTTGGAATAACCTGAGATTGTGTTTAAAGAGACTGATCTATTTACATCTCTCCAGACAGTCTGTAATCTTCTTGTGGCTTTAAAGGGCATGTGGCTTGAATCTCAGAGATGGAGCTATTGCCAGTATAAAATTCCGACAAAATTGAGGCTTATTTTGAATGTAAGCTATATGGAGAAAGTTCTACAAATGATGTACCCTTGTAAGAGCAACTTTTGTGAAAGATCTAAGATCTTTTTGCTCCTGCTAAACCTCCAGTAATTGAAGTAAAGGTGGCTGTAGTTTTATGTTAAAGTTGTAGCTCAAGTTTTTTTGCTGGAAATTGAATACAAATCCCCTTTAAAGTCCAGGTGAGTCGCATGCCTCCACAGAGACTTTGAGCTAGGAGGATGTTTGGGATGTAGAAATTGATGAAAGAGAATAAAAACAGTAAAGAGGCCATACCGTTGTATATAATTTTGGTTCGCGTTGTCTCCCTGCTCACATTTTGCCTTAGTTAGTGCAAGATGGAACATTTAGTTTGTTCTCCACTTACCTGTCTCTTCACAACTACCGTACCACTAAGAAATTGAAGCTTAGTAAGCTGACAGAATGCTGTCAACCGACCTTCACTGAATCCAGTCATATGAATGTTGTTTCTACAATGAGAGTGATGATGTGTAGTATAGAAATATTACATCAAGCTAATTAATTATTTGAACTTTGTGGTACCCTGTTAAACGTATCTACACCCCGTCTTGGTGTTTGCCACACGTGGCCTTTAGAATCGCCCAAAACCGCAGCAAGCACGTACTACTGCAATCCGCATTTTCGCAGAAAGAAATTGCGATGCTATTTGAATGCACACTGTCATACATGACAACTGTCGTAATTATCTGCCACTTTAACGTGAGAGTTCCTTTACAGAGGGAGTTGCACAAACTCCGAATTTGGTTTGCCATTTTGTTTCCATGTGCAGGAGACATCGTTTGCACACGGTTGGCATCAGCTGAACCATTTTGTTTCCAGTTTTGGAATGTGATAGACGTAATTCTCTCTATTAAATTAACTTTCTTAGACATGTGGTCAAAGTGCCCTGACAATTTTTCCTCAGTAATTCACTAGGTCAACATTTAGTTCATCTACATCTCCCTCACTTTTATATATCTATGTTTAAACCCAGTCCATGACAACTGGTATAGATCGAGTAATTGGTCATTTTTCAACACTGCTCATGAATATTAAACAGGTAACTAATAGTGCACAGTTCAATGTTCCTTGACATGAAAGAAAATGAGTTGTCAGTCACTTTGACTGGTAGCTACCAGCACACCTTGAAGTGATTTATGTAACTCAATACAAATTTTGAGTTAAGTTGATGTTTAGGCTGTGCACTATGCAATAATGTCACATATGATCATCTACGTTATGGCTCATTGGGATGTTGTAGGTATTTGTTCACTGACATCCAGTATGCTAATGTTCCTTATTATTATTAATGTTCAAATGTTTTGTTAGAGCTACACTTGTGTACATAATTCTGTGCTTTATGATGATTGAAATTCAATTTTCTATTGTGGATGATATTCACTAGACCCTTGAGCAAATAGTGTCCTTGATCTTTACCCAGTAATGTTCACCAAGGGTGAGAAAGGTGAAGTTTTGCCTAATAATTTATTGCATTGTTTGTCAAGTACTTGCTGTAGTTTTGCCCCACAAGTCATGTAAGATGCACAAGACATACACCATGCGTTATCATCGTACCATTAATTTTTACCGTAATCTTGTCGCATGAAATGTAACTCTTTGATTATGTGATCTGGTAATCGCTAGATGCCCTTTCTCATGTTCAATTGAAGAAATGCATTCTGGCTGGTATTATCGCAGTTAGAGGATCGATATATACCCACTTTGCTTAAGTGCAGACCTGTCAGGGTTTGAAACAAACACACATGCCAAAAAAACATACCGTGTATGCATGCACTCCTCGACAGAATACCGACAGCTATGAAACACTCTTGGTAGACAAAAATTTTGATGAGCACCGTTTAATTTTAGCTCAAAGACATATAAACAAAGAGAAAATACACTAGTGTTTCTTCTGGCTTAATTAGCTTGACAAGTAAACGTACACCATCTCCCTTAGATTTCTCTGATTACTTTAAATGTCATCGATAAATGATGAACAAAGAAAAGGAATATGAATGTTGTCGTGGTTTAGAGTCTGCATGTAGTGCTTATGTGGAAGTATTCTATGTGTAGGTGTGGTACATTATCGGGCAGGAAGAAATGTATGTTTTTAAAGGCGTAGGGACTTTTAAGCAACGGATGATAGATGAATTAAGATAAAGATGAAGTTTTCCTCTAGAGGTTGGTTGATGGCTAGAGCAGCAGGGTCAGCAGAATCATGTATTTTTATCATCCTTAACTCACCTGTCTCCACACAAGTAATGCACATTTTTCTAAAATTCCAAAAACTACTGTTAACTTTTACATCCCGGTCTCTACCTTGCCTGAACCCAAAGTGGACTTTTTTCTCCTTTCCAGACTATTGTACCACTCAGGAGAACTAGTCGTTGTAATCAGTTCTGTGGTAAAAGATTTGACTTTCCTCACGGATATTACATCAGCAGAATTGGTACTACATATGTGTGTAAATGGCATTGATGATACAACCCGGAAAATGCATACAAAGCTTTTAGATCTCATTTTACAGTACTTTATAGTGTGAGACGTGTCTGCAGCAATATGCATTAAGTATACAAATACAAGGTTGTTCAGAAGACCTTCATGGTGCAGTTTTACAAGATTTCATGACTACATCTAACGATGGCGTTTCGCTTCAGACTGAAGTTGTCTCTGTGCCATACACCCACACTCTTTGCAGTGACGTAATTAAAAAGTTCTACTCTAGCCGCCAACTGGCAGAAAATATTTAATGGCGGAATATTTCCCCCTGTGGAATTGATTGTCGCTGATCTCGCTTCCTGGAAGTGGTGTCATATTTCAAAGCATCGCCAAGACGATTACAAGTCGCCGTATGTGATGATGAATACGTGTTAGCATCACATAATAGCTACCCTCCTCTTGTTTTCTCCTAAAGCTTTGGAATAATCCATCTTGAATTTCTATCGACGGAGATCGATTCCTTTCTTAGGGTTACTCTTTGTCGTGATAACATGTACACTTCACCAGTCGAACCCTGCAAAGTCATATAAGAAGGGAGCGTGGATTTGATCTTTGGAAATATTATGGAAGGTCACTCCACGGTTCATGACCATCCATGCATTGTATTGGTCCTAAATGTGGTTGCTATGGTGATGCAGTAGTTTGTTTTTTGTACTGTGTTTTTAAAACATTTTTCTCTCCCTGTATTGTCTGGCCTTTTAGCAAGGATTATGTCCTAAGGGAATGAAATACCATTTTGGTCAGAGATGATAAGGACCATTCTCCTTTCCACCAAAGTACTGCGTGGTCTGAAATCCATACGACATACAGTGCATTGACGTGGCGGCTGGCCTTTTTGGCTGAGGATGTAGATTGCATGAATATTCATCAGAATATGGACAACGCACTCACTCTGAACTATGAACATCCCAAGTGCCTTCAATTCAGGCGGAAAAGAACAACAAAGAGGAAGGATGAAAAGAAAATTAAAAAAAGTGAAAAATAAAGCTGTCCATATCATAAACTGTAAGAGCTGTTTAAGCATAAAAAAATGAAGAAAAAACTTGGGAAATTCAAAGAAGCATTTCTTCCAATGAGGAGAATGAGCTGAGCTGCAGAAGATTAACAGGTATGGTAAATTGTTGATGTTCACTTTCAGTCTCACAGTGACACAGTCTTGATTGTTTTGAAAGTTTTATGTGGAATAACATCTTTAAAAGTGCAATGATTACTTGTCAAAGATAAAAGTAGGCCTGTAATTACACCCATTCAACTTTGCATAGATCTACAGTGTTCCATCAATAGGAATACTTTTTAACAGTCATGTAGTTGGTAATACTCATTGTAAGACTGAGCCTGGAGCCAGATAACGAAAATGTTTGAGTTCAAAGGAAACCAGCCCACCTGGATTTGCGAGATGGTTACGTAGCCACTTTAATCACAAGATTAATGTGCGTCAATTTATCAGTTTTGGGAATATGTCAGAAATTTCTGTCGTAAATGTTTTCTTACATGCGACATTAACGATAAGGTGCGTCTGGCAACGATGAGCCTGAAAAAAAAAAAACAAAAAAAGATCATGTGAGTTGATGGTGAGCAGAAGGCTTGTAGTACCTAGGATAGAAGCTTAAAATTATCTTCTGTTTCAAGCACCTCAGTCCAACAGATAATTTCGGTTTCATCTTGTGTGTTGTCTTTAAAGGGGATCACTCTCTCTACATTCCAAGAAATGTAAAAACAATCTCAAAGATGTTGCCTTCAAATCGTTCGTGACCCGATGAGATCATCACACTGACGTTCGAGGTCCTGGCTTGTCACCGGACCACAGGAAGGATCGGAACCTGTAAACGACCTTCTCCACAGTTGCCATCTTTCTCATGGAAGATATTTATGTTTTGGCCAAAATTTGTCAGTCTGGTCTGTTACGGCTCTTGAAAGACATGTGTTACACAGTTTATTTTTTTTTTTTTTCACTGTGCCTTGTAGATCATATCGTACATTTATACCTTTTAGAGGGACTATGTTGTGATAAACTTCTCATCCTGTTTGTCTGGCATATCTTGTTTCATCCATGGAGCATGCACGGCCGTTTCGGCCTGCCAAGGTAAATAAAGTTTGCCACTGCTTATCAGGAGTCCATGGGAAGGATGTACTCATGACAGAAATTCCCGACATGCTCGATCCTCTCATCTTATCTAACAGCCCTACTGTAATGTGATTTCTCTTCTTGCACCACTTGATGGGGTAGTTTAGGCATTCAACTGGCAAAAGTTCCCGCAGAAAAAACTTATTTCACCTGCTTCCTTACCTGTCTCCACATAACTGATGACATTCTTTATCACAGCACCCAAGTATAGAAAATACTATGTGTGCTCTCTCTCCAGTTAAGCCAGCACATAAAATCAATATCGCTGTGAGAAGTGCGATTTTTTGCACACCTAGAAGAAAAATGGGACAACGGGCAATCTATGAAAGTTTTACAAAACAGCACACCTACAGTACCACTCTCATTAATTTCTGGAGAATTGTCATTTGTAGCACATCTGGAAAATACTGAAACTTGATCAAGGCCTGACTTTGAAATCATTTCCAGAGGATTTCTCGTTCAGTTCCTGTTAAAGATATCCATTCACAAAAACAAAGAAAAAAAGGTCGCTATGCATACATGGCCATGTCCATTGTATTTGCCCCGCTTTTCAATAATTTCCAATGAACTTCTTTATTTTGCTAATTGTCTATAAGCCTTTACCGTACAATATTCTGTATTTATAGTTTGTAACTTGAATGATCGGGTTGGCGCGAGTATCTCAAGGTGCCATTGGCTGTGACCTCTGTTGCGCAGACAAGCCATTGTATGCTGCATGATTACAGACAACAGCTCTTTGAAATTGAACCAATTGATGCAAATAAATGAAGGCATGTGCATTGTTAAATATACTGTAGTTGTTTAATATAAATGGGGATCTGTTTACAGTCTGCTGGTATACTATGTGTGTACTGTAGGTACGTGTAAGTACGCGTAGTGTATCCAGATTCTTAAGTGAGAAAACTAGTTGTTAGTGAATAAGTGTCCTTGAACCTTGTTCTTTCTTAAAAACACCTGCCACTGTGTATGAAATGGTATTGATATACTGTATGCCTATGACTGTATCCTACACCACAGTATGTATCCTCGTGACTGAATTTCTAGGCTAAGCAAGAAACTGACATTCCATGTGTACCGTAGCATATTACTATCTGGAAATCCTTGATAAATAGGTCGTTACCGAACCATAAGATTACAGTAACAAGGAAATGTCCTCTGAACATTAATGATAGCGGTTGTCGAAAGGAAAATGATAGGAAATACTCAGCTGGTTAGTTTATTAAATAATTGGTTCAATTTTCTCTGAAAACGGGCATGAAATACAAGAAGAAACACCCAAGTGTTAAAGGCATGCGCAAATGGTACTTTGAGTTTGAGACATGGCTGAGGCTGAGGTTACTGCTGATGTACCCCCATGGGACTTCACAGTAACTTATAGTATTACCATTACATGCTGTTAGTGTTAATCCTAGCCTTCAAACTTCTAACTGACATAGCCTTCAAATCACATGATACATTTCCCATCTTTTAAATTCTTAGGTTGCTGCCCATAGTACAATTTTTCTTTTTTTCCACAATACTTGTCTTCTCAGAGAGAAAACTTGCATTTTACGGTCAGACGGAACCTCGTTCTCCCTGCCGTAATTTTTTAGACTACCGAACACCAGGTAGCTAGTACTAGGCCTAGTTGGACAAAGTCATGCCATACACTTTCTATCTTTTAAATTCTTTGGTTTTGTAACAGTGGGTACATGATTTTTTATTTTTCCTGGAGAGAAATTCCATCTACTTTACGGTCAAATCCATGCCACCTACCTCTTTTTTGTTTACTTTTAGTGTTAGGCCCAGCTTTTGAACGAAGTCACAAGGTGTATTCTTTCTTTGAAAATCTTAGTTTTCTCACTGCAGATGGTAATTTGTGTTTTTATTTTTCTTCACAGTACCGATGGTCCTCTCGAAGTGAAATCTTGTATTTTTCTCCAAAAAATGCATGCACCCCTTTAAATTTCATAGGCTAAGGATTACCCTTGCAATGTTACTATGAGGAAGGACCTAGTAACTAAGGTGAATAATTCCCTGACTTTTATCACAATGTTACTCCTTCCTAAAAAAGCTGTGATATAGATAAGGGTAAAGACAAGAAGAAATGAAAAAGGAAATAATCTCCATTTTACAGATTACAGAGTGAGTCTGATGGTTCTGATGGACCATGTGAAGAATTTTAATGAGATACTGCTCTATAACTACTCACAGCCAATACCCTGTTTGTTCTCAAACTTCCATTGTGTATTAAAATTATGAAAATATTCTATGTGTGTGTGTGTTATGTATAAAAAATTTGAAGTTGTACAAACATGCAACACGGATCTGCTGCTACTCCCAGTCATTTGCAGAAGCATGGACGAACAAAAGGGATGCCTCCCTGTGAATTCGCGAGAGCACAAATGTTCTCAGGAGGGTGATTTTTTTGGCAGTTGTGATCCCTCTAGTATCCTTGAGAGCTAGCAAGTTGGTAACCTGTCCAACAGGTGTTTACATTTGGTCATTATCAATTCACCTAATTGTCATGCCCCGTACAACATCGATAGTAGCAGAGGGGTGTGCATGGTTTCAAAGCGAAAGCCGGTGGAGTCATTACCGCATTCTATTGATGACACAGTTAAACATTTATCTTCGTTCACTTTTAGCGTGTGCACAGCATTTGTCAAAATCTTCAAGGTGTCACCCAAACTGCAGAGACCATCTGCGTCTGCTGAGTTTGCTACTTTGGACAAAAAGGCAACAGTCGGAGAGAGTATCAGTTGGATGTGCCAAGGTTCGCATTATTTCTAACAGAGTGTAAACTATCACTTGCTTCATTTTCTTAAAGCGAGACTATATGCTGAAGCCATTATTAGCAGCTTATTTGCTTTCTACTTTTTCATACCTATCTATGGCACTACTGAAGGTGCAATTAAGTTCTGCAAGTCTTGTGTGCTTTTGCTGTTACAAAAAATTGAATGTCCAATTAAAAAAAAAATGTTTACTGTTTTTAATCCCCAGTCATTCAGGTTAAATTCAGTCTGTGTTCACCTCTGTTTAATTTCTACTAAAGGTTTGACAGTGGTTTAACTATATTAAGATTATGCTGAAATGATTAATCAAATAGATGTTAAATATTCCACCTTTTTGTATCATTTTACCTACAGCTCAGCATGAAAATGCAGCCTTCCCTTTGGTCATGGTGGATTTTTTAAACAGAGCTGCAGTGTATATACTGCCTGTTGCTCTTTTTTTAGGGCAGTTGTTCCAACTTGTTTGAATGTACTGTGACTATTTTGGATGCTTGTTGCCTAGGTCGGTGTTGTATATATCCCAGCAGAAAATCCCCCCTCAAGAGATGAATGAAAGTGCAAAGAACGAGGTCGTAGGAATATCTCTTATCTTAGATCTGTGTTGTTTTTGCTTCTTTTCCATCCCACACATTTTGTTTTTCCTTTGAGACGGTTGTAATGTTTTGTCTTGGTAGTAAATCTGCTGCAGCTATTTTTGCCGTTACGCTAACAGCGTTTGCTCGATGGCGTGATAATTTCAGGAGAACGGCATGACATACAATACGATACAGTTTGCTTTTACCAATTAATTAGCTTCAAACTTTTGTTACAGTGAGTATGGCAGGTGGTTAAAAGAAGAGGAAAAATAGAATGCGTGGGGGGAGGGGTTGATTGCAGGAGAAGTACAGAAAGTATTGGCAGGGATATTGATAAAAAGTTGAAATATTAAAAGTTGTTGTACTGGTGACTCTTGTAAATGGTCGCCATGAGCTGAGAGTTTAAGAATCCTTGCAGGTATGGATTTTGGGAGAACTTATCAGTTAATTTACAAAGTACACTCATCGATGCTCGGAACGTGTAAATGTGGAAGGGAGAAATGAGGGAGCAGAAAGAGATTTGTCGGTACTGGTGTCAGGTGATTTGTGGTGTCCAGTTGTACATGGCGCATACTCAATGGGGACATTGAAGCAAATTATATTAAACTTACTGTACATTATACGATGTGTGACCCCGTCAAGGCCTCAACAACTTGGTTCCTGAGATCTTCAGTAACCTCTTGGTTGCATGCATCTGGTTGGGCAGTCACTTCTGCTTAATATCAGCATTTTTAATATTGTTGTTATCTCAAAAGCCCAGTGGGTACTCTACACTGAACCCAACGAACAAGCTTGCGTGTGGCCCTGTCGTTCTCTCTGTATGAAAGATATGAAATTTACAGGTTTCAGTATAGCGGTCAAGTTGGTGCATTATGTAAACTATGTGGGATGAAATTGGATCAAATTACTAACCTATTGATCACTCTCACAGTGATTAACCACCTGCCTTAAATTTCTTTAAACTTGTTGTTACCTTCTTTGTTCTACTGTAAGTCCACCGGGTCAAAAAAAAGAAGGAAAATGTAATTTTTTGTGAATCTCAGTTTGGACTACATGTTAAAGTTGCTTTTCACTTTGTATGATGGGATGAAGGTTGGGCGGTGAAGGGGTGACATGCGACTCAAACTCTCCCTGTAACTGTATGCTGACCCACTGCAACATCATTTGTTTTGTTTTCCATAACGTGAAGTCTTTAGTCATCAAAGATTGCTCCCATTCGTCTGCGTGTCTGTTTTACGAGGCTCTGACTTCGCTGATGAAGTTACCAGCTACTGGTAAATGAGCCATTCAATTGTGATGACTTAAAAAGAAGTAGTTCACTTAACGACCTCCGCCTCCATTTTTAGTAAATGATTGATATCAATCCTGTTACTGTGACTACTGAAGCCAAAAAAAAATTCTCCATAGCTTTCAAAGCAATATTGTAGGGTCAACGTAGGCGTAGTGGTTACCCAGATATCTGGTAATTAGTGATTTGCTCCTAACCCTGTGACGTGGCATATGTCCCAGCACCATAACTGCATTTCCATCTCCTGTCCAAAGGGTGCTCAGGTATCTGTTGAACTTAAAGAGGTGACTCATGACATGTACACAAAATTGCCGCAAAAAAAGTGTGTTTCTAAATGTTTGAACAAATTGATATCCAAAACTGTCTTTGGTGTACTTGTGATGTATAATATTATTATCTCTGCGATGTAATTTTGATGATGATTTCGTTAATATTCTTTGAGCTCGATGTAAGCATAATTTGTAAAATAAAGGGTGATAATGTAAAAACTGATTTTGATACTGTAGGAGAGGAAATAGATCGACTTTTGAGATGCTAGTGACTACTGTAGGACCAAAAGTTGATGCTGATAATATTTATCACAAATGGCAAAGTACCAGGATGGTGATACGTAAACAATGCAGCACTGTACAAATCCATCACAGAATTGATGAAGAGATTTTCAAAGGTAAAATCCTTAAATAGGCTGGAGATGAAAGTAGCCGTGAAGGTGCGGCTTCTCCTGTATCAGATCCATAAACAGATGAAACCGTGTACTTTCATGTTGTTCCATTTTCTTGTTTATTGGAGTCGCGTCGCCGCAGCCGTGTGGATTTCTCGATCTTGCGTCTGTTATGACATTCGCAAATTACGACAAATTACACGTTTTATGAATTGGTTGCTTCCTCCCGCTCCCTTTGTGTAATCTCTCTTGTTCTAAGCCACAAAAGAAAACTTTTCGTATGGATTTACGGTCCCAGATCTGCAGCCCAGTGCCGTTCGTTTACACGTAATGCAGCACTATCCCATGATCTATAAAAAGAGAAAGATTTTATGTACCATCGAAGCTAAGTCTTCTTATAACCAGCAGAATTAAGAGGTTAGCCAAAGATGCACTTTTTTTTAGGATCATACTCTGGGGTAAAATTGGAGATGTATCACCTCCCACGGGATCTCATCTTGTTGTTGTAAGATGGAAAGATTTTTGGTGTTCACCATCCATATTTTGGCAAAACAGCTGTCATGATTGACAAATCAAACCCTATTAGTCTGTAGCATATATTAGTACTGAACGATGCACAGCAGGTTTTAAAATAAGGCAAAAATGTCTTCTCAAGATACATGCAACGACTGGTTGTCTTTTCTGTACGTCCGTTTCCCCACACTTTGTTCTTCGTCTTGATTTTTTCTGATGTGTGAAGCCGGGAGGACATCCAGAGAAGCGGTGTCACATTGAACGGCTCGATAGCGCCGCCTTCGGTCTCGTCTTATTCCCCACTATGGCCCACAACCGTGGCTCATGATGTGAACGATGGAGGGAACCTGAGAGAAAGTGAATTGTCCCAAATATTTCCTCCTGCCCTCGATGATTCACCCGAGATCAAGGTATCATTCGGTGATGTAATTCTTTTATACAGCAATGATGATGAAAGGCTGAAAAGCCGCCACGAGTTTTGATCGCGCATCATCTGAAGTACATGCAGATGTCGAGCGCACATTATAAAGGAACAATTTACGGCGATTTGCAACATGGCTGAGACGTTCATAAGGAATTCACGTGATGGAGCAAGAGTAGTGTTTGTAGATGCATGGCCTTTTTGCTTGAAGGATGAATTTGGAAGATGAAAATGCTAGGACAGTGCCCTTGGTTCCTCTTCCACTCTATCGCCTCAAAAATTTTGAGAAAGTTCTTCATGAGACAACCTGTCTTTGCACAAGCATATGGGGAAGGGCCACATTTCCAAAATTGCCTTGCTGGCCATGTTTCAGGAAAATGTACCACAGAATATCAGATGTCCATTATCATGTAGGTGTAACTTTACCTTGGCAACCAGAGTCAACTTCTTCAACCCCTCACAGAGAAACATTAAAGAAACAAAAGGACAACAAATTGTTAGACAGTTGAAAAGAGAAAAAAGGATTCTCTCGTTGTTTGTAAAGGGAATTAAGTATCATTTTCTTTTTTACTTAGCTTTTGAAAGGTTAGTTTTAAACATTGATATAGAGTCTATTATGTTTCCTGTCAAGTGATTTTATGCGGAGACAATCTGTACTTTAAAAGTTTAGTTTCCAGTGGAAGAAATCATCACATTTATCAAAACGCCTATAGATTTTCAGAAGCTGTGCAAATGTCAGAATATCTTGGCCCCGGTAGTTTGAAGAAAAGGTAGACATGTCGATGGGAGGGGCTGGTCTGAACAAGATTATCATTTCGGTCACGCCTCAAAAGGAAATGAGGGTGTACGGTATGGGTTTGTATGTACAGTACATTGACCCAGTAATGTAACTTCATTTACCATGTAGGAGGCTGCATGACCAAGTTACATTTGCACACAGTATGTCAGATCTATCGCTGTACAACTGATTGAGGTGTATAGTGAACAAATCTCCCCTATGAAATGAAAAAAAAAATGAAAAAAGAGGCATTAAGCCAAAAGTCTATCATATGATTTGAATTTTAATCACCATTTGTTGAAAAACAGTTACATTTATGGGTCAATTCAGGACATCATTTTTTGCAGTTCCTAGCTGGTTTCTCACATAATTTGAAATCGTGTAAACTGTATGTTGAAGTGCAACTGCACATACAAGCAAAGTTGAAAAATGGAAGTTATTTTTTTTCCTACTTTAGGATCAAGAATTTGTGGTAGAAAATTTTGTCAAGAGAGCAAAGGTTTGTAGTTAAGACATGTGATAAGATTATTTAGCAGAATCAGAAGGAAACTGCAAATTAATATAAAGGTCATCATTTGTAGAGGAGTGTTCTCCTTGTCTTTAAAATTGCTACCTGTTTTTTATTTATAGAGACTATAAATTGACATTGTAACTTCAAATGAAAAGTATTACAAAATTTTTTTCATTTTGTCAGATTGTTGTAAGTGTGTGTTATTCAAGAGAAAGTAAAAATTTATTTAACAGCTCTAAACTGCACATTCCACAGGTTTAACTTCCTTTCATTGATGCATTTCTTCATACAACTCTTTTCATCATCAGGAATTATGGGTAATTTGATCTGAAATTCCATGAGAAATTGGTACAAAAAAGAAAAAAAAGAGGATGAAAGATTCTCCCCTACTTTGAGAGAATATTGTAAGCTTAAAGGTCAATTTTTTCAACATTAAAAGCTCAAATTAAAAATCTTCACAATTAGGAATGGCAGGATACACAGCTATGTGTCGTTAAATTGCCAGGTGAGCAGTAAAACATGCCGGTTACCATAGGAACCATTTGTTGTTCCGCTGCCTGATGTTGGTGGATGAAAGGGACGGTAAACAAATGTTGGAGCTTGTGTCAACCAGTGTGTTCTCACTCTTAATCACTCTAGCCTGGATTTTCAATTATCGTCCAATTTGGTGGGCTTATAAAAGTTTTGATGTAAGACACCTGCCTCAGCGAATTTAGGCTCCAAGTTTCCAGATCCCATGAATATTTAAAGCGAGTGTCATGCCGTTCATATAATCAAGCAATTAAGTGTCCGTGTTTGGAAATGAGACACTTGAGCCTATCACACCACCTTTTAATGTGCCATGTTTTTGTTATTGTTTGTGTAATATTTTTAGAAATTTTTAAATGCTGATCTTAACGATGGTTTCATGTTTCTCTATGAAAATTTTTTAATGGCATATTGTAATTTTCAGGCAACTGTGTTTAATAACGCTTGCAGTTTTGATAATATTGCCTTTGGACATTTTGAAATTCCAGAATGAAGGCCTGAAACTGTACGTGACCCATAGAAGAAGACGTTCTGTGAATTGTGTGTTAGGTGTCTGAACCAGCTGGGAGTGCGTGTGTGTGCGTACGTAGGATATGCATGAATGTGGAAGTTCAGTGTTTGTATGCGTGATGCATAAGATGAAAGGGGTTTACAGATTGGGATGTATGGGGGAAGGGGGGGTGTATAACATCTGAGAGTTGCAGTGGTTGTGCACGGGATGTGGAAGGGTTTTCCGGGATGCTCTTGACGTGGGAATTGAAGTCTTATTGAGTAATCATTTTTGGGACATTTTTTAGTCGGTGTAAAATATAGCAAAGCTGTCTTGATTTTATTGCATGACATGATGATAGATCATTGCAGGTGTCTTAGGTCATCTAAGAAGGAGACGTCCTCTATTCCCTCAGTCTTCCATTTGTACTCAACAGTTGGATCACATTTTATAAATTCTATCAAGTTAACTTCGTGTTCCACTGTTGAGTAAATGTTACATCAGAAATTGAGCTATAAGTTATAAATTTCGCTCAAAGATGTGAAATATATGTATGATAAATAGCTTCTCATTAAACTTCAGATTCCTTTTTTTTTTTTCTTCATTTCTTCAAAATCAAAGTAACGTCGCTTGTGATTGGTGCCGTTATCACACGTGCTGTTGATGTGGGGTGGGGACGTGGAGGTGAGTAAGGAATAATTCTGCCAAAAAACGTAAGCCTAGATGGTTTTAGACGGATGTCCAGGGTTAAATACCTTGTCCAAAGGATAAATTTCAACAAAAACGATCTTTGAAAAGATTTTCTAATGTGTATAAATCAGCATACTGACCAATACTAAATGCTGATGAGCCGTGGATTATTTCGGTAGTTTTATCGTCACTAGTTCTTGATCACTTTTCATGAGCAGGTAGGGTTTTTTTCCCTACGAACAACATGTTACGATACTCTTCTGTGCCACTCATTTTTTCCTCTGCACTGTATTTTATTTTTTTCTTTAAGGATTCCATTTTGCAATGTGAGTAAATATTTGTTTCCCTCAATGAAACATATTGGACCTCTATGATCCTTTGACTCCTGGGCAGCAAAATCAATTTTGGTTTTTTTTGTATTTGTGCAGCAAGGAGTGCCATGAGCTGGAAATTTATCCCCGTATACGTGACGACCGAAGTAATTGTGTCACCCTCTCTTGCCATGTCACATACATGTCTTTCAAAGAACACGTCAACAACCGTTGTATTAGGAAAGGGAATTGGAGCAGAGCATTTTTCACACAAACACTGATCACTGCTCGAAGCAGTCCTGCTCCAGTAACGCATCGCACCGAGTAATTTAAAGCCAACTTTGAAAGTGACCCACCTTGGGCTTTCAAAGAAGTAAACCATGCAAGCGAGGTTTTATTTTTGTCCTTCTCAGTGAGGACGGAGAACAGTCAAATTTTGTCGAGTCGTGATGATGATGATGTGGTAGAGATGAAAATTTATGTTGAAGTTCCTTGCAAACTGTGCTCTTTGTTGCTCTGTACAAACAGAAGAGCTGTGCACATTTTCTCTGTGCATCGATCAATTTGTTGAAACAGCACAATGTTTTACGTGTTTGGTCTAAAATTTGTCAAACCCATCTGTTTGCCCTTGAATTCATATTGCATTTGATTCAAAGCTGATTTAGCTAATCATTTTTCTTTACCTCAAACCTCACACTTTCCTTTCTATACCCAAATTGAAACTCAAAGTCTGAATCAAATTGAGGGTTCCATTGCATCGCACAGTTGACAATTTGAAGTCATATTTCTCAGATTTTATTATGTTCAGATATTCTGACTAGTTTAGGCCCCAACTGATTCAGTTTGCCTCCAGCATACAGAACCTTATTACATAATTTGGTTGTCCGTTTAGTGATGTTGGACGGTTGGAATGTTTTAAACATTTGGAATGTTTTGAAAAAGCTATAAATGTAAGTTTGATTATTATTGTGTATGAAAATCATGACACTTATTCTATTAAACTGATATGAATTTAGTCCTCAGTATATCTCAACATTGGTATTTTATTTATAACCTACAATTATTTACACATATACGCAACCCAAGTCTGTGCAGTGTTACAGGTAATTGTATTGACATTAACGAATTCCCAAGTACAAAATATTTACGTGGCTCGATCATCAGTCATACCTGTCTCACACAACACATGCATGCATTGTCACCCTACCATATATCAGGTATATCCTTACGTACAGACTGCCCTCAGTCTAGGTATTCTGCTAAACTTCTTCACTGGGAAAAATTACTTTACCTCAAGTACCAGCCATACCTAGAAGCTGCCTAAGATGGTTTTAATAGAATACCACAGTCATTAATAGCCCAACATTGTTATTCCATGAAGTGTTATTGCATGTGATCTTGTTTTTCTTTTCACTCCTTTTTCCTCCCTCCCCCCCCCCCTTTTTTTCTCGCTTTCTCGCCATTTAATGCTCGTTGTGATTACTATGAATTGTTAGATACATATTTGATCAGAAGCTAATGCATTGTATCGATGCTAATGGTTCATTATAAACTAGGTTAATTGAATTGGTACAGTGGTGGCTGGAGGCAATTCAACTCCAAGCTGCAGGTGGCAGGAACCTGGTGTTTGAGTTGGGCTGCTTACAGCGTCTGGTGGTGCGAGCTACCGCAAACCATTAGCTGCACATTCATGTAACTGGTTGGAGTTGGAATTTCAGTGAATGATGGAGAAGTTGGATGAAAAGGAAGAGGAGGGGAGAGGGAGAGGTAAGGGATCAAGGAAATTAAGAGAGAAGGAGAGGAGAAGCCTGGAGTGAAAGATGAGTTGAATGAAGTTCTAATACCACCTGTATGAAAAGAAATGTCATCACATTGTCATAGTGTGCACAAGACTGTTAGCAAACTGTTTATCCACAAAACAAGTCTGTATCTAGACAAGGTGGAAATAAGTTGGCCTAGCTGACATAGGGGTCATTGCAAGATAATCTTCATTGTTAGAAGGAATCCTGTCTGGATTACCCACAGGCCAACTTACTTTTCCTTATACAGTAATGAGTGAATCAAAGTAGCTTTACATTACCCAAACTATTCTTAAAAGCTATAAATGTAAGTTTGATTATTATGTGCATATCATGACACTCTCTCTATTAAACTGATATGAATGTAGTCTTCAGTATATCTCAACATTGGTATTCTATTGATAGCATACAATCATGTCACGTATACACAACCCTGGTCTGTGCAGTGTTACAGGTACTTGTATTGACATTAACAAATTCCCAAGTACAAAATATTTATGTGGCTCCATCATCAGTCATACCTGTCTCTCACAACACATGTATGCATTGTCACCCGCCAGGTATCCTAACGTACAGACTGCCCTCAGTCCAGGTATTCAGCAGTTTTGTGATCGATGCTATGAAGGACTTTAGTTCCAATTACGGTGTTTAAACGCTCTTAAGCAAAGTAAAAAAAGAACAGTTCCATGAACTGTTAAACCAAAACTGAAAATTGGGAGACATGCATCTCACTGTGGGAATGAAAAGTGTTGATCACATGTGGTCTGTTAGTTAGAAAGTGCCTCAGCATATTTGAAATATGTTGTCTTTTATCTCTCTGTCAACGCATTGTACCTGTAGGGTACCCGATGAAAATGTAGAATTACAAACATTGGCTCTCTGACCGTGTGCAGTAGCTTACGTCTCTGTCGATGTGGGAGAAGGGTCTTTCTATAGTGTAATACGTACATTCGCCTTCTTACAGGATCATTTGGTATCGGCCTGCTTGTATTTTTTAACATTTGTAATATATCAGATATATGACAGGTCACACCAAATATTGACCTAAAGAAGTGTTAATGTTCACCTTGTGAAGGAACTGGATGGAAATTTGAAGCCTGTGTGTGGCGGCAAGTTCCCAGGTTCCCTGTGAAAACACTTGCCTCTTTACTGTATTGCCTTGAATCTGCTGCCCTCATACTGTATCTCATCTTCTTGCTTATACTGTGGATCACTCTTGGTGTTATTGTCTACCAAAATTCAGTCAATTCGCTGACATACCAATGAGACTCCACAAAGTACATTCTCGTCCCCTCGTCACTACCGAGCTAGTCCGTTGACTTTTTGGATTGTGTCTCTGCAGTTTTAAGAGTCACATTGAAGTAAATTACAAGAAGATGCCAAATAGATTTGGCATTTGCATCTTAATCACCTATTAACTGGGCAGGCATGCGATCTTCCTCTAAACTTTGGAGTCATTTGCTGTAATTTAATTTTCGACGTCAGGATAATTTCGTAGAGATGCAGAATTGATTGCTCATCACTGAAGGCCGTTGGTGGATGATGATGCCTTTATGATTTCGTAAATGACTCACTCATTAGGATGGAGAAAAAGGAGCATGAGCAACATCTGGTCGAAAGATCGACTTAAAAAAATGGAAAAAACAAAACGTCATTGGGACTTAGAGTGTAATGGATCATTTTTGTCAGGTAAAGGGTAAACATTTTCTCCGGTTAAAATTTAATATCAAATCCATATGCCAGATTCACGATCTGCTGCCCATGCAGCCCTTTGCTGAGTGGTTTTAACTAAGTGTAAAATGCAAATATGACTTGTATGAAGTATATAAGACTATTTCCACTATTTATGTGTAGTCACTATGCTTTGATTGAGCCTAGCCTTTGCAGGAATGACATTGCTCGTTCTCATCTGTCCAGACTGCCGTTTCATTCAAGTGGCCACTACATGAACTTCATCCTTTTCAAATAAAAGTTGTCTATTCCAGATATTTTGCAAGTCCATACTCTCGATCTCTGTAACGTTCCGGGTTATTGTACCTTGAACAACTCTCAGATATTTCTTCTTCATGCAACTCACAAGAAAACAATTTTTCACAGCCAGTGAAAAATAACGTTCCGACTTGAGAAATTCGGAATGTGATAAAAAAGTTTTATCAATGTGATCAAACCCCAACCGGTTTTAGTAGCCTGACAGACAACCTTATCACAGAATCTGTTTGTCCTTCAGCAATTCAGGTATCTGGGACAGGGGGAAGTACCTATGGGACAGGCATTAAATGACTACACACTCGCAACCTCAGAATCTTGGCCAACGTAACGATAACATGCACAGGCCGATGGAACACCCTTTAGGGACAATCTTTCAGTTTTGAAAAAACGAGTACTTTTTCAAGGTACAGTAATCTAAAAAGATCTAAAATGATGCGAATTGGCATGCAGTGTATATTCACATTTTCCATCTTTAGAGTTGAATATTACAGAGCCAACAACATTTTACTGACTGCTTGAAGACATTGCAAGATAGAAGGAATTCTGGTTGACTTTATATTGTGCAAGCTGTGTTGAATGTTTTAAACTTTGACATTTCATTCAAGTATTTAATTGTTTTGTGAATCACAGACACTGTCCCACTTCCCTCCGCCGTGCTTTTGTGAGTGTCTTCTGCAATTTCTGGTCGAAAAGGAAATTTTGTTGACTTAAGTCGGTTAATTTGAAGTGGCTCAAATTCCAGAATGGTTATAAAAAAAAAAGAAGAAACATGTCACCTCAAAAATTGTGGTCTAATATATGTTACCTAAATTGTGTGTCCATGGAAGCAGTTTGAAAATTGGGAGTGAGTGGGCCACACTCTGAGTATTCTCGATGTCAAAGGAAAGGCATAAAATTTTCTTTGCTCTTCTCTTACCTGTCTTTACACAGCCATTGCAGACATCCCACTAATATGCCGAAAGTTATAACGCTGGTAACCTTGAACATCACCTCTACCTTTGCCCTGACCCACACCGTCCCACCATGCCTCTGTCCCAAAAGTGCTAGTGGCTGGAGAACCTGCCATGGCATGTTTTACATTTTTATTTTTTTTACTGTAGTAACGCAGGCTGTCATTCATGTTCTATCCATTTGTATTATGTCATGTCTATGATACCCTGTCATAAATGAATCTTCATGTTGAAAAGTCCGGCAAAGGGCATTCCCAGTTTTCAACTTCTCTCGTAAAAATCGTCAAATCGTGTGATTAACGCACTGTAATTTTTTTTTTCCAGTGATTGAAGGGTGAAGGCTTTAAGGGGTGCAAAAGGGTCCAATGAGTGGATGTGTTGTGACGTGATATTGGTGATGTCAATGCTCATACGGATTCATCGTGTTTGTGGGCATTAGAAGAAAACCCATTTATCACAACCTGATGTGGGGGAGGGTTTAACTGCCACCCTGGTTGGCACCCCGAGCCATGAGAACTCCCGTGAGGCTCACCCATACGAAAAGAACATCAAGTGTGATGATACTCTGTCATGGTATAAATACACCATCATGATAATATCGTTAAAAATTGACCATTAAACACTCAAAAACTTTGGCATTTTCCCTTGTAGAATCTCATCTGCCTGTTAGGTTGTGGATCACTCTTTCCTGAAAATCTTGCGAATGTTACAATTTCTGCTGTCATCGTTCATTTCATTGAAGTACAAGTTTAATGACCAGTTGTTTCAGAGTGGCCCTGGAGACATCTCCCAAGGATGACCCAACAGCCGTTTGTGTCCCATTGGAAAAGTCTATTCTGTCACAGAACTTCAAGAAAAGCAAAGAGAAAGAGATAGAAATGGAAAGAGAATTTCTCTGTCAAAGTGGAGAAGAAGGGAGAAGAATTGATACCTGAAGGGGCTGGAAATGACTAAATGTGGGTGCATAAATTATCAAAGCAAATTGAAACTAGTTTAGAAAGGTATGTGGTGATAAGAGAAAAACATTCAAAGAGCAATAACCTACCAGTGTTTAGTGAAATTTCTGCCCAAGAGAGAAGTTATCCGAAAGTAGGTTAAACGGAAGAGGAATTCCCCTGGGTGAGGAAATGAGTCTTTTATCAGAGGAAGACGGTAAAAGCGAGTATGCCTGGTGGTAGAAACCGAAGATTACAAGCTGTGGCTGACGTGGTGCCGATCCTTCATCACGTCAGACAATTGATTTTTGTGCACTGAAGGAAGGATGCCTTTAAACCGTGGAGCAAATGCTTACAGGAAGAGAGGGGGGAGAGATAGATGGGCGATGATGAGTCGTCGCTAATTTGTGATTTGCAACAGAACTGATGTAACCTTTTGCACTTCACAAACTGCGGGAATATTAATTTTTCTGAATCAGTCATTCAAGTGACAATTGTGATGTGAACTTCTTCTCCTCTGAAGTTAGAGCCTACAGTGATCAAGCTTCATGAAGGAGACACCATTAACATGTTAAATCTCATGTTTGGCCTAAAAAAATATTACAAGTTGTCTGCAAGACATATGATGCAAAGATAAGTTCGTATAATTTTACAAAATGGCAACATAAATATCAGTGGTTTGAATGTATTGATTTACTTTATGATTGAGTTTCCTAGCTGCTAGGTGTAGCAATCACTACCAGTCAATGTTTAAGCAGACAGGCAGGCAGGCAGGCAGGCAGGCAGGCAGGCAGGCAGGCAGGCAGGCAGGCAGGCAGGCAGGCAGGCAGGCAGGCAGGCAGGCAGGCAGGCAGGCAGGCAGGCAGGCAGGCAGGCAGGCAGGCAGGCAGGCAGGCAGGCAGGCAGGCAGGCAGGCAGGCAGGCAGGCAGGCAGGCAGGCAGGCAGGCAGGCAGGCAGGCAGGCAGGCAGGCAGGCAGGCAGGCAGGCAGGCAGGCAGGCAGGCAGGCAGGCAGGCAGGCAGGCAGGCAGGCAGGCAGGCAGGCAGGCAGGCAGGCAGGCAGGCAGGCAGGCAGGCAGGCAGGCAGGCAGGCAGGCAGGCAGGCAGGCAGGCAGGCAGGCAGGCAGGCAGGCAGGCAGTCAGTCAGTCAGTCAGTCAGTCAGTCAGTCAGTCAGTCAGTCAGTCAGCGAACCACCCATTCCACTTGAGCTTTTTCCCTACTAACATATGGACATACATACAGCTTAGGTGGGTCATTTGACAGCCTATTATGGCCTATGAACTCAAACAGCTAATTTTCTCATTTGCTTAAAAAAATGCAAGTTACTGAGATGCTGTTGTATGAGAAGTATGAGTACACGGTTTGCTGTAAAAGGTTTGCAGTACGTTCTTACTCTGCAGTGATTCTAGCAACATTGGTATAGATACATGGTACGTGCATCAGGTACGTGCATCAGACTGTAGCACAGCAAAATTGTGTGTATAGATTACGTGTTTCTTTTTTTTAATTTGGATGTTTGATTTCATTTGCTTTCAGTAGTAAAACAGACTTTTAAGCTAGGCTCTTGAAACTTTCTATTAACAGTGTTTCTGTATCAAAATGCAGAAGGCATCATGCATACACTCGGTCCTTGTCGACGTAGTTTTGTGGCTCAGTTTCTGTATCCATTTTCAGAGGAAACATGCATTGCTGGGGACACTTACCCTTTATGTGGAGGAACTGTCAAGTCTTGCAGAATGTAAATTTCCTCCTCTCCTTCATCAACGCTGGCATCCATCTCAGTATCAGCCTGTCAATAAAACTTTTGACTTCTTGTTGTGACTGGTGTCATGGACAGCATCTAGCAGGAAGCAGCCAGACAGTGTAAAGACCTACCTCTAAAGAGGACAACAAGAACAACTCATAATTCACAGTTTAATGCTCATATCTCTTGAGTGACCGTCTCTGATAGTTGTGCAAGTCAAGGAAGCTGTCTCAAGTGTTTGGAGACCAAATCGATCCAGGTAGATGAGGATGTGGACACACACACACACACACACTGGCCCCTTGAGTTACAACCAATTAAGTAGATATGTTACGTTTTATGTTCGGGACGGCTTCAAACCGAGGTCGTATGTTCGGCCGGAAGCGACAGGAATTGTTTTGCTACGACAGGTGCACTTTCGCTTCGAGTAAATGTTCCTTTCAAATGTCAAAGGATGTACGAGAGTAATATCAACAAGATAAAAACAAGTCACGTACCTTCATTAGGTTAATTGTCCCATAGCCACCATGAAGAGTCGAGCTGAAAATAATCTGATAAGATTGTGATTGTAGACATTTAGTATTTTCCCTCTCTTCCCTCCATGTCCTCTGTCCCTCAAAGCAAACCAAATCGAGAGAGATAATAGCACAGCCAAGTTTCTCTCTTTAATACTCGAATATAAATAAGCTCTTGATTAAATTGTCTGAGAACTTGCTTTCAGAAAGTTTGCATGGATGTATTCTTCAGAAGAATCCCTTTTCTTTGTTTAAACATTACCTTAGTTTTGATTTTCTTATACCCATGATTTTTTAAATCTTATTGGGAAGGAGAGCATGATGTATATGGATAGGTTGTGTGGTACCCCATGTGTTAATGCAATAAGCAAGATTCCTATCTACTATACCTGCTGACTAACGTTAAGAAATCTTTGGATTCGCAACAGTTTGGGCATCAAAAGCTAATCACTCATGTACTGTGTGCTTCCAACCTGCCTCACATTAGTTTGCTTTGTGAATATTTATTTGGCATTCTATAAAATATGGAATTATATTCCCTAATTTGTCTTTGTTTTTGTTTATGATTGAAATTGTCCATTTTGGCATATCCATCTTCTGTGGATGTATTCTTGCATAGTTTTGCCATTAACAACATGTCTTGAAGTAATGTGTGCACCATATGATCCGTTCAGGTTGTGTTGCAGTACGGGCGGTTTCCCTAAGCCTTAATTCTCATAAAGAGCGAAACAAAATAACTAACGTTTAAATCAGGTTTGTATAATCCACAAAGACAGAAGCGGTTCTCATTCAAGACTCATGTTCTCAAAATAACCGAATTGTCTCCCTGATGTAGTCAGTCAGACATAAATACATTATCATAAATTGTAACTGATGGCTTTCTGTGTGCCACATATAAATCTCCCTTAGGTCGATATTCAGGAAGGTTGACCAGAAAGTTATTTATGATCAATTTGAAATTAAGTTTATGTTCACATTAATTTTCTACAATTTGTCTTAATTGTTGAGGATCTTATTCATGGCAAGATATGAATTTTTTACTCACTTTTGCATTGATTCAGAATATTTTGTGTACATTTACCGTCAAACTGTAGAAGTTTTTAAAATTTGCAATTTTCTAGAAGGCAATGTTGTTTAATTCACAGTGCATATTCACTCACCTCATATAACCTATGCATTACCGTATTGTACATAATTTACTAACTAACAATTGTGTGTGTGTGTATGAAGCTACAGTACAGGAGTACATACAAGATACATGGTGTTGTATAGAGGTTCAAAACAAAGTGGTGTATTATCACTTTACAAGGAACTCATAGTTTAACAGAATTCACATCGTAGACATATACTTACATATACTTGCGTCAGTAATGCATATGTTGTGTGCCTCGCTCAGCCCAACGAGGGCGGACTAGACCTCAGAGGAAATGGTGCCAGGGTTAATTTCGAGGACTTTTAAAGCAATTCTAAGTGTGTGCACTTGTGAAGCAGGGGGTAAGTGTAGTCACTCGTGAATACCCACCACATCGAGTTGTGGGCAAGTTACAGTATATTTTTGAGTTATCTAAGCATCTTGGACTGACTATCGACTGCAGATACTGTTCCTGTACCTGTGTCAGAATTGTGGAACCAGTGCAGACACTGGTAACTAATTTTCCCTTATGGTTTGAAAGTATCGGTAGCCTACAAGTAAATTCATTATATGTGAAGGGTGAGCTGGCTCAAATTGTGCATGTAGGAATTGTATAAAAAGAGTCAAATTTAAGGATTCCTCACTAGATCAAGACAAACTTAGATGTACTGTATTCAGCAAAAGTTACCTAGAAACGGGTGACTCTACCCAATATCAAAGTCATGCTGAACTGAGAGTTATTCAGCCAGTAATGTGTCAAACAATTAACTCCAGATTGTTTTCTCTTTATTGTAAATATCATCAGTTCACAAAGGATACATTTAAAATGTAATGAAGAGACGTAGCGCTCAAGGGTATCCATCCTTCAAACTGTCCAAAGTTTAAACCGTAAGTGGGTACAACCCAGAGATCTTTGAACCATGCCTGAGACATTGATTCATTGAGAAGTAAAGACGCCTCGCCACGCTCCTGAAGATTTCACAGTTTCATTCACACTCGACTAGAGTCAGTCACAGTGGAAATAAAAAGATCATTGGAGGGTTTTTCGTATCGGTTTCGGCTCGTGTTCAAACAAAGTCGCAATTAATCTTTATTGGTTGTGGAGAGAACATTGCATTACCTGGAATGACCACTGTTAAAAGAAAATGTTTTAATCAAGGAAATGGGCTTTTATCTCAAAGCGAAGGCATGGCAGAGGGTCTCAGATGTAAATCTAAGTATGCCAGTTGATGTAGCCATAAACAGATTTAAGGTTCAAACTAATGCCAAATGTAGAACTGCAGGTTCAGACAGCTTTTTTTTTCTTGTTT
Source organism: Stichopus chloronotus (assembly GCA_021234535.1). Classification (NCBI taxonomy): domain Eukaryota; kingdom Metazoa; phylum Echinodermata; class Holothuroidea; order Aspidochirotida; family Stichopodidae; genus Stichopus; species Stichopus chloronotus. The sequence continues at coordinate 15,911,890 of CM037845.1, read as the reverse complement.
TTTTAAGCATTTGATTCTGAATTGTTTGCTGCCGGCTTACATACAAGTCACGTCATTTTGGTTTTTGAAGAAAATTCGCCGTCGGCCTCCCGTCTTGCAAATGGCTTGTGCTGTTTTTACTATTTCATTGTATCACTTTGAATACTTGACAATGATTTTTCTGGTAATTATTAAAACCAGCAAGTCTTTTGTAAAAGCTGTAATCTTAGGTCAGCCTTTTGTGTTAATAGTGAATGTGATGATGTCGTTATGCAATGGGATGTGGATTAATTGGGGACAGGTGACCTAGGGTTTTTGGTGCACAGAGGTACATCGGTTTGTTGGACTTTAGTAGTTATGATTTACTTGGGGTTTAAACTTAAACAAGATTCAATGTAGCACTCATTAAACAGCAACTTACTTTTCATCTTTGGTCTTCTTCGGTTGATTTACGTACATAGTCTAAACTTTATCTATATAGTCAGTGTTTTACATAGGTACAGTATAGGATATACAGTAATTGTACAGCACAGTATGCGATATGGAGAATGTAGTTGTTAGGATAAATGGCTAGGATTGAGATAGACCCGGGTTAAAATTAAAGTCATATTAGGGTTTGTGTGTCTCATCTCACCCTAGTTTCTGGGACATGTTCGTCATTTCTCACTTTTGCTTTTCTCTTTGTACTTATATTGTATTTTTGTCAAGTGCCAAGAGCACTTTTATGGATTTGGCACGTTGTATGTCAAATGCTATCAATATTATAGTTTTATTACTATTGTTTTTAGGGATGATTAGAGTCAATAATATTGCTTAAATTTTATGATCCCAGAAATATTGTGCCCAAAGTGGAATAGATGCGATTTAGACATTGAGGATAAGTGGTGAAAGTTGGAGCAGGGTTTATCTAGGATAATAAGGGTTGGATTAGGGTTCATCAGGTGGTAATTGGGATTACAAAGAAGAGGACTCCGCAGCAATATTCATGTAAATTTTTTGATCACCCGAGTAATACCCAGAGTACTATAGATAGATTCGGTTAATACTCAAAGTGCATGCAGTTATTGGTAGTTTAGTATATTTTTTTTCTTCCTCACAAAAAAAAAAGAAAAATGAAATTTACATGACATTTGACAGGTTGCTGGAGGGTTTAACTTGAAACATGATACGTGGCACAAGTGTACTGTTGTATTTATCTTTTCTCAAGACTGTCAGATGATATTGTCAGAACTATCAGAGGAAAATAAACAAGACTTCAGAGTTTTTCTGACGTAATTTAGTTCTTTGACATCTTTCCGTATCAAAGGAATCAAACCTGGAGTGGATTGCCGGAAGAGAGAGTAAGCGAGACACGTCACCTGTGACAACCTGTTCTACAGAATGTGGTGTAGAGTATACCTTCAAAACGTTTTCAACCCAACATACAGTTGAGTGTTTGTAAAATGGAACAGCTTATGGTTCAATCACCTATTGTTGCCGCCTAGATGCAGGGGGTCAAACTTTGTTGTGACATGACAAATTATAAGCAAAGTAACATATGTGACAGTCAGTGTGACTAAATTTATGTGTCATGACATGCTGCTGAAAGAAACTGGCAAGAAGAACCACAGCCTTTGGTGTACATGCTAAATCATGGAGTTAAACCTATAGCAAGCAAGTACATGTAAAATTAGTTTCTCTGTACATGTATAATTATTTTCATCATATCCAAGAATGATGAATAGTGGCTGCAAACAATGTCATTGAATGGAGTGCACTATTTGTCTAGTGTGCATACGCAGTTCTGGCTAATCATTGAATGCATTCGTTACTGTAGGTTTGTATATATACATCACCACTTACCTGTATCATCACAACAAATGCACTCCATGCATCCACCTTAGAGTACTGCAGACCTTTAACCTGCTCTACTGGCACCATCTGGTCTAATGCTAGGGTGAGATTGGTAAGTGAGTTATTGATATCTACCAAATCCAGATAACTATCTGGATGATTACATCAAAGTATGTTCCATTCTCCAATGTTTGTGAAGGTAGTTTTCATGGCCTCATGTTCGGAATGTGTCACTGCTCCCCCATCTTAAATTTTGATTCTCATTTTAGTGTCATTTCCTGAAGAATATTGTCAAAGAACGTTTTATGATTAAAGTAGAAAAAGGAGAATCGTTGAACAAAACGCTGTGTGAAGCACTTGATTCGTCACTCACCCCATCGCTCTTTTTTCAGTATGTAGATACTTCAACAATATAGCCCCCATTTTCTTTCCTCACATTCCACAAAAGTCTCACCTGGAAACCAACGTAATTGATCAACGACGGTCTAACTAATTTTGTGCATTTCCGAATGATCCTTCAAATGAAATTGTGAAAAAAAAAGAAAAGAAAGGATATTGCAAGTCTGTGTGCTTAGAATGAAAGCAATAAATTAAAACTGAAAAAAGAAATGCTCCTGTACGGATACTGTGACATTTCGGGTGGTGCTGTAGTGTGGAAATAAAGTCAATTGTTTCAACAGAGTATCCCTTTTGTTTACATCAACTTAAATTTGCATTCCGGTAGTAAACCAACAGGTTTTAAGGACCAAACATCAAAGTTCTCAGAATTTAAAACGTGGCACCATCGTCATCGTCATTATACGTTCCTGTCATTTTTTTCTTTTTTTTCAGTTTCAGCCGTTATCAATTTTTTCACTACTTCATTTCGAAATATGATAGGAAGTGTTTCTATTTTTATATTCATTTCTGGAAAGCTTTGCTTTTAATGGTGGCCTCTTTTGAGTTTAGTTTGCGTTCTTTAAGGATGCATGCCCCATTAAACAATACAGAGATGCAGGAGGAAGGAGCATCAAGAGAAGGAGGATGTTAAATTTCTACCCCCTTAAATTTTGAGCTGGACAAAATCAACTGTAGCGATCGAATTAAAGGTTTGCAGGTAGAAAGGAGTTCCGTGTAAACAACTCAGGTATCACGTTTAATAGTTTGTTTATTGTAGTACAGAATCGTACACACAGGGGAGTTTTCTTTGAAACATCAAGGTGCGAAAACAGGACATCAGATACGAGAGGGAATGTGAGAGGTCTGAGAATTTTTAAGTCGTTAACTAGAAAGTGGCCATTTTTCGATACTTTCACCACGAAATCCATCGGACTGTAGCTCAGAAGTGACGAATCAGACTCTTGGCCATGTGGGTTCTTGCGTTAAATGTCGTTCGACTGCCTTCCCAGTGTTGACTGCACATTCTACTAGGTGAATGCTGTTAAGTGCATCGCAGGTGCCAGATGTGAATATATCGTTGCAGTTTGGCTAATTACCTCTGAAAATCGATCCTGTCAGAACCTACAGAATGTATGAAATAGTGGGCAGTTTAAATTACTGTAAAGAAAGGTGATTTCACTGCACCTTCAAATTCAAACCAATTAAACACGATCTCGTGAAAAGTACACTGTTTTTAGCGGAAGCAAAACTCTAGTCACTCGATTCTCTCATCGAAGACACAATTTGAGAAGTGGCATATGGCATTGCTACCTTCAAAAACTTTAAAGTTAATCTTATGGCAAATTTAAGCATACTGTAGGAACATAAATTAACGTAATGTGTTCACCTCCCTTTCCAGTCCCAATGTCCTCTTGGGTATGTCATAAGTGTGGTTCATGGGGATAATTGTACTACATGCATGTACCATATAAATGAGGAATCCAATGTCTAGTTTGGATATTTCCAAGTTAGTTTCATTGATTACAAACAACAAATAATATAATCAGTGGGACATCTGTGGTAAAAGGCACATCCTGGAGCTGCAGGGAAAACATGGGCTCTCTCTCCCCCGTTTTTTCTACAACGCTCATTTTTTTACTAAATTCAATGATTTCCAGTCAGAGAGAGTTTTGCAAAAATATGATGCAGTATCTGTTGCTTCCAGATCCATGCAACATCTTATTGTGGAGTTTCTTCTACCAATCGAAGTTTACAATCAAGGGCGGAATGATATTAATACACCAGTAATTAAACTGAAAGGTATAACGTTGCATCGGCCTTTGTTTAATGTGTCTGTATCGAATTATAGTTATCTCTGTGTTTGTCATCCCAAAAACGATAAAGAAAAGCACCAAAAAGAAAATAAAAAGACAGAAGAAAAGTGAGAAATATCTTTGGTTTTCTGTAGTGCACATGATGGGGAAACAGAAGTAAGTGTTGTTTTTTAGCAGGAAACAATGTAATGCTATACGCTAACGATGAAATGAAACGGAGATATGAATGTATCATATTTATCTTTTTATCTCGAGCAGAAGAAAACAGATGTGCAGTCAGTCACAAGAGAATATTTCCACTTGGACAGACATTTTTTGTCCATTTTTAATTGATAAAAATATAATCTTTGTGTATAACCCCGAGTTCTTAACTTACATTACTTCATGTTGGTTTTGGTTATCTCACAAATTTCCTGTCCTTCCCCACCCTCACCCCACCCTTATCTTTACTTGTTTTAAGATTTCTACCAAAATTTCACCCTGTATAGGGAGGGTGTAGTATGCATGATTAGATTCAGATTTTGTCACAAATTTTTTAACAAAAACTGACAAATATTGGTCGTTGGTTTTGAAATACCAGACACGTACTGCATTTAAATAAACTGCCCATCAGACGTTCTTTTACTCCAATTCACAGCGTACCCTCTCACCTCATATTACCACATTTACCATGGTCTAGCAGCTCGCGATGCATAGGTCGTGTGAGGTGAGTACGTCACTAGCCAATTCCCAAATCAGGGAGAGGTTTGGGGAAACTAATTGATAGATATTTTTTTTGTTGTTGCTTGCCTCAAAAGTGGCTATAAACTTTGCACGGGTTATGAATTTTCCAGGTTTTTCAAGCTATTGATGGTGTTTGTACCATGTGATGGAATTCATCATGTAGTCCATGCGTCTTTCAGTGGAACTTTGTACAAAGGTCATATTCACATACATACTCTATGTAAGTCTTGCTTACAATATTGTAAGCAACTCATATTGTGGGGGACCTGCAGACTCTGCCCCGTCAATGAAATTGTAGGGAACTTTTTCACAAACTTGCCCTTTACGTCAACATATTTGCACTGTTGTAATGTTAATCCCAGTTTACACAGAGATGAAAGTAACTACTTTCCCCTTAAAATGATATCAATTCCATTTTTATGGGTCTCCCATCATGGCTGCAGTAGGTAGTGGGCCCCCCACCACCTTAAACCGCCCCTGAATGCACATGATATTGGTCGTCTCTCCCTGTCAACTATTTTCAGACATGCAGGTTTTCTATTGATCCTGAGGCAATTGGTAATCTAAACATCAAAATTGGTCAAGTCTTTCAGAGATGTAAATTGGATTTTTGTCAGTTTTTTTTTTTTTTAAAATTTTTTTTTTCTAAGGGGTCACTAAGTACAATGGATGATGATAATTACATGCATCTTACTTGAGTGTTTCAAGAGTGTTTCAGAGAACGGAGCATGTGAGGTGTTGCACATTCATCAGAACAGTAGCAAAACTTGTTACATATCATATGAACAAACCCTTTTAATGGAGGTCAAAGGCCACTAAAGTCATTTAAAAGTCAAACAGGTCAAATCATGTATGCCATGCCACATCTGTAGCTCCAGCATTCCCCTTTAAAAAAACACTTTTTCATCTTGAACATCATCTTGTCAGGTTAGTGTGGGGTTGGGCGAGGGTTCAGTGGGTGGGACTGATGGATGGGGTTAGGTTTCATTGGTGTAGGATGTCCGTCTTTGTCGTACATTAGCTTGTTTGTTTGAACGTGATTTTACTGCCTGCATTTACTGAGTGTATGTTTCAAGCCCCTTGGAATTCTAGTGCCCTTTCTTTGGCATCATACAGTATATGTGTGAAGCTTAATTTGAAAACTCTCACTGTAACCTACATATGTGTCACACTTGAGGCAGTGAAGTTTAGGAGCCACGAAACACAGTGTTTGATCCCGGGCCAGGTCAACATAACATTTATTTTTTGTCCAAGTGTAAGTTAAGGTTTTTACAACTGAAGTGACCATGTGAATTGTTAAGTCGGTAGTTATCTGAAGTGAAGTCGTAGTATGACTCACATGATTCCCCCTCACTTGTGTTGTTGCTTAATGGCTATATGTAAAATAACTGCCCTTCAAGGCCTGAATGATTAAATAGTAATTATGTACATCGTAAAGCAGTAAAGGAAATGTTATCACACACATTGCGTTCACATTGAAAATTCTTCCTTATTTTGAGGTGTTTGGCAGGGACACAATCACCAATATATGGTGAAGTCATTGAGATGGGATTCAGCTCTTGCAGTACCTTAGTATACCTGTCAAGAATTCAAGAACTGATGAATATGCAGTGCTCATATTTTCTTCATCTTTCAGATTTGAAAAGCAGTAAGCATGAAGGAATACTTGGTGAATTAAAAATAAGGCTTGATTTTAGTCTTTGTCCTTTTAAGTTATCTGTCAATGGAATCGGGAGGGTGAGTGAATGAACAATATCACAGAATGTGACTATAGGCTTTTGTAATTGACTGAGTATTGTGTTTCTGTATATATGGGCATGCTGTAAACACCCTGTCAGATTTGTTGTTTGTCAAGACCATCTCTGCAAGTGATTGGCCTATAAACTAGTCCTCTCATTTGTTGTGTCACTGTGGTAATGATTGCATTTGTGATTTTTTTTTTTTGGGGGGGTTTCACATATTGTCTTATGAATTGTGTAGTGTACTCTGGATAATACAACAACAGTATGTGCTCTGTAGGTCTTCAAGTTCATCTGCCATATGTTATGAAATCTCAGCACATTTAATTGTTGAGTCTGCAAAAATTACTAAACAGTTTGTTCACATTTGCAAATGCTTACAACTTGAAACATTTTGAAGCACTAACTCAAAGCTAGGTGAGACTGGCGTGCAATGCTGGGTTGTTGCACTTTTATAGAAACCTTTTTGACAGCAAGTGCTCCGGACTTCATGCAGGACATATTTCCCAGTCCCAAACAGGTATTGAAAGAAGAAGAAAATTTAAATTAAATCTGGCTAAATTTTTCTTTTCTCGCCAAAGGCTAAATGATAAAGTAGGTTAACAACCTAAAATGTTGTTTTGAACCCGTCTTTTTTGTATAAATTGGCAGGTTTTAGAACTATTCATTGAGCCTGTGAGAAGAAAAAGGTGGGGTAATTAAAAAGCGATAGGGAAATGCAAATAATCTTGTGTCTTTTGACAAACAGCAGAGGCCCCTGCAAATGACTTGTGCATGGCGTGAAAGTTTTGCCTGCGTCTGATGCCTTTGTCATACAAACGTACCCCGAGGTGCTCACGGAGGGAAGTTGCAACATTACACCATGTGATGATGATGATGATGATGAATACCAAGCTCGCTCCTTCTATCAGGATGTTGAACCTGATGTTTCAAGCATCAGAGGAGGATGTGGTGAAGACATCGGATGACATCAAACCCTCTGTAAGTGGGTGATATAATTCGGAGAGCAAATGATGTTCAAAAAACCTCTGGGGAGCAGTTTTGCCGGTTATCGTATAATGGAAGACTATCCTTAGAGGGGAGATGCTAATTTTGGGCAGCTCACCTGAGAAGGAATAGGTACATTGCTGAAGTCATGGCGGCAGCCTCTCTCTCTATTTTACAACTTTTTGGGCCTTTTTGTAATTAACAGCTATTTTGTTTCCCATATTCTTTTGTTAATTTGCAGCGTTTCCATTAATCATGATGTGTCGGTTAATATTTCAGACCATGGGAATTAGCTATAAACCAGGTCATTAATTTCATGATTTGCCTAAAATTGTTTTAAATAAAAAAAGGAATGACAAAAAAATTCTCCCAAAACTCTGAACTCTGATAGGTGCCTGGTTGCCTTATCGTGAGGAGATCTTTTGTGCAATTATTAATCCCTTGACTGTCTGTTTGTCCTGCACCATTTTAATAATGGAATGGTACACAATTTCGTTGTACGTTGTTCTGCACTGTCAGGAGATCAGAGTACAGGGGTTTGATGAAGCTACTGTAATGTGAAGCCTTTGAATGTCAGTTTTGCTCTGGGAAACTATAAATTGAAGGAAAGGGAATCATCGCTGTATATGCTTTCACTTGTAATCCTGGTGAGACACCTTGCTGTTCACATGGCATACATCCCTTGAGAGTATTACCCGATAATATTCATCTGTGCTTGGCCGTAATGCATTCTCTCCCATCAGAAGCTCAAGTCCATGTCACACACAGCCAGATCAGCCCTGTGGATAAGAAACAGATTTTTTCCCAGTTTGTCGATGTCCGCTCGATCTACCTTTCGAGCTACATCTTGGTGAGTCTCTGGTTCATGTCTGGTAAATACTTTGCATGTCCAGCGATGTATTCACCAGGTCATGTTCAGTTCACTGAAAAGTTCTGTGCATGCACAAAACCTACTTGTAATGGATTGTAGCATGGATCAATGAAGCATTTTTTGCTTTATATCCATTAAATGTTCATTTTGGCGGTATATGTCTTGTATTTTTTTCATTATTTGTACCTTCAGGATATTTTAAGAACTTTGCCTATACTTTTCCTGGCCGGTGTCGACCCTTAGGTTTTCAGATTTGTGATGAATTAATGGGTGTGTTGTATATTTAACTTGTAAAACAGTTTTGTTGCAAGTCAATCTAACGTGAGATTTGCAATACTTTGAACTTTAAAATGGAAGTGTTTTTGATCCCTTGCCAAAGGCGGAAGGAATCTGTGCAATGGCGATGTGTGCATATGTGTGTGTGACACTGCTTGTAAACACAATATCTCAAGAAGATTAACCTTGACTGATCTCATACTTGCTGTGTGGGTTAGCGTTACAAGGTAGATGATCCGTATTGTTTTTTGTAGAGATCAAAGGTCATTTGAGGTCACCAGAGGTCAAAGTGAGAAAACATTGTAAACATAATATCCCTAGAAGCGTAACATTGACTGATCACATAGTTGGTGTGTAGGTTGCCAATACTGAGTAAATGATCCCTATTGTTTTTGATAGAGGTCAAATGTCATTTGAGGTCACCAGAGGTCAAACTGCAAAACTTTTTGCACACGATATCTCCAAAAGATCAATCTTGACTGATGTCATACTTTGTGTGTAGATTGGCCATACTGGGCAGATGATGCCTATTGTTTTTGGGTGTAGGTCAAAGGTCATTTGTCGTCACCAGAGTTCAAACTGCAAAAACCTTGTAAACACAGTATCTCCAAAAGGGTAACTGTGGCTGATCTCATACTTACTGTGTGGGTTAGCTATTCCGAGTAGATGATCCTTTGTGCTTATGGTGGATATCAAAAGTCATTTGAGGTCACCAGAAGTCAAAATGTGAAAACTTTGTAAACACAATATCTGAAGAGAGGCAACCTTGGCCAATCTCATACTTAATTGTGTGGGTTGTTCATACCAAGTAGATGATCTCTATCATTTTTGGTGGAGTTCAAAGTTCATTTGAGGTCATCAGGGATTACACTGTGATAACGTTGTAAACATGATATCTGAAGAAGGATAACCTTGGCTGACTTCATACTTAGTGTTTAAATTTGCCATTCTGAGTAGATAATTCCTATTAATTTTGGGTGAAGGTCAAAGGTCATGTGAGGTCACCAGAGTTAAAACTGTGAAAACATTGTAACTACAGTATCTCAAGCACGGTAACCTGACTGGTCTCATGTGTAGTTGTGGGTTAGCATACTAAGAAGATGATTCTGATTTGGGTGGAGGAGGTCAAAGTTTATTTGAGGTCAGTGACCTTTGACTTACAAAAACCTTTGACAAAATTAAGTGAAGCTATTATCTCAAAAAGAGCAATGGTGAGAAATCTCATACTTTTCATGTCTTATTGCTCATATTCGGTAATTTTGCTCTATTGTATTTGCCAGAGTTCAAGGTCATTGGATGTCACCACAAGTCAGAATCTTGCGAACACTTTATACAGTATACTGTATTACTCAAGTAGGGTAATTGTGAGGGATTTTATTAACTTAGCATGCGCATTGCCCATATTGAATAGATGATATCCATCAATTTTGCACCCATTGGTGTAAGAGAAGGTGAAAGTCGTTCTGTGTCTATTCAGTTACCATGATGTTTCCAGAAGAATAAACTGTAATTGATCTCAAACTTGTCATGTGGGTAATTCATGTTGTTATTGTATAACCATATGGCAAGGAATCACTAAGCCTTTTAGCTTTCTGGTTATTGGTGTAAGAGAAGGTGAAAGTCATTCGTGGTCTAAAGCTTGTTGCCATGATGTTTCAAGAAGCCCAAACTGTAATTGATCTCATACTTGCCATGTGTTTAATTCATGTCGTTATCATATAACCATACCGCGAAGAATCACTAAGCCTTTTGCCTTTCTGGTTATATACTTTGATTGACAGAATTAACGTGATGTAAAGGTATGAAAATACATGAATGTAAATGTATGACTTAATTTTCAAATATTTCTGTGTATTTAATAATACATGTGCTGTATGGCTTACACTTTATACAAGATGCAGTTTGCATCTTTTTTTCACAGAACCGCTTTACCCACAAATCAGTAAAGTTCATTGTTATGGAACTGCTTTAAACAATCAACCAAAATATAAAATATCTAGTATTTAATAATAAAATATTTCCACCGTACAACCAACATACAAAATAACCTCATAAACAAAAGGCAAGTGGCTGCTACATGTAAAGGTATCTTCTGTATACTTCCTTTAAAGCAAACTTGTGTTTGACAATTAGTAAGGCCTAAGTTTTGGGGTATTTACATTTGCTCCAGTTAGATAGTTTCCCCTCAGATTCTGCAGTTGTTTTAATTCACACTGGCAAGACTTCACTTTATGGTCACCTGGTGTCATGGAAATTAATTTGCCACCCAACTCCTGAAAGACCAAACCCACCCCCCTTTGGGAAAAAAACAAAACAGAAATGACATTAGCTCAAAGAAAGGGTTGTCTACAATTCATCACTACCATGTTAAAATGCACCTAGGGCCATAAATATAATTACCATATTGCTTAAGTTATTGTAAACAAGTAAACAACAAAGGTAAAATGAAATGTAACCAGTGAAAGCAATATATAAGAGATGTTCTTGTAAATTACGCTAAGTTTCTCGTTGTGCTTCATCCAACTCCCGCAGGGGGAAACAAACACAGAGGATCTTCCTTAAACAAAATTTGGCCCCGGAGGGCGTTTCTCAGGTAATCATCGCAATTATGACAGGTGGCACCATGCTTCACGAACGAACGACTAAATGCAATCTCGTTGCACTTGTGGAAAAAATATCGACTGGGTGTGGGGAACGCCTGCAGGGAGAAAAAAACATTTGCAAATCAGTGGAATTACGAAACTGACAAACTCTATTTGGCTCTGTCGGAGTCGAAACAAAACAGGAAAAGAGGGAGTCAGATGAAACATGTTGTTAATAGAGTCATTTTGGGGGGATACTAGGCAGACCTCGAATGGTCACGTTTTACTCGTCGGGGCCCTCTTTTAACAACCGCTTTCTTGACAGCAGTAAAATGCGCTATAGAGCCAATGGAAGGATAGGGGATCTACAGTTTGTGTTTCTTTTGTTCTGAGAGATGCACAATGTCACCACAATTCAAAAGGAATAACAAAGATCAGAAAGAACGGTGTAATTATGAAAAAAGTGGTATGATAATTATTATTATGGTTACTTCCCTGGACATTGCAGTGAAGTACATCTCTTCCACATAAAAGATGGAAGAGCTTAATTTGCATACAAAGAGACTACAATGGAGGGATGAAAGATGTGGGAAGGATGCACATCAAGAGGACAGCAGTTGTAGCCTTCCCCCTCTCCTCCCTCCCCCCACCTTCATCCTCTCCCACTAAGCACCACTTTGCAGGTCTGTGAGGGTAAAAAAGGGCGGAATCTAAGACGTGCATGGGTTATGTGGAACGCATGGACATCGCAATTGAAAGTCATTTAAATCTATCAGTCATCAATTTTTAGGTGTTTCAAAATAAGGTCTGCAGACGACAGAGAAGCATTTGCAAACACACTTAAATCGTATTAAAGGGTTATTTGCTCTTGTACATTAGCATTTCACTTATTCGTTAGAAACAAACTGGTCAGACATAGCCAAATATGTCAGAATTGTTTCGTTCCATCAGCATCTGATAGAAGGTATTTTAATTCAGTGTCACATATTTAGCGAAAGTGTCACTTAAAGAGCTAATTAAAGCGTCCCAGAGAGTTTGGTATTCACTCTCGACATAGCATCGATCCTGGAAAAATATAGTAAAATGTCTGAAATCAAAATTGGACTTTGTGAACAAACCAGTTTATCTTGAAAAAGTTGTTGACGATGTTGCAAGAATTAATTTGAGTTGTCCTGCTTACATATCTTCTTGATTTTGCTGTCAGATTAGGTTTTTGTTTGATACATTGACGCTACCTGATGGATAACTTTTCCATATTATTTATCTAAGTTGATCATTCCCAGAAATTCAAGAAAATCTCTTGTCAACTAATACATTCAGTATTAAGTAGATGAGTAATGCGCATTGTTCTCATTTCAAAGAGCGAAACACTAGTCCTTTATGAGAGGATTTTACAATTATCCGCAGCAACTGTCGAAAAATCCCATTTGCTTTTCACAATTTTTTTTTGTTTTTGCAAAATTGCTTGTGATATTTTAAGTCTAAAGTTTAACTGTACAGTGTACTCCCGATTTCCCCCAAACGTATCCTCGACTGATTGTGCAAACATGATATAAACTATGGGAACGTGAATGAGATACCGTACATTAATTGGTCAACAGGCAAGAGAGTACATTGATTAGCATATACTGTTAGAACAAAAAAAAAAAAACGAAGAAAACGACAGAGAAAGAAAAAGGCTAGTGACGTCAGATGGCAAATACGACTTTTAATCAAGAATGTTTTCACATTTGTTTTAAAAAAATTGTGAAATTTTATGGCACAGGCAGGCAGGTATGCAGATGATTCATAAATGTGAACGGGAGACAAGCATGCAGTTAAAATCGGGGTATGAAGCTTTTTGCAAGACAGTGTGAATTATTGGTCCAGAAAGTGTACCATTCGTCAAAATACCTGGACAGCAATTTCATAACAAGTCGTAATTTTAAGCAAAAGGTACTTTTCGCCCATTGATTCATTCACTAGGTGACTCAGAAGTATGAATTGAAAAAGTGGTTTCGGCGTGCCCATAAATTTGCTGTCACGGACTACCGGGGACCGTTAGTGGGCAAGATTTATGGGATAAGCCCAGTAGCTGAGCACTTGTATGTGTTGTCACAAAACTGCTCGGATGGAGTTTCATATGTTCTTTAAAAGGCAAAATGGATCTTTGTTGAAAAGTTATTTAAGTCAATATCAGCTCAAGACCAAGCGGACAAAACTTTGGCACCGTGGGCGATGTTACATCCCTTGCCGGCAGTCAAACTACTAAAATTTGGTAGAAATTGCATTCTTAATGGCATTGTATAGTTTCTACCAGACAATTAAATCCACTCTCCAAAGGATCTTTCAAAAAATTTGTTCGGGATGCCTTTGAGTGGATCAGCAAAACAACGCCACTCTGTGTGTAATGCGACTGGCATGTCAAAAAACGTGTGCATGTATTTTGGCTTTTGCCATCGGAGAAGATTTGGATATTATTTCATGAAGATTGCTGGTACTTTTCATTCATACTTTGGTTGGAACTGCTATTAAAAGAGATCTTGTGCACAGTGTGAGTTGAGATAGTAAATATCGTGGAAGGCCGTTTGTGCAACACAATCATATTCACTCATTGTTATGGATGTTAAGAACTGAACTACCGTGTCGAAGGCCAGTTGGAGTCTTTAGAGGTACTTCTGTCTTTTGAAATTGTTGGATTCTAAGTTTTCATGTACAGTGTCGGTGACGATGCTCGGAACATTCAATGCGGCATTAAATTGGCGTAGATGCAAATTGCGAGCTACAGGAAAGTTGAATGAGCATTTATCATCAGTTTATCATCATCGTATAGCTCTCACCTTTAAACAACATTTCTGCGTTCAAAGTTTTTATCTCTCTTCTCCCATAAATACCAAATATTGGGTGCCCTACATGTTAGTAATGACATTCCCTCTAGCTACATTTGTAAAACAGTGCAGTAGTTGCATACATTACTGTAAACTCATCACAATGCACACATGTGCATTGTGGACAGAATGACATTGCATAGGAGAGCTACAGTATCTAGACATTGCACTTCCATGGCCAAGATGGTGCTTGAAATCAGAAATGCGCGTAGAAAACTGTTCATCTATGAATGAAAGCAAAGGTAATTCAGTGAATTTTGTGATGTCGCCAACAGAGAATTCTGAAGAGACGAGGAGAGTTAGTAATTGGTCAGTTTGCAGTGGATGATAAGTCAGGCCATTCATTTAAAGTTTTTGAATTTCAGCAGGTAACGTATATTGGGAAAGCCAATTTCAGTTTACGAAGGGTGTTTGGTTCTCATATCAGCCAGACATCCTTCACATGTAAACCACTACCAGTGGTTTTATGATGCAGTTTATGATGATACAGCAAACTTTCTGTTTGTTGCAGGAACCAGAAATATAACATACCTTCTCTGCATCCTCTGTATATAGAAGCATACATCTAGCCAATACAATTTTTTTTTCTCTGGAGGAGTCTACAGATAGCCATCTTTATTGGTAATGTGAGTCCATTTTAAGTGAAAAGTGAAAAATGGGCCTCAGAAGCTAAAAGTGTAAAAGATAAACAGACAGTTTACCTGATGAAGCAGAGCTTTTATCAGATCTGAAAAAAATGTACAAGGCCAAGTTCGCTGCTGGGCTCATATGATGGTGGGGCCCACATTGATATCATATCATTGTCGTAATACGTCAACCATGAAGCTTTTGTGAGGCAAAAGTTGCTCTGAGAACCGCCTTCCTTCTTTTGCGCCGTAGATCCCTAACCAACTTTAACGTATTGGATTTACACTTTGTCATGTTTTCCTCGTAGAAAACCGGTCATGCTGCTGTCTTACCTACTGTAAATACACAGACAGAATGGATACTATTAATTTGTCATAGAATTGCTCTGAAAATGTTTTTAGGGAGATTAAAGTAGTACAAGTTTTAATAAGAATACGCATTTTAATTTGTCTTTTGTGCATTAATTGTAGTTCCTACAGTAGATGCATTAACCTTTAAAGAAATGCTGAAGTTGTGAGTCAGTCATAATAAATTATCTGAGTATTAACTCAATTTTCCTCCAAGAGCCAAATACATGCATCCTTCAAAGCTTATGGGATGTTTTATAAAAATTTTGCCATAAGCAGCCAAAACTTTCACCAAAACATATTACTTTCTTTGTTTGAAAGAAAATTTAGGCTGTTGAAATGATTTTTCCCCTTAGTGTGTGCCGTGGCACTTTCAAGGCACAATATCAAACTTAGAATTTATTCCTGGTTATTAATTAAGGGATTGATAGGTCAAATTTTCAGTGTTCAGATCGGGCCTACCCCAGTAGTCTTTGGCCATGGATGCAAACGTTTTGCTTATTTGGAGTGTACCAAGTAGAAAGTTGTTTGAAGGCTTCACACAACTGTATTCATCATGCTGTAAATTTTGCTTCCCTAAGCGTACCTACAGCATCCAGCTCCCTTAAAGTCTACTTAGAGAGATGAGTTTTCTTAGAGCTGACATATCAGGATGAGATGGCTTAGCATCCCTCTCACAGTCCCCTGATGTATGCCCTGTAATATGACAGCGTGAGCCAATTGAGGTCACGCACCCCGACGAAGCCGAGGGTATGTGGAACATTGTGTGTTATCATTTCAAACACGGCACAGACATATGTCCTGTTTACATAGCGTAACATAAATACAGAATAAGGTGGAATGATTGATTTCTGTTGCAAGTGAACATTTCTCTTCCATGTTTTCATGTCTGTTATCCTGGTGAGACCTGCTTGTTGCCTACCTGTGAATGTTGCAGATGGGCTCACACAGCCGTCGCGGTCACATCCACGTGACCCAAGTCGCTGCATGACAACCAAGGTATGGTGTGTAGTGCTGGCTTCAGTTATATTTCCATAGTTTGGCTGTCACTTCACATGTGCGTCACACAAGTCACTTCATGACAGGCATGCATGGTTTGGTGTGTCACGTGTTAGCCTCAGTAATTGCCATTGAATATATCTGTCACATCACATATGTGCCTTGCAAGTCATTTTAAATCAGGTATGGTGTGTTTAAACTTTGGTTATTGTCATTTGCAGGGCTGTCACATCTTGAACTCACGCACACAAGTCGCTTCATGGCTGTCATTGTGTGCATGTGTTCGCTACAGTAGTTATTGCCATTACATGGCTGTCACATTACATGTGTGTGTACTCAGTTTATCATGATTTAAATAAGTTTCATTTGATTTTAAATTGATTTATTTGATTTAAATCACTGAGTTAAATTATGATTAGTTTTAGGATCACATAAATTTTCAACAACCACCTTATATGCCTCCTCCATTAAGCAAAGCTGTCAATTGCCCACTCCATTTTTGCAGTATCAATTTTTTTTTTTGAATGAAGACAGTATGTTTTTTTTTCAGGAATTCCACTTCTCCACTGTATTTTCTAGGAACATAAACTGTGGAGTAAGGAAAGCGGTAAAGAAAGAAGGAAACGTGAGAAAATGGTTGCACAAATGGTGAAATGGATTTGCATGCTGTTGTAGGTGCTATAATTTTTACAAATCATTTTTGCTCAAAAATTCATTTTTTTTTCTCCCTGTGGGAGGGGGCAGCATCTGTTCTTTTTTTGTTTCTCAAGGTTGGCAGTTCTCTGAATAAAAATCCACTGAATTCCAATTATGACACGTATGGTGTGGACCATCTTTCATATTCAGGTGGCAAATTAAACTAATAACGTGTGGGAGGCTCATCATTGAAAGTAACTAGAGATAGTAAAGGCCATATGATGTAGCGTTAGTAAATAAGAACCATAATATCACATGGGAAAACCATAAAATCATGCAGAGAACTCAGTAAACCTTTTGATAAGAAAACAAAAAATGAAACGGTTAGATGATCTGATCGACTAAATCTGATTTGCAAGGTCTTCAACTTGCCAAGGACGCGGGGTTTCAGCTTGATCGCCCAGGTGTGAAGTCTGCGAACGATATTATCCGCCAAAATAAAATTTGTTAAATTCGAAATTTAGAAAACATTAAAAATTCACCTTATTCCCGGGATTATGAGATTTGGACTACCGGACGGATACTTTTACATAATTTGCATAATTTAGATAATCAGTAGATGTTTCACTTTTACGTGATTTGCATCGATCGTACATGTGACCAGCTCTTAAATATATGTGGATTATCCTTTCTGAGGAATGCCTTTAAAATCCTGCAAATTTTAGGTTGTAATCTCAGTCATTTTTCCGTGCCTGTACACACAGTGAATGGGATCAGGTTATGCTTGAAATTGCGCTGTTAATGCAGAAGTAGATTGCGTCGCAAGCAAACGCAGTTTCCTGGTTTCCACGGTTCAACGTCAACGTACGTAGGAGCACATTACATCATAGAAATTGATTTCCTCTGGATTTGGCTGTAGAGTTTGTGTAATATTGAGCATGATTTAGAGATTTCTATCCTGTTTTATTAGGACACAGCTCGGAAAGTTCTGTGGGTCTAGAAGTAAACCAAGTTATGAAATGCATTCTTAACTAAAATGGGAGGAAAAAGTCAAAAGTCATATGTATGTGCAGGACAGTGATCACAAGTTTGGAAGATCTGATTCGTTTAACTGTACCATAACTTACGAGACATTTGTCAATATATTCCTTGGATTTCAATAAATCTATAAGCTATATGCCGATTAGTTTATACAGAGCTCTCTAAACTTGGTACACATAGTTTTTTCCTGAGTTTCAATTCACAGCAATGTAAAATTATATGCTCGGAATGAAAGTCAGCCATATATCGGTGACGTTTGTAAACCTCTCCTGCCTCAACTTTCTTGTCCCATTTAATATTTTGAAATATTGCATCTGCTACCGAAATTATTGAAGAACTTATGTAAACAAATGGAGCAAATTTTCCAATTTTCTTGCAAGTGTAAGTGATGATACATTCTGATTTAATTTCCTTTCACTTATTCTGAAGCATTACTCGGAACCTGTCTCGTCGTGTTTTGAATGACATTTTGACCTGACATTTTTGCCCCCCACCCCAAAAAAAACGTCCACCTGGGATGGATGGTGTTGAAATATATGACAGACACCTGCAAGGTATATGCGTCGATTGCTGGCTGTGCAAGTGTTGAAGATAACACAGATGTGTAGATGTCATTGATCACCTTTTGTGAGATATATATGCAGACACTAATTGGTAGCCGTAGGAGGAATTGCCCAGTCGAGTTCACCTGGACGTACAGAATCCTTTGAGATTTACGACGACATTTCACTGCGTGCATGTAGATGTAGCCGAAATAACACATATCCGTCGTCTCGGAGGTCATGTCGGTTGTCGTTCGTCCCATTTTGTCGTCAGACAAACGGCCTGGCCTGTCATGTGAAATCCTTTTTACATAATTAGATTAATAGCAGTTCTCTTTCCGGGAGGGATCTGTGCAGCGACTTGAGAGAAAGCAAGAAATAACCGATCATTTTCAGCTTCTGGAAATTCCTCTCCCACAACTTTTCGTAATCTGTGATTAATTCTGTCGTAAGATTGGATCATGCCTACGGTTTGTTAGTTTTGCATCTGTACCAGCTAAAAAGAAAGTTGAACTGTAATTAGCATATTTTTCACCCTGTAGAAGAAAAACAAATGCCATTAGGCCTTGGTGTTACCTTGAATATGCAAAATGAGTTTTTTTGGGGGGTGGACCAACTTTATGTTGGCATTAGAGAGAAGTTGTCTGGATAATCTTAATGACTTTTCAGTCACTTTTAAGGTTTCTGTTTCAATGTGTAGATTGTATATTAAAGATTATGACATATATGCTCATCCAGTTATGTGCATTAACTCAATCCCATATGTCACAGAGTCGGACATAATTTGGCACGCAGTCGGTAAATTTGTTCTCCAAAATACATGCATTTGTGGGTATTACCTTCCTGTTCGTCTTGATTGACGACATGGTGGCGATGAACATGAAACTTAGCGCCGTCGATGTAAATCCAATCTAAGCCGGATTTTGAGCCGTATGTGCGAGATCATCGGTTGGCATATATCTCAGTTGTCATTCTTAACGCTCATCCACATCGGATGAAGAGATGTGAGAATTAAATTACTGGTGATGTTTAGTACAAGTATTATCTCGTTATGTTATATTGACAGGTAGAGGGAATCATGGGAAATCTACAGTGAATGTGGGCATTAATTTGAAAATGCTCCGCCGATTGCTTAACTTTTTGCATCAAGTTTGAAAATATAAAGAAAAGATAAAATGGAAAAATATAATTCTGTAGAATGTCTTTGCAATTGTATTATGAAATTACTCAAAAGTAATCCTTTTTGAAGAACTGTCAATGAATTATCAGTTGGTGGATAATAGATTCACTGTTGGCAGCAGATTGTTTGCAAATTGCAACTTCTTTCGTTATTTTCATTGGTCTTCATTAGGTGAAACCCCTAGAGGGGATATGAATTTATTGTTCATGGATTGCAGTGCCCACCCACACACACACCCACACACACACGCACATGCATGCACAAGCATTGAAAATATCAGGATTGATTTACATATTTAACTTTGAGGCACTTATGTTGGATATGAATAAACTTGAATGTTTAGAGAGGCATATCATGGATTCTAATGTGGACCAATGATTCTGGTGAAAACCATTTTGCTCGACATACTTCAATCACAGAACAAATCAAATCTCTGTAGCTGGTACTTAGGCGGGCTCGTCGTACGGCTGTAAGTCTTACACCACAGTAGGATTTAATCCAGTTTGTGAATCTGCTGCTTTATTTAATCTCAGTCTGAACAGAGAAAGGAGAATTAAGGCCCCTTAACATTTCATCGCCGTCTGATGTCTTGGCTTAGTGTGCACAGTTGACACGTCAGTCAAAGTTCAGTTAGTTTCAAGGTGCTGTGTGGAGGGCGGATCGGGGGAAAAACACAAGAAAGCCTAACTTGACTTCCAAGCCTCGGTTAAGCTCGAATTTTTTTGGTCATTCATAGTCTAACCAAAACAAAAGAGACACAAAATGGTTAGTATGTGCCATCCCTTAAGTCTTTCCATTTTGGATTTGGTTGTAAATACCAGTTCTGTAAACAAAGGTTTTGTATTTAAAGTTTCAACACTTTGGCACAGTGTGGGTCTTAAATTCTACTGAACTAGAAAAAAAAAGTAAAAATGGTTAAAGATTCGGTGATACATTACATCATGTCTCGAACCACAAACACTTTAAGATTTAGATGATTAATTTACAGCCACTCAGCTGTAACCTCTGATTGCTGTTGTTATCTACATTTCTGCAACCTTTTTTGATGGACAATTCGTAAGTCTGCGTGCCAGGGATGAGACAGTGTGATGAATAAACTGATCAGCACTTTTTCTAATCGATTTATGACACGATTTGAACCGTCAAACCATTCTGACTAGCAGATATCAGAGGGAAATGAGGCATTTTACAATGGACCAACGTGGCTTACAAAGATAAAATGCTCAAGTCATTCCTAAAGCCATTCATGATGCATCATTAAAACATCTTAAAAAGCCCCCGTCACCTCCAGACGTAAGCATGAGATGAGTCTATACCGAAGATGGCATCATTTGAATATTCGAAAGTTTGGCTGAACAAATTCTTGAGCAACAAGTAACTGAATTTTCACTCTGTGAGAAACGTATTTCATGAAAAGGACCTTGTGCATTGAACATGCTTTGTTTTGTATAATGTATAATTCTGCATCCACTTTTGTGTCTGCAAATACTGGTCGTAAAAGTGTGACTTTTTTTTTACTCTAAAAGTGACGCCTTTTTTCCATTCAAACTAATTGTGCAGTGTACGTTGAAAGTTAACTCATATATATATGCCATATTAGATAAATTAAAAATAATTCTGTATTTGCAATAAAATTCACCAATACAAATATTTTTTAGAATTTCAATGCCAATTGGTATTTGCAGGTTGAGCTCCTTCAGTGGAGGACTAGAAGAGTAGAGACAATCTACTCCTGACTACATATTTGCGGAGCTACCTGTGAAAATCAATCTCAACTGGGCTAGCTTTAATGGGTCACAAATTGCGATGAGTGTACCCAGTCATTTTGTCGCTCGATGTGATAAAAATTGTTACATGTATGTTAAAGAACCAAGTGACCCTTCAGCTTTCATGTTCAACGATATAAGACTTACCTTGGGACATGCACAAGGCTCCGAGATAACGTGTGATGAAAATCAGGAGTTTAGAATACGGTGAACATAGATATTTGAAAGATGTTTCCATATTGGAGACTCAAAATCCAGATACGTTGCATCATCATCCTTCTCCCTAGGTTTGAGGGGAAGACAATTTTTTTGCCTTATTGTAAACTGCTGTAATGATGTGCGCTTTTGCAAACTGCCGAGGTCAACGGAAGGTAGAAAAGGGGGCAAGAGAGTTTAGAGGAAAGCTAAAGCAAAACAGTAGGAAACAAAGAAATATGTGCAGTATCTGCAATCATTTGCAGTATCTCAATTGTTTTTAATAGAAGTATATGCAGTATCACATTGATTTGTTGCTCCTGGTGATGTATTTGAGCAATCTCCACATTGTCTCTCATAGTCTCAGCTTTGTCAAGAGTCATTTGCTGTGCGCCTCGCCATAAATGTTCCCCCCCCCCCCAAGGCGGTTTGATTTCATTTGCATGTCAGTGCACAAAACTGTTTGATTTTTCTGGCATGTTTCATCCAGCTTCATCTGTATATGTGCTGAACCAAGTGATGAAACATGGCATTTGTCGGTCATTCTTTTGTTATCTTCTCTATCTTCTGAGAGTAGCTGTCAGGAGTGAGCTCTTGTTTGTGTCAACCTTCAAGTTTGTTGTCCTCAAACGTGGCTCTTCTTTCAGTTTTTTGAAACAGCATTTATCCATATGTGACTCTGCCTGTCCATATTTGTTTTTCTGTCCATAATTGTCTGTCCATGAATACTCATGTTTGTCATCTGTCCTTGTCTTTTTGTCTTTCCATGTCTGCCCAATTTTCTGTCTGTCCATGACTGTCCTCCATGACTGTAGCCATGAATGTCCTTCATGACTGTAATGATTGTCCATGACTGTCCATGAGAGTCCATGTTTTTCTATGTCTCTGTTTTCTGTCTGTTTCTGCTTTCTGTCTGTCTCTGTTTTCTGCCTGTCCATGATTTTCTGTCTGTCCTTGTCTGTCTATGTTTGCATCTGTCCATGTTTGTATGTTTATGTCTGTCCATGTTTGTCTTTTCATATCTGCACATGTTTGTATGTTCATGTCTGTCTATTTTTGTCAGTTCATGTCTATCCATATTTCCTGTCTGTCCTTCTCTGTCCATGTTTGTCTGTACATATCTGTCCATGTTTCTCTGTTCATGTCTTGCTGTCCTTGTTTGTCTCTCTGTCTGTCCATGTCTATCCATATTTGCATGTTTCCTTTTCTCTCCATGTTTGTCTGTCCATATCTTTCTAAATACAATTTGTCCATGGCTGTCCATGTCTGTCCATGTCTGTCTGTCTGTCCATAATCGTCTATCCATGTTTGTCTATGTTTGCCTGTCCATGTTTGTCTGTCCATGTTTGTCTGTCCATGTTTGTCTGTCCATGTTTGTCTGTCCTTGTCTGTCTGTCCATGTTTGCCTGAGTGTCCATGTTTGCCTGCCCATGTTTGTCTGTCGATGTCTATTGATGTTTGTCTGTCTTAATGTTTTCTTCTTTCTGTAATTACCATTTCAGTGAAAGATCTGTTCTGCTGGACACTCCTATAGGTACGTCGTGACATGCACTGTACACAGATTGAGCACTGAATATGTTTGATAAGAATGAGTGGTTGATATCACAGGATTCACCTCTCCTTCCAGCAAATTTTCAGTCCAACAAGTTCACAGTCCAGCAAACTTTCAGTCTGAAATTTTTTTTTGCCTGTCAGACATTTGGCTTCTGACCTTTGCCTCCAGTAATCAATGATTTTTTCCTACTGGAAATGTGTGTCCTATATATTTTTGGACTAAAAACTCGTCCTTTGTACTAAAAAGGCTTGTTTGGTAATCAGAGTGAAAATGTGTCTCATTGAAAACTTATCTAAATTCAGACTGAAACTGTGTTTTATTTTGGTACTGAAAAAGTATCGCATTGAAAATGTGTAACCCGATATCAGGAGCATCCTTCATTTTTGGTAAATTTGTCCTCTCACCATCTTTGACATAGCTCATACAAGGTTTCAGATTAAATGCTTGATTCTTTTTTTCAAATCATACATTTACTCATCAAAGGCATGTACTGTATACATGGAAAGCAAAAGGAATCATTCGTTGGTGTGACCTTTTGATTTTAGGAATCCATAAACAAACTTTTCACTTTACAAAGAGACGTTGCAAATTTGACATTTCATCTAGGAAATTGCGCACACGCTTTTGGTATCAAATTCATTCAATTTGAGAAAATTGTCTCGCCATGCTTAATATTGAGGTTTTTTTTCTGAGAAATGGATAAAGTTGCTGTTTCACAGAGCACTTTAGAAGTGTTGGACCGAGGTTCTATCTACTGCTTTTACCTTCTTCATTTGGTGACATGAATCAAAAGAGGGAGTCATAGTGAAGTCCAACACATGTTGCCTGATCTGCATCTGGAAAGTAGATACAGTGAAACAAGGGTATGTGAAAGGGCATGGCATGAATGTTTACATGAGTCATCCACTATTCACTTTCATTAATATCATGCATTTTTTTGTGATGAGGTTGCTGTAATGCTTTGCTCTTACTTTGCAGTTAACGAAATAGAAGGATCCGTTGATAGAAGCCCACTGCCGGAGTAAAAATTTGACAAAATAGGACGAAAGCCTATAGTAGCTTGAAATATTCAACTTTATCCTATATTGTCATGTCGCATCTTATGCTACATATTACATATTATGACTTTAAATATACTCTATCTACTATCAATAATGCATTGGCATTAAATTTTCAGCTCTAATTCAAAACAAAAAATCTACACCATTTTCATGAGACACATACGAAGCATTGATCTTAGAACTGCATGTCGTGCACGACTTTGGTCTTCGTCCACCTCATCTCTGTCTCCACGGCAAATGGTTTTATGAGCCACCCAGGGGACGTAAATCACGCTGTCCGATTCCTGCATGTGATGCCACACTAGAATGTTAACATGACTTGCTGATTATGTGTCGGAAATCATCTCCTCCAATATTTTGGTAACTGATGTACGACTGTGGTATATGATTGAAATAGGAAGCAATAAGTTTTATGTTCATTCATCAATGCCAGTCGGGCAAGTTATTTTGTCTAGATATAGTTTACAAGTCTGGGAGTATCACACGTTTTA
The DNA here is from genome assembly GCA_021234535.1 of Stichopus chloronotus. Lineage (NCBI taxonomy): Eukaryota > Metazoa > Echinodermata > Holothuroidea > Aspidochirotida > Stichopodidae > Stichopus > Stichopus chloronotus. The sequence goes on along the minus strand of CM037845.1, from coordinate 15,887,401 downwards.
GACTTAGTGTCTTTCCCATGTAGCTTCATCGCAATTGTTTTGTTCAACCGTGAATGTGTAATCCTCATGGGAAATGTTGTACGTTATACGACCACATTCTGATCCCTCCACATGTCCATCCATCTAGAGATTACGATCTTGCTAAATGAGTGTTTATCCTTGCCCTGCTTGAGGCCTTATCTTCATGTCAAGTTACTTTAGCAGCATGTTGTCGCAATTTGTTACTTTGGATTGTAACTTAATTGTGCCCTCTTGGATTACCCTGGCATATGTAGTTATCTCTCCTGGCCTGTGTTTCCTGGTTCAGCATGGGAATAGAGTAGGAAATATTGTGATCATTATTGTCTTGAGGGGGTGTTAGGGATCAGGATGTTGGTTGCTGCTGAGGTATGGAGTGAGGGGGAATGGTAGGATCTGGATGTTGGTTATCGCTGAGGTATGGAGTGACGGGGGTGGAGGGGTCAGGATGTCAGTTACTGCTGAGATAGGAAATGAGGGAGGGTGGGATCAGAATGTTTGTTACTAAAGCGCATCTGTCACTTGCAGACTGAACTTAGCTATAGCACAGTTTTTGTAACCGTTCTGTGATTTTCTCAGATATATACTCCTATAGTAGAGAAGAGTAGTGAATTCCACACTGAATATATGCACACCACGGATTAAAGTTGCGAGTCTGAACGTTTAATTCTTCAACTTGTTTACATACTTATTTAATGATGTTGCCGTCGTGCTTGTTCATTGCTGATGGTAAGTTTCCCATAGAAAGCCATCAATATTTTATTTTCTGACTTCTGAACAATGTGAGCCACTAGTTAATATGTCATTTCTTCTTACTCAGAGTCAGCTGTGACCATTAGTAACCCCCAAGCAGTGTGAAAAGCCCTTTAGAAAAAGTGGAAGGCTGTTTGTGACATTAAGATTTTAGTTCAGTGTAGCCGTAGCTGCTTGTCTAATGCCATTATAATCAGTAGCACCTGAGCCTTAGGAGTAGGCTGAAAGCTTTAAACATCATATGCATGCTTGATAGTAAAATGTTCCATAATTAAACTTTCTCGGATAAAAATTTGGGAAGAAAGACAGAAGAAATGAAATATTCTGTTTTGAAAATTAGGAAGTTTGACGAAGGTTGGAAGAAATCGTTGCATGATATTTTTTTACTAGTTTTAGTCGATCTACATCGTGCATGCGATATGAAATGGATATATGCTGTTGCATGAAGCGCTACGTAACCGTATTTAACAGAATAGCAAATTTATTCAATTTTTTTTGTGGCTGGTGACATTCGTTCGTGACAAATGAATTGAAAACATTCGTGCACTGTTGCTCACGTCCTCCTTTGGCAAAACTTCACATCATAAACCGTATATCATGCAAATGTACAGTGTGATATTCATATTTGTTCTGCCCACATTAAGAGCACTAACCGAGCATTAAATTGCTGCTGTTGAATAGTAAAGCAACAAACATATCTTGATGCAAACAGTAATTACAATCGTGGCAACTTCTGTCGATGTCTCTTTTGTCTGTAATTTTCAATAATAGTCGTAATTACGCGTTTCTTGGTTGTGCAGTTATTACACATTTTGTCCTTCGTTAAGCGGCTCGCCTTTAGGTCGCTCTTCAGTTTGGCATCAGAGCTGGCTGCATAGGGTTTATGTTCTCATGAATCGTTTATGCTCACTGTACTTTTATGCTTGCCAGTTTCAATCTCTCCCCCTATGAAAGAGAAGAAATACCAAGTAATTATTGCAGCGGGCATCGCCATAGTGACTAATTATTCGCTTGATTGTTACATATGTTCTACGTTGTCATGCTGTAAATGATTAAATCTGAGCAAACTATAACTGTGTCAGTTTCAGTCGAAAAATGAAATAGGACATGAGCTGCAGATCTCTTTGATAATCAGGCAGGTCTTTGCTAAACGTGAGAGGGATGCAGCGGTCACTGGCCGGGAGGGGGGAATCATCTAGGAGTAGGGCCGGAGCTCGGCAGCTAGAGGTAACGTGCATGCTTCTCTGTAACTACGTGTAAAGGCATTTGTGAAGCTTACATGATGAAAGCTCAAAGCATGATAAAAGCTTTTAATTATTGCATACAGCTGCAGAGAAATGGAAAGCAATTTCATGTAAGCAGTTAAAAATATGGTAAGGATAGCAGCAATTTTTATTTAAGCCTAATTTGCAAAAGCAAACTTTTTCAACAACTGATGATGAAATTCCTTTGCCCCACACCCCTTCGTCGGGATGGCGATCAGTAACTTTGGTGTCCCGCAATCAACGACTCCTGTCTAGGGGTGTGCTCGGACAACAACCTTTTAAGTACCAGTTCCTTCCTGTGTGGAATTATGGCCATCTGCCCTTATGGGGGCAGTTTAATAGTCAGCCATTTTGTACAACCCGAAATGCACATCATCTTTAAAAGATGGACATCATCTCTAAAAAGACTGCACAATAGATAGCCCACAGATGAAAAATTTGCTCGAGGTTTCTGGAAAGGAAAATCATGTTTCAGACAGTTTTGTGATATTCATCCAGTTACTCATTTCATGCCGTTGCTAAGAGCAAAAGTGACATATACAGTAAATGCATCCAAAGCAAATGGATAGACAATTAGCAGATAGAGGATGTGCAATCAACCTGAAAACAGAGAGATTAAAATCACAATAGTGACAATATTCTCTCAGCATCTCCCCCTCTCCCATATGGCTCATTGTCAGGGCAGATAACTTTGCACACCAACCTCTCACCAGCCTCGGAATGAAGGGTCGAGCATTTCCAAAACCAGGGATGAAGTTGCGTGGAAGAGACGGACCGTTGGGAACCACGAACTCTCGGCAAGGGCGTGAGAAATTTCGAGCAGGTTCAAAGCGCACCCTTGGAGCAGAAGTTAAGGGAAACCTTGAAAAAAAAAAATGAAGACGAATATGAACAAGTTGGCGAAGACAAAATTGTGGAAAGATATTACTTTATTGACAATAATTACGAATAATTCGAGATCTTCAGTGGCGGTATCATTAACTATTTATTAGTTGCTGTAGTAATCTGATATTCTGTCGTGTTCGCTGTCGTGTTCGGGACTTGCTGCAATAGTTTAAGTCATTTCTTTCAATAGGTCAGCAATCTTTGACTATTTGATTTTGCGTATCCAAATGTAGGTCACGTAAGCCTGCATGCCTGTCTGTAGTATAAAGAAATGCCCTGTGCATGCAGAAAGTGTCTTGGAAATCTGTAAGAGCTAGATTTGTGAAACAATTAGCAGTATTGCACATGCAGTTTTAAATGAGTATACAACTTATAAACATACAGCTGTACTAGATTTCAACTGTGAGAGGTAATTTTAAAGACTCACTGCTTGTGGTTGTAAAAGAGAAAAGACTATTTGTATGCATAAAGACCTTACAGTGACAGCACTGTTCAAATTGTATGCATTTTAAATTAAAGTAAAAAAAAAACTATTTTTCCACCAATCTGGTGAAATTAAGTCTGCCTCATCGTAGCAAAGATTGCAGGTGGTTGATGGATGAAGTCATAGGACTTAATACACAATTAAAGAGTGTATAGATCTCTATATGCTGAGCCACACACAACATCATATTGTAATGTGCTATCTTGAAGTAGAAAATTTGGAAATGTCTCAACAGTCTATTAAGAAAGCGATGTCTCATGTATATGCAAAATTATATCTGACTCATGCTGAGTTGTAGATCGATGGCACATATCCTTTGTTCGTGCATATTTGCAATGACAGTTTGCTGTTCTCTTTACCTGGATTGAACACAACCTCTTTTCATCCTGGTAGTATTAGTCACATACTTTTTCCTTAATTTGCTTAGGCATAGCCAGTATTTCAGTGAGAATGGGTCAGAGAAAGGGAGGGGGGGATTGGAACTAGAGAGGTACAGTAGGAAATTTAGGGGATTTAGTTAAAGAAGAGACCCAGTAGACATTATGTGTTTAATTAAGTTTAATCAACTGCATGATATAAGAATACCCTCATGTTGTTGTGTTATTGACATGTACGTGCAGGTACAGCCCATGCCGGCATTATACTTCATAAAGTCACAAAACTGTTTACTTCAATACATATTTATGAATGCAGGCATGTAAGTTAAAACTTTAATGTGAGTACTGTACAATTGTTACTAGAGAGTGAACATTATCCTTATAGAGACATCACAAAATTTCTCCACACCACTCCTTTTTTGCACTCATTTAAAGTAAGTTAAATTGATCTATGAGACTGGAGTGTAACTCTCTTCATCACACAGTTTGTATAGTATAAAGCTGGTTAGGTTACCCAGGAACTCAACTGATAAAGTACAGTACATCAATAATTTTTGTCACCCTCCCAGACAGAAAATGAACCTTTAGTGTTCCACTTGAACCTCAAAAGATCACCTCAAATTTCATCCATGGAGGAATTTGAATGTCTTTGATGGAAAGGGCAGGCCTTATCATCTAGATGGAGGGGCTTCAGATTTCAGGGTTCACTTCTGATGTTTATATTTCAAGCCCGAATCCTTCACTGCAGTTTTTTTGCAAAAGCAACCTGTCTACCATCAAAGAGATGTATCAGACTTACATTACATTGATGTAAAGATTGTGCATTAATGTTGAGTTGTTAGGAGGGTCAGTCAAGTTTTGATGGAATTTAGTTTAGAGGTGTGACCTTTGATAAAATGGGCTTAGCATTTTTAAAAAAAGCTTTTCCCTAGAATCAATACTGTCTGTTTGCTTTGGTTGCTTGAGAGCTAAGATGACCTTTTCAGAGGTTAAAAAAGTTTTTTGAATGCATCTCCAACAGTGAAATGTGCAGTGACATAGTGATGTCATCTGGGTAAATTGTGTGGAAATCTCTTGCTTTTATTTCTGATGGTAAAGATTAATTAGATTAATTGTCAACAAGAGCAAAATAACAGAACAAAGTAGGTGTGCAGCTTCCAATTTCAGACTTCAATGACAGAACAATAAAAAAAAGTGCATTTGCAGCTTCCATTCAGATTACATCGTCAGCTATTACCGAAACTTTTAAGGACAATATTTCCTCAGATATATGTTTGTAATATACGCATATACTGTAGGCTATATGTGTAGGGAATTAGTTACAGGGCATCTGATCATAATACTTGCCTTTGTTCTTGTGTTTTATGGAATGATAAGTCACACTTAAAGTCATCCATTGGAACAGTTTGGAATATTTTCCAATAAAGTGCAGCATTGTTTGCCACCAGAATATTGCTCCATCTTCAGAAGATAGACATTAACAGTTTGCATTCATCTTATCGTAGGCAGTGAACTTAGGCTTCCCTTGATGGCATTCATTTTTTTTTATCTCATTCGTATTACATGAAATGGATGTTGTTGATTGTTTTATGGTATATATGTGCTTTTGTTTACTCACATTGATGCACTAGCTAATGCACAACCAGCAAAAATGTGACCCGTCTACTAATTTTTGTAATGATCCCATGACATCTGATTCTTAACTTTCTTCACATTCCAAAACTACACCAGACCAGATTTTCAAAACTTACTAGCACAGATGTCATGAAAGTTCTTTCGCTTTGTGAAGTTACTCAGCAAATCACATCAGTACCGTCTCATCTGACTAACCCTCGGACATCCAGGTACATATCTTTTGGCTCTCAGTGCTGTTTCAACTCTGAAGTACTTGAAATAGTGTGATCTTGGGGACACCTGCTCACTGGTGTCAACGACATGCAGAATTGCCTAGATCGTTGTGGATGTATCTGAAACATGCAATGGAGCTCTTGCTTAGGTTTGAGGCCAAGCCCATAAATCATGTTTGTATTAATAAAACTTGTTTATTTGTTTGTTCTTTGCGGATCATGAACTTTTCTCTTAGATTCATTTATTTTTCTGGGTGACTAATCATTCTTCCCATGTTTTTTCTTCCAATTGTAAGTGGACATTGTAATATTTCAGCTTTGCCCTGGTTCTGTTGATTACCCATATGGCTACCTGCGGCTGTATTGGAATGAATGTATATTTTTCCAAAGATATCCAATAAGTGTCATTGGCTATTTTCCCAGATCAATTTGTTCAGCCTCGTTGATTTGTATTCATAAGTCTGTCATCAATCAAATCCAGCATAAATGCTGTTCGGTGAGTATCTTTGAGAATCGGCCGACTGTCAGAGCGAGAGAGACGAGCTGAGGGGCTCATATCCGGTGTGGCAGGAATTTCTTCCCCTGAAAATTTCTCCCACCCTGGGAGAATATTTCTGTTGAAAGTATTTCCCTGTTGGTGATGCTTTCCATTGAAAAAATATGCTATGTGTACAAAATATTTCAATATATATGTTTCTAGTATCAAGTAACATGAACATTTATAAATTTTTTGAAACTGTAAATATGAATTTTACATTTTCAAACATCGACAAATAAACTGCAGTTTGTTGTGAAAGGAAACTTTTCAGGTTGTGGGAATATTTTGAAGGAATATTTTCTCCTGCATTGGAATGTTTTCAGTGGGAATGTTCTGTAACGTGTACACTACCTGCTCAGTTTGCAGGGTCACAGAAAAGTGATATGCCATTGGTCTTGAAATAATCACCTTTAACATGGTATTCCTTGAAAGTACACTTTTTGGATTTCAGATTTTGAAACTACAGTTTGGTGTCAGGGACTTACTGTCCACTTTTGAAGTTCAGATGGTTTAGAAATACTGTGTAGCCATCCTTCATTGCCACAATTTTCATCAGTGCTGAGTGAATGAAGTTATATCAGCATTTGGTAAATTCAAATGTAGTTCACACCTCTTGCTTTTGTTTTTGTGTGTATGGAACGATGAGGTATTGGAATTACAAAGTCGTGTGACTTTCTGGTTCTCATGGATAATAACTTGAAGAACAACACATAAGTCAGTGTGTAGATGGTGACAAGCAAAATGGTGTTACAAATATGCTTGCTTCTATCTCCCATTAAAGTTTCCAACCTTTCAAAATTTAACATACTTCTGAAGCTTGCTCAGAAATGCAATGTTTTGTGTAAATTGGAAAGTTTAATGCTTTTTTTTTCTCATCTGGTTATGTTTCATCATTGTTTCTGTAGGGGCAAATTAGTGTAAATAAAATTTTTGTCAGTCTCAAATGGCTATGATTTAGTGCTCTGCTGAATGTTGTGCTATATCACAGAAATTGATATATAACCCAACGGTGTGAAGGAACCCTCTGATTATAAAGCGTCAGAAAGTATTCTCGAAGTTATTTTCAGGGATGAAAGTGGCATTTTGGTTAAATGAATCTCGCTGACAAAATGTTTGATTTCACTTTCTTCCTGAAGAATGGATCGTGACTTTGCAGATATGCTTTACCCTTCCACACTCATTTAATCAATTTTACCTCCTTATAGAAATCTGGGCCAAGTAGGTATCTTAAAAGACAAAAAAAGAAGAATATTTAGGATAACATTTGCAAATAACATGGTGGCAGTATTGATTGGTCTACGGCAAATTCAATTAGACTCAGTTCAGCTGTTAGAAGAATCTCTCGACCGACCCAGCAGTCTTATGGATTTTCAAGACTTTTAGGGGTGTGAGGAGAGAGGAGAGAATGATAAAGAAGAAATTTAAAACCCAACTGAGTTGATGGATTATGAATTATGCTTCTCTCCAAGCAGGAAAAAGTTTCAATGGAAAAGAAGAAAGTAAAGAGAAAAAAAAAGAACTGATTGAAACTTTCAAACAAATTTTTTAGATTCATCTTGGAAAGATGTTCAACTATGTCTGCATTCCCTTTAAATGGCATCTCGGTTTATCGGGCTGTAAAGGTTCCTCCAGTTTGTGACTAAATCATTTCCCTGTGTCGCCCACTGAGTCAAGTAGTGTAAACGTAGCAGTGACGCAAAAGATCAAAGACCAATGTCGATTGACATTACATTTTGAAAATTTAAACATGAAGAGGTGTCAGTCATGCTGATGTTTAGTTTGTTGTTGTTCATCTTTTTGTTTCAATTGGTTAATTAATTTACTTGTTTACTTCACTCTTCACTTATCTGTCCCAGCACAACAAATGCACCCTTATCTACAGTGCCAAGAACACTGGTAACATTTTAGCTCCTTCTTGGGTGACTACCGGGCCTCCTTCTCAAGCATTCTGCCATTCTATGAACTAGGGCTGTATTCAGGGGATCTCCATAACAACCACTTACCACAAAACAACTGATATTTGCTCATGAATGTAAATGATAAAGTTTGAACCAAGTAACGATGATATGTTACTTTCCTGTCCTCTATGTTAAAAACTAAATGACTGTTGACTGTAACTTGTTGGGCTTTGAACATGGAGAAGTCACTAAAAGCATGTTAATGATGTCACTGTGATATTTATAAATGATGCGTAAAGTCTTCAAGGAATCTGATTAATGTTTCAGGAAAGATCCAATACACTTGAGGAAAAGGATGATGAAATCTCTAACGTAATTTGTTTACCCTCATTGTCTTTGTGGCTTTCTTTTTATTTTTGTGGATCTTCTGTACAGATAAAACTGGGAAATTTATTGCTGGTTCCTGCTCTTTTGTTTACATTTTTTTCTGAAAATATCGGTGGTTGAGACTTAATGATGTTTTGTTCAATGCGAAACCAGTTTTTGTGGATGAATTGGGTAGGTATCTTACACGGTTATTTTTGTCTTGAGCTATTTAATTCTCATCCAAAACCTCAATATTAAGCAGTCCTTCCATTTTATGACTACCGTTAGAGCTTTTGATGACCACAAATGTGTTTGAATCCTCATCTTTTTTATGGCTAAGAAGGTTGATAATAAGCAGACAACACTTGTTTTAAATTGACCTTCATCATAAAAAATATTGTTTATGCTTGAAATATCCCCTCCTGCAATAACATGTGATATTGCATGTCCCTCACCATCTGTCACCTAATCTTTAGAACTGTGTAAAGCTATATTATCTGTCTTTGGTGGTAGGAAGTAGGTGACAAATTGTGTACTTGTAGGCCTAACCCTGATGGAGGTGTAGCCTCATACACAAACTCTATTGGAAATGTTAGCCTTCATGTATCAAAAAACAAGTAGGGTACATCAGCTGATATGTTTTGAGCAAATAATCCAAGCAATTCCTTTGGGTGATACATAATTGGTTGTACAGCTCATGCAAAGTGGAAGAGAAGTATTTAAGAAGCCACAAACAATTTTCAGATTACAGTAACAAAGCATGATGTTATATAACATGAACAGAATACCAAAAGTGAGAAAGATAACTATTTGGAAAATAACTGGAATGCTTTGTGTTTATGAAAATTTTTGACATCTGTTTACTATGTAATGTTATCCAGCTCATTGATATTCAGTAGTAAATTACCTAGCTGGCATGAAATAATTCAGACACAGTTTAAAGAACAACCTGTTCATTTAGTTAAGTATCATCATACACCATTTTGTTCCGTGAATGTCGTATGTATGACTTGGTCATTATCATATGTTGTGAATGTCTACTTTGTTTTTCCTTGGGAGATATATAGGCACTACGGCAACTGCAGCTGGCACATTGTAGAATGCGACACTTAATTGTTCCAGAAATTCAAGATGTCAACCACTTTTGGTTCTGAACTCTCAATATTATTGGCAAGAGTAAACTGTAAAGACTTTTGTATCAGCATTCCTAATATTCTCTTGGTGTATTCTTAGTACATTATCTTTGTTTAAAAAATAAAGCCTCTTGTGCCTTGGATACATATTATGCAAGTAATATTTACAGATGCCTCATTGTTTTAAGATTAAAGAAACCACACTCTCATTAGTTGATTACCATGCTCTTTTGGTTTTGTTGTAAATCAGAAGCTTTGGTATCCATTTCAGCCTCATTTCCACCCTCTTTTTTTTTAATCTCTTGAAGTATCAATGAAAATGAAGGCGCTTATTAAGCTTCTCATGGAAATGTACACAAATTTATGATCCATTGGCCGAAAGATTTCGTAGAACCATGTACCAAAGCCATTTTTTCCCTTCAATTCTCGATCGTTGGAGAGATAAAGTTATCCATCAAAAGTTAAGTTGAAACATACTGTCATCGGAGAATGTTGTCATTAGAAGTGTCAACCGTTGACTCGAAGAGCCCAAAGTATATACTGTATAAACAAACTGTTGGCTTTCACCGGGTACCATTGTAGCATCGAGGAGATATTTCCTTCACATGATACATAAGAGAGAGGGATCTTGTTAAAAGTAATTGCATATGTGGGACGGGTTTGGAAGTAGAAATTTGACTGTTATACACTGATTTGAAAGAGAGCTGGACTGGTCGTTTAACCATCTATCAATTGGAGGGATTTCGTTGGCACTCTAGATTTACGTAAAATGAAGTTCTGTCTTTGATGTAGTGTCTTATTTCTCTCTCTCTCTCTCTTTCTCACAAAAAAGAAAATGGTAAGAGAGCATAATTTTGCACCACTGTCATGATTAGAAAATATAGGATTGAGGAGAGGATCGTAATCGGAAAGGAGAGGATTGGTGGGTGAGGAGAGGATCAGTGAATGAGGAGAGGATTAGTGAGGAGAGAAGAGACTTAGTGGGGAAAAGAGGGTGTAGGTTGATAATAAGTGGGTCAAGTAAAGCTTTAAAGGGAGAAGAAGGGATAGTGGGAAAGGAAAGGATGAGTAGGGAGATGAAGATTGGTGAGGAATAGAAGGATTGGTGGGAGAGAAAACTAAATGGAGAGAAGACAATTAGTGGGAGAGTAGGGATTATTGGTGGGAAAAAGAGAGTAGTAATAGGAGGAAGATAAACTGTGAGCTAGAAGAGGATTAGTGCATGGATAGAAGGCAATTGAGAAAGAGGATTAGTGATGAAAAGTCAGATTAAGGATAAATGGAAGAGAAGAGGATTGTAGAGAAGTGAATTGATAAAAAGGATTGAAGAGAAGATTTCAGGAAAAAAGATTGCAGGGAAAAAGAGGATTTGTGGTGGAGCAGAAGATTGAGGAAATGCTAGATTACATCGAAGAGAAAAGGATTGAGGAGGAGAACAGTGTAGGGGGAGGGAAAGTGGAGGAAATGAACTGAGACGAGGGTTGAGGAGGGAAAGAGGATTGAGGAGGAAAAGAAGGTTGAGGAGGAAAAGAGGATAAGTGGGAGAAAAGAGAAGTAGTGAGGGTAAAGAGAATCAATGAATGCAAAGATCAATCATTGAGAAAGAGGATTAAAAGAAGAAGAGAAGAGTATGGTGGGAGAAAAAGAGGACTGATTGAGAGAAGAGGATTTAGGAGATGACAGTTGAGGGAGAGCATTAGTGGGTGGAGAAGGGTTGTGAAAAGAAAAGGATAAGTGATCTAAAGAAAAAGAGAATTAGTTGGATAGCATTATATTATGAAAGTAATAGAGCTGGGAGACGATCAGTGAAAGAAGGCATTAGAAGTGATGAACTTAGAAGTGATGAAATTTGAGGAAAGAGGTGTACAAAATGTCTTCTCCATGTCCATGCAGAGATCATTGAACACTATTACAATTAGAGAAAGATTTGTAGAAATAAAAAATAGTTGATTGAAGAAAATGAATATTTCGTATGTATGCACTCATTGGTGAATGAGCTTAGACAATATATGTGAGATCACTGCAAGAAATTGTGGCTGCGGTTAACACAATGACTGTAACTGTAAAATTCAGTTTTACACACTGCAGGCCCCATCTAAATAGCATAAGTTTGTCAAGAAACGTCAAACAGAGCACTGAAATCAGCAACCACTTCTAACAGACAATCTGAAAGGCTCAACGATCAAATGTTGTTATTGTTTCAATCTTGAATCTGCCAAACTCTTGTATGGTGGCATATTCTCACACCGTTGCCAATTCCAAATATGGAGATGGTTTTGTTGAGCAGGAGAAATACCATCTTTCCCCAAACATTTCAGCAGATACCGTTCATTAATGCCAGTCCATACATGCTCTCCCTCTTTTTCATTTGTGATCTTCGATCGTAAGACCGATAGGAGAACTTAATGTAAACCAAACCTTTTCCTGAAAGCATATGTCTACGAAGCCACTTAGAAGTTGTCACTGTGTCGATAGGTAGGGTGTCCTATGAGTTGCCTCTTTTTCCTGAGATTTACCGACATTAAACGAGAGTTAAGGATTGTTTACACTGACAATCATGCCCTCATCAGATTTTGCAGTCGGCGCCAGCAATCTCAGTCTTTTAATTCATCAACGATATATTAAAAGTAAACCACTAAATGTGGGAATTTTGATGAAAATTGACACAAGCAAAAGTGAAACCTTGCATTCATTGTAGGAATGCTTGAAATATCACAACTTTTTCATCATTCCTTTTTTTTTCCTCCTATACCTGTCAGTTTTATTTCGTTTTTGATGTCTTTTGTCCGATTAAGATAGTCCTTCATTTGACTCCGGCAAAGTGTAACCATCTAGTGGGTCAGGACAAAGAATAGTATATTCCTTTATGGTTTGATCGAATTTGATCTGTCAACTTGAATTCTGTTTTTCCAGCCACAGTACCAAATGACTATGAAGGAACAACGATGCTGCATGAGCATAAAAGGAGTCGAAATGTCCGGGGGTTTGCAATTTTGAGGTGGCATGGAAAATACTGCATTTTTTTTTTCTCAGGGAGTGTCACTCAGGGTTTCTTTGGTGCACTTCCTTCCACGTAATTATTACTCTCATGTTCCTATTTGATTTGTTCATGTAAAACTACTTCTTCTTTGATCATTCTGTCAAGCAAGTACAAGAATGTTCTCTCTTGAGTGAAAGACGGAAAAATCGAGTGAGTGTGCTTTCAGTGATTTTTGTTAATGTGTTCAGGGGTACAAATCATCTATGAATATGAAGTTCAGGTTTCTAGTATCCCATAAAGTGTTAATTAGTTTAAAGTAATCAGCACTTTATGGGCTTACAGAAACAGGGAGTAAACATGTCAGGGGAACATAACTTCGAAGTCATTGTACAAGAGTGTGGTTGTATGATACTGTGTAGAGTGCGCCTCACTCCAAAGTTTTATATGATTTGGAATCTGGGACCTTTTGTGCTCTCACATTCCAGAAACAGTTTTGAAAATTGTTGGTAAAAAGGATACACTTTAGAGGTTGTTCTTTATTTGTAGGACTGTATTTAATGTGGGAAGATTTGATGGATCAACGTACAACAAGGATATAAGCCAAGGTTGGGATGAAACAGCCTGGCAAATTTATTGGGCGTGATACCACTCATTTCAATCCATTTTCAGCCGATATTGTGCACACTTGTGGATTGTTTTTCTTTCGTCTTGTGTCTATGTGTACAGTATTATGATGTTGTGTTAGTACACCTAAGATGTAGACATCGCCCGAATGTGATTCTTAATTGTCACCTAAAATGTCATGACACCTTCAGTTGGACCAAAAATGAGAAGCGCAATGTACAGATAATTTTCACCACGTGGTGATACATCGTAATCATGTGTATAGCTTTCGGGTGAAGTTAATTGCATTTCAAATGAATCAAATTTTACTCTGCGCATATAAGTGAACATTATCAGTGGTGAAACTGCACATCTGCTCCCCCTAGAAAAAAGAAGATAAAAGTATATTCAAAACTGAACACTTCAAGTAAAGCCGATTCAGATCCCCTAAATTTTTGCACAGCATCTTTTAAGAATGATGCTATAATGACTCGAGATAACCAGCCGCAGAGATCCAATCATGACTTAAACCGCTTTTTGCCATCTCCGAAATACTTCACAACCGGTCAGACGTCTTCGATAAGTTGTGCGATACATCCGTTATCCCAGTTTGTGTTTCGTGAAGGTCTCACTTGGTGTGACAAGTCTGTCGGTGTTTGGCTCACACAGAACCACGCGCATTGGCTGAGATTAGCAGGCGAGGACAGGTCGCGCACACTTTGAGTTGAAATTGGAGACGTGCGCCCATTAATTAGGAGATCAATGTAGGTCAGTGGACTGATTGTAATCTTGTCCTTTTGTTTTTGTCACTAATTAATGGTCTCACATGTTTTCTACTGGTAATGGGTGAAAAGGCATTCAAAAGGCTGCTTTGGTGATGTAACGGCAGTACAGTATTGCGTGTTAAAGGGGCAATCAGTGTTACATCTGGACTAAAATTTACCCTTTTTCAACCAAACTGGGATATTCCTAGTCAGTTCCCTTGTTAAACAAAAATTGTAGCCTCCACGAAACTTTCAGACCAAAATTCGCTTAATTTTCAAGAAATTGGACAATTTTTGTGTGATCATTTGTTAATGTCGCCTATTTTTATAGATAACCAGCTACTGCGTACCTGGGCGACTCTTATACATGATTCAACTGCTTTTTATTCAAATACGACCAACCAGGACACTCTGTAACAGCATTGCACAATACTAAACAGAGCTAAAGAATTTGCCAACTGAAGTTACAGTTAAACTACATGTAACTCCACTGTAATCTGTAGTGTTCATGTTTGTTGTTTGTTAGGCTAGATACACAAAGTGTGTTGCGTCTATTTGCCGGAATGTAAATTTCTTTAAAACTTGAATAATAAATGCAACAAATGTTGTTTATTTGTCCGCTGATGCCGACAGCCTAGGCTAAGGCTAGTGTTTGAAACTAGACCTAATGTTACTTTGTTAGGTGACTTACATGTAGGCTGGGCATTATTTACCACACTGAATAGGAACGATACCCAAAGGAAATCCAGGCCTAGTCTAGATAAAGTTAAAATTGCAGCGTGAAACTATTTGTTACAAATTGCCCTGTCCTTTTTCGTATTTTTCATCGTTTTTGGGAGGACATTGGTAATTTTAGCCACAAATTTCATACTTTTTAGTGATTTTCGAGGTCTAGTAGCCTAACTGTGAGGTAAGGTGGGTGAAGATTCTAACAAACACTGATTGCCTCTTTAAAGGGTCATGGCCTTGACATGGATTGACAGAGAAAGAAATGCGAATTGAATCTGTGCTTATGTTGAGACACTGACAGCATTTGAACACCATAGTGCAAGCGCAGGTCAAACATCTCCACTTCGTACTGATGGAGACAGGCGGTGGGGTGATGAACATCATGTGAGCAAAGCCAGAGAAATTACCATGGCTGGAATGCCATCCCCCTCCCTCCTTAGAAATGTGACACACTTGTAAATATCTGATCTGAAGGCCTTTGATCTGGTTTAGAACTGCACAATGGAAATCAGAACAAGTGGTCGGAGCTGGACTCAGGAAATATACATCACATACATGGCTGCACATGCAATTCCTGTAGAAATCTGTTTTAGGGCATTTTCTGACTGATAAAATACCAACATTTCAGAAAATGACTCTTTTCGTGGGTGGATGGATTTAGCAAACTACTGAGTTTTGAAAGCTGCGGATGATCGCAAATCAGCAAATGCAAAGGAAGAAAAGAATTTGAAAAGTGTCAAAGTCACATAGCAACGCAATATTTTGTTATTAGGTTATCAAACATTCTGGCTGCAATATCATAGTGTTGAGTGTTTGTGATCTAGCATGCAGTTATGTTTCAGCAATTCACAGCGCGTACTCCCTCACCTCATATGACCTATGCATTACCGCATTGACCATCGTCTTCGCTGGCAGACCAAAAGACTGGCAATTACGGAAGGGCGGTGGCCAGATACACACACGCACACACACACAAAATTGCCAGAAGCTAGACCATGGTCAATGCGGTAATGCATAGGTTATATGAGGTGAGTACGTCCCTAGCGAATTCCCAAACCAGTAAGTTTTGGGGATTATAGAGAACTGCTGTTAACTTAATCACCGTTACTCAGCCTGCGTGTCATATTCCATGCATAAAGTTCAAGATTGTAGTTTTGCATAACTTTGAAAAATATTTAAAGACTTTCAGTCTCTGCCGATGTGGAAAGATGAGATTGCAATTCAGGTATGTGGCATAAAAATGTCACTTTTCAGTCAAGCCCCAGATACGGTATGTTTGACTTGTCTTCCCCTCCGCACATCTTTTGTACGAGATGGTATATTTCCTTCAGTTACATGTACAGTACATTACAGTGATCTGATCTGTTAGCACACCACACATGGGCCAGTTTAATTGCCACGGACATGAAAACGTTAAGTACTTACTACATTGGTGATTATTATTAGTAAGTGTACCAGTCTGAGTGGGCCAACTGAAATTTTGATGTTTTGCCAATAATTTATGGTTGTGTTGTGTTGGTTGACCCTCACTCTGCAAAGAAATTAGCAAGGCTTTCCTTCAGAATTTTAGAACAGTGGATATGTTACCATGGATTAGAAGCAACGGAAAGTATCTTCTCAAGCACTTAATCTGCCACATGTGCAAGGCAAATTGGTAATCATGGCACAATGTTCTTTATTCAGTTTCTTATAAGTTGTGTCGACCACTACACACATTCTCACCCACACTCATACAAATACCCGTTTACGGTGCCGATTGGGAATTTACATCATGTTAAGTTGTCGTAGCTTGTTTAAGTATCAGCTTATTTCTATGTGCCTTCAAGGCAGCCTAAGCATAATTCAGGTAGAGATTGGAACCTTTTTAAACCTGTTTGGATCATGTAGTGCTTTAATAAAAATAAACCATTTGCCAGTGTGATTTCTCCCGGACAGATAATTATGTGGGTCAGGGTTGATCAGTAATTTGAAAAATTGTAGGCAGTCAAAGAAGATGTGTATAAGCTGGAAAACAAAACATTGCGACAGTAAATACTTAAATGTCCTTTCTATTCTGGAGTTGTGAGTGCTTAATTTATAAAATTGATCTCACTGCAGTATCTTGAGCTTCAAATCAGTCTCGTAACCTTGGTAACCACAGAAACAGTTGCTCAGAGTCATAGTCAAGTTTGTAGTGTTGTCTTACTCACCATGGCCATGACTGTATGGTAGTAATAGCCAGACAATTTCCTCTGCCCAGATAGTCAGTTTGCATATTTGAAGAACCACTTGACCTCAAAATCGAGAAGTAATTTTCTTCTGTGCGGAGGATTAAAAAGATGGCTTCTCTCCTCTTTACTCTTGCAGACCAGAGAATGGAAGCAATTTAAACATTACCAGTTGAATGTAGTTAGTCCCCCCAAATTCCAAATGCTTTTCATCATGATGGGGGGTGGGGTGGGGTGGGGGTATAGGCAGTGGGGACGGCATCTGAAGTTTGCTGATTCTTTTACCCAACTGTCCTCTCTTAGCAACTACATTCCATCATGTTCTGATAACCAAAATAGACTGTTAACATAAAGAAAATGTTTGATACACACAATATACTTGTTCATGTCAGACAAAAACTAGAAGTGTTGCTTGCCTGTAAAGTAATTAGCACCTCAGGACGACACTGTGTGCTATTTCCGGCTTTTACTTGTTCCATGTTTATATGCCTTAAACCTAATGGCTTTATATAAATAGATCACTATTTAAAAACACTTTTCTTGCATTTTGTAAATTGCTTATATATTGTATGTGATTGAGAAATCTACCAATTGACTTTTAGGGTGTGTTGACTATTAGCAATGTTTGTAGATACTGCGCGTACTAGTTTCCATTTAGCTTATTTATCACTTGTGTTATCATCAATATTGAACTGCATTCACCCTGCTAATGATAGGGCTATTTGCTGTATGTCACACCTTACAGCCCCTCTGACATCATACATAACAAAAGAAAGTAGAATGTGGTTGTCACATTATGAGTTGAATTGTTCTGATCACAACTAGCTAGCTAGTTGATGTGTGCTTGTATGTTCTGATCACAATCAATTTGTGTTTGTGACAATGGTAATTCACTCTGAATAAAATTTAAAAGAAAGTCTTGAGTTGATGGTTAAGACCTCTTAACTAGTACAGTAGCCATAGTCATGTATGTGACATAACTTTGTGAGGATTGACCAATTTAAAATTTAGGGGAGTTTGATCCCATGGTTAAAGAAAAAATGGGAAAATGTGTAATTTGTGAAATGTGTAATTTAAACTCAGAACAGAAATCAATGAAAACCTCTCTTTGTGGACTTCAGTGCCAATATATCATTACACAGTAACATTATGGCAATAGTTGTACACAATTCACTAACAGAATACACTGTCAGGTCTAGCCAAAAAGAAAAGTTGTTTACTTCAGTAGGACTCTTTTCCAGAATGGACACTAGCCGGCAGCTGGGCAAACTGTTTCCATTTTTAATTTTCTGTCGTGCATCATCCATGGAATCCGATAGGATCGTAATGCTTCCTTATGTCATTCGACTGAAAAAAAAAAAACATGAACTTGAGTCGTATGGTAGACTTTATGCAATTTTGTAACGGTTGAGTGTAATTTGCTCGTTTTGTGGCGCATGCGGAGCAAAATATTTGCCCAGGTCGAAATTTTTGTCCCTTTAAAGAAAATGGAACTGTGCCACATCATGTATGTTTGATTGGCACCGTGCAAACCCAGAGCTGCATAGAACTGACCTGTTACCACAACTATACTGTTCAAACACACTCATTATAAATTTAATCAACGATTCAAGTCATGTGATTGCCAGTCATCCAATCACAGCAGTGCAGCAGTTCCTCGTAGTAATTGTTTGCTCAAGAACTGATTATGTAAATAACTTTATCATTGATATAACTGTTGAGATGATTCTCAGTTGAGACCTAATGCTGTGCATTATTAAAAACAGAATATGCTGACATATATCATTAATTCATGAGGGCAGAATTGAATAGCTTGATTCAGCCATTGCAGCTTCCCGACATTTGGGCATTCACGCATTACAGAGTTAATGTATCATGTATAATAGCCGAGTAAACATCGGACAGATGCTCGTGTAGCACCATGGTTTGTTTTGTGAGATACGATGGATGAAATTTTTTACAGGTAGGACACTGATCGATTTCACGGCCAGACAATTTAGCATTTTCTCCGAGGAATTTCAGCTAAATGGCCCTGTTTGATTCAAGTGATATGATCCTCCTTTTAATAGAAATGATCATCCTTTTAATAATTAATCAATTTATACATTTTCATACAGCATGCTTGATCGGTCCATTGGTGTTTTCATTTGGAAACGGTTTAAAGTCAGGTAAAAACTTTGAGGGACTAAGATTTAATTCTCATCTTGTTTCAAATGCATAAAGGAAAACATGACACTGTTAGACTATTATGTTAACAGGACTATTGTATGGGGAGGATATATCATTCACTAAGAGGGTTTATGCAGTCAGCAGACATGTTTGCATTTATAACAAATGTTTAGTAAGGCTTGAAAAAATGGGTTTCTGCAAATTGAGCGGTGGGGTAGGTGCAAAGATGGAAGCAATATATTGCATTATTTTGTATGAATTTGCATAGAAGTATGGTTCTATACTTTGCAGATAATTCAAATGTTTCCACATTTGGTCACCTACTCTTCCCTTCAGTCACCTAAACTTTCTCTCTTATTAGCCTACTCATCATGTTGTGAGCCTACTCACTCATATGTTATAGTCCCTATATGTAAACTTCAAGATTCACATCATAGACATATACTGGTCTTTGCTTCACTAGTGCATTGAGTTGACCTAGCTCAAGGTGCAGTCAAAATCTATTCTGAGACTGTGCCCTCTAAGCCTATGCTCACCCTCGTTTGACTTTCGCACTTGCTGAGTCAATGCATTAGTGAAGCAAGGGGTATGCTGTAGCCACGAGTGAATACCCACACCAGTGAGTTGTGCCCAGGGAACCCACATCTTTCAGACAAAACAAAAATACAAGTTTCTGGGCCACTTAATTCTCTATTGGTCGAATACTGCCAAATTTGTCATTCATTACATTAATTTATCTGTTTAGTAATGAAGATTTACTGACGTAGATTTGATTGGATTAAATTCGAGGTGTGAGAGAGCCCTAGGCCCTTCAAGCATCATGCTGTTTTTCTTTTCTTGGCTTACGAGCCAAACTATGCAAGCACACAGATAGCCAAACTTTCTCTGTATTAATTCGTTTTCTGATAACTTAATTTTCAAGTTCATCGAGACATTTCTTTACACTTAGTTAAATTTGTTATCTTTTTTAAACGTCAATTCCAAACACAAGACAAGAATATATGTGTTAAAAGCTCTTGAGTCGATCATTTACTTTTATACCCACCAAACCATTTGTCATGTACTTCACATCTTGTAGCAGAAAATTGTCATTTTTAGGTCGCTAATTTTGCGTGCCATTTTCTTTTGAATGGATTTATAATGTAAGGCCGTATGACTTTTGTTTTCTTTCTCCCTTTAGTGCAATCCATTTTGCCCAGCCTTGTTCTTCTAATCGATGCAATGATATCACCACGGAGTGTCAATAATCCATTTACTTCAATTAAAGTCAAACATAGAGAGAGAAACAAGGAATCCTCAAATTTTTTAAGTACAAACAGATGCCTCCCGAGTCTTATTTGTCTCTCCATGGATATGCCATGCCCACCGACGTGGAAGCCAATTCCGGCTTTGTAAATGTGCTCAGAACTTCGTAGAATTTGCAGAATTGCCACATGGCGACTCATGAGGCTTGCCGAGCACGAGACGGTGACGACGTGACTTTCTGATCTTAGAAAACACAGACATATAGGTTGCAAAGCCAGCAACAATAAATTTGAAACATTTTGTAGATTTTCTGGTTCACAACTATGCACGTATATTCAGTGCAGTATCGATTATTCAAACAATACTTGTTTGTTTTCTTACAGTAGATAATCCTCACCAAAAATGTTACCTAGCTTTACACATAATCATTATGAGGCACTTGAACAATCAGCTGACTGTTTGGCCAGAAAATGATTACCCCAATTCTTGGCTCATACTCGGGCCCTCACCTCTAACAAAATCTATGCCTTGATCATATTGACTACGATCTATGATCGGACGGGATTTATCTGTTGAATTACTTGATATCACAAGGTCACTAGCATAAACAGAAAAACTAGTTAGGTGACAAAGAACGTTTAATAATGAAGCAATCATGTTTCACTTTTAATAATCCTTTTTGACATTTATGTTGCCACCACATGTATAACTTTTGGACAGGACATTCTTGGATACTGATTCATTGAAGACAGTGTGTAGTCATACCAGTTTTAGTATGCTGCCCTCTCTGTAAGTAAGAAGTTGTTTACTCAAAGACAAAGATCATTCCAGTCGAAGTGAAACATGATACCGGAAGTTGTCCTGCTAGTCTCAAGCTACAGAAACCCCTGCGATGAGTCAGCCTTGGAGAAGCCATTGCAGACATCAGTGACTCGGGTTTATCCTTAACTCACCATTATCCCTTTGATATTTCAAGTTGATTCCCTTACACTGTTGATTTGTGTTGCTATTGCATCGCGCAACCTGTAACACTTACATACGACTATGCAAGTCCAGGAGTTGGTTAGGCTTTCCTAGTGGTTCAGGTATGCGAGGTGTGAGGAATATTTGATTTGTGTTACAAGATGCAGCCTGCAGCTGGATGACATTTGTACAATTCTGAAACTTAAGAGCTGAATTCTAGCAATGAACTTAATTAATGCCACATGTTCACGATGATGTCACTGTACAGGTATACCTACTTGCGTCGCGTTGCATCCACGATGGATCCATATGCTGAGATTAAGCATAGCTTGTGTATTCATATGTTGTTCAAACTATTCAAACGCCCATGGAAATGATATCATAAATTTTGTATTTGTCAGCTTGCCTCAGAACTTCTGAACTAACCCACAACCTGGCCGACGGATCTCAATATCCCAAATTATCGTCCCTCAAGATGCCCCCAAGAAAGGCCCTTAGGCCGTAGACTGTAGTACTTAAAGGGCGTAACCTAACATGTGAACTGTAAAATTTCATCACTGTTAGCATGAATGTTCCAATTAGTTGTAGGGAAACTGGAAATAAAGTAATATTTTTATCACTTTGGAGGTACATTCATGGTGAAAGTGGAATCATTTACAACAGATTTTATTTTTTACAACAACCCACAGTATGTATGACCTTCTCAGGTTGTGTGTATTGAAGCAACTTCATGCTGCTAAATAAGTCAAAACAAACAACATTTCAGGTTAGCAGCCATTCATGCCTGATCAATCTTACCCTCAGTTTTCCCTATAATGTTCTGTTTGTCATCTGCATTTACAGACCTACAAAGTAAACAGCTCACGAAACTCTGTTCCCTTTTCAGATATATTGATGATGTGCCCCATGAATTAAAAGGCAACATAACAACACCACAAATGTCAACTTACATGAAGGCAACATGAATGTCAACAACATGATTACAACATGAATGTCAAATATGTAATCCCATGGGCCTTCGGATGATGCGCAGAGATGAGGGAATGTGTTCACACTACTTGCAAGGATGAGTTGCATTTCGAGCGGTCCCACCGTGAGCTACATTGTTAATGAAACGATGTTAATCGGTGTAATGCCATTCATCTGGTCTCCTGGAAGACAACTAACATGCAAGATAACCATTGTTTATTTTGTTCTTGTACTTTCCAAAAATTAATTTTTCTTTCAAAATTACGTGCACAACACAGGTAATAAATGGTAACTTTTCTACGTTGCTGTATTATGGACATTGTGCTGTTTACAAAATGTATACCAACTGCCATGTACTGTATATACCTTCGTAATCATCCCAAAATTCATTTGCTTGATCCTTACATATCACAGAACCTTGTAGTTTGTCAGAGACGGGTCTCAGGCACAGAGACTGCCACTGAACTTCTGTGCTAGTTACAGCGCCATGACAGCTGCGCCATGGAGATTAAGCCATTTTGCCCCTTTACCCTAATTCACCTCTATGTCCGTTTATGTTTTTACACGCAACTGTAAAAATATGAGCTGTTTGCAGAGAGGCCAAGCTGTGACCTGTCGACGGTTCTGATGGTGACCGCAGCTCAGTCAGTCGTGCCTGTTTTATGCCCACTGTTGTGGTAGCGGGGGTTGCTTTCGTGTTTAATTAGGCCAAATTTTAAAACACATACGGGACTTAACTATTAAAAAACATACACTCACGTGAATTAAGGGAAGCCAGTGATAATATTGGAAAGGCATCTAATGATATTGAGCAGGTTACCAGCCATGGTTTAATGGAGAGGCCACCTTAGAATGAAGACATCAGGTAAAATTGTCCTTCCTACAAAGCTTGTAAGTTTGCATCTGGTTGATAATGGCATAAAAAACAAAGAAAAAAAGGTTGTCCTTGACCCCAAACTTACGTTGTCTATACTGAACATTTATGTCATAAAGACAGTTTTTAGTATTTATGTTGTTTGCAATTGATTACACCTGTATTGTGCTGTTTGCAGTGCCATGCCATTGCCAAATTTTGCCGCAATGAGATGAAAATATAAGAATTATTAACAAAAATATAATATGATATGACAATAGGATGTGATAATAAGGTTAAGAAAGTACTGACAGAGTTGGTAATGTTAGAGCATCGTAACAGCATTGGTCATCCTGCAAAAATTTTAGGTGGCGGAGAGGTTGCTGCTTAGCTGAGCTTCCCCTCTGTCTTCAAAAGTGTAATGGAAGGAGCAGGATAGGGCAGATTGTAAGAGATCGTGAAGTGACAGGGGAAAGGGAGGTGGGGGGGATGGGCAGAGGGACGGTCTACCGAGGAGAGGTGAAGAAAATGTGCGAACTAGGGTGTGGAAGGTAAAATTAGAATTGGAAGGTGGATAGGACTGTCTGGTGTGGTTCTCATACATCCAGCCCATTGCTAAGGAGCCTTAAAGGGAAATAGTGCATTTGTTTTACAGAAAACGTGCATATTTTTAAAACCAATGTTTGTAAATGCAGAATGATAGATTATTCGAAATAAGGAAGGACAGTAGTCTTTTTTTAAGAAATAAGTTTCTCACAGATAGAAACTCAGTTGTTTGTTGCTCAACACTAATTTGTTCACCCAAACTTTTCAAAATTCAAATGATGCATCTTCTGTTACTCATCACATGCATAATGTTTTGGCTAGATGAAGCTTTGGCAGACGTTTATTGACTGATACTGAATGGTTTGATAATGACTAAAGCTATTTCTTTAGTACGTCATGTTGGTGTATTCTATTCCCCCTATTTCCCTTTAACTCATACGTGGGGGGCTGCACAGAATAAACTTACAATTAAAGGAAAGCCTTGATCTCTATTGGTTGTTTAAGTCCAAGATATGTCTGTCAGCTATAGTTGATATATATCAAAGCTGATGATGCAGTGAGAATGTTAAGGAGTTGATGGTCTGGAAACTTTTATTTTAATATATATATTGACATGTACATACTGCGGTCCAGTACTTGTGCTATGAAAGTCAGTATCGAAATTGTAACCGGTAAAATTGGAACTCGGTTGTGGAACTTACCCACTCAGTCTCAAAGAAAGGGAATTTCCCGTCTGGTAACGAGATATTACTTTTCATGAGTTTTGTTCAGAGTTTGCATGGAAGATTCGCTCCATGGGGTGCCTTTGTGGAAGCTTGTTGAGATTAGGTGGCATAGAAAGTTGAATGAAAGTTTACAAACGTAATTTTGAGGTTATTCTTTTGCACACTCTTTTTGATTGGTTGATATTAACATGATCATGTTGCAAGTGGTTTTATCGGGAAATGTTTACCGATTCCCAGAATGTTGAGATGAAAAGCAACCCAGCTGCTGATCGAATCAAGATTCGTTTGGACACTACCCAGCTTGTAAGTTGTGTGTTGGACGTGAAGGATCTATTATGTCATTTAATCCTTCAGGAAGGAAAGCCTATGGTGGTGTTTCCTACTTGAAACTTTTGTGACGTACCAGATCTGAAATCCTGGCAATTTTCAGAGGATGTATTTGCTTGGACCCAACCTAATCTGGTATTATGTTTCACTATCTTTGTTAAAGATTAGTAGGCCAGACAACATTCAAAATGTGCTTTTAAAATCCTTAACCTGGGCAGAACAACATGTCATCAACTTTCTATTTATTCAGAGTCTTAATTGTGTATAGATACAGATCGTTTGAAACCGCCAAAATTTTTTGCATAGCTGGGTGTTGTCTCTACTAAGGAAAATGTGTGATCATTGCTGGCTATTCTTCAGTTGTGATGTTTGTCCTTCCATGGCACTACTCCATAGAATTTCTGAATTATGCTCTATGTGTAGCTGTGTTAATTTTTTAAGTGTATGTAACCATCATGTGGAGAGCAGATTTCTCTTTCCCCTTACCCTGCCACCTTTCCCCTCCCTCATCCCCACACCCCCGACCTGCTATCCGCAAGGACTTTACTTGCAAAATTCACTGCACAAGAGAAACATCGCTAGTCTAACGTAAAGATTAACGTAGAGTGAGCAACGTTGCTACTCATTTTAATAAGGATGCTATGTGAACAGGACATTCGAAATGTGCAGCTTTTGGGACCTAAGATGATCTTAGGTTGGAATAGTGAGGCTTCCTCAATTGTTTGAAATAATATTAAAGAGATTTATGTGTTGGAAGATTGAAATTTCATAAAAAAATTTGAGAATTGTTTCCTTTCTTCATCGCTGAAACAGCATCTCAATTGCACGTTCTGTTGTTTTTATCGCTGCCTCACAGTGTCACATTGCATGATTGGAAATTTGTGATATCATAACAGACCAACTGATTGAATGTTTCTTTGTATTTTTTTGTAATCTCAACTGGCCCAAAAGAAACATCACAATAGTTTGAGAATTATGATTGTATATTGTCACAACATTTGAAGTTCAATTTACATTAAATCCAGTCTTATTTTTTTTCTCTGGTATTACATCTCAAGTTTTAAACATGCACTCTAATTTCAAAGAACAACATGGGCTCTTAATTTGAAGTAATCTGCCAGTCTTGCGTTGATAACCTCGAGGTAACTGCATGAAGTCTTTGTCATCCAGAACAGCTCTATCTATAAGCACCGACGTATTAAGTCATGAACAAGATATTGGTGTGGAGTTTTAATTGCCAGCAATGGAAAATGATGATTTTCCTTTTAAGAAACCCCTTGTATTGTCACTGTGTTACATTATACACCTTTAAGTGCAGCTCAGACACGTTGCTGGTATGAACCCAGGCACATCACAGGACACAGTACCTGCATTCATCGAGTCGCATTTTACGTCAATGTGCAAACCAAACAGGTCTTTAACAGTATGTGGAGTGACATATCCAGGATAGCCCAAGTTGCATGGTACATTTAACATTATAAATTAGCAAATCGTCTGCTCTTGCATGTGCCGCTAACTCGCGTTGGGGCACTGACGATCAAGCCGCTCGCTCGTAGGGGAGCAAATGGGCATTTCCCGCCCGTGCTAACTACTGACATGTGACGCTCATTGCGTCGGTCCATTTACCGTCCACACAATGAAATATGTTGCTCTGTTTTGTAAACAAATGGATGACTGCAGCCTTAAAGCCTTTTCATTCGTAATGTCATCTTTTTTCAAATTGTTCCAAAGATACGTATTATTTTTTCTTCGTTCGTTGTCTTTCGTTTTTTTATCTCTCGCTTTTTTAATATTGGAATGAACTGAAGGTTATGAGAAGGTTATCCTGGCCATCGCTGGCAGAATGAGTAGGTCAGTGAATGGTCATAATTGATCAGTCATCCCCAAAACATCTGTAAATGTAATTAGAAGACCAAGAAGAGCAACTGCATGCGTTCATCATCATGAAAGGAAAAAGGTTTTTGGAATTGGACAATGGATCTGTTCTCAAACAAGTCAATACCATTTGTGGAGAGAGGAGAGAGAGAAAGAGAAAAAGAGAAATTGCGATTCACACTCAGGCAGGGAAATCAAAATCTAAAAAAAATATGAGACAAAAGGACCTGCATAATAAAAATATGTATAGCGAAAGCATGTAACTCATGCCACGCTCATGATAATTATATTATTAAAAGTTTGCTCAAACAGCCAATGTACGTCACTCGTTTTGGACATTTTACCCCTCAGTGAGATATTTTGCAGTACCCCAGGTCAGGTTTAAGTTTATTAATCTTGTTCCTAAATTTTGAATCGATCATAAAAACAGATGGTAAAACAATTTGGGATGTCATTTGCCATCTTGCAGTTACAGTATTGGTTACAGAGGCTTTGCTGAATGCATGCTAAAGCCTTATATTGTTTTTATTGTAACAACCAAGAAACAGTTAATGCCTCTGGACTGGAAGGTATGAATTTATTGGTCAATTGTTTTTGATGGAGTTCACCAGAAAAAGATATCATAAAATCAGGAAGTTTTTCTTCCTGTATTGGTGGAACCTATATCATACTTAACAGTATGTTCTGTTGAAAGTTAATGACATTTTTCAGCAAATTAATTTTTTTTTTAAACATTGGCACATTGCATTGTGGGATACTGTAATGTCATATCAACCGTGCTAATTAAACACCATCTGTATTGTTGTTTGTAATCTCACTTGCCTTAGAAAGAAAATTGTGATAGTTTATGAAATGTGCAGACTTATTTTTTACACCATTTCAGGCATAGTCATAATCAATAAAATAAATCCATTTTTACACCGGTGTAAAATTTCGAGCATGGTGGCACTTCAGTTTCTACAAACAAAATAATTTTGCGATAATTTGCCGACTGCTACCTGACACTTCGTTGCCCTTGAAGAAACTGGAAATTTTTCTCGATTAGAGCAGGCTTTTTTGTTTCACTCAACAATATCATGACCTACGAACAGTTAAAAATATTGGAATGTTGTTTGCAGTGCTTGAAATGAAAAAAAAAAAAAAATTGAGTAAAGGATCGTGATTGGAAAATGATTGGTGGGAATGCAAGGGGGTTTTGAGATGTGCTTAAGTTAAAGGGAAAAAAACAAACAAATGTGCTCGTACTATACTGACAAAAGAAATCAAAATACTATCAGCAGTGGCCAAAACTTTAAGGCTAATGTTTCTTAATCCTACATTTTAATTTTTGCTAAAACTTGAATGTATTTAAAAATTGTGTATATAAAAATGACAGTCTTGATTTTAATTTAATTTTGACTGATTCCAGTCAAGGAAAGAACCCAAACAAAACTTTTCCTCGAATGATAAAAACAACATCCTCAAAGTTTTGTTAAATTTGAGCAAAGCTGCATAATAGTTTCTTCTTGACCCAAATGGCCCTCTAAATTCTTTATATCTCTTATATATGTAGCATTTCATCCTTCACTTGCCCCTCATTGGTGGATCCAAGTCCTTTTTTGGGGGGGGAGGGAGGGGAACTGATGGTACACTTGTATGGGGAAGCATGCAACGGCAGGACAAACTCTGTGTGAATGCCTTCTGGTGCAATTTGCTGCAATGAATGTGTACAAATGAGGAAGTTTACTTTCCTTGAAAATAATTTGTTTCTCTAGATATATAAATTCTGTAAGCAATATTTTAGCCCACATTTGGGTGGGGCCATGGTCTCCACTCCCCATTTTGATCTGCCATCTAACATTTTACACACCAAGCAATGCTCATACTGTCTATATACCGAAGCACTCTCTGTCCTCCTCTCTGTCCTCCTCCCATGTGACTATCAGATATGCGTTCTTCTCAGATACAAGACGCAAAATTCATGCAATACTCTCTGTGGCCAGAAACCTAAATAATCACGACCAAATCCATCTCTCAAGATTATTTGTATTTCTCTCCAGACATTCTGTTTTGCAGACGATCTTTTAAAATTAAAGGTAGAATCAACCTTGCCCTTGTCTCAAGAGCAAACAAGTAATTGTGTTTCACCTGTAGGTCGAAAAGCAACTTCATCGAATAATTTAGCGATTGAGACCTACTTATATCTGGAATAGATTTCACTTGGATATCTGCCTGTCATTCATACGGGCTAAGCTCGCTCTTTAAAGCGGCTCGTTGCATCCGACCGACGAAGGATCGTTCTCTAAGCTCCTCCCAGCGAGAGAACTTTACACTTTTGAAGATAGTAATCTCTGAGTGGGTTATTGGACCGCAGGGGAGAGGAGCCTCCTTTAATCCGTCGCCGATTTTCGTCTGCTGAATATTTATTTAAATGTTGTTTAACTTTAGAGCAGGACAGACAGGACAAGCAAAACAACTGTCTTGTTTGATGTTAAAAGACTTTCCCCCCCATCACATCAGTGTTGGTATTAAGAACGACCTCCATCAGCTGGTGAGAAATGTTGGAGATCGTTGTGGCGTGATTTCAGTGAAACAGCTGGATCTATAGTGTGTGTTTTTATTGTGACCCGCTACATCCATGAGGATCGTGGAGCCAGTTATCCGTAGAAGTGTCAATTTTTCTGACGGAATTGGGGGGTGCCATGTGTTCATCCTTAGGTGACTTTGCCCCTTGTCTATCCCACTCTTCTTAAATTGCAGTCATGCAAGTTAAATTCTACCTTTTTGCGTGGGAAGTGAAAATTTTCAAGTCGATGAAGATTGTTTTCAGGTGAATCCTCTCCTCTCGATGGTTTTATTGATTGTTATTGCATGTCAATAGGGAGGAGTTGGGGGGAGGGGCGAGAAGATCAGGGGTCTCTTCTTAAGAGAATGTGGACAATCTCTCTTTCCCTCTGTCAGTGCCTTGTGTCACTTTTCTATCCGCGTTTCCCGATGTATTCTTTAAAGTTTGCCAGTTTATATTAATCACATGCAAGTGGAATTCTTGGTATGAGTGATGTTTTCTGTGTAAACACACACTTAATTTTGAGACAATCTCTATGCCTAACTTCAGTGTAAATGACAACTCCTTAACCAGGGACATGTTTTGAAGATCAAACAGAACTGGCCCTTTTTATCCACCACTGCTGTCACGTTAAAATAATTTATTGTTTGTAGTCAAAGAATAAAATCTTGGAAATAAAATAATTATAAAAACAACTACATTTTGTTGTGGCATTTTATGTGAGTGGGCAAGTACCAGGGTCCTCTGTCCTGATTAGTTTCACCATCTGCCCTGGAAGTATATCCAAATGGTATGGACTGAACGTCCATTTATTATTCATGCGTTGCTCATCAAAAAGAAGCAGAGAGGCATCTTGTGAAGAAAATGAAAATAAAAATCAACTCATGTACGTTCTCTGATCGTGACCATCAATTTAATGGTGAGAGCGGCAACATCGTCTTGAAAATTTGCCGCAAAAGGAAAGGCGTTATAAGGACCTTTCTGGCAAAGCTTGGTAGAACATTGCATGAGCTGCAGTGAATCGCATGTTATAAGTACACGACCGCAATGTGTCTAATGTTAAGCATTGCATGTCATGTTACTTTGCATACTACTTTAAACTCACCAGTTGCTTTTGTGTTTCTCTCAAAGGTGGATTTCCCTCCTGAGGTTAATTCTTTTCCTTTTTTTTTTTGTATGTTAAGTTTTTGAAATAAGATTTGTTTCATTTATTTTGTATTATCATTTCACTCACAGAGTTATAACATAATAGAGGTTAATCCAGTTTTCCATCTGGTCTGTTTTTTGCAGTTCAGTTCCTTTTTTTTCAAATTCTGGTCCTGATTCAAATTTTTGATGTGTTAATAATATAAAGAAAAATTGGGACTCCTTATAGCAATACTGTTACACAGATTATATTTCCTGTTGATTAAATGGCGAGGTACAGCACAATTTAAAAAAAAAATGGTTAATGTTTATTAATACATAAACCAATTTGTAGACACATTTTTTTCACCAAAACCCAGTTCTGTAAAATTGGTTTTTAATATCTACCATGCCACCATCAGCCGATGGGTGACACACATACATTAAGACAGATCCACTTTTCGTTCTACCAGTTTACCCCACTGGGGATTCACTTTGAAACGACCAGAGTCGGAAGTCGCAGAGAGCATTGCACACAATTGTGGAATCGATTCGTCTCTTGTAAGTGGTTACGTTTTTTCTTCTTGAAAAGGTAGTTGGATAGAAATTTTGCATCTGAAAATAATTACTCTCCATCCAATTGCCCAAGAAAAAGAAGCCGTCGTCTCCCATAGGCAGGCCTGCAACGTTCGATATTTTAAATGAGTTTGCAGTGGAAGTGCTTCGTTAGTGCATCCCATCAGCGGTGATGTTTACTCTGTGATCTTCTGGAGAGTATTTTGTTTCGTACAAGACTTTGTACTTCTCTTTTTGTTTTGGTTGTGTGATTTCCGCTTTGATCGAACCATTTCTGTGTTTTTTCAGCCCGAATGGCACAATTCTGTCCTTTCTCCGTTGGTGTTCTGAATAGCTTTGCTCGCGTGATTCACTATTTTCACAGATGGTGGTTTCAGCTAAAGAACTGCATTTGCACCATCTTTCTAAGCATATTTGCAGTTAAATTCGGATGGTTACATGCTGAAGCGTGAGTGCATGGGATGGGAGAGGTGGTGGGGGCATATTCCCCCCCAGTTCGTTCAGTAATAGGCGATCCATTCAGGCAAATGAGACAGCCAAGAAAATAAATGATGTCCTATTTTGCTGGCTATGACTACCTTTGCGAAGCTTGGGGAGGGAGATTTACATCAATCTAGGGGACATTTTTTTCTAAAAATGTTCTTATTATCTCCGCATCAACTCATGGTGGTGTCCTGTTCAGATAGTGTTTCACCATTCTCGCCTCTCCCTAGTCCAAATGTCTCATGAGCTTCACTCTAGTAAAGAGTACTGTATTTTCATATCACACTGTAACTTGACCTCCTTGAAAACAATTACTGTATACCACTGGAGCCAGTATAAAAGCTGAGCCTAACATTCGTGCAACTTGGTCAAAAATTCTAAATTCAGGTAAAAATAATCCCAGTGCCCCCTTGAAATATTGACCCCTGTATGCCTATGGGCTGAAGTAGCAATGTCTGCCAAACACAAAGTAGCTTGTACTACTCTGCAACACGTAGGTTTCATATATGTGTGAGTGCCTTTACAAGAGGATGTGTTTCCTATTTTAAGTTTAGCCTGTTCTGAAGGACTGGATCCTCTAGCATGGCACTGAGCATACTTAGCAGTTGAAATTGAATTTGGAGGGCAGTCATCATTTTTGGCTAGCTATGCTTGTGCCAACATCCATTTCAACATGCCATTTTGCTATGGACATGGAGGATTACGAGTGCAGCAATTGTGTAAAGATAGGAGAAGGATAGGAGAGGTTGTCATGAATCCGACCATGTCATAACTCCAGACCAATAAAGTTTTGATATGTACATTTCAGATGGTAAGAGGTGTAACAAAACCATTAGGCTTTTTGGTAAAGTTAAGCATGTGTTGTTAACATTTGTATTTTATCCTATGAGAATTTGCTACTGTCACTACATCTTACCTACTCCGTCAACCAACTTAATTATAACAATATAGTTGCTGTTAATTTTTCAAGCTGCACTACTGAAAGATACTTTCCTCTGTCAAATTATGTGCAAGTCTAATTGTTAAGGTCATT
Organism: Stichopus chloronotus; assembly: GCA_021234535.1. Classification (NCBI taxonomy): domain Eukaryota; kingdom Metazoa; phylum Echinodermata; class Holothuroidea; order Aspidochirotida; family Stichopodidae; genus Stichopus; species Stichopus chloronotus. The sequence goes on along the minus strand of CM037845.1, from coordinate 15,855,120 downwards.
GGGAGTACAGTGTCCTCCACAGATATACGAGAGGGGACCAGCCATGTGTTGTGTGCTAGCACGATTGTGCAGCAGTCGCTGAGGAGGTACAACCTACACCTCTTGCTAATTTTTGATCATTGCAAAGCTAAATTGATGCAAAAGGGTGCCCCCGAAAGATTATTTCCTCTATACGCAATAAGATTGTAGACTAATGTCATTTTTTGAAAGCCGAATGCAGCTTTTGTAGAGGGGATGATGTTCTCTTTCAGAGAGATCAATGCCATTTTCAGGGGTCTGTAATTCTCCCCCAGGTTCAGGCCACCCCCCTAAAAACCCTTGGTGAAGAACTCAGGAGTGATGTAAATGTGCATTCACTCTTGTTCATAATTTCTCCGAATTAATTGCTAAGTGCCACTGCCCTTCATACAGACTCAGCTTTGCAAATACTCTGATCCGAATTTTGATCACTGCTGTCCTGTCATGTTATCAGTAAAATAGTTGATACAGCCTGACAAAGATATAGGACCGACTTTGTGTGACACAAACAAAAGGTCTTTTCACTTTTCACCTTGAACTTGTCCATTAGAAAGCAGATCCGTTAATGATAAGCGAATCGTTGCTTCCAGCTTCGTCTGTGTAAGATGTCATATTTTTTTGTGTCTCCATGGGTACCAAATTGTAAATAACAAAATGTCAAGATAAATCCCATCGTTTACTCTTTTTCCCTTCCTTCATATATTCTTGTAGATCTTTGCTCATACATTCTCAATTTTAGGAATATATATATTTTTTTCTCTCCTGTCCCTTTTCCCTTCACTTTAAAGCCAATAATACCGCATGATGCAATGCTCCTTGACAAAGAACTGATAGCCTTCATAAAAGTTGAGCCAATACCAGAAATATCAGAGGAAACGATTGAGCCATTTTAATAAACATTTAATATCTCGAAGACGCTAGTCATAAAGCTCTCCAAGCTGTCTGGGCTTCCGACAGATTCCTCTAATCGAGGCGGAATTAACTTCTGATGTGCGCATGCCCCCTCCACATATTTTCTTTGAAGTCTCAGCGAAGTTTATTATGCCGCTTCAATTTTTTCTTTTCTTTTTGAAACCTGAAAGAGATGTGTCATTTCTGCTCCATGGAGTGTTCATTTTTGTTGGCAATGCCCAAAACGATATTAAACTGTCTGTCAGAGTAGTTCGAACTTTTTCTCTCGTTTGCCATTGAAAATATGAAAGTTTGAAGCTTTTTACAGTGCCTCTTCCCCATTCGGCCAGAGATCAGAAACAAACCCTTTCAGAAATAAGGAAATCAGTGGTAAAGTTTTGAAAACCACAAGCACTTAGCTGATCTAGCAATAGCCCAGAGCAAGGAATTGTAGAAATGTGAAGAAGTTAATTCAACTTTGAGGTAACTAGTTGTAACTTGGAAGCAGCGTCCTCGGTGTTTGCGCGCCATTGCGCAGTCACTGGCGGAATTGTAGGTAAAAAGGGGGGGGACAGGTCGAGAGATCGGGGAACAGTGCCGCCATGCTTTGAAGGTTATGGCCGATGGGTGACTTACACTTTCTTATTTCATTTTCTGGGTTGGTCTAAGTTAGAGATTTTGCGGATCAAGACGTTTTTGATGTCAGTAGCGAGTCTTATGCAGACCCGGAAGAGTACAAAAGTACATCTCAATTAACAGGTGATCAACGTCCTATCCTGACAGTGTGATTAACTTTGAGTGAGCAACCTCGTGAGCTAATGCTCGTTTTTTGCCACCAGATCTGTGTCCAGATTAGAAGCTCGGTATTCTATGGAGAAACTGAATCTGAGAAAGTACATGTTTCATTTCAGTCTGTTCACTGGTTGTGTGACTTGCATCTTGACAACAAAAAGCTGGCTTGAATCAAAAGTTGCAGAGCGAGACATGTTAATGGAAATCTCTTGTTGTCCTGTTTATCTGTTTAACATTTTTGAGAGACAGCTTTTCAAAGTTTGATGAAAATGCAAATAAGATGATACGAAGTGTTCCACAGTGTTTGTATTTCTTTTGTTAGGTCTATGTACAGATTGTCCCTTAATTACTTGGCATCTGGCTGGCTCACATATTGATAAGTGACATCAATATTTGTAAAGATGAAAGTTCAGGCTTCCAAATTAAAACCCTTTGAACATGAAAAACAGTCACTTGTCCTTGAAATAAAGATTATGAAGTATGCAAGCGATGAGTATGAAATATCTTGGCAGCTCCCTGTATTCACCTAACAAATTTGCATACTTAGCCAATATTCATTCATGACGCAGGTGTAAGACAGGAATTTTCCCATAAAATTGTCAACGTTTGGTGAAGTTTGATGGAGGTCACACCGGCAATTGGTCTTTACTGGATGTGTTTCTTGAAACAAGAGACAGGTAGCTTGAAGAATGAGCTGCTACAAGGCTGCATTTGGCTGATTAAAGTATCCAGCAAAAATTGATCTTTGGTAAAGGCATGTAACTTCACTCGGAACTTTGCTGCAGTTTTTTTTTTTTTTTCTGAGAGAGAGAGCAAGGCGGCCTGTGTCCCATCCCCTTCTGAAATTGAGGAAACAAAGCTGTCCTAGTTAGAAGCATTGTCACATAGATTCATGTCAGTGGTAGACCAATGTTTTAGTAAGTTAACAAGGTAGTTACTTTTTCTTTCCTTTGGCAATTTTTAAACATCAATGGACCAAAACCTACAGCTGTTGGCAGTGTAACTGTTAGTGGTTTGTCACTCAGTATACCTGCAAAGCCCTCCATAAAGATAAAAATATGTTGAAGAATGTAAAATGTGTCACTTATTGTTTGAAGAGTTAAATGAAATCAAATTTAATATTAGGAATTGAAGACAAGCTTTGTGCCTTGAACATCCTCTTTTCATATTTTCAGACAAACTGCATCAACATCTTAACCAAGTTTTAATGTCCTATTAAACTATATTGAGTTGCCATTGCAAGCTGATAATTTTGTATGGGGTCTAGCAGCAGACTATAGAATTTGTAGTAACATTTTGGCCAAAAGTCCCCCTCATCCTGCCTCCTCCCCAGCCATGTATTAGACTTTCTGGATTCACAGATATTTCTGAAGTTTTAATCTTCAAAAAGAGAAAATACAACAAATTTGCAGAATGAATCAAACTGAAACCTGTAGGTGATGTATACTGCTTTAAACTCTCGTTATCAAAAACAATATGGGGGAGTTAAAAAGGAAGGGCTCCTTCAGATGTTTCGTGCAGGGCTTTTTTATTTCCTTGAGTTGCATGTGGGCCCCAAACTGGAAAAGAATAATGTTTGTTCGTGGCAGAAGAAAGACTCGTGCAATCCGTTCATTGTTTATCTTTTCTCCAAGTTAGCAAATTAGGAAGATTTGCCATCGATTTCGAAGAAGAGACATTTTCGGCCATCACCATGGAGAAGGAGCTGGCGTGACATCATCAGAAAGATTGACGGACTGATACCGGCCAATCTAATGACATGTATCCATCAGTCCTGCAGCCGTTGACAGACACTGTCCAAATTATGGCGTAGATCAGGGGGCAGCCAAAGTTTTCTTTAATGCCACAATTGCTGTTAAAGTTGTTACGTGAGGCTCGGAGAAAAACCCCGCAACATCAGAGAACTCCGTTTATGTGGCAGTAATGTGTGTATGCATGGTAAAAACAAAAGTGGACAAACAGATGGGAAAGTCTGATGTATACTTTTAACACTCATCAGTTAATATGACATGAGCAAAAACAAGGACAGTATCTTAAAGGGAATTATTGTGTTTGTTTTACAGAAAAAAAATTTTGAAACCATTCTTTTGTGGACACAAAATGATAGATTATTCCAAACAAGGCAGGACAGTAACTGTCTTTTCAAGATGTAAGTTTCTCACATGTAGAAATTTAGTTATTCATTGCTCAAGAATAAATTGTCAAATATATTAGCAACAGGAATGCTGTAGCCTATTGTCTGATCACTTGTGTGGAATATTTGGAGAGGAGTTAAGAGGTAACCTTATAGGGTAAGGTGTGATTTCAGAGACTATGCCATTTCTATCTTCAAGAGGAACATATCTCTCAATTGTCTCCCCGCATTATGCGAACGGTGCAGATGAATCGCCTGCAACAAAGTGATGAGGACATTAGCTGGTGCAAAGGATAAGTATATTTCACAATAATTTGAATTTGCTAAAATGCAGACCCTACTAGCAAGCCCCTAAAATGCAGACTCTACTAGCAAGACCCTCACCGTAGTGTCTGCCTTGGGTCCAAAACTCTGAGCCGGTTCCTTAGTCCGTAGTTGGTCGGTTAATGCGGTGTACCCAAAGATATAACTGTGCAGTTGCACATTTGATCTGAAGTCACAATGTGACCCTTTGCTTTCCATTAAGGCTAACGCCATGTGTCCTGGGTATTGGCATTAAAATGAAGTGTTCTTACTTTGGCAAATATCCTATCTGCCACATGTACAATATGCATGTGAAGCATTGAACCTTAATTGGTAGCAATTGCAGAGACAGGTACTTGGTCGAAACACAAATAAACAGCTTCTCACGCACTGTTATGTAACCTGTGTGTTTCAGCAATTATTGTATTCCATCAATACTGCTTTGTCAAATAATAGCCTGCACAACGGACGTGTATTACTCATGCATCAGCTGTGACTGCTTCCATGATACCAATGTCCGAGAACTATCGCTTGCATTCCAACTGAATGTGCGCACATACTGTAAGCTGTTAAAATTCATGTATTCTGATGTAATCAAGTACGCTCAGTTGCACTCAATACTTCTTTTCTGTAGGCTATGATTATTCATATTCTTTTAAGCCAATCATCAGACTTTAAGAAAGACTTATAAATGTAGAGACCTTGGATCTTAGATGATCGAGACACATCTCTAAGCGTTCACTGGTGTTTAGGTTTGGAGGCCTACGTTTAACGGCTGTACATACCAACACCTGCTGTTTAGGTTAGGTTTGTAGGCCTACTTCAAGCGACTGTACATACCAACGACTGCTGGGAAGGTTAGTCAAATACATTCTCGGGTCCAAAAGATAAAATTAATGATCATGATATTTATAATGTGCATTCCAATAGAACTCAAAGTGCTGTACAAAAAAATTACGAAAAGAAGTAACGATTTACATAATATAGAAGGAGTAAAGTCTTGAAAGCTTAAAATACAAGAGCAGTTGTGAATTTAAACAATAAAAAAATATATTTTCAAACTCTTTTTTAAAATGATTAAGATTAGTTAAAGATCACATGTTCTACATTACTCAATTGCAAACTGCACAGTTTTGACTATTGTGTTTTGCTTCCTATCTTTCCATCAGATCTGCTGTCTTTTACTTCTCAGCTCAAGATTCGTTTTTGAAAATTTTGTCACTCATCCTCGCTCTAGGTGAACCAGTGTGTTTCCCAACAAAGTCGTCTTTCTTTGCTAGTTTGCATAATTTGTTTGCGGAGACAGAAGGATATTTTGCGAGTAACAAAACTCCATCAGAGTAGTGTGTAGACAGGTGTAAGAGTCCACACCCATACAGATGTTTATCAGTCAGGAATATTTTGCCCATAACATTGTCAATATTTGATGGATTTTGGTGGAATTTCTTCAATTATTAATACAGGCAATACTCCAAGTACCCTATGCCATTCAACATGTGGATTGAATTATATACACAGCATTGTATGAGACCATGTTGTTGCTATGCTTCATTTCCAAGTTTTATAGCAAATGTGCGTGTCCTTCGATCCTTAAACCACATAGGTGTATACATTGCCCTAAGCCATTGTCTCTGAAGAGTGGCTTTAATTAACCAGCCAAAATGATTAATCCCACAATAATCAAGCAAATTAACTTCACAATTAAATTTATCCATTTGGCTTGTGTGTGCGTGACTACAATATTCTGTTAATTTTAGGGGTATGTATTTCGGCAAGTGAAGCAAAAACTGAGTGCAGACAATCGTGGCGAAAAAGAAAAAATTTTCGCCTTGCCATTGGTTTCTCTGCAAACTGTCATTATATAAATGTGAATTTTTTTTTTTGGTCGGGGGATATAAGAGGGCGCGTTTTGGGAGAATTGGTTGTATGACAAGAATGAGTTTTCTAGTACCAAGAAAGTTACTACAGACGAGAATTGAGAAAATTGCGTATAGCTTTTGTATCGAGTGTAATTCTGTACAAGCATTGTTAAAGTATATTTTGTCATGTATTTGAAGTTTTTGATTACCTTATACACAGTGATGCCCCTGATTTATGGCCGGAACTAGATATCTGGTGCGTCCCCCACTTGAAAACAAAATCCAGTCTCTTTTTTTCTGTCATATGTCAAGGGTCAAATTAAATACGATTAAAACAGATTAAGTGATGTTGAAAAGATATTGCAAACAATGATTCCTAGACTTTAGATTTTCCAATGGCGTTTCTTCTATGACGTTACTCTATCTGCTTGGTGCACTTGCATTCACTTCACTCAAAATTTCTTATTCTTTTATTTTTGATAAAACTTTTTGATCACAGCTGGATGGTCCAACTTTCTTGTGCAAAACTTATAAAACCAAAAATGAAGAAGTGATGGTTTGTCTTGGAACATGGATTTTTTTTTTTTGTCTATGGTTTCTGTCTGTAGAATAAGGCATCAATATGTGTCATTTTAACATACGACAGATTGAAAAGTCACTGACAATCTTTGCAGAAGATGAAAATTTCAGTCACAACGTGGGCTTTTTTTTTGCCGCATCACGTGCGGTACTCATCAGTTCTGAGGAAAAAGTTTCAGATCTGTGTTTGATACTAGCACCCTAAATGATCTGAATTATTTTGGAATGGGTAGATTTATGGCGTACAAAATTACATATAGAGACATTAAATCACACTAAACAAGACAAAAACAACAGATGACAAGCTCAAATTACTGATTGAAGTCCTTTTGTCAGGAGTTGTTGAGTTCACATTAAACTGTTCTACTTATACCGGTCAGTATGGTCGACAGCTTGCAGAGGTTTTGTTTCGTTGCTTCCAAATTGTTAGAAGGGAATAGAGAGGGTCAGTGAAGCATTTTTGTGGTACCTCCTACTGTCCCATTCCACATTTCTGTGCACTGTCTGAAAAGCTTTGCATACTCATCCCACTTTAAAGACCAAGTGACAGTCATCTAGAAAATTAGGCCTGGCTTCATTCACACGTTGATTAACCCGCACGATAATCCACTGGAATTGCATTTAGATCTCTCACTGTTTTTGAGATATGACTCTTCAAAGTTAGATGAAAATGCAAAAGCAGATGATGCTTAGTGTCACACAGTGTCAGTTTTTCTTTTGCTAATTAGGCTTATATGAATCATTTCAATAATTACTGAGTTTCACCTTGGTAAGTGCTGTCAATATTTTTTGAGGAAGAGAGTCTATGCCTCCAAAATAAAACCCTCAGGGCACATCAAATTTTCTCAAATTGTCTCTGAAATAAAGGTTATGTAAACAAATGATACAGTAAACTTATGTCATGTGAGTTCCTTCCCAGACGTCACAAATTCTCATATTTGACATATGTTCATTCGTGATGCGACTGTGAAACACAAATTTGTTTGTAGAATGGTCAATACTTGATGGATTTTGATGGAAGTCGAAGCTATTTTCAATGTTTTTCATGATGAATTTTGTCAATATGCCAACATGTGTTTGTCATGTCACATGTACTTTAACAACAAGATCCATTCTTTGCAGGATTATGGTGTGCTTTTTCTATAGTTGAGGAATTCCCAGCCACATACTCTAATCCTTATGATCTCCCCTACATATCGGATGCCATGCCGTCGGACCAAAGTCTATCGTTCATGACCGAGTTTGTTGTTGAAGTCTGTGATGCACGGCAAAGTGAAACTCACGCCACTTCTTTCTCTCAAAAATGAGTCTGAAGCTGAAAACTTACCCTTCAGTCGGTATGCATGCTTTAATTGCATGTCTTTGATTTACGGTGTGAATGTGATACATCCTACAGATTTTATAGTTGGGTTTTGGGGTTCTTACAGTGCCAAATAAATGACTTAATTTGACAAAATTATTTGGTTGATGAAACATAAATGGCAAGGCACGGATGTTTTATTACGTTCAAAGCCAAACAACCGTTCCGTTGGGTCCTATATGCTTGTTCTGGAGGAGTAATTTACAGCCTCCTGTCAACATCCTAGCCCGCTATTTTGCATTTGAGGGCTCTCCCTTCATCTTGCTGTCGTCACAGTTTACAGTGTGGACGAATGAGCTAGGATGGCTTGTCTTGGCAGTGGTTTTGTTTTTGATTCCGGGGAGGGGGGGGGGGGATTGTAGAAGACAATACAAGAAAAGCAAAGAATGTTACCATTCCCCACTTTTTTCAGATCATTTCTTAAACATTGATTTCATCAGTGTTTTCCAGCGTGTCCAGATTGATTGGGATATTTTTGAACTTTAAGTAAAATTGATAGATAGGAAAAGATGTCTATAACAGATGCAACTTCATCTCGTATCTTACTAAGACATTGCTAGTTTGCACTCACCAAGTGATTATTTTGTCACTAACATGCTTTTGGCTCACAGATTGGTGAGCAAGGTGTTCAAAAAGGTAAAAAAATTCACTTACCAGATGGATAAATGACCAGTTACTGAAAATGGAGTTTCAAGTGGCCCATCACCATTGGGACCATGGACTCTCTGTATGTATCTGATTGGATCAGACTTTCCTCATGGAAAACCTGGGAAAGTCATGAAAACTGTTTTCAAGGTCTGGAAAACTTTTCAACGTTGGAGAACTTGTGTTAAGTCCCAGAAAATGTCCTGGAAATTTCCACAAAGTAACATCGTTTTCCTTTTCACTTGCAGTGTCAAAATATGTTCTCACTCGGAATATTAAATTCCTCTCCACAGTCATATTGCTTTGGCATCTGCTGTTATAGTTGGAAACGTCACTGCCATTAGATCATTTGTCAAACATAAGTGTTGTCAAGTGTTTTTCAGTGTGTTCCAAATTATTTTTATTTTAAATAGAATTGATACATGTAGGAACAGAAGTGCATGTATGTGGATGCTTTAACTATACCCCATATCTCTTATCTTACTGTGCCACAATAATTTGCTATTGCTGAGTGATCATAACGTGTCCATATATTGTGTTTGGGATTTTTTTTTTTTAAAGAATATTACTCAGTTTGCTGGCAAGGTGTTCAAAACATTAAAATTGCCTAATGGTCATGTTATCTTGTTGGTCTCAGGTGAACTGATAGCCAACATATGGTTGCTGGCTCTTCATCTCTGATTTAGCAAAGCATCAGGCTTTCTCCCCAGATAATATGGAACCCCTGATGAGCTCGATGCACTTGGCATCCCAAACTACATACACTCGCAAAAACTTCAGGTAGAATCTTTAATAACTTAATTTCATTAATGCAGGACAAATTTCATTTTAATTGTTTTCCCTTGTCAAACTGTCGGTAATTTTGATGTAGTTAAAAAAAAAGGAAAGCAGATTAATACACTGCCTTAATCGTAGATGATTTTTGACTGTTCAGTAAAACAGTAAAGATTTTCAATAAATTAATTTTGGAAATGCCATGTGTATGTTAGCAATCATGTCCTTCACAAAACATCCGTTGGGTAGTTATCTGAATTCATAACTGCTGCCCTCTATTTGTTTGCTCGATGTCTGCTGGCCATACAGAGATATGGGAATGTCGCCCTCTATTCAACCTCATGTCTATTTTGTGAGCTGATCCCTTTGTGGCCTTCATAATTTTCTGATTTGGTTCATTGCACTAATGACATTGATGCCAGGTACATCTAGTGACGTCGATCAGAAAAGCTCGCGACATATTTTACGGTTCTGCTTTTTCATGAAATGCAGTGATTAAACGATACAGGAGCAAATTCAGATGAGGAGGAATGAAAGAAAAAAAAAAGTCAATGTTCTTGGCCTCATTTATCTTGCTTTGATAATCTCAGTCTTTGCTTGAGGGATTATGTGTGCATTTCACTGGAGATACTACTCTGATGTTATGGCAAGAGTTTAGCAATCGATCAGTGACTGTAAAATGATTCTTCCAAAGTGTAAACTAGCTGACCCCCCCTTCAGCTTCTGGCAATGGTGTCAGGTCGTAGACTGGCTTTGAAGTCAGTGAGCGGTTGCGTTGCTTTGATCTCTCAGCCGAGTTTAATGTTTACTATAGTCTGTGGCTGCACTTTGTAATTCAAAGCAGTCCCAATGCAAAACAGTTGCAGAATTAGGAAACAAACCACGCACTTCGAAAGTATCGCTACTGCAGAGATTACATGCTTTGAGAAGTTTTATAAACGTCAAATTAGCTTCATTTGACGGGATGTCTTTGATGGGGATCGATGTCTCTGGAAGCAGAGCGAAAGAGAATTGTTAACATTTACGAGTCCACTCGGGGAATTTGATGCTCTGTCATATGTAAGTTGTCCAAAGCTGGAATGAACCATGATTGCAGGAAAATAAACTTCTTGAATTTCTGGTCCTTCGGAAATATGAACGAGATTTGCCTGCTTAAAAACTGTCTTGTAACATGTATTTGTTCTTACAATCTCTCAAATGTAACAAACTTTTGAGAAAGAACTGATTGAGTTTGATGGATGGGAGGCCTAGAGGATGGGGGGCTGAAGTCAGGAGAGAATTTGAGGTGTGTTGCCGATACCGTACAAATCTTAGCTTAGCATATAGAAGACAGAAATGACTGATTTAGCATCATCAGGGAAATACAATCTTCCCCTCCCCCCATTTACATTGCTTGAAACATTTTAGTTTTACCATTAAGTCATTAATTGAGACTTTATCTAATTATCCCACCTATGTTCCATTATGTACATGGAAGGTGGTTTGCATAAATTCCACCCAAAGATCACCTTACGGCCACATTCTACCACATAACCCTCGCTGCATCGCAGTCACCCCAAATTATCTAACTCACCCAATATTCATCTCAACCTGCATTCACCTCGATCTACTCATGAGGTTTCCATATGCAAGATATCCTATTTCCACTTCACCTTATAGTCCACCTTATCATATGTGCACCTCACCATATATCCACTTCACCATACATCCACCCTACACAATGTATCCACTTCACCCTATATCCACCACACCATATGTGCAACTCACCATATATCCACTTAACCATAAACACACCCCACTCTATACATCCACTTCACCCTACATCCACCTCACCATATGTGCACCTTACCGTATATATCCACCCCAGCATATATCCACCTTACCCATTGTACGTAATAGCCACCGATGACCCTCAGGGCATGCTACGCACTGTACCTTGTGTTCCTCAGCCTGTCCATGTATGTAATTGGACCATCATGAGAGTTTCACACCCTTGCATGAAGGGCATTCATATCCCCCACATGCGGCCTTTTTGAACTGTCCAGTGGCTTAATGATTTCATACAGAAGAACAAACAAAGATAACATTTTAGAAGCATGTCCAGATTTCTAATGATTATAGAAACATATACAGAATGACCGGAGTAAGGGCGTCTCAAATTACAATGTGACCTATTCTATCACCTAGTGAGGGTGCCAAAAATGAGAAATATCCCCTTTCAGTAACGGTGAAATTTTGCCATATGTCACATACTCTTTAATTATTTCATGCTATCATCCACTTCAGCCTGTCCACCCAGACCCATCCAAGCAGTTACATCCTACCCCTATGTTGCTCAGTTAGGCATGTAACAAACACCACCGAATAATCGCCATCAGCTCTTGCAGTCCACTGTGCCCCGTCCACCGCAACCCCATCCACTGGCTGTTCCTAATATTTGCTGGCTCTTAATATACCACTCCACAAATTCATGCCATTTGAAAAACAGACAGACCAACATACGACACGTCCAGCCTTAATTTACTTGATTAGTTAGTAACTGTTGTTCCCTTTTGAAAACATTACAAATAGCAAATAAAACACAACAAAGTCCATCAGTTTCATCCACCTTACCTACACGGTAGCTTTTACTTTTGCTTTTAGCATCACATTTTTCTACATCACAACTGTTTACTCGCAAAACAGCATATTAGGAAGCCCAGAAGCATTACTCGATGTTGACATCAAGCCGAGCTTCCTCGACTCGCCACAGTATGTTTCTCTCTCTTAAGTATGTCTGTGTGTTTGCGTCTACTCGTCGATTCCTCCGAAACAGTGCTTCTTCATTCTCCTCGGAGCATTTTCTCATTCTCTCTCTGCCTCAGCGCTCTGTTGGAACCTTCCCCCCTCAATGATGAAATTGAGGAACGTTGAACTTGCAATTGAAAAGTGACTCGATTGGCCAAAATGTAACCAGAGACATTTAAACTGAAATGAGCTGGGAGCATTTAGCCTAGGCGCAGCTGTTTCAAAATTGAAACTGATTGGTATCCACGAGGAAGTGAAAGGCAATATTTCTGGGCTCAGGATACTACTTAGCAACGGGTTCTGCAGCGGGGTAAGCACTTTTTGCCACCTTCGCAAAGCCTTCCCGTTTTGTCATCGGAAAGTGAATTTTTGTTCCATTTTCTCGTCGGTTGTCGGTTGGAAATTTACACGTCTTGATTGTTTCACACTTCGTAGGAGGAGTCTTTTCTATTACGCAATTAAGGTTCTTTCACTTGGATATATACAGTTATTTTTCCAAAGATGGCTGTTCCTGGTTTTCGAGATCTGGTAAGCCATTCAGCATGTTTCTTTGGAAATTTCTCCTGATTATTCTCTTTTCTCTCATTCTTTGCAAAGTGTTTTTTAAGTCTGTTCACAAGCAAACATACACACTGGTCGTACTATGCACTGTTTGAAAACTTCTGCATGTCAAAATTTCATGTAGGCAAAGCTTGTTTGTGGTATATGAGAAAAAACATTTGCTATCAAAATTGATACTTTCTCTAATTAATTTTGTCTTCAAGTGATGCACTTTACTTTAATCTTGTGTTCTTTTTTCGTTACAATCAACCTCCTAGTGTGTCATTCAGAGGATTTGTGTCCTCCTCCCTTCCATTATGGGCATCAGATTTATCGACCACCTTCTCAGAATGAATAACAAAGAGTAAGTTTAAAACATCCTAGTTTTGAACCATGTTTGTGGACGTAGAAGTAGACTTCAAATAAGAAGGCTTAGCCTAGAGTAGCTCCTACGATCAATTCAGTGTTGCTTAAATATTCGCACCCAAACTTTCAAATTCACATGATGCTCTCCCTTCTCATCACTGCATAATTTTGAGAAGTGATGCTTGGAATCGATTTTAACAATGATTAAAGCTTTATCTTTGCATGTATTCGGTCTATTCTAAACCCTACCCTTTTCTACTTGATTTTCCTCGTAAGAAAAACATCCCTGGAGTTTCAGTGTGTATAGTTCAACCCCGATCTGATTTCATGTTGAAATATAAACACATTTTGGTTCATGTGTGCCCGAAGGGAACAGAGACTCTGCCAGTGTTCGCATTGAACTTTTCGAACTGTAAATTTTGTCACTGACCAGAAAAAGGTGCCTTCAATTTTCCCTTCTCGCTTTGCCACTCATTTTGCAATTCAGGTTTTAGACTTTCAATCATATTCAAAAGCTGCAAAGCAGAAGAAATAAAATAGTACGAGTAAATGAATAAAATATCTTACCTTTGCTTCAACTAGCCGTCACGTATGGTACTGTTTAACTTCAAAATGTTGAAATATTAATGACAGAAATCTCTGTAGGTTTTCCACCGTTTTCACATTTTAACCTTATTTTGTGTGAGGAATGACCAAAGAAAACTTTCTCTAAAATGCTGCTGCATGGAAGTTCAACTTTGTAGAAATTTTTTTTGTGTAGCTCATGGGAAGAATAAATCTCTGTAGGTTTTCCACCGTTTTCACATTTTAACCTTATTTTGTGTGAGGAATGACAAAAGAAAACTTTCTCTAAAATGCTGCTGCATGGAAGTTCAACTTTGTAGAAATTTTTTTTGTGTAGCTCATGGGAAGAATAAAATGTGGATGGTGGTATTTCATGGGACTATGAGATTTGGCATTTGAAATGCTAGCTGTGCACTGTAAACAAAGACTGTGTCTTTTTCTAGTTTTTGATCAGGGTTTGCCAGTAATGGAGTAGCTCAAAATCAAAAAGATGATAGAATTCCCTTGCAGATGTTTTAGTCGTATCTTCAAACGATTCTTGCATCACTTCCCGACAAAACAGGTCACCAAAGTAACCCAGTCTCCCTCTTCGATATATCACTCTGATCCACCAACTTTATTTTTGGAATGAAGGTTGGCTTGGCAACACACTTGTGGATCGATGCATGGTTAACACCATCATGCAGTCATACGACCTCATTTACTTAGTAACGGGCAAACCACTGCCACAGAAAAGGGGGGTCCGTCATGAAGTGTCTTCAGGTTAAACCAACGGTTTTTCTTAAGACAGTGCAGACAGATGATTCAAAGAAACCCTGGCTGGTATCCCCACCAAATTTAAACCCTTGAGCAAATGAAGGTCTGAAGGAAGCATAATTAGGAAATGTGATGGGGGCACCCTTGTGTTGAAATGTTGGAACTGAACAGAATAACGTCGAGATGATGGCGTTTTTAATCATCGTGCATGTTTCGGTAGGCAGTGGTATTTCTTAGCAGAGGAAGCACCCCCTGAGCCATGATTAAGAAAGTGAAATCTAACGAACCTCAATCTCCTCGTTGAAAGTAGCAATTACAGAACAAATCAGCCTCTTTGAAGCCAATTTTATGAAACTGATTGCCCCCCTTTTTTTTTCACAAACGGTTTATATTGCATTTATCACTGGTGGATCAATTTCATGACTATCCGAGAGCTGTGATAATTTCACGAACAGAATTTGCCTAAAAATAATTGTTCAGCATAATCCAACTTGTTGATGGCTTGATTTGGCCAGTCACGTCATTTCCCTGCCGTGGTTTTCTTGAATCACTGCATAACAATTAAGAATGTAAGTAATTTAATATCATGTTGAGCTGAGATGTATCTATTCTATGTGTATTCACCAAAGATACGAATAATCAATGTTTATGGGTGCAGTAGTGGGAATTACTTCATGAGTTGAAAGACTTTACTTTCTCGTCAAGGAGGTAAAGCCAAGTTGAATATAATCTCCCTTTCTTTCAATGAATGACATTATTCATGCTATTGCATGAATGGAAAACATTACTTGCTTTTCACAACACCTCAAAAATTTTGGTAAGAATGTGATTCAGTAAGGACAGGATATAGCGTAACTATGTTATGTTATGCAATGTACCATAGTCAATGTTGTAGTGATGAGTCTTGGCCCATTGCGCTTGTATGTGCTGCAATGTAATGATCATTGACTCGGTGCCCTGAATTAGTACGTATTAACTAACCTGCAGTTGAGCGTCGTAATCGTGGTGGTAAGTGAAGAGCACACATGACATGCGACCACCAACCCACCAATCAGATGTAGAAGAATTGATAAGGTGTCATATCAAATATTGCACTTGCCAGCTATATTAAGCTATGGTACTTTTGGTGTTTCGCAGGTTATAGTCATTAGTGGGGATGTATCACTTGGGTTGGCAGTTACTGTTTTATGACCAGATGTCTAAACTACTAAGGCACAGCAACACGTACATCGCTTAAGATATGTCAAGCTAGGTTGTGCAGTGACCCTTGACTCTTCGGTTATATTAGTTCTCCAGCGCGGTGCCTGAGTTACTGGCTGAGCTGGTTGATTGATCATAACCGATATGAAATAGGGTAGATCCCTGCTTTCCCACTTATCCTTGTATATATGCCCAGACATGCAACTGCTGGCTTGTGAGGGTTATAACTGTCAGGAAGGGTATACCTCCTGATTTAGAGGCTCTATGGCTATGTGCAGCATTGTGTAAGTCATGGTATATGGGTTACAATATTGCCCACTAGGAGAAACTATACGTACAACTAGTATTGAATATTCAGTTAACAACTCAGGATCACTGACGCTGCGGGCAAGGTTGTGTTCAGGTCGTAGGTTATTTGTAAATACAGTGTTTCCTTTCACCAAATACTACAATTGCCGATACCTACCAAGGAGCGACGACTTGAGTAGTATGCTTGTGATACACCAGTGAGACCTGTACGGTTGCATATTCATTATATGGGGGTTATAGTACGAATCATTAATTTTCAAATATGATTTCTGTTTTTTACTGTTTTTATGCCAATCCCTTTGCTTTTTGAAGTAGTTACTGTCATTTTCCTTCATTGAAAGACGTGGTCCGTTCATGTACAACTGTGGCGTGTACATTTAAAAATGAAGAAAAAGTGAAATTCAAACATAATCTTATCTGTATTGATTTTTGAGTAAACACAGGCAATCACTTTAACATTGAAACTGCTAGCTAACTTATACCTTGTCATATAGTAGGGCTGTGCATATTTGATTGACTGAGTGACGGTAATTTTAACATGTGCCACTTTGTGAATTCCAGCTTCAAGTTCAGTTTTTCATGAAAAAGAGTATTACTCAGTTGGACAAGCTAAAAATTGTGTTGGATATTTTTGGTCATGTTTTGATGAGTGCCAGATGTAATGCACGAGTGTCGGGTAGTAACGTACACCCTGTGCCACCTTGCATGGGCACATCCATGTTTGAAGTTTGCCGCGTAGTTATACCCATCAGTCACTTAAATACATGTCCAATGTACCTGCTCATGTAGTGAGTAACACCTCTCTTTTCATGATCATTATGCATATAATAGTGTTGCATAATTGCTACCCCTGCCAAGAGGAGGGTATTTTATGCTTCTACATTCATCCAAACTAATTCACCATTGCTAAATTAGTATTCATAAGGAGATGGCATACACTGTAATATACAAAGCCATGGTTTGGCAGATGAGGCATAACGGTTTGACTATCAAGTCTGTTCAGAAGCAGGACAGTTTCCAAGTCACAACTGATCGAGTTGTACCAGTCTCTTCCGGCATTTGTATATGACCTAAGGGTTTTGCGGCTCATTTTTATGCATGGTATTTTCTTTGGAAATTGTTCTATTCATCGCGATGCACGGACTTCTGTGACGTCTTTCGTTTCTGTGAAAGTGATATTAGTTCTGCTTGATATCTGGGGTGACAAATGAAACAAATGCGATATTTTCGTGCTGCTGAGAGGATAAATTGTAAAGTTTTGAGAATTGTGGAAAACCACAGTGGCTGTGAACTGGCTGTGTGGGTTGTTGTATGTTCTGTGGCAATGTGTGATATACATTTAGTTTTTAGGGTAGAGCACGTGCCTGTAAAAGGTGCCACCCTTCACTTTTTGGTCACATATGATTGAAGGCTCGGCCTTCTCTGAAATGCTTGATTAGGCTGACAGTTTCAGCCATCAGTTTGTGCATGGCTAATAGCATGAGGGAGATATAAACAGAGCACAATATATTCCTGAATTTTCTATTTTTCTTTCACAATTTAATGACAGTGAAACTTGATCATTTACTGATATTGGAAACATTAAAGTTGTGATAAAATTCAACTATTACAATTCCTCAGTCAGGTTGAAAGTTTCTCTCTCATTAAAATTTCCTGCAAATGGATGATCATTCAAAGTGAGCCTTCCTGAAAATATTGTTCTTTGCTGCTTTTGTCACTCAAACCGGAGTATGATGACTTTCGTATGACTGATGGACAAGCACAATTACTGAGAACCTCGACTGTCACATACCATTGAAAACCCATAGGATCGTCACCGTGGCAACAACATGTGACTGCTATAGCTGAACCTGTTGGCTAAACATGAAAGCAAAGGGGATATGGAAGTCCCAAAATCATTGAAAATTAACTTCTTTTCGTGGTTGTCACCTTTGTGTGCACTTTCCAATCCCTACAAGAGAGAATATTGTTTAAAGTAACATTTTCACCCAGAAAAGTGGCAACCTTGACTTCGTTATTAAATTTAATATCGACCGTCTTTTTCGCTGCAAGGGCAATATCTCACGTTACGAAGTGGCTCTATTGACACCACATGCCAGCATGTGTATCCAGTCAGTATGTTTAACATGCTTTAACTTTATCATTTTTGTTGATTTAATATTTATTAAGTATGTCTTTGATCCTGCAGAGTACACAAACATCCAAGATTCTCAATTGGTTTTTATGGGATTCTTTCATATTGTGTTTCACTTTCCCTTTGGAATGTTTGACGTGCCAGTAATGTTTACACCGTCCATTAATGTTACGATATCAGGTGCAGGCAAAACATTCCCGTCGACGTCTATCTGGAGAAATAAGTGGGACAATTCTTAAAGTGCACCGCAGCGCTATCAAGCGAATGACTTCGCTTTACCCAACCGAATCGGCTGCGTGGCATCGACGTGAAATCGATCCAGAGTTGCGTGACGGTAAACCAGAATTTCTTGGTCCATCTGTGTAGAGGAAAGTAAATTTATAAAAACCTTGACTACCATCTGATGAACATAGATGAAAGAACACTGACCATCTATAATATATGTCCATGATACATATCTGTCTAGCTGTGATAAAACACACCCACATTCATCAGAATAATTTGTATATTCCTCAATTTGCTATCAAAATGTTCATTTTGTAATGATTCCAGTGCTTAAGGCAGTTTACTAATCATCTGCTAGATATATACAACTGACCTTTCCTATATAGTATGACATTGCATGAGTTTGTAATCCCCCCAATCCTTGGGTGTCACCTCTCATTGATATCTGCAATGCATGCCGTAAATATCGTCTGCCAATTTTCTTTCCTTTTTTCGTTCATTCAGACTGTCTTTCCCATATGCAACCTACATCGGTTGCAATGTCTTTCGTGAGCACATTTCATAGGTTTATATTTGTCCCAGTCATTGGCAAATTGGAATCAGATTTGCCCTCTTATTCAAATTTTGACACTTTTCAAGCAATCAAAGTCCCTGCTCTGGGTAATCTAATCCCCCAAGATGGATTCCTTCGCAAACGTGATCTCCATGAGGGCAGAGAAAATCTCTCTTCTCGACAGGTGATGCCACTCACCACAGATTGCAAAATCTCACTTGTCCACCATTTATCCCTTCTCCAATTTGGAGCCCTTCCCCCCTTGAAGTTTTATATCCGGGTAAGGTCGCACATGACCCCGTCACTACAAGGAGATCGATGCAATTTTAGGCAGGTGTCCCTGACAGCTAGGTCGCCGTTTGTACGTCGCGCCGAGAGGTACACGCTATAACATGGCGTGCAAATTATTGCAAGTGGGTCAACTCATTTTCTGGCATTCTCCCGGCTCAAGGTGCAGGAATGAAAAACAACGCTGTATTTCGGCGGAGACGGTTCGTCTTCCCTTCTCTCCACCCGATCGTGTAGAACGACAAATATTTGCAGACACTCCGAGACGGAGCTCTGGTTACACAATGATGATCAGAAACGTTGAATATCGTCTAAAAGAAGATTGATGCGGAAAACAAAAGCAGCGTGTTTCAAACGGTCTCTGACACATTCGAATCGATCTGAGGACAACTTCCCGGATACAGCGCCGTGAGTTGCATTTTGTCACAATTTCCAACTCATCATTCGTTGAAGCCTCCCCCTCAGATATCTGTAATCCAGGGGTCATTTTCTTTCGTGACTAAAAGGGTGCACCGACTTTTTGTTGTTGTTGTTGTTGTTGCATGAATGTGCAAATGACATCGTGCATGGAAACTGCTCTGAGTTTAATTTTATGTCACAATTAGAAGCATTAGAAATGAGCATGTTTTTTAAATAAATTTTGTGAAATTGAGGTGGAATTCAATCAGGGAAAGCCTAATGAAGGTCTTTTAAAGTTACACTGGATGATTTTTTTGGAAGAAATTGTAGCACTGGGAGAAGCTAGTAAATGAAAAGAAATTATATGAAGGCAGAGATTGTCATATTTATTTTTGATCATTTTTCACATAGTTAAAGGTACAGTGAGCTGTGTCACTGAAAGACAGACGTTGTGCTAGTTCCAAAAAAAATACTCATCATGTCCATTCCGACGCACCCAACTTCAAACTTTCGCTTCGCTGCCAAATGTGCCGTATCATCCTTAACCCAAATGTGAACTCTCAGTTGCAAATAAATCTTATTTATACAATCTGGTGAAGCAGTTCCTGATCAGAGCAAAACTTGTTGGTTTTTGCTGCTGACAAAATTTACTTCTTCTGTCCATCCTGTGTGTCCGTTAGCTACCATGGATTGTATCTGTTGGCCACCGTGGATCGCTTTCGTAGTTGTCAATATGGAGAATATGCTGAGCTGATTGAGGTAATAAGGATTGCATAAATGTTGACAGCCTTCTTTCACTTAAATAACCATTATGAGCAAAACTGCACCTCTCTTTTAACCAACATGAATTATTAGCTGTCATCTGGAACCAACCCTAAGAGTCTCACTGACCTGCAGCAGTCACAAACCAATTTTATTACTTCCAAGAGCTTCTTTTGCGATTCCTTGTTATTATTACCGATGCCTTTTAATGTGCTGCAACCGCAGTCAAACTTTAAATGCAGATTCCTCCTGTCTGAATGCAGATTCTGCCCGTCTGAACGCAAAACTGTTGCAGGCCCTCGACGAACATCAGGAGCAGTCGGCACGATTTAGCATGGTAATGATGATTCAAAGGGCCCTCTTCTAAAGTGGAAATAAATCTGTAGTTCTTTAGAGAGACATATCTATTAAAAAACACTTGATAAAATGACACAAAGAGGGAAGGTAAAAGAATTCTGAATGGCTTGCTCTGAAAGACAAAGGTGTAAAACGTAAAATTAGTTCACAATCGAGTGAGTTCGAGCTTGCAGAGTACGGCATCTAAAATGCAAACCGAGGATGATGGAAAATTGATTCAAGAAGATGTTTAACGGAGCAAACCGAGAGAGGCGATAAATTATAGGGCTTCGGTACAATCGGCTAAACTGGATGCAGAGAGGAGAAACACGGACACATCGATTGTGTGTCCAGTGTCACTCAGCTGGGGTACTGTAGCTCCTAACATTTATGACAGATGTATTTCACTGGTCCTTCTGAAGTTATTATCTCTTCTTGGACTTTGATAAACAGGAAAGTACAACTCCTTATAGTCTCCCTCCAGTTCTGGATCTACAACTTTGATTTACCCCTGTTTGCCAGAGCTCCTCAAACTAACACCTCAGCTCCAGGAATATTGACAACGAGGAGTTGAGGATCGACCCATATTTCTTGTTTGCAACCCAAGGGCATAATAAAGGGACCATCTTTACAACTAGTGTTTGTTTTTGTCACACCTTTCAAGCGTGGGTCTTTTTTGCATGCTGAATTTCAAATTAGTTCGTGAGGAGAGAGAGAGAGAGAGAGGGGGATAGGAGGGTGAGAGGGGAGAGGTGAGGAGGGGGGATGGCTTAGTGGTTGCAAAAGGAGAACGAAGAGCAACCAACATCGAATTTTCAGATCTCTGCTTTGACTCCACAAAAATCTGATGTTTCATACATATGCCATTAATGTTGGCAAACAATCACCTAAACAACCTGTTCACAGAATTAATTGTTTCTTTTGTTTCTCCTACAACTGCTATAGTGAAGGACAAGGAGCAGCTCCACTTTTTTAGTGGTATATTGCATTATATACAGACATTGTACTACATGCAAGAGCAGGTCTCACATGCATGCTGTGCAAAAAAATAATTTTGAAGAACACTTTACTTATACTGTATAGTCAGTGAGGTGGTCAAGATACTTAAGGACTTGAACAATCAAACCTCGAAATGTCATATGTGAGATCTTCTCTGAGTGACGTGTATGTCATTACAGTTTGTTGATATTTAATCCGTCTGGTTGTCGGACAAAAGTCGTTTGATCCTAAGTTAAAAAGAAAAGTAAACTTGAAATAGAGAAGTGTGAAAGTCATTGGAAAACCAATTTGCTTATTACCTGATTTTTCCGGGTTGGTGTGTCTAGGGACATTTTGTCCTGTGGTAACATACCGCAAGTGCAACCTATTTAGTTTCACTTCGTGACCCAAATCTTCACCGAGGAATGAAATTGTTTGGATCACAAATGCAAGTGAATATAGCTGCAGAAAGTGGCATTTTGAGGTGAGCACAGTGTGACTGTTGCCAAAGGGACCAATGTCAATTCTTATTTGAAAGGGATTTATTATTTTGTCCAGTTTATTTTGGTCTGTATGTATCTTATGAAATGCAGTAGTGTTTTTCCAACATATAGGTAATCTCAGCTAGGTAACCACCAACTAGAAAGTCATCTATATTTTTTCTCAAGATCCTGACACTATATGGTTGTATCTTAAGTAGGGCTTGATGTCTTTTGGATCATGTAGACAGATATTTAGAATCTGCACTTACTGTAATGTATTTTCAGGTGTAAGTATCTTTCTCAGATATGTGAGGCTTTTTTTTTTTTTCAATTTTCTCAAAGTAAAATTGTGACAGCCCAAATAGTCCTCAGATGCACAGTATTTACGTAATTGCTAGAAAGTCTTTGTGACAGAAGCATTCTGAAACTTGGTTCTTTCCCTTTTTATTGCCTACATGAATTTTAAGTTTTTAAAGTACGTAGAGCATCTTGGGACGAGGGTACTGGGGTTTATGAAAGGGAAATGAAATCATGAAATCTGTCTTGATTGTCATGATGCAGAGAAGTGCCATAAATGTCTTCTTTGCAGTACAAGTATATGCTGAAGCTGTTTCCACAGAAAAATGTTTTTTTCCTTTTGTCGTATCCTACAGCTTTTGAAGAGCAACTATACATTCCTTATGTGCATGCAGGTAACCCGTTTAGAGATATAATTAACTCCATAGACAGTAATGGGTCCCCCACTTTAGCACAGCTGAAATACCTGCTGTGGTTGCAATACGTTAATAGTTTATGTAATTCTGCATCCCTACAAAGAGAGGTTTAATTAGACATGCTAATTATGAAACAAAGACAACCTGTAAGAAGCATATACTTAAGACATTTGTCAAATTGAACAAACGCTTGAACAATATACTAATGGATGCTTCATTCTGCCAAACACATTCCTAGGCATATTTTCGGTGCACCCACGCATATTAATGTACACACACACATATCCATCATGCCGGCCTTTCCATGCAGCATGCGAAAGCTTGAAGAATTGATTGTTTTTTGAGGCCGAAAGAAAAATATTGAGCTGAAAATCTATTTTATGTGTCACCTTAGCATTGATCCATTTACTTCTGTCGGTAGACGGCTTGGAGCTCTAGAGAGACTCTGGTGAGAGGGAATGTTCAGCCGAAGAAACAGTCAGTTCTTCTGACATAGATGGTCGTCATTCTAAGATTGTAAGCAATTCCTACTAAAGCCATGCTGGTAGGGACTACACGCTGCATAACATACCGTTGAAAAACCATTGGTAACTTTGGGTACTTGTAGTTTCACCAGAACGATCGACGGCTTTTCTGTGTAATTGTGGGTAGTAAATACCAAATCAAGTTGGGAGTTAGGAGCTAGGGTAGAGGTCAGGTGAGACTGGGGTCGATCAAGAGAAAATTTCCCATGCATGGCATTGATCCCCAAAATCTGGTAGCAGTCTTAACGTTGTTTTTCTTTTTCCCTTCTTTTTTGTTTGTTTGCCTTCATCCTTCAATAGCACATACTCCCTCTTTGAGGCACTTCACTTTTTCTAATTTGTTTATTCTCTTTATAATCTTTCTTGAAGGCAACACAAAACTTTGCTGCAATTAACTAAGCCATGAAAAATTGTTGGTGCTGCTTTTATTACAAGCACCATTTACTAGTTGTGGTATGATATGTCAGATTTCCTTATGACTTAACATCCGATGTGTCACCTTAAGGCCACCGTATATACATACACTAGAAACAATAAACATTAATGTTATAATGTCAAAACATGTCAGAACTTGGAGAAGCTACATTGTCACATTTTTCAATATTTTAAAATATTCATTCCATAAATGACAAAACCCATTTCACTGGATGTATTCATCGGTTAACAAATGGTTAAAGTTATGAATCATGTATCGTTGTCACCAACATCTTGCCAGTAGGGGAAAAAAAAAAACACCCCAAATAAACTGTTTATACTGTTTCAAGATGACTAAATGTTTCTGATGTAATCGACAGCGTCGGAAAAATGTTCATCCGCAAGCCTGCATGTGTAAGCTGAGACGTGCATGCAGCGAAGAATGTCTTTCATGAAAATCTGATGGTCGGACACATCGCTTTGCCATTCTTAATAAGCCTTCCCCACCGGTGCTACCACCATTGTATGTATAATATTCCTTAATCTTTGCCACGCAGGCAAAATTTAAGCCGCTAATTGTGTGTATGTGTGTGTGTTTCATTTCATAGAATTGCTTGGCGAAAAGCACTGTTTGAGTAAATGTGATCTTTACGACAAAAGCATGAGCTATTCGGAGACTGCCAGATCTTTTGGTAAAAGTTTTGCTTCTGTGGTTGACTCTGCTGTTCATTTCATGTGTATGGGGTAATATTGCTACTGTAGTCAAAGCAGTGATGTAATAAGAATGGAAGAGACTGTAGAGGGGGTAGGGGTGGAGAATAATGAGGGAGGGACGGTGAGGTTGGGAGGAGAGGAAAGAGGAGATGGCAGAGAGTGACGGGAATTTTTATAATGACAGATTGCTCCGTGTATGCTTCCTTTAATTAATCCATCCTGAATAACGGCCGCGTTTATTTGTCATGGATTCCACGATGCATTCGTCAAGGTGAAAGTAAGTGAAGTTTCTCACTTTTGCTGAACTGTGCAAGGGTATATCACTCATTCTTTTCCCTCGTGATTCTCTGTGTACTGTCTCATGGAATGAGGAAAAGTGAAAACAGTACACTGTTGTAATGCAATCAGGGCGTTTAGAATACACCAACATGACATACAAAAGAAATAGCTTTAGTCATTGTGAAACCATCCAGTCTCATCAATAAACACCTGCCAAAGCTTCATCTCCTCAAAACATTATGCATGTGATGAGTAACGGAAGATGCATCATTTGAATTTTGAAAAGTTTGGGTGAACAAATTAGTGTTGAGCAACAAATAACTGAGTTTCTATCTGAGAGAAACTTATTCCTTATAATATCTCATTTCTTAATAATATGGATGTTTTCTGTAAAACAAACACCCTATTTCCCTTTAAAGGTTGTGTGACATGCTTCTAGAAAAGAACACCCATCATTTAGAAGCTGCAGAGTAAAACCCTGAGTAACAATCCGTTGGAATTGTGTTTTTTTGTTCTTACCATTTTTGAGATATGACTCTCCAAAGTTTGAGAAAAATGCAAAACAGATGAAGTGGAGTGTTGCACAGTGTCAGTGTTTCTTGTGTTATGTCTATATTTTGCGTCTTAATTACTTAATAACTGAGTTTCACATTGGTAAGCGATATCGATATTTTTGAAGAAGAAAATACATGCTTCCAAAATAAAACCCTTCGGGCATATGAAATTCTCAAATGTCCTTGAAATAAAGGTTACATAAACAAAGGATTAACATGAGACATATCCTGGGAGTCCCTCTCATGACATCACAAATTTACATATTTAGCCAATGTTTATTCATGATATAGCTGCAAGACACATATTTGCCTGTAAATTTGTCATTTTTTGATGGATCATGCTGGAATTTGTTGCTATTTTGGATATTTTCAATGCTGAATGCATTAAATACTCAAAAATGTCATTTTCATGTCACGTGAAATTTATTTCTGACGAAAAGATTAATTTTGCAAGTTACGTGTAATCTCTCTTAAAACCAATATTTTCATCGATACTGAACATTCTCATCAAAGTTACATTGAATGCCCTGGATATTTATCAAACCCCTCAGCTTAGAAATTTGAGTGTAAAAACAGGGAATTACAAATTGGTTTATTTTTCTACCCAGGTAAAGTTTGGCCAAATTTGTGAAGATGGGCGTGAATTTACGAAAATTTGCTATGTACTTGAACATTATTACAATATCATTTAGTGGTTTTATCTTGGATATATGGGCAGGAGTGTATGCTAATGTTTGCTGCAATGTTACACTGAGATATCACTAACATGACACTGAAATACTATGTAAAGTTATAGCCATGTTATGAGATGGCATTTTGACCAAGTGAAAGAAGTCACTTAATTGTCAACCAAATTCAGTAACAGTTATAGTTCAAATTTCACCTTGAGTCAAACAACTGTTCATGTGACAAACTTATGGAGATGTTTAATAACATCTAAATTGAGACCTGCTTGAATCGTTGCAGTCCGAATAAAGTCCCTTTACATCTCTCTGCCGAAAACAAGCCACATCATCTTCGTTTTTTCCTGCCAAAAAAAATTGGGAAAATTTTGTAGAGTTCCCACGGAGAAACTTGTTTTATTACGATTTCCACCATGACATTTCGGAAAACTGGCAGAGTTTATAATAGTCCACTGCGTCCAAAAGTAATTATCCTTTCCGAAGCCAATCAGGCGGAGCAACATTAGTGTTAATTTTCCGAGAGGCTCAAACCATCCATGGATTTCAGTTGGGAATAATTACTCCGTCGTGCCCACCTGCAACCAATTAGTTCTTCGGGTGGAGGTGGCATGCATGGGTCGGTGCTCTCCTGTTACGACATCAGTACCAGAGAAGCTTTAGTGTGGTGTGCATCTCCAGGTCTCTTCAAGAAATACATTAGATTCATATTAAGGAGCGCAGTCAAAATTAAAGAAAACTCGTCATTAAGTGGATATATGTTGGTGGCCGATGGTGTCCTGGGTATGGTGTCACATGTGTGGTGTCACATGTGTGGTGTCACATAGGTGCTTGCAGAACACATTGAGTTATTCCACAATGATATCTGAATCCGCTTTGTAATTTTTTTTTGGACGGACTGTTGAATAGTTAACTTGATAGTGCTGTTGGTAATTGTCAGCAAATAACTCGCTTTGACAAATTCCGTTCATCAATTTCATGGTGTCTGCACCTCATCGTGCCTAAAATCATGATTGCATGTTGTTAGATGAGTTCAAGAGAGTAGAACGTACAGGCTTAATCCAATACATTGACGTGTCAATCCAACTATACTGCAATTAAATTTTTGCGGCAAAGGGAGAAGTAATACATGCTGAACAACTACTTGTTAGAAACTGAGATTTTATAAACCTCAGTTTTAGGTAAAAAAGTATGAAAAGTATTCTTTTAAAAAGTATTAAAAGTATTGAAAAGTATATGAAAAGTATTAAAAGTATACTTTTGGTCAGATGAAGCTGATGCATCTGAAAAATAACAGTAATTAGCATATATAGCCTGTCGTACACTGGTTCAGTGGTGAAACAGATGGTAGCTACCTGCTAATGTCGGTATACAAACGTGAAACCGCAACTACGAATGTTGCCAACTCAATTAAGTTACAGATTTATTGACCTGGCATGTTAAAAGATATGAGCGCGTGGTGATTCAATTGTTTGGATAGCAGTACCACCGGTGTACTCCTCAGCGCTAAGTGATCTGCCTGTTAATTGTTAATCTAGAGAGTGCAGATACATGTACCAGTTTGAAGAATCTCATGACTAATACGACGGCTTCAAGATTGATGATCTGAACCCACCATCAAGATGGGTCATGTAGTCATGCAACAGATGTTCAGAATCATGTAAAGATCTGAACCCACCGTCGAGGTGGGTCATGTAGTCATGCAACAGTTGTTCAGAATCCTGTAAAGATCTGAACCCACCGTCAAGATGGGTCATGTAGTCATGCAACAGGTGTTCAGAATCCTGTAAAGATCTGAACCCACCGTCAAGATGGGTCATGTAGTCATGCAACAGGTGTTCAGAATCCTGTAAAGATCTGAACCCACCGTCGAGATGGGTCATGATTATCATCAAACAAGCAGTGAGATATTTGTCATCTTAGCAGTTCCATCAAGTGAAGTTTTGAATTTGCATTGGGCCACGTTTGCAGTATTGTACCTATTATAGTTTATTTCACACTCCCTTTGCTCAAATCCTACCCCAGGACCCCATGCACTCCTCTTGCTTGCATTATGCACTCTTTCCTGTAACACTTGCTCTCTCTCTCACTTGAAAATGAGAACATACCTGGATATGAAGTGCATGATATACATATCCACAAGAAAAAACTACATGCATGTGTGTATTCATGCATCATGTTACACATACTTGAGAAATCTCTCCAACTTCTGAAAGTTACCCCCTTCTCCCCAGTATCACTTTTCCCCAGCTCCAACATGAATAAGTCACGGTGATGTACCTCCTGACCTTATATCGGACTACTCGTCTCCAGTCCTAGGCACTTCTCAGTTTCCTCCGGACACTTAAAAATGTTCATCCCAATCAGACGGACTTGAACTAAAATGTTACCGCACATTGCCAAAAGACTAATCATGAGCAGTATCATTAAAAGGCTTTGTGAGAACATATTAGGCACTTGATCAAGCCTGCATCCACATGCGCACACATTGTACATGTCTCCTCAGCTACTTGGCCAGACTGCATCACTTTGGCCCATTTAGTCACACTCAAATGACAGACGACAGATCACATGGCCTAATTTCAAAGTGCGACGAATTTTCTCCTCCAAATCACCCATTATTGTGTTCGTTAATGTTGCAAATCTGGGTCAGATGATGCTCTGTGGAAATGAAACTTTTACCAAATTTTGCAGCTGGATCGCGACTTAAACCGAGTTTCCGTCGACACGCGGTGAGAATACGATATCCCTCGTCATCAGACGATGCGGTAATTGCTGCCAGAGCTATAGGCCTACGTACAGACCAGACAGACAAATGGCTTTCTCTGATTGGCCATTCAAAACTCTGGTGTCCTCTGGAAAAGGTCTAATAAACTATGTCTGGATCCCCCTTCCTGTTTCTGCTCTCTTTGCGAGTCTTCCTTTGAAGGCACAAATTTGTATCAAATTTTTTTTGCCTTTAAACTTCACCCAGCTTAGTAGGGTCCATGATAGTGTGATAAAGCTTCTCCCAGTACATGATGTGTTCATTCTGTCTACAGCTTTGAACAGTGAACCAATAATTCACTCACATGTGTAGAGCTATATCAATCACCTATTGCTCCTACTACCCATCAGACCCGTAGCCAGACTAACCAATTCAATGGGAGGCACACCAATGTTGGAGTTTGCTGACCTTGGGGAGGGGTCTAAGTAGGAATATTGTCCCCTCCCCTTTGAAATTATTTTGCTCTTTTCAAGAATTCTAGGTGCAAGATTTTGCTTCGTTTCTTCCTGCATTTTTATTTCAAAAATGCTGCAACTTTGGTTGAATGATTGAAATTTTTGGGAGGGCACGTCCTTGCCATGCCTGATCATTTTTGCCAAGCCCTCTCTTGTGGCTACATGCCTGCCACTCATACCTACCACCACCACCACCATTTTCCTCTAGTGCTTTCCTTTTTTTAAGATATTCAAGACAGTGAACATTTGATAAGTTATTTAAACAGGTATATATGTTGAAAATAAAAGAAGTAAAACAAAGAAGGAAAAGAGAAACAAAAACCACACAAGGAGGAAAACACATCTTCATAGCTTCCAGTATGAAAGTAATTATGAAATCTTCAAAGTGCCATAATTCATCAAACAGACATCAATAAGTTGTGATATCTGACAGCTAGCATTTCTGGAAGACAGGGCAACAAATTTTTTTCCCTTCCAAGCTTTGGTGTTTGTCCGGAGTGTCAATGACTCTGTCGGTCGGTGTTTATTAGCTATCATGGAAGAAAATTTGGAGTGTCTTGACAAGCAAATTTGGCGAATGTATGATGTATCGTAACAACTGGAAATTAACATATCTCGAGAAAGAAAACGTCTCGTCGTTTTGTAAGAAATTTGTCACCTCCGAAGGCCGTATTGGGACAGGTCTCGAATGGTGTCCCCTGTGGTGAAAAGTTTGAAAGGCATTTGACTTGCCCATGTTATGAGTATGATTGTCTTAACAATTGTCTTGTGCTTTTGTTTCTACTTGTCACAAAAAACAAGGTTTGCATCGTTTCTTCTTCTGATATTGGGTTCACGATATATTTCAGTTCAGGTCTGGTATTTGTCTTCTCACATTTGTACAAAAATGGCAATGCTTTTCGTCAAAATATAAAAGGAGATTGGATAATGCGAACTGTGCCAAGCAACGGAAAACATGTCTTCAAAGCTGAAGCGACGGTTAACACAGGGAAGTACGTGCTTCATTTGCAACTATCGGCTATTCCTACATCGTAGTTTGTCATTTTGGTAATGCTGCTCCCTGCGTGTATATTTTAAATACATTACATACACAAAACAAGGGTCAATTTCAACCACTGATTATGTGCAATGAATTACCACAACGGCCAAAACATTTTCTGATGTAGATCTTAGAGAAATAAAAAAGAGTTTTTATTGATTGAATTCAAGTAAGAGAAAAATTGTTAGTACACCAAACATCTGTCTATATAAACCTCTGTCCAGCGGTATACTCAGGGAAGACTTCCACAAAATGGTAGCCACAAACAAGGTAATGGAGAGAAAAAAACCACCACAAGCCTCTTGAGGGAGACGATCGGTGGACAATTCCCAAGTGTGACCATTTAGTTTGGGAATTCTCTGCTCATCGACTTGTACTCCACTCAAAACTTGATTAGGTTTCATCGAAGGTGAAGTAGGTGAGATATATTTGGCGAGTCCCTTTGTGCCGCGATGCCGAGAAAACCTTTTTAAATTAAGTTTTAATGAGATGAGAACCACTGGAGCAGTTTACCAGATTGGATTAGAGGATCTCAAAACAAAGTCCTCAAGGTTACTGGCGCATCCCCATCCGGTGCGACGTCCTCACCGATCTCAAGAGTCGGACGTTCGAAAGAGACGGAGAGGATCACCGAGAAACACAAACGAAACTTTGGCGCCACGTGCCTCACCGCCCGGTCTGTGACCAGTTAGGGTTGCAACTTCAGTGCCCCATTCTAGACTCCTGAGGGACTTCAAAGTCAAACTCTCCACGAGGAGACCATTCACAGATAGTGCGACAGAGTATTAGGGTCACGTTGGTCATTGACTGCCAACCAAAGGTTTAAAAGATCAGCAGTCGATTGTATGACGTTTTTGCTCGAAATATTTGCTTACAGTTTCAAAGGTGGTTGCTTGGACGAACAGAAATGAATTAGTTGTTAATGTATGTGATTTGCGATTTTTGTCGAAACATTGGCTTTTGTTTCATCAAATTTTGAAGAACCATTTGAGGTTGTTATTAACAGCAAAAAAAGAATATTCTTGGGGATGATTTGTATGGTACATAAGAGACAAAGAATTTGCCAAAGCTCAAGATGAAGTTCAAGAATTTTCACCACGTACCGAGCAAATTTATTTGGTTGGACAGTATCTACTAACAAATTTGGTTAGATGATATCCATTGGCCAAAGCATTCTTTTATCATTGAATTGTGATTATATGCCTCATATTCTTCTCCCAATGGTGATACTACAGGAATGTCCTTACGTTGGGACTGTATAGCCAGCTTTGATGCTATCTTTGAGAACAAAGGGTCACCACCTTGATTCCCCTTCACAAGAACACTTCAGTCCCCCTTCACAAGGACACTTCAGTCTCCCTTCACAAGAACACTTCAGTCTTTCTCCACAAGAACACTTTGATCCCCATTCACAAGAACACTTTGATCCCCATTCACAAGAACACTTTGATCCCCATTCACAAGAACACTTTGATCCCCATTCACAAGAACACTTTGATCCCCACTCACAAGAACACTTTGATCCCCATTCAAAAGGACACTTAGTCCCCCTTTCACAAGAACAGTATTTGTTCCCTTTTCACAAAACATTCGGTTCCCATTCCTGAGAACATTTCGATCCCCTTCACAAGAACACTTCCATCCCCCCTTTCACAAGAACACTTCCATCCCCCTTCACAAGAACATGTCAGTCCCCCTTAATAAGAACACTCTCCCTCTCTTGTTACTTCATATGACTATGAACTGTCATCCTCTGCAGAAGAAGGCAAACGTTCCTCGTTGCTCCAAATAACCAGATAAATTGCAAACAGTATCAGTGAGTGATGAGTGACCACAGCTTGACCTCTGCACAATTATACTGAATTTGCGCTGCTTAGGCTCCAGGAAGGAGCAAGCAGATGCCAGGCTGATTCATCTTTCTCTGATGGTGGCTCGGTTTCTTCTCTCTGGTAGTTGTTTTTTTTTTTTCTTTGATAGTTGTTCTTTTCTTTTCTTTCTAATCCTTAGTTTCTTCACCATTGTTTGTATTCTTCAAGACTCAGCAGTGATATTATGGCTTTTAAAGAGGGCCTCTTTGTCCCGAAGTCAAGACGCCGCAGGGACTCCATAAAAAGTGTTTCCAATTAGTTCTGTATATAGACAGACCTTCACCACCAGTGCAGATGATAACTATGTTAATGAAATAAGGTAAGGGGGCCTCGATCATTGTTGTCACATGACCTGCCACTCGTTGGGGTCCAGGGGCCCAGCAGGTAGCGCTTGGTACGTGACCACGCCACGGTCTGATTGCCTCGTTCTCACTGTAATGCAAATTGTCTTATCTGCGGCCTATAATTAAGTGACTTTTCGCTGACCTTTCGCATTTCTCTTGCAGGGTGGTTTTGACAACTGAAGTCATTAGCAGCTCTAGCTATTTATTGTTCTCCCCAGTCTTGTGCTCCTTTTCTGTGTTTGTGGCTTGGTAACACACATCATCTTCTTTCCCTTTTTATAACTCATGAGGGTCTAAAACAAACAAATGCAGAGGGAATTTTCAACGCAGACGTTGTCACACATGTCACCCTCTGTGGCTGTAAAACATATTCCAAAGTTTTGCTACTTCAGCTACCGTTCACCATGGCCAGTATCATAATGCACATCATGCAGACAGACAGACATACATACACAGACAACTCACAGACTCGTAGATTTGAAGACATGCTGACAGACTGACAGACATACAGGCAGACAGATGGATGGACAGAGACAGACAGACAGACAGATAGACAGACAGTTGAGGTAGACTAGACCAAGAACAAACAGATAAAACAAATTTTAAATTGACATACTTTCAAACATTTCTGTTTTGATAGTTTGAGGGACTCATTGTAATGTTATGTTTGTGTGTATAAGCGTAGGATGTATGCAGGAGGACAGACTACCTAACAGGTTTCATCTGTCATGTGTTAGTTCGTAATACCACCACAAACTAACCTAAGATCATCTTAGGTCCACTAAATTTGACACTGCTTCTCATTGTGCAGCCTGCATATCCTCATAGACTTGACTACACACAGCCTCTACATGGGTTCTGCGAGGCCAGGAGATACGTGCACTGGAGCACGACACATCACTGTCCGTTCGCTATCCTCGCTACAGTGGGTACCAGCAGCTCACTCTTAGATGATCTTGGGTTAGCTTTGACGTGAGGCGTTCCTCAGCAGCTCATGAGCAGCCTCACAACAGATGGATGCGCTGTAAGCATTATATCTGTTATTTTATATTTGATATTTAATGTTTTGTGGAAAGTGTTACAACAATTATTGAACTACTGTATCAGTTTTCAGACATTGAAAGGCTCTCACATGTGCATGTCATTTTCAAGACACACA
Source organism: Stichopus chloronotus (assembly GCA_021234535.1). NCBI lineage: Eukaryota > Metazoa > Echinodermata > Holothuroidea > Aspidochirotida > Stichopodidae > Stichopus > Stichopus chloronotus. The sequence continues at coordinate 15,821,576 of CM037845.1, read as the reverse complement.
AAAAAAAAGAAAGAAAATGGCACAGAAGTGGAAATACAAAAGACTGAATTAAAAATTATGGCAAATTGTACACAAAGTGTGATCTTTCCATGTTAGGTGGTTTTCATAATTGTGTTCAAGGGAGAGATGTGAGGTACCTTCTTCTGAAACGTAGAAAGTAGAATAACTCTATGAAAAGAATGGTGTATCCTCTTTGAAAGTATGTACAACATGCAGTTGCTCAGTTTGTCAGTTGTTGGCTTCTTAACTTTATTTTTCAGAAGTTTTGTATCTGATTTTATTGATACTGTAAGATGCAGGGGTTTCCTAACTTCTTTTATCCAGGTCCAGTCGGAAGAAATGATCAACTGTGGATCAAAATGCATTGTGAGGAAACAAATCTGCTCAAATTTATCTCGTTATTCCCCACATCCGATTGTTTGATTAAAAATAGATAAATTCCTCCTTGACAACGTCATTAAAGATGGATAAATTTCTCTGCGACAGTGTTGATCGAGAGACACGATATTACGGTGAATTCATGTGGAACAAGAAAACAGCAGAGTGGGTGCTGAGCCAACACTGCGGGTCAATCAACGTCTCCTTACCTAAAGGAGCAAGTCGACTCCTCCAGAGAAAGTAATTACGACCTCATCGGTCGATGAACAATTCATTAGGTCTCTCTTGTCTCCAGCAGGCCCCTGTAAGTGGTAAATGGTGTTGTCTCATGTCGACAAGAATTAGCGAACCTCCAACGTGGGAAAACATAATTGTAAATGGTTTAAAGTTTCATGCTTTCCTAGCAGATGGTCTTGATTGACCTTGCACTTCTCTGCAAGTGTGGATTAGCTACCAGCTGGCCGTTAATCACGTCTGAATGATTGTTTCACAATGTGAAATGTTAATGTTATGAAAACAACTGAAGAGAAACAAATGGAGATGTCAGAGGCCTCAATTATTGTCTTTATTTGACAGTCTGCATACCTTGTTCTAAAACCACCCAGCTAAATTAAGCATAAGTCGTCATTTGCAGGTTCTGTCGTTAGAGGTAGATTTTGTCGACGAACTGGGCTTACAAGGACTTGTCTAGTTTATCAAAAGATGGGAATTTGATTTGAAGATATATTCTGAAGCTTGTTCTGTTAAACTTACGAGAAGTGACATATGCCAGAGTGTCGCTCATCCCCAAACTGACTGGATGTGATGTTATCACTGTTGACGGACAGAACAGGAACACGTCGTGCATTACTAAAAGTAGAAGACTAGGCTTCTGTAGATGGGTGCAATTTGAATACAACTTTGCCACAGATTTTCAAGAAAGGGGGACAGCCATGGATGGAGCTCATATATGATCACTAAGAGATTACTGGGAGTAGCTTGAGGGAAAGGGGTCTCCCTTACTTCAAGAATTATTTTTTTCGTGATATTTTTTTTGGAGATGTTGAATTTCAGAATAGGTGCCAGTTATAAACTAACCTTACCAGCAGGTGTTGGTACGTATACGGCCGTTTAACAGTAGGCCTGCAAACTTAACCTTCTGAGAAGGTCTTGGTACGTACGGTCTTTTAACGTAGGCCTACAAACGTAAGCTTCCCTTCAGGTGTTGGTATGTATGGCCTTTTAACATAGGCCTGCAAACCTAATCTTACCAGCAGGTGTTGGTATGTACAGCTGTTAAATGTAGGCCTATGAAACTAAACACCTGTAAACACTTAGAGATTTGTCTCATTTAGTATCCAAGATCTCTGTAATTACGAGTCTTTCTTAACGTCCGATGATTGGCTCAAAAGAGCATGAATAATCATAGCTTAAGGAAAAGAAGTATTGAGTGTAAATGATTACGTTGGCATACATGAATTTTAATGGCTTTCAGCCTGTACGCACGCACAGTCGGAATCCAAGCGATAGTTCTCGGAGTTTGGAATTACGGATGCAGCCAGAGCTGACTGCATCGAGTATTACACGTCCGTCGTGCGGGCTAGTTAGAGACAATTTCTTGCTCCAAATATGAAGTGACAGTAGACAATTCTGAACTTTACTCAGTGGAGTGGAATTAACGTCCATAGAGTGGCAATCACTACTTAACATGTAGCAGCAGTTTTCACTCAAGGCTTGACTGCCCCCCCCCCTAACAATCTCCTGTGGAGAAAACTGGAATAGAAAATATCTTCTCTGCACATGGTGCCATGAGCTGCTCATAGAGCTCGTAGACTGACACTGTCATCCTTGTAATACAATTTTTAGCTACCTTCTCTCATAATTAGCAACGTGGTAAAATGTCTATGAGTATCTCATGTCAGTCATCCCTCCATCCTAATCGTATCACATAGTGCGTAATTTCTTCATTTGATGGTTAAACTAAACATCGGATCATACCATACAATAGCCACATTCTGTGATGTACACGTAATTGTGTAAAGTTTGATATCCAGCTTGAACTGGACTAATTAGTTTCCAGGAAAATTTTTTATAGTAGTGTTGGATGGAACTACTGAAAAACCTGGTGGGACACTCAGTTGTACCGCGCTTAGCACGCTGAAAACTTTTGGTTCGTAGCAGAAAAATTTCTTCTGGTGAGCAAAAACAGGCCTTTGCGTTGTACTGCGTTCTTTATTCTATCAACTAAGATCCCTGATGGGGGCAGCATCCTCCAACGGAGGAGCACAATTGGCTTCAGAGACGGGAGGGCCTGTGCCCCCCCTCCGGGCACCCCTCTTTAAACACACTATGGCCTGTGTTCACAGTAGCAAGTTAACTGCTTGTAGTTTCTGATCTGTCTTGCTTACTCCAGTGTGAATGCTGTCACTGCTATAGTAACTTTGTGTTTCCTTGAGTTAAATCCATTTTGCAATGTTGAAAAGAAGATAGTTAGGGTTGCATGAGAAGGATCCTTACCTTATCTGTGCTTGGCAGCTCTGATAATTTCTCCAAAATAAGCTTTCTGCATGAATCCTTCAAAGAGTAATGGAATAGCAGCCAAAAGCATCTGTAGAAGTTCATGAAAAATTCGTTAAAATGGCAATTACACAGTTGAAAAATATGCCTTTTCCGTGACAAGTGCAGAGACATTTGAATGTAAACATTTCTGTTGATGTAGAGAAATTATGCCAACATTTTGGCTGTTAGATTTTCTGCTCATAATTTCACATGATGTCATGTATATATGAAATAATGTGGTGAACGACTACATACATGTGAACTTACATACGAGTAGTTTCTCTCACGAGTTAATTTCTTTCCTCCTAAAACACTGCTGCAGTGCATGATTCTGTTAACATTTATGTTGATGATAGCCCAGTTACAGTACATATTATTGGACAGTTTGCATGTATAGTACTCCATTAGTTCACTGGCCTGGTTAGGAAAGTATGTTGCCAAAGTAAAGCACTCATATTATTTCACTCCTGACTTTACCTATCTGCCTTAGCATCACCTCAGGGCACGTAGCCCTGGGAGGGGGGCATGGGAGATGTGCCCCCAAAACTTCTTTTCTACAATTTTTCATTAAAAGGCCTGCTTTTTTTTTAATCTAAGGAAAAGAGGTGAAAATCTAGCACCGTGTTGCATCTAGAACCCTTGAAAAAGGCAAAAATTTTTCAGGGAGGAGGGGAAACACAGTACCCCGTCCACTTAGGCCCCTCCTCTAGGCTGGCAAAACTCCAACATTGATGTGTCCCTCCAAATTAGTTAGTCCAGCTACAGACCTGCACCACCTGAATCTCCATACTGTTAGTGTGTAAGGATGGCAGAAAGGGACGGATGAAGTTGATGTAGTTGCAGTCCCTCGTGAAGGCGCTAGTGGCAGTATGTGTTATAAGGTTATCAGTACTCTTGGCAAAGTCAGTGGAAGTGCATTTGTTGTGCTGAGACAGGTAAGTGAGTCGTTCATAAATAACCAAACCAGGTAAGTTTTGGGAAATTTCATCTGCCCAGAATGTCGGCAGTCTTTTATTTAAGTATAGGGTAATATTGATCTGTATGTAGTTTTGTTCTTCAGTGCTAGGGAGAAGTATAATGACCCTTCAGTCAAGCAAAATTGCAAAGCCCTTTGCCTGAATTATCCCAATTAGAAAAAAAGGAAAGCTCACATTCTCAGATAAGAGTTATGAATGCTTTGATTAAGCTAGGTCTGAGTTACTGTTATGGATAACTATAACATATAGCCTATACATCATTATTGCATGCACATCCACTTTGTGCCACATAAATTGTCAATCAAATCTGTTTCACCAGTCCTTGTGGATTGTTTTCATAACCGAGAGCCCTTTTATTCATTTTTGCGAAAAGCAGATGTTGCAGTATAAATAGCTTGGCCAACCCAACTGACGACTTTTATCAAGCACCGTCCCTCGTTGTCGGATTGTCCGTCTATCGTGCCCAGGGGATTTCTCTGTCAAACAGCAGATTGCAACCCTAACACGATAAAATCCGACAGTTTGCTTTCGGGAAAGCAGGCTACTGATAACAGGTCGGAGACAGCTTTTGTAAGGATCACAAATCAATTTTTAGGTCAGAATGCTCCAAGGGGTAAAGGGTGGCTTTATGATACTTTTTGCTTAGATCAATAGGATTTCAAATTTCCATAAAAACCTTCGCAGCCTGCGATCACATTACAAGCGAAATATTTCTCTACAAACCTGAATGACGTACGCAAGCCCATCCAACGTTGTCTTCGTTGAGGCCAAGCGGGTTGTCGACAGTTGTAATTCTCCATGTAGATTGACCCACTTACAACACTGGCAATGTTTAAATGGCTTTTTTGGGAACTGTTTCAGTTTTTATGTTTAACCATTCTCTGTATATAACCAATCCTCTTTGGCAAAGAGATCAAGAAGTTGAATGATCACCTGGGAATCACATGTGTCAGTTTGAGGATCTTAAAATTCCAGAATGTGCTGTTTTCGTCAGGGAATGGAGATAACAAGTACCTGTACGTGTCATGTGTAATTCACGACTGTCTGTGATATTTTTACACTAGCTGAATGAAGTACTGTGCTATAACATACAGTTGGCAGTGTAGTGTCGTAATTTTCCCCATCCACTCCAGCTCCCTGGGTGAGTTGCATTCTGTCCCCCTCAGTTGAATCTGATTCTCACAATAACTGATTTGTCACTACCTTTGTCCTCTATTTCCCCAGTTCCCTGATCAGAATTTTCCCATGCTACTACTGTCAACTCCATGTCCCTTTACATGTATATACTTTCTCTGATGCCAACTTGGAAAGTCCCCCCATCCCCACCCCACAAATGAAATGATTCCCTTGGTGAAACCCTGAATCAAGAATCGTGTTAATGTCTATAACCTCTTTTGGAAGTAGGACTTTTCAAAGTTTGATGAATACAAAAAACAAATGATATGGAGTGTAAATGCACAATGTCAATATTTCTTTCGTTACGTCCTATAACTTTTGCGTCTTAATTACTTTACTACTGGGTTCTCTGACACATTGGGAAGTGATGTAGATATTTTTGAAGAAGAAAACATAGGCTGTCCAAGATAAAACCCTCAGGGTATATTAAATTCTCAAGTGCCCTTGATATAAAGGTTTAGTTTACATAAGAGGAGTCAATCTCTCCACATCACAAATTTGCATACTTAGCCAATGTTTATTCATGATGCCTGTGTGAGACAGGACTTTGCCTGTAAATTGTCAATATTTGATGGGTTTTGATGGAATTTGTGGCTATTTTCATCATTTTCAATACACACCCAATATCCCCATTTTCATGTCACACTACCTTTAAGTTTGATCAGTTTATGTTCATTGGTTAAATTCATTTGATGCATGTGTGACAGGAAGTAACTTTTGACTAAATGCTTGATTTGGTGTCAACTGAGCAGCTTACTTCAGCGTTTTTAAGAGAGATGATCTTCATAATTTTCATCACTAAATCATAAATGTGGCTTTTAAGAAGAAAAGCTGATTGTTTGAAGAATTCACCTTACTCCTCACTTACCTGTCTCAGCACAGCAGCTGCATGCTGATCTACCGTGCTGAGAATACTTATACCTCGTATAGCACTGCCTCTGGCGTGGTATGTCCTGTCCTCATACCAGACTGAGCTCACACCATGAAGCCATACCGACATAACTTCATAAATGCATACATATAAACAGGCCAGTCTTCCAACTTTTGAGGCCTTTAGGTCCTTGCAAATTAGGAAAATTGCAATGCTTTTACAAATAAAAAAGAAAAAAAAAGAAGCTTTTTGTCTGTCTGGAATCTTTAGCAGAATATCAGTCACTTTTTAATTTTCAAATTGTGATAAATCTTTCACATAAAGTCATATGTACCGTCATATCATTGTTTTATGGTTCAATTAATACTGACAAAAAACATTAAAAATTAAACCAATATTACAGTGCTTTAAGAGTGCCAGTTGGATGATGAATATGTTGCAAGATATATGTTATTTTCATGTGCAAGTACTGAAATGTCCATTTTACAATACATTTCCTCTTTTTGTCATCGGGGTCGCCGAATGCCTCATTTTGGTTCTACCTCATGTATCACACATCGTGGTGGGTGGTGCCTACAGTTCCTGCGTATGATAAGTTGTTCGTTGCTTGCGCCTTCAAAATCCATGCCAAGAAAACCTTAAATCATCCATGTGGTGAAACGCCTAGCTTCTGCACATCACATGGTATGTTTTTCACTCATTAATGAGCTCATGATGTTGAGCCATGAATTTTTAACCCCCGTTCAATTTGGTCCAAACATGACTATCAGCAGGCAGCATGAAATAGGAGCTTTCAATCTTACCGTTTGGGTTCTGTTAACAAGAACGCTGCTGTCATTCCTGCTTGAACTAAGTAAAAGGATCATGCATCTCTCCTCACTGAGGCTAATTATAACTTAAAAGTCATGGGCACTTTCACCATAATACAACCTTTACTTAAAGCAACCTATCAAATCAATTTTGGAAATTAAATACAGATAAGTAAGGATAGATAATTAAGGATACCATGGTATTCTAGTGGCAGTCATCACCAATCCCCTGCAAGACTGAAGCAGGTGTAGTCTATGACACACTTTTGTCCATTTTCTGATTCAGTTTTGGATTGCTGCATTTCGTCCACAAAAAATACGTGTGGATTCAACCGCCGGCCAGCTCTAAAATCCTGTTGCAAATTTCCCCCCAAATGTTCGAACAGCCAAAGAATGTTTGTATTTTGTGAAAATCTTCGTAAATCCTTCAAGTTACAAAATACAAACAAAGGGAATGTGCTTTCTGTCTAGACTTCTCTTTTCATCTGATACTATCCAAGTTTCAAGCTGTGATAGCTGTTGCACCCTACAGTCGAGGATGCAGACCCATCCCAATGTTTATACAACCACAGATGCTTAATGCAGCCAGTGAGGATGAGTCGGGGGCAGTGGGCTCATACTGTGATGAACCAGGGACCCATTTTTACTGGGAAGTAAACTTAATGCAAGACTATACAAGACAAGTGAATTTAAATATGCTACAGATATGCTACAACTTGCCATTCGTAATTGGTAAAAACTTAAAATTGGTTTTCGATTAATTATGCCCGCTTTAAAAGCTGTCTTTTAATATTTTGATATTGGCGCAATTTCATTATTACCAAAGACCTGTAAGTACATCCAACATAATTTCATGGAAGATGACTCATAAGTTATTATTAATGAGAGCTCAGGTCTTCATTGACTCTGATGCAATCTTGTACATGCTGTCTCATATTTCTCTTTCACTTTGCCCTTCATTTAAAGGTCTGCCGTGTGGACTCAAAAGTCATCTGCACATCACGTAAAAACTTGTCTATTAATGGCGCCGTTCTTTGGCATGCTGTGTATGTACCGTAAAAAGCAATAACACAAATTGTTTTCTTGTTTTTCATGCACAGCCCTTATAAGCACATAAAGAGTTACCAGAATTACCCAGAGCACATCACATATAGCATGATGCAAATCATGCATTGCTACTTTGTAGGACCTAAGGTCATTCCTGTTCCTTTTTTTTTTTTTTTTTGGCAGAGTCAATTACATAATTAGAATTTCCCAAAGAAGGTAAAAAGGAAGAGGGAGTGCTTCCATGTTGGTATGATTAATAAAAGGCATAATCCTGGACTCTCTTAGATTTGCTTTTTGCTTCACATCGTGCCACAAGTTTCGTCCATATCAAATCACAGTTTCTTGTATTTTTCAGCTGAGACTTGATCCCTCGTGCATGACGTATTTGGATCCGTAAAAAGTTGGAAATCAAGCATAATAAGTACATTTTCATTGAATATTGCATCTGTTCAATCAAGCGTACATAAAGAGGTTTCAAAGGAATACAGCAGGTCAGACTGTCTTGATCAAAGGGTAATGAAAAATTGCTGACAATTTACCTCGAGAAGAAACTCTGAAATTGGATGTTAATCTGCTTGTTAGAATCTGAAGTATTCTAGAACCTTTTGATTCACTTAATCTAGTGTATCTTCTGTCAAGCACAATGTGTTGCTTTAAAGTTTGTGTTTGCATTTAGGTAATGAAATTCCATTTCGTTAAAAGACTTCTGCGTCGTGCTTACGCTGCCTAATAATATCACAAGCTTGAGTGCCGGGGAGAATTCGTCCTTGCGCGTGGGACTACCGGCATTTTACGTTATTTGATGACCAAAACAAATGTTTGCGTTGTATCGTCTGGAAGATAAACAAAGAACATGATAACAAAAAACTCCTGTTTCTTTTTTTTTTCCATCATCCTTAGTGGGCAACATGCCCTCCAGTTGCGTCTCCATCCTCGTCACATTTCCATTCCTTCTTTACTTAAAATTTTGCAAAAAATTCCAGACTGCCTTGATCTCAAGAAAGAGAACAGCTAATATGCACATGAATATTTACAACTCCTTCCCAGGAGCTTTCAAGGAGCAAAGAAAAAAAGGAAAAGAAATAACAGAAAGAACACCTTGATCATGTTTGCATAACATTTTATTGGGACACATAATTTAACATTTTGTCAATGTTGTCAGTTTCTGGACCCATTCATCCGCACTCTTGGATGGTTGATTCCGCATCGATTCGTCAAGGACGAGCAGGAGATAATTTACGAACCTTACACCTTTGTGTTTCAAGGTACATTCAACTTTTATGAACCTCACTCCCCAAGAGGTTTTAAGGAGCGAAAATACAAAATAAAAAAAATTGTTTCATCCATCACGATATCCCCGTTGTCAAAATGAAAGGGAACGAAGTTATTAGGCTATAAAATTTAGTCGTAATTAAGAGGATCCGAGCGCGTTCCTTATCGTCATTGAGCTTCATGGTGTTTGATCACGTCAATCAGTTACTTTCCATATTTCTCGGTGGTTACCTCAGATGTACCAAGTCCTCAGCCTTGTGCAACTTTGTCACAAGTGTAAAGGTTGCATATGTAATGGAAAACAGACATGTTTTTGAAAGATGGAAGTTATTCTCAAATTATGTGAAGTTTCATGGTCAATGTGGGACATTTATACAGTCAGAAGAAGGTTTCACACATGATAGAATTTTTTTTACGGTGGTGACTTTTTGTCTTTTATCAGTTGTAAACCCCTCCGTCCCATTGCATTATCCTTGCTGATTTGCATTTGTCATGTCAGGCAATACCTTCTCATCTGAGAATATTTGGAAAGGAAAATTTGTCAGAAAGAGTGATTTGATGGTGACTTTAATATCTGTTATTCACATCTGGGATGGGTATGGGAGGAGTGGCAGGTGAGCAGTTTTCATGTTTTAAAAAGGAATGTGGCATAGATATTACAATTATGATTATTTTTGTTTATGCCATGATATAAATTTAGGTCGTAAGTTTCAAAATTTTAAGCATAAATCAAAAGAATTGTTGTAAAGAAAAAAGTAAATTTGCACTAATGTTGTGACAGTTCTGTCATGACCTCGTCAAATTTCATTGAAGCTTCAAATCTGTCAGAATTGTACTGAATTTATTCAGAGGTAGACATAGAGGTAAGGTGTAAAACACGACTACTCTGGTGTGAATTGCAACTTGTTGGATGTGAGTTGTTGTATACCTAGGCGTGTCTTTCGTAATGTTTACAGTGCATACTTTACCCCATGATGCATTCACCTTCTATTAAAGTGATTGCATGCGTAGGCAAAACGTATAAACATTGAAATTTCATCTCCAAAAGTTTGGTAAGGCTTTTAATTACACCATTCAGACAATCTGGGAAAATAAATAGGTTTCAGTTGGTTAATTCTGCCATATGATTTCAAATTCTTCTAACATAATTACAAATAAGTGTAGAATACGATAATGAAGTGGTTGACAGTTTTCATTCAAATCAACGCTGTGCTTCTTTGAACAAGCCAATGGGAAGTATACTAGTATTGAATATTCAGTTAGTCAAAACAACTCAGGATCACTGACACTGCAATGTTGTGTTCAGTTCATAGGTTATTTGTAAAAACTGTGCTTCCTTTCACCAAATACTACAATTCCCGATACCAACCAAGGAGTGAAGACTTGAGTAGTATGTTTTTGATACACTAGTGAGACCTGTGCTGTTGATATTCATTATGTAGGAGCTTACAGTAATAACCGTTGATTTTCAACAATGATTTCTGTTCTTTACTGTTTTTATGCCGGTCCTGTTGCTTTTCAAAGTAGTTACGGTCATTTTTCTTCATTGAAAGACATAATCCGTTCATGTACAACATCGCCTGTACATTTAAAAATAAGGAAAAAAGTTAAGCACAAACATAATCTTATCTTTTTGGTTTTTCAGTACATAGGCAATCACTTTAAAACCAGGAGGTTGCAACCTTTTTTCCCCCAGAGTTCTGAAGAGCATGTGTGATGTAAGTGGCTCACAATGTTAAAATTAATGTTCGTCATTGCTCAGTAATGTAAGCACAGTGCTACCATCGCTGTATGTGTGTATGTATCTACTGTAATTCATATCAGGTGTATTCAATACACATCAGTTCTGAACAGCTCGATGCCGTCAAATATCTTATCTATTATTCAGAAAAATGAAGGAACTTAAATTGCTTTCATTTGTGGAAATAAAACTTCAATCATCTGTTGTCACATTATCGTACCTGCTATCCACACACTTGCACTCTTTTAGAATATTGCAGGTTCTACCAGGATTATCTCATACCTGCCTTAAACAACTTCTACATCCAGGTAGGTGGGGGGGGGGAGGGGGGAGAAGGAGGAACGGAGAAAGGGGAGAGATGTGGTACTTAATTGTGCAGTCAGGTCAAATTCAAACTTATGGCTGAAACAGTTCGAAGTCACAAAACAAAGTTGAGTCACATACTCATGAAAGATCAACCAGATAGAAGGTCATTTTCGAAAAGGTCTTCAAGAGTTCCGCGTCCCACGTTCTTCTTGAGGTGAACGTGGATTAATCACAGTCGTTTCAATGCGAGATTTTGCCAGTGTAAACAGTGTGACTTACACATTTTAAGCGCTTGCATTTTAATTACCAAAGGAATAAAAGGCAAATTGGCAAGGCATCATGATCCATCCAGGAAGCAACAGGAAGTATATGGAACAATAAAAGAGAAACTGAAAGGGTCTGTTGATGTGGGGGTCTCTGCGGCTGTCAGACAGAAACAGAAGCAACTAATTTTCATTCCTGATGTCGTTGTATTAATTTCATCACACACCTTGGGAAATCTGACACTCCATTGCAAAGGGTGGCTTAAGCGCAAAACAGGAAGTTCCTTGAGTCCATTCTGTAGAAGGAGAAATGCTTCCTAAATGCATATAAATGAATGGGTGAAATGCTCTTCTTTCTCTGATAGGAAACATTAGGTTTCACTTACATATTGCTGCAGTCTGACGGGAGCTACTGTAGGGCATTGGAGATTTGAGGAGAGGGAGTTGGGTCAACTGTAAATGCAGTATGATGTAACCCAGGCGAGGGCAGGAGGGCTGAATTGTGAGGGGCTGGGAGCGGGGAGGTGAACTTGACGAACAAACTGAAGTGTCCAAAATGGGATCAATTAGATATGAGTGGACATATGGGCAATATAACTGTTAGTGCAATTGCCACCAGGGAAAGATTATTTTTCGAATTGTTCATCATAAGTTTGAACTGGAGAAAAGTGATAGAATAGATGTATAGGTATAATTGCGCCATCTCTTCTGTTTTGGAAGGGAGGCACGGTGAAGGGAGGTCATACAGGACCTTCATTGAACATTCTGAGCAGTACCTGATAAAGCTCTTCTAACGTCAACTACTGTAGTTGTAAATCTCAAAGCAGCTTGTTTCCCTACGTAGTTTTCATCCTGCATGCTCATCATATCCTGTTCATTAAAGCTAAATTGCCCTTTCAGCGTTGCAACTACAATTCAGAGTTACAACTACCAGTCAGTGTTACAACTACCATTCAGCGTCACAACTCCCATTCAGCGTCACAACTGCCATTCAGCGTCACAACTGCCATTCAGCGTCACAACTGCCATTCAGCGTCACAACTGCCATTCAGCGTCACAACTGCCATTCAGCATCACAACTGCCATTCAGCATCACAACTGCCATTCAGCGTCACAACTGCCATTCATCGTCACAACTGCCATTCAGCGTCACAACTACCATTCACCACAACATTGACTTTCCATGTAGCTACTGAACCGTAAACTTGTTATTGTCATATACACAAGTGTAGCAATAGTTGTGGGTTAATTGACAATAATAACATGCACAAAGTATCTGTGTGGAAAAGCCAGAACAATAAGATTCTCGTTGATCTATAGTTTTTCTTTATTTTTCAAGTGTACTGGAGGCCTTTTATAGATCGAATACGTTATTCAAAGAAGGAAAATGACAACGGAAACTGCATAAAAACGATGAAAACAAATCATATTTGAAACGGAATGATTCTTTGTTATAAGTGCCAGCATAACGAATATGCAACAGTGCAGGCCTTACTGGTGTGTCAAAAATATGCTACTCAAGTCGTTGCTCCTTGATCGGTATCAGGAATTGCAGCATTTAATGAAATGAAGCAGCTGTATTTACAATAACCCTCAAACTTATCACTTCATTGGGATGTCAGTTATCAGCTATTTTGACGAACTGCATATTCATGATTACAAGTTAACCTCCCATTGGCCTGTTCAAAGAAGCGCACGGTTAAGTTGAATATAATATATCCATCACTGCATTATCATATTTTAAATTGTTTGTTTTACTGGAAGACTTTGAAGTAGTATATCAGAATTTGCCACCTGAAACTCATTTATCATTTTAAAATTGTCTGAATGGTGCAATATTAAAAGACATATGAAATTGTTGTTTTGCCTATGCACAATCACTCTTTAAGTTTTCAAACGTTTCAGTATACTGTTGAGTATACAAAGCATTACATATTGGCCTGCATATACAAAAGGCATTATAACCAGCCCTTGATAATTTCAGTGAAAGCACTCAAACATATGGCATACATATAGCCTTGTTCACACTATATGTGAAACTTCCAGTCAAATTCTTCTAGTTTTTTTCTCATAATAACTGCATATGCATGTACCAAATAAAAACTTTTCTAACATACACAAACAATCATCTTGTTTTGGCGTTCTGCAGTATATGTACGACCGATGTTACGTGTACCACATTATGTTTTTCTAGTCAGCTGTCAACATGTCTTTCGCTTCATTACGTGATGTTGTTGAGACTTTATAGAGCATGGATCGCCACCCTACGCTCACCAGGGTTAATTAACACGCTTCGCTTGAGTTGCGCAAACGTTAACATTTGTGCAGAAACATGTGTTTGTTCAAAGTGTGAAGGTATTATTGCCTTATGTTTATTTATGTCACGAATGTGACGTGTGTGTGTGTTTAATGCTGGCCGGGGTCTCATCAGGAATGCACAGTACGTTACATTTGCCGAGTTTCCTTGGCAGTGTTTGGAATTCCCCTATCTGCAGGGGCAGATCCAGAAATGTATGAAAGGGGGGGAGGAAAGGGGTTGACTGTTGAGCTATGTTCTGATGGGCAGCCACTGACTGCATGGTTATAATTGGAGTGGGCGTCCACCCAGTAAGTTAATTTGTTTAATTATAAGTGCTGAGATGCAGAATGGTGCAATAATTCATGTTTGTCATATTTCCGAGTCTGAAATACCACCACGAATTGGACAGTTGTTTGAGATTTTTCTCTTGCAAATCAGACAAAACTTCTTTTTTTCTCATCTAGGCATTACTGCCGTACATCCCCAGAAATTTGGTAAGGCTAATATGGAGCAAGTGGATGCTCCTGTTCATGTAATATGGCTAGGATGGAATAAATGGATGCTACCTCTGATGTAATATGGCTAAGATGGCATATGAGAATGCTCACCCCCCCCCCCCCCCCTTATGTAGCATGGCAACCATGGAGGGTATGTGAATATACCAGCACTGTTTATTTCCAAGGGAAAGATTATGCCATGATTTGTTCTGTCAGACACTTGGCCTATTTTTTCCATCTGAGTTTTCAACTGCATGTACAGTACCTCTTATCAAATGCAGTAAAATTAGTCGGAATTCTGTTTCATCCTTTGACCGAGGTCTATCACCTCCGATGTTCATTTTAATATTTCATCAGTGAGCGTGACACACGCCATGGCCCGGTTGCCTCCAAATAGCTTTGATGTATCTGTTCAACTTTTCTACAAATTAATTTCTGTGTGTATGTTGGTCATTTTGTGGCCTATATATAGCTATTCTGATATTTACAGAAGTAAATTTTCCTTCTCCTTTTGACTTCCTATAGCCATATTACTCTGTAATCCTTTTCCTTTAGATACGTTCATCCAAACAAGCAAATATTGAATGCTATAATGCACGTACCTTTTTATGAAACCTGCGACCATGAGACATTGTGGAAATGCACAGCCTGCGTTCCGACTGTCGTCGCAATCTTTTCTGAGAATAGTTCAACTACAGCAGTAAATCTTTTATGACAGTACAATGAAAATTGCTTCTACAAATGCAGGATTAGCAGCATTTATTTTGGATTGCAGTCAAACCAACCATGAAAATTGGGAATTGGTCAGAGGATGGGGGGGGGGGGCTTAGCACTTGGGAATGATTCAAACTTTAACAACAGTAGATAATTACAGTTTAAAGTGTTTTAATAATTTTGGCCATTCTATGTATCGTTACAAAGAGTCTGGCACTTTTATTGTGTTGCTGACCTCCCAACGTTATTACACTTGACTGGTCAAGTAGGCTATATCAACATGCCAGCTTATCGTTTCATCAGAGCCGGTTACGTCGGTGACGAAAAAAGACAAACTCCCAAAATCTCACAGTCTTTCGCCCGTCATCCCAGCTGCCAATTACGAATGGGTAGGGGGGTTGTTTACACAGAAGCAGAAATTGCTTTTCTTTCTTTCCTCATATTATTGAAATGTGGAAGTTAATGAGAAATGTATTCCACCGTGCAGGGAAAGGAAAACATTTTTGAGGTAACTTAAGTAGGACAGTGGATGGCAAGGGGTCATAAGGTTATGATGGATTTAGAGCAAAGCCACTATGGGATGTGAGTTATTAATTTTCCAAAAAATATTGAGAAATTTGTGGAAAGTGTAGCAGTTTGTCATCAATATTAACTTAGGGGAGGAGTAAATGTTTGCTGTTTGCCAAGTTTAGGGATGACAAAACTGTAGTTGGGGTAGGAAGAGGAATGAAGACAACTTGAAAGTGATGGATGTAAGACCATGTCGGGAGAGGGATAGAAGGAAGCAACTGTAAGATAAGAGAGAAGTGATCTACAGATAAGAGCAGGTGGAGATATTAGAAGGAATTAAGGGGAAGGGACAAGAGGGCAATGTACAGCAGTTGGAGGGACTGGAACTGAAGAAGCAGGAAGGGTCAAGGGTCATGATTGGAAAGAGACAAAAACAGGAAAAAAGGGACTGGAGGACAATGGACGAGGTTGAGATCGGTAGAAACAGAAGGTGCAATCTCAAACAAGGAGTGGCCATTAATTATAGGCCGTAGAGATCTGATTGCAAGAGTAGGAGGAAAAAAAAGGGGTAAGAACAGGGTATAGACAGGATGGGTAAGGGAGGAGGAAGGAAGGCTGGTGGCACCACAGATAATTGAGCAATGTTAGTGTGGAGGTTGTTCATTGGTCTTTCATTCTTAGCAGTTTGATGGACACACAAAATTTGATGGGAGGTGTGATTTTGCCTCGATCAGTTAAAAGTAGGTCAGCGGGGATTGATTAGGTAAAAACATTCGGTGAAGTAGTATTTCTGGAAAAGATGGTTATAAGGTTTCATCAGAACAGAATTGCGCAAGAGCTTTGCGTATAGGAATCCCCGAGGAAGAGTCTACGGGAGAATTTGTTCAACAAGAAACCGTTTTAACCAAACACCTGTATTGGCAGATGATGGATGAAAGGTGTAACGTTGATGTATCGCAGCCAATCAGGCAACGAATCCACTCGAGCGCTGGAGAACTCTATCGTCGACGTGTCTTCTGCATTCTTTGTCACAGTTTATCAAGACAGATGAAAACACTGAGGGATTCACAGGCAATGAGCGAGGTTTTAGTCACATTCTTGTTTTCTTCATCTTTCGCTACTCCCTAGCAACACGTTTTTCCCGTCACAGGTTTCCATTCTCGGGAACTTCTCTTCCACGCAAATTCGCCAACATTAACGTCCATTTAGAGATTGGATTTTTGCTTTGTGACTGTCACGTCTGTCGTGAATTGGGTAGATTTAGAGAATTCTCGCCGTCAAATCAAGCCAATTTCACGATGCACCGTAAAAAAATGAGTCAGGGGATACTTGTCCCCTGGGACTGAACATTTGAGGGCCTTTCATAGGTCTTCACAGTGTTGACAGCATTTCATAACTCTGCTATCAAAAATGCACTCATTTTGCATTTTTTCTTTTTTTTTTGTGATGTTTTATCCATAATATGTCCACCATTTTCGTTGGTCTTTTCGTTAGCATTCAAACATTCATCAATGTCGTATCCGTAAATCTGGGGACTAATAGAGAGAGGACAGCTGGGCTCGAGTGACTGAATGCTTGCGGACTGAATGTCTGTTAATGTTTTAAGGCATTGATTCAGCCATTCAAGTCTCCATTATTTGAGGGAGAATATGCAAGCAGTAGGTTTGTAGCGGCTCGCACAGTACTAAATATTAACATTATGCCATTATAATAAAAATGCAAGGTGTAGGAGGCCATATTAAAAAATTGTCAGTCAACTTGGTAAAATTTTATTATTTTCCTTGTCTGTACTGTTCACTGTTCAACTCAAATTTTTTTCTATTGTACTGCTGCTGATGGTATATCGTCTTTGTCCATTGTCATTGTCTTCATCGGTGTATTTGTAATTAGGAAGTCCATTCTTGGCATCCATTGTCATTTGGAATGACAAAGCCATTGTGCACGGTGGCCATAATTTGACATAGGAGATGGGAGTAGTCATACCTTATTGTTGGAATAGATTTAATATCTCGACAGAGTGCCACGTATATGTAAGCTAAGTTGACATACAATGTGAGTGTTTGTGACTTTTCTGGAGACGTCTGAGTTTGGGCCTATTTCTGTATCAGACGACTTAAAATTTACTTTATCAAGATACGGACTCATTCTCACCGGATGACATATCCGCAGAATTTGCAAACCGTGTCTAGATACTATGTACACTTCAGTTTGTTTTTCTGATCTTGACTAATACAATCAATTTTTCCCTTTTGTAAACATACCGACGTACTCACGCTCGACGTATCGGTAAAATTTGTCAAACCCTCAAGATAAGATTCTAGACCAGTAATACTGTCTCCTTGCTACTTTCTCGAAATATAGAAATTGATGTATCTCGTAGCATCTTCATATCATCGAGTCGTGGTGCCATTTTAGCCTGTTCGGCAACGTCAAAATCCAATAGAGGGGGAGGATCTCGTCTCCCTAATTCCAGACTATGACGAGAACTTGATTTTTGTGGCGATATGCCGGGTAATGTTCCGAGGCATCATTTCTAAATTTACAGTAGCAAAATATGTACCACAGTAGATGGAATCCAAAGGCATAATTTAAAAATTGCACGAGTAGAAATTTCTTTAAGTGTATATGCATTTGATACTGCGATGAATTAAACAAGAGGAAGCCAAAGAAAGTCTTCCCATCGCCGAGTAGAAAACGAACGAACATCTCGATGATGTTGTTGACGTTGGCATTAGAATTACCAGAGTTTTTATAGTGTCGTTTGTCAAGTGTGTAAAATTTATTAATAGCAATTAAATTGCATGGGCATTTTTTTGATATCTAAACCATAAACTTCAGGGTGTGAAGACTTGTGATGTATCTGAAAGAGTTCTCTGTTTAACTTCCTTGTGCTCTCTCGTGAAAAAAACATCGGTAATATTTTTGCGACACTGTTAATAATTCTTTACTTTGTCATGGTTTCATAAGCTGAGCAGATAAACTTAGTAGAAGATACAGGCATATAGGGCTGAGAGGACTGTAATATATAGGTTGTGCTGACAGTATTGGAAGGGAAATGAAACCGTTTTCAAATGTTCTCTTGTGTTGGCTTTGACGGGGTGTCAACATAAACTACATAATGTAAAGCAATTCTGAAACTACAAAAAATCTGTGTTGCCTGTGGAGGACTTTTAATTGACTGGATTGATGGTTCTATTTTTAATTGCTTTATCGTGATCTGGCAGTCTGCAAGCCTCTAGCTGTCCCCTCTTCCTTTGAAGTGGAGACGTTTGAAAATTTACGAGCCTCAGTTACCGCTGGTACATACTACTTCACTTAAACTTTTTATGATGAAGTCATGCATAGCCCAATTCCTATTGCTTGTATGTGTATCATATCAATCAATTAATTACTGTGAGCAGCTAGGCTTTCTGCGGAATACACATCATCGAAACCGCAATGCAGTTTTGTGCTACGATTATAATGAAGACATTATGAGGTAACTGTTAATGACTTGAAGATATTCGTCATAGATGGAGGCAGTGTCACGGTGAATGTCTGTTACCTCCACTCTGTACATACCCTACCGTGTCATACGATATGCCATACCATATACCAGGAGTCTCCATCCCATATGCCACACTGAACGCCGTATACACCACACCATGCCATGCCACATATATCACGCTGTATCACTTCATACCCTGTCACTACAGATGGAATGTTACACACCTCCCTCCCACATTTCAAGCAGTGCCTGTCTCTAAACACAGCAATCTTACCTACTGTATATACCACTGTAAGCTATAGTTATATCTTCACCTCCAAACACAATCATCGTCAAATGTTTTGCGTGACCCACTTGACTAAGCCAAATGCATGCCAATCCGTATCTATTATTTCTCAGTGAACTATATTTGCGATGAAATACTGTAGCAAGGACAGAAATAACTTTTCCCCCATAATCCTTTGATCTTAGCCAAAATTAATTCAAATTTTAATGAGAGACAGCCCAGACTTCATTATGAAAGAAAAGTGCACAAATTAAATGCTGTTTTATTTGGAAATTGACAGAAGAATTTACCACAGCAGTGTGAGAAGTGTACTCAGGGGATTGTCTTTTTTGTGAGGGGGGGGGGACAGGAGGGAGAGCGGCATTTAAATATTCAAACTGCAGTTTATGTTTTAAAGGGTTAGCGTGCAGTATATTGTATGATTTAGTTCAACATGCAGCTCTGCGACGGATATGCATTAAACGCCAAAAATTGACACAGAGAGTGCATGGCTATCATAGTTACCAGGTTGTTTCAGATAAATGTTTATTCACAAAACGTTGATATTTTCAGACTATGGGAACAATTCCCTAGCCTTACTCTTTGTTAAAATGGAGGTAAGGCGTAAACTTTATTGTCCATCCTCCGATCACATTCTTAACAAAAACTTTTTTAAGTGAAAACTTTATCACAGATTGAAAAACACATGTTGTGCACACAATGGAGAGTTGATGTGAAATTACTGTAGTGGTACCCAATCAGAATTGGTATTAGTTATTATCAACTATGACTAGGTGAGTGACATAGAGGGCTTAAGAGGGTATAACCTTTAAGGGGTGCTTAATGAGCCAATTTTACAGGTGTGTTGATGGTATAAATTGAATCTAGTCTGACATTCATAATTTTTTTTTTAAACTTAAGGCCTGCTTCGTCATTTTCTTGAGAACAATGGGCTTTTGTTTTATGAATCAATCTATCACAGTTGACATGATCAGAAGTATTTTGTTCTGTTTTTGTGCATATATTTGCATTTAATTGTTTGTGTGTATTGTTTTGTATTGGTTTGCATTAAGCTTTTCAGTTGAGTATCCTGATCAAATTGTTTGTTCCCTGTTCAATAAGATGTCATTGATATTTCTGATTAGGAAAGATTTTATTTTCTATTACAAAATTTAAGCACACTTCACTGATGAATCAAGAAGATATCTTAGCATAATTAATCCCAGATAGTATCTTGCTGCAATTACGTTCCTCCCTCCTTCTCCACCCCTTCTCCTCTCCTGTCAACTCCCCTCCCCCTTCTTTTGTCATGCAATCATTTTTAGTTGCATACAGATCTAAATTATCAACCAACCAAACTATGCTAAGCTATAAAAACACTACAAACAAGGAATAATATTCTTCCTAATGTCCTTGCCCTTCAAGAATAATTACCCTAAGTAACAAGTGAAAAGATGCTAAAGTCACTGTCCGTTTTTCGGTACTTGAGTAGCAGCAAAGATATATCTTGTTCTTCAATTTTCTCTCATACTGTTTATAAAACTTAAAGTAGCTAGCTAAAGCTGTGCCCCAACAGCTCATATGGCCATAACAGTCCTTTCTGGAGTTGATAGTAACTGCCTGGACTTCTTTTAGAATTTAGAACAAAGTTGTACCCTTTTTCCATTCTCGCAGAAGCTGACTACCATCTCAGCTTATGTACCTTTACTTTTAGACCTAATTTTTGTTTGACTGTCAGAATCACTGAACAAAGCTTCCAACAACTTTTGACATCTTCAGCACTGAATTTAACTCTGATATACCTCATGGCTGCCTCTCACCCCCCCCCCCCCTCCGTCTGTCATTGTACAATCATATAGAGTCACATGCAGGGCATAGTATCAGCCAATGCATCAGCTATGACATTTCCCCCCCATCACTGTACATCTGTATGACTTTAGTCCTTGAACTTGCCCTTTAATGCATAATTGTTGACAATACACCCGCTCCCTGGATGGAGATCTTTCCTTACTGTTGGTCTCTCCAGGTCGATCGGAAATTAAAATAAGGAAACAGATTAAGTCACGATAAAGCTTGAATGCCTTTACTTTCCTCCCTCAGCTCTCTCCACTGCACATCAATGGACGCAAATAGGTTCCAATTTGTTTTAATAATTAGGTTAAACCACGTAATATATGCCGGTCACATTCATCCCGCAGTTCAACGAACCGTCCTCTAGTTCCTGTGGGAGTTGTGGACTTCTCCTTCATCCAGTTCCTTTTTCTGGACGAATATAAGCGAAACGAACTTGAATAGGGTGCCCGGGGAATCTTCCAGGGTTGGTTAACTTGAGGAACTCTGTGGTTGGACGACCTTGAGGGGAAAAGTGGTTCATATATGAGGGTTGTGTAATTAAGTGCCAGTCATGCTGCCAACATGGGATTATGAATGCTAATAATATTAATGATTATGAATATTAATATTTAAATAAAGTATATTAACCAGGTTTTAATCTTGGCACTCGAAAGTGTGTTTTATCAGGACCACTAAATATGATTCACATGGATACCATGACATATATATATATAAAAAAAACTCAACTTTGTTCTTTATTGGTTTTGTTTTTGCATTCCAGATTGCCAGGTTTGAGAAAACTAATAATTCTACCCAGTAGAACTACCGCAAATATAGCCCATTTAACACACAAAAAGGTTTTCATGGGATCTGTGGCACACCAAGCAATAGACCTGGCTTCTCTTTCAAGTGGGTGGTGGACCTACAGCATTGTGTAGTTACAGTGGGATAGATAATTCCACTTTAGTGACCACCATCCAAGTTTGAGTGAGCATACAGCATTATGGTTTATACTCTGTATGAACACTCCAACTGCATAGTGGATGACCTAGCAAAGACACCAGTGATGTGTGATTTGTAAGTGCCAGCAACCACCAGATTATAAGATATCACATTATTTTCTTACCTCCACATGCACCACCACACTGTGTTCTAAGCAAAGGGTCTTACATAGTGACAAGTGGCAGTGCAGGCCTATTTGTAGGATGTAAAAAAAAAATCCCCTCTGAAAAGATTCCTATCCACACTGAAAATGCTCCCTCCCACATGAATTTTTTGTTTACTGTTTATATACGACCTCAAAGGACAGAAATTTTGTAGGAATTATTCCTAGGAAATATTGCCTCCCTGGTTAATTGAATGGAAGTTTTCACATTATACTGTTACACTCGGGTCTTTAGCATCAAACTCTTCAAAACTCTATGGGCTTTACTTTTTAGAAAAGTTCTGATGTCAAAAGAAAAAAAAGAACAGAGAGAGCTGTAATCTTGGCATGATGAAGCGCATGGTGGGAAATTTTAATGATGTAATGAATATGTAAATCAAAAAATAAATACAGTAACACACTCAAACAAACCGAGAACTATCAAAGTCTAATATGTATTAGAATCGGAGAGGAAGAGAGAATTGAAACACAGTCTCCATTCAATATTAATATGTTATCAATTTCACAAATTGGTCTCGTAAAGTTCTCCGATAAACACAATTCATTGAGGGTAGGAGCACACAGGAAATTACTCGGAAGACAGAATGACGAAATATGAGGTTCGATCTGCTGTCACCTTTGCGGAAGAGCCCAAATGTGAAACTTTCTTTAATCATCACACAATAAAGAAGTTTTGAGTTCAGTTTGCTATGCCAGAAGTATAGCATGCATGTTACTTGCTGACATTACACAAGAGTGATGCAATGTAATCTGCTCTGTCAGATGTTAATCTAATAAACTGTACAACATGGGTATGTTATGTATTACAGAAATGTTATGCAAGTTTTAGCAAGGAAATGTTTCTTTCATTTATTTCGTTGAAGGATTAGATTATGTATTGAAGCAGGGCTGTGTGGCTTTTTCGCTGTGGGCCGCACAGAAGAAGCACACCTCTGATTTAAAACTTGATGTTTCTATCTCTTGTGTAGTTTCTCAGAAGTTGTTTTAATACATCAAATTCATGCAAAGGAGGTAAAGATTGTAAAACTTGTAACTCCCAGCTTCGACTTCATTGTCCTGTTTATATAATCCCTTAAATTAATTGGTGTTTCCTCATGTAACTGAGAACAGGAATACCGTAGATGTGGCAATTTGCGATATAGATATGTGGATGTTGGTCACTCTTCCACCGTCTTTGCTAGCCCCGTGACCCTTCACCACACACAAAAAAAAAAGTTCCGTTAATTTCCATTTGTACTCCATAATCTAATAGCTCCGCTGCTCCATCTGCTGATACCGCTGAAATTGTCTTTTAGATTCACACCAAGTTGGATCCGTCTCAAAGATCATAAACTTCAGCCTAAAAATTGATGACAGCTAAGGGTGAGGGGAGATGACCGAGGTGTGATCTGAGGCTGCGTTAGACCTAATACATCAAAGCTGCAGCCTACCATAACTCTGACATCAGTCCACTTAGCACGATGACCGTGGTCTTGTAATTGAATTTAGACCCCCTTCTACTCTCAGCCGATTAACAACATTTACGGCTTCTTGTTCTCCTTTACCCTGTTGGCGTCCAGTGACAGTAGACCAATAGACCATGGATCAGGCTCTCTCTGCTACAAGGAGACATGTTAACAAGAATCTCCATCGCGCAAAGCTTTAAATTTACTTGTTAAACCGTTTCTCAGACATCTTGTCTCAGTTGAATTATCTCTGCATCTGTCCATTCCAGCTATCTGCATCTTTTAGATGGGCATGGGTCTCGATGACCTGCAATCTCTTGATTTATTCTGTAAAATGATTCTGATCAATCGCAAACTCTTTCCTCTCAGACACGCTTCCCCTCTGTGTCAATGGAACCAGTTTGCAAAGGAGCGGGCGAGACAAAAAACGCAACAACAACGACTGTCAAACATTCTGGTCCATATATTTTGGAATGATTTTCTCCTCCTGTTTAAACTTAAGTTTTGAAGGAATGTCAGATGATGTCCAGCTGATGTCAACAGGAGTATGTCATTAGGAGAGCTCAATGATGTAATCAGGTGGGGCAGCGGGCAGAACCCCCCTGGCAAATGTCGTTCTCTCCCTTCTTCCCCCATTAAATTCAAAGGAAAAAATGAAAATATGAACTGAAACTGACAAAGGCCAGAGAGGCAATCAGGAAGAACCTTTTCCTGCAGTTGGGAAGCCATTGTCGTCCACAAATTTCCTCTGTAAACTATGCCCCAAGCGATGGAGGTGCTCCGCTCAGATGGTATCATAACTACTTGCCTGCCACTTAAATCTTTTGTCCCTCACACCTCTCCCACCCATGAAAATATCTGATAATGCCACTGTGAGTGCTGCTTCTAGACAATACATTGTACTGGAGTGGTGTCAAAATACTCTCAAATTTTCAGAGACAATTCCTCTCTGAAAGTGTACTGAAGGGGGGTCAAACCCTTTAAAGTGTGGTTGTAATTCTTTATGTGAGAGCAAATTAGTATTGTCGCTCTGAAAAGGGTGACTGCTACTTTATATAAAGTAATTAATGTAGCACGAATTAAGTTTTGAAGTCGTTCCCTTAGTTTTTTAAAGTCAAACAACACCGTTATAACGTTGAGATTGGGAGTAATGCTGATTTTATTATATTGCTGCATACGGCATCCAGTGAAGGGCAGCTGGAAACTGGTCTTGGCACTATTCTAATGTACTTAACAGTATAATTCATGAAGACTCTTGCTCACTTAAGTCCCAACTCATGAACCCCTGCTAGGACTTCAAGATAGTTTTGCACTTAAGTCCCATTTCATGACACTCTTCAAGCACAACATCCAATCCATTGAAACTATTATATCAGCAGTCTTGTGGTGGTCCTTGTTGTATGAAATCCTAATCAATTAAACATGGATGATGCGTACTTCCCGGTAATTCTCGTTAAATCATGGTCCTTTTTTTTTTTGATATAGGAATGCATGGTGTTAATTTTTAACGTGCATTCCATTGTATTGCGATGAAATTTCTGATGTTCCTTTCAGACTGTTCATTACACTGTTTTGATAGTTCTTACAATCACTATAAATCATTTACAATGTTTCTTTGTCATTAATACGATGTCAGGATGATCGCTTCTGGGCCGAATTTCAGTCATAATATTTGCAACAGAATAATTAGAGTATGCTTCGATATTGTGGACCGCCTTTCTGTGATTGCCCAACTTGTGCTACTAAATTTGATTAAATTTGCAAGAGAATCCGATCCTTCTATTTTGGTGCCATCGCCATGACGACGCTTTAACTACCGCGGTTTTTCGAGTATTTACATCAAGAAGAAAAAAATGGGGGAGATCTATATTTAAAGTGGATTACCTTTCTTAAAGGCGTTAGTCACCGCTCGCTGAAGTCAAATAAATTTGGCGAAACAGATATCATGCTTTCTTGCCCCTTGGAGCTTTTTTTTACGACTGACGTTTATGGTGAAGCTGCCGTATATGTTTAGTGAAAGTATTTTGAGTTTATTTTAGTATACTCTGATGAAGCGAGATACCTCAATGCTCCCATGATGTGCTCTTCAAAGTTTACGTATTAAGTGTAATTTAATTACCTCTCCAGAGCTGGGAATAGTAAGGGTCTGACGGATAAATTATGCTCGCCGAGTCCGTTTTGTAAGCAAATTCAAAGTTGAAAATTTAGTTTCAAGTTATCTTCCTGTGTTGATTTAGCATCCTGATGATCACCAGTCTGTCATGGGGATGTTTAGTTTTGGAGTCATAAATTTCTGCGGTACAATAGATAAAGTGGAATAAGATTAGATTTCCCACAAATTATTCGTCGGAATTTGCAGGTGAATAATGCCCAAAGCCTAATTTTCCATCTCTGAAAATTTAACTGCCTTTCATTAACAGGGAGACATTTTTTTTTTCCGTCAATGGCAATGACATCTCAAGTACTTCATCTCCTCAGTGCGAATCATTCTTTGGGTTTACTCAATTCACATCGAGATTACGAAGGTGGTTATTCACGTTTATTATAATCCACAACGAGGAGTATATTCATTTAGGAGCCATATAATCACATTCACCTTGTGACCAGTCGCACATCACTGCATACTGCTGTACTGACATGCAACAGTTCACAAAAATGTTCCTCACGGTGTTGCACCCACGACTGTGGAAGTGCAGTGTTGGTATCATTGAACACAAGTGCTGTTCATTTCACCTCACTGACAGTTTTTTTGTACAAACTTTTCAAAGATTATGACCAAAAGTCACAAATTTCAGTCAGATCTGATCTCGATCGAGTCAACATTCAGTCCTCTACGAGCTGTTAGGTGGCAGATCCAAGGATTTTGTTACGGAAGGGCCAAACTTTTAGGACAGTGATGGGAGAGGGGTCTAAATGGAGGGGGGTCATATGGTCTCCAACCCTTCGATAATTTTTTATAGCTGAATGTCTTCAGATCTGATTTGGTGTGCAACAAAAGCGTTTCTTGTACAAAATTCTGTTTTGCTTGTCACATATTCTATAAACAATTTCTCAGCTATGGCTCCTGTATTGTCCCCTGGGATCCACCAGTGTAGCTCACGTTGGATTTTTCTTCCTAGAAAAGACCATACCGCGCTCTTATATGGCTGCTGTGAAAGAGTGTTCGGCTGAGAGTAAGTATTATCCAAGAGTTATTCGGTGGTAAGGAATGCCCCCCAAGTTTGGACTAAAATCTCGGATCTCAAAGACCGTGTGATGGAAACATATAAACCTACTTTCATGTCAGATGCATCTTCTGAACGGTTAAATAGGGTGAATGCTGCCTAGGGGCTTCGCTGGGTTGTTTAATAGTTTAAAGTAGAGAAGCTTGAGCAGAGCTACTACTGGAGGACGTTATTAAATTTCTATCAGCTGATGGGAGAAATTGAGAGCTATATCCAATCAGTGACCTCATATTGAAGCATTTCTTCATGCTTGTATTCAGAGCATGTTCAACCTAGAATAAAAATGCCGCTAGACAAACAGCGACCATTTTATACACAGACACACACACATAGATATATGGCCTAATACCATAGCTGGATCAGTCTGTAAGAGTCCAGCAGAAACTGTTCAAAACTTGTAAATCATATATTGCCAGGGAAATATCTATTTTTCCTCTTTCCTGAGCCATCTCACCATGTTCTTCAAAGATGCAATTCATCATTAATAACTTGGAAAGTCTTGTTCACAAAGCTAAAAACAGGCATTTGATGAACTGTGTATACATGTGTTTCTTTACCCCCCCCCCCTGTATTGTTTCTTTTTTTCCCCCTGTTTGGCCATATTTAATCTTCTTTATACTTGATAATTATGAAAGGGCTC
The DNA here is from genome assembly GCA_021234535.1 of Stichopus chloronotus. Taxonomy (NCBI): domain Eukaryota; kingdom Metazoa; phylum Echinodermata; class Holothuroidea; order Aspidochirotida; family Stichopodidae; genus Stichopus; species Stichopus chloronotus. The sequence goes on along the minus strand of CM037845.1, from coordinate 15,794,119 downwards.
TTGCATTCTCATTGTAGAATGCATTTCATAGATGTGTTGTCCATGAACTAGGGTGTCAGATTTTTTAGTCTATGCTTTCTAGGGCTGCATTCTTGTAAAAGATAGAACTATATATCTGACACGCACATGATGGAATGCAGTGTCAAGCCTTGTACAATAGAAGCAAGAGTTTTTGCTAGAATTTTGTCTTCATAACATCAGGCAACTGTAAAATTCAGTTACTTTTCTTTGTTATCCTAAAGCAATAAACTGTTCAGCCACTTTTGCTGCTTTTCTCCCCTTCACCACTTTCCCCCTCGTCTGCACCTTAATCTCCAACTAATGCAATGCTTTGCCTCGTGTTTTTCTTAGAGCGGGACCATCAAGTGCTGTTGTGACAGCAGTGTCATCATAGAAAGGCACAGGGGTTGAGAATATGGCGATTAAGTTCAGGTCTCGTGCAATAGCTACAAAGGGACACACTTGTTTTGTTTTTGCTTGGCACATCCCCAAGACCGTACATCTAAATATGCTTGCCGTAGTAGATGGCAACCTCAAGATGCACGAATTGCTTCTCTAGGTTCAAGTGTTTGCTTCAAGTTTGTTCATCTTCGTTGGCTTCTGGCTTTCTGACTGCTTGTAGCAAGTCTACGGATTACTGTTTGTCCCTTAGAAGACGACGGAACTCTCGGCACTGATGCACCAGCAATGAGTGATTGTCGAGTACACGTCACAGATGTCCCCAGTGGTTATCGTCTGTCACTAGAAGTGTGTATTAAAATCCGGACCACAGGCATGGCCAAAAAAAAAAAAGAAAAGAAAAACATGCATGAATACTCCACTATGATATTTTACTCTCACAGCTTTTGCTGTAGAAGAAGAGAGGAAAGCCCAAAACAAATGAAAACAATGATTTTCTGATTTGGCATTTGCAATTTGAGAATTGTTGTAAAACCTCCAGGGTGATAAATCACAATGAAGCTTTTCAGGAAGCTGACTGAGGTTGTTTCCCCCCCCCCCCCCCTTCTTTTTTAATGTCGGATTCTTCCTGTAAAGAGAGAATCATAGAAGCTATTTATGGAGGCCAACTTAACATGTTGATATATGATTTGCTATTACTTCAAAGATCTGTTATACTGCGGTATGACTTGTAGCTCAGTGATACCTTCAAGAGTGTACAAGAAGAGGGGAAAATAAAAAGAGAAATAAAAACAGTCCCATTTTGATGCATCAGCTCAAATTTGTTATAAAGAGTAGACAAAACAGCTTCAGAGGGCTCAAGTTTTTTCTTCTTCTATGGTTTACGCAGCAGCTGTTTTTGGCATGTGATGTAAAAGAAAAAAAGTTTTCTGACAATCTTCATGCAATGCTTTGGAATCGTCAGATCATCTGAAGGAATGAGACTTTGTCGACCTCTTCGAATGTTATGCTGTACCGCATCTTAAACCGACTAGTTAATAAACACCGGACGCATCCCATTCGGACAATCTGCTGGAAATTAGTTCCTCGAAAAAATCGTGGGTCACACATTCATCATGCTGATGACCTAGGTTGATTAAGGAAGTATATTTAGGGAATATTGAACAAGCTTTTGTTCTGAATTTCTTCCTTCAAGGAACAGACATAGCGGCATTACCTCAAAGCGTCTGTTGTTAAAAATAACTGAATAAGTAGAAATTGAATTGAATCTATTTTTACATGTCATTTTAATGTAATAGGGGCCATCGTTCATCCACACTGGATGGCCTTGCATGAAATGTGCAAACCTCATTTCTTATTCAGTTTAGGCCTGTGACATCATAATTATGCATTCTTGTCTTTGCACCTGGACAAATGCATTACATGAAAGTTGTTTGGATAGAAGCAACTGTTTCAACTTGGAAATGTGTTTCTTTTTGGACTGTGAATGAGGAGTCTTCCAACACGTGTCTTGGAGCTTGGTATTTTGAGTGAAGTTCTTGGCCTTAGTTTATAATTTTGTTTTCATCACTGTGAAAAGCATGATGCTATTTCTACAGTAGAGGAACGTATTACAGATGCTTGTCTTGAGAAGTTAACAAGTTGCAGTTGTTGGTACAAAATCTGGTCCAGTGACGTCATTGTATCGTCGTCTCGGTGAAATCCACAAGCGTTTAACGTGACTCCGTACAGCGACATTCCAAACTTATTTTCCAGAACAGGGGATTTGAGATCGTGAAGCCGCTGAATTCTAGCTGATTTTCAGTATAGTCAGTCTGGCCAGGTGGAAGTCAAAGTGGCCTTGACTTGATCAAGTCAGCATGCACTACACAGGTCTTGAAGATTTTTTATAGTTTCACTTACCAAGGACCGTTGTTAAAGTTTCCTTACAAATGTGTTTTTTTTTCTTTCTATCTGCACATACAAGAAAATTACAACTGTCTGATTAATTATATCATCAGATATAAATTCAGTCTAGCCAAACGAAGGATTTTTTTTCTTTTGAATGTTATTGTCTTAAATTGTCAACAACATTTGGCTTTCTCCTGGAAGGTGTTCAACGTTTCATCCCTTCTGTAAGCAGCAAAAAATACAGACGGGTATTTTGTAATCTTGTCCTGACTTTGGTGGAACCATACGATAGTTATGGTGGTGTTTGAAACATTGGATTGATTCTGTGAGCCGCATCAGACTTGTTTCTCTCTGTAATGTTTGTTTCCGTAATGATCAGACACCCTTCTGGAAGATGTTCCGGAAACTCAAGAGGGCCTTAAGTTTCAAAAGCTCCGATGAAAAAAAGCAGGTAAAAATCTTTCTCCTTCATTTTGGCAAGTGTTGAATTCAAGATGGCCCAATTCCTGTTTGGTACATCTTGATATAGTTGTTGACTCTGAGTAAAACGTTGCCGTTAATTTCTCAGTTGAATTCCACATTTCCTGAAACTTTGCAGAAATTTGACAAATTGATAATGTGTAGTGGTAGGGTAATGACTGCAATAACACAACATGTGATAGCTGTCATATATTGACAGATATAATCACAGAAATATGTCATGGGTACAAGAAATTCAAGTGTTAAAACGACAGGAGGAGAGATACTGCTACTAGGAGGATGGACATGAAAAGGATAATGATGTCAAAATTATCATAGGGTGATTTTGGTCCCTGTAATGGTGGGGCAGAATTTTTGTGTGGAGAACCCGACCTATGTATGGGAATTTCCGGGTCTGGATTCTTTCACCACTTACACAGAGATTGACTGCCTCAGGCAGAAATTACACGCTTGGGCTGGCCCAGTAACTTTGGTCAATTACCTTTGCAATCTTAGCTGGGATATTGGTTACTCCATCAACACATAATTAGGTCTGTTTCTAGGATGTTTAAAGACTACATCCTATTTTGTGTTCTGCATGTTTTTTAATTAATTTTGGCAAACTTTCCTTACTTTCTGTGCAGAAATAAGACAATAAACTGATAAGAGAAGCAGAACAAGGAATTTGTCAAAACAAAGAAAAGAATACATGGCCCAGCTTAAGTGAGTGTTGACTAGGCACACAATTACAGTTAGCTTAGAGCTTAGAAGATAATGTTTCACACCATTTTACCCCTGTAGGGAGAAGGCTAGCAATGATGGTTATTGCCTAATTGTCCATGAACTGGAAAGATGTTATCACAGTGAAGGTAGGTTGGAGTGAAAAAAAAATCTTGCCCCATGACTACTGGGGACAGAATCACGCTATGTAAAATCTGTCAATTATTTTTGAGGTATGCAATATATGGGATATGTGTGCCTCTGCTAAGGAAACTTTTCCTTTCTTATACTTCTTAGTTTTGACGCCTGTACACTTTCATCCTCTTCTTTGTATTTAATCCCATGGTCAGAGTTACTTTATGTGGCAGTGCTTTGTTAAAATATCAACCCAAAGTATTTAGTCAAACTGCCATTTTCTTTTAGCAGAATGTTTCAAATCAGGGTCTCTGTGCTGCATGATGTGAATCTGTGAGATTAAATTCTTCCTGAATTTACTCAAAAAATGATGTAAATAAATATTATTTTGAGAGAGACAAAAGTTTTACTCTCCTGAACAGCAGCTTAGACCTCGAGGCCTCTGGCGGATAGGTCCATCTAAATTTCCCCGATTAACAAAATATTGACTCAAACACATTAAATCAAACCAGGGAAAGGTGAAGTTACTCGCAGCAAGAAGCTTTTAAGTAAATCACCGTGCATATATGCGGACATACCTCATCCCCAGAGAACATTACTCAGATTTGTTTCTTATCTCAGGCCCGATCCATCTTCTCTGGATGTTGACTGAAACAGCCACGTCAGAGGCAACATCCCCACCACCTAATCTTGTTTATGTTTTGTCTGTGGGGGTTACAGCGTCCATGCTATCTTTAGCACGCCTGGTCGCCAGACAGATATCTGGGAAAATCTTGCTGTTTTTCTTCTTTTTTTTTTCCCCTGTTCTTTGCAAAGCCTTGTCTGGACTGTTTTTGTTTTTTGATATGTCCCGGTGATGGGGGTTTGTACGAGTCTCCCTCAGTACATTCATTAATTTCATCGATCCGTGCCACTCGCAGAAGTTGTTGGATTATGGAATACCAAACCACTGTATTAGGCTCAGTGCATTGCCCTGCACTCTCACCCTTCTAAACTTGCCTGGGTGTTAGCCAAAAGCGGTCTAGGGCTGAGATTACATTATTTGGGTGAACTGAATATTGGCTCCCTTTCTTTCTACATGAGCAAGAAGAGAGTGAGACAGAAAAAAAAAAAAAAAAACAAGTTTGCTTAAAATTTCACTGCAGTCAGGAAATCATGGAGCTGGTAGTCAACCAGAAGGATTTGAATGCAAATGAATGTAAGGATAAATTGAGCCAATTAAATTGATCCAATTCACCAAAACGGGATTATTGGGCACGAACTGCTTATATACAATAACTGATATGACTAGGCCGCTTACCGTAAGATTATGACTGATGGCCAGATGGGTTGTTTATTTATATTTAGGGAGAGCTCAATGGTAGCATTCTGTGCCAAATTGTCAAATGCTCTAATAAAAAATTTAAAAAGTGTAACATAAATTCCATGCACAAATTACTTTGAATGAAGATTAGTCATGCCATTGTCATATTCACTGCATCACAGACATCATTTCAACGACGGATGCACGTTCATTTGCAGACGTGTACATAATCTTTCAGCGTACGGTATATCATTCAGAACCAAAGGAAACAAATCGGCAATTCTACGTCAGTCATGTCAAGGAAAATTTCACTTTTTTTTTCATTTTTTTTTTCATGGTGGTCCAGCAGAGATTATGATTTGGATGAATTGAAAATGAAATGGTTTTATATCATTGTACGGTGTATTGAAGTGTGTTACAGTTGGTATGCTTATGTTTGGTTATGGTTCGGTTCATTGCGGTATGGTAACATTATAACACTTTGGTATGGTTTAATTGGGACCAAAGAGATAACCCCCAGGTGAAGACCCCCCAGTCAGACAGTCTCAGAAACCCCCCCATGTGAGTGTTGCAAATTCACTGATGGTGAAAGACAAGGGCGTATTTGTCCGGAGAGTACTTGTTGCAGTGGGGGGGTTTATTTTCCAGTAACCGGTTTGATATAGCATATAGTCCGACTTGCAGTCCATCTAACAGATGTAGTATGGTTTGTCATATCATGGCTTGACGTACATGGCACTGTGTGTGTGTATTAACTACCAGACAATACTCTATTTCTCATTTAGTGCATTATTTCCCCTGCCGTCGGTCATCATTTATGAATAGCAATAACTCCTTGAGCCAAGACTCCTAAAGGACAACCAGTTTTGTCCCAAGGTTTACTTGTCATTCCAGAGTCAATTAGTGCATACTAATCAGGAACTAAATTCAACTTTAATACAAGTGGCATTCATGCATGGTACAGCATGCGGGAAGGTTAAGTTCATTAACTGAATTTTTGACATCAGTTTTTGCATAACAACTTAGTTTTAAAACCACATTGTTCCCATCCATTATTTGCCTCTGAAACGACCAATTTAAATCTCTCAAATTTTAACACTCAGTGAGTGATTTCATGATTTTCCATAGTATTCCAATCTCCACTTCACTTTCCCTCTCTTTGTTGCTGTAATTATCAATTGCCGGAAATTCCTTCAGTTAGCATTATTTTCATCACATGACCATTGGCGTCTGTCATCTCAGTTTTTCATTTATCAGCAAAGTGGGTCATATATTTTAATGTCTTTATCTAGGACAATGACCTGGGTTGATCAGGTGGCTACCAAACAGAAGCAATTCCCCATATAGTCACGTCTGTTTTCGGTACATCTTAGAAACTGTCTGTGTATGAAATATTATCCCTAAGAGGGTAGCCAATTGATTGCATTTAAAAAAGGAAAGCATCTGTAAGTTTTCAAAACTATACGATTGCATAAACCCAGCAAAAACATGCTGTGACCAGAAAGTATAATAAATCGTTCAGGTACGTTGGTAAAGAAAGAACTTTGTCCTCATAAATTCGATCGATGCATGCATACTTTTTTACGAATTGCGCAGGCATTACGAATATCAACATGCGAAGTACTCAGAATTTTGTCCACGCTCTCTCTGCGATTCGAATTGTCATCACCATTATTATGTAAAACTTCTTCCATGTGTTGGCAAACTGTTCACACACTCAAAGTTTTCGATGTGCATCATCACGGCAGTGCAAAACAAAATAATGTTCTCCGTTCTTTTCATGATAATTTAACATCTGGTGAATATTAACACCAGCCAAGTGGAACTTTTTTTTGTTCCTTTTTGTTTTTAATCCAGTCTCTTACTGTTTTTAATCAATTTAGACTTAGCCAACCCATCGATGAGCACACTGCGAGGCAATATCCACTGAGGTTGAAAATCCTGACGCCACGCCGCGTAAAATTCTATTTATACGTAGGGCCATCTGGCCTGTTCTGTCATATCACCGTCGCAATGTTTTACAGGGATCGAGAGAGCGGACGGTGCAGCCGAATCAGGTTAGGAAATTTTGTAAAGGAAATGTTTTTCATCCTGTTTACATTAGTAAAAACAAAGCCCCAAAGAAACTCAAGGTCATGGGCAATAACTGTCCATGCAAAAGTTAATTCTTGGAAACTTTGGCCAGAATAATCATAAAATCAAGAGAGTATAAAAAAAAAAAAACAGCAGTTGAAGGGGTTAAATTCTTGACTTCAAACAGGAAAGAATAAAAACTGTGACTGCTTTTTATTCCTTCGTAAATTGTCTCTGCAACATATTAGAATGTAGATATTCAAATGGAAGGAAGTGTGTGATTTTTGCATCAATTATCTCGCTCTTTCAATCTCCTTCTTGGAGAAGAGGTTTTGCCTGAGTGATGCTTGCAAGGTGGAGGGTTGAAGCTTTCGTGGTATTTCGCAGGAGATGTCAACCGGTAGAATCCGATCCCTAATTACCATATTTTATAATTAACATACCGTAGTTTTATGCCTGTTTGAGAGGCCTGATTAAAATTTCAGTAGCAGTTGCAGTGCTTTTCAATCAGTATATATGAGTATAATGTTTCATTTATTTTGACTTAAGAGGTCATTCAAGGTCTGTTTATTTTGGTGGCTTACAAAGTTGTCTCTTACTTACAAAGGCCCTTTGTTGTTCTTTTTCTTTTTCAAATTTAAGCAAAATGGCAGTAATGGTGAAATTATAGTGATTGCACTGGTTACCTGATTGACTGTGTCAGGACCCAGATCCTGAAATTGTTAACAGATCCAAAGTTTCACTAACATACATTGTACATGTGTAAACTTAAAATGCGAAAAAAACTTAAAAGGAAAGACTTAAAATGTTGCTTTATCCTAAATTAGACCACTTCACTGTCATGTCCATACATACAAAGATGCGTGATGTTCTATTAATGTACAAAGCAAAATATCATATTATGACTTCACAACAAACTTGTAACCTAAAATGGGAGTTATATTTTGGGTACCTGTCCAGCTGTGGACTTTAGGTACCTCAGGTTCAGTATCTCAATCTTCTGCAAACACTGATAAAACATTCCCTTCTCATGATAATGTTACTTCCATTGATAAGACTAAGTTGTCTTTGATTTAAAATTTTGATGACGTTTCTACGGAAACACGCTCTCCTGCACAGTCCTGTAGCATCCCCATTTTATCCGCTTTGATTGCATGAACCTGAGTGTGATTTCTGATACTCTGATAAGAGTTGGAAGAGATGTAATATTACAAACCCAGAATGTGGAATAAAGTTGTGGCACTTTGGACAACGTATTTCCATTTACAACCACTGATCTGCTTCTTGAAAATGAACCTATTTGGAATCCACCATAAGTGGTATTGCCAAAGTGAATTTGACGTGAACCACGGATATCCGATCTGCGACATCAAAAGAATATCAAAACGAAAAGAAAATGGGTGGCAAGTGTTTTATTCATTTTGCAACTGATTGTGGTTAGGGAGGCATATCAGTGGTTGAAACTATCTCAAAAAAAATTTAAATTCTTTCCAATAAAAGGTCTTGCTTCTTTGAAATACAAATGCAGGGAGAAAAGATAGAATCTCACACCATTTTGGCATCTAGAACCCAGTGGAAAAGGCAAAACTTTTTCAAAGGGAAAGGGTAACCCCCCTCTCCCCTTTGACCCCTTCCCAGGCCGACAAAACTCCCAACATCGATGTGCCCTACCAATTGGTTAGTCTGGCTACGGGCCTGGTCTGTGTATTGCATGCTGACTCAAAAAAGAAGAGTAGCATTTCTAAATCAGCAAAATACTAGTGAGGATTGATACCCTCTCCTTGCATTTGTGAGAGTCCATCTTTAATGTTTTCATTGCTGCAATTAAAAAACACATTGCTGTAAAAACAATCACTCTTTCTTTGAAATAGTCGAGACATAATAACCTGTTTTTATAAAGGTTGCTGAAGGTAAGTCAGAGAACAATCTGAAATGCATGTTCATGTTTTTTTTTCCTGTTCCTCTTTGGTTTCCTCTCTGTGAAAAGACTGATCTCTTAGGCACGACAAATCCATCATTTTTTGATGTGCAGTCGCTACCATAAGTTAATTGGCATCATGTTAAGTTATTTGCCAGTTACATAGTACACGTCACCGGGGACGTGAATGCCAGGATCTGTTTGTCATTTGTTGAGAGTGCACCTCCAAATCAATGCTGCAGTTTGCTTTGCGGGTCGCTCGAGAAAATAAATCGCAGCATGTATTAAACATCGTGCCTAAGAAAGTTCAGTGGTTTGACTCGAATGCATACATGGTTGGATTTTCAAACTGCTGTTACTCTGGCAGAAACAAATAATTAGGGGTCTTCATGATGCAACCAATGCTCAGAGATTAATATGATAAATATATTTTATGTGCATATATTAACTATGTTTAAAACAATTTGAAGAGATCTCACGAAGTGTTGTTAGCTAGTGCTACATTTCTCTCTAGGACGGTCTAAAGTGGAAATCACTCGGAAGCCCAAAAAACTTTTTTGTTTTAATGATCAGTAGGGTTCTTGATGCAGATATTGCCAAAAGTAAGCTATTTGCAAGTGAAGTGTCCATAAATTTAAACTACGAATTGCACCACGGTATGATGCAGTACCTCCACCGAACATGGTATTGTGGAGTATTGTTAGATAGAGGTTTGCACAAAAGGTTTCACCACGGGTGGCAGATGGTGGAAACGAACCACGACTGTTGATGAATGGCAGTATTAGTCAACTGTAAGGTCAGTGTCTCGAATCGCTCGTTTTCAGTCAACATATGTGTATGAAGCCTGCCATTGCAAAGAAAAAAAAGGAGAAACAAAAAAAAGTGAAGTATAGTGTCTCAGGGAAGTGTCCTAGGGTAGGATATAGACAGTGACAGATGTGTCGTAATGTTTTGTCTGGTGATATTTCAACAGGAACAGTCAAATAGACTTTAAAATTAACAGAAAAACACCATAAGACAGCCAGACCAGATTACCCCTAAAATGTAAAATGATAATAGTTACAGGGAAAACAGAAAGCAAATCAAGTGACACAAAGCAAATTATCTCAACTACCTAATAGCACCATGAATAGAGGTCATTGTTTGTTTGTAGGCACTTAGTTATGACTTAAAGGTCATGTGACACGAAAATGACAATTTGAAATAGTGGGTGCACTAATCTTTGAAATTTTAAAAAATATCCACAAATTCCATCAAAGTTGAGCAATTGTACGTACAAATTAGTGTCTTACAGCTGCATCCTGAATAAACATTGGCTGAGTATGCAAATTTGTGATGTCAAGAGATGGACTCCTATGATATGTCTTATGTTAATCCTTTGTTTATTTAACCTACTTTCGTTTCAGGGAATATTTGAGAATTTTATATACTTAAAGTTTTTTATTTTGGAAGCATGTGTTTTCTTCTTCGAAAATATCGATATCACTTACCAATGTGAAATTCAGTAATTAAGTAATTAACGGGGCAATATATATATAGGCTTAACAAAATAATATATAGGCTAACAAAAGTATAGCAAAAAATATATAGGATAACAAAAAATATATAGGATAACAAAAATATATATAGGCTTAACAATAAACTAACACTGGGCAACAGCCCACGTCATCTGTTTTACATTTTTATCTGACTTAAAAAAGTCGTATCTCAAAAACAGTAACAGATATGAATAAAATTTCAACGGACTTTCACTCAGGATTTCACTTTACAACTTCCTGAATGAAGCTAGCTCTTTTCAAGAGGCATGTTACAAAAACTTTAAATTCCTATGAAACTTAATAACGGCACTGCAGCTTGTTTATGATTCCATCCCAGAGATGTGCATACCAATTTCTGAAAGGATATGATAACTTATGCTGCAGGGCCAGATAGAGATACACCCACCTGTTTCCCCTTGTTTTGAAAAGTTCGATCAGTGAAGAAAGATCGCTGGGAGGGTTCGGTGGATCTTTTGATTGCAGGGCAGACTGTCACGGTGCCTCGACAGGATGCACATTCGAGGGGAATCAGCGTTGCCGATCGTTTAACGCCCTGTGTAATGCGTGTGACTTGCATCTCGGAAGATTCCTGTGCATGCAATTCTCTCCTCCGGATGAGACGTATCGATCTTCTCCGATACGAGATAATTAAATTAATATGATTTTGTGCAAATTCCACACCATGGGCTTGTCAGACTGTGGCCATAACCCAGAAAAGTTCCGAAGCGCAACGGTACACAGTTGCGCTGTTTTCGTTCTCTTCGGTAGGGGAAAAAAATAAATTTGATGCACAAAAATAAGGTCACTCATGATTGAATTATTGGAAGCTGGTCACGATGCCAGACACATCCTGATGAGCAGAGAAACAGATCTCAGCCGAGAATAGAAAGGCTCGTCGACGACGTCGTCGTCCAGAGATATCGAGCGTGTTGAACCCTGGTTTTAATTTTGTAGGTGATGGATGAAGGTTTAGCATAGTGATTTTACTTTGTAGTATGTTACGGATATCTAATATGACACAAGTGTCACGCCGCATGTGTATGCCGGTCACTGTGGTAGGTCACCAGAAAGAATTTTACGAGATTCGGTGGGTTGTAGAAATTTCACATTCAAGTCTAAAATGTTCAAACGGAGATTTGAGGTCTGATTTTAGTTTAATTCGATACTTACGTTCTGCCATGAAAGGACAATCCCCCCCACCGTGTCCCCCCTGTATCACCATAGTTACATGAGATCCTCCATTATAGATCGTCCAATAGTTTATTTAGAAATGAACAAGCTAACAAACAAAAAAAAACACAGCTGTATAACTTTCTAGAATAATTTCCTCAAGTTTTCACAGAAAAGGACATTAAATGTTATCAGATATGAGTCACCTTTGTGGTTCATCACCTACTTTTTGAATAGTTTCAAGAATACTGAGGTATGTGGCAAATGCTGTCAGCGTTGTCTCATTTTACATGCATTTTATAAAGTGGGAAGGATTAGTATTGGATAATAACATTCAAACAAATGAAATCCTGTCTTTTCTGCTTTCTTTTTGAACAACTCATCGCCACATAGGCCAAGCATCACTTGTAACACAGAAGTGTGTATGCAGGACACTGTAGTTTGGGACGGTACGCCTTTAAGTTTGCGGTATTGTACCACCGTGTCTTTTCTGCCGTTTAAATACCTTTCAAGCATCATTGCAGCTTAATTTCTTCCAGGTAATTTCATGTCATGTTTCTGGAGAGGAGAGGTGGATTACATTCCAGCTCATTTCAAGACAATTATTCCATAGAATGAAATTGTGCCGAAGTTAGCCGTTGTATATGAGTCAAAGCCAGTCAGAAACGAGTCAAAGCCAGTTAAAAACCAATTTAACAGATTATTATAACTGAAAAATTATCTAACCAAAAAGAAAAAGAATCTGATGTAAGTTTTTGGAGGAATGGTTTCAACTAACTGTGGAATAATCCACTTTGTGTGTGTGTAGAATGTCTCAAACCTCTGTGGTGAGGAATTAAAATTTGATTTATGTGGACAAAAAATAAAAAGGTAACAACTACATGAAGCAGGGTTGACCAATTCTGAATTTGACATCAGTGAAGATTTGTGACTTTGAGTCTGCTGCAGAATATGTCAGTTGGCATACAAAATTATTTGGAAATATTTTCTAATTGGGTCTTCAAGTCTGATGAAATTCTCTGTCAGTGTCTTTGAATTTTGGCACCAGAAAGTTAAGACAGGATACTAAAAGTTGGTGAGATGGACAACTTTAGATGAGAAAAAGCCAGAGAGATGGAAGGAAGAGGAGATAAGGAATATTTATCAGGGTCATGGTTGGAACTAGACAAATTTTAGTGCCGCACTCAATTCAAGGGAACAGGGGCCACTTCTGGTGGGGTCCAGGAGCTTGCACCAGGGCCCCTGGTGGAGTCCAGGGTCATGCCTTAGTGGGGGTCTAGGTAGTAGCCTCTGGCAGTGCTCTGTGTCTTGTATAAAGTTGTGTTGGAAAAGCACTCACAAAATCTTGGAATGTTAACTCAAGAGGCCGCTTTTCCCAAGTATTTAAATATTCGCTACATTCTGTGAAGCCAGGCTGTGCCGGGTGGTGTAAATGCCAACTAACACTAAAACTGATCGCGAATGCAGAGCGGGAATAACTAGTCCTGTAGGTAGGGCTGCCTGGTTCCACAACCACAGCTACAAGCCTGTCCAGGGTATATTGATGACATGAAATCGACACAGTTAAGTGCTGATTTGCACAAAATAGTGTCACTGACATACACGTGCAACATATAAACAAAATTCCATTGTCGTCACCATACAGGTGTGCCTGTTGTTTTTGATCCTGAGTGTTGGGTAACTTTGATTGCATCCACTTCGTGTACTCCAGTTGCAAATTAGGTTTTATTGACAAAAAATTGTGCTGATGAGTTGAAAAAGCCACCAAGAGTGCTGGCTTTTTTCTTTTGTGATGATTTCTGGATGAGTGCTAGGTGAAATGTGCCAGTGCCAGGAAGTTACCCACCATCATCTGGCATTTATGCATACCTCCATCACTGTCAATTTTTACAAAAGTTAAATCTTACTTTTTGAATTTGAAGATGACCAATCTCCTGCAAACTACTTCTTCCACCCTTTGATATCTATCACCTTATGTTCGTACAGAAAATGCGGGGTTAAATATCTGGGTCACCATTTGCCCCACATTTTTTTTTTGCAGTTGATATTTTCTCTTGTGGCTAAACCATTCTCTAGCACTTCAGAAGTATGTCATATCGTCCCAATCATACTGGCCCTTTGAAACCCAGTCAGTAGAAGCACGTCATTGAGTGACTCAATTAGCATTCTACAAACAGTACAATACATTGTGTAAACCCCTTTTCCAAGTAACATAATTCACGCCAGATCCTTCAGTGAGTATCCCCATGGAGACAACCATGGAACTCAGAAAACTCCAAAAAGACAATCTTTGCCCTGTTTATTCCTCCCACGAAATCACCAGAAACTATGGCAGGGTGGAAATCTGTTAGACTGAAGCATGGTTTCCTATCTATGACTTTGGAATATTAAAACACCAGAAGGTCACTTCCAGGTCACAAGAAGAAACATGATAGGAAGTTTAGACTGACGCTTGTTTAGGTTTCCAAAGTATGAACAAAGGTCACCTCATTCACCCTTGGGGTTAAATACAAACTGATTTGCTGTACATTGTGGCAGGAACATAGCAAAAATGATAGAACAAGACGCTGCATCTAGTCCCATAACCAACCACTTTGCAGAATCTCCACGGTGATAAGCAACAGCAGACAGGACTTATACATTTGTGGGTAAAACTGAGTTTGCCCTAAGTGTGTGGAGTACACACGTACAGTAGTTGTGTTTACAGTATTCTCCCATTGAATATGACAGAGAATTCTGAACACTGGGAAGGACTTTCAACTCTCTCTTCACGCTATCATCGAGCAGTGTATACATCTGCAAAACACTTTCAACTTTTCTGGAAGGTTGTTCAGGCTTATTTAAAGAGATTTGTTCTCTGGAAGCTTTTTCTGGTTTCTGTTTTGTTGTTCATGTGTACCATTGTTTTCGTAAATTAGTTTCGTTAATAATTAATCCGCCCATCGGTGCATTCGCTGCCGAACAGTGGGATACGTTTCATTTGGGAACCGCTCTCTCTCTCGTGGTGTACCGCAACAGACATGCATTATTCCCTTTCGGTTGCGATGATTTATTTTGATTGAGTCGTTGTTTGTGTACGTGTCATAAAATCTGATGGGAATACAACTGCTCGATTCTCATCGGCGCAGCTACACCAGGCTAGATTTCTGTAATCCCTTGGGATTAACGAGATTAATAGACTCTGTCGACTGTCGGTTCCTGCAATTGATCACCGCCCCCTTTGGAGTCATCGACTGGATCTATTGAACTTGTAACTTTTTCTGGGGTTAGAATATTTGTTCCTGCTTTACATACATAGATTTGTCTTGATATCTCACAAATAACAAACCATTGTGACGTGCGATCAAAGTGCACAGGTGAACCACGACCATCACATATTCTGACTGAAGCGTATACAGAAAGCCACATTCAAGCTATGGAATTAAACTTTGCCGAAAGAAAGTTCGGAAAATCTGTGAAGGTACGTAGTTTCAAGAATATATTTGAAAAATCCCAATTGATAGCATTTTAGCCTTAGCAGAAATCAATCCTACTGGCCGTTTACAGCTCTAGTCTTGGTGTACTAAATTCTTGTGGAAACCCATCGATCAAAGTCAATCAGGCACCAAGTGATACGGACTACATCGGGGAGTACCATGAGTCGATCGCTCAAGGAATATCAGGACCGTAAAAAAATACTGAAACGTACTAAAATCAATCAAACCAGGCAGCAGTACACAGCACAATGTATATGAAGGAATCATGAGCCAATCACTACCAAAAATGGGCAAATTAAACAAAAACCAGTGAATTACCTCAGTTTAGAACAAATTTTATAAAACCAAAGGCAAAGTTGTCATTTCTTTCAAATGTTTTACTCCAAGCTTCATCAGACACATTTTTGGTCACCAATTTTGGTAATGTTTGCCAATTTCTGGTTCAATTACTTAAAAGTACGAACTTGAACATTTTATGATGAGTAACATATTTGCTTTTAAAATTAAAAATGAACATTAAAAATGAAGCAGATAACTTTTTTATGTTATTTGAGGAATACACAGGTGACTCATACATCGAAATTGCGCTGTGTCTTCATACTGTACTGGCGTTCAGAATGAAGTGATTGACTCACGATACCGATCAAATCATGATTACTCGCTATGCTTTGTCACTGAAATTGATCTATGATCCTTTAACTAATGTGGTATTAATTGATTCGTCAAGTGTCAATTAAGTTGTAGCGCCCTTTTCCTGACATTTTGCTTGGTATCGCCATAAGATATTATGGATTATTAGGAAAAGAATTCTAGTCTCAGTAAAGTCTAAGACGCTGTACAGTCGTAGGCAAATTCAAGATGTCTTTGAAACATACGGCTATCACATGGACCATAATGTCACCTTCACACCTGCCCATGGGGGGGGGGGGCAGAGGGGGACGATAGGCCATCCAGCACTGTGTCTTGCATTACAGGGCTAACAGCTGTTATAGCAGTGTACAGTATTATGTCATCTGATAACAGTTCGTGCACCACGTGATGAACTGTGTAACATGAGGTCTCCACCGGAAGTATGCCTCCCTCTACCTTAAAAATATTGAAACCAATGTGGTGTACATCTTCCATATAGAAGTAGGCAGCTTGTTCCTTCCTACGGTTATTCTTGTATCAAAAATGCAATTGCTTGTCATGCAGGGGGCGTTTTCCCGTTCGGGTTTACCTCTTTGGTGCAAACGTTGCGGACAGTTGTAATAGAGCAATGTCAAATTGCTAAACCATTAGTGAACAAATTACCGGCACCAGGTGGATGAGGCACTACCGCACATACATCGACTGGAATTATTGCAGATTGTAGATCTGTTCCTTAAAGAGACTTATCGAGTTATTTGTCGTGAAATTCACTACATTTCCCTATACCTGCCGTGTCCTTGACATACTGACAAATGGTCAAACTAAAGAGATCCCAATGTGTCAAATGTAAAGAAACATTAATGAGTCAGCAATTACTGATTCAATTGAGTTTTTGAAAATTCATGACTGAGACACTTTTCCTCTTTATAGCACTTATTCACATGTGCACAACCAGTACAAGTAAGGATCAAAAATTTAAAAAAAAATTGAGTTTTCATAACTATTGATGTGAAATTTGACTTTTTATGCCAATTACAAACGTTGTCATGTGTCACGTTTTTAAAATCATCACAAACTTATTGATATTTACTCAGTAAACCTCTTTAAATAACAAAGTTTGTAACAAGTGATTCCCCATCACAAAGAAAATATTCTCAGGCATATTGGAATGATCCCTGGACTCAGTGTCACTATTGCCCTCGTAAAACAAAATTGTTAATTGTACGCTTACATGCGTCATAAAACTTGTCATATTTTAATTTACTATTCTTTAGGGCGGTTCTCACTCGTTTGCGATTTTGTTGATCCATCTTATTTCTACGAAACAGTTTTCCACGATCGATGCACAATGTCAGTTGTAAACTTACATGACTCAATTTTACTGCACACTTCAATCTCATAGCGTTTGATATGTTACCATACATGCGACACTGCCATATTGTTTTGTTTGTACACATTTAAGAAGTATGCCTTCGATTAGTCATTTTCTTTTCTGTGTGCTATCTATTACTTCTTTTTAAGTGTCAGGAAAATGACCCAAAAGACATCTCAGAGATCAAATACTGTTACTGAAGGTATCGCAGATGTCATATCCCCACGACATTGACTGCATCATTTTAAAGAAATAGCTCGATCTCAACACAGAACAATTCTGGTATGTTTCTGTTGTTGCCAGGGATGCTTGACATTCGTTTTGATTCTTTCCTAGAGAAGAATAAGCATTTGGCAGACCAGGATTGTCATGGATCTCAGAAATAACAATGGTAGAGCTCAATTTTGCAATTAAACCATACAGGTAATATCAACAATAGGAATATAAACTTGATGTATGTATTTCAACAGGAACCTTAAAACTCCCAACCTCCTACTTTTCCAACCTCGCTCAGATTTGCTTTCCCTTTCTTTATGTAATTACAGTATAAATTTCTCTTTTCCATGTCCAAGAGATTCTCAGACCGCAGGTCTGTGGTAAGGGTATCGTGCATGTCGTGAATGGATGCCAATTTAAGCAGAGTGTCTCAGAGGTTACTGACAAGGCCAGACCCATTCTTATCTCACTTGATTTGATTCTAATGTTTTCGTATCCTTGGTTTCGGCAGAGTGGATCTGCAGAGGAATTTTCATCTCCTCACGAAAAAGGCATTTTTCGAGCCACTGTGGATGGATTTTTAGGGATGATTTTTCTGTCTGTCTTTATTTAATGAACCACATAGTCTAGTGTTCACCTTCAGTTTAGGTTTGTTATTTTTAGAGAGTGCAATTTATATTCGAAGGGGTCGGGGAAGTCTAGCTGAAAGACGGTTCGAATGAAAAGGACGCATGTGGTCAAGGATATCGCCAGGAAAAATCCGAAACTTGCTGAGAAATGGAAAAAAAAAAAAACAAGACTGGAAAAATTAAGATTTGCATGGACATTTGTTTTTACATTTTCTGTATTAAATGATATAGTTGGTTTTTTAATTTGTTTTTGGCTTTTTTTTGTGCCTTTTGGCAAATAGAACTTTGCAAAGAAAATTGCAGAAATAGTGAGATATGTAGATAGTGAGCTTGACTTTGATTTAAAAACCGGTTCAATAAATTTATTTTTTTTCGAAGATGAATTGTTGAGGTTGGATGTTCAGTATTGGTGATATGCAGGGTTGTCACCAGACCATTTTGAGAGCCGGGTAATTTGTGATCGCTGTCCTAGGGAGGGGGGGTCTAAGGGGACCTCCCCTTTGAAAAACTTTTGCGAGTTGGAGAGTGCTTGGATGTAAAATGGTGCACTCTAGATTATAAATTATGAATTTGGTACTTTGGTTTCGACCAGGGCAGAAATGTTTAAGCTTACTTGGCCGTTTTGTGGTAAAAAAAGGATAGTCACTCAGAATTCTAAAGAAATCTAACAATTTTATTCAGGTAAGTTACGAAGTTTGTGCTGGGCGTTGATGCTGAAATTGACGGCGAGTGCCGGGCGGAGAATTTGAGAGCTGGGTAGCAGCTTCCGGCACCGCCCGGCGTGGTGACAACCCTGGTGATATGTCACTACTGAACATGTTATTTATATCCTTAGCCAGGGTCTCCTTGTTACCAGTGCAAAAAAAAAAAAAACATAGTACCCTAGGGCACACCCCACACCCATGTACTCCAAAGCTTTATGTGCGCATTTAAAAGTTAAATACCAGCTAGGAGCTTGTGGAAAATCTGCAGATTTTTTTATCTTTGCTGAAAATTGGACAATATTTTCCAACAGCAACTCAGCACATACAGTAGAAGTAGTAAGGAGAATGATGTCATGCATCATGTGACTTTGTTACCATGGCAGCAGCATAGATACGTATAATGCCTGTCTGCACTACAATCTTCAGCAAAAATACGTGAGACACTTCCCCCTGCTCTCCTATTCAGTGTTGAAATTTGGGATATCTTTTGTTAGGGACAACATTGTTCTGGGGGTAGGGAATTGTGAAAAGATGAACGAATCTACTTCAATATTGCTACATTTATGTACAAATGTCCCATCATTTTTGTGGAGTATTGTAATTCCAAATTCACACCTGGGTACCCACCATTGGTATAGTCATTCAGGTGTCCGAGTACCTGAAAGTATAAATTCCAAAAGGCTATGAGTTTGTTGTGATGTCTTAATAATGCTACATTTTTTGCACATAAATGTAATATCATGTATCCTAAGTACAGGGATCACTATGAAGTGTTCATTTAGGCGTAACATGCTGAATTTCGTCTCTTGTACAATGTAGGTTGGTGAAGTCATGGATCCGGCCAGCAGTTTGGCCGAACCGGGTCCTGACAGTGTCAGCTGGGTACCCTATGCAAACACTAGTAGTGGTATGTACATACAATATGTGAAGGTGTTACTGAATTTGTAAAATGGATCATTTGGCTATATATGCACAAATGAGAGGTGCAACAGCAAGAATATGTGCAGTACATCACTGTAAATTGCTCCAAATATCAATATTTCATGCTGAGCCCATTGTGTCAAAATTGGCAAAATATCATAGTGAGAAAACAGTAGTTTCACATGTAAATTTAAAGTATTGATAATATGCATGAGAAACGACTTACATTGAAAGTTCATTTTCAATGTCGAGGGCATATGCACTGTAGGGTGCTGTCATTTGAGGCATGGATTTATTATCCTGCTGTGTGTCATATGTCAATGCCGGTGCTCTTGGCGTCACTCCATAAGCACTCAGTCAGCAATGCACGAGGTAAAGTCAGCATTCTTTCATACTGTATTTCTATCAGGCCTGCATACAGTCAAGTGGAGGCAGTTACCCCTGTGCCATGCACGGTCCCTCTAAAGCCTCAGTCGGGGAATATTTCTTCCGATGTTTAGAGGGTAAATTAGTTTTCTTTTTAGACCATGATCACCACCCCCCATCACCTCGCCCCATGTTTGTGATGCATTTATTTTTTCCCCGTTTTTCCTCGGAAAGTACACATCTCGGTTTTCTGTCGTTGCACTCGGTCGGTTCATTTTGACCCAGTGAAAGTGATTTGCCCGGCAATAATGTTCCAGAGGTATGAGTTCCCCTCCTGCAAATTAGTTGTTTTTCCAGGAGAAAATCAACTGCTGCCTCCAGGTATTAATGGGATGTATATAAAACAAGTTCTTTAAGCTTAAACCGCACCTTTGGCAGTTCACGTCGGGCACACAAAAATGTCATCATGTTCACCATACTTCCTTTTTCTGTTTGCTCGCTGAAACGATTTAGCGCACCGGCATCGATAGTGTCCCACAGAAAGGTTTTAAGAGCGAGATTGCCAACTAGACACTGATGGGGTGTAAAGTATCGGATATCGGTCGTTTCATCTCGCATGACGTATTGGTACGTGTGCTATAAGACAAGTGATAGACAGCTGGCAGACAGCGGCTGCAGAGAGAACAAAATTGCAGTCACACAAACATTTGAGCAGATAAATGCTCACTGACATCTCTCCAAATCTGACGGGAAAATGGTTTGTCTGCTAATGTGTAAATTTGACAAGTTCAAGGCTAGCTTTCACTGTCCGAGGTCATTCAGTTATTAGAGGGCGTCAGGTAATTTTACTTCTGCAGTGCAATAATGTACAGTGAGATGGAATTGGGATTGTTACATTTCATTACAGAGTAGGTTATGTCTGTTGACAGTGATGGACTTGCATCGAGGTTTTGGATCAAGTGGTGTATGCAGGAATGAAGTTTGTGATCAAGTGGTGTACCCAAAAATAGAGTTTTGGTGTATCATGGAGCTAGAGTTTAGGATCAAGTAGATGAATCTAAAAATGTAACTTGGGATCAAGTGATGTGCCCAGGGCTGATTTTTTGGATCAGGTGGTACGGTAAACCCAATGATGTCAGTTTGGGATCAAGTGATGCACCTAGAAATTGAGTGTGGGATCAAGTTGTACACGTAGAAATGGGGTTCTGGATCAAGTAATGTACCCAAGAATGGGGTTTGGGATCAAGTGGTGTACTCAGGAATGGTGTTTGGTCTTATATGGCATACCCCGGAACTTGTGATCAAGTACGTGGCACACCTAGGAATGGGGTTTGGGATCAAGTGGTGTACCCAGAAATGGCTTTGAGATCAAGTGTCATAGCTATGCTGTATTATTTGCAGAACTTTCTCCTTTCATCCAGGACTTGTATTTAATCATCTTCTCTCACCCATTAACAAAAGCTAATTCAGAAAGACTAAATTGAATCATGTCAATGAACATTTTCAGTGAAGGATTAATGAACATAGGGTCACAAAACATTTCACACAATTTTGTGTGAGGTTGTAGCTGTGGAGGGACACGGGATTGGACATGGGCACATGTGACCTCCCAGTCCCCCTCCCGCAATAAAATCAGTGTATAGGAATCTGTTTTTTTAAATGCAATAATACATAGGCACAAAAAATGTAAAACATTCGTAGGTAATTAAATGGTAATGATATTAAACCCTACTGTACTTTATATCTGAGTCTTTTGCCAAAGCACCCTTTCCCAATATACCCCTTTCCCAGGATGGCAGTGAATGACTGGTGCACACCCTTCCCCGACCAAAATGAGCACTACAACTCTGGCTATGTGGGACGTACAAGCAGGCCCTTTAAATAACTTTACACACACAAAAAAAAAGAAAATGTGTGTTCAGTTATCTCTTTGTGTTATCTGGCTAACTTTGAAAAGAATCCCTCAGTGATTGTTAATTTAGATGGAAAGTTTCCTATAAATATTGATCACATGAATACATTATGGTAATAATATTTTTTGTTTCCAAATTTGTAATGGCAAGAATGTTGTGTGTTTGTTTGTGACACTTTGTTCATTCTAAATGAGAAACTTTGTCAGTATAGAAAAGCCTGTCAATTGGGCCTCATATGAGCCCTTGTGTGTAGTGATTTAAACGGAGCGAGAAAATGTATTTAAGGGGATGACAAAATGTGGTAGACTTTTTGTACTTTCCACAACCTTTTTTCATTTATTTTACTTTTATTTTCCTAACAGACCTTATCATCCTCATGATCCTCCTGCAGATAACAGTTTTATGTTGCTATGTCCTTTTGTCGCATTCACCTCAGGTACATTTAGTGCATGGTTATTTGATGAAACAAGATCAATGTGCAACCCTGTCCGTATAACCCAAATCCCTGCGTGGTGTTTGGCACACATGTTTAAACAGCCACCCTCTTCTTTTTCTTTGTTTCTTTCTTTTGGCTCATCCCGAACGCGTTTACTGGGTTAATTCAATCAAGGGGAGACCAAACTCTTGATTCGAGACAATCTCATGAGCTTCCCATCTTCTTGTTGACTTTCTTGAGAGGTGTGCCATTTTCGTTCGGTAATCGTCATTATCGTTAAATTGCTACAGGCAAGCATGTTTGTCCTCCGTCTTTCTCGCATAACCATTCATGATGTCCACTGAATCGTTGATAATTCTCGCTTACCATTTTCTTTCCTCTTACCTCTTCCAGCATTATCCCTTCGAAGAGGTCGATCGAGGTCAGCCTTGTGTGACGTGTGGTGACAAATGCCCGGGATTTTCCCCTCACAAGTGGAGGTGAGTTTGATGGTGTCTCTTTCAGGTATCACATGGGATCCCTTCATACAGACATTCGGCAGCAGATGCGTTGCTCTATCAATCGTCGTGTGGCACAATGAGAGTATTTCTCTGCAGTGTCCTGCAGTTTCAAATCTTGGAGAACCTGTCTGTGTTTGATTGAGATTTATGAAAAATTGGTGGTTCCATTGTGATCCTCCCTGTTCTGGGTTTAATACCCCATGCAGACAGTCTACTACATGAGTTGTTGTTTATTATTTTGTAAGAGTTTTCCAGTCTTCACTTTGTTTGAGAATAATTACATACTGTACATGTTCATTTCTGCTTTTTATAAGCTACATTTATGCTCATTATCTCATGCATATTCATGAGAAATGGAATTTTTCAGAAAGTATCTTCAGTAGTACTTGCAGTAAGTAGTAAATGCTACTATAATTATGAATTAGCCTCTGGCATCCACATCACACATTGTTACTCTGTTCTTGCAAAATGATCATGTCAGCCGGAAGGTCAAAGTTCACCTTACATGGGCAACTGCACTTCCTGTTTATGTTATTCACACTTACAACCTGTGTTGAACTCTAGCAATCCAGCTTTCCCATCAGGTACTAGCTTTCATGACTCTCTTTGGTGTTCCTTTAAAAAGGGACGCCTTTTAACCGCAATTAACCCCGTGCGATGACTGTGTTCTTTGTTCTGTTGATAACCTCTCGTTGATAGGTCCCACTGACTGGTAATCTCATTTTCGCAGAATGGGTCACGGGGAGGTGTCAACCGAACCCTATCAGGGATCAAACCTCAGGAAAACCATTCCAGCCAAACGTGATTAGAGTCAACAACTCCACAACATATCTGATAAAAATCTTTTCCTTTTTATCTTGCTGAGTAATCCAGACAATAACATTGTTTCTTCTATTGCAAAACAGTTTTGTGTCTTGTTTTGGAACACAGTTGCTGTTGTACTGTAAACAAGCAAGTGAAAGGTCCTTCAACTGCTTTATTGAAATTTTGAGCAGCTCTGTTATGTACCGTAGTATATTATTCCAGTGACAAATGTTGTTCACACTCTATGTCTGATCTATGTTTTTGGCTCTCAGCCTCTCATTGTTCATCCCCCCTCCCTGCTTTTTAGCAGATTCATAAACATTAACCCCCCCTAATGTATGTGGGCTGATAACAATTGCTGGCTGATAGTGTCTTCTTTCATTTGATAAGTTGTGCAATGATAGAAGTTTTATGTGTACATTATAATCTTATCTGAGACCTCCAGCATGTGTTTGAGCGTTTTCCCCCATCTTTTTGGAGGAGAGAGGGGTTTTGGAGCGGCAGAAGTGGGAAGCTGAGGAATGGTGGATTTTACTCAAAGTGCTGAGCAGCTATCTTTTAAACATATAATTCTATCATTTAGGCCTTCAAGGTTAATACAAAAAGTGGACTGCAGATTTATAAAAGAGTTTTAATTGTCCTGCTTTTATAATGTTTAGTATTTAAAAGAAATTTTCATTGATGTGTTTTCTAAATACCGTGTCATATTTTAATTGCCGATTCAACCAAAAAGCGTTATTGGCCCTGGAAAGTGTTGTTGAAATTTGTACATTATTAGTGCTCAACGTGGGTGTCGGAAATCATGCAGACAAACTACTGTAATACCTTGTAATTTTCAGATAAGGAGATTGGTGTCCCATAGAGATGTTCGTGACTGACGGATTTTGTTGTTTATGTTCAACTTTATACTACAGTATGTGCTAAGCCCTCATTAAAATGCGATTTCAAATTTGAACACAAAGTTTTGCCTCCTTCTGTGGCTTTGTACCACTGAATGACTTCTGCTCCACTTTCATTTTAGGAATGAGGTGCGTTTGATTCGAGAAAAAGCGCAAACAATCTTTCTCAGTCCACAACAGAGGGAAAGGATTCGATCGTAAATTTCTGGTCAGGCTCAACCTGCGAAAGTGCATTGTATAATTTGGTAACAAAAAAATCATATTTTTTTTTCTCCAAGCTGCCAGTGACCGGCATAGTTGAAGGTATAATTGTATTGATTCTGTACCAGAAAAATATACACCTAAAAGTTTGGTGATCTTAAAATTATGTGATGCAAGTTTTCAAACATCTGAGATGTGAAGTGGTGTCCACGAGGGGGTCAGTGCGGTTCGGAGTGACCATTTTCATGTTTTTTTTTTCCTTTTCCGCTAGATAGTGCATACTCATGATGTCATCTGTCGCTCTGTCAATGCCAATTTTTCCAATCCTCCTGTCCTCTCAAAATCCAGTTTTTCTTATATATAATACAAAAATGTACCAAATTAAATTACATAAGTCTTTCAATTTGATTTACTTCAATTGTTGCATGCAGCCCCGCATCCCTTCAGAGACCCAGCCAGCACGCTCTCCCTTCTTTTTTCTTCAATTTCTTTAACCTTTTTTTCATATGGAAGAGAGTGCAGTAGGAATTAAGTAGGACGCTCCTGTCGATGGTTCAGCAATTTCGTCCACTTGAATTGTCAGTTCAAGGAAGTTGGCCATTTTGACACTCATAAATCTATTTAAAGGTTCCAAGTCTTCAGGTGGGCAGTCAACACCTTTGGAAAGCTGTTGCTCTCTTGTTGGGTGGCCTTATCCACAATCTTCCATCATTATGTTGTAACTGTACCCTTGACTGTAACTCAGATATGGTGAAGACTGGGAGGTTATGGCTTTAAGGTGTTGGTCTTGGCTGTAGGTGTTTCTCTATTCACAGAATTTAGTGCTTAGTAAGTTAGTGGTCACAGTTCCTTCCTGTGGGCTTGAACTGAAATTATTTGTTACTAAATTATAGAGCTGCAATGTTGTATTGCTGTCAGTATGTCACGTCACTTCACATATTCAGGTACATTTGCTTTAGTAGGCTCTGGTCTGTGGAAGGTGAACATATTTCATAAACTCTTTTCCCATCCCCCTTCCTAGTATTTGGTCCTAACAAGTCACTCTCTAGCCCCACCTACCATAGCCTCTCCCATCAGTATACATCACATGCTCTGCAAAGATTGTCAATCATCCATTTATCAAGCGTGCATTTTGATGTTTCAATACTTCTTGAGTGGCTAACATAAATGTGTTGCTAAGAAATTTTCTTGCTTCCCCCTCTTTGTCCCCTGCCCCTCCCCTTTAATGTATTCATTCTTTTATGGATATTTTGAAATACTGTTTTCAACGCAGTTCGCTCCATGAGACTGCTGGTTCTACAGGCTGTCACAGTGTGAAGCAACTGGTCATGTGTACGTACACATACTTTACTACACATTCAGTGTATGACAGGCAATGATTAAAGTAGTTGGGTAGTTTATACTGCTAAGTGTGTGCATTTTTATTTAATTGCCAATCTTTGGAACAGAATATGAAGATAATTAAGTGATTCTAATTAAGAGCCCCATCGTGTCGCAGGTCAGTGACCCTGCCACAATATACTGTACAGCCATTGGTCTTAATCAATAGTTGGCATTTTCTTAGGTTTCAAAAAAAACATTTTGCAGTAATTGCATCTTCTCTCTCTGGCTAGTGCCAAAATAGCTAATTCTAGATCATCAGTTATTCGTTCGTTTATTGCCTTCTAATATGCTGCAATTTTATTGCCACTGCTCAACATTTTTCACTCCACAAATGGGAATTAAATATTGCCCAACAAGTAACTAAATCTTGTGCCTCTCATTTTCAGTCCATGTCACCCGAACCTCTTTTTCTGCTTTCTGCTAACGAAGGGTCATATAACGAATGTTCCATCACTGCTACAGAACAGTACGATTTTTTTTTTTTTGCTAACATGTATACTTCCAAACATAGTAAAAAAAAAAGTATGATAGTAAAGCATGGTCTAAGCATCAGTATTCAGTTACCCCTTTCACCTAACCTGAATCTCCTTCCGTCCTGAGCAGTGTTTTCTTCTTACACCAGGATGGAAAATATAAAGTATGCAGTCGTTACTATCTGCAATGAATCACCACCTTTCTGTAGAGGAAGACAGAGCCCTTGCGACAAGAGACAAAAGATTCTCAAATAACTGGAGACACGGGCATACCCTCGCATCGAACTGTAATCCGAAGCATCTAAAAAATCAACGTCCTTGGTGAGGTTTTCAGTCAGCCTATCGTCATATTGCCTAGCTAAAAAAAATGAAAAAAAATAATGCACTAAATTTGCCATTTATGAAGTTGGCTCCCAAGTTCCTCCTACAAAATTAGGGGAAAGGCTTGCAGAATGATGAGGAACATCCCAAGAAGACGATAATTCCATGTTACATGAAAGGATTTCATTTATCGCCCATGAGATACAATTTCGAATAAAGAGGTGTCTCAGTTTCTTTCCCTAGTTTTCTTGAGGTTCTTATTCAGATTCTCACTGACAAATTTTTGCCAAAGTCCCTCAGTTACGGTCTCTGTATGATTGATGAAAAAAAAAAAGCATTTTCCAACTCCCCAATCATACCGTCCACTGACTAATGGTTGTTTGGTACTCAGCAGACAAGAATATTAAAGGCCAAACCAAGAAAAGGAGTTTTGAACAAGCTGCTGTGTCCTTCCACAAGGCCTTGTGATGGGAAGGAATGTCATATTTTGAAGGTTTGGTTGCTTTTATGTCCGTAACCTTGACGACTGAGACCCTCATCCAATTACATTTCTCATATATTCTTCATTTGCTGCCCTCATTGTAATCTAACTGAAATTGGAATGTGTTTTAAGTTTTTGCCTTGCTTTCCAGTTCAAATTTCAGTCTTCAGCCCCCAGGCGCAGGCAGATTTTATAAATGTTTTTGATTGCACTTGTAGACGGTTGCTGTGCATTACAAATTGAATTCTTGTGTTCCTTTGCTTCTATTTGCCTGGGTCCTTCGTTTAGGTAAAGCCACAAATATTGCCTTCAACTCCCGCCCCCCTCCCTTTGTAGCACCTTGTGTTTACTAAATACATGTTGTGAAATGTTTGCAAGGACAGTTCTTTGTCTGCTGAAAAACGATCGTAGGCAGTAAATGAAAATCCTATGAAGAATTCCATTGTACCATTGACATTAATTCCAGTTCCAGCCCAAGCCTATCACACATTTACCTGGTGATATATCAAGCCTAACCACGATCAGTAATTGAGTTGACAATACAATATGGCACTGTTGAGTGTGTTTTTGTTTTATCCAGATGCAGTTCACTTGCAGTAATTTTTCCTGTTGGGGCAGCAAGGAAAATTTCTATCTTTGAATCTTTCAACCTATTAGCATTCCTCTTAATATGACTTAAACGTAGGTGGTTTAACTAGGTAACCATAATTTGTGTACATATTTGCCATTTTCCTCCCTTAAAGATTATGGGTAGATGTATCTCTTCACCTATCATTCAACTGACATTTTTGCCACAAAATGTTACAGAATTGGAAAATTTTTTATTTCATTCAATGAACTTCCTCGTACTAAAGGAAGCATTTTAATGTCAGCTTTGCTTTTCCATAGACAGCTTAAGCATACAGTGCAGTAGGTCACATGACAGTGATATTAGATTCAAATCTGATCCAACTTTTGCAACTTTCATTTTAAAGCTTCTCAAAATTTATCAAAGAGAATCAAAAATTTTCGATCTTGAACAGCTATACGAGGCATTGCTGACAAAAGTTATACTGAAATGAAATGTCAACCAATTGTGGCATGATGACATTTCAAAGACATTTTATATTGCATATCGGTGAAAATATCAAAATGGTTTTTGAGAGAAACCTTTCAGTAGCATGGTATATCAGATGGATTTGATTGGGAGAATTCATAATACTTTGTATCTGATGTTGGTATAGATCGAGTGACCAACAAAAACGAAAACATTGATGGAATGCGGCACTGGTGTGACTTTTTAAAAATTCAGTGGATCTGATGTACTGCGTTGTTTTAGCGTAACCCATCGGACACAGAGGAAATTTTAGTCAGAATGTTTGTCATGTGTAATAGCTATTTCTTCTGGTCTACTCTAGTTTAGTCTCTTTCGTTTGCTCTGTTTCTTCTGGTCTGCTCTGGTCTCTTTCTTTTAGCCAGTCCAGTCTGTTTCTTTTGGTATGATCTATTCCTTCTGGTCTATTCTGATCTGGTCTGTTTCTTGTGGTCTGCTTTGTTCTAGTCTGTTTCTTCTGGTCTGATCCATACCTTCTGCATGGTCTGTTTTGATGTGATATGTCTATATCTTCTGGTCTGGTTTGATCTGGTCTGTCTGTTCTGGTCCATGTTAGTCTCATCTATTTCTTCTGGTCTCTTTGTTCTGGTCTTGTAATCTTTGCAGAATGTTGGTACATGTATCTGATAGGAAAGGAAGCCTCCACGGGGAAGTACATAAAGCAGGCGTCCCAAACATTTTCTTGCGGCTGGCATCAGAAGCAGCTCCAATTTACAATCCTCAGAGCGCATCAAGACTGAGCTTTCTCGAAATCTGTATTGTAACCTACTATAGTTGCACAGGCTCTCATCTGTTTTAAGCAGATAGACAAAGTACGCTGAGTATTCTTCATCTTTCCTGGGGGATGCTACTTATTTCAGAATTTTTTTGCAAGTCAGACTGGACACCACACGATTAACTTCAGGACCCCAGCAAGTGTCACAACCCCAACTAAGGGAAACCATGGCGCAAAGTCCCTCGCACGGTTACCCACTCACTGCATTTTCTCTCAAAACCTCTCCTCAGAATATCAGTCTGTATTGTGCATTAAATTAATCATCTGATCCCTAGTTCTCAACAAGGGCTCCTGTCAGGGTACCAGAGAACACTACAGGCTGTTCTCAGGGACAATTTAAAAGGAAGTGTTACATCAAGTAAGTGTTTGTAAGACATTTTTGTGGTAACTATGAGAGAACAGTTTTACAACCAAGTTAGATGCAAAATTTGTCTATATCCCCTGTAGCACTGCCATTGTAAAATATGTTTACAATGGCAGAATATATTTACTGTGTTTATTGTCAATTAATTTTTGGTAGGTGAAGGGGTACCAGGAGACAGTGTATCAAATTTAGGGATACAGGGGATTCAGAAGGGTGGGAACCACTAATTCTAATCCTTCTGCATACTTCATATTTTTATCAGTGTCTATGATCATAAGTGCATTTTCACTATATGTGGTAAATCACTGCCAGTTTGTGGTAGATTTACAATACCCTAGTATCATTAAATTTTCACAAGCATCTCTACAAAATCAGTCACATAGTGCATATTTACTGTATTTCCTCATGTACATGTCTCAACCCAACAACCGCACCCCCATCTAACATACCAAGGGCACTGGCAACCTTTAGCAATGCCCCCAGCACCGTCAGTCATTTGTAATGTGTACACTATCATGCAGCTGCATCTGCAACAGCTTTGCAGTTGCTACAGCTGACTGTATCAGAAACTATATTTTAAATTCCACAGGTTTTGTGGTTCACCCCTATGGTTGCATTGTGCTATTTCTCATCATCACTAACCATCTCATTATCTCTCTCAGAGGGTCGAGTATCACGGAAGAACCAGGAAATGCTTCAGTTCTTTTCGAAACTGCATATTTTCTTCATAAATGTTTGAACTACAGCTTCGCAGCCACGCACATGTGCAACGCTGGTGTGAATTCGTACACCGTGTTTTGCAGTCTCTGCGGCGGTAATTACTGGCTCGTTATTAAAAATGAGAGTGGAGGAGCGTTTGTTTCTGGATGTATGTATATGAACCCAGAAGTAACTCGAGCTCCTTTACGTTCAGAAAGTGTGCAACCCCGTTTGGCGTTCGCAGAAGCGCAAAAATGCTATGAATTCTTAATTGAAGGGTATCATATCAACAAGGGAGGGGAATAAAAAAATTGGCATTTCATCTGTTTCCCACTTCTGTTCAATGTTTTCCTTGCATTTTCTACAGTAATAAAGAGCCCGCCTCTCATATTTAGAGAAATTTCCAAAGGAAAACAGAAACGCAATCTCTTGGGCAGCACTTCGAGGGGGTTAGGAAATCGATTTATGACTTGCATCTTTTCATCTTCTTTCTCGATGTCCAGACAGAAGAGAGAGAAATCAAAGATTTGTAGGGAGTCACTCTTCCGTGGGGTATTGTCTCTTCAAAGCTGTCAAAACACAGATGAGGAGCGGCGGAGATTGTCGTATCAAATCGTTTTCCCTTTCATCTCATTCCGGAATTGGTCGTGATTCCAGAAAGTCCAGAGTGGATCCCTCCAACGGCATAAATCCCCCGTCTCTGATTGTAATTTAACATTGATTCATTAAATTGGTACAGCTGCGTATGGATACCAGAGGCCACACAAAACATACAAACCAATCTGAGAACTTAATTTTGTGGTAAATGAAAAAACTACAATGCATTTACAAGGAAGGAAACTGTCCTCTGGAAGGAAGATGGAACATCTTTGACAAAGGAAATAGTAGCAGCACGAAGGTGGGGCAAAGGATGCGGACCCCCCAGTTTATCCCACTCAGCTACCAGCTGCAGTGACCTGTCACATATAGTTATATGCTTATTTCCTGTTTGTATTCATAATTTTGCATTTACCTAAATTCTGTTTAAGAGAGTCTATGAGACTTGATTTTTCACCCAGAAATATGCTAAAGCCTCAGTTTCAGAGGGTTCCACCCC
This sequence comes from Stichopus chloronotus, assembly GCA_021234535.1. Taxonomy (NCBI): domain Eukaryota; kingdom Metazoa; phylum Echinodermata; class Holothuroidea; order Aspidochirotida; family Stichopodidae; genus Stichopus; species Stichopus chloronotus. The sequence goes on along the minus strand of CM037845.1, from coordinate 15,762,762 downwards.
CTGGACCCCTCTCCCCAACAGGCTTTGCCTCTAGGCTCCATCAGGGGTTGTAAACTTTCAAGTCTGAAGCCTACTGTACCCATCCTGAGACTTAATTTTTCACCCAAAGATATGCTAAAACCCTGAGAGCTTCTACATATCTCAGTAGAATGCTTAATTGAACTTTTGAAGAAATATTTGAAAATGGTACATGGCATAATTAGGAAACTTGTGGTGTCACCCAGGCACAACTTCATGAATATCCTTTGTATTTCTTTATAGTTTTGACTGTCTTAAAAGAAACATTACAGTAGTTTAAGAGATGTGACCTTAATTTCCACAATGTTCTATGGTAAATCTACAATATACCCAATCTACATTTTCACCAGTGTCAAATTTCAAAATTATATGAGGACTTAAGTGAAAAAAAAATAACAACACAGAGATTTCTTACAATAATTTGCCACTCTTAGATTCCATTTTGGTAAACCTTTAGGCAACTGGAAATCTTTCTTGACCAGAGAAGTTTTTCTTCAAATCGCAATATTTTGAGTTATAGTAGGAACAAGATGTTGACATCATGGGGGTTTGAAATGTCTGCGGTGAAAGATTATTCCCTTTGGAATATGAGTTGCACTGACAATCGCCTGCTCATCTAAAATTGTTCTTTGTCAGTGTTTCAGGGAAGAGAAAGTAGGGGAAAAGATCACCTATCACAAAATCTGAAAGAAGAACTATGCACTCCTCTTCCAGCTGTTGAATGTGAAAATTATCTCAAACATTTTTGTTGGCCCTACAAAATTGAGACTCTCAAAGAAAGCATAGCAGTCAATCAGTGTTACTTGAAATCAAACAGACCAATGTGAATGGATATGAATATTCATTTATGCAAAAATAGGGCTTAATAACGATTTTATTTTGTAGTGGCTATGACACATTCTGCTGAATTTGACTTTCGCTGACAAATTTTCAACGTGTTTTCCTCCTTTAAGAACCCCTTCAGTTGTCTCTAAATATGTCATGATCCCGAATTGTCTCTCAGAGTATACTTTTTTGATGTCTTGCATACTTTAAGTGTAACAGCCGTTCATCCTCTCAAAATGGAAGAAAATCTCTCTTTGGATGTTACAAAGCTGGCACTCTCATATTGCAAATATGTGACGTGCCGATCTTCTGGATGTAGCTGTACATGGGAGAAGGAGAAAGTTAGTTTCAAGTTGTAGTAGTGGCATATGTCCTTTCCTCTGTCCCCACCCAAAAAGAAAGTTTTCTCAGATACCAGTGGATGCATTTTCTTGATAGGTGCCATGTCATCTCGGTAACTTCATCAACCAAGTACAACTAGGACCTGTCTTCGCTTACAAAGATACCTCGGTCTAAGCATTTCTTCCCTCAGTCTCTGCTGTGGCACATGTGTTTCTTCCATAGATAACTGAATTGTCTGGGGAGTCTTGTTTCCACGCTTGTCGATTCACATCTTAGTTTTCAGGATGTTTTTGTAATATCATACCATTGGATACCGTATTAGTTTGTTTTGCCTCTGCACACATCCTGATATTAATGTACATATGGTGCAGAAATTTAGGAACTCCCAAGCGCCCTTCACCAGTTGCCAGGAAGTTAACTTCCGACTCCCTTCGTGGTTTGGGCTTAACCGATCATCGAGTGACGTAGGAGTGCATGTTGGCAGGAACTTAGTTTTTACCCCTCTTTGTTCTTTTCTTTAGTAATGTGAATTGGATCGTCTTTGAAGACAAAAGATTGTCTCATGAATCCAGAAATTCATTGACACTTCCAGTCATTTTAGTTTACCAGTTTGTTCACTTTGAATCGATTCAGTTGTCCTTGACAATTGACTTGTATGGGGCAACATCCACACAATACGTGAACTGCTATACACAGTGCAGTTCAGTGCTATGCTCAAGCATTGACACAGTTCATGAGATGTTCTGTTGTCTTTAAAGAAAGAGACTCAATGTCCCAGACAGTTTCGATTCTCCCAACCACTTAAGTCTGTTCAGTCCCTGCCACGGCCTGTCTAAAATTCCTCCACATGTGTAATTAAACAGTGGGTCCCTATGTATACTGTGTATGAGCTACTCTGCATCTTTAGAATTTGCTGTCAATCAAGTAGCTGAACCAATTGAGAATTCTGCTTTCCCCTAGTCAAAAATATAGCTTGGGGTGATGAGTGACTGCCTTTATTATACTTTCATTAAAGTGTGCTGCGAAAAGTCTCCCTGTTCTCTTACTTACCTACCTCCAGCGTTAACCCCTCTCTCTCCTTGGGCACTGGTATAAGCAGACTTTTTTTCATTTTTGGGACTGAGGGAACAAAGGGGTTGAAGTGGGGTGAAAGTAATGATGACACTATCTGAGTGGAGTGTCACCATCAGGTTGGCGCATGGGATACAGAGAAAATTTGTCAGTCTCAGAGAGTGGGCCACTGGCACTTCCCAGTCTCTCAGGCCTTGAGAGTTTCAGCTAATATTTTCATTTTGTTTTTGACGAATTTCCATTTTGTTGGCAAGTGGGGCATGAGACACATGCCAGGGGGCTCCCACTACATCCCCGCTGGTTACACAAATGTTAGCCCTCCCTCTCACTCTCATTTCCAGAAAAGTGTGATTAATGTCACTCAAAAGTCTCAGGGAAGATGTGATTGAAGTTTTTGAAAGTGTTCATGGTAAGTATGATATTAATATTAATTTTAACATGCTGAATTTTGAAACCAGGAGAGATAATGTCAAGTTAAGCTAATGAAACAGTTTTGTCAGTAAGATGTGAAGAAATTTGTTATCAGACATAAGATTTATTTTTGGGAAATAAGTTAAAATTGTGGAATCTGAACCTGTTGCCACTTTGAACGAAGACTTGATAAATTCACAGCAGCGTACTCCCTCACCTCAATTTAGATTTGAAAGTTAATTTTGAAGCTGCCACTGCATTTGCTAGCCTTTATATTTATGATTGTCTGTCTGTTAATCAATGTTCAGTTTGTTCCACTGTTTCTTGTTTCTAATCTAATTTATAGGAGATCTTTGAACAATAACATGAAAGAAATTTTCTCTTAGAGGAAGACTACTTTCACTAGAAATACATGTTCTACTAATGTTCTCCATTTTTGCTCCATCTATAAAGATTGCATAATAGAAACAAATCCCTTCTCTCCAATATTTTCTCAGGTAGGTTCCTTCCCTGTCTAACCACAACCCCTACCCCCCCCCGCTATAGCTATGACCTTTGTTTACAGTAACCTAGATTTTAATCCGCAACAATACAAGTTGGCTGTTACACAATTGATGTGGCATACTGTATATATATGTATATATAGCCTACAGTTTTACACTACAGATGTGTCCCACATTTTCACTGAACTTACAATGTATGTTTGTTTGCTCATGTGTCAGTTTCTAAATGCAACTGATATTTAAAGTCGCGCTATGTCTACATTCATCGCTATCAGATCAGCTTGAAGTATGTAGATTGTTATCCTTGATATATTGACAATATATGCCAGCCTGTAAAACGCAGCGACTTTCGCTTTCGTAACAGTTGTATGAACTTGTGTCACAGCGGACAAACAGTGAAAAGTATTTCTCTGTGGTACCTGTGTGGACACATGTATTGGCACTGCATGAGAAAGTCCTATCACAGCGCGCACTCCCTCACCTCATATAACCAGTGAGTTACCGTATTGACCATGGTCTAGCATCTGGCAATTTTGTGTGTGTGTATCTGGTATCATAAGTCCAAAGTCACTGCCCTTCCTGTAATTCCCAGCCTTTTAGTTTTGCAGCAAAGTTTCTATCGTGCACAGATCGTTATCAGATAAGCGTGAAGTATGTAGATTGTTATCCTTGATGTACTGACAATATATGCAAGCCTGTAAAATGCGCAGATTCTTGCTTTCAAAACAGTCATGTGAACTTGTGTGTCTCAGCGGGCAAACAGTGAAAAGTATTTCTCTGTGGTACCTGCGGGAACACGTAGGCACTGTATGAGAAAGCCCTACTTCCTTTACAAAAGAAGGGACAAACAGCCTCCAATATTCTTGGAGTCAAGTAATGTTTGCAGCCTGATCAGACCATATTCACAAAATTCTGAAGCTACACTCACAACTCCTTCTTGCTGCAGGATCGATTTTGTGGGGGGGGGGGGCAATAGGGGGGCACTAGACTCAGGCACTTTGAGAAAGTGTGTTTTTCTTCTGAAGAGCTTGTATAAAAATAGTACTCTCCATAAGGTGTTGGAATTTCTGAACCAAAACCATGACAAGAAGAGTGACAGTGAGGTGTCTGCGATAAAATATTAAAGGCACAATTCGTCAATTTGGGAAAGTTGGGAGGGAGGACTGCATGTGCAATCCATTTTAACCCCCCCCCCTGGGATTGGTTATATAGTTGTCATTAGACCCGCTACCATCTTCACAAATTTCTGAGCAGGAATTATCAGTACAGACATTATAGGGCCCCAAAAATTGGTACGTACAGGACAGAATTAGGCTTCTTTCTCTGGCTGCTTATCTAAGTTGTTAGCAAACTTTACCTCCGAGGTCAGATAAAGGCTATAGGCCTAATTGGGAAACAAGAAATATAAAAAAATGTTCTAGATTTTATTGTTATATTTAATTAAACTTGCAGAAGAACATCAATTCTAACTGTTAAGTGTAGCAAAGGCCATCGTCAGGTAACATTTATCATATTTTTTAAAATATTCCTCAGGAGTTGTGACTCCAGGAAAGTGGAGCCAAGTACTCTGAAGTAGACTTAAGTACCCAGCTCAAGTATGCTGAACTTTAAAGCATTTCTCTACTAATTATGATGTCTTTGGAGATGAAAGCTGTAATGTAAATTGATTTTGCCCCTCATAATATATCAACCCAAATGTGACAATGCTGAAAGTGCTAAAGGCTTTGCCGAAAAACTACAGCGGCAGTTTCCCCAGCCGTTTTCACCGACTTCATTCTTTTTCAGTGGAATGTGAAGAAGTTGCGAACGTAGCTGCAGAGAGTATACTCTGCATGTAAAAAAATACTTGCATGCATGGTGACCATGTAGTGTTTGGAGATATGTAGGCAGTAATATACAACAATAATATACAGTGTAAAGGTATACACGAGCAGTGTACACATTTACTATAGAAATAAAGGTGATGGAGAATGCTGACTTAATAGATGTAGCCCACTAACCATGTGTTTGTATCTTAAGTGAACCCAAGCAAGTCTCGAGGCTGCTTCCATCCTATGGCAAAGTGTGTGTGTCTTTACCCAGGATACCTATAGCTTTAGTGTGCAATCACTTTTGAATGTTGAATTGCCCCCAAAATTTGTTAGATTGAATTGAAATTGCTGTATAGTTTGTTTTCTTATCGCTACTTTTTTCTTAAAATAACATGGAAATACAAATTACTAAATTTTTTGGCAATTTTGCAGCACAACTTTTGCATGCATATTAAATTTTACCATTTGACGTGGTCTACAGCATGCACTATTCAAGACTGACTAATCTATCACTACACCAGCAGCTAGGTGTGTGTCCTTGGTATAGTTCCTGTCATGTCATGCATCCTCTGTGTTACTAGTACATTTAGATGTCATTCTCTGTTCACATCCCTCCTTTTCTATGGTATGACCCGCCTGTACTCGCCATATCTAAGGCAGTATTATCCAAGGGGGGTTTCAGGGGGCAAGACAACCTGAGTAAACATTGCTGTTAGCAAATTGTTCCCAATTCTCTAAAAAGTATCTTCTCGCCCCCCCCCCCCCACTAGCTTTTCCAGATCTTAAAAAATAAAACTGGTAATTTCAAGTATATTGCTGTTTGAAAATGGAACGAGAAATCCTCTTTCAGGAGGCCATTTGGTATTGCCCCCCCCCCAGAATCGTTGCCCGCGGTGATTGCTTTGCGATAGCACAAGCGCTTCACTGCTTGGCCTCCCATCTCTCTTGAAAGGCTATGGAGAACACAGGAGCAGAAGAGAAGACAAGAGCTACAGTACTCTTCATCATGAATAGTAACTTAAATATCTATATATAAAATTTGATGGACAGACTGAAAACTGCGGAGTATTCAACGCTGTTGTAAACCGTAATGAAAAGCAGAATTGAAGAAAGTCAGGTCATCATACCCAGATTCCCTGCCTCTTCAATTTTACATAAACCTTGAAGATGTCCTTCATAAAGTAACTTTAGAGAAAGGTGTATGAAACCTGTTGATTTTATGAAGCTTTCAGATGTGAGCCTTTGAAAAATAGAAAAATCCCTTGCTGATTAAAAGTGTGAAATTCACACACAGAGGTTGTTTGTGAGTATATATTGCAAACATAATTCATGCAGAAGTAATCTGCATGCATTATTTCATTTATATATTATTTTTCTAAATATGCCCTGCCATCCTTGGAGCATGAAATTTACAGGACTTTTGCAAAATATGTAGATGGTATCAGGAAAGTATAGGAAGTCGTCAGAAAGTATGGAAGGTCAGACAACACATGGAGACAACAGACAACACCTTTTTAATTTGGGCCTGCTTATCATTCAGGGAGCATGCATGCAAGGTGCTGTTGGTGGACGCCATAGTTATGCCTGTTTGACATGCATGGAGCAAGAAATTTGAATCCCTGTTCCCCCTCCCCCCACCCGCCGAAAAGTCTTGCCCATTGTACTTTCCGTGGGCGATGTTGGCCATTAATTGACTGTCAACAGTTTTGGGAACTCTTGAAAAGTATTGACAACTTTGTCCATGTTTGTTTCTTGATTCAATTGAAGATGCATCTTAAATTAAAGGGAGATGAGATGGATTCTCCATAAACTTGAAAATCACCGTATCATTAACATCAGATGGTAAGTGCAATAAATGTTTGCTTGCAATTGTTTATGTTTTTCTCAGAAACAAAGACTACTTTTTGTTTCAGTGTGAAGACAGGCAAAATGTCACAAGAAGTTCTGGGGGGGAGGGAATGTGCACCAAGAACAAAATTTATTGTTCAGTTTCCTAATCGCATTTATTAATCGATGCAATTTAATACACTCACTGGTTTTGTTGTGGTTGCCACTTCGATGCTCCTCATTTAGTTCACTCCTCATTCTTCACTTACCTCTCTCAACACAACAAATGCACGTATCTTTGCTGATGTGCAGAGCCATCGACGGTGCATGTTAACGTTACAACACCGATCAATGCCACCTGGGTGTGTTGAACATGAAATGCAGAAGCTGAAATCTTGAACATGACACAGTCAACTTGAAGTGACCTGTCATGTTGTTGATCTTGTTATGTAAACTCGCATTACAGAAATGTGACTGCACCAACTGGAAACATGATTCATCCTCCTTTTGTTTTTTTGAACCGTGACTGTTGGAACCTGCCCGCATTCGTAACCTATAGTGTGAAACGCTTCTCTCTTGAACTTTACCCCATTTTTGAAAGGTTGATCAACCTGCAGCACAGTAAAATTTGGGGATGATTGATGACTTCTGCTATATTTTACTGTCACTAAGAAGAGTGGTCTTGACTGTTTGCTGCAAAATGGTGTATCCACCATGCATACAAGTTCTCCCCCACCTTGGGAGATTTATGACCCTCAAATCTGAGAGTTCACTACTGTGCTTCTCATTCAGTTTGTCGTGATTTCCTAAATTTTTGATAGGCTGACATTGCAAATGCAGCTAGCCTGTTGTGTTTGGGAAAGAGTAGTCTTTTTTTGTACATACCCTTCAGATCACTCGAATTCATGCCCTAGTACCTCACATTGTTACAATTTAACCTGCACCATGAAGTGTGTGGGGGAGTTTATGCAGATATTTGATAAATATAAACCTTACAGAAAAGGCAATTGGCTGCTTGCATTAAGGGGTCCGACTTGCAAAAAAATTCAAAGGTTTTTTTTTATTCTGTTGGCACAAAACTTTTGATGCAACTCCTGAGTTCCTGACAGATGTTGGAAACTTGGAAGATGGTGGAAGATGCTCCCTGGCTGACATGAAGAGTGATATATTTGACTTTTTCTAATTTAAAGTTTAAGGTCCTTCGGAAACCCAAACAAAAATTTAGAAATTACAGTGTGTCAGGGGAAAATATTGCTCTCGTAAACAGCATGGCGAGGGACAAAAGAAATCACTTTGCAAACAGCAAATTTTTAAGTTTGATATATCAAGTGTGTTTTGTTAGTTTGGGGCCATGTTCAATTGCCAACTTGGCGACAGAGTTCAATACTACTGTAAGGTTCCGACATTACACGGGCTGGAGTGGTGTGAGTGGGGGGGGGAACATTGTCTTCAAACCACATTGTAACAAGCAAATTATAATTGGGCACCTTAATAGCACCTCCGTCTACCCCTAGATCCATGTAAAAACAATGTGTAAACAAATCATTCCAGGCAGAAAGCACTTTGCGCCAGCGTATGTCTGGCAAAGGTCTGATATCCATCTCTGTTCGAAACCTAAATAACCAATTCTCCAAGCCCCACATCCACCCTCCCTCCTCCTTTCCAAGCCAAAATGTAAACTGGTGCCACAGTAGACTTCATGTATCCAACAGAAGAGAGTGTGCATTATTTTCCTTGTGCATGAAATTGTAACATTCCAACATGACTGTATTTGTTCGAATTGGACTTTGAAACAATAGAATGATCTGTAAATAACATTATTTGTAAATTAAAAACTCATCAATGAATGCAAAGTGTAAGTTACAGGAAGATCTTTTGTGTATGCCAACTTCCAAGCAGTTTTTTTTTTTTCAGCACTGAGATCCTAGACAGCAAATATTAACAGGCTAACAGTGATCATTCTACACGGAATAGAAGAATTTATTAGTCATGCAAGTATATTCACATGATCAGCATTCCCACGACCTGGAAAAGTCATGAAGTTTTGTTTTCACTTTTCTGAGGCCCTGAAAAAAGTGAAATTTTGTTGAAAGTGACACAATGTAGTGACAGAAAAGTGATGAAGTTTAGAACAGACTGCTAAGTTTTTTACAAATTAAAATTAATATCTCTCATGATTGTTGCACCATTATCCATCGATCAGATTAGGTCATGAAATGGTCTTTTAAAAGCCTGAAATAGTCTTGGAAAAGTCATGACATTTTATTTTCCTTACTGTGCAGGAACCCTGAATGATCTCGCGGTTACCTCAATGCAGATTAACAGGTCGAGGACACTCGCCCCCACATGTCCAACATTAAAACTGATCCAATCACTCCCTGAATTAACTTTGTTGATTTAATGCATAACTGTAAACTTTGTAGACCTCCCTTCTCTTGCGAGATTTATGACGAGACATAAATTTTCCTCTGTTTTGGTCATTCTGTCACTAAGGCAAAACTGCATGGTCTGGACTTACGTCTCCATTTTGACTTTTGTGTCCCAGACTTAGATGTACCTGGTTGACATTAAAATGTGTTCATTCATTTAACCTTCCGGATGGACTGGAGACTAGCATGTTGGAGTTCACAAAGGATTTCAGCGTGATTGAAGCAGGGTAGCGCTGTCAAGTGATGGGTAATTTGTGGGATATTTTATTGCCCATCAGGTACTCCGTTCGGAACAAACTTTGTGAGGGGAGGGGGCTTTCACTGGGCACATGCTTTTCCCAAATAATAAATTTGCTCCTGAAAATAAATTAACTTGAAAATGTATTAAGCTAAATCATATTCATAGGTTGGGCCGGTGCAGTGAGGTGCGGTGTTTTGAGCCGGTGCAGTGAGGTGCGGTGTTTTGAGCCGGTGCAGTGAGGTGTGGTGTTTTGAGCCGGTGCAGTGAGGTGGGTGTTTTGAGCCGGTGCAGTGAGGTGCGGTGTTTTAGCCGGTGCGGAGAGTGTGCGGTGTTTGAGCCGGTGCAGTGAGTGCGGTTTGGTGAGACGGTGCAGTGAGTTGCGGGTTTTAACGTGCAGGGGTGCGGTGTTGATCCTTAGTGCAGTAGTGCTTGTTGTTGAGCCGGTGTTCATGAGGTTGTGTTTTTGAGCGGTGAGTGAGGGTAATCAACAATAAGAAGGCTTGAAAATTCCAACTTATTGCTTTCTCCAAAATACTACAAAATGTGTGAAAGTTGCCACTTAATTTTTTAAAATCTTTGACTCGTCCTGATCAAAGATATATGCTGGTAGGTGTAAATAATAATGGAACTTTTTTTCGGTGAGGTGTCGGAGTTTATTTGTTTCTTTTCTTGTGTCAAGCAATATCATAATTAAGCTTGAGAGTGGTTTATTCATCACTTACCATCACTCATCTTGGGCAGCATTTAAGTTCAAGAATCTTACAGCTTTATCAGTGTAAAGCATCAATGCAGTCACGATGTGACATTACACTAGCTAGTACTTGTAGCATCAATCATCAAGCAGGATAAAGCTTTGTCAATCAACTCAGGTACATCATCTTTTTCATTTCAAGTGTTCCGTTGTAAACCCTCCCACCTAACCACATCATTATCATTTTTTTTGTTTTGGACCTACAGTATCATAACTTAAACAATGAATGTATGAGATTTCTATAGTTCATGGTCCAACATTCTCAAGAACCTCAAGTCAGAAAATCGGCTCGAGGGAGCACTCTAAAAACGTCACTCTGCAGCGATGTCGGATCCAATTCCGATCCACTTTTTGGCAAATTTCAGCTTTAATAAATCTTTTCCAAAGGGAGTCAGGGAGTGGGCCCAGAATTGGTGATCTTTTATGCAGTCATTGATGATGAGTAAAGAAAATAGAACGTTATCCCATTCATACAGAAAGCATGACGTCATCTCAACAGACAACTGTTATTGGATAGGGATTAAAAAAATAAAACATCGGAAGGAGTTAAACATTCACTTCTCCTTAGAGGTAGTATATTCATTAATTAGATCGGATTGGGACGATTTATAAGGAGACAGTTAGGCTCAAATAGATGATGGGGATTGACATACATAAAACAAAATTCATATGTACAGTACATCACCATATGATCCCTTTCAAGTATTCACGTCTAATATATCATTGCAGTGCGATACGTGCCTTAAAAGGCACTTTCAATAACACAAATGTGTTTTTAGCAGCGTCACAGAGCCAATACGTCTGCTATGTTGCTTTTCGGTTTTTATTTACCAGTTGTTTTATCATCTCATAATTAACGTATCTTGCCTTTTATTGTAGATCTAGCAAATTGGAAACTCCAAGTTTCTTTCTTTTTCTATTGAAAACGGTCTTGAGTCACTGCTGGGTGACAGCTCCATATTTTACCCTCCTGACGGGCTGTAAATGTCGGCCGTAAAAGAACACTAATATTTTAGCGACCTTTGACGGCCATCGATCTGAGCAGTTACTGTAAGAGAGGAACATGCCGTCAATGGTAAGAGGAGTTCACCATGCCATGCAAAAAAACAAACAACCACTCGAATCCTGTAGTTTGCTTAATTTTGCTCTTGCCTTGATGTTATGCGGAAAGGGAAGATCCAAGAAAAAAGTGTTTCACATAACTGGGTAATCAGCAGGGTAAGCTGACTATGCTTTTGGAAGGAGCATTCTGACAAGAAACATGAAACCATACTTACATGTATTAGTCCCATCTGTCTGATATACCTGTCTTGCCTCTTCTCATGGCTAACTGATCACTGTGTTACATGGTTTTAGATATTAGCTCTTAATTCATCTGATTTTCCAAGCTACTGCTATCACATTGCTAGGTCACAAGGCCATTTCCAGCAATGTTTCACCTTGTTGGAATTCACATGCACAGCCATTTCCATGATCACGGATACAGCTACAATAGGTCACATGACCATCTTAATTTGTCACATGGCCAGATTACATTTGATATGATCCTTAACTATATGGTAGTAGGGTCAGATGATCATCCCAGCTATAATTACTAGACCACATAACCATTGCCAGCAATCACCTTTGTGGATAACACAGCCATCCTTACATCCATTGCGCAGGTAGGTCACATGACCATCTTAATTTGTCCTTATATGGTCATGACCAGATCCTCATCTATTTGATGTAGGAGGATCACATGATCATCAGACCAATAATCACTGGGTCACATGATATTTGACAGCTATTCAACAATTGGTTTAGTCACATGACCATCTCGGCATATCCCTTGTATCACAGTACACTGGACGATGGCATCAGTAGATTTCATTGGAATAATTTGGGTCAACATTATGTTGCTATCAGTAACCATCACATATTGTGAAATTAAGTCTAAACACAAATCTGTAATTCACCACAAATGCATGCTCAGTTATCTGGGTCATATTCTCTGAAGATGTTCTATTGCCTCGATATGTCGGTGCAGTCGGCTAATTAGTTAAGATCCAAACTTGACAGCGCCAGCGAACCGTATCAGCTTTCGCTGTCCCCACTTTGGAATGCGAAGGAGTCACAGCACTTCCACCCGGAAGACATACCTGTGACCATCATCCGCAGTAATAGATATATCCATTTCTCTTTTCGGGTTACTGATAACTCAAGGGAGGAAGAGAGAGGCCAACTGTTGGGGGCAGCATACACTACAAGCGAAAAGAGTTCACACACAGTGCACTGTTTGTTTCCGCTACATTAGTCAGATTACATTTCAAAACCCGTACCTGTAAAATTTCGTCTGTGTTCGTTCCGAACAAGTCAAGGTCAGGCTCAAGATCACGATCATCACACTCGTCTGTGCATTCAAAGCCTCCAACTTTTGAGTACATTGAATGAATTCAGTTCTTTTTTTAAATCCATCACTTTTCATTACAAAAGAAGATTCAACAGTATTTGGGCTTTGGGGAGTCTGTGACCCACATTCACTCCCAGTTTATGTGTTACAGTTTGCATCAGTCTGTCTGTTGGTTTCAGTTAGGAAACCATGTAAGCAATATCAGCTCATTTTCCAAGTCACTTTTTTGACCTGTAATGAGGTCAAAGTTAATAAATCAACATCTTATTACACTGCCACTGCTATTCAACTCCATAGGGTGCTTAGTTTTCATAATTCACATTGCACCAAGTTGCAACAAATTTCCAACCAAGATAAAGCCCAGCTGTTGAAAATTTTATTCTATGACCAAATACACCAAATATGATTAAAATTCACAAATTTGCTCTCATATTTTCTCATGTTTTTACCACCAACTGAAAGTTTAAAGTTTTCTCATAAAAGTAGTAAAAATTATGATATATTCAGCTTAGCCAATTTTCCTGATACAGTTACAAAGCCACTGAAGCTAATGCAAAATTCGATCTTTACGTATTTCAGTGCATAATATGTATTATGCACGTGAACTTTAACTTTGAAAATGGCTGTTGGTAAAGTTGTCTGTCAGTTAAGACATTATCCGAAGTGTTCATGGAGTCTGTAAAATTGATTCAACTATAGGCAGGAAATTTTGATTTTGTAGTATTTATCACAAAAATCATTGCTATGGGATTGTTCCAACTGCTACCCAAACGGAAATGATGTGTGTAGCCCATGTTCCCGCTCATAAATGTGGGATTTTCAATAATAGTTTAGCGAACTCATTTAATTACTACAGAAAACTCAAAAGGTGTCATAATATCTATTTAAAAGCTTTGTCTTTCCCTGGTCAGTAGCAAATTACCTGAGAGAACAGAAATAGGTGTCCGGCTTTTTCTAAAGTTTACCCTTGTGGCACCCCAATGAAATAATAGACTCTGTACCCTCCCACAGTTTAATTCCTGTACTATAAATTATTAACTCTTTTCTTTACTACTTAACGCCATCATACTAGTACTGCAGAGATTACAAATGTTGCTTGCGGTGTTCTGTTGACCAATCAAGGCCTTCCTCCCCCTCCTCATTTACTGCTGAGAGTGCTTACAGCTTTAAGCTTGATTGAGGATGACTGATCAAGAGTCCTAACCACATTCAGGTTCAAGGTGGTTAAATTTACATAAAGTTGAAACTGCATGCGGCAAGACTGACGTCACTGCTTCCATAAAGCCTAGGGGCTGCTGTAAGTGGTATGTTTGTGTCGAATTAACGTAAACGTGCTCATCGCTTTGGTCTTCTGATGTCATGCGGGTTACATAGTTTACGTCTCGCCTTCATCGATTAACACAAAAACAACTTTTCCAAGGTGGCTTTTACTTTTGTCTGAACCATGTCTCTCGCCTCTGTGGACATATCTGGAATCTTTGTGAAGTTGTCATTGGGTGAGCTGGCGCAAGAGAAGAAGAGGAGTCTGTCGTGATGCGTAACATAATGAGGATGTGTAATACCGGAGGCATGAATCGAGACAGTTACCAACAATGCAAACTCACCCTCTGACACCTAGGCATCGTTGTGACCACAAATGTAGATTCAAGGATCAAAATGTGAAAAACTCATCAGAAATTAGCTTCAAAACATGCTCACATCTGGCGTATTTCAAGTACTCAGATTTATAAATCTGTGGGAATGTTTTGACTTTCCAAAGATTACCAGTGCAATTAGAGTCAAACAGAGTTATGGATGAGAACGTACATTATACGTACAGGATTAACTGCCCTTGTGATATCAACGACACATATCTTAGACGTAAGTTCATTGTCACTAAATGCAATAATCTAATAATAGGGAGAAAAATATTATAAAGTCAGTCGTCCATCTGTAGTCCACAACACTAGACTAAACATCATTATTTAAAAGCAAATTTTTGCTTTTGCTTTCACTCAACAAGTTGTCTCTTATCTGATTGACATTATCTGGCTAATCACAGTGTCTCAGAGTTACATCAACCTTCCTGTAGAATAAATGAGGAAAATCATATGACGAAGTTACTGGGCCTACCCAAAAGAGCATATTTAGCATTTTTTTAGTAATGTTGAAAAGTGTACCTAACACTTGCAAAGATGCCAGAGTTTTGCTGTCGTAGATAACAGATCAAATTAGTTCATTTTGTGGGTCACATTGCCTATCAGGTCCTTAAAAATGGTGTCGCTACGTGCACAATACGTGAATGAATTTACACAGTATGTGAATGTGAATTCACTAGGTGCATTATGTAGTACAGTATTGAGATTTTTCAAACATTGGAATTCACTCCCTTTAACCCTCCATGCCTGTGAGCATCCAACCTTGCTTGAGAGAATTAGAGTCAGAGTCACATTGAGAAGACTTTCCAAACCAGATGCCATGTACCTAACTGGAGCATGGCATATCAGAACGCTGCCCTCGTTGACGAGAGGGAACCTTAATGAAGGACTGCGCAACATCCAATGCGTACAATGTCAGGAGGGCGGATGTAAAGGAGTGAAACGTCGCCCGAGGCAAGACAGCTGGAGGAGACACGGTTGACGTTTGATGTTGATCATATCGAGTCACATTTGTGTCATGTAATACACAATTCTTCAGTCATCAGTCTGTTTGTCCTCAGATGCGTACCACTTTTTACACATGACTGTTTTAATTTTATGTATAGCTTGCAGTCCAATAGCGTAAGAAGTGAGGTACCTTGCCAAACGATTGTGCAAAAACCTAGAAGGAATGTTATCGACAAATTTCATGATATAGGTATAAAGGTGATCAAATCCTGTCATATATCTGTGATATAATACAAAATTTGCTGTTTTTGTCTAAGTTATTGCTCCTGACTGACTAGCAAACTATGAACAAGGAGATTTTGATCCCCATGAAATGCAACGTCTTCCATATGAGTGCATGCAGTTAAAGGGAATTAGCAGTCGTCTCTATTTTATTTCGAAAAAATCATCAAAAAATCTTGCAACTCTCATTTCTCATGTACGGTAAGTATTTTTCTTGATGTTGTTGAATATCATTTCTGCATAATGAAGCAAGCTGCTTTTGCTGAAATAATTAAGCAGGCTCAGCAACAAAAATAATATCACGTTTTTAATGAAGAAGAGCCATTCATGAATTAGCATAGGGGGTAGACTAATTCAGTTCGGAGTCACTGCATTTTCTCTCCAGCTACCTAAGAGATAAATTCAAATGCTCATTGCTACATAACACAACAGCATGAAGTATTGTAGCATCTGCTCTTAGGAAAGTTTGTGCATTAAAGTGCATGCCAAAAGTTCCAGTTAATCTGCAATATGCATTGTGCCATTGTAATTGCATAATTTTTGACTCCCTTATGGGGTTAAGATAGGCACACAACATCTGTGAAGTTTGGTGTTAGAGGAACTAAGCACAGAGTTGCCATAGAAACCTGTAGATTTGATAACTAAATGCAATTTAATCCTTCTAAATAGAAATCTCAAACAATCGCCATACCTTTCCAAATTACTCTTCGGATGATCGTGGAAATTCATACATGTAGCACTTAACTAGATTAAAGCTATACTCAAAATCCATTTTTTGTTTGGGTAAGGTTTTGTGTTAGACCCTTTTGCCTGTTTATAGTAGGAAGTCTGTAACATTTGTTCATTTATTATTGTGATCTATTTACAGAATTACAGTGAATACGTGTGCACTACCAAAGGGTTGGCCTTTATAATTTCAAATAGACATATTACAGAAACCAATGAAGTTTCTATCATAAAGGTTGCCATTACAAATGAGTGGAAAGTGAAAAAAGTATGTTTAATGCACGATTGTGTAAACAGCCAATCGAATCAAGTACCACCTGCTGTGACCATTTTCTGAAGCTGCATTGGAACTTTCTATCAATCACTAAGTCCACAAAGAGAAAAAATTACTTCTATCGTAGAATGCACCGTGTGGGATGGTCAGTTCAACGTAATATGCACAGTTGACGCAACGCGTCATCTTCTTTGGAATCGATCGAGGACGACGAGTGGAACGACGATGGCGCAGCAGTCATTAATGTGATGTGGGTTCCTACGTTTTAATTAACCGTGTGCTCCGTTGATCACCGGGATGATGCACATGGTATGTGGGCAGCTCAGGTGAAACCTTGACACGAACCCGAGACATACTTTATTTCGTTTGCATCCTTTGGAGCTGCCATATTAGATTCTCAAGTTTGTATATAATGAGCGTTAAACACTATCAATCTCTTCTCTTAATGTGAACGGGTTCTTGGAGAATGTGTTACGACCCCCCGACAGTACATATTGCTGTGTATGTGTATATGTGTATGACATTGTTTGATATCAATCTATCATGACCAGAAATAAATCAACGGTTATAGTCGGATCACTCGACAAGCATCTATGCCGGTTTATTGCCACCTCCGACTGCGATTATTTTCATTTGCTCTGGGTCTTTTTTTTTGTTTTGTTTTGACGAAAGTATCCGCTTACGTGTCGGGTTTCTCCCCAGGTTACAGGCGAGATCCTCCCCATCAGTTTTAAGTCAGAGCACGCGGTGAGAACCTCATGCAATAATGATTAGATTAAGTACTTCAACGAACTTATCACCGTTCTGACCCACCAATTAGGTTACTGTATCGTTTTCCTAGAGGAAAGTGCCATGGTCATTTTGAGCATAAAGTGGACAGGGGTCTCATTTTGGTGCTGCATGAAATGGTCTTTGTATTTCAATAAAGGCAGTCGTTTTGTTTTTTTTCCTGATCAATTCAGCATGCTGAGTTACAACGTGATAGATACAGAGATACCCAAAATGGAATATCAATGACGGAAAAAGGCGCTTCATGCTCAGTGTATATGCATTATGTCTCCCCTTTTAATATGTGTCTATACCTTTCAGGTTTCACTAATTCACAGCGCGTACTCCCTCACTTCATATACCCAGTGCGTGACCCTGGTCAGTACGGTGTTGCATATCTTAGATGAGGTGAGTAGGTCGCTAGAGAATTCCCAAACCAGGGAGTTTTGGGTATTATGGGTGTAGAGTATGTATGTGACAGCACACTTTAAAGTCCAAATTTTGGGAAAGTAGTCCTGTAACATTTTGGAATTTTGGTCACATTTGAGACCGAGTAGCATGGAAATATATAATTAAGTCATTGAAATTATGGCTATCGTATTTATTATTGCATTTACATTCAAGCTATCATTGAAATGTATCTAAAATTTAGAATTACACGAAAATATATTTCAGAGGTTGGAATATTAATCTTATTATAAACGCAACTCCCAACTTGGTAGCTTGTTCCATTATTAAGGTATAAACTATTGAAATATATTCACTTAATTTTCAATAGCCAATTGCACACTACTTTGTGATGCCATTCAGCTTGTGCAATCAGCACATAACCTGCTTTTGTTTCCTTACATGTAACCTTGAAAAGTTTACCATTTTCTTGCATAGCATGTTGTATGGAGAGGATTGTATTGTAAAGTCAATGTTGTGACAAGGTGCAGGCTTTTGAAAGAAAGAAAAAAAAAGAAAGTAATTTGAGTTGCACCCGAACATAATGACATAAGAATTTGTCGTGCAATTTACCATTTTAATTTGAAAGAATAAAATTCAAGTATTTTGTATCTCAGCCCAAAATGTCCTGTTGAGATGTTAGTTGAGCCATTTGAAAAAACATGCATTTTAAACTTTTGTGACAAATATTTTCGAAATCTCTTATTAGTAATCTCTTTTTTTATTCCACTGAAAAGTTGAACTGTAGACATGCATTCTTGGGAACAGCCCACTTAGTTTGCGAAGTTGAAACGGTGCACATGTGTGTATAATGATTTTAGTAAGCTCAACAAGGCTAGCACAAATGTGTAGATGTTGCTTTCGTTCATTTCAGCGTCATGTACATTTTGCTGACTGTAAATGGTAGAACCAACTGTCTGACACATTGGTCAATATGCATGCACTTCATTCACCTCAAAATGACTTTCTGGTCTATCATGGGGAATGAAGCACTAGCCCCCAGAGATATTGTTTAGCCACCGAAAATCGATGCACTACAGTACCTTGGTCCCGGGTACCAGAGTCTCATCTCGTGGGCAGTTAAAATGTCACAGAAGTAAGCTTTGCAAACCACTCTGAGGATGCATTAAAGCCACCAGGAAAGGTTGCATAGGAGAAAAGTCTCATTTTCCGGGTGACTTGGCAGACACCTGTGCCGCGACATAAGCCGAGAGTTTGAAGATTGATCTGCCGGGGTTGGAACCGAATGTTTCTTCATCAGGGGTTTGGGTAAACAGAACCGGAAATGAGTTTTGTGGGAGACATTTGGCTGATCGAATTTTCAGAGCCAATTTCATGTCTTTTTTATGAAACTTTGTAAACAACCCTGGGTGTTTCCACTAGAGTGCTTCGATGGGTGCTGTAGCCTTAATTGTGTTCATTTATATGCAGATGATCCAATTTTCTTCCAGAACCTGCAACTGTACCGTGCGCTCTCGGTCAAAAAGGTCGGACAACCTGAAACGTGTTGTTTGTGTTTTGAAGGTGAAACTGGTCTTTTGCTGCAGTGCTTCAAATTGCTAGAGCTTATGGTGTTTGTAATTATTGGTAATTAATTACACAAGTCAAAATATGTTACATCATGATCTTCTGTGAAAAGCATATCCCAAGAACTTTGTGCAACAAAGGGACTGCCATTATGCTTCTTACACAGGCCAAGTATAATTAAAAAAAGGTCACCATGTAACTCTAGACCAGATAATTTTCTTCGACAAGTGGATATTTGGAATGTTTTTGCCTTCAAAACCTATCAAATTCATCTCTCTCACTGCAAAGACCTTATGTATCCCTTTCATTTCTCGTTATGATTCAATTTATACGTCAAAAGTGACTAGATATCTCTAGACAGCTGCCTGCCTTTTTCAAATTGATCGCAAGTTGTGCCATCTTCCGGGCTGTCAGGGGAACAATCACACCAAACATTTTCATTTAGGATATCCCTCAAAGGTACCATATTTTGTGGAGCCAGCGACAGCTAGTTAGCAAAGCAAGCTTTAATGCGAAGGTGCTTCTTCACCTCTGCACTTTGCTATCAGTGAAATGCTTCTCACGTGTGCTGTAATGTTGCCAAAAGTGCATTACTGTTACAGTATACAGTTAAGTTCAGCCCAATCCAAAATTAACTGTTTAGAAAAAGTTCAGTAAGGTATTTGCACTCAGTTTGTGAGTGAAAAATACATGCCAATTTACATGGTGTGTGTGACGATACATATTTCTTTTCTTAAATCTTCAGTTTTTGTTCAGTTTTTGAATGTTTCTCACAACAGTAAAAAGACTGATGTCATTAATGGGCAAATCAGATGCAATTCTGTTCTCTCTCCTTTGTTTCATTTCGTTTTTGTTTCTTTTTGCATTATAGTTGTGAAGTTTCTGTAATTGCTTCAATGTGGCAAGTAACAAAAGGAATTATGGAATTATTAATTGGGGCAAATATCAAGTAAAGACTGTCTCTGTTCCTGAGAGTGTAGAATTCTTTTCTGTGTAAAAAAAAAGAGATAGTGATTTTCCAAATCAAAAGTTAGCTACATATATATTGATGGTACTTTTCACAGTCAGAGACTCTCAGCAGTTATTGGCCATGAATTAGGAGACATTCCAGTTAAGATAACAGCTTCATCAAATATGAAATTAAAATCAGTCTATAAAGTTTGAAGGACATCATCACAATTCCTGTACATCGCCGAAAATCCATCATCGCATCCATCGTATTGTAGGGTAAAGTACTTATTCTTTCCAAATTAGCTATTAGTCATATGCCGAATATGCCTAGAGAATTATTAATAAGACATCTGAGCAAAAGCTGAAAATTCAGTCAAGTGATATAGAAGATTTTGTTTCTCTTTTTATTAAAAGTGCAATGTTTGAATGCCTCCAGAATATTCCTTGTTTAAGGTTTCTAAAATGTCTTCTGAGAAGTTCAGCATGAAACAATGAATGAAAGAGAACCAAAAAACAATTGCAATTCCCAGAAGTAGATTACATTTGCAAGTTAAAAATTTTCCTGTCAGTTAGAAAGGTGTTATAAATTATATGAGGGTGACTGAATGTTCAAGCTGCCTCAGGTAGAATTAGGGAGCAAAGATTACACTATTTGGAAATATATGTAATTGTAAAGGAGAACGGGGATGCCAAATCAATTATGCAGTTGATTAAAATTAATAGCTACCCTGAAATTTGTGAATCTTTGACATTGTAAGTTTACAATATACTTCATGTAAGATCAAAGAATCTTTACTCGGAAACAGTACGTACCTGACTGAATTTTATGGTGATTCGAGTAAAAAGTTTGGTAATTAAAGTACAATCATGGTTACATATCACTTTTAAAAAGATACAGAGTGGAAGTTTTATTAAACAATGAAAAATACAGTAATCTGAACCTATGAACTTGATGGATGATGTTGGAAGTGTTTTGCAATGTGCCTCAATCAGATTAACCATCCCTTTGTTGATGCAAGCGTGTGAGGTGAAACGGGTAACAGATTCATAAACATATAACCTACCTGACATAATGAAAGTTCACCCTTAATTGACGGAATGAGTTGCTTTGGAAATAGAACGTTGACAACGGCAATGATGCTGTTACCATGGAAATGAGGACTATTTTTTATCAGAGTAGTTAGTGTCTGTTGTGTGCAACCATAGGCAAAATTTTAAATGATCGCAACAGCTCTTTAGTTCACATAAACAAGGCATTTTTGAGGTGTAACAACCATGCATAATGATAGTTTATATTGAATATAAGTGCTAGCTAGTTTTCTAGGATGTGTCGCAGTCATGAAAGTCATGCCCCCGAACAGCAGAAAATTATGGTCATGACGTGTGGATTTACGGAATTGCTTCACTTTTCTTGCATAGTGACAAGTTTATACAGCAGATTATGGGGCAGGATGCCATTTCATACAAAACTGGAAGTTTGGCCTGCAGAAAGCCTGCAGCACAGTATCTATGGAAAGAACAACCACTTTCTCATTTCACATTCATGTGACTGCCAAAAATTGAAGTTAAAAAGTCTTCGCAATTTTTTTTTTTTTTGACATTAAACTCTGGCCAAGCAAACGGCAGTAATCCACGGAGCGTTTGAATCTCTTTGACGCAGACACGGCAGATTCCATGTTTCGTTCGACCTTAATGTAATCAGATCGGCATGGAGGTGCTCGCTGATGGCATATGTCGTAACTATTTAGAGGTACCGGGAGCAATGAGTCGGAAGCTTGTGCTATATCCCATTATCTCAGGAATGCTGAAGCCCCAGAAAAGAAACCTCTTCCGTTTTTCACAAAGTCGGTTAAAAGGTGTTCACCTTCTCTCCAGATTCAATTAAGCGTTGCCCGGAGCCTTATAACAAAGTGTAGGCCGATAGCTTTGTTTGTTCGTGTCTCGTACAAACACACACATACGTCGGGTACCTTTCAAAAGATTACACAAATCGGCGGGTTAAAACTTCCTGAAGCGATCTGACGTAGCCAAAACTGAACATTTGTGCAAATGGTAGTCATGGGTGTATATAAACCATGAATATCTTAAAATTCCATCACCTTCCTCTATGAAAATTGACCGTCTGTGATCGAAATTTCACTCACAGGTAGAGTATAAACTTGAGTTCTGTACAGAGTTCCACCTCCTATGTGATTCGTATTCTGATATTTTCATCTTTGGTTTTGTGTATTTGTTGTGTACCTAATTTTCACCATTAATGAGAATTGCACAAATTGATACTGATTTGCATATGTTTTTTTGCATTGTTTTGAATGGTGAAAGAAAACATTGTCATAGATAAGTATTCTTGGATGAACTAAAGAGAGCAAAACAGAAGTGTATCACAAACATGATTTGCTTTGATTGACACAGTGCAGAATGGTTTTCCTGCAACCGTCGTTCAGGAAGGGGCTAATAAATAACAAACAAAGCTGGTATCAAAATTATCACAGATCTTCTGTTTCTTTCAAGATTGCAGTGATCTGGATGTTTTATGACATTGATGTTTTATTCAGTTGAAAAAACAAAAGCATGCTAAAACGTACTTCTGTATCCACTCATGTCTCGTACTTGCCTCTGTTAGCATTTTCTTGCAGTATTTGTACATATTTGAATACAATGACGTGGATAACTGCGCATGCTGTGTTTACAGTTGATTCCATGCTATCTTCCCTAGTCACAATCATGTGCCATATGGGGTGGCCACTGGCCAGGTTTTGATGTAATTGTGATGCATAGTAGCATTCACATACATTCAGGATCACAAGGTGGTTAGGTTTTAATGTATCAGCTGATCACATCCCATCATGGGGTTTAAACTTAGTCATAAATTTCAACTTTAGTAACCTACAAATGTAGTTAAACTTGAAATTTGTCTGAACAGGGCCCAGATGCCACACTCAGCTGTGTGGTACCATGGAACGGTGGTACAGGTCCTCATAATTTTGTGCACCTAAAGAATAAGATCGATGTTCTGTGATTGCTTTAAATTTGGGCTGCTTTTTTTTTTTCCTTCAGTTGATAGATGATTCCCTTCTCCTGCTATCGTGGAAGAAGTGAAATAGATGTTGAAAAAAGTACTTCATGAAAATTATTCTGTAATTCATTTTGGTGTTGCAGTTTAATTTGTCTGACTCACGTACCTCATTAACATTCAGCTGGTAGTGTACGGCTCTTGAAATCTCCGGTTCCACGTGATTGATTCCGGAAGAATGGAAGGTTTCGTAGCTGGACAGTGGTTTTGCAGTTTTTCTCCTAGATAATAATTATTTTCCGAAAATAGTTCATACCTGATGAAGCCATGTGGTACATGTGTTGTTTCATTTTTTTTAACGATTGCTATTTGGCAAACAGTGTTGTACTTCGCCATGCGTCGCTTACAACTGGGAAGTACATCCCAAGAGGGAGAAAGCTGTGTCTCGCATTTTTGCAATGGGATACCAGCTCTTTCAAAGCCTGTTCCCTTCTCTCCTTGACTGGCAGTTACCTAAACTGACTCTGCACATCACCTGCTCTATTAAAAGGAGAGTCGAGTCAAGGCAGTTGAACGTAGATGATGTCTCAAGTGGAAGCTGGGTTCCAGTTATATCACGTAATAGGGCTTTCTAATTTCATCGAAACATGAATAAAATGCAGATGGAAACACCGAAAAAACTTGCAATTTCAAGTATGTCAATGAACATCGTGAACCAGCAATTCGGTAAGTTACTGTTGAGAATCTAATCGTGCCATTTCCTGTTGTTAATTAGACGCCTTTCGTGCTTAAAAAGATCATTTGAATGTGTTTAATAGTGAAGTGTTAAGATCAGAAATTGCCAAAGTGAAAGGAAGTAGAAATTGCAGTTGACCAATGCGGTTGTTGAATATGGACAGGTCCTTTGTAAGGTGCATGATTTATGTTGGCATAAATTGTTGAAACCAAATGATATTAATATGTGGAAATGAAGTCCAAGCTTTTTGCTGAAAATAGAACCAAAAAAAAAAAAACTGTACAACACATATTGGAGAAAAAGATGAGATATTTAGTACAGCTAATGAAAAGAACGTACCCCAGAGAAATCCAAGAATGATGTATAAAAATCAACCTATTTTGTACCTCTCATATGGAATAGTCTTAAGTTACAAACTCCTGACCTACATTCAGTTGGTTTGTGACTAAATCTAGGGTTTGTGGGAATGGCTCGAGCTTGAAATAGACATATAAACCGAGTGCAGATGATAAATTGAGGGTAAAAAGCAGTTACGTCAGACTTCTATGTTGAAACGTCATAGCAACTGTGTTATTTTGTTCGATTCACTGATGCTGGCTATTGCTCTGACTGTAAAAAATACTCAGCGTACTGCAGTTTTCCTTCTAGAAAATGTACCTTACCATTAAGTGAAAAGTTAACCTGAACCAGTTAACTGTCTGAAGTTAATTGTTTCAGCCATCTCAAGAACCTTTAACTCCTATATGGAAATTGGTGACAGAACGCTGCGTGTGACCATTTAGCCTATTTATCCAGCTGTATAGAGAGATTTGAACTTCAACAGCCACCTTTAAAATGACAGCTCATTTGTGAATTTTTTTTTTATTCAGATTCATTAAGGCTCTTCATGTATACAGTACACAAACTACATAGTGAAAAAAGCTCATTCATATGTTCCATGGTACGTGAAGGCAATTTTTAATCATGTTTTTTCATTTTCCATTTCCCCCTTGTTTATAGTGTCATTCGGTTTTGTCATTGTTATACCAGTTTCCCTGTCGTTCATTCTGAAATATCCATCTCTGCTTGTCACCACACCTCCCTCCCAAGCCCAAGGAATGTGCCTCAATCTTGAAGAAAAATAGTTTCACAAATAGCTTATAATGTCGTGAAGGGCTGAACTGTTGTGGTCTTCCGATTGTCAGGAGTATGCTTTCTTTTCAGATCCCATCATTCAGGTCAGATTCCTATGGTAGATCAAAATTGAAACTGGAGGCAAGCCCACCGCCAGATGCAACATAATGTTAACACTTTTCATCCGAAAAGTTTTACAATATGATGTACTTGTCTGGTGACTATGTCTCCTTCGTCTCTTTTTGTTGTTGGTACCCTTGCTCCTCCCGTCCCCTTCCTACCTCTTTTCCTTCCCCCTCTCCCTTTCAATCCCCTAAGCCCTCCCTACATCACCCTGTCTTGTGTTTGCATTGTTGATTTAAATTGTGACGTTTTCTGAATGCCACGTGTGCATCCCTTACCTTGTGTTTTCATCTGTCTCTTCAGTCATGCAGAGAGCAATGTTTACACGTCGCTTGAAATGTTACGCTGTCCTATTAGTCGCTTTGTGTGAATGAATATGAATTCTAAAAAGTGACACGAACTTTCTACCTTCTCACACCATCAAAAACCAGGACCCTCCTCCGAAATCTCACCTACAACTCACCGTGAAGCCATTTAACGTGTGGTGGAGATTTCGTCCCTGTGAGATGGCCGACTCATTTCTCGGTAGCCCCTGGAGGTCGTTCGTTCATTTGTAATAATGGGTTAATGCGCCCAAGAGGGGTCTATGTAGCTCATTACAGCGAATAGCATCGTAGCAAAACTTGTGGTGCGGTCGAAGTGGGACGCATCTGTCTCCCAGTCTCAAAGGCGAGAAAAATTCATTACCGCCATCAGGGGGTGTTCTGAAATGCAACACTTCCCATCGCTTTTAACTTCTTTTTAAAAACATTGCAATGGAGATGATTGATGGATGACATCCTGTCGAGGATGTCTTATCCGCATCTCGAGCGATCGCCGGAGAAGGGTTTCACCTTTAAAGAAGAGGATGGACTCACTTTTAACAAAGACATAAATTCAACCACCAACTGTTAACTCAAGTGTAATACATGTTACATCTTTGTCTCCCTACAAATAACCTTTCCCCAAAGTTCATTTTACAACTGCTATAAAAATTTTCAGTTCCATTTTGAAACATCGATTGTGACATGTTTTCTGTATAACCTTAGACTTTCAATGGTGACAAAAGACTTAAAATTAAATGTCAGGAACGGCTAAGCCATCTTAAAAGCCGCCATCACAGCCATTGCTTGAATTTTGAAAGTGCAGTCGCAGTTTCAGACTTTGTACAGTATGATAACCGCTCACTGACACCAACCCCACAGTGGCTACCTAAGAACATTAAAGAGGAAAAACCAAGAGGCGGAGAAGGGAAATTGAAGAAAGACAGGATGGTATGTTTGAGGTTTAGCAGGTACAGTCACTGACTTTAAAATACTTCTTCATCACTTATTTCCATGCAAGGTTTGAAATTTGTCTCACCTCCTTTTATCTAAAAAAGAAACAAAAGAAACGAAAGAAAAGAGAAAGAATGTGTGATTTTAATCACAAAAAGTGTAATAAACCAACAGAAATAAGCTGCTCAAAATGACAAAACATGGCCATCTTGCATTTCAGGAACCAGTTCTGAAAGCAAAATTTTCTCAAAGAAGAGGGAAACAACCCTCCTGCAGTGGTCAATCCAGAGGTAGTTCTGTGGGTGCACATGCACCCCCCCCCAAATTCCAAATATGAACAATGGTGACATTAGTATTACATTGTAGACATCTCGATCATGGTTACTCTTCTTGTCACGGTTTTGATGAAGAAACCTGCTCACACCATAGCCAAATGACAGCACTATTCTTATGTCATACAAATTGGGTGATCTATTGCACCCCCCAAAATAATTCTTGGATCTACTCTGTATCCTTAGACCCCCTCCCCACTCCAAGACAGAGCTGTTTGTTATGTTTCCCCTTGTCACAGACTCTAAAAGTGTAACTTTTATCGAAGTATGTTTAGCCTATTTCATACCACATACACTATCATGTACCCATATCTGTTGTTGATAGTTAGGTAAAACCTTGTCAGATCAACATCAGACATGACATAAAAATGGCAAAATGATGTACAGTAGGGCTAGGCTAGCATATTCCAGTGTTTGGCTCCATGGTTTTGATATAATTATGTCACAACCAATTTTGATATTTGACACTACCACTTATTAGAACAGTGACAAATGTTTATCTTTGTTTTCAAAATAGTACATGGCATTCGTTGTTTATACACAAAGATTCGTGCTAGCATGCTTGATCTGTTTTGTGGGTTGAAAATAATTAAAATGTCTCAATCACGGGAAGGGGGGGGGGGAAGGGTAGAAAAAAGGAAATTTTGGAGAAGTAGTAGTATCCAAGTCGAGAGATCTACTTCTGAGGGTACGTAATGTACTTTTGCAGATACATCAGCATTGGATGATAACATCAGGGATAGATGATATCTGTAGAAAGTTCCCTTTCACATTAACGGAATACAGAGAGAAAGAGAATTATATTACAAAGATATCTGACCTAAATTAGTTTCAACAACTTAAGTATAGCTATATAATTTTACTGATTTCATAATTTGACCATGGTTGCCGGAAATTAACCTGCATTGAACGTTTGGCACCCTGTGAAGCTCTCTTTTATGGCACTCCGTGTCACTGAATGTGTGGTCACAAATGTAGGTTTTACAGATAGAGGTTCTGTGTCTTTTAGATTAAGAAACATCATTAAACATCATTGTTCATTGTTTAAATAAAACATAATGCTGCAGGTATAACATCAAGGACCTTTTACCAAGTACCATTTCCAGTGTTCAAAGCTAGAGGCTAGAGGCATATAACATACTCATGAATATTATGTGTGGGATATCAACATAATTAAGAAAATTAATAATAATAATTTCAAGCCTTGAAGGGGCAGTGGTTGTATGATGCTAAGTGACCACACTGGTGTGGAGGAAGCCTATAGCTTATGGACTACAACGGCACGTCAGGTGGTTACCAACTTGACAATTTCGGATCAAATTTGGTATCTTTTTCACAAGACCAGTTCAGATGGGAAAATCATGAGATTACCTGTGGATGAAAAACCCATCCCACTGTGACCTGGCCAGGGATCAAACCCAGAACCCCTCGATTGTTAAGCTTCATTACTTCAAATGCCACCCCCTTTATCCTCTACTGTAATTAAAAATTAACGATGTCTACTGGGGCATATTTTACTGAATTTGTCATTAGCAGAACATTTCTTGCCGCAAATCTGTTGAGATATTCTTATATCTGATTTGACAAAGAAATTTGGTGCAAAAAGTAAGAGTTACATTAGATCTGTATTACAACTGCCTAACCTTCTTTAAGAGTAGACAGGTTGAGATTTTTGTAGAAAAGGACTTTTTGAATACCGCCTGAAATACAAAGTGACGATGACTTCTCTGTCATGTTTATCTCTAATTGTGCATTAACCAGTGTTTGTTTGTTTACATTTGTCTGCATGTTGGTCAAAGTTCTGGGTTTTTTTGTTTGTCTTTTTTTATTTCTTTATTCACAGGTTATCAGTTTAGCCGAAGACCGGTAGTACCGGCTACCTACTTCGCAAAATGCATGCTTCAGTTTCACTCGACTTTTTGTTCTAGCCACTGGACTGGGTGAAGCAGTGTAACAAAATACGAACTCAATTTTAGCATGTTGTAGTTGGAAGGCCATTGGAGTCATTGGAATATGACTACAAAAATATCAAAGCAACAAGCAGCATCTCGGGGACATGTACGGTTGTTCAAAATTAACTGAATATAATTCAAGCGATAAATATGGATGGCAATTTTTTTTGGTCTGTGTGCCAACTCTACATATGACCTGTTGATCTAAATGTACATCAAAGGGCAAAACCTGCAACATCAGACAGCTCAAGGAGCTTTGTAAAGTTTGCTACTCTCCTTCTAGTCTGCCAATTATTCAAGCTACTGTACATGGTTGCATTTTGAAGGGTGAAGACCGAGCCGGCATTTTCAATTTTTTTTTTATCATCAAGTTGTTCCTAGCTGCCTGTTCTCCCCCCATCCTCATCTCTCCACATCTCCCCTCTCCCTTCTCCTCAACCCCTTCCCCTCAACCCCTTCCCTCCCCCTCCCTGATTGATACCAAACGTTATTATCTGTGAGGATAGCTCTGTTCTTTAGTAACGGGTTTATAATTCGTTTTCACTGTGTTTGAAGATTAAACGCATGTAAAGTATACTTGAATATCAGTCACTGGGTAATCTACCAAGCCGCACTCCTTCATTTAGTTCCATGCATGCTTTGCCTTCAATCCCGAAGGCCATGTTTCTATATAGAGATGGAAGCAATTTACTCTTTTCCAAGTCTGTGACACCAGATATGTGACAGCTGTTAGTAAAGTGACCCTGGCAGTGAAGGTAATGTTACGCAAGCTTTGTTGACATTAGCCTTGCTCGTAATATCCAGTTATCTTTAAAGGGAGATATTAATATCTCACCTGCAAACTATTACCGTCGACGAAGATACCACCGATACCTCTCGTTTCTCCATGTCTCTCTCTCGCTCCGTTTCTGACCCGACCCAAATTCTTGTTTTCGAAAAAGTGCCGACCCAGGGACATTAAAAATAAACTTTGAAAGAGTTGGAACTCGGCACTTATGAAGTGCAGGCAACTTTTGTGTTCATCTTCTGTCAAATTATTTCACGTCGCTTGACGTCTTTCTGCTTGATGCTTGTATCTTCCCTAAAGAAGTGCCATAATTAACTCATTCACCTCAGATGGCACAACTTCTCAATTATTCATTCTGTCAAATGCCTCCTTGCAGGATCCTCCTTTGTTAATTCTCATCTTTTGTGCTTCCTCCTACTTTTTTCTCCTACTTTTTTACTAAATTTTTTCCACAAAATCCATGTGATCCTTCTTTATCCTTCTCTTTCGACTTGCGCCAACTATTAGGCAGAGAAGAAAAAGAACAATTGCATAACAATGTGGTCAAGTTTGTGATTATGGAAAAATTAAAAAGTTTCATAACACTTTGTCAGGACTGGTGTGTGGTATAGATGAAAACTATTCCTGTATTAACCCTTATTGAGTAAGGCCCACTTATGATCTGCATGGTAGTAATTTTCTCCTATTGTTATGGAAAGTCATTGTCTTACAGTATTTTCATCGGCCTACTTTTTGCCTGGGTCCGCTTTAAATGCCCAAACAAGTTTGATCATCGATCAGTGTGTAGGTAAAAGGTTTCTGAGATGTCTAAGAGGATCATACAAAAGTTTACTGGGGGATGTAGGAGGTAGTATCTTTTTTGATTCTGGCACACCTGCGAGATCAATCGTTTCGTTCTCTGTCGGTAAAGTTGATCGAGAGCATCGACGGAGACTGGTGGAAACATGGGATGGAGAAATCCTGGAGAGAAACAAGAACAAAAGAATATTCCTGAAAATACTGAATAAAATGGGCCTTACAGATTTTTTTGATTCGAGCAGCGTATAATACATGTGAATGAATTAAAAGCGTACAGAAAAGAAAATAAACAATAGAACAAATGTAGAAAAGACCATGGGTTAGAATTATAAAGAATAATGTAAGTGGGTGAAGTGTTCCAGGTCTGTTTAGTAAAGCTACTCTGGAACTGCTGTTGTATAGCAGTTAGGAATGAATAAGAGTGTTCAAACCTTGCAAAATGAATTATTCTGTATACAGATCTGCATAAAGAAAAGAACAATGTGTTTAAATCATAATAGGTCAATCAGTCTACATATTTAAAACAACACAGAATTACTAAAGACAAGAAAATATCGAGTATTGCTCGGTTCTTTTTGTTACAGACCTTATATCAAAGATTTTAATCGTTTTACTTGATTTGTTTTTAGGGTATTTGGCAGTGAGAATTTTATTAGGTTGGAAGAAAGCTAGGTTAATGTTGTGTGTCTCAGATGAAATTCTATGATAAATCTAGAACACAGAGATATGCAAAAAACCCTAGAGACCGAGCCTTAAGTATTACTTGTTTGAATTTCAAACATCTTTTGCTAATCATATCATAACATGGTATCAAAATATCTCTCCTTAATCTCTGTTAAGCCGACAAAAGGATGAAAAAAAGAAAAAATTGTTTTGAGTGACATATCCAGTTCGGAATCCATGTCAGTTTTCTGTGTTTTTTGACACAATTAATTCACCTGCTCCCGTAGCTCTCTCGCTTCATGTAACATATCTGGGTGTACAGGGGACTCAAGTATGCCAATATTAGATCCACGACCGACATTTGTCACTTAATTGACCTTGTGTTAATGACGAGTTTTCATTCGGTTTTGTACACCTGACACATATCGCTATTTTAATTGGCCATAATCAAATCCCACTTTTTTTTTTTCTCTTCTGCCTTTACGGGGAAGTGCTTTGACACGGATTCAGGTAACGACAAACGAGGAGAGGTTTGTTTTCAGACTGATCTCCAGATGTGGAGGGAGTTGCGTAGCGAAGCTTTTATTGTCAAATTAAACCAGAGTGGATGAAAAACAAATCTGAATGCCAGTTTAAAATACCTATGTAACATCTTGGTTCGTTACGTCTCCGTCGTTACGTGTCGTGTGATGACGGAGATGAGGATGAGGTCAAGGATGGCTGGAATGGTGACGGTTTTGCTTCCGATAAGCTTGTAGGTATCTTTCTTTCCATTATAGAGAGCAAAGCAAGCTGCACTTGTAGGAAGATCTGGTATCAAAACTTTTATATCCTACATGTTATGGCATTTTTTCTCTCCAGAACTCTGGATGTTTTGAATGGGGTGGTGGAGAAGATGTTTGGGGATCTTGCATCAGTTGTTGTCATCGAAAGTGATTTTTCAGTGAGGGAGATTTGAATTTTATGAAGTTTGAAATTATTTAAAAAACTATTTGTGCAATTAAGGAAATGTTTAGTTTAGAAGCTTTGTTGAATGTATGTACATTCACACTAGGAAACTTACAAATGGTATAAATGAATGAGGATGCATTTTATGTGCATGCACCAGTGTTGGTGCTAAGGAATTGAACCTGGGAGGGAAATCCCTCCCTAAAAAAATTTTGGGGAGGGATTTTCAAAATCAAGGAGTTGTCGCTCGATAACGATTCTATTGCAATTTGTTGTATGTAGTTACTATTGTAGCTACAACCTCTGCCGTGCAAATGAGTTTGTGGTTTTCCTGCATCTCCTAGCAGGATTCGGGAGACACATGCAGGATTCACACACTCCCGCCCCTTAGTGCGAACACTGGCATGTACTGTGCTGATAAATTTGCCCAAGTCTTTTGAGTCGTTGAAAAACATGCCTTCGGTAGTGCGAAAATAAGTGAAACGTTAGGCAATCTTACTCAGTTCCTAAGGTAGAATGTAACTTGTGTAACTACTGTTGAATCACATACAGATATGTGCTTTTGTTTTCAATGGTTATCGCAACCTTAGCAATGATGATGACGTGTGTATTTGTATATTTTTGCCTACTTTGTATTATCTCAAGAAGGGAAGTTTGGACAGACTTTATATTTGGTATGCAACTTTATCCTATTAAGTGCAAGAAGGCTTTTGATTTTGGTGGAGGTCAAAGGTCACTTGGGGTCAATAGGGTCATATTAAGAAAACCTTGAAAACATGATATTACAGGAAGGGTTCCTATATTTGATATGCAGGTGTGCCTTACTGAGTACAATGACTGGGGTCAACAGAGTTCAAGAAGTGAAAATGTTGTAAGCAAAGTATTCAAGAAGGGAGCTTGTACAGGTCTGATATTTTGGTATTTAGATGTACCATGTTGAGTACAAGAAGCCTATTGCTTTTGGTGGAAAGTAGGTGGAAATCAAAGGTCGTTTAGGAACAGCAAGGGTCAAATTGTTGAAACATTGAAAACATAAAGTCTCAAGTTCAAGGAAAGCATGGACAGAGCATGGACTGATCTCATATTTGGTATGTAGCTATGCCTTATTCAGCAAAGGTAGCCTACTACTCTCTGTAGGGGTTAAAGGTCGTTTGGGATCAACTGGGATCAAATTGTGACAACCCTGTAAACACATTATCTGAAGAAGAGAAGTTTGTTCAGATCTGATGTTTGATGTGTAGATGCATCTCATTGAGTGCAAAAAGCCTGTTGATTTTGGTAGAGTTCAAAGGTCATTTCAGGTCAACATATCCCCACCTTATGCAATATTGCAGTATTGCCAGATTTAAAATATAATTTAATCTTTGAAACCACAATGTCTTTGGGCTTTCTGGTTAAATCTTAAGATTCTGCTTCATTGTCGTCCATTATCAGCAGCCTTTGGTTTTGATCATGTCGTTTGGTTTTGACTCAGCATCTCGTCTCCTGCCCGTTCATTACGAGAGGCAATAGCTGATTGAAAACTTCTAATCCTACTTATCACCTGTTGAGGCGAACCGAAGAGATGAGGGTGGCGTACAACATGTATATTAAATGCAGGAGTGGAAGAAATGCAAAAGAGTATGTGAAGAGAATTATCTAATATTCACATACTTTTACTCATAAATCTTCCTCTTCTTGTCAGTTTGCCTCGAAAAACACATCTGCGAGGATTGAAACCTGGACCCTCTTTTTTCACCTCCCGATCGTAGCTTGTCAGCATTAAGTTGGTCCACTTTGAGCTCATGCGGTGCCATTAACGCCCACCGTAGTGTAAACAGTGCTAGTCAGTCCCCCAGAGAAGCCTCTCGGAGATAGAGATCAAAATAGCCCCGGAGCAAATGGAAAGAGACAGATGTTTCGTCCCACTGTCAAGAATTCCTTAACCAGATCCAAGAGGGTGGATTTATCGATGTGGATTTTTATGATACAGTTCCTCTTAGCTTCTTTTAGTTTCAGAAAACTGAAACAGGGAAAAACAGGTCCTCAGTACATCCAGACATACCAGACGAAGTGGAAAAAAAAATTTAACTTTTGTGTTGATTTTGTTCATTTTTGTGACTTTCACCGGCTCCTGTTGATTTGTTTGACTGTAGTTTTGATGACAAAATTGCTTCCTCATTTTGAGACCATTTCTTTAACAGTGGAATTTTACAAAAATGGTCTGGTATTCGTTTCTGCTTGGACTTTTCGTTTGGTCTAAAAATAAAGTTTGGTCTAGTTTGCTGTGGATCATTTGCCTTCCATTGTATTCTTTTCCATCACATTACATTTTATTGTTTAAAAATGGAGCCGTCCCTTCACCTATGCTTATGGTTATGGTATAAAATTTTGGACGTAATGGTGGTCTTTTAAATACTACTTAAGGTGGCAACTGAAAAATAGAAAATATCTTTTCTGCATGAACCTCTTTCAAAAATGCAGAGAACCCCATTTCTGCAGTCTGATCGGAAAACTGGGATAGTGTGTGTATGTACGGTAATTTACTGGAACTAAATAACTGATCACATTACACTTAGATGTTTGGATTTAGCCATGTTAATTAGAGGGCAGCAGAGCATAATTCATTGGTATCTTAAGAGTGTCTACCTGAGGTCACCATAGCTAGCACAGTATACAGCTGTGGGTGACTCAAGTTTGCTGTCCCTAAGCACATCCTTAGGGCTTATGTATTTTAGTTGTGTGGTCTGACCTCTTTTTTACATGAAGATGAATGATCACAAATGTTTAGAATATTTCTGAATCATGTTATGTATAATTTGTAAATGTAGTTTTTTTCATGTGATCAATCACATAGGGTTTGCATTTTAACATCAGTGTCATGAAATTTTAACTTGATATGTGTATTTCCAGAAAAGTGTTGTCTTCTATACAACATGTGATTTTGGGTGTGCTTGACTATTGTCTTAAGCTGTGTCTAGTTCCCTCACTGGCCCTACTCCCATCAAAAACTTAAAAACCAAAAAAAAAAAATAAAGAAAAAACAGCTGTTCATTCAGAAATGAAAAAAAAGAAGAAAAAGCTGTACATTAATTTTGTAACACTGTGGCATATTAAACTGGAAGTTCTTACAAACTCAAAACTGTGTATCCAACCGGTCTGATCTAATGGCATGGGCCCCTGCCCCCTCAGTGATCCCAGTTGTAACAAGTGGACCCACATGAGATTCTCCAAGCTGATGAGGAAATGTCCCCAAGGAGAGTTGATCCAGCTAGGAGAACGTATGTGAATGGTAGTAACATGGTACCATCAAATGTATGTTAAACCTATGGGGATGTTAATAAATAATTCCTTGTGCAGCTGTTATCCCTTGGCCTGAGTTGTTTACCTGCAGACAGACTATGGAGGTGAGAGGACCACATCCATCCCCCTCCCCCACCCTCCAGCTGGCCAACCCGGTTCCATGCAGCTTTGACTATTTCTCCCATAGTTAAGATAAATATTACTCACCAAGGGTTTTAATGAGGGATCAGAAATTGTATTCGGATGTTTGTAGACAAGGGCAGATAATTAAGTTTACATTTTACTGAATATCTGTCGCTTTCAACAAGAAGAAGAAAAGAATCAGTGAACACATATAATCGTTTCTAGGATACATACCAGCTGTTAGTGAATAATCTCGCTCAGTAAGTATCACACTGCCATCTATTTCTTAATCAGATGTACCTGCTGCAACTGCGGATGCAGGAGGGAGGAACACGACATCATCCACGATAACCTGGTCACGGTGATGGAGAGACTGAATGTCGTCGGCGAGAACACCAAGGACGTGCAAAAGGCCAAGGAGAGAGCGCTCGGTCTAGGGTACTCGTGGGTGCCGGACGGTTTACCACCAGGAAAGGTGAATAATTCTCCGTTTTTTATTTTGAAGCGGCGGGGGGTTGACTATGTTGTCACACACAACATAGTCAGACTAGTCGCTATTGTAGTTTTTGATCCTTTCTACCTGCCAGAGGACCTCCTGTCATGGATCTTACAAGGATGAGGAAAATTGCCAATTTTGTCATTGCTTTTTTTTCTCTTTTATGACTATGGTGTAGCTCTTTAACTGGCATTTTCGTCGGTTCTTAAAATGGGTGAAGTTTAACTTCCTACCATTTGCGTATCTGACACACATGTAAGAACTACAACTAAAGCTGGCATTTCGACTTTTCAGATCATCTAACTAGGGTCGGAGGAAGAAAGAAAACATAGTATGAAGTATGCGGCGCAGTGATTACTTATTTGTTTCAAAGTCAAGTCCAATTAAATTGAAATGAAATGAATATTTACAATATATCAGATGTGAGAGGTAATATCCGATGTTGGCACTTAACGAAGTGTTGTCGTTTACTTTATGGAGGAATGGATACTAATTTTTTAAACAGACTGGTGAATGTGGGACAGGTTAAGAAAAACACGGGTTTAAAACAGCCACAGCAGGGTCTTGAATTTTTTCAGTTTGTCATAATCAACCTAAGGTTCTCACAGTGTACTACAAGCTTACCTTGAGTCTTTGAATGTAGCTCATCTGTTGTAAGCAGCCAGACTGAATCCATCGGAGGGCTGGATCATTGCCACACGACTTTTTCATGTCACAGGTAACTTCCAATAACAAAACTTCTCTGGAAGTAATTATTTTTTGACATGCACCGTGTGAGCAGACTTAAATGTTTCTTACTCCTTTGTCAATATGTGATGTAACATACACGAAACCAGAAGCTTCAGCCTGCCACTCGGGCTCGTTCAGTGTAACCATCACAATGGGACCGTAAGAAAGCAAATTCACTGTTAGTACAGTGGGAAATGTAATCCCTCATTCATGTTTTTGAAGCATGTCAAGGGTATGTGAATAAATTTGCTTCACCAGTGGTTTGTCATCCACGGCCCACTTCATGTTTCTTCTACTGGTTGCATTACGATGTTAATGAAAGGACCAAACATTCTAGTAGCCATTGAGATTTAGCCTCATACCATTGAAACGATTTGTACGAAAAGTCTTTTTTTTTTTTTATATGAAATTATTAAGATCCATGGCATATCTACTACCAGATTCAAATCTCCCAACCACTTAATTTTGCAAGAGTTGGCCTCAAGACGGCGAAATCATGCCTCGATTCTGTCGAGCCCACCTCTCGCATAGTGGGAGGAATTAAGCACAACAAACTAGAAAGAAAGCATGCAATCAACATACTCATAGCAATTCAAAACTGGTCAATAGGAAATGCATACTGCATGTAACAAAGTTAGCTGAAATTCAATTTTGCCTCACAAATGGATACACACATATACTGTACATAGCAGCTGTCATGATTCTGTTTCCACTTTGAAAATCGTGTATCCGGTTTCTGACACGAGTGACACCCGGCAACCTTGGTGGCTATCAAATACACGACTTCATATATAAACCAAAACAGAATGGCAAGAAGACTTTGGACAACTTCAGAGCCGTATAGACTAACCGCCAACTTAAGAGCTGTGTTTCGGAAAAAGGGAGATGTTCCAGTGATGTAAACTGAGAGAAGTGAACATTAAAGAGGGCCTGCAAGGTCGGTTTTGATTCGGAAGGCAGTAATGACAAATGTACCTCAAAACTGGTGTACAAATATAGCTCTTGCTACCAACCAGTACTCCCAATCATTACTCCCAACTAAGAATTGGAACTTGATCAAGTCAATATGACTTCTGCTACTTCTGTCAGACATATTCCAAGCAAATTACTGGTTTATCTCGCTGTAAGTACACGTGTAAAATAAAAAATGGCCTACGCCAGATTTTCTTTGATATGTGGGTCAACAGAGAGGAGAATGGGCATACCCCTTTTCCTCTCTTTCTCCACCCTCACTCTTATCGTCCTCCCACCCTCACCTCCAGTGGGCCCTCACTCTCAACTCCATCCCACCCTCACCACCATCACAACCTTAGCCTACGGTCAAAACAGCTGGGTCCTTCTACACAGTTTTTGGACTACCTAAGATGTACTAGTGTTAATGCCATACAAATTTACTTTCTCTTACCTCATATAAACTGCACACCCACGCAGCAACATTTTCGGACAAATCAAATGGCATATCACCAGTAACTTGCAAAATGTCAAGGCCAGATTTGTGTTGATTCACTTCTCTTATTCAATCCATTTTCCCATTTTCTCTTCTTGTTGTTGTGCATCATCTCCAATTTTCATTTCAGCTTCTTGTTTTTCTTTAATTTCATTTTTTCCTTCGACAAAAGAGGAAAAAAAATATATCTTCGTAATTTGTTTCCCTGGTCCTCGAAATCCGATCTCCAGTAACAGCAAATGCAGCGTCACCAGATAGCATAACACCTCAAATATAGCGATATTGAAATCTAAAAAAAAAATGCAGCATACCGAATCATCCATTTTGTTCTGGGAGATGATAAGCCCCCTAAAAGAGAGATTCCGCTGTAGCGGTTTTTTTTTTTCCCAGCATTCCTGATGCACGTACAACATGACTTGATCACTTTAACTACAATTTGATACGACCACTAGTCATATTTGAAAGTAATCTTTTTGCCTCTACCATTTCATTTCCCTTCTTTTGGATGCAAGCAATTTATTTGTGCCGCAGGGAGTTTGATGCATTTTGCCGATGAATGCTCTCACACTAATTTTGATTTTGCACTGCTTTCCCTTTGGACTGTGTAACAGTTGAATTTTTCTGGATACCTGATTGATAAGCCGTCGTTCGTTTTGTTTCCTGTCATATTTTTCGTGCTCTGCCGTTTTTCGTCTCCCAATTTTTTTGTGTCCATCTCAACCTTTCCCTAGTTGTTGCAAGAGCAGGTGTAGAATATAAGTTATTCGTGTGTGCTTTTTGCATATTTTCCTCAGAAGTCCAACTGCAAAACAAATAAAATATGGACAACAAAATGAAATTGGGCATTGTGCAATAGTATGGAGCTAGAATAACATAGCACCAGAAATGAAGTTGCGTACATTATTTCTATAGTTGGCTATTTTCAACAGCCTTGTTCAATACTGGTCACCGTTAAACATAGTAAGCACAGCATCCTGCATTTACATGTCTTATTATCATGTTCCTATCATTCAATAGCAGCCAAATATTCATCCTATGATGTCATTTGATTCTGATTGATCGTCTGTTTGATATTCACTGTTACTTTTTTCATAATCTTTTGCTTTGTGGAGGAACTTCTCTTCTAGGTAGGAAATATTTCAAAGATAATTTAAATTTGTTTCAAGGTTTATTGGGCTGTAATTTTGTCCGAAACTACTCACATCACAATGACATCAAAATATATTTTGAGAATGATCTTAAAACAGCTGATTGTCATAACTTCTTACCATTTTGCAAAAAAATTCCTATCTTAAAGCGTACTGCCAAAATTCAGTTCCGTCACCTTGTAAAAATTTCAAATTCTTCAGTGATTATGTGTTTAGCGTAAAGTATTTGGAGTTGCCATGAAAATTCACTGCTCTCAGGATTGTAGACAGAGGAATACATTGTTATCAGGAGAGCCAATATTTCTGCTACCCTCGCTCATGTGATAGTTGTTTTGCAAATGGACCACATGTTGTATACCTGCACTGTGCATATCTGTAAGCTTACATTTTAAATTGTGCATATGGACACGTAATACAAAGCAGCAATATCGCTGTTACACTAGATGTGAGCACCGTCTGCATGTGAGAGGATGACTTTTTGTGCTCATTGGCATTTGCATATTTGTATGTCAAAGCTCAGTTAACTGTCATTACTAAAAGGTCTCTTTCATGTGAAAGTCATTCAGCCCCTTAAACCCTCACATTTTTTTCCCAGACCTCTCTGGAGCCCGCATTTGAAATGCTTCTTGTCTCCCACCATATTTCACTCAGCCCTATCATATGGACAGTGTTGCGACTTTTGAAAATGTGAAACCGTTTTTTTTTTTTTGCAAGTTTCCTCTGTGTCTAAAAAGTCAAACTACAGGAATGTTCAGTGTGTCTGCAAAATAACATTGCCAGTTAATTAAAAATCATGATTCAAATTAGGGAAGCCTAACAAATCTAAACTACGATCATCTCAGGTCGCTTGAAATTTCACTGGAGAGTCCTATCCGCACAGGCACATTTGAGATGTTTCCCTAAGAGTTCTTGTGTAAGTTTCGGGAGGTTTAAAATGTCACTTTAAATTCTATCCTAAGTGTGGCCCCAAAGTTGGCTTAGCTGCATTTGTCACGTATTGTTTTAATTCTTCCAGTGAGTCACTGATTCGAAGCTTTCCATTAAAATAAATGAACGTTGGCCTTTAGCATGAAATGCATTGGTGCAGTCTTTCAAACTTTGACCAGGTAACCTGTTACTAATTACTCCACCAGATAGAAGACTTTAAAGCTCTTTCTACTCAGCAGTGTAGGGCCTTTTATGTTCCAGCAGGAAAGAAGCATATTGCACATAGTCCAACAATTTGTTGAGCCTGGAGTAATTTTTCCTGTTGTAATGGGAAGACAATGTGCTTGTAGGAGAGTTTCTATAGCATTATGTGACCTGGACCAAACAAATCAACCTCTGTATGGGCCTGAGTAATTAGAAGCTACAGACATGGCCTTGCCTACATTTCTTTATAGTCTTTTTATTAAAGTTACTCAGTGTCAAAATTTCTTCAGATTTTTCTGACCGTTCCTTATCTGGAAGCCAGCTCAATCAAGGACACTTCCCATGCAGACCAATTTATGACTTTCAAGAACAGTGTACAGTAGTATAACCCTGTGTCTGCGTGGTTATATCGCCAGCGACTTTTAATTACCTACTTTTCAGCCGATCTTGTGTGGAGATTGTATTCCCCAGTGGATTTCGAGAGGTCACTTCCTCCTGTGTATCATAATTATATGGATTCACTGGAAATGATGCCGCATTAACATGCCTTTAAAGGGACTCTTTCGTGACCTACAAAATGTTTGTATTTCTGTGGCTACAGTGGGCCGCAATGTTTGCAAAACAGCGCTCTCTTTATTTATTCAGTATGTCAGGTTTTATAGTAGGTGAATTGTAGTCACATTTGATTTGTTAAAATGCTCAGTTCATGCACGAACTTATTCCCTGTTATCTCATGGTCAGAAAATTTACCATCAATTTTTTGTTAGGTTAGTAGTTTTCATGGAACAAACTTTATTGTAAATGTCCCTTTAAAGCTCTATTTGGGTCAAGTTTTAACAGCATTTGAATAATTGGGTAGATTTGGATGTAGTGGACAGGTTGCTAACAAATTATGAAGGTGTTTGTCACCTAACGCAGCTTCTGGTTGTGGTGATGTAAGGGATTCTGGCAAGGGATTTAGAGGGGGGGGGGGGGAACGATTGGTTCAATTGTAGCTTTGGTGACGGAGCTGAATGTTAGTTTTGTCACACCAAAATTAGTTGTAAGGTTATCGTACGATACATTTTGCGTAATGTGAAAGTCGAATTGGTGGTGTAACAGGTTTATGCGAAGTGGTGACTGAAATAACAGCACCAAAATTCGCATAGGACTTCCATCAATTTCCATCCCACTTTTCAAGGTGTTCCTCTGACATCCCCAAGGCGAGATGCAAAAACCACTCGAAAGTCAAAGAAAATATTAGAGACAAAAATTTAGAGCCCTTCAGAAAAGACAAGAGGAACATGGGAGAGTCCAGCGTGAAATTATTCTGACAGAATGCATGAAAGACAATCAGTTGTACCACAGAGCTTCCAATCATTCAGGTACAAGTTTCTGTCAGAAATGATGCAGGCATGTGACTGACCTTGGAATTAAGTATTTAGCAATTCCTTGTTTTGATATTCAGGTAGAGCATCTCAGGCTTGTCAAGGACAGTGTCATTTTTTTGTTTAATTGTTTTTCCTTTTTTTTAAGTTCGGAGGCCAGGTCGAGGTTTAAGGATGCTTGGCGTTTAAACTGCAGCAACGGTTATAGCAGGAATATGTATTCTGCCAGCCAAGCTAAATATGAGACTACAATGGAATTTCCTCAACTTGACCCCAAGTGAATGCAGGCTAGTGAAGTGATTATAGGTCCCTCAGATATCGGCAGGCAGGATAATGACATATTTTTGTATGCGCATATTTACATTACATGTGTCCCTTAATGTGAGAACATAGGTACATACATGAAGAAGTGAAAACTAATCTACTCTATTACTGGTATTTCTTTTATTTACCTTAACGTGAAAAATCTGCAGATACTGGTCCACCTAAATGCATGCATGTCTCAAGTTTGATCATTTACCATCAACATTTGAGTTAAACTCAACAGATAAGTGTCATAATATACCTGAAATTTTTTGTAAGAGTTGTTAATTATTGCGAGAAGTTTTTGTTTTCTTTGAAATTCAAGCCCCCATTTATTAAACCGTGAAATTTGACACTGAGTGAAAATTTAGGATTTGGTATATTGATTTACCTTGAAATATCGTTGACATTAGAGTCATATCTCTAAATATATATATATGTATCTTTTAGGATTGTCAAGATTATAAAGAAATACAAAGGATATTCATATACTGTCGTTGTGACAGAGTAACATCACAAATTCTCTATTAATCGATGTTCCATTTTGTAATAGATATTCTGTAAAAGTTCATAACCTCTGGATCGAACATGCTATTGAGATATGGTCTTCACAAATAAAGAGAGATAAATATTCCTAATTTTACTGAATTTCAATTTTCTTCAGTGGCCAATCTCATTAAGCAGGAGTAAGTGTACCGTTAGGGTTGTTGCAATAATGTGCTGTCGGCAAACGGTAACGTTAGAACACTTTGCTTCAAATATCTTTTGAGAAAATGACTCAAACGGTATCGTTGGTGCTTGTGGGGTAAAAAATGTTTCTCAGAATAGATCTTGATCACATACTATCAATGGGAGGGGAGAAACAGAAAGCTTGCAGGGCTATCTTAACGGAGCCCACCATCAGTTGGCATGGAAAAAGACCCCCAGATGGCCCAAAATGGCAGTTTCGATGTGTTCTACGCAAAACGTACCCATCCTAGAAACAATGATTTTTTGCTGCAACTTTTAATTAAATGAGTTTTAACAATCAATCTATGTAAAACTGTAATATCAGAGGGGTTGAGATGATATACAAGAATGAATTATGCCTTTCCTCTCTCATTTATTCATGGAACACTTTGTAAATATTGGGGGCAGAGTGAAGCACTCACTTTTTTTTTTTTTCATGGAGGAACCCACTTACTATCCTCCCTTACCTAATTTCAATGCCACTGTGACAGATTCGGCAACCAAATTTGTGCCAAAATGTTTCCTAACGGAGAAAGGGTTATTTTGAGAGAGATTCCTTGAGACTGTTGATCATGTCCAACAAAACAAATCGAACGGCAGTGTCTTCACTTTTTGGTGAAAGAACGGTAATTCGGAGAGCCTCAAACTCTGATTTATGGTTTATGTTCCATGTATTTCAAGCACATTAATGTTTACAAGCCATACATTCATGGAGAGTATAATTGTCGGCAGCCACTGGAAACATACTTGGCTGAAAATCAAATAGATGAGCCAGCTGATAGAAGGTTGACTGACATTACGATCTAAATGCATCTCACCAGGTTGCATAAAGCGGCCTGTCATCGTCATAATTTTCTCCCTGACTCTTATTTGCAGTAACAGTATCTCAGATAATATTCACCCAAAGTCAAAACATGATGACTTTTTAATGCGCCGGCTGGGGCGTCGCTGAAACGGTGGGATAATGAATGATTCATTGATTCCAAAGTCAGATTTTTTATGTCCTTTGGTTGAAACATGTTCTCAGTTTACCATTAACTCGCATTTGACTACTATAGCATTTGATCCCAAGTGCACACAAAATTGTCTGGCTGTCATCGCCGGCCTGGTTCGTCAATTTCTGTGCATTATCATTCTGGGCAGTTTGCCCACCCTGCGGCCTTGTTTTCCTCTTTCATTTGACTTTTTACAAGGAGAGAAATCAAAAAGCATAAAAAATTTCCTCTACGTATGAGCAAGAATGCACCTCTCATATTTTATGACAGGTTCTATATGGAGGTCTATTTAATGTGTAGAAAAACTGAATACATAAACTGAATCTGCACTTGAAGAGCCTACAGTTATTTTCCCTGATCTTCTGAGGGATCGTCTTGGCCAAACATATGGGCAGCCATGCATACCCATCCACACAGGAAGTGTCGGCAACTGTGAGGGTCGCCCCGAGCTATGGCGACCGATTTTTTCAGTCGCAGATTCAAGTCTTTGATATAAATTTTTGATCATGACCTGTGTTCAAACAGAATCCCAATCAAAGACAGTCTT
Organism: Stichopus chloronotus; assembly: GCA_021234535.1. Classification (NCBI taxonomy): domain Eukaryota; kingdom Metazoa; phylum Echinodermata; class Holothuroidea; order Aspidochirotida; family Stichopodidae; genus Stichopus; species Stichopus chloronotus. Next base: position 15,718,563 of record CM037845.1, on the reverse strand, counting down.
TTCGGCTGATGGTTTGTGAAGCATCTTGCAATCGCTGGGAGAGGTTCAAAGACGATTCAGGATGGCTGACAATATAGCGTGTACGAGCTAACGATAATCCCACACTTTGATCGGCTGATGTACTAGCTCTGCGCAGCCGCCTGTATCAAAGAATAAGCTACATTTTTGCATTATCGCCAAAAAGTGCAAGATGCATGCCGAAATGATCGCAGTGCATGAAGTCAATGAAAAACTTTTTACCCTCGGGGCATTTTGTTGGTCGTTTTGGAATGATTGCTCCTATTCTACTTATAGATTTACAAAATCCTCTGCAACATCCTGTAGTGTTTGAGTAGTGATGTATTAGAATAAGCATGTAGGTTCTTCCATGAAATTCCAGTGCCCTGAAGCAAAGCGGCTTGTTTCTCTATTCAGTTGTCGCTTCATTAGGAACATGAAAAGTATTTGTAGTCGCCCAAAATATGCTGTACTTTTGGTTTTGGTCAGTTGTCATAAATACTCTCATAACATTTTTCAGGGCAACCATGGGGAAATTTTCCACCCTTGATTTTTTTATTCTCTCATTTGTGTTCAGTTAGGTTGTAGTCGTCAGACATTAATTTCAACTTCAAATATCTTCAGAAAATCGATTTTACCAAGAAAGAAAACTGCTTTGCAATTTTAGCATGCTGTGGTACAGATGCAGACCAAAACCTTTTAAAGAAGTGTCACTGTTTGCTTTGTGTTCAAAAGTTAGACCAGATTACCTGTAGCTGTCCATATTTAGATGGGCCACAGGTACTGGAAAAGGCAAGTTGTGTTATGTCAACATGCAAATTACAATGTCATATTATGACATAACAACGAACCTGTAGCCTATACCTCATGTGTTGTTAGTTAGGCATCCGTTTAATCTAGCTGGGAAAAAAAACAACCTGTGAAGAATAAACTAACAAGTTTTTTTTTTTTGTCCATTTACTGAAAGTTTGCATCCTTGCAGCAATTTCAGAACTGGCTCCTAGATGACATCGTCTGTTGGTACCTGGTATTGGCCTCTGTTAAAGTTACCATGTGTGATAGCACATGTGTCTATGCAAGGACACCCATTTGTAGAAATTGACCTAGAGTCAAATCAAGGACAGTCTTTTATTATTTTTCAGTCAGAGATGTAGCTCACAAACTACTTTTTCATTTCATTTCATTTATTTGTTTTATCACAACATAACATAGATGCAAGTGCAAGTATAACAAATAACAAGAAAGGTGTTGAGAATGGAAGTGTGCTTAGAAAACTCTTCTGGGCTTGAAAAACAAAGACACTCCTACTTGAGCACTAATTGTAAGAATAGGCTAGACAATATGCAAAATATTTTCATAGAATCCATCACAGTATGATAAATGACGTGTTGACTCTTAATCTTCTTTGAGTCTTCATATACATACTTACTGTTTCAAACCACAAGAATTTTGTGCGACGTTAGTCATCGCTCCATGATCGTGAATTATTCACGAGACTGTCCCCAACATTATTCACCAAAAAATAAATTACAGTCTTGGTATTTTCGTGGACCGAGCACGTATCGCTTTTACGGGAAAATGCCTCGTATGAACGTTATCGAATGTCCTTCATTTGTGACAGGAATCTGGGAATGGTATGGACAATTCTTTTAATCGTCATGGACGCTTTGAGTGCACATAGTGGCTCACATTCGTTTAAGAAATGGTGTAGGAAAGAGTGTAGGATTGATCTTAGAGAGGTCTTACTTTAATATGGCATTATGTCTTTATAGTTGCAGGGCACTATCTATATGATTGTCCATTTTTTGTGCAACATGCTCTTCAAATAAGGAGACATAATATGCTTACATACATACTCTCTATATATGCGGGGAATAGATACAAATTTGCTTTCATGAAGTTGTGTTTTTGTTATACTGCCTTAAAATAATTTGGTCACTATCCTGTGGATGTCAATTCTTGCAGTGTGAACAATTCCACAGTGGCCGTTTTTGCTGCAATGCTAGCATTTCTTAGTTCTGCAATGTCACAGGTTCGTTAACTTTTTATGCCATTAGAAATACTTTTCATTTTTCTTTTGTTGGTTGCTAGTGGAGAAAAAAAACAAACAAACAAAATTGAGCGAAACTTCCAAAATATCTTTCCAGATTAATTGTGTAATGAAAAGAAAATGTTGAATGGTGTGTTGCTTTTATGGTAGTGGAGATTGGCGACATGTTTTGTATCAGGGAGTTGCTATTTGACCTTGTCAAATTTTGAACCTTTGGAAGATTATGCAAAAAGGGTCAGCACAATGATTAGCATAGATCACGAGATATAACTTAATGTAAAGCATTGATGAAGATGAGGATGGTGGTGATGATGATGATGATGATGATGGTGAAAATGATGATGATGGTGATGGTGAAGATGATAATGATGATGATGGTGATGGCGATGATGATGATGATGGTGATGATGAGGATGATAATGGTGATGGTGGTGGTGGTGGTGATGGTGATGATAGTGGGGATCATGATGATGATGTTGGTGATGATTCTGGTAGTACTGATGATGGTGATGATAGTGGAGATGATGATCATGATGATGATGATGATAATGATGAAAATGATGATGACCATATTGAGGATGATGAAGATGATGATGGTGATGATGACGATGATAATGGTGAGGGTGGTGATGGTGACGGTGATGATGGTGGGGATCATGATGATGATGTTGATGATGATTCTGGTAGTAGTGATGATGGTGATGATAGCGGAGATGATGATCATGATGATGTTGATGATGATAATGTTGCTAGTGATGATAACTACGAAAAATGTATTGGAATATAGATGACCTCTGCAGTCCTCTGTAGAGCAGGTTGCATTCATTACACTGTGCACATGCAAGGTACATAGCTGGTTTATACTTGTGAATTGATATATGGCCAAATACAGTGCACATGATTACATCTGAATTGAAGGACTAATAGCATATATTGTGGGGATGTTGTTATGCACCTTACGTGCGTATACAGGTGTAGTGTCCATGTTGTTGTTGGTAAGTAAAGGAGTTTTGCCCAGCGGATTTATGTACATCCTGATGATTGTCATAATACAATACTAGTGGAAGCTTCTTTCTGTGCTCTAATAGGACAAGCAAGCTGCTTACATTCAGAGTATTGTTTTGCTTTGCTTGTTTATCTGGGACAATTCTCTGTTGTGAATTGTTCAGGGGAGGTTGTCCTCAGGGAGGTGTTTTCCCGGGGGGGGGGAGAAATCGCCAGGTGGGAACTTGCCCGGGGTGAGTTGTTGGGTCACGGTGTGGGACATGCATATCCTATTTCCTATAGCAAGTGATACATTCATGACTTGCCTACACAGAAACCACAGGACTAGGAGAGGACTCTGATGAAATCTGGACAGCTTTGAAGACGTTACAGTATTACATAAAAAACGTCATCAAAAACTATACATGCATCTCTCAAATCCATCTACATTTATTTCCCACATCCATAGAGAGAACAAAGTAAACCAAGGTGCCAGAAAATGATCGTAAAGTCAGAGGAACTGACAAGAAAAGAAAAGAAACAATCAATAATTTGAAAGCAATAAGTTTTAAGACAACAGTGAAGTATTAAATAAACAGTTGAAGTAGTAGCCAGTATAATTGTTCATTTAGGGTGAGCTAATAAGTTTGTGATTATATGTAGCATATGATTCCGAATTAATTACTCTTATATGAAAAATATCATCCAGATCTTCCAAAAATGGAAGAAAAATGTGTTTCCAGAGTGACTGGCTGTAACATCATGTCAAAAAAATATGGAAGAGAGTGCATTTTTTTTCTCAAATAAATTTTTCACTTTCATGTCCGGCCGAGCTTAAAAGTAGCTTTCACCAGTTTTCCTTCCCTCCAGAACTTTTTGCAATGTGAACAAACTTTCACAGAATCAAACACAATATTGCAACTTTTCAGGTTATTTGAAGAGATTTCTGCTAAGTAGCTGCATCAATTGGAATGAAGCAAACATGTAAAGAACCTTTGACAAAAAAAAAGAAGAAAAGATGGACTTTAGCTTTGATTACAGAAGTCTTATCAGGAAAAGTTATGAAAAATTATGCCGGCAGCCATACTGTTAAAAAAACTTCTCCCAAAGATCCTTGATCACGATTTAAAAATATAACAGTGAGTGAGTTTCTCAGGAATTAGCACTGAACGTATAGCCTGGAGTGATCATCATCGTTGCTGGACATGCTCAAAAAAGGTCAAGAAAACAAACAGGGTTTCAAAAATTGGGGAAACAGTCAACATCTGTAAGTCACAATTAGTTGTATGACAAGGGTTATTAATATAACAATCCATAAGTAGAGGGACAACAGGTTTTATTTTTAATTCTCTCTGCTTTCTGTTTCTTTCCCTTCATTTTTGTTCTTCTTTTCATTCACCTTCTTTTTTATTTTTCTTATCTATCTATTTTTTTTTTCATTTTGCCCTAACTTTGGCCCCTGGAATCAGCAGAAACACCCTCAAGGTGTGATGGACATGCGAAGTCTCTAAAAATGAAGCGCTATTTCGAACTGAACTTTGAACCTAGCTGTTATGTGAAAGGAATCTGAAAATCGAGAAGATCACATCTTGTGAAATATGTTAGGTACTCTATCAAGGGTAATTGCTTGGTTCCTCCTCCAAGCAGACATTAATATTCATAACATGTTGTAACAGTGGTTCTCAACCTGGGGTCTAATCTCCTGGGATAAGTTTGGTAACTCATGGGGAGTGGAGAGTAATTATTCATTGCTGATCCTGCCGATTGTATTTTAAATTATTGTAATCCTTTAGGATTACCGTCCAATGATCCAAATTCGATGATCTGACACTGTATAGCAACCATTCTGAGTCGTAGTGCGACCGTGGTTACTGATTCAGATATTTGTGTAAAATAGTCCCGAAACTGGCACAAGCACTACACTGTGTTCAATATGAGACTTACAAATAACCTTTCGGTATGTTTTAGGAGGATGGATCCCTAAGATGGCAATTAAAGGGTGGATCAGAATGGGACAAAGAAGTTAAAAGAATGATTTGGTAAAACAGTGATTCCCTCGACATTTTTAAAGTAGCTGTACTTATTTCTTCCCTAATTTGTTGTGAGCACAATCTAGCCAAAAGATACAACCGTCCAGGATCACAAAAGTTTTGCTGAAATTGTTTGCAGTGAGTGTCGACCAAGAGAAGTGGTTTTTAGTGAAAATAAAAGTTTGCTAAATCCTTTGAGAAAAAGAAATGTGTGTGATGGGAATTTCCTATATATATCTTCCTGTGCACAGAGCAAATGAAAAACTGTGAAGTGTGATTTAAATGAAGCCCTGTCACAAATGAATATTGTATCATATAGTTTGTAACTGCAACCAAGTTAATGAGTTAATGTGCACTCAAGGTAGTAAGTATTAATGTTGCTTCAAGGTAGCAAGTTATGATGCAATAAAGGTAATGGGATATTTTGCATTCAAGGTATTGATTTATCGTAGTTATAGGTATTGCAACCAAAATTGTGTTATAATGTACAATAATTGTAGGTATTGAGTATGTATGCAACCAAAATTGTGTTATAATGTACACTCAAGGTAATGAATTTGTGTCCAATAAATGAGTTTTTATGTGTAAAAGGGTAATGTTTTTACTGTAATCAATGTAATGAATTAATGCAATCATAAGTATTGAGTAATTGTGCAATCAAGATAATTAGATGATGTACTGCACTACCAAGGCAATGAGTTTTAGTGATGCTTTAATGAGTTATTATGCAACCAAGGCAGTAATTTATGTGCAGTCAAGGCAAAGATGCTCAGTTTTGCATAATCACGATAGGGAATTGATTTGCAGCCAAGCTTAGATGATCAGTTAAAGTGCAATTAAGATAAAGAGTTGATGGACAATTACTTTAATGAGTTATTGTATAGTTAATTTACTGGCAATCAAGGCAATGAATTCAGTACAATGAAGGTAATGAGTAATGAGATAATTAAGGTAATAATGTTACATTAAGATATTGAGTTAATGTGCAATCAAGGTATGGAATTAATGTGTAATCGAAACAATGGGTTAACGTGAAATCAAGGTATTGAGTTAGTGTGCAATCAGTGTGACAATTTACAGTCATGTGCAATCAAGGTAAAATTTTAATGTTGCATCAAGGTGTAATGTAGTTGTTGTGTAATTAAGATAACGAGATATAACACAATCATGTCAATGAGTTAATTAGCCCAATCAATAAATCAACTTAACACACAATCGAGGTAACTTCAGCATGACTTCGGCAAAGTAACAAGTTAATGTGCTTACATGGTCGCGAATTAATGTGCTGAGACAATCGCTTGTTAGCATGATATCACGAATCAGGTGAAACAAAATGTGTATTGCCCTCACTATCGTAACAGAACAAGGGATTCAATCATTTCCCTGATCTCATTTAGTTTGACTCCCTCTCGTTTATTGGTCGATGCGTCTTCACCAGTCATATCAAAATTTTTCATTTCATGAGACAGTAAAAGTTAAGCAATTGAAACAAATTATTTGTCCTTCCATTTATTTTGACTGGCATCGGTATAGAGACTCTCGATATTAAGCAGTTTTTCTCTAGTGCAGCTTTGCCGGATTCTCCTGGATTTATTTCCTCGGAGACTTGATTTCTTTTCTTAATCTGTCTCTGTCTCACCTGGGACACGATTTCCATTTCGAAATGTCCATGTCATCCAGAGTGAGTCCCTTTTTTTTTTTTATCATCTCCGTCTTTCGTTTCTGCAGGTTGAGGAATTTATGAACTCGCTTCCAAATGATCAGGTACCCAGGTTGCACACTCCAGGAGAGAAATTCCGCGATCGACAACTTATAATCCAAATTCCTAAACAAGACATGGCGGAAGAGTTCTGTCGTCACCTCGGCGATGCAACCGCTGTGGAGAATTTCAACCAATTCCTAGAGTTACGGGAAGAAGCGGCCTTCGGAGTGGGCAGGGTAAAAGACTATTTACCTCAGGATACGGTAAGTCCCAAAGTTGTCTGATGGCTTCTTTTTGTCCAGATATTTTTGCCCAGTCTTTGCAAAAACTTAAAAAAAAAACTGCACAATATGAAAATAACATTAAAATAGAAACCTGTCAGAGGCAATAATTTTCACAAAGGAGCATCTCCCAAGTTATATGTGCTCTTTTCTCATCTTTTCACCCATCTCTCCATCTCTTGACTATTGCCAAGTCCTTCTCTGCTTCACATGGCCACTTTGACCTGCATGCATTTGTCAAGACCGGATCACTGTTATTATTCCAAACCCCCCACCCCCATTCCCTTTTGTTCTTGAAGGGCAGTTATTTTTGCAATGCTAAGGAACTACACATGGAGTGTGGACCTATATATTACTTCACATCAGGTGATCACAAACTGAACAATTTTAGATCAAATTTGACATCTTCTCACCACGCAGTAAATTCCAGATGGAAATGAAAGCCCATTTAACTGTGACCTGATTGTGTATCAAACCCCAAACCTCCCAATTGTGAAGCTTAGTTGCTTCAAATGCCCCACCACTTGTATCCACTTGGCCATGGCACTGGTTCTGCCACTTATAGCCAGAATCAGTTTATTTGGGTAAAATGTCCTCAACAAAAAGTTTTCTTTTTTGAACTCACGGAGATTTAAAATCGTTCACTGAATGGGAGAGATCAACTCAGGAGCAGAAGGTTAAGATAATCATCATCATCATCATCATCATCAAAAAAAAAAAACCCATGTTCTCTTCATTTGGTTCCATTTTCCGTCACTGCCGGAACAACCCGGCCCCTCCAACATAAAATGCCTTTTAAGCGTTTCGCGTGTGTCGTAACCTTAAGTGAACGTATCAGTGATCTTGACAACGAAATTTACGGAAAAGGCAAATTGAAAACCATTAAAGCATTAAGCGAGCTGATGTGGGAATCTTGGACGGTGGAGATAATGTGCACGGCACACCCGTCTCTCTGTCTGGGTGTCGTTTCTTTGGTTTTACGTCCCGTAGACACGGCATTCCATATCCTTGCCCGTATTTCTTCTTTTTTTTTGTCAAGTTTGCAGCACTAGGGTGGAAATTTGGTGATGATTACTTTTGTTTGTGAAGACTCAGTTCATTTCCCTTTAACTATCTGTGACCGTAATAAATCACCTCCCTTTAACTTTGACCGAGTGTTGCAAATCTCGAATCAGTGCTAATTGGCACGCACGACTTGATCATATTTGGTCTTAATGCACTATTGAAGATTGGGGTAAATCAAAGCAGAAATGAACCTGTTAATCACGAAGCACTCAATTTTCGATGTCATCACGAAAGTGTCAAACGAAAACTTGTCTCTTATTTGCAGTCGATTTGAGAATTAAATTAAGTTCTTATACATGTGTGGCAAAGTTGTGATGATAAGTTAAGATGATTACAGGTTTGGGTTTAATTTCTCCAAAAAGTCAGGATGTCAAAGTTGCTACCCAGAGAGTGCTGAAAAGGAAATGTTGCAGCAAACCCCTTGCAGCCTCCCTTTGTAGGAAGGAAAAGATACCTCATAATCAGTTTTGAGATGTTTCGGGGGAAAAAAACGTTAAACAGTCATAGGCAGTAAAACAAAGGGTGATAAGAATGTATAGAATACATACTTCTCCCTTATAGAGAAGAATACTTCTCCATAAGGGTAATGGTGGAGGGGGGGGGGGAGAAGCCTGCTGCTGAGTGAAAATTGCTACCAACCCCTTGAAATTTGCAACAATCCCCCTGATGAACCCCCATCTTTGCCCTCAGCTCCCCTAGGACTTGTTGAAAATAGGCTATTTGTATTTTAAATTTAAAAATTCTAGCAATTGTAAGCTCACTTGAAACACAAATTTCAATGAAAAGTGAATTCTTTGGTTGGGTTGTCACCAATCTTTGAGTTGCGAGTTGTTATTGTTTGGAAATTGCTCTCGGGAGTCTCTGTAGACAAGTCATCAGTGATCACATGTGGTGATGTAAATTTCCAAACTCCTCTCCTTTTAATGTTGGTGACATTCTGAAATGCATTGGCACATCGCGAAAGGACGTGACATTTGTCGCCTCGCTCTCAGCCCAATGTGTTTGGAAAAACCAGGTGCTTGATTTAAAATCATGTGAACCCTGCATGTATACACTACTGCCTGGAGTCTTTGTCCAGAGCTCCTTTTGTATTTTCTTTGGTTTTTTTTTTTTTTTCCTTTGGTCCCTGAGAGTAATGGATAGAAAGAGAGAGAGGGACAGTTGAAGTTGAGTTTGATGAAGTTAGTTCGGAGGACGTACTACACAGACATTATGGTGGGACTGAGAAGTATTAGAGAGTAGTCTGAGGACCCATTGGTCATAGAGGTTGGATGTGCTGTGCGGTCTAACGGTGGTCTCGGCACTGTGCAATTAGATAATAGTCCTTAGGGGTCCTGTGCCCCCCTGCTCTCCTCCAACTGTTTCTCCCAGTGACAGGTGAGCATATATGAGAATGACCCCCCAGGAGGTAGGAGGTATATGGAAAGATGTTGCCAAATATGACCACAGTTTGAAAATTATTTTGAGACTTTACAGGAAGGCTTATAAAGCTGACTTAGCTTATCACTGAAAGCATGAAAGAATGGACAGCTTAAAGTCTTCTTAATGAGTGAAGAGTAATTTCTGTCAAAGTGGAGATGCAGGGAACGTTTTACTTTGTTGAACTTCTTCATCTGCCCAATTAATTTGTATTTCTACCTGTCCAGTCATCCTTCCTTGATGGTGCCTGACAGAAGGAAAAGTAGAGGGCAGTATTTAGGAATAGCAAGAACAGAAACGTGCTTTCACATCTGTAACTTGTTGCCCCTGAGAGTTGTCAGGGTTATAATGACTCTAATAGATTGATGTGATTTATCTTTTATGACATCCTTACAACTTTTAAAGAGGATGGTGTTAAACTTTACCACTTGGTGAATGTTAGTGCATTTACAGTAAGCGTCACCTGAATTTTGTACTATATATAACTTCTTTTTTTTTTTAAGACTGTATTAGTTTGGGGTATAAATGCTGATATCACTTTCTATTTTACAAAGTACCCGTACAGTTTGTCGAGGAAATAGCTCCTCCTCAGGCACACGTAGTCATGGGGGCCATGGGGCATTGCCCCTACAGAATTGTTTACCCCCTAGAGATGTGGTTGCTATAATAGTACTAACATTATGTCACATACCTCCCATATTCCTCTTTTTTGGCCCTCCCCTTGTAATCTGACCTGCATGACTATGGGCCTGTACCTTTGTCTCTTTATCCTAACTTCCTTTTTGAATATCTTATCAACTGTAAGCAGTACTAGAGAAGAGTTAGCTGTCAGGCCATACCTTCCATCTTCCCCCCTCCCTATCGCTCCTCACCTTTAATACTCTGGGCAATTACTTAATGGCCCCCACCACGTTGACATGGTTTGCGGTATGAAATTTGTGACCAATTTATCGGACGGATGTTTATAATCCCATGCAGAGGTATAACAACATGACAAGAAAGTCTTTAACATGACCAACGGTTTCCTTTCAACGCTCTCTCCAAAACTTCAGGAATGTTACAAATGTGCGGGAGAGATCGAAGCGGGAGAGTTGGCCGTGTTTGCGGACCGGATGGATGAGGAAGGGATCTGCTGGCACCCACTGTGTTTCACCTGCTTCAAATGTGACGAGCTGGTTGTGGATCTATGCTACTTTTTCAGGGAAGGCCAGGTCTACTGCGAAAGGCATTACGCCGAGCTTATCATGCCAAGATGTGCTTCCTGCGATGAGGTGAGTTGACTTTTGCAGTTGAGTTCACAAACTTTACCCCTCCAGGTCCGCCCCTGAGGTCGTCAGTCATGCAACGGTGTGACGTTTAGCCCTACCTTTCTCTGGATTACTGGGAGGGCAAAGACTGCCACCTGCCATTCCCTCATTGATTCCTTGCCGAAGGCAGAAGGAATCTATGCGATGGTGATGTTGTGTGTGTGTGTATGTGTGTGTGTGGGTGTGTGTATGTATGTGACACTTCTTGTAAACACGATATCTCAAGAAGGGTAACCATGAATGATGTCATACTTGGTGTGTGGGTTGGTCATATTGAGTAGATGATCCCTATTGTTTTTGGTGGAGATTAAAGGTCATTTGGGGTCACCAGAGGTCAAACTGTGAAAACCTTGTAAACACGATATCTCAAGAACAGTAACTGTGACTGATGTCATACTTAGTGTGTGGGTTGTTCATATTAAGTAGATGATCCCTATTGTTTTTAGTGGAGGTCAAAGGTCATTTGAGGTCACCAGAGGTCAAAATGTGAAAACCTTGTAAACACGATATCTCAAGAATGGTAACTGTGTCTGATGTCATACCTAGTGTGTGGGTTAGTCATATTGAGTAGATGATCCCTATTGTTTTTAGTGGCAGTCAAAGGTCATTTGAGGTCAACAGAGGTCAAACTGGAAAAACCTTGTAAACGTAATATCTCCAGAAGGGTAACTGTGACTGATGTCATACTTACTGTGTGGGTTGGTCATATGAAGTAGATGATCCGTATTGTTTTTGGTGGTGGTCAAAGGTCATTTGAGGTCGACGGAGGTCAAACTGGAAAAACCTTGTAAACACAATATCTCCAGAAGGGTAACTGTGACTGATGTCATACTTACTGTGTGGGTTGATCATATTAAGTAGATGATCCCTATTGCTTTTAGTGGACGTCAAATGTCATTTGAGGTCACCAAAATAAAGGTTATTTGGGTTAAAGGCTTATTAATGTGGTGTTTCAAGACCAGTAACTGCAGTTGATCTCATACTTGTCATGTGGATAATTCATGCTTGTTATAATATAACCATGTGGCAAGGAATCACAAAGCCTTTTGGCTTTCTGGTTTTCTTTCCAGCCAGGTCTCCAAAGATAACTGAATGAGACCTTCCTACTTGATGAAATTCATAAAAAAATTCAGAGCAAAAATAGCTACAATCGTGGACCAAAATATTCACTAGGGTAGACTTGAAACGTCCACGGCAGGTTAAATTCTTTGGATCAGTGTGCGCACAAATCACCGTTGCCGATCAAGAAGATTGATCCTTATCGGACAAAAAGAATGTTCTATATACACATGACGGCCCATTGGTTGTGCTAATTAGATGAGAGTGGTTTGTTGGGAAAGACTGTTTGTTATAATGGAAAAGTATCATTTGACATTCCTCCATTGCTGGATGCTAACCTTTGCAATGGTGACAATTCCACAGGTTATCTCAGAGTTTCAGCTTTTCTGTTTTATTACCTGAAGCACTATCCTCAAAGATAATTTCAACATACTGATTTGGCAGTCTTTGTAAAACACTGGCACCTGTGAGACCATCATCTGACACATCTGGTATAGCGCCCTCTGTTGGTTAGTGAGGAAAATTGTGTTTAAGGTAGGGAGAATACAGGAGCATGCTACAATTATCCCTTTTCTGTGTGTGAAGTTGTGCATACACCTGCAGCCAAACCATTATCAGAGAATATTTATGATAAAGCAAGTGACAAAAACTGCAGACGCAAAAACAACAGAGACAGGCCATCCTAACTGCAGGCCTACAAATCCATACCCTATACCTATGGTTGCACTGCTTCATATCGCAAGTGCACCAGCACCAACTGAAAGTTGGCACTGTGCCCTAGGGTGACTGTACACTTACTGATGCACATTCTTGAACGCCGTAAATCGAAGGAGTGTCAGGTGTATCTGCGTGTGGATTATTTTTGCGGTCTTTAAGGTTGGTCATTGCTTTCAGCACCAGGCGCACGATATCTTTCGAAGTATCGTTCACCCAATTAGGGAGCATCCACAGGGGAAAAGGCTTCTAAAAGTTACATTGTCGATATTTGCTTAAAATCTTGTTATTTTGAAAAACACTCACTGAAATACTCTCAGTAATGTATCGGGCTACTGAATTTCTTCAGTCAGCCCACAGTTTTGCATGCTGACACCCATCAAAACCTGATCATTCCTGGTGCAAGAAGTCTTACATTTGTACATGGGCATGAGTGAATGTGTCATTGGCTGTGTATGTAATGGGGAGTGTAACAAGAGGAGACTTCCATGGAAGACAAGACCATGGCTCATTCGTGAGAGTCATTCTGATAGTAAAAGATACATCACCTAATAAAGATGTGATTAGTGAACAACCATAATTGGAAGTCATGACCAATTAATTTCTTAATTGTTCAAAGAGAAAGTGAGTCACATCTTGGTACATGTGTTTCCAGCAGAATCTCATTTCATGGAAAGGAGCAAATTTTGAGCCCACTGTTTGAAAACACTCTGAACACTTATCATGTCAAACATTTATGGCGGCATTTTATTGAATTGTGGACCATTCAGGATAGTAAGCCAAAGGTCAGATAGAGAATGATTGTAGTGCGTTGCACTACAATCTTGTCATTACTGGTCGACCAGCAATTTCTTTCGCTGAGCCTTGTATGGCTCATAACGCCTCACCTACGCGTGATGTAACTTAGTTCATACAAATATGCATGCGCGACCTTTTAGTAATAGCAGTAAGTGCGAGCTATGGCCGTCAGATAGTCAGAGAATTACATTTAGGGTCCATTGGTTGTTCAAAATTTACCAACATGTACAACTGTGTTATGAGATAATACACAGTCGATGTCTTGTTTTCATGAATGCTGACTGAGGCTCTTTTAATACTTGTCTCTCCTTGGTATTGCACAGCCCGTAAGACCCCACGTGACTTTCTGGAAATATTCCGCCCCATGTGTAGACATTCTTGTAATCATTAAGTGATATATATCATAATTTAATTCGTGACTGGTGTATGGTAGCTATGCTGTGGCGTTGTTTGGGTTAGAACAGATACACTTGGAAGGTGGCAATTAGAACAGCTAATGTTTATTGTAATGTGTGGCAAGATTATTTCACAGGGTGTGGGTGCTGTGTCAGAGATGTATTTCTTGCTTACTAATGATAACTACAGCACATCATCGGTGCATGGTGTTGCATATTCATGAATGGTTTTGTTCAAATTTACTGGGGAAAATGATGGGAAGTAAATGGTTTCACACACTCGTCAACCAAATTTATGAAATACAATAGACTTTGTGTGATCGTCTGATTATTTTTAATGTTTCAACTGAGTCTGATAATCTTTTCGACCATTCACTTAACTTTGTTTGTTTTTAATTGTTGTACAAACATAAACACATTTCTATCATATTCACACCAAGGTTTTGGAATCTGCATTTGCCCTTCCCCCCTTCCCCTCAATCCCTTTTTTTATTTGAGGAAGAAAGAATTTATACCTGCAGTGTAGGATGAATGGAGGAGAGGAATAACTTGTTTGCTTTTGTCAAGTAAATCATTTGCTTTATTGAATTAATCAAAAGGAATATTTGCCATGCAGTTAAAAGGGAATATTTGCCATACAATTTTGTCAGCACATTTTATTTATAACTCTAAAACAAAAAGAATTTTCACTGTCATTGCACGATGAAACTATGTGCTAATCTTTGCACACCACAAGATGGGACGACTGTTTGTTTGGAGTTTGCACATTGAGGAATGCCAGACTGGCAGTTGCGGTTGCATCTTCTGTGGTATAGTTTTGTGTCACCATGGTAACTCCAAAATACTAACACTTTGTGATAGTACATTGTAATGACAGTGATGGAACTTCATACCTTTGGGCTTTCAGTTTGCGGATTATTTCACCGTCGATTTTTGGAAGAGGTAATCTGTGTAGAGATTTCAAAGGAGCATAATGTAAATTAAGGCAGCTGTGAAACAACAGGCAATTAACGATCAAACGGTCATACCAAGCAGCTTTGTATTCATTCATTTCTTAGTAATTCCGTTGATCGTGGGCCAAGTTTGTGCATTTTTGTGTCCCCAGTTACTCAGAAACCTTGTAGAAGGACGTCCCTTTTTTGTATTTCTTTGTTGACCACTTTCAATTTAAAGTTTTTGGGGGTCACTGATGCAATGCATCCATTGCTCTTTAAGTCTGACAATTACAAAGGGAAATAACGTGTTTGTTTTACAGGAAAACTCATATCCTTAAAGCCCATACTGTTTGTAAGGCCACAGGATGATAGATTATTTAAAAAAGTGCCAGATTGTAGCCTTCTATTTGAGAAATAGGTTAACTCACACACAGAGATTACAATTTATTTGTTAAATACTCAAGAATAATTTGTTCGCTCCAACTGTTCAGTTGGTGCATCTTCCGCAACTGATCATCCTATGCATAATGTAATGAGGAGATGAAAAGCTATTGTATAGATGATTATTGGTGAGCCTTAATGTTTTTACCAATGATTTAAGCTATCATTAAAGTTATTTTAATATGCCATGGTGGTGCATTTTAATCGCAATATTTCCTTTTAAGGGAGAGTTTAATCGCCCACAGAAGCAAGGACAAACAGATAGGCAACCATTTTCAATCAAGAACACCAGAATGTCAGACAATTGGTTGCCTAATGAAATAAAATTACCCTAATACAGGATGTCAATGGAGGTATGTGTTATAAAGACTTGATGTAGGCCATCCAATTTGAGAAGAATTTTTGTTGAGAGGAACGAATACAAAAAGAGAAAGGAGGTGGAAGAGAATGAGAAGGAGAAGCTATTGAGAGGGTGAAGGTAAAGGGGAAGGGGAACAGAAAATGCGATTATGAGATGGTCAAATAGACAGTAAACTGGGTATATGTCTTCAGGAATGGAAATTATTTTAACCAAACCTATAATTAAAGGGCCACCTGGTGGCTTCATTTTCATCGCAATTGCTGTTATCATTCAACTGGATGGAGGGTTATCAGCAATAGCATACTAATGCTTGTGTATGTATGTATGTATGTATGTATGTATGTATGTATGTATGTATGTATGTATGAATGTATGTGTGTATGTATGTATGTATGTATGTATGTATGTATGTATGTATGTATGTATGTATGTATGTATGTATGTATGTATGTATGTATGTATGTATGTATGTATGTATGTATGTTCTCTTATGTTTATTTTAAAATTTCAACAAGATAGACGTCTCTATACAGGTAGCAGCTGAAACAGGTATTGGTCGTTTTTTTTCATCATGGGTAACTGAAATTCTCTGATACATGCTTCACACACCGTTTTAAGTCACATTTAAAGTGATGGCATGAGTTGAAAGAGGCTGCAAACATAGAAGATTTTAAATGTCCAAGACTATTGTCATTTGTTTGAGTGTACCTAAATAAATAACCTAAGTAAATAATTTGGGAGAAATTAGTAAGGTTCAAACTGTCCATTCCATCCAAATTAATCTTTTACCCTGTATCGGAAATATTGACCAAATATGGGGAAATCTTAAGTGACTAGACTTATTTATTCTCACAAACCTTTGTTGAACAGGCCAATGAAAATGCAGCACTAATGCTTATTCACTAAGTTAAAACTGTGCTGATTGAGGTTGTACATCATAATGTACGCAAGTAAACAGTAGTAGTGCACA
This sequence comes from Stichopus chloronotus, assembly GCA_021234535.1. NCBI lineage: Eukaryota > Metazoa > Echinodermata > Holothuroidea > Aspidochirotida > Stichopodidae > Stichopus > Stichopus chloronotus. Next base: position 15,702,055 of record CM037845.1, on the reverse strand, counting down.
TGTGTCGTACAATAATTCTATGTACCCATAGCACCATTTCATCAAGTAGTAGTGTCATAACCTGTTTGTACCGTGAACAAAACTTGATCAGTTTTTCGCTAGTTCATTTCTTCAGCTGTGTGGAAGCAACAAGTTCCCTGCAGGAAACCTGATAAGCTATGATCACTCAAACCTTGAGTTATCCTCAAGTTGTCGGACTGGAGTATCAGGGACAGCAGTGCAGAGAATGCAATAATTAAAGTCACAGAGTTTTCTCACAAGAGCGTGCAGGTGCCATGTTGTGGGCATGGTCTGACATTCATAAACGACAGTCATTTTCAAAACAGGTGGTCAAGTTTTCACCATTTTTTGCTATTTTCTTTTGTTAGTTTTAAAAACTGGCCATATCATTTTTGGTCATTGCGTAGTTTCAGGCAACTGCCGTATTCATTACACTAGTGTTGTACTGAAGAATGGAAAAAAAACTTAAGGAGCGAAATAGCTACATTTTTAGTCTCTTTAAACTCATGCCATTGCTTTAACCTTAGCACATATTTAATGCTTTCCAATTTGTAACATTCTGGTGAAGTTCGAAGTTGATCGAGACGAAGACTGTGTAAGTCGTTGCCCTTCTTTCATTTGTCGACAACTACATTTTGATCTGGGTAAAATATAGCTTTTTTGCAAGCAGCCCGACTTGCTCGCAGGAAACTGTCGGCATGTTTGTTCAGCCTGCTACACAGGACCTTATTTGTCGAAAGCCAACTCACTCCATGTGTGATAGAGAGGCTATTCCCCCGTCGTCAGCACTGTAAAAAAATACTTGGAGAGTCAAACTGGTATTGATCTTCGATGGTAGGACAGCGTTATCTTCCCTGGCACCAAAGCACATTTTATGATGTATGACTCCCCTCAGAAAATATGATAAGCTTGGGCCTCTCTCGGCTGTGGCTTCCGAATAACAGTTAACGGTAATAAAAGAAAAATCGAATGCTGGATGACGAGGAGATAGTGTAGGCCGAAGTTTTCCACATTTATCAGGGGCCCCCGTTCTGACCAGAGTGTCCCAGCACAAATGTTTAATTGCCTAGGGTGTTCCGAAAATTCGCTTGAAAATGTGGTTTGAGGTTAAGTTAAGCCATCTGTACCAGATTTCTCTTCATCTCTGTGATCTGATACTGAGGAGAGAAGATGCTGAGAGGACGGAGTTTTCCATTTGGTGAAGAGTGTGGAAAATTATATTATTTTATGTGGTTTGAAAATTGTGTGGACAAATTTGTCTGCCAGGACGATGTAGTTGATGCACAGTATTATGCAGCAATTACACACAATTAAAAATGTGCCATGTGTTTTCCACACATTATCATGGGAGGGGGAGAGCCATATATGTGTACGCAGATCACCAATCGATGACGGGGGGTGGGCAGTGGAAGGTTCCAGTGGAGAGAGTGGTAATTGAGATGCTAAATGGTGCAAAGTAGTGACACTTAGAGATGCTTTCTTGTTCCTTTTGAAATAGCAGTGGCCTTTTCTCTCTAATTTATCTTCTTTTTTTTTTGAGGGCCAAGTGGAGCTTTTTGAGGAATGGGTTCTCCTTTTTCAGGGGTCAGTTGCTGTTGTAGCGGTCGGTAGTTTTCAGTTGCGTGGTGGGCTGTCCTTCATGGACGACCTCTCATGGAGAATACAATGGTGTATCGATGTATATACCTGAGTACCACGCCCTCCTTCCAACTAGCATGTACTGATGCTCTGGGGTAACCTTCTCGGCATGTTGAAAAACTGCCATCTCGGTATTCATGTCTATCAGAAGAGTACAGTAAATGGTAATTGCAGGCCTTGGTAAAATAACGGCAATGTCCCCCACTATTTATATATTTAATTAACCATGGCTGGAGAGGTGATGTATAGTTATCGTTTACATATTAATGACCCAAAACAGGCTGATGATCGTATGTCTAAAAATAACGGCACACTCATGACCAGATTGGATAATGCTTCATTTAATCTGTGGCCCTTTACCTGCAATCTCTCAGACATTCCAATTAAGGTTCTCCCGATATCTCGAATCTCAAGTTGAATCTCGAGGATGGTCGCGCTTGTTTATTTTTCTCCAGAGGTGGAGGATGATCACGGAATCAAATTTTCGTCGATACGTAGACGACCCTTCCGTCTTTGAGCAGGTGTGAGAATCAGAAGAAGAAAAAGTGATAGGATGGCAATATCATATATCAATATGGCTTCTCGAAACTTTGAATTAGGAGCCTTTTCTCACGTGCCTCCACCCTCAGTTGGTTAAGTGTGGGATAGTTTGTGGGACGTGCCTTTCATGTGATCTCTCCCTTGTAACTACAACGTAGGATAACGTCTGTATCATGTGTTTAAATAGTAATGCAAGTATGTCAGATGAATAAAGGGATGGTGGGTTTAGTAGTGAGACAGATTTCAGATACTTTGTTGAGCAGCAGTCAGTTTGCAAAAAGGACCAGTAAAAACTGCCCCAGCTTGATGGAAAAAAATATGGTCGAAAAGTCCATTTGTCTTGGAAAAACAGCCAGAAATTTAATGTTTCCTTTTAGCAATTAGTACTATTAGTTCTTAAAGGAAATTTTGGCTTATGAACTGTTTCCTGACACCCAGGAAAATAAATTGTCAAACTTATGACTATGCATGGTTCAAATTATTGTCTTTGCAGATTTCATGTTTGTACTTCATGGGGAGGGGGGGGGTGAGAGAGACTGCCTAAAATGTAATGCTGTCTTTTATTAACTTCACTCCTTGTTTACCTGTCTCAACACAATAGCTCCACTCTCATCTACCATGGCAATCATGCTGGTAACCTTTTTACGTTGACTCTAATGCTGTCGACCGATACCAGCGCATCACCTCATTTGAACCTAAAATTGAAATGTGGTATTTGTCAACTTTTGAGTAAAAGTTGAGTTCTATTTGACAGATAGAATCAATTGCCAAAGTTTCAGCTGCTTTGTCGATGTCTGTAATCTTTCTGTAGTGCATGCTATATGGCTCATTAGAGAGAGAGATAGAAGTGGAGGGAAAGACTTGCTTAAACTCTGCTTTCTTGCAACTCATGTCCTCCTTTTAAGTGCACCTTGCGGATTGGAAATCAAGCATCCGATTACCGAAACAGCTGCGACACGACTCATTTGCTTTATTTGAATATATGTTGTGAAGGTGAACTGCCTTACATGTTTAATAGCTGTGACAGAAACATAGGATATGGTTTAACCATCCCGGCAGAGGTTTATCAAGGGTACCTTTGCCAGAACCTGATGTCAGTTGTGGATTAGGTGGGCATGGCATGTAACGATAGATACAATGCTCATCTGATCTGATCGAGTGCTTGCACTGAGTGCAGAGATATATTTTTGAACACTGGATTGCTGCTAGACCTTCAAGTAAAAATTTAACTGGTTTGATCTACTTGTGTTTGAACCCCTCCTTCCGGTTTGTAAGTTGATCTTCTCATTACAGCATCACATTTTCAAGTGTAAATTTGGTAAAATGCGTCATGAGTGTGCAATTATGGTAAGTACTCAACTTCACTGGTTGGGGCCCCAAAGCTACTCTTCCGACATGAAAATTACGACTTGCCATTTCATTGTCTTGCCAGAAAACCTGATGTCGCCATAGATCTTTCAAACTTTTAAATTGTCCTATTTTAAAGCTGGAATATGAGTTGAAAATCTGCCATACTTTGCCACTGAAAGTCAAATATGTTGCAGCCACTACAAAAGCATCGTTTAAGCCACATCTTTGCAACTGTGAATATTCATATCTTATTCCCATCGGTATGTTTGATTTCAAGTAACAGTGACTTTCTTGGAGAGTCTGAATTTTGTAGGGCCAACAAATATGTCTACACAATTTTCATAAAAGATATGAATGCCAAGTTCTCTTTCAGATTTTGTGATAGGTACTTTTTTTCCCCTGCTTTCTCCTTCCTGAAACACTGACGAAGAACAGTAATGACCTTGCGATTGCCAGTTCAAATCATATCCCAGCTTTAGGGAAAATTAAGATTGTAACTGAGTTACAGTTATTGTGAACCAGCTAGGTTGCCAAAATCATTTGCCCAAAGTGGTGCATACATTTAGCAATCATACTTGACAGACCATTAGTAACTTTTTGCCACAAATTGTCACAGATCTTCCACGCGGGATTTTCATGTTACGTTGCAAATGCTACAAGATTGTTCTGCCGGCAGAAAGGTCGTAAAAACACTCCACCGATTCTCGCTTTGAGGATGTCAATGCAATGTAATCGCAAAACTAATGTGTTATCATGAGTTTGATTTTAATTATACATAGACTTTAATTGGAGGTAACGATACCCTCTACAGGTAAAAAATATGCTGGCCAACCATCCATCCCTGGATTATGATTCATATTGTCCTCCTCTGGTCACCTTAGCATTTTGTATGGGTGATTCAAATGTCAAATAATTAATGTGGAGACATTTTGACCTGACGGCAACTGATTCATGTACCCCCGCGGGTCTGATATGTAAAGATGGTGGCTGAGTCATAGCAGGACATCATCGAATCATTTTCACAATATTTGTTGTTTTGATCATTGAGACAAAAAGGTGTTATCTCTCTTGGAACCATACTGCCTAAAATTTTATGATAATTGCAAGCCAGATTTTTAATGCAACAGATCGGATTAAATAGCACCAGACCTTGATGCTCTGAGGATAACAGTGATCTGAAATTATAGTCATTGAATGGGTTTAAATTTTGTCAAAATGAGGACAAAAAGGTCATTGCTTGTCAAAGTCATCATCAACTGTTGGTAATCTATCCTCCATCTGGTCTCAGGTGCTAGCTTTCATATATCTCCAGAACGTGGCTTCGAGTCTTAGCAGTTTTATTTTTGTAGGATCAAGGTTAACTGAAATTGTACTGTTGTACAGTTGCACTGCAGATGGAGGTAGATGGCACAATTTTTTTTTTATCTTGTAATGTTCTGGTGAACTTGGTGGGTCACTCCAAAGTATAATATTTACCATTTTCCAGCTATTGCTTACTCTTTTTTCTTTTAATTTTTGTTTCATTTTTGTTAACATTTACATTACAGGCTGATTTTGAAATTTTGTTGTTTTGATCTAAGTTGCTAAATATTTCTGGAAGGTCTAATTTTCTTTTCTGAGCTGATGAGGTGCTGATCAGACAGCTTCTCCTCTTCTCCACCCCTCTCCCCCCCACTCACAATTCCAACCTGGACTATTTTCCCTGACAATTCCTCCTTGGACAACATCTCATGGAAAATTCCCAACCCAAAGAATTCTCCTTGACAACCCCCACCCCTTCCCTTTGATGAATTCTTTCAGGGAAAGGGTTAAGGTTAAGTTTACAGTGGGAAGGTATTTTCCTGGGAGAATTATCCAGGAACCTGCATCTACGTGGCAACAGAAAATGCATTTGTCATTCATGTTTACACATCTAGGGCATGCATATTGTTTTAGTAACTGAGTGTGCCTTAATGATTGGCATAAACTCAAATCTCCCAACCTATAAAGTAAGCTAGTTCTGGTTGGTTCTAATATGTACTACCATCATTGTCATACATTATGACAGCATAGTTATTGGAAAATGAAATGTCATCTTATCCTGTTGCCTGTTCACATACACATTCAGAGGGGCTTGCAGGTGGCACATATCTGGAAGGAGACTGTTTATTGTTTTATCCCGGTGCGACATCAGCAGAGGTCCTATAATCCAAAGCTTGAACGCTTTATTCGAAATCGAAGCGACGTTAATATCGTTCCACGTGTCACTTGCAGACAGTTAATTGATTCATGAGAAACTGTGAGCCCAAGAAAAATCAACACGACATGTCTCGCCAGGCTACTGCAAATTCCAGAAATAAATACATTTGTCATTTGATTCCAAGTGATATGCTAGACAGTTTGTAAACATTAGCAGTCTGCCCATAAGCCCAGATAGTGCCAGCTACACAGTAGGCAACAAAATGCAAGCAGCAGTCACTGGAAAAACAGTAGTTGACAGCCATGGGCTTGATGCTGGTAGCCTTAGTACAGTAGCAGAAATGAGGATCCATGTTGTCAGATATAGGGAGTGTTTGGTAGGAAGCAGATTACTTCAGTCAGGGTAGGGGAATTGTGGGAGATTGTGAAGGGACTGGGACTATGGGGGGGGGGGCTTGGAGGAGCAGATGATGTAGATCCGTGATGTCAACGATAGGGATTGTTTGTTTTGGAAGCAGATTATGTCATTCACTAGTAAGGTTGGAAATTTCAGGAGATGGAGGAGGGGAGGGTTGGAGAAGGGGGGCAGGATTGGGCAAAGGAAGGAGATGGGTAATAAGCAGGGGGGTTTGAGGTGTGTTCAGGAGAGTCAAGGAAGGGGTTCAGGAAAGGTTGAGAAGGGGTTGGGAGGATTATAGACAGGGATAAAGGGGATAGGTGTTCATGAGGACGAGGACTCACTTGAAAGTTAATCGCTGACGAGACAAAATCAATGGAACCTTAATTGCGGAGCAATTCAATTAGTGTTTTCATCAAGTCTTAAAAATCTGAACTGGGTAATTTTGTCTCATGGCCATCGGGGCCCCGTCCAGAACGTCAGCTGACTTGTTAACATTGGTATTTCCACAGTATCCTATTTCAGATTCGTGTGGAGGGATTTTACTAATGTACTAAACACACCCCTCCTTTACCTACTCATTAATGGGACCACCGATTTTCCACCTGGGAAAAAAGAAATTTCTGCCATGAACTATTTGCTGTGTATAGCAGGTGATATATTGCAACAGGACAAAGTGTGCTCACACAGAAGTTGTGTCGTTTTTCACTTTATGCAGGAATTTGCGGAGTGGTACTTTCAGGTTCCAGTAGGTTGTAAAATACTGTGTGGGTACCCATGCAGGGCACCCATGAAACCTTTTCTCTGCAAAAACTCCCTTGCCTGTTGTTATGTCACCTTTCAAAGAATATTCTCAATTTTAAACTTGATCTTGTTCACATCGAGGTCATCAGTTTACTGACAACCATCATCCTTCAATGATAATGTGTATGTATTGATAACGTGTAAGCAAAGATACTATGATTCCCACGGATATAGTGCAAAATTTTGCTATTTTTGCTGGAGTAAATATGGAAACCTCTTCCATGTAAGAATGTGTGGTGCAAGTAAGGTGACAGCAGGGTAGGGGCACATCTTAAAATGACACATGGATGAAGATTGAGGAGGAAGGATAAGTCTGCACCTCTCCTTTTTGTCGAGTGATGGAGACAAATTTCATGACACAGCAAAGAATTTCTTTGTTCTTCTCGTTGGAATTTACCTCCTCCCCCCAGTTCTTCCCCTTGATGTCCGAAAACAAAACAAAAAGTCTGTGAGAAAATTCTTTTGATAAGTAGATCTAGATCTTGCAAAAAATAATAATTATAGTAATAGCAGTTCTCAGCGAAATTGCTTAAATTTTGTCGAAATTAACTTTTGGGAATATGACCTTTAACTCTCGGGTCCAGAGGGGGTGGGACGACCCAACCAAGAAAAAGTAGTAAAATATGCATAAAAACATAAAGGCAGGTCTAAAAGATACAGTTTATGAGATATTTCTGGTATATGGGGTATAGTGAAGCATGTAATGACCTCTCTGAACCTAATTTTACTGTTCAAATTGATGGTGTATATTATGAGAACGGGGCTCCGCCTCCTCTTGCGGCTGTGGCTGGATCTTTCCTTGCCTTTACCTCATTCAATGTTTCATGTGCAATCTGTGTTGATAGATCAGCATACCTATATCATACTATAAAGCAGATGTCACGTTATCATACACTTCACCCTATGATTAGCAGTGAAGAGGTATCGTATCACAAACGTACATCACTCTGTGATATCACAGACAAATTTTTCACCCCATCATGTTTACGTATCATGATATTTTATTAACAGTTGTCAACCTGCAGTATCATATCACAAACATATATCACTTACAATGTTACTTATGATATCACTACAGTAGCACTTAATTTGTCATAGTGTCATGTCACATATGTACATTATGTATGATGTAACATGTAGGCACTTTGTGTTATCACAAATATCTATCACCCCGTGATATTCCACAGATATACTTGGAAGCTGCAACCTTTTGAAAAAAAAAAAAAATACATCATTATGTGATATTCCATAAACATCCTCGGACGCTTTTGACAAACATACATACCACCCTGTGATATTTAACAAACGTACGTGGCACCTTTTTCACGTCACAGACACACATCACTCTGCGATATTCCACTAAGAACCTTTTAAAAGAACCTTATCATATCACAAAGATACATCACCCTGTTCTGTCACACTTCTTGAGATCTGCATCTAAATTTAACCTCAGGCAAGCATATTTTATTTCTACCTGGGCATTAATGGCACATTATCCCAGGCATAACAAGCAAGGTCTTAAACTACTAGAATCACAAGTTCATGGCCACATAAACAAATAACATAAAATATCATCTCTTAACCAAAACTTTAATGTTAAGACATTAGACAGTTTTGCTTTCCCTAGGTGAATAGTTAATTTATGTTTTGATCAAACATGTCTAAGTAACTACCATTTTATTACTTTAACAGTGTAGAATATCTATTTTCCTTCCTCTGATTTTTCTGCCATATACTACACCCTGGCTGTGGTCTATTATGACACACTTTTCCACAAGGCAACACCCCCGCAAGGTCTCATCAGCAAGGTCTCACCCCCAAGAGCAGAAAAACTGTGGTCTCTTGGCAACCTACATCTTTTGCACACCACCCTCAAATATCCTTTCACATTCTTCACATGGCTGTATGCCCAGAAAAAGTCAGTTTTTATTTCACAGTGTGGCTGTGTTGGTAGCTGGGCTTAAACTGCAGTTGATATTCTGACAACCGAGGGAGAAACTGTTTTATTTTGCTAGTATTTCTGGATTATCGCATCTAGCGTGTCCCTGTCAGTTGGATTACTAGTAACTTTCCGTGTGCTACCGTGGTAGGTGAATCAAATTTTTAATTTTCCATGGCCCTTTAATGCCTGCCTGTTTTGTTGTTTTCACTAGTTCCGTGTAACTGTGAGGTCAATTGCGGTATACAGTGTTTGTGACAGCATTGACAGTCAGCTGCGCGGCATCCTGTAACTTACTTTGATCAAACTTTGTGCTCACACCTCTCCACTCAAATAGGATAATAGTTGTTGCATTTTGGCCAAGCGCAGTGAATTTCCATGTCAACACATCTCCCCGCGTACAGTCTGTCAGTCAAGTTTTGGCTTGTATGAACGTTATGTGTGTGCATGTGTGTGAGCTGTGAGAGGCAAAAATTTGTCAAGTATTTTGGCTCTTAATGAAAAGTTTGATATCTCCCAGTTATGTTTAAATGTCCAAATTAAATATGTAGGAAAACTTCGAGAGAAAAATATTTTGATTGATCATACAAACTGTCTCATCTGATTTTTCTGTTGATTAATTGTGAAGAAATTTGATTAAAATTGCTTTGCTGGAGTCATATTGGAATATTAACGTCGTATCTTGATAATTAAAGATTGCAATATCACTTTGTAATTATTGTGCGTTTTCATGTCAGTGGTCTGTGATATACGCAATGCAGTAACTAGTGTCAGAAGGTTAATGCTAACAGTTGGCGGGGGTTGACAGCATACCTGCATTACCACTAGTAGTTTGCCCTCCCCTTCGATCACACCTCCCTCTATTCTTAATTATTTGTTCCAACATCATGTCTTTGATAGTTCATGCATTTACTGTAGTAGTTATCAGTGTCAAAAACAAAAAATAATATTAATATTATGCAAATTACATCCTTTGTTTAATCTAATTTAAATTGGCATATCATATGATACACTCAATCACATAATACACTTATCCTTGCCCTATGCATGCTGAGGATTAACCTCCTCAGCAGGTGTTAGTATGTACCGATATTTAATGTAGTCATACCAAGACATCTGCAAACAATTAGAGATTTGTCTCATCTCAGACCCAGGGTCTCTATATTCATGAGTCTTTCTTAGCAGCTGATGATTGGCTCAAAAGAGTATGAATATTCATAGCCTAAGGAAAAGAAGTATTGACAAGTACTGAGTGGCATACATGAATTTAATAGCCTACAATCTGTACGCAGATCGAGTCCAAATACAAGCAATAGTTCATGGATGTTGGTGCTATGAATGCAGTCAGAGCCGATGCATGAGTAATACACGTTCGTTGTGTGGTGTAGCTGGAAGGTTTATATGTGATGTAGTCATGTGACATGCGATGTGCATCGTGAAAATCGGTGAAAATTAGACACTGTCGTCATGGTAACCTGATGTTGATGACATCTCAAGACTGTGCCACATCAGACTATCACACAGCCACTTGTCCACCAGGATGATTGATGAAATATGGGAGTTTGGGGCCAAAATTTATATCAGTGACAGGACTAGGGATGAGGGTTGAAAAATTGTATCAACAACAGTGAATGCGTGGTCACCAGTGAATGCGTGGTGGTAATAAAAAAGTCAGTATTCATTCGCCTCAGTCATATAGCCATGTAACCATACAGCTGTCTAAGTTTTACTGGTGACGTAATCACGCCTCCTTGAAATGAACTCTGGCCCGCAGATCTACAGGAGCTGCCCATGAGGATCAGTGATTCCTCCGTGCATATTGGAATATATTCAGGCCCACAGCCAGACTAACCAGTTTGGGAAGGGGGGGGCACACACCGATTTTGGAGTTTTTGCCAGTCTCAGGTAGCTGGGGTCCAAGAAGAGGGGTGCCCCCTCCCTTAGAAAAATTTTGCCTTTATCAAGGGTTCTAGATACAGAATGGTGCAGTCTCTATCTTTTCTCCCTGTATTTATATTCCAAAAGAGCAGGACCTTTCATTGATTTTGAAAACTGGGGGGACACATGATCCCATGCCTCCCTCCCCCTTGGCTAGATGCTTCAATGTGTCTGTAAATAGCTTTGTTGCGAAAGGATGGAGTTGCTTCTTTGAACTTGATTACTCAATTAAAAGGTAACTTTTGCTCAACTATAAGCAGGTTTTATTTGCTGTGTAATTAGGACCTGCAAAGTTTAACTATGTTCGGTCTGCTTGACCTTCTGACTATCAAGTGGACATACTACAGTATATCTCCCAGTGAGAAGATGGCTCATCCTTGCAGGCTTCCAAAAGGAAATTCTCTGGACCACTAGTCCTTTGTTTTTTCAGCCCCCCCCCTCCCATCACTGGCATCTGAACTACAACCATCCACTGTACCAAATTCCTCTCTCCCCTTTTGTTGTCATCAGTAAAGTTGTTGCATGCACACCCTACAGTGCAAGCCATCAACGCTCTGTGCAACTTTGTGCTGTAACATGGTGACATTAAAACATGAAGGTTTAGTTTAGCAGATTCAAATCATTGTTGCTTAACTTCCTCATTCAAATTTCCTGCACATACATGTAGAGAAGGTGACTTGAACTATATCAAGGAATGTTTCATCCACTGTTGCATTACAATTTGCAACACAAACAGGCCAATAAAATTATTGCACGAATGAAAATATGTGTAGCGATTTTTTCATGTGCATATCCATTCCATTTTCACCAGTGGTTTCCTAAAGACCTAAATAGTCCTCCCAAACTGCTATACAAACTTCAAACGGTAAAATGTTCCCTGTGTGTGGGAAACTCCAGTTTACGAAATTCACTTGCAATTTCAGATATTTCACCTGCTTGGAATGTCACAGTTACTAGCAAAGTTTTCCCAGAATCAGGTGGTATACAGACAAAACAATGACCAATGAAAAAAGAAAAAAAAAGTAGTCTGTTGTCTGCTAAGTGTGAAAGAAAGACTTTTCTTGTTGCTATGGTAACTGGTGCATCAACTGCTGTCAGATTTGCTGTGTGGAAGTTCCTCTTCATAGTGTTGGGGAACCATGAGCTATGTCACTAACTTAAAGGGAAATAGGGCATTTGTTTTACAGAAAACATCCATATTTTTAAAACCAATGTTTGTGGATGCAGAATGATAGATTATTCAAAATAAGGAAGAACAGTAGTCTTTTTTCCAAGACTTAAGTTTCTCAAAGATAGAAACTCAGTTATTTGTTGTTCAACACTAATTTGTTCACCCAAACTTTTCAAAACTCAAATGATGCATCTTCCGTTACTCATCACTTGCAGAATGTTTTGAGGAGATGAAGCTTTGGCAGATGTTTATTGATGAGACTGAATGGTTTAACAGTGACTAAAGCTAATTCTTTAGTATGTCATGTTGGTGTATTCTAAATGCCCTATTTCTCTTTAAAGGGGCTCATTGAGTTGGCTCACCAAATTTATGACGTTTTGTCACACGTATTGAACATACTCATAAGTTGATGATAAATGGTCACTCTAAGACATTCTGAAAATCTGACGCACAACTGTAGCAATAATGACAGGGTAATTAACAATGAAAATTACTTATTGCAAATCTGTGACCAGACCCTTTTCACCATAAGGTATTAGCTATCAGGGCCAACCTCCGTTCATAAGTACAAAGGTTTCTAAGATTTTCAGGAATAGATACATGACTAACGAGACTAATTACAAGTAAGTTGACATGCAATTGCTTCTGTTCAAACTCCTCACAAAATTATTGATGTCAACTCAATGAGTCCCTCTACTCACAACAATACCAAGCCGTTATTTATGGAGCTCCCACCGAGCCTAACTTGAAGATATGTTTTAATTAAATTAGAATTCACCTTAAAGAACATCCTAATATTACGAGGCCTGTCTTTTATACCCTTTCCATGTTTCTTTTCTTCATTTTTTTTCTGTGTGGTACCCTCCCTTACCCTGTGCCACTGGACCCCCCACATACATTATCGCCTCCATCTTTTCTTTTTGCTATCTATACTGGAATGCAGAAGTGAATTGATGTTGTACATCATCAGTAACACATTTACCTGCTACATGCTTGAATACCAGGGGAGTGACTGCTATTTGACATACCTTACTGGTAACTGCATTGGCTGAGCTCAAAGGTGAAATTTTAACAAATTATCACCCACAGTGCCCAAGGGCTTGCAAAGCAGTAAGAAAAAAAAGTAGATTTTTTTTTTTTTTTTCACCTGCAAGGTTTTTGAAAAGATGGGGGGGGAAATAAATTTGCCCGAGGGTATGCACCTGACCAGGGAGAGAGAGAGATATTGAGAGGCAGGAAGTGATGAAGGCTATGTAATGTTATTTACCACCAGGCAATGTTTTTAGAATTGGTATTCTGACACTGGGATACAAAAATGATATTTATAGAAGACATCACTAGGATTGGCCAAAAAGCCTGTTCTTCGAAGTATAAAGTTCTGGTCACTTGTAAAGATCTGCAATTACCATGGAAATATGCAGGCACTTCATCACTTTGTGATGTCTTGTAAGTTATCGGTCAGGCTCTTCTACTTCAACATTAATTGTCTTACTACAGGAATCAGTGACCTTTTTTGTTTGTTTGCTAGAAGTTCTTGTCACAACACCTTTATTTGTAGCAAGTACTACTCATAATCTTCAAAATGATCATCATGAAAACTGGGTAAATGTTAAATGAATCCTTTCACTGTGGTATATATGCGTTATAACGACATGTACCAGTTCTGCCAAGAAAAAAAGAGTCTGGTCACCTAAATTTCTCTTTCAGCACAAGTTGCAATCTGAAATCATCCTAATTTGAAAGTGACCTACGGGGTGAGAGAGATTTATGGAGGTGTCGAATCATGTTTATAATCGATGAACGAAGGACAAAAGCTCATTTTTGTAGACGAATCATAAGTCAGAGAAAGACGCAAAAGCCCCAAAATCTGTTGACCTCTTGGACTAATTCATGCATTCGCGCATTCACATCTTTGCCGATGCAAGCCAGTGCAGGAGAATTGTTCAACACAGCTAGAATTTGCGTTCTGAAACTTGAACAGTTTGTGGTCTCAAATTTTTGAGCAAGTTATGATCTTACTAAATTCATAGCGCGCACTCCCTCACCTCATATAACCTATGCATTACCGCATTGACCATAGTCTAGCATCTGGCAATTTGTTGTGTGTGTCTGTATCTGGCCATGGCCAAACCAATAAGTTTTGGGGAATCTTTCAGTAAGTAGACATCATGCGGCACTCTGTGTGCCAAGATTTAGTCAGTTTAAGGGACGCATACTGTATATTACAGCGATATCCTTGTCACCGGTGGCAGCATACAGTTTTGCTCTGTCCAGAATGGTCAGCTCACCTCCGTGTTACTGTATGGTAAAGTGGTGTCATTGTGAAAATGTGGTATTCCTCTGCTCTCCCAGAATGGTCAGCTCAGGACACCATGTTAAAGAAGTGATATTTGAGAAAGATGGCAGCATTTCCCTTTACTGCATGTTAAAATAGTATCATTGTTGTAGAGGGCAGCATATTTAATTGCACAAGTCCCTTTACTGGAAGACTAGAAAATTCTGTATGAATAGTGAAATATCTCAGCTATTAAAGTATAAATTAAAGTAAATAAAACAACACTTTGCAGTGTGAGAAGTAATCAATTACCCTGTAGTCACTCATTTTTTGTGGAAAACTTAGAAAAGCAAAAAAGTACCAGAAGGAGCAATCGGTGGCTTCTTAATTAGTGATTGGATAAATTGCCATTGGCATCAAACTTTAATTTTGCAAGAATTTGCATTAAATAGTAGAAAAAAAAGCCTCTCGTTGTGGTCATGATTTGGATAATTGAAACAAAAATGGAAAAAAAAAAAATCTTCCTCTTTGTATGGGCCTTTACTGTCTGGGAGATTTATAAACCTGTGAGGAAAAGTTTCACGTAACTGCTACTGTCATTTGCTGTGCATTTTACTGTTCATCTGTATGCAATAAAGAAGAACAGCATATTAAATGGAGAGTTCTAGAGCATCTACGTAAAAACTTGCGGACATGTCTATGTGCAGTCGCACAATGATTTGTGAAGGTCTATAAAACCGTCGCTCCTCCTCAAATGATGAGGAGTAAGTACACTTCAAAATTACCAGAAATAGCTCCTAATTTCCCAAGAGTTCTTGTCTTAATTTTTCTTTTATACTTTCTTTAATGTTTTTAAAGTCTACTATGGGACACATTAGTTGAAACTTTCTCAGTTCCGAAAACAGTACAAGAATCACAGCATCATAGCAGAACATATTTTATGGTTCTGGAGCAGTCGGTCAGGATTCATTATCATAGAACTGCCTAGTACAATACAATTAAAGGTTCTTTTTTACTGCTATGTATTACTGACATAATGAAAGTGTCACATACAGTACAAACCTCTGTGAAAGCAAACTTTGTAAAGCTTCCTTTCGACGATTTTGATCATACATTTCCTGCGATTACGCTGTCCTCTGTCTTTGTGTTCACCTGACAACCCCAGGCAGTTTTCCTTGTCACGGTCACAGACCTACCCTATCATGGTCGTTATTTCTTCCTGCCCCGAAACAGCTTCAACAATGTTTGAAAGAAGAGTGCACAAGAATTGCGGATCACTGACAGTGTTAAATATAGCAACTTACTGAAAGCTTTTACAAACTTTCAAACTTAAATCTGATGACATTTAAAGGACGAGCATCACGTCTCAAAAATTTCGATTAAGTTTCTCACGTGATGGACAGAACTGCAGACTAAATGTATACGTGCTTCTTTAATCTGTGATTTTGTTAACAAATCTGGCTGGAAACATTAAGTGTCAGCTCAGCTTTAGAGGCTGCTGCAAGAGAAATACCTGGTGTGCTTCATCTTCACTTCACCACAGGTTATCCTGCAGCAGTTACAAATACCAAGTATGCGGCCACAGTATGTGATGTGGGGTGATAGGTGAAAAGTGATGAAGGAATTTGTTTACTTTGTCAATCTGAGCCAAATTCCAAAAACAGTCAGACAAGATCTTCTAACATAAAGAGTGTTGTTGCTTATCGTGCACTCTTCCTGTCGCTGTGAAGTTTTCTTGCAGGTCTTGTTCCTGTTTCGTTTTCTTTCATAGCTTTCTCGCTGTCTCAGCTTATTTTCTCTCAAAGAAATAACACGGAAGAGATGGGGGGGGAGATGATCTGTTTTTCCAATTGAAAATGAAAAATGACAAAGAGAATCATGGAGATTTTTCTTCAGATATGATCCTCAAATTGTAGAAATTAAAACTGTAAACTAATTAGTCATTAACCTTTCCTGTATATCTCTCTATCAAACAGTACATCATATAACAACAGCATAATATTATTGTTTCACTTTCAATGTTTCCCTATACCTTGGCCAAGAAAGTATAGATCAACTAGAACCTCTCCCCCCCCCCCCCCCATTCTCTCCCAGATGGAAGGCACATGCCCTGTCATACCAGTTGAAAATTGTGAAAAACAAGTTCTATACTTACATTAGTACTATAATCTGCTTGTGGTTTGTTCTTTTTTACTCTATCAGAGCTATAAGTGTAACATCTGGGAAATAATTTACATCCATTTTGAGTTTTAAAATGAGTTGAACATAGCGAACTTTGCTTTCTGTTCAGACAGAGTGATTCAATTCAAATAGCAGGCATTAGAACTGCCAAAGGAAGATCATGTTTCACAATAAAAAATTAAAAAAAAGAAAAAATCAAACATAATGGCATGTTTATGTGTCAACATGCCATGTCAATGGTCAAAGGTGATACAGATTAATTTTGAGTCGTATTCCTCGGATGTCCGTGGAAGGCATATGTCAATCACCTCATAGTTGTTGAGAAATCGTGTTCTCGTGTAGTAAACAGGAAACAATAAGCCTCCACCCAAGCATTTTGAGCTTCATGTGTTGTCACCTTCCAGAGAATTTTTGGAGTATTAGGAATTGTTGATTAAAATGTTGCCAGATAATGTGACGTCATTGACATTGATGATCATATTCATTCACTTATTTTCATCGAATGTTGAAATTTTGTCTGTAAAAGATGGACCTTCCTCTGCAGTGTTTCAGAGTTAAATCCATGTCACACCATGTACTGTACAAGCCTGTTCTCCCATCCTTCGACCCCACTCTCTTCTCCCCCCCCAAAAAAAAAAATGAATGAAAAACATCAAATATGTTGTTTGTTGTTATTTATGGAAGTTTAGGAAAGGTTACTGTGTACTTCACTCTGTACTAATTTGAAGTGATAGTGTGTGTACTGAAAAGCCAAAAAGATAAGATTATGTTTGATCTTAACTTTTTCTTTATTTTTAAATGTACACGCGAGGTTATACATGAACGGACTATGTCTTTCAATGAAGGAAAATGACAGTAATTACTTCGAAAAGCAACAGGGATTGGCGTAAAAAACAGAATCATATTTGAAAATTAACGGTTCTTGCTATAACCACCTACATAGCGAATATGCAACAGTACAGGTGTCACTAGTGTATCAAAAACATACTACTCAAGTCGTCGCTCCGTATTAGGTATCGGGAATTGTAGTATTTGGTGAAAGGAAACACTGTATTTACAAATAACCTACAAACTGAACACAACCTTGCCCACGACGTCAGTGATCCTGAGTTGGTAACTGAATATTCAATACTAGTATACTTCCCATTGGCTTGCTCAAAGAAGCACAACGTTGATTTGAATGAAAACTGTCAACCACTGCATTATCGTATTCTACACTTTTTGTCGTTATGGTAGGAGAACTTGAAATCGTACGGCAAAATTGACCAACTGAAGCCTATTTATTTTCCCAGATTGTCTGAATGGTGTAATTAAAAGCCTTCCCAAAATTTTGGAGATGAAATTTCAATGATTTTACTTTTTGCCTACGCACGCTATCACTTCAACTAACCTACAATCAACGTACCAAAAGAATCTTACCAGGAGATGACAGCTCCCTTATCTTACACTGCGTTGAGTGGTTACAATAGCTTTTTTTTCTCTTTTTCTTTCTTGTTGTGTATGGAGTGGTTGGATGTACAATCCCTCAGTTCCTGAGACAGGGAAGGGGGGGTAATTGTGAAACCTCTCCAACTCTTCAACTATCTCATAGGCACTGAGAATTACATATGAATGATAGTCCTGAATTAGGGGGGGGAGGTTCACATCACCCTAGGTTCTTGTGACGTATATATTAATGAAATCTACTTTGAAGTCAGTCATGGTGTGCAATGTGGATACAAAATGTGCACTTACTGAGAAAAGTGTATTCTGAAAAGTTATCACTTGATTTACGAGAGATAGTAATTATGCAGATCTTTATGATTCTCTTGCTAAAGGGTAGGGGTATACATCTCACTTCTCCCACCCCTTCACTTTTATTCAACGCTTAGGCTGGATCAACACCACACAATAATTCAATGCACAGTTTTACTTTTCTAGGAAAAATGATTGTTAACTCCTAATTGCCATTCTGATGAAGAAGATTTTGCTAGGATCAAAACATCTGGCCAACCTTTTTTTGAATTTCACCTAGCTGCAGAGTCCATCAGTGTTTTGTCCTTGCATTCCGTTTTTGTTTCATGACGTCGTCGCAGCAATTCTGCGCCATCATGAAGAATTCGCAGTTTTTGTCAAATGTGCTATTTTTTCAGGAACTTTTGGCACAGTGAAGTTTGACTGTGTGCATCAGCATCAGATTCACCCAAGTCACATGACTTCAAAGAATTCTTGGAATAATTAACACACATTGCATTTTCCTCTGAAAGAAAGTCCATTATGTACCTGACTCATTACACAACATTTGTTCAAGGAAAGTTCGAGGAAGTGTGTCAGGTTTTCTGACACCTGAGGAAAAAGGGTAAACAATGTGCATTTTGAAAGTTGACTTTGTTTTGTGGTTTCATAAGTTTATGTGTTTTACATGCTTGAGGACAGTTAGTAAAGTAGCAACATACTGTCCTGTCGCAGACAACCTGATGCCCGTTTTAGCTATCAGTTGAAATTGGTCATGCATATTAAACATAAACAAGCGTAAAAGAAATAAACTCAGGATTTTCTGATAGCAAGTTACCCTATTGCATTATTTCACCTTTACCACAGTAACCAAAACTGAGGTTAATTGTCTCTGTAATTGACAGAGTTTGAACTATAGTCAAATAGTACCCAAGGAGATAATCACAGGCTGTCCACATCTTTGCATGTTCAGGCACTGCGTTGACTTTTTTGTCACAAGTATTTGTCCTGAGAAACCTCCCCAAAGCATGACTAGCTGGCCAAGATGAATTAAAAGAGCCAGTGATTGGGTGGTGTCTCCATGTCAGTCTTTGTTCTCCGTGTACGCATTTTCACTGATGGCTGAAATACGCAGTCCTCCTTTGGAAGGCAGATCAGCAGACGTCCTGGCACTACACTGTAGTATGCAGACATTGAAGAGACAGCTGAGGAAATCTGTTTGTCTGTATGCAGTTGATTTCGATCACACATTTTGTTTCAGTTGATGCAGTAGGAATAAAGTAATCAAATGTTTATTGAGCACTGCTTTCATCTTTGCAGTGCGTAATCGGAGTGGACAAAAACGATGGCATACGATGTAAGGACTAAAGAAAGAGAAAATTAGAGACTTGCAGTGCAACCTTTGAAAAAGTAGAACCTTGAAATGCATATTTCAGGATGGCACAAGCAATTTATGAATTGTGTTTCAATTTAAAGATTTTCTCTATCCAGGATCTTAATGTAAACACATATCTGAATTTCATACCCCATGGAAACATTCTGACCTGTATCGTGACCTTTATGCCTTATTAAGCCCCCTTCCAAGATACTCTCATTTTCAGGGATGTAGGCATTTGATCAAGGGATATGGTAATGGGTCAAAAGAATTTTCAAGTTAGCACCCCCTTAACGGTCATGAAATGCAAAGCTCCATTTTTGCGTGGACGATTAAAGGTTAGTGTTACTATAATGTTGATCATAAGCATATATATACAGGAATAGATAGTATTATAAGCTTTACACTGTCTGGGTCATATTCAATATTTTGTGAAAGTCGCAATTTCATAATCGTTCTAGTGCACTCTCTTTGAGTCAACCAGTCATCGTTGGAGTGTATTGAACCAAAAGGGGATGCTCTTTGATTACTAGAAAACCCTCAATAACAAGCAGACCATCCCCCGCGTTATTACACCGATGTCACCATATTGTTATGATATTGGAAGGAGGGCGGAAGGAAACCTTTGAGGAAGTCCTTTGGTATCACCGCCGAACTTCTATATCCCCCAAAATATTGACCTTGACTGTTGAGAGCATAAAAGAAAAAAATTGGTCCATGAAAAGTTGTCTTATAAGTATGAATGGCCACAGTTGACCATTTTGATTGTTTACACTGTAGGTAGATCCGGCAGGAAAGATGGGTGTTGCATGAACAGTGACTTTTAACACCTAAAGCAGCATAAACCTAGAAAAGAGCTGGCATCGCGCATTCAGAAGTTGCAGAGTGAAACAATGAATGATTATATCCAGCGGAATTGTGTACATATCTATCGCCATATTTGAGATGAGGCCGATCTTCACAGTTTGATGAAAATTGCAAAAGCATGATGTTGAGAGATACAGTGTTAAGTTATCTAAGTTATCATGTCACATATAGGGTGAGTGGTACCGATATTTTTAACCAGTTAACTGCGCAATCAAATGTGGTGACTTTCATCCCACTGCAGAATTACTTTCCGTTAAAATATCTCTTTTGGTAAATTTCAAGCTAAACACCCAACAAAAAAATACTACACTGTGTAAATATTTAACACAAAAACATGCCATCACATAATTTTTCTCCTTTTTGAAGCAAATACATGCCAAAGACAGTGTATTTATCATATTTGTCCTGGCTCATTTCTAATCACAAGTCCTGCTTAATAATCATGCTCTTCCTCATTTTCTGAGTCACTATTGGATTTTGAATTATAGTCAAATAAACCCTACAGACCCTCTTAATTTGGAAATCTTGCTTTTCGTACATCGAGGGGGCCATTGCAATATTGAAATCCGAAAGAAAATACCCCACGTGAGTGGTCCTTCGAAGAGAGAATTGCAGAGAGAATTTCAACCAATGAAGTGAGCTCAACAACACATTGGGGTTCCTCTTGAAAGATCAATGTACAATTTGAAGACGATACACCTGTCCTATGGTAAATAGTGAACACATAGTAGGTCTACTACATTCCCTATGCACAGCAAATGATAGTCCACAGCTGTATTGTTGATTACCTAGGGATTATGTGACTAAGTGCTTTTAAAAATAAAATCCTTGGGATCATACAAAATTTGTAGTTATTCTTGAAATAAACTTTTAAATATATAAAGGAAAACATAAGATGTGAGTCCCTCACTTGACGTCACAAATTTGCGTATGTTGCTCATGACTGCATTCATGATGCAACTGTAAAACAGAGAAATGTTTGTGAAATGGTCAGTGTGATATGCATTTTGATGAAAATTCTGGCCATTTTCAATGCTTTAAATGATTAGGCCTAATTCAGTCAAAACTCTGAAATGTGTTCTCCGTGTCCATACGTACCTACTACAGTATGTTTGACAAAATTTCCTGTAGGGCAAATGCAGTCACGTGGGTGAGTGATCTTCATGCATTGTTTAAAAGAGGGAGCTCAGATCAACTCTTAATTTCTTTGAATGCCCGTGCAGTGGAGAAAAGCATTAGAGAACACCTTGAGTAACACACACAGAGCTCACTTTATTTTCTTGATTTTTCTTGATTTAAGCAAAACAGTGTGTTGGTTAATAAGTCCCCCCCTCCTAGATGAAACTTACGCTCAGGTTAATGCGTATATTCTCTCTCTCAACTTGGAGCTAGGGCTAGAGGACATCGTTCATTAGCAGAAAAATCACAGATTTGCTGTACCATGGTGACTCATTTTTGTCAGACAACGTTGGAAACTGTCCTACTTCATAAGTTGTGTGAATAACTTCCCA
This sequence comes from Stichopus chloronotus, assembly GCA_021234535.1. Lineage (NCBI taxonomy): Eukaryota > Metazoa > Echinodermata > Holothuroidea > Aspidochirotida > Stichopodidae > Stichopus > Stichopus chloronotus. Next base: position 15,680,178 of record CM037845.1, on the reverse strand, counting down.
CTTACCTGTACCTCGTAACATTTACACTCTCATTCACATGTGTCCTAGATTCCCTCTGTTGTAATGGTTAATCCTGTGGCCCCTATTTGCTAAATGGCTCCTAGTGTCCAGTCTATCTCCCTCCCAGATCTATCCAAACATGACTGAAAAATTTGTGTCTCAATCAGAATTCTGACAGTTTTCAGAATGACAGCGAAAGTCTGTTTGCAACATTACATTTGTGAAAATTTGGAAAACATTTGGATTCGCAAAGTCACCTAGAAGGTCGTGACTGATTTGTCAGTTGCCGTCACACAATGTTTCATTTACTCCTTTCGTTAGTCCACACGAGTCCGTCAATGGAGTAATTAAAATCGGGTCCTTCAGTGGGATGCATTTCTTTTCTTCCCCCATCCCTGGAAATTAATGTCATCCACCCTTCAGCTTTAACAGATTAACCCACTACTGGAAAAAGATTGTCCCGTAATTATTTGTAAATCACATTTGTGTTTGTGTAAAATATAGCCACTACAATCTCAAATAGCTCGCAGCTCAGCAGCAGATCGTCATCGCCCTTTGCCCACGCTGATAATTTGGAAGATGGCATGTACGTGGGCAGCATTCTCTCATTTCGCTGACGTTGGGTGGTGGCAAGCTCTTTTGGCAGACCATCTAAGTGATACAAGTCCACCTCGTATGAACACAGCCTTGAATCTTATTTATTACGCTGATCGTGATTAGTATCACCAGATTCTAGAAGCATCCCATTAATCTGGTTGGAACTTGAATCCCGGTCCCTGTGAGGTCACATCCTTGCTGTGTGGTTACAGTAAGGATTTCTCACTGACTCCTCAAGATGTCTGAGCATTCTTCAGTGTGTCTGTGTTTGCATTTGTGAATCTACTCATCTTCAAAAATTGAGCTTTGTAACATTCCTGATGTTACTTTTTATTTGTGTAATGGTGACTGTGATGTGACTGCTCAGATTGTTAAACAAATCCTTTAGCATTTTACAGTGCAATAGTTTTCTTCAAGTTTTGATTGAGTTCCTTCAAGTTTTGTTTGTATTCAGTGACGCTCGAGCCGATGAGTGCTAAATCATCAAAAGAAAGAAAAAAGAATTTTGTGACTTTGAGACTGAATGTGACTTTGAATCTGAACTATGAATTTGAGATTGAATTGTGAGACTGAGCTGTTTCTAATCATTGGAACACTCAGAAATGTTCACAGAATTCTGTATAGAGCTAGTGGTTGCACAGATATTGATGGATCAAGCTAGTGTTTCATTTCTCCAAACACTGTTTGTGACTGCATAATGCACCAGCATCAGATAGTTTTAATCATTGTTACACCATCCAGTCTCACCAATAAATATTATACCCAATAGCTTCACCTCCTCAAAACATGCATATAATATATGAGTTATGGACGAAGTGTAATTTGAATTTTTGGAAGTTGGGTTGGAAAAATTCTTCTTGAGCAACCAGTGACTTAAATGAATTTACATCTATGAGAAGCTTAGTCATGTCTTGAAAAGAAGACCACCATCAGTGCTGGAAATTATATTTATTTCCTGGGAAGGGAGTCTGAATTTTCCACAATTTCTTGTTATGTTTCTGTACAAACGAAAGGCTAGTATTCCTCAAGTGCCAAAATTTTCTCCGAAAGCACAAATTTCCCAGAAAGGAACATCCCAGTTTCCCAATATTTTCTTCCCATGGCTACCATCCTATCTTATTTTGAATGCTGTATCATGTACTGTGTCCATCAGTATTGGTTTTAAAACGTGATTTTTTTTTTGTCTGTGTAAAATGAATACAAATTTCCTCCTCGAAGAATAATAATTCATGCAAATTAGGTGCAGTCTGAAAAATTGCTTTAGATACACACCACAATGGCCAGCGCTTTTTTCTTGAAAAGTAGGAATCTGGACATCACTACATTCCAGTTTCTACATATTGCCGAAAATTTAAGTAATATGGGCAGTGAAGCCTGACTAATTGTCACCGCATCTGCGCTTCCAGCAAATAATTTCGGGCAACAGATAACATTTTACGATGTTCCAATGTGTGATTATTTTATATTTCTGTCTTCCCTCTCTCTGGAAATGTTTTTATATCATGGTATAAAAATTTGTATATTTTGCATTTAGAGTATGTTGTGTCGTCAATTAAATTCAAAGAAAGGAAGTAATGATCCTGCAACTGCTTGATTTGGGACGATGGTTTCGGTGGTATTTCGCAGAATTTTGAAGCATGAGTGCTGGTGGAGGGAGGGGGGGTTGATGTGAGGGATCTTGCTTTAAATTCGTGTATATCTCAATCTAGTCTACATTTTATGAGAATTACGACACATTTGGAGCATCTGACAAGGTTTTTAGGAGAGGGATCTGCTAGAGGTTTTTCATCCTTCATCCTATGTACCAGCCTGATGGCTATGTATCTCACACAAGGTCTCTCCAGATCCCATGCTCAGATTAGTCGTAAAAGGCACAGTTCGTACTTAAACCGTGTTTGCACCATTCTTCATAGTTTTATGCCACAGAATGCCTTTGGCAGGGCGACATTATTATTTGTCTGTGACTGTATAATCTGTCTTGTATGATCATTATCGTGAGCCTTTTGAGTCTGAATGCCTGTTTGTGTGTTTAGTTTGGACGAGTCTTAAAATTCTCTTGTTCCACCACATCTCCCCTCCCCTTTAACAATTCCAGGGTAGTGGCTTGTAAAAATTACCTGATGGTAGTATTATCATATTCCATTCTGGAAAAAAAAAAAAATGTATATGTCGAAAGTGGAAAGTAAATTTCTACTGCAGCGGCTGTTTATTTTTGGTATTGTTAAAGGAGTAGCAGCTCGCAAACTTTTGTCAAAGCTGAAATGTTCACAATGGGCTAATCACTATCAATTTACCACACACTGTGGGTGTGTAGCTTTATACCGCATAGACATCAGTATTAAGAGAACAAAGCATCATTATAATTGGCTATTGCACAGTGGAATGACTGATTCACTTCATAGTCTTACCCATTCGCTTCACTAATCCTAGGGGTAAGTACATTCACTTGTGAATAATACCCAGACTGGTGAGTTGTGGAAGATTAATTGAAATGTTCTGGTGGTATTTCTTTTAATAACCAAATCATTCAATTCCTAATCTTTTGTCTTAATGCATTTACATGTGGTCTGAAATATGCTATCAAGTTAACAACATTGATGAATGCATGAGGGAATGAAGGATAAGTTACAGTAGCAAAAATATAATTTGTCTGTATGTGTAGCGATATATATCCGTCCAGACGGTGAATTAGGCATGGGGACTCGAGTTACTGATGCTTGCTTCAATCTGCAATGTCATCGATATCGGGCATACTGCGCTCCCTGCATTCCAGGAGGGTCAAACTCAGTGTTTGAACGAAATTAAATGTCACAGCAAGGTTGAACGTAAAGAAGTACAACTTAACGATGAAGATCGTTTATATCTCTCTTGCATCACCAGCAGCCAATGATTGTGCTTGGAGGGTAGTTCATGGGAGTCACCTCCGGTTTCCTACAGTCTACCTTTAAGTTTGTGCTCAGTTGTACTTAAATGGGGGTTAACCCCATGAGAAAACATCATGAAAATGATTGTACAACACGGAAAACAGGAAAAATAGAGAAGATAAAAAGTATCACGTAAAAGCTGAAAGTGTCAAATGTACATGTATAGCACTGTTAGTATTTTACCATCTTTTTCAAATGAAAATCTTGTCAATTCCCAGCGCGTACTCCCTCACCTCATATAACCTATGCATTACCGTATTGACCATGGTCTAGCATCTGGCAATTATGTGTGCGTGTGTGTGTGTGTATCTGGCCACCGCCCTTCCGTAATTTTTTTACGAGAATCTTCGATTTTCATCGGTAATGCATAGGTTATATGAGGTGAGTACGTTGCTAGTGAATTCCCAAACCAATGAGTTTTGGGGATTTAATGTGTAATCCAAGACTTTGTAAATGTAATTGCAGTTGTTGAAACAAACTTCGTATTCTGTTGGCCAGTACGCAGAATTCTAGCTTTTTGAAATGGAAGATTTCTTCTTCTGCCTATAAAATACCTCATGATTATACTTCAGTTCTAAGGTATTATTTTGAGCAATGTAGTACCCATTACAGTAAACAAAGGTCAATTTGTGCGGATCAAGACAGGGGCGTCCTCTTGTATTTTTCGGAGGGTCCTCTAGGGTTTGCCTTTGAGTGATAATATTAAACCCACTGCATGATGCTCACACCTGTCTCTACCTTCCATGTATAAGGGGGAACCTTTACCTGTTCAATGAAATAAAGAATCTGCTATACTCAGTGATAAATGTCCAGCAGCTCTCCTGGGATATTTAATCTTTAGTATTACGTCCTGTATTTAGATGTGAGATAGGTATGAATTAAAGGCAGTCACCCATCACCATATTAGCTATATTTTTGGCTAGGGGTAAGCAAATTCTCAATTAGTTCTGCTCTTTGATTGAAAGCAAATTCAAAAGATGCAGAGTAGCTCACATTACACAGTGTACACAGGTGCCCAGTGTATTGATTACAACTAACTTAAAATTGCCTTTTTTGGCTGTGTTGGTAATATATTTAGTGATTTTTTTAGTGAGTATATAGAGATTATCCAATTAAGTAACCTCTCTGCAGCTTTAACCAAGTCAATGTTTAAAAACTCCTCACTTAGTGATTACATTGTCTAAACAGTCTCACTCGTTCCACCAGTTAACTTCTGTAGCTGTGTTTTTGTTTATAGCATAAGTAAACTTACTCCAAGAATCATTTCCGGTGGCCCTGTGTAAACACTCCGTCGATGGCGTTGGAGCTTGCATGTCTTTGGTTTCAAACAGTCAGAAGAAAGTCTGCATCATTAGGAATTCCTTCACATGTTCAACTTTTGCCTCAGCACCGTTCCATGTCATTAGTAAGTAAATAAGTGCAGCTCGATGTGGACAGTTCATGTTCCGGTGTAGGTAACATTCATTCGCCAACATCGTCTTGTATAACATCCTGTAACAATCCGTCCGTCTCAAATATGTGGCATCAAACGGAACTTATGACAGAATTGTAACGGCATATACCTTTACGTGGGAGACATTAGTCTTGGATGAAAGCGTGGCTGAAAGTCTTCATTCTTTCATCATCTTTATTACGTGTCGTTAAGTCGTGGGTGGTACGTCGAGATACGCGAGTTTTCGCCAGGATGTCAAGCAGTACTGGAGGAGAATTTGCTTCACTTGTTACTGAAAAAGATAACATAAGAAACAGTAGACGGATTAATGAGTTTGCATGCATCCTACATTGTCATCAACCTTAAGCTAGGTCACTTCATTTACCTCACTCTTCACTTACCTGTTTCAGCTTAACAAATGCACTCCCATCTATTGTGCCAAGAGTACTGGTAACCTTTAACTCTTACCGCTGTTGATGCCGGCTAGTTTGATGCCGGAATACCCGTCCCTCCTTTCCATTCTGCCATCCTGATGTACCAAGAGTGCACAAATTTGCTCAAAATTCAGTCTGCATGTATCACTGATTTAATTGATTCTCCATCTGGTTTTCATCTGAATGTATCACTGATTTGATTCTCCATCTGGTCATCCTTCTCCAAGAACCTGCCACATCAAGTCATGGTGTTCATTTGAGAACAGGTTTTGAATATGGTTGCATGTAATCCAAGTTCACATGAATAGGTTATATGTTAGTAATGTGGAAAGAAACTGCTCAGGCAAAGTCAGGTCAACTGGCCATCATTACTATCTTTTAAATCTTCAAAAGTAAAATCATTTTCATCGTCATTATCATCACCATGATCAATATCATCATCATCATCATTACCATCATCATCTTGTTGCCATCATCACCATTTTCTGATTTTTATCAGTGATTTTGTGTGAAATTGATAATTTTAGTGCCGCTCGGGAACCAGCATTTTTAGACTCTGCACCATTAGGTAAGAGCTAATGCAGGTTATGCCCAACCGGCACCGACCGACATGTCAACGCACATGGTCCTTACTATCATCACCATCACCATCATCACCACCATTATCGCCATAATTAGCATTATCATCAGCATTGTCGTTGTTAGTACCAGCATAACCATCACATGCATCTTTATCATCTTGCATCATCATGGTCATCATCATCTTCACTACCCTCATCCTGACCTTTACCAAGAACATCTTCACCAGCATGAAATGGTATCAAATGGGAATAGAGACACGAAATGTTCACACACTTAAAAATTCACTAGCATTGAAAAATTTATCATTCCTTTACATGCATCTAATCAGTTGGATGCAGTCTTCTACCACAGTTGCAATGGGTGCCTTCATCAAATGTATAATCAAAACTTTTGGTTGACAGAGAATCCCTCTAAATTAAGATGTACACCTGTACGTGTGCCCACACAGTTGTTCATACTGCAAATTTAGGGAAGGAGTGTATTAATACCAAAAATACAAACAATATGTATTTTTAAATCTGTAGATATGATTAGTTTCATACGTTACAGATTAATAGGATAAGCATGAACTCTGTCGCTCTCGCTATATATGTGATATATATATATGAAACTATATCATGCAGTTTTTTAACTAATTCTCAAGGAGAGCTGGGTACGTGTACTCTTTTTTTCTTCTTTTTTCTCTCTGAGGCACCATCACAGCTGCCCAGATCAGATCACGATCATTTTCTCCTCACCCGACAGGATTTCATCGCATTCATTGATATTTTTACCAATTTGCTACCGTACCCCGCATCGTGCGCTGCCCGTCTCTATGTGCTAAGCCCACGGATGACAAATACGTCGAGGAATTAGGATGTGCGTGGGTGGATACTCATCAAACCGCCCTCCCTTTTCGGCGGTGCAGACGTATGTTAGCACATTAAAAAGACTTAAGGGAGACTTCTCCTTGCTCTCAGATCCCTCTGTTCAAACATTCCTGGTATGTCTTGCAGATGCTCATACACGTCAAAAGCTGGCCAACTTTAGCTCACAGCTTGGACATACTGTATATATATATGTTTGTAACTCCCAGACGGAACTCTGTTTACATAGCTGTTAAACGTATGACAATTTTCTTCTCCGACGAAAATACACGGTCAATCCCATCCGATTAAAAATCCAGAAGTAATGCCATGAATATGTCTTCTTTTGTTTTCTTCCGTCTTTCTTTGCCTTACATCTGGTTTCGAGTCTCGTCCACTCTCTCTGTAGTGTGCTTCAAGGTTTGCAATATTCCAGCCTGCATTGAGAAAATGAATCCTCTGGGTAGCAGAGGCAGATGTAGACAATAGAGTAATGCTAGGTGTACATATCCAGTATGCAGCCACACAGTGCGTACATTGTAACATACAGAGACAAGCTGTTGGTACATGTTAACTTTCACATGTCATTTGCAACATCTGAGTCACAACAAAAATAGTGGGGGTAAGAATGTTAGCTTCTTCATCGGAAATGTCAGACAGCTGTGTTTGCCTAACAGATATTCATATTGGTGTCGTGGTTATGTACATCCGTTCACACCATTGAGGTTGCAAACGTGGACGGAGTCGAAGATCAACCGGCTAAGAGGGAAGATTGAAAAAAATAATAATTGAAAGGAATAATTTGCTCAATAAATGTGGTTCTCCTGCTTGCTACCTGCAGATGATAGAGTGCTGCAATGTATCCAGCAAAGTTTCTTTGATTACTGGGTGTATCTACAAATTTGCCTGTACTGGTTTTTAATTGTGTTTGAGCCTGTTTTTTTTTTTGTTTCTGACCATTGTGGATGAGCATTGTATCCTGGAAGGTGTATGTCAGCTGTGTAATGCTTGAACAAAACTTCTTGATTTAATAATACAGAGAAATTTATTCAGCAACCAAGGTAGTAAATAGAGAAGTATTTTACAACATATCATGGTATCTATTTTCAGGCCAATACTGCAGAAGTTGAAAGAACTAAATTCACAGCGCGTACTCCCTCACCTCATATAACCTATGCATTACCGTATTGACCATGGTCAGTAAGTTTTGGGGATCCAACTACTGCAGGCGCTTCAGATCCCCACACAAATACCTTGTTCATGATAAGCTTGCTAGATACAGTTCCGTTGAAAAAATTTAAGAGAGCTCTGGTCAAGAAAACTTTCCTGCTGCTTCAAAGTTACAAATGTCATGTGACACTGGCAAATTACTGCAAAGGTCTGCAATGATCTTTGAAATGGAAGCGTTTCTTGCACCTTAATTTTTGACAGCCATGAAAAATTTGACTGAATGGCACTGTCGATTCAGCTTTAAATGTTGGTAGAAACTCTTAAACTACGGTAATGTTTCTTTTTCAATAGTTTCTTCTGGTAAATCTCTGTTAGAACTTTATGAAGGCCACTAAGTATCATAGTAACTTTTTTGTAGGAACACTTGACTGGTGACCAATCACAACTCGATTCATATATATCTATGGCAACATGGCTGTGAGGACTTTGGGGTCCACTGTCCCCTGTAGCATTTTTTTGAGGGGCAATGCAAGAGGAAATTGGCGCCCCTGGTGGAGTAAGGAAAGATGATTTCTGGAGATGTAAGGTGTATTTTCATCTAAACATTTTCTGATTCTCTCTGCGCCAACCGATGGTGGTGCTCGTTTTAGACAGTATTCCTGCAAGTCTGTGTAGTGACCATGTCAGTGATGATGGACATCACTTGCATCCTGTCTCCCATTGGAGATATGCCCCCACGCCACCACAGGAGAGATGCACCCACCCCACCACCGGAGAGATGCACCCATGCCAACATGACGCCACCACGGGAGAGGTGCACGCCACCACCACTGATATTTATAGATCTAATAGTAGTCAAAGAGAGGCTGTTGAGAGTTTCCTCTTTGCCTCTCCTTGCCCATACATTGATCCACACAAACTAACTATCAGATTTATGATACTTTAAAACGAACAACGCAAAAAAAAATAAGCATGACTAATCCTTGCTCATTCCTTACTTGGTCATTACTCACCTCAAAAGCTTTGGTCACTTTAAAGTCTTCGACAGAATTCCTCGATTTGATGTCAGTGATGGCAGACTACAGTTCATTGAAAGGCCACATGGGGTCGTTTGGTATACATGTTACTGCAACCCCGTGGGCAGTTAAACCCTTTTACCGCTGTCTCACAGGAAGTGCACGTCACGGAAGCAGATAGGCAGATACATGTTGGTAACATGACCGTCTATCGCCTTCCTATCGGTACCTGCAACAGTTTTAAATAACGTCACTTCAGACTACATGTCATGTTGTCATTGTCAAAGATGTTTCCATGGCGATGGGTGGTACTGGCCTGAAGGTGTTTTGTTTGTTTGTGGTTTAATGTGTGTAGGTATATTCGTGACCGGCCCAGAATCGGTTGACATCACGTCGTAAGCGGTTGTTAAGAGCCTCTAATAATTTCCTCTCCGTGAATTTTCTGCAACCCTGCAATACCAGTCAGTGACTAGAATTACCTGGACTGAACAACAAGATTTGAAAAGGCTACTGACAGTTTGTTTAAAGTATAAATCATTCTTAGATAGTATAAGCTTTTGTTCTGAGGGATCTATTTCCAACAAGAGACATACAAGTATAGACCTGCATTTACTGCAGCATACTCAGTCCATTGCATGACATATAGGTGAACAAATTGTGTGGATCTGTTAGTGCTCTTTCCAAACCTGAATCCATTTGTACATATTAATTTTTTCCCACGATCCCTTTTGTGAAATCTTTATCTGTTGCTTGGTCTCGGTGTCTTGCACTGCTTTTAAATTTTACTGGTTTTTCTAGTAATTAAGAAAATTTCCCAAGATATCACAATTGGTGATGCAGTGTTTTAAGTCCAGTTCAATTTATTGGTGCCTCTTCATGGTGGCGTGTAACTTTCTTAACAAATATTAGCATTTACTTGTAGTGATTCTGCTTGCTCACATAGTTTCCCCTCTGCAGTTTGCATTTTCAAAGCCATGTTTAAAGTCACATACATGTATGCACTGTACTGCACGTGTACTGTATGAGTTTCCCACTTATCAGCAGCAACTAATTATACTGTTCTTGCTATGTGGAATGTCAGCGATTTACCAAAGCTATAAATGTACCTCAAAAAGACTTTTGTACGACAGGCCTGTTATGCGACTAACTGATGATATGTTGGCAACTGTATTTAATATTTTTCTACACGATGTTTTTTCTTTCTCTCCTTCTGCAGTTGATATTTTCAGGGGAATACGTCAAAGCCATGAATGAGAGTTTCCACCAGGGTCACTTCTGTTGCCAGAAGTGCGACCTGTCGCTGAGCGGCCAAAGCTACATTTTGAAAGATGACAAACCCCACTGTGTGGCCTGCTACGACAGCGAGTTCGCCAACCGCTGCGAAGAATGCGGCAAAACGATAGGCCATGACAGCAAGGTACGTAGGTATACATTTAGCCGTTGGCCTCTTCAGTTCTGCCCATGAGGAAGTTTGTGTAAGAGCCTGAACACAATATGTTTCAAAGACTCAGCAAATCAGGAAGATTTCAACAGTCACAAGAAGGGATACTGGATATCTTAGAGAGCAGACGATCGGTGTGTAATTGTGAATTATAGATGACGAGCTAAGAGCATTCGAAAAATGCTCCCAAAACACCTTTGGTGGATTGAGGAATGTTGCTGATGTATGTGTACAGTAATTGGCTGGTAACGGAGAAAAAAATCTTGGAGTGTTCAAAAGGGTGTTGGTGTTAAAAAAACTAGTTTACCATAATTTTATTCATTGAAAGGGAAAGAAATTCTTGATCCTTTAATTGTCCTTAGTTTTATACGGTGTGGGAATGGGGTGTGAGGGAGAGGGAACTAGGAGTGAAGGTTAAATTTAGTGAGTTTACCACTCTTCTCCCTCCTCCCCCCCCCCCCCCCTTTGTACCCTCAACCATGTGAAGTAACAGTTGGGAGTGCTTTGTATTGTACCCAATACTCGCCTGAAGTTTCATACAATTGTAAGTGATTATAGAAATTGTGCTGCAGAGTTCAATGTTTTGTATAGTCTGGTACATTTGCCTACAGTCCCCTTTGAGCCTTTCTTCAATGCACACAAATTCAAAAAAGACCTTCTCTGATTCGTTAAATGTGAGCTAATTAAGCTTATTTCAACATTTCAAGTCAACGCAGAAATTCTTGTTTTGCCCTTTTTTGTTTCTGGAAAGGTGGGCACTAAGTTTCAGTCACTTTGGTCAGTCTTCAGATTTAATGAATAAAAGAGAAATGCTGACTTTTTCAAGTTTCTTTTTGACTCATGAGTGCATATGTAGTAAAAAAATAGTATAAAAAAGTTTCAAATTCAAGGATTATACTTTACCCCAAACTAAAAAGTTGTTAATTTGTTATATCATGGCCCGGAACACAAAAAGAAACAATTCAATGAGGTTACCTGTGTGCTAAATCCAAGGCTAAGATTGGGCACCTGATCTCTTAGTGGGGGCACTCTTTCTTTTTTGATTATTGTGAAATTTGATGTAAACATTCCTATCTCTGTAGTTGTCTCACATATTTACTCAAACATTGATGACTGGCATAAATTAATACCATAGTACCTTATGTACAAGTGAGCCAAGCATTTCATACAGTGCAAAGCATGTATACATACGAGCAAGTGCACACTGTATGGCCTTCGCATATATGTTCAATGCACTTGTGGCCAGGCCTAAATGTGGACCTTTTTGTCACCTTACATATTAAGTTACTCCTACTGTCAGTGTGGAGTTGCGTATGTATTACATAGAGACAGAAAGTGACTTTCATGATACACCCAAAAGAAGAATCCCTTAATTACAGTGGGTCTATTGGCAACTTTAAGTTACAACTCAGCAAGGACTTAGAAATTGCCTCTTGTTTCATCTGTAATGTAACAAAGGCTGTTTTTATAGGGACATTTGGAGTGAGCAGGCCTTATAGTGAATCTCGTGTTACTTATAGAACTACTACTGCCAAATGTTAATTACAACAGACATGAGATTATAACAGCAGATCTTGTTGGTAAGGACAAGATAGTTCACCAAGCTAATTTAAGTCTGACAGCAGTATGCATTTTTCTTTAAAGGTCATGTTTCATTCATTTAGAAAAGAAGTAGAGTCATTCAGAAGTTTGCAGAGTGAAACCCCGAATGACAATCGGTTGAAAATTGTTCATATCTATTACCATTTTAGAGATACGACTTTTTAAAGTTTGAGGAAAATGCAAAACACGACGAAACGATGAAAAGGCTCTTTTTCCTTTCTTTTTTGAAGGATCTCATATTCAAAGGCAATCATTTTCACGAAACCTGCTTCGAACAGAGGTACAGCTGCGGGATGTGCAAGCAGTCGCTAGCAGACAAGGCCTTCGGAAACTGGGACGGGATGATGTGCTGCCTGGAATGTTACGAGAAGCACCTCGCCAGGACGTGCCCACGCTGCGGGGAGATCATCAAACCTGGTTCGTATCATGCATTGTTATCAGTCAAGTCTTCTGGGCTGGGAACGTAGTTCTTTGGCCCAATGCGTCCATGTGGCCCAATGTGTCCACATGGTTCTTGTATTTAGAAGAATGGTTAATCATCAAGGGGATGTTGTGCGAATAAAATAGTAGCCATCACCTTTGTCGTAGCTATCTGCAGTGGGATAGAAACTGAGTCTACAAGCAGATTGCTTTAAAAAAGGAAAATTGCAAACCAATCCCCATCAATTGTCTGTTTACATTAGGTCCCAAATCCATCTAATTATGACAGTGTCAAGTCAAGATTCTCAAACATTTTTGCTTTCGAATGATGCAATATTTGCCAAAGAACTGGTCAAGGTGAATGAAATTCATATTTGTAGTAGGACCCCATTGACTGCTGTTCAAGCAGTTTAGTCGGGTGAGATAAAAACAATATTTAGTATCTTTTGATGGTAGTTATCAGCAGTTCAGGCTCTGATCCAGCAATACCCCCCCTGCTGTACTTATAGATGTTATTGATCCTCTCTCATGGTTAGTTTGCCAAATTTTGCGTTAAATTTTAGCTGTTGTTATGATTGTTGTTTTTTTCTGGTGACCTGAATAGGTTTAATAAGTTCTGCATTACTATTTATCCTTCACACTGATGACATTATAAGTTAGGCTACATCTTTGTGTCAACTTGATCATAGTGGTTGCATGATGCTACGACGTCAGAATTGCCGACGTTTCCTCTCATGTGATATCCCTTTTGTCCGCAGAAAAGGGTGAGTCCTTTTAAAGGAGCTTTCCTGAGGTATTGTAAAGTTACTTGGACTTGCTTCAGGTTGTCTGTTTGTGCATTAATTTTTTGGAATGCAATTTTTATTACCTCTAGGTGTTAAAACTGAAATTCTGACCCTTCTGATCATATGAAAGCTCTGCTCCTGGTTGCCATTCAGAAATTTGGCCAAACGACAGACATTTTAGGAAGCTTCACGGAAGCTGTAAGGGAATTGCATTTTGGCATTGAATGATGAAAGTATTCATGTACAAGCAAATAGAAAATTCTGAATCTTTCCTTGTCATACCCTGTTTGAATCTCGTCCTCGGAATTGGGATGTGTTCGTTCAAAATAAACTTATCTATGTAAACTTATCTTTCAATTCCAGTCATTCCTACAAGAAAACTTCAATTTTTGGGAGTAACTAAATTTAGTCAGGTGAAACTAAAGAAAGACCGTTTTTCTCATTCTTGCATTTTCACCAATTTTGTAGGTATTCTTTTAGAAAGAGACAAGACTATTGAGAAAAGCTCCTGTGGAGTTGTCTGTCGTCAATTATTAATTGTTTTCATGATTAAGCCTAGTGGATGGACATAACCTAAAGGCTTTATTGATTAAAATTTTAAATTACACGTATGTGGTACGAAAAAACCTGGAAGATTAAGTGGCAAATTTTGTCAGCCTGACTTTCAAACATTTTGAGTCTAATTTCCAGAACTTACCAATGTGAATTAAACTTTTTAGCACGTGTTTCACATCTGTTCCAAAATGTGTTATCAGGTAGGTTTCCCTATGAAAAATATTAATTTCACTAGAAAAGTTTCATTTACCTGTTCCTATGTTTTTATTGCTTCAATCGTGCAGAAGCAAGAACATAGTGTACATTGTTATGTATGTTGAAGGGAAATATTGTGTTTGTTTTACAGAAAAAAATTCATATTCTTAAAATGAATATTAATAGGCACGGAACGATAAATTCAAAATTTGACAGGACGGTAGCCTCCTTTTCAAGAAACAAGTTTCTCATGGATAGAAATTCACTAAGTTTGTGCTCAAGAATAATGTGTTCACCCAAACTTTCTAAAATTCCTATGGTGCATCTTTCGTAACTCATCGCATCAATGCAGCAGTTCAAATTAAAACTGGATAGATAAAGAAGGACAAATTTAAAGAACTATTAGATTATTGGCATTAGATTTGTGGTTATCTCCTGTGCAGCTAGTGCATCCTGAACGAGTGAAATGAGATAAGCAAATTTTTAAGCTACTAATCAAAGTAACCACAGAAGTTGAAATCTTTCCATAGAGTGAGCGTCATTCCGCTTCTTCCCCACAACGGGAAGAAGAGAGATACCCTTCATCGTATATCTTTTGAATGACCCCCCATTCATGAAAAGGTCTGAGCAGAGTTTTCATATCCACTTCCGCACATTTACCACGTTTAGCCTAACAAAGTAGAAAAAGTGTCAAAATAATTTGAAACATAGAGGAAATGGCATGAAGTGTAGTAGTGATTCCAGAATTGTGATAATCCCCATGGCAACCTCGATAGAAGAAGCATCCCCGATAAATAACGTCAGTCGGTGATGTACCGCTCTAGTGAAAGGAAAAAGTTCTATTAACCAGTCTTCCATAATTTTCTCTCCCCTTCTCCCCCTCTCTGTCTTTTTATTTTCTTGCAAGAATCGATGGTTGCACAAGCATTTTTTATCTCAGTGGTGGTGTTTTAGATGTTCGCTACTAACAATGTCTATCTGGTGGATCAAAATCTGTTGAAATCCAGTTTCCACATTAACATCCGGCACTTCTTTGGTATTACTCTGTTTTTTTTTTCTTTTTATTAATTTGCCTCTGAAACGAGCATTGCAGTCATAGGAGACTTGCTTGGGTTTTATTTTTTTTTTTTTTTCTCCATATGATGTTTTTGTATATGAAAGATACCTTCCTATAGTCCTTTTGCATTTTTCTAACGAGATAGGTTGTAGAAGTTTTCTCTTCAGGTATGTAGGTTCCTGACCAGCAACGTCAGGGCCTGTGCTTGAAATTGCTACCCGGATCCACACTTTCACTGGTGTACATTAGTATGTGTGACAAAATTCACCATACATCTGAATAAAAACAACTTCAATGTCATGCATATACATAAGACACATTGTGTTTTATTGCAGTAACATGCAAAGCAAAATTTGTCAGATTTAACTTTACCATGAACCAGAAGCCGAAAGGAAGCATATTCTCAGGTACCCAATCGACTTTGGACGTATCTGCGATCAAAATTCCTTTTATATCACTGGTCCTCAGATGGGTTCAAGTTTGTGCTACATATCGCCTAAATTTTGACGGATGATTTTTTTTTTTCGTGCAAAAAATCTCTTCATTTTTTAAGGTTCTTAAGGTTAATTATGTATTTATGATGTATGTTTAAAACCTGTCTACCCCCCTCTTCCCTCTTCTGTTCCCAGTGTCTCTGTCACTGATGAAGCATAACATACATGGGAGAAGTCAAGCTTATAGTCTGTCAGGTTTAATTAACAGATTGTTCCATTAATGTTTGATTGACATTAACTGCCTCTCCTTTTGGATGGAGGGTATAATCTTCCGATATGATGTTCTTCTTGCAGTTGGGATGAGTAAATTGATGGGGGAGGTGAAGGAAGACGCAAATTGTTACTGATTGGTTAACATTTAAAGTTCAAACTAAACTTAGCAGGTTGGAAACATGAAGAAGCCACCAAAGGTAAAACCCGAATGTACCATTGTTCCAAAGAGACAGCTATACAGTATTAAAATCATATTAAAAATCCTTAATTAATATTCTATAAAGGATTTGGGTCTCCGATCTGGGGACACATCTTCAAGTTCTTGGAACAGCAGCAAACCAGAGATCTATCCAGTGCAATAATTTTACCCTGATTGCACGGTTTCATCGGTGATCAAATCCCATCAGCCCCTCCCCCACCTTTACATCTACCCAACTTCTGCTGCCTTAGTAGTTCCCGAGATGTATTAATAGCATTTACAGTATGACCTTTGTTGACGTGAATACACGTAATTTAGCTTAGTTTAATAGTCTGTACAAATTTGATCGTAGAATATTTTACCATGCAGTAGGTACAGTGAGACAATGGCACCTACCCTTTCTTCTTATAACTACTAAACATAATTTCGTAATTTTTATTTGTCATCCTTTTTTGTGCTTTCTTTCTTTCGATCCCATCCCTTTCTGGATTCTGATTAACTTCACCTTTTTTCCCCCGATGAAATTTCACACTCATATTGACATGGAGTAGAGTGCTACACTTCATGTGTTACTGAAGTGCACTTTAGCTTACTTAAGTTTGCCAATGACATTAATTGTTGAGAAGCTACATATCATCAGATTATCGAATCAAATATTTTCCACCCCAAAAGTTGCCATGAGAGATATGAAGCCTGAACATTTGCCATATTCATCCTTCAAGATTTCAAAAACTGAAAGTGCTTATTACACCCTGTCCATCCGTCGCTTTGAGAACCTGTCTTCTGATGAAAATTTGTTGCATTTAGTAGGGCATGGAAACCTGGATTAAACTTAATCCCCCGATTATCTATCTAAGGAACTGAGGCTCTGGAAGGGTAGTTAAAGATTTATATCCATGTCTTCACGCACAGGTGGCTCCGCTTTGAGAGTAGCATTCCAAATTTACTCATAAAAGACATCACATGAACATAACATTGGTGTTGCCATGGTAATGCAGTGCTCTTTCTGTCCATAATTTACAGTAATTCCTATTTACCATAAAAAGTTTTCTGCAGTAGGTCAAGGGTCAAGAACTTTTCTGAGGGGACATAGGGAGAGAGGTTGTGAAATTAAAAAATAAAGATCATGTATGCGCTGGAGAATAATTGAAAAGGAGGATTCACCCTACTCATGGTGAAGAACCTTTT
Organism: Stichopus chloronotus; assembly: GCA_021234535.1. NCBI lineage: Eukaryota > Metazoa > Echinodermata > Holothuroidea > Aspidochirotida > Stichopodidae > Stichopus > Stichopus chloronotus. The sequence goes on along the minus strand of CM037845.1, from coordinate 15,663,029 downwards.
ATATTAGTTATTAAAAAAAGGAAGCCATCTTTGAAGTAAGTTTAGGGTAAAGAGAGTACCCAGCTAGTGGACCTTGTGAGATATCCCTTTGTCAGACACTGTCTATGACCAAAAGTTAAATGCCTAAAGAGTTACAGTACCAAAACAAGTTAGCTTATTGTTTTCTTTAAAAACCTTGTTACATAGTCTTGAGTTATGGTGACCTATTGAATCGTAGGTTTGTTGATTATTTTAGAATTTACGGTCAATAAATTGGATTAGAGCGATATCATTTTGTTGTTCCAAGTGACAGTTTATTATGCTGTACTACACATTCCTGAACTTGACTCGTCAGATCGGGGTATCATGCCCACACTCTGTACTGTACAGTTTACAATCCAAGTTGTGCAAATTCATTGTCAATTTCCGTTCGATTGTTGCAGTTATTCTACATCTGAATTTGAATAAAGTGCTCACTGAGTTCATTGTCTGAATTAGGGAGAACCTCGGAATGACCAACGGTCCTACGCAACTTGCAGACGTCTCGGTCGTTGGGATCTCGTTCATTCCTTGATTAGGCTTGATGTGTTTGATACAAGGGTGAATTAAACATCCAATAGATATTGTTGACAGAGTTTTTGTTGTCCACACATGACAACCAAGTCAGCCGGCAAACTAAGAAATGCTTAACCAGTTCTTGAACTGAAAATTTAATTTTACTTTTGGAATATAGAAGTATTTAAATTGCATGGATTGTTCAAATTCACACCTTGAACTGTTTTCTGAAGGTTGTTTTTGTCCACAATGACTGTCTCTTTTTCATGGAATCCATCTTTCTTGTGACTTGAAATATCTCTCTACCTGTTTTCGTTTTGGAGAAAGTTGCCATCTGAGATGTGAGATGGATGAACGAATCAGCTGGTAGCTTCTACATTTTTCATTCTTAATTAACATTTATGTTGCCTTCTCTGCATGGTTTACTGCCATTGTTTGTGTACCTGATGTAGGCTAATTCGATAAAACTGTACTTTCATCAGTTCTCACAACTGCATCGTGACGGATAAATGCATTTCATTCAACTCTGGGATTTTGCTCAGACATCTCTCGTCTGAAAGTTTCTTCCAGGAAACTGATTTTGAAAGCATCGTCACTCTTTGCCTCAAAGCAATCGCATGCGTAGGAACTTTTTGTTTCAATTTCCTCTTGCTCTCTGGGTAACATCGTAGAAACAGTTACTTACAAATCGTTTACGTAGTTTGTCTAATTGTAAACTCACGGCATGGAACATAGCAGAATTATGTTGTATCAATTTCACATGACGTTTGGTCCATTTTACTGTCGTTTCTCTTAGAACTTTGAAAGGAAAATGAAAAATGATAAAGTTGCCGGAGTCGCCTACATGTGGCATTACATATTTTGTCTTTCAGAGTGGTTGGTACTTTACACTCCTTTAATTGATTGTGACAGGGAAATAATTTGAAATCATGGCTGATGCTTACGCAGGCCTTTGCCGGTTATCACCAATAGAGAGGATGTGGGCAAATGTTTAATGGCACTTGTAATTTAAATTGTAGATATGTTTTGTATATAGTTTTCTGCCCCCTCTTGTCTGCCTCCTCTGCTTCCTGTTGGCAAAAGGCTGCCTGAAGATACCAAGTAGGGCGCATTGTGTATCTCTACAGAAAAACAGAGGAAGGGGGTATTCATTATTAATCCTGGAATGCCATGTAAAATGATAAACAAAAACAGTCTAAAATCCCTTCATGGGTACTTGTCTCTCTTTTTAGGCACCATTGCAATTTGGTAAGCTGATGCAGTTTAGCGTTTGTGGCGTGTGCAGTTGGTGAGTGCCAGGCGGTGACAGTTGGTGCACTAAAAACAAAAATAGTGAAAGTAAAGAAAAAATAAATGCTCACAGAAATAACTTTGATCACAGATCCATCAGATATTCTCGGTCTGAGGTTGTGGCTTAAAGACCTTCTCAACTTAGAAATATCCCTTTGATCTCTCAGTAATGGCTCTGTCTGAGATTAAAAGGAGTAAAAATTTTGAAAACAAAAGGCTCAAAGTTCAAAGGTTATTTATACCAGTCCTTGTCTTAAACAAACCAGCAGTTAGTGATGGCTGTAGAATAAATACTCATCTCAAGGGTACCTATGTGAAGGGGTCTACCAGGGGTGTGAAACTGATGATGTAACGAATACGGATAATGTGTTTTGGTAGTTTCATGGAGCTGCTGTATATACCCTACCTAGCAGGTGTTGGCATGTACCGTTTTTTGGACGTAGATACCGAAACACCGGCGAGCAATCATGGATTTGTCTCATCCAAGATCCAAGGTCTCTTTCTATATATGTGAATCTTTCTTAACACCTGATGGTTGACTCGATCAAAGACTCATGAATATTTATAGCCTACAGAAAAGAAACTCGAGTGCCACTGAGTGTAATTTTAGTAGCTTAGAATCTGTACGCACAACTAGTTGGAATCCAATTAGTAGTTCACGGACGTCGGTATTACGAAATCAGTCGGAGCTGATGCATCATGAGTAAAGGTCGCTATGTGCCTCACTTCCATGTGGGGATATGGACAGCGAGTGGAAACGTAGTGATGATACATGAAATTTCGCAGGCGGCCATCGATATGAAGGCTTTGCTGTGCCTGAGTCAGTTATATTGAACCATATCATGATTTTGATTAAATCAGGCACTGTGCATAACTGAAAGTGAACGAAAATCCTGTCCGCTCAACCGAGCAAACAACAGCAAACCTGTTTGTCATGTCATAGGTTTCACATTTTGCCCATTGGTCTGGCATCATGTTTCCTGTGTCCATGTTGATAAATATTGTAACCATGGCAATGTGTGGTAAGTTAGGAAAGAAAACATCCCTGTGGTTTAAAAATAAAAAAGATTGGATATCTTCTAAAGAAGGGATGACCATCTGTTGAAGAACTGACTGGTATGCGGCTCTAACATCGCAATCTGCAAGCAAAGAGAATGGCACTAGGTGTGTTAGAAAGTGTATTTGTATTTTTGCTCTTCTTATGGATGGTAAAAAATGCTTCTTGTGCTGAGCTTTCTGTAATTTCCACTCAGACATTTCCTTCACTGATAAATAAATGGACACCCCAACAGTTGGGGTATCCATTAAAGTAGCATACAGCTACAAATGTGGAAGCTTCTCCCATTTATTTTTGGGATGAATTTTATTGGCATTGAAATGTTCTGTTTAACAGTTTCATAGAAGTTGCGGCCAAAAATGTAGATACGATCAAAATGAAATAAAATGGGCACCATTTTACTTCCTGAACAATCTTATTTTTCGTTCGTCTCTTCGACCACCTTTCTACATTAGCATTGATAATTTTAAGACGTCAGAGCCGCTCAATAGACTTTTTGCTGTTCGCAGGTCGCTGTGGGTGGGTCTCACATGTTTTGCGCTGTGCTTTGATGGTGTATTTAGCAAACTAAAATTGTTTAATTTAAGGTTGACAGTAAATGCACAGGCCGACACAGTTGAAACTTGTGTTAGTTGCCATTACAATGTAAATTACAGTACAGTAGGTTGAACATACAACTTTCTTCCTTGGTAAATTACACCATGCAGTTATTGTTTTATCAGGTTTTTGAACATCTGCAATTAGCGATGGTTGGTCTAATTCGTAGCCTCATCAAACGAATGCAAAAGATTGTTCTTTGCAACATATGGAACGTATTTCCAATTTTCACTTTCAACCCATTTTTCCCCCTATATGTTTTATTCTGCACTTGGTATTAAACAGCTAATTTACGTGTAGGACAGTCATCAGGGGAGGGGATGGGTGTTGGGAGAGACCGTCTTTTACCCCCCTCCCATAGCACCATCATAGGCAATATGTTAGTTCATGATTTTTGCATGCTGCTGTTAAGGGTAAAATCTGTTAATGCAGGCTGCAGACTTGGTGCACAGACGAAGTGTATGAGTGTCTATTTGTTCTATTTTTAGCACCCATACTGCAATGCTAAGATCAATATCTATCCAGGTTTACATCTGCCTTTATAACTATCTATCTTTCCCACAAGCCCCTTCGACAAGCATGCCCACTGAATCTTTCCTCTTCACTTTCAAAACTGTATGAAGCAGCGAAACCCAAATACATTCATTAAGCGCATCTTCCCGCCTCTTCTTTCCCCTCCAAATCCCAGGTGCCAAACGGCTCGGTTACCAAGGTAAGGAGTGGCACGACAAGTGCTTCGTCTGCAAGGTCTGCAACGAGCACATCGGCACCAAGAAATTTGTGCCGAAGGACGACGACATTTACTGCAACAACTGCTACGAGGAATCCTTTGGAACGAGATGTGCCGGATGCAACAAGGTAACCAGTTCAGACTTTCAAGTGACTCCATAGTCATCCTACTTTCTCCTACTTTTTGGACCTTCCTTTGCTTCTTTATTTTTTTTTGTTAACTCCTATTTTATCCTTCTTTAAATATTGGCTTACCACAACTAAAAAAAAAGGGAAAAAAAGAGAAAAGAAAAGTAACATACTCAAATGAGGACATTGTTTTATAACAGAGGAAATGAGTTGATGATCAAGTTTGTATTTATGGAAAAGTTGAAAAGTGTCATAACTTATCATTAATCTCTGGGGATAGTTGTTTAGGAAAACTACTCCTGTAACCTTGCATTAGACCTACTTTTGTCCCACTGTTGATCTGCATAATTCTAATTTCCTCTTTTTTTATTGAGAATTATCATCCTACCATTTTTTTTGCCTGGGTCCTCTTGAAAGCCTGCCTGTAAATCACTTGAGTGACAATTCTTCATGATGATGCCTAAGATCAAGTCATGTACCCAGAGGACGAGGACGAAAACTTTCTGTTGTCCTTTTGTTCACTGCTCATCATGGTAATGAGATGTATTTGATATAGTGCCAAATGTAGATCCCAATGTGCTTTACAACATAGGAATGCCTAAAAAGATAAAAATCAAAACAAGACAAAGGCTTCATGTCCGCTCCTAGGGATACTGTCTCCATGATGTGTGCTTGAGGGATAGATGCATGGAACTGTTCTCAAGCACTCTTTGCTCCTTCAGAACCAAACCCTCTGAAAGCTGGTATCAGTTGTAAAGAGAAACTTTAGAACAGTCAACCAAATTCTGAAACTCATGGTCCCTTCTTATTTTAACCTTCTTTTATCCTCTAATATCTCATTTCTTTCCCCGTCTTTCCCATCCCCATTAAGGTAGTAGTTGATAGAATGAAAGAAGGGGAAGGGGGCATAGGGTGGGAGGGAGAAAATGTTTCCTCTCAACAACAGGATTGTGAATCACTCCCTGCTTTCACTCTCTGTGAAGAAGAAAGTTGAAACTAATTACGTTGTTGAGAGAATAACAAGATAATAATTTCAGTCTAAGAAACCTGATAAAGCTTTCGCTGCTTCCGGTCTCTCACGAGTGTGGTAATTTCTTTCTCTCGCAGGTAATACAAAGCGGGGGCCTGCTCTACCGTAACGAACCCTGGCACCCCGAGTGCTTCTCCTGCTCTGGATGCGGCAAATCGATCCACAACACGCGCTTTTACTTCAAGGAAGGGAAACGTCTTTGCACGGACTGTTTCGGCGAGAAATTCGCACCAAAGTGCGATGAATGCAATAAGCCTATTCTTGGTTGGTATTTTTCCTACTTTGTTTTTTTTTTCTTCGTTTTAATTCTGTAGATGAGAACTTGGTGGTATTAGTGGAGTTGCAATCAAATAGGGCGTTGTCGTTTTATCCCCATTCCGGCTTAGCATTTCCAAAAAAATCTACTTGAAAACAGGTGAACTGCTACCTTTAAGTTGTGTCCTTTTTGGGTTGAAGATTTCCAATCGCTCCTGGGCTTGGACCTCAGCATTTGTTAGCCAGTATAAGTTCAGGGTTCAAAGTAACTAACGGCACTGATGAAGGGAAGGATGAAGGGAAGGACGGCAATAATTTGTTACGTAGAATCTACCAATTTTCCGCTTCCAAAAGATGCAAAATTCCATACAATTTTTTTCTGTTTCGTTCTCTTCCAAGAAATCCAATTTATGTAAAATTCTGTAACGTATGCAAGGATCGTTACAGTTAATCATTGGAACATTGCAAACACAGTTTTGTTCCCGCTCCCTTTTTCAGGATACGTTTGGGTGTACCCTTATTGAAATTTATTTTGAACCCTGAGAGTTTCACTATTTCAATTTTAGTTGCACTACAAATTTGCCTACCCAGCTGTTTGCCCCTTTTGGGTAAACCTCTATGTGCAGATCAGGGCTGTGTACATCCTTGTGTCCACATCGTGATTTACAGAGACTCTATGTGAAGGTAGAGAAACATGCGTCACTCATAGGGGGTCACTTATGGTCGATACCAAGTGTGTTAGAATATTGCACCATAAGAGGGAACAGAGTACTTTTTTTTTTTTTACGTGTTTGTTGGGATGTCAGCTCGGAAGATCGGAGGGACATGGGACGTGTCCGGGCACTCCAGGAAACTGTCACCTCAGCAACACCTTCCTCACCCTTTCTAAGAGTGTGTCATTACAGTATTTTCGCAAGATATTCCTTTCTTTAGTGTCGAAAATTAAATATGTGTGGAGTGTTGTCCTGATTTCTTCCAAAGAAGTAAAGAGATGCAGCTCATGGACCCACTTTGTCATTACCTCACCCTCCGTCCACACATTTGCATGATTGTACAGAGGATTATTGAGATAAACCATATTTGCCACTCGGTTTCCTGACATCATGCCCTCCTGACAGTTCCTGTCTTTCCTTAACCTCATCACCTTCCCTGAAGGAATCGCCAGGGGTCAGTTGTCGGAGGGGATGTTCTCCAGACCGGAAATCGTTCAGGTGGAAATTGTTCGCAGGATGTCCTCCGGAGGAGCATTTTCCGGGGGAGGGGAGAAAGTTGCCGGGGAAAATCGTTCAAGTAGGAATTGTTGGGTTGCACCTGTGATTAGGTTTTGTAGATATTCTCAATGATGTCAGCATCAACCTTCTAGAGTTACTCACTTTCTCTTTTTTTTTTTTGAGTTTCCCTTTGTTTTTTTTTTAGTCATGCAGAGTTCTTTCAACTATTGTGTCATAAAATATGAAACAAATGTTGCTTTTGCCTTTTTTAGGTGTTTCTAGGAACTCTCCTTACAAGTTTTTGTCCTCATTTTGTCAATTTTTTCTTTTCGTTTTCTTCATCCCCAGGACAACCTGGCAAACCGGATACGAAGTATGTTGCCTTTCAGTCGAGGAAGTGGCATAACAAATGCTTTAACTGTAAAAAGTGCCAAACATCGCTTGTCGGAGAGGCCTTCACCATGGATAACAACGATCATATCATATGCCCGAACTGCGCGCAAGAATAATCATGTTATCACTTAGGCACCCCCTTTAAACCTATCCTAAAACCTCTAAAAAATCTAAGCATGCAGTCCACATGCAAAAACCAATCCCGAAAGGCCTGAATTCGATGGACCTCCCGCCCCTTTATTTTTGCAAAAGGAAAAAAAAAAAATGTGTAAAAGTGGTTCTTTCTTGTTAAAAAGATGGTGATATTCCCATCTTTATTTAAAGAAAGCATCAGTCAGAGCCTTTTCACTGAGTAAACAGATGGGCGGTGGTTGTATGGTATTGGTGTTAGTAGCATAAATATCTTGCTGCTCAAGATATTGATTTTATTTTCTTTCAAGTTTTGTTACTTTTCTCTTTCATGCATGGAAAGAAAGAGATGAATGTGTCATTGTGTGCAGAGAGAGCTAGCTTTTGGCATTCGACAGATAGGCGGAAGAAATTTCATTTTTTAAAGTTATCGTTTATCAAAATGCATGCTGCCCCTTTCCTTCCCTTTGTTTTTGGTTCTTTTGTTTGGAGGGAGGCTGAGTAGAGTTTTTGTTTTGTGGTATGAGAACACTAATTAATTAGTTTTTGTTTTATCCTGGGGGGGAGGGTGGTGATGGAAGCAGTAAAACTCCCTGCGTTCTTCTTCAGGGGCGTTATTCCTGTGCCTTAATGAGCAGAAACGAGATGCGAAACTGGGAGTTTATGGCTACGTATTTGGCAAAAGAAAACTGTTCTTCAAAGTAGCCTCTTTGTCTCTCAACCCAGGTAGCTTACGATTCAAGGCGCAATGTATGGGAAAAATCAAATAATCTCAAGTGCACAATTGTCAACAGTATCTTTTCCTTTTTTCTGTGGTGGTAGGAAAGCCATCCAGAAAACGTGATCTCAACTCTTCAGTCACTTCGTCACTTACGGTAAGGCAAGAGGGGGATCCTTTTTCATTTTTTTGTGTACTGACCAGAAATCAGAAGTGCAAAGTTTGGTGTGCAATGTAGGGCAGTGTTTGGTCTCCATGACAACCTTTGGTGAATGCTGCCATTTCCAAGTCATTCGAGTACTATCGATCACAAAAATTATCCCCCCCCCCCGTTTGGATTCGACAGTGCACATGATGCTATTTTCAACTTGTTTGTTGTTCAAAGTAGAGATTGCAGGGTTTTGAAAACAGTTTGACTATGTTTGACAATGTCCAGATCAGTAGAGAATATTAATTGTGCACACTTAAATATTTCTTCTATCTTTCAGTAAAAAAGAGGGAAAAAAGCAAAAAGAAAGGGCAAAAAGCAAGTGAATAGGGAAAGAAGAGATGAAATATTCAAATGTGTCTTTATTTTTTTAAAAATAAGACACAGGTGGTCAAATACTGATCAATAAGAAAAGTTTGTGTTTACTCCACATAACAGTTATTCATATTTTCCTGAAACCTGCTACTATTTATGACATACATGTACAATTAACAACTTTGTTTTCCTTGTGTATATGACAACATGTCAACCATTTCGACAGTGCACTTGATGCTATTTTCAACTTGTTTGTCGTTCAAAGTAGAGATTGCAGGGTTTTGGAAACAGTTTGGCTATGTTTGACAATGTCCAGATCAGCAGAGAATATTAATTGTGCACACTTAAATATTTCTTCTATCTTTCAGTAAAAAATAGGAAAAAAAAGCAAAAAGAAAGAGCAAAAAGCAAATGAATAGGGAAAGAAGAGATGAAATATTCAAATGTGTCTTTATTTTTTTAAAAATAAGACACAGGTGGTCAAATACTGATCAATAAGAAAAGTTTGTGTTTACTCCACATAACAGTTATTCATATTTTCCTGAAACCTGCTACTATTTATGACATACATGTACAATTAACAACTTTGTTTTCCTTGTGTATATGACAACATGTCAACCATTTCATTGTGGTTGTCATTCATTTTTTGGCTTATATTTGTTTTCTGGTGTGGGGGTAGAGATGGGGGAGTGATGAAGCAAGGTAACTGCTGTGTTGTTATGGTTACATTTTATGACAGAGAACACAGTAGAGAGGTCAAATTTTAAAAATTTTGGGGAATGATATTCTACACATTACTTGAAATATATGTATTTTATTACTTTCGTGGCTGCATAGTAACAAAAATGGTTTAGATAATCGTTTGCCTTGACTTTTGTATGGACCATGGCGACAGTATAATCGAAATGTGGGTCGTAGTGTTAGAAAGTCTTCTTTTTTTTTCCTCATGTGAAACAAAGGTTTGTTATGATTTGACACAAAGGCTACAAAACATTGTTTAACAAATAAGAAAAATATTAATAACATTATCAATTAAACATATTTTCTATTTAGCTTCCTCTTAATTTGTAAATATCCTTTGTACAGCTTGTTGAAAATTAATCTAATTTTTTGAAATGATCACGTAGAAATTTGAAGTCTTTAAGTTATTGGTCAAAAAGAATGATTTATGTATAACCCTTCTCAATGCAATCACTACAAAAACAGAGTATAAAACCAACATCTGTGAGCAAGAAGTGTAGGTGTGAAATGTAGTTTCTGTCTGTGGGTAAGTGTTTTGCATATCAATTATGCAAGCAAGGGACTTTGCAGTTACCCATTTATTAGGAGGTGTAACTGAAGCGAGTTTGGATGCCATCACATAGAGCATTTCATACTGCTTGACTGGGTGGAAGACTAGAATGTGACTAAATTCATTAAAAATCCTCTGTGTGCTCATATCGATTTTGGCAATTATCCGCGAATGAAATCCTGCTCAGAGGAGGTTTGTTCCATGCAGTCATGTTTTGTGTAGTGCACTTGTCAAAGTTTACAAAGTGAGATTGAGTCGAAGCTTATCTTTGTATGCAATCTTGGTGAATGTAAAATATATCCTTTAGGCAAACCTAGACATGTCACTGAATTTATGTGAACCTTCGTATTCAGTATGCAAATAAAACATCTACTAAGGCAGCGAGCGACACAAATCTTCAAATGTGACTTGCCTTAAAGAGAACAGTCACATGGATTATAGTATCATGACTGAAATTTGCCGAAAGAAGTGCAAATTCAGAAAAGCCCTTTGCATTTGTATTCAGTTGCAGTTGTAATCTTGAGTGTTAAACTAGTCTGTGATTGAATTCAAGTGAATCCTTCTATTGGCCATCCATTTTGAACATGGTTCTTGAATGATGGTGGAAAAAACTACTCTAAAAGTTGCTTGAATCTGTTTTATTCCTTCTGTGCAATCATTTTTTTTTTTTTTTTGTGGAAAACTGCAGCAGTGAGGTGGAGGATAAAAACAGTACTCACTGACCATTTGCAAATGAGTTTATCATAAATCTGCTTCAAAGCATATTAATTAGGATCAAAATATGGGAGAAGAATTTTGAGTTCACATGGAAGTGAGCTAGATCTGTTGTGGGCTAGATAGTTTTTCAAGTATTGAGCAATATCTGATATGGATCAGGAATGGTTTGGTGATGAATTTTGCTGTGATCTGTTGCTTGTGTAGCAGTGACACATGATTTTATAAAAAAAAAAAAAAAAATATTGGAACCAAGTTCTTTTTTTTTGAAAGTCTGTTCTGAAATATTGGTACTCATACATAAAAAGTGTGAAGAATATGAAGACGTATTTTTAGACTGTGAAATTAATAGGCTGTCTTGACTGTGGTGTGTAGGAGTGAGCATTTTGTCTTAATTTCTACCTTTGTTACCGTTAATAATTATTGGCTGAACTAAGGGAAGACTAAAAGTGGCAGATGAGAATTTGGATGGAAATCGTTCAGCAGGGTATTTTGATTAGCATTAAAAAGCTAAGATAATCTCTACATAAGGGAAGCATATTCATATCTCCATTTGCTATTTAGTATGTTTGAGAAGAGTTTGGTTAATGTCATTTGGATAGTGTCCTTCTTCTTGAGTGGTATAAGGAAAGTAAATACCATTTTATGTTGAACTGCAGAGATTACACTGAAAGGTATTGTGTTCTGTAAGAACAAATATGATGCTACTTACACCATTGAGTAAGGTGGGCTATTTTTAGACGGTAGACTTAACCTTCCCAAGATGAATGTGTTAACAAGAGCACTGGGAACCAAAGTGCCCAATCACACAATAGCATTGGGGGTGCCACAATATGGAACCAAACTTTTTGTCAAACTCGAGCAATTTCAGATTTGCTATGGTATTGCAGTGGTGAATCTGGGACAGCAAAAATGCTCTAGTTATTGATGTGGCCAGATTTTTATTGGAAAGAAGCAAAATCATTGTTTGGTAATTATTTGATAAGGTGAAAAAAGACACTCAAAATTAACAGCCAATTTAATACCTGACTGCATAATTAATTTTGGTGTCAGTAAGTGGGAGGTAGGCTGCCACATGCTAATTTAGAGTTTCATTAGGGGTCTGGTATTGTGAACTAAATCGCCATGTTAATTATCAAAGAGAAATCAACATTTGTGCCAAGTTTAAAAATTAAAGTCCAGCTTACTGATGTGATGCTCGATGGGATTTTCAAATCTCAAATCTCAATTCAGTCTGATTGGTCCCCATTTCATGAATTTCTTGCACATAATTTACAAGTCTCTAGTCACTTGTTGCAATTTATTTTTCAGTTACAAAGTAACTTAGGGAAGAAACTTTCTGTGTTTGTTCTGTCAGAGCCATTGTGTAAATTCATTACCCAGGGTTTGATAGATGGCATTAAAAAAATGGTTTCTGATTTCTTTGTTGGCCTTAACAAACTTAGCCTCAGGGTTGACAGACTTTCACAACCAGTTTGTTGTTTTTGACTCAATGTTTCTTTATTATTGCTCAAGTTGCTAAAGTCGCAGTTTTCCTGTGGAAGTTGAAGGCTCATCAAAATGATCTATTACCGAATTTTGTACCTTTACCATATTTTTTTAAGATCGGTTAGTATCCTAACATGTCGTTTGCTACATATATGCCAGCCTAGTGTTAACACTTCATCAGAGTAGATCTGTACCCATGGACTAAGAAAATGTTGGGTTGGTGGAGAGTTAACCTACTTGTATTATTGAAGACCCTTTATAGTGCAATGATCATACATACTTTTTGTCTTTGTTTTGTCCAGTCATTGTCTAACTTAGTTTTCAGAATTTACATGCTATGGTAAATTCAAAACCACTCGCTGTCTGAAAGAGTCGCCACTTTTTCTAAGACAACAAGAGTGCAAGTAAAGCAGTGTGATAAGAGCAATTACTCCTTTCTCCACAATAATGTGGAAAGGACACACAAAGGTTGTGCATCAAGTAGAACTCATGTACATTTTCAACATAATTTCTGTTCTACTGTAGGCAAGAAAAGGGAGAGACTCCTTTCTCAGTTCTCCCCATCGGCAATGACTCACCAATGGCTTTAAGTGCGCAAGCTAAGAATGCAAGTTGTAATTATGTACGATCAAGAAAAAAAAAAGTATGAACATAACCGTTAGTGCCAAAATCAATGGCTTTCTTTACTATTTTATGGATTTTTTTGTTTGTTTCTCTTTTTGTACAGTCTTGCTACGATTAAGCATTCTGAAAATTTTGAGTGGTCAATCTTAAAGACACTCAACAGTGTTGAAACAAATTGTGCAAAAATTAAACATAATTAAAATCTAGTGAAAAGTGTTAGTTAATCCATCACATGAGGTGTTTCATCTTGTACTAATTAATGAATTGTGAAGCATCTATTGTACTGAACAGAAGGTACTGCCTCTTGTTTCAATGAAGATTTTTTTTTCATATTCTCTTCCTATTGTCAAAGCTCTTTCGCTGTTTTTGTTTTTTTTTTTCTTCCTTCAATTCTTACATAGACTTTTCTTTTCGTTACTAAGAAAATATAACAAAACTTTCTTAAATAAAACACAATTAGTGAAAGTAATTGAAAATAAATTTCACAATACATTTATCTTAGTCATAGTCTGATAAAACCTATTAGAAGAAAACATTGCAATCTAGTCGTCACTGTGTTTTCAAAGTTTTGTTTTGTAAATTTGAGAATATTTCCTTTGACTACTCCTTTTTAATTTTTCTTGGGCTGCCTTTTAGAACTTGAATATGCTTTGAAATATGATTTTATTTGTAGTGTAATATTTGCAGAGAAATTTAAGACAAAGAGGGGCTTTTAGTTATTATTACTGTTAGTATTACCTTATAATTATTATCATGACCTAGTGCTTGTGGTGTTATTTTTTTTCAATTTCTTTTTGTTTTTTTGTTGAAAGTTTTGTCTTAAAGAAATTACTCAGCAGGATCTCTTCAGAATGACTTTTAGATTTCAATTTGGAAATAAAACTTCTAAGCTCTAACAAGTATATATCATTCTCATCTGTCTTTTTTGTCTTGTTCTCTTTGGTTGCTATGGAATTTTGAAGATCATTAGGTAGCAGTCGCTGTGGCAGGTTGATCTGTCCTAGATGTGGGCCACGAAATTGAATTTTTAGATGGCGCTGCACATTAATTAGTTGTTTGCCAATAAAAAGTGCAGGTTTCGTAAATAACAATATTCACAATCTTGGTCAGCACCTTCAAAAAGCACTTGTATATCAATTTTTCATATAGTTCCTAGGGTGTGTCGTGAAACTTAACATTTAGAGGGCGCTTCACATTTATTGACTTTGCCAAAAAGTCTGCAAGTTCCTTGCAAAACAATATTCATATTCTTATTCGGCATCTTCAGTGATGTTCCAAGGTTGTGGGTCTCAGAGGTCAATTTTTTAGCACTTTTCCCCCACTCTTCCCCATGTTCTATTTTATGGGTGTGTTTGATTCGTTGGTCGTAAATTAGTGATCACGATGCTTCGCTTAGGGAGTTATGGTGGAGCTTTTATAATTGGTGTGTACTTCACATGGGACATGTATTATCGATCACAAGTAGCCTATCACGCCTTTGGCTAAGACCTACACTTAGACAAATTGAAACCTTGTAAGCATGGCATCTTCACCATACATGAAGGGGATATTGCAGATACTTCATGTTTTAGATGCAAATGGACATCATTGAGGAGAATCTTGTTGATTTTGTTGGAGACCGAAGGTCATTTGGGGTCATTGTGGTTGCAAAAATGTAGCGAATATGATACCCCACGAGGTATGGAGTGCAAAAAGGCACTGGCGTAGCCAGTAGGATGCAACCGAGAATGTCCCCACCCCATCCCACCCACAGAGATCACGTTGAAAAAAAAATGAGAAAAAGAAAAGCATCCAGAGGATGGAGGAGTGGAAAACTGGTGGGGTAGAGTTGGTGAGGGGTAAGTATGAAATACTGGCTTCACAAAGTGATGTTTTATGACACTGAAAACTGAGATGAAACGGATATAAACAGGAATTGAAACAAAGTGTTCTGGGAGGTGTTGAATTATCGTTGATTCGAGGGTTTCATTGATCATACATTCGCCTGTTGCTACAAATCACTGACGGAGTATGCGACTCGCTGCCGGATGCCAAAGTTCAAATTTTTAACACCTTTACACGGTGAAATTCAACCTCTTTTCTCTATTAGTTTCCATTACGAATTTCAACAATATTGTTTTCCACCCGTAAATTGTCAATGCCCCTTTAATCAGTCTTAAGCACGGGAAAAACCACCGAAAAGAAACTCTTCACATTTGATTAAGATGGAGTCTTAGCTTTTTTGGTTATGGTGCTCGGACCTCGGCAGTACCCGCACTTGGACATTTCATAGGGACTCTAATTTTGCTTGTTCGCTTTTTACACTAGTGCCATGGGAATATTTGGGTTCCTGTTGTCCGATTTATGTCTTGTCCGCCTCAGTATGCTCGGTTAAGTTGATAGGCTGATGAGGCGTACAATTCCTTCGTCCCTCACAGCCATTGGGACAATGACCAAAGACTGGGGGGTGGGATACACTGTCGTCCGTCGGATCAGGACGTTACGTGGCGGTCTCTGGCGCAGGTGTGGGTTCGCACACCTGCTTCATGGAAGGCCACACTGCTTATATGATTTCACCCCTGCCTCGTTTCTCTGTCACGGTGGACACTTATCGAAAAGTGTAGGCGAATCTCGCCGGTGTTCATTCACGATCAGCACGAAAGGGGGTTCATGGTGGGCCCATGTGGGCTTCCTGGTCCTCCAACTTGCAAAAGGTCAACTGATGTTCTTCGTATTAGTTGGAACGGACGGTGTGTATATGGAGACAGTTGCTTGAATCATTAGGTATATTTAGTATAAACATGCGCAATTGAACATTGTTTCAGAATTTTCTATAGAACGGAAATTAGGACATTTTCAGAACGTTAATGCAAAATAGAAGGCACCATTCCGCATTTTAGTCCTTTACGGCAGCGTAAAAGGACACTCTTCCCCTTATAGCCTTAGTCTACCCTTCCAAGAGAACGAAGGACAAGATTGGGGGTGACAAGTCAGCTTTGCTGACCCCACCCTTCCCCCCGGCCTGGCTACACCCCCACACACACACGCCTCAAATCTGTAACATTGCCTTTCCTATACAAGTTCTATATCAGATAAGCAAGTAGTAAGTAAAATTGGCACTCTTTATGCTGTTACTTCATGAAAGATGGCGGTTACTGAATGTGCTGACGAGCGGAGCAGTAGTCATGATCAAACTGAGGGCAGCATGCACTTTTTAATTGAAATCACCTGTCATGGGTGAACCAATATATCAAGGTGACCCATCACCTTGAAAATAGCATCCAAAAGGAGAAAATCATCCGTCCCTCTCTTAAGACTGCCGCCACTTCTGTAGTAGTACACATATGCTGTGATAATCACTTCCGCCAGCCTATCGGTTCGGATAAGGGGACAGCCTAGGGGGGGGGGGGGGGGGCGGCACAATGGGGAAATATCACCCTCTTGAACATGGATGGAGGAGATGTAATGCACCAATCCCCCCCCCCCCCCACCAAAAGCTCTAGGTGAAGAATGTTTTCATGCCTTACTTTCTAAACGTTACCATGCATCTACAACTCTATTAATGTGTATTTAGCCTAATATTGCAAATAGGTTTGCGCTTCTCGCCATCATGCATAGCCAGTAATGTTGCTCAGTGTTGTGCTATAGCACAATTTTGTTTAGCATCTTATACACCTTTGCGTCAGTAAAATGTAAATGTGTGTGGGGGGGGGGGGGTCGGTTGGGGATATATCAGGAACCATGGAATTGTTCTTCTCCTCCGGATTCAGATACGATCCTTATAGTTTTTTCATGCTCTCTACTCCGTAATCAATCTTCACGATTACAGGTGTTCGCAATAACACAGGTTTCCTTTAGTTTGTCGGATCATATCATCCAACATCCGGGACTGATTGCTATGGTAACTACTTTAGAAGTCTACTAACACGCAAACACATACACATTCGTTTTACATTACCATGATCGTAAAGGAGGAATTTGGATGAAAACTGTCTATTTCAAGTCGTTTTTTTCTGGAATGAGAAAACAAAACATATTATGTAAGCAGTACCTACAAAAGCTCCCAATTGCTCTCAATTTTATCTGACATGCTCGTCACGACCAATCAGAACTCTGCTTCGCCACTTACCGTCACACGCAGCCTCTGATTATAGACGCGAGGATCAAGGACGCACCCGGTCTTAAGACGCAACTGTTTGAACAAAAGAGCTTCAGAAAGCCTCAAACAGAGCCGTATATATAGCTCTGGCCTCAAACGGCAAATGCTGCCGGTCAATTTCTCAGAACGCGATGTGACTGTATACACATGGATTGCGTAATCATACAACATTGATGTTGCTCGATACAAGTCATAACAATAAACTGGATCTTTTGAGGAGGAAAGATAGTAGGTCATGGGAAAGACATTCTGTGCCGTTTCTTTCTCTAATTTAGCTACAAACGTACATTCTGCTATGAAACTTATGAGAAGGAACTTACTTAAGAGCTAACAGTTCTGACCAATAAAATGGCTAAGTTTCCATTAAAAATGTGACACACCTATGCTCCGTGTGGAAAGTTTTAAACAAAATGTGGATTTTTTGGGGGGTTATTTGAGTGAATGTTGAGTAGAGAGAGTGTCTACTCTTATGGTCTGCATGATGCCTGTCTTTGGTTCACTTGAAGAAATCGGTTAGAAAAGCTTGATCAGACTTTCATAGCTACACGAATCCAAAGCACGTTAAAAAATCGTACGCCCTCAGTAAATAATGGGTGTGCTTGGTAAACTTTTGTTACACAATTTCCCCAATATGAACAAGACATGGATGTTAAATCGAAGACTTAAAGTGTGTTATGTTCAATTTATTGCCAGTCAAATATCATTGTTTGGCTATTGCTGAAATCAGGGAGCCACAGTTTAGATTAATCCTGAAATTTCCATCATGAATAATTACGTCATCCACGAGTCCTGATTTAGGTTGCTATGGTAACAAATAGAACTGCTCTTCTGTTGTCCGATATTGAAATTTGCATCGTCAAAAGCTCTGAAGTCATTATCATGTACACCAGTAAGTATTGTATGAAGTTACCAAGGAAGGAAAGAAAAAGATAAGGAATTGAAAAGAGCGTGCCACACCGACAGAGGTACAGTAATTGTTTACTTTAATTACTACATTAATTTGTGACCTGTTCACTTGTGTTTATCACAAAGAAAAGTAGTCTAATACCGAAATGGCGTGCGGGCCATCGATGTAAATGGTATCCGTCTTACATGGAAGCTAGTTGGATGACAGGGTATAGTCCTGGTTTTCCAGGGTTGAAAAGAGGTTCCGTCCGATAATGAAAACAGATATCGTTCGCTGAAAGCACGTTTTCATTGGCCGCTAATCCAGGTAATAATTAGTCCTTCGGTTTCCTCACTCCCAGGAAAACCATCAGACAATGATTTAAAGGACCACTACCGGTATAACTTAAAACTTGGTCGCTGTCATGGCAGGCTAACGAAAGAAAACTAAAACAAAGAAATATTATTGCACGTGAGGTTGCTATCTTAAATGGTCTGCAGTATTCAACGACGTTTCATAGGTTCTGCAATGAAAGGTATTTTTAGTTGCACTGCCCTGTGACTAATTTTTCTGCACGTTTTAGTCACTTGTTTAGGTTTTTGTTTCAATAAGCATGACCTCAACCTAAGTTATCCTTTCATTATTCTTTCATTTTTTTCATTTTTGCTATCAATCGTGATCACACATTACTTAATACACAAAAACTAATGACCTTGAATTGTTACCAAACTGACCGTGACTACCTCAACACAATAGTTTATATATTAAAAGGAAGATTTTCAAATGGCAATAAAAACTAAAGTAAACATTTATCTTGAGATAATGAACCTCCCGTAATTGTAGCGTTGCTACATTCTATTGTTGTGTTTTACTTACATGTGATTAGATCACATTCCTGACTCTGCTTCCGATAATGGAGACATTTCAGATGCATATTCATACATGCATATTCATACATGCATGCATGACCTCATTATGTACACATGCATATCTATGCCTCCATCATGTATATATGCATATGCTTTAATCGTACATACATACATACATACATACATACATACATACATACATACATACATACATACATACATACATACATACATACATACATACATACATACATACATACATACATACATACATACATACATACATACATACATACATACATACATACATACATACATACGTCAATAGCCCTGAGCACAATTTTCAAGTCTATATAACTTGAAGACATATAGTGTATCATACTCATAATATAATTTAGGAAGAGTTGTACATTTGAAGAACCAGATGAAAGAGCAAATTAACACGAAAATGTTAACGAAAGTCATAGTTTAATACAAACGTTTTCGAAGATATCACATCTTCCTCCTCAGGTAAGTGAAACATATAAAAGTAGCAAGACAATAAAACATAAGACAAAATAGTATCAGAAATATAACGGCTGACAGGTTTTAGAAAACGCTGAGTGTATAGGATGATCCACGTTGGAACAGTTGGTTATTTAGAACAGGTTGCATATCAAAAAACTCAAACCTGTTCTCTTTCATCTGGTTCTTTAAATGTATCATACTCCCTTTGCAAAATGTCTTGTAGGCCAGGGGCGACCAATCTACCGCAGCTCACTGGCCAAATCCTTTCCGCTCAGAGACATTTTGTGGCACCTTAGCTCTCCCTTTGAACACTGAGAGATAAAGTTTAACGAGAATAAGAAAAGCAAACGAACGAATCGCTGGTTTGATAAAGATACTATCGAAATGCAATATAGTACCAGTTTGAGAAGAAATTGTGTTTCAGCAAGTTTTTACTTATTGATCAAATTAGGCAATGAAACGTCCATCTTTGTCAAGTACAGACCATGCCTTTTACTTCTCCATCTACAGCTGCCATATGTCTTGTTAAAAAAAGTTCAATAAAACCTGTGGACCCCCATTCTCTCTGTACTTGGTCACCTGCTCATTTTCCTAACCTTCTTGTACTCTCAAAATTCTTTTAGTCATCGTTGGCAACTATGTTATGCTTTATCCGTACCACACTTTAGCTCGTTTAAAGAGGATAAGAGGGTTTGCCAGTTGGGCTTTCAACCTGTGCCGCCTGCCACCAGTTCACATGTGGTCCCCATAATTAAAAAGAAGGTTGGCCTCCAGCCAGCAGTGAATGCGGGCCTTCTTGTAAATAGACAGCAGCGAATTTTTGCTTCTGTTCCTTAACTTTATTCTTTTTGGGACTTCATCGACTAGTGTTTTTTTTTTATTCTCCAAGCTTTACTCTTGTACATTTGAATCTTGTGACTAAAAAAGACTGCGTTTTTTATTTTAAAAAATGTGACGTTTTTAACATTGACCTACTTTCTGAGGTGAGCATATTATCTGTCATATTTTGACTTTTTAGTAATTACAGTCTCCCTTTAAAATACAGACGAATAAGGAACCCGTCATTCCGATGCAAAGTGTTACCTATCACACTAACCCCTGGATTACCTCCAACTTGCTTGATTTACATCATGTGTTTTAACTTAGGCTTTGTTCTGTAGATTCTGTAGAAGTACAAGGTAAACTGACCCCTGTTATTTCAAGTTTATCGCAACTCCGAGCAACCTAACGTCCATCTTTTCTCTACAAAGTGACAGGCCTATTTCACAAGATCGGAGCAGAAACACAGACGTCAAAGTACACCGACGGCGTCCCACCGAGTTACTACAAACTTTTCGTTGGAACTATAGGCCTACTTTCACTAACAACTCGTTTACGCATCAGCCTTACTGGAAGTAACTGCAGTTTGTTTCGATACATCGACTTACCGAACTCTACAATATCGCATTAGCAGCGTCGCCATGGAGATTTCATTTTTCTTGATACTATTTACCATCGTTCCCGCCATTCATGGAGCTCCTGATCATAAGGAGGAGGGCGGCGGTGACGTCATTGGGGATTACGATGAAAGGCTCGTCCAGTTAGAGGAAGACTTCTCGGAGATTAAGGCAAGGCTAAGTTCGTTTGTTTGTCTGTCTGTGTGTCTGGTTATTTCTTTGTTTACGCTGTCACACTTATTGAATACACATCTACGGTAAGCTCATTAACGTCTACATTTCAAGAAATGCTTACTTTTCCTTTTCTTACGAGAAACGATAGCATGAGTGACATGCAAACATTTAACAATAACTTGTTATCTCGACAAAATTTTGCACAGTATGAGTTACCCACTTCAAACTCCACAATTTGCAAAATGTTGTTCAAACGACAAGTTATTTGGAACTCGATATCTCGATAATTTGCTTATCTTTTTTTCCGATATGTCGAACTACATCGTAAGTCGGTAACTCGACAATTTGCCAAATTTTTTTGTAGATGGCGAGTTACTTTTTTTTACATCCGCATGTCACCTTATGTCGGCCGAACATTTGCACTGGGCTAGTATTTGTTATGGTCTCCGAATATTTCTGAACATGACCTAACAAAACTGGTTCATTTTATCAAAATAACTATTTGAAATGGGAGGTTGGGGAGGAGTGATATATATGAACAGACTTTTGCTCCAAGTCGAACAGTCTGAAAATGAAAAATATAAGAAAATAATAAAAAAAAAAGAGTGTTGGATGGGTAGTCCAGTAGAAAACATTTACACTTAACTCAACGTTATTTTGTCCCAAACTAATGGCTGGCATAAGATCAAGAGGTGTTTCAGTGCCGCTGTTGAACGGATAACGCTGTTAATAGACAGATCGAATAGTGAGAGAATGTAGGTTTGGTTCAAACTTGGCTGTCTCTTTTCGTGAATCTCCACGTGTCTCCAACAATTGCCATCAGGCCACTTAAAGACTACGAGACGAAACACTGTCTTGAGTCGTTCGGGATTGCCTCTTAAAGTTCTCACGAGGTTCTCAAAGATTTAATTGAATTATGTTGTTGTTTTCTTAATATGTATTCCCATCGATCACGTCGCGGCGGTTTTGTATTTCCCGATCGTATGAATAATTACGGGTGAAGGAGGTTGTATATTATCTTCGTGCCTCCGAGGTGCCGTCTGCTCCGTGGCACGACTGACCGAACCTATATTGGCCTATTTAGTTTGTTTTTAAGGAAGAAAATCTACCGCCCAAAAATGATATGATGAGCTTCAAGATGAAAGTAGGTCAAGTCAAACGACGGGAATTCAGAATGAGTTTAATATAACTTGAGGTTATCATACCGTGGTCTGCTTGGTGACGTCACCCAAGCCTGATAGTATAGGCTACGAGTGAAAAAGCAGGCGACGGGCGGGAATTTCTTCCCCATGAGATATTGGGGTAACTTTCAGAAATTCCCCATTGGAAATCATTAAATATGTTATAGGGCGTTCAGGCGGGGTTCAACGATTGTGTTAAGACAAGAGTTGGCAATTGCCCTCATTCGTAATGGGTGAAGTAGCTCCAATTAAACGAAAAGCTTTCTAGAATAAGGAAAGGGAGAACAACCTCAGCTTCCCGGTTTCCGTATCAAAGTATAATCCACCAGTTCCTCGAAAATTAGTATCTTATCCTGAAACACTTTTTTTAATAGATGACTGAAACAATAAAGGCTTAGGTATTCTTTGAGGTTGCTATTGGAATCACGAAACGGTGCGTTCAAAATGCGTCGCGAGTAATATTTCGGGAGTAATATTTACTAGTATTTGATTGGCCTGCGTGTGTCACGCGTCATGCCAGGTTCATGTTGTGCCTGGGGTGCCTCTGTCCTGAAAATGAAAATTTTATGACAGGCAGATTGAATAAAGGGCGCAATCCACCAAACAAGTAAACAGGTAATGCAGGGAGTGCGTCGCGGTTCATTGCCTTTATTTCGCCGAAACAATGTTTCCATTCAGTTCAGAGATGAAGCAAGTCCTGATAATGGCAAGTTCAATATCTGTACGTCGTCGCGGTTATATATAATGAATCGAAAATTGAAATGAATTACAATCAGTTATGGAATGTATTTTAATTTGTGTATACACGAGTTTGATCAGCATGGTTACATCGGTGACACACTGTGTGGGCAGTTCGGGTACGTTCGGACGCGTTAGATGAAGATACAATATATGCTTGCAATTTGCAAGGAGGTGAGAGGTGATATGCAGAAATATTCATTTAAATCATATCGCAACATTTCCCTCATTGGTAGAAGAAATGATCCAATGTATTGACGGTGGGAGAGATCATACCGTGAGAGATCGTGACCGACCCCAGTCAGACTGAAATTGTGGAAAACGAACGGACCGACAGACCGACTAACGAACGAACGAACGTACGAAAAAACCAACCAAGGAATAAACTAAAGACTGAAGCTAAATATGGCATCTGCTTGGTGACAGTGGGAAGAGGAAATAAGTAACTTTACGAAACAATTCATCAAGTAGGCCTAGTCATGCCACTTTCCAACTTGAATATGGTACAGCTTTTCATTCCCACCGTGGTGTGATCACCCTGTGCGCTATTTCGTAGGTCTTCTTACGGTAGCGAATGATAAAAATTTACTTTGTGTGTTTGTGTCTTGTTTTTTTTTTTTTTTTCTGCACTGGTTCACACAGTTACAAATGAAACGCCTAATGGGTGACATATCCTCCATCCGTGAGGTACTCGCTACAAAACAGGAGAATCTGCCGAGACGTTTGAAGAAAAGAGATGTGGATGGACCTCTTGGGCCAATACCAAGCAACCACGCTGGTAAACAACATTCTATGAAGAATAAACTGTTCTTTGAAATAAGGGGGGGGGGAGGGGGTGGGAATGTAGGAGCGTTGCCATCATAGACTATTCATTTTCATAGCTAGCTACGGTACCATCCGATCGGTCTTTAGCAACGATTTGATCTGAAAATCTGAAGTTCACTCAATACACTATTGTTTACAGTAGAATATGAACATTATAGGGTGAGTCGATGTTAACCAAGGAATTACGCCGATGTGCTTTTTCTTTCGTTCATTTTGAGAAATTATTACAATCGACAACAGAAAATCGACAAGACAATGTCCAGGAAATCGTTATCTTGCTTTTACTAATGTTTTATTAGTATCAAAACCTACACTTACTACGCTTTGTCATTGTTATTTTGAACGTTGGCTTATTGCATTTAATTCATTAGTCCAATGAGAATGAAGAAAAGGACTATAGTACGTAAATCAATTTTGGAAGTGAATATCAAATCTCGAGCGAAATCCCGTCAACAGTGTGTAACTGTAGGCCGAATTGGCTTATGAGGAACGAAATGAGATGGCGGTATTTCGGTATTTTACAACGACCCTCATAATTGTAATATTCGAACGCAATGCATCTGACGGGATACTTATTACTACCGTAATTCGGTACACTAGCGTCATAGGAAAGCCCATTAGTAACACGTTCTATATTTTTTAAATTGTTTCATCAACTTATTGACTTAATTGGATTAATCAAATTATTACTTTAATTAATTCAATTATTTAATTTTGATCAAATTACTTAATTTCATTAATAAAATTAATGATTTGATTAATCGAATAAAGTCGAGTCAAATCGAGTCAAATTATTAAGTTGTCTAATGGCATTAAAAATTGGACTTTTTACATTTGTGTCATGAAACTTGAAAAAATTGTAGGCTTTCGTAGGTTCAGATTGTGCCAAACATGAAAATCCTTTGAGCTGACAAGTAGTACAAATTTCTAATTCTGGGAATCAAAGTTCTTTGTTTGGAAGAAGTTACCAAACTCATGATAGGCCTCCAAGGGTAAGGAGAATGGTTTTAAGGAGACGGTCTCTAATGTTGTTTTTTTTTTGTATTTCTGTCTATTTTCAACTGAATTTCCCTAGATACGAATCTGGTAATTTTCCAATGTCAGTGGAATAAGAAGAAAACTATACATTCCTTAAAACTTCATAATAATTTACTCACTGTTTTACATATATATTTCATTTGTTTTAAATTGTCCAGGTTTGGCAGATTGTGAGCCCGGTTCTCTGGATTGCCAATCTCACGTTATGCCCTCCGATTGCTTGGTGTGTCCACCAGGCCCTCAGGGGCTGCAAGGTGTTCCAGGTGCCACTGGGTTCCCTGGCCGTGACGGCAGAGATGGACGTGACGGAATTCAAGGTGGCCATTTTAATACAAACTTGAGAACCAAAATGTTTAGAAAAAAGAAAGCTTTCTAGATTAACATTTAAAGACTGAATGCCAATCTAGTCTATTTATTTATCATTTAGAAAAGTAACACGTTATTAGACACAAGCGCAGGGGCGAATCCAGGTTTTTTTTTTTTTTTTTTTGGTGGGTACAATAGGTTCACGCATTGTGGGAAAGTGCTTTCCATCTTAACGATATACATGAAAATAGCGCTTTCGGTACGGTGCATGAGTTAATATACCAAACTGAGAAGAGGAACAGCGGGAACGGTTCCTCTCAATAGATTACTGAAGACACAACTGATCGGTTTTGGCACCTCGGCATCCCATCCCCCATCCCCACCCCTGGATCCGTTACTAGAGATGAACAGATGCATATATATGTCTATTAAGACGTCCATGTTGCTTCCAGTGCAGCAAATTTTTCTCCAAGTTGAAAATATTGATCTTGCCAACATCGACATTTTTTCTCCTTTTAGAAATCTACTCGATCTGTAACATTCTAAGCAAAACCATTCCATGATTCATATTTCTCATCAAGGGGCCAAGGGGGACAAAGGCGATACTGGTACCATTATAGAAGAACTTAGCAAGATGGACGTAGGTCGACAGGCCTCATCACAACTCCCTGCGGCTCTCATGGACGTGTTGGCTCAAAACAATTCTGGAGTTACCTACACCAGATGGGGAAGAAACGTCTGCCCAAATGGAGCAGAAGTAGTTTACAAAGGTGACCGAAGACTTCCAAACGTTCTTTTTGGGAGTTTTTATTTATTTATTTATTTATTTATCTATTGTCCATGATTACTACTGTTTTGGCAACGTCACGTCATTTTCCGTCAAGATACCGGTGCTGGTGAGCTCAGTGCTGAGGATTCCGTTCAGAGCAGCCTGCTATTTCTTTAATGTGTACTGACAATATCGAACGTGCCGGTAAATCTTAAACGAACATAACGGGTATAAATATTTGAGAGTATGATTGTCTTTATTTGAGGATATATTTGAAAATTTAAACGTGCTCTCCCCTGAACTTAAAGGCGGTGTCCGCTTAAATTTTCTGTTTAATCGATATATTTTATTGAGTCTCGGTGGAAATCATGCAGTGTCTTTTAAACGTGACATTCTTCAATTTACATGACGTTGTCGCAGACTTAAAACCTTTTTGTCTGTTTCCATAGGTTACATGGCAAGCGGCCATCGCGATTCTAAAGGCAGTGGTGGGAACTATTTATGCCTTCCTCCCACGCCTATCTACTCCGATCCGAGGGCGGGCTTCGACAGCACATCTCGCATTTATGGAGTAGAGTATGAGGTCGATGATTTCCCGCCTTTCCGTGACCTCGGTGTGGACGACATCGAAGCCGTCTGCGTCGTCTGCTTTGCACCTTTGAGGTCCGCTTCCATCATGATTCCAGGACGAAATAACTGTCTCACTCATAACGAAGAGCGACTTTGGCATATGGAGTACACCGGGTACCTCATGTCGTCGGGGTACCGCTACCAGACGACGGAGTACATATGCGTCGATAGACATCCGGAGGGTAGAAAAGGTTCCCATGGAAACATAAACGACTCCACGCTTTACGTCGTCGAGAGCAGGTGTTCGAATGTTCCATCAGAGGGGTTACCCTGTCCACCTTACTTAGATGGATACGAACTCACCTGCGCTGTTTGCACATCATAATACAACTAAATGAGAATAATCCTCCTGAAGAATGGACGGATCTAGCATTTTTTTACTTTTATTTTTGAAGGTGGGGTGGGGGGGGGGGGGAGGGAGTCTATGAGGTGCACTTGATACACGCATTGTGGGAGAGTATGTTCCATCTGAAGGGTTTATATAAAACTAGCGCTACGATACAGTGTTCGAGATTATATACCAAAGCAGTGACGAGAAGAGCAAATGTGAGATGTATGCGATATAATATTAAAGCTACAATTCATTAACTTTTTTTTGGAAATTTTCTTGAGGATGCACCTCCTGCTGGACCAGTCACTGTCTTAATTATTATCCATGAACGTGACGGCCTGTAGCCAGACTAACCAATATGGAAGGCACACCAATATTGGAAATGTCGCCGGTCCTTTCATGGCTTCTAGATGCAAAGGGGTGCGAGATTTTCCATCTTTTCTTCCTATGTATGTATTCCAAGAAAGGTGGACCTTTAACTGAAATTTTTATGAGTGACACGTGCCCCTGTGTTCCCCCCCCCCCCCAAACATTTGTAGAATCGCACCATGTGGCATTACTCGAAGCAGTATGCCATCTATTGATAAAAAATGAACTGCCGTTAGCCTGTAACATTAATATATTTTCCCTTGCTTATAAAATAGACCTGGAAAACAATATCCAGGCTGTTTTCTTTTTCGGGAAAAAATCATTTACTTGAGTGTTAAATACGGTAGAAAAATATTGATTTAAGTCTTCAGTTATGGAAAGTTACTCTTATAGCAAGACGAAATTGTACTTATTCGCACGGACAGTACGTACATTCACGACAGGATCCTGTTCTGCTAAAAGTTTCGCTTGGCCAAAAAAAAACCTATTCACAGGGCCAGTCGCTATAGGCTGTGAGTGTCAAAGGGTAGGTTAGGGGTTTTGCTAGCTTTGGGTGGCCTTCCTGATAGGCAGGCAACGACCATGCATTGGGGCTTAAAAGCACGGATGCACTTTACAAGTCAATATCGCCCATCAAGACGAAAAACATTGAAATCTTTAGAACATTTGGTAACTTTTTATCCGTTTTCGTACAAATGCACCATGGTATGGTAGTTTTCATAGAGTTTGATGACTGCAAGTATTATAACCAGTTTTTTGGAGACCATTTGAAAAAGCAGGAATAACGGTACATCCTTTTGTAAGGTCCTGTCCTAGTTATGTTTTCACTGATCTGCTGATTACATTTCATTAGCGCATACTCAGTTTGATTTGATTTCATTTGATTTATTATGGCTTATAGTGATGTATAAATGAGTAATAACAAAATAGTAAAGAGGAGGGAAGCATGTAGCACCTGGATAAGCAACAGCTATTACAAGAGCGAATTACCAGAAAAGAAAAGAAGAAACAAAATTAGAAAGGGGGAAAAAGAAAAGAAAACCAAAACGCGAACCCCAAAGACAGGTACACCCCTTCCCTCGTACTCACCCCACTGAAGGCAAAAGTACACCTGAGAAAAAAGTACACATGAGAAAAAAATATGTTATCTAGTACCTTAATAATGTTAAGTGGACAAAGAAATCCTTTCAAAATGACTAATGAATGTCGACAGGGATGGTAACGATTTTAAGTCAGAATAGCTTGAGATCATTTCGTACAAAGCACTAGTACACCTACAGCTGATTTCAGCTACAATATATCTATAGTTGATTTCGTATACAGGTTTAGACGAGGCGGTAGATGAGCTGAGTCTCACCGGAGTGTCTGGTATACTGGCCATGATAACTGTTGTTCGAGGAAAAAGAGTAACTCACTCACAGAAACACATGCAGTAAGTTATGACAAAACTTAAAAATAAATACTCTGTCCTTGGGAGTTGGGAAGTGTTTGTAGACTTGAAATGACACCAGAGGATTAATGAAGCAGTTTAAACTATAAAACAACTAAGGAAAAACGGAAATCGTAAGATCAATAAAAACTGGACGAAGAAAAGGAGTTTTCTTATTAAAATGTTTTGAGCAGCACTCCTGTTCATTAAATTACTGTTAACATATACAGGGCATGTGAACTAACATTCAGTTTATGACTTCTAACGAGCGCCATCACACTTAGCTAGCGCCGTTGACCCACTGAAGAAGACGAACTTTCCATAAATAAAAGAAAGTTCCTTTTGGTAAAACCTATCCAGGCTGTCAATTGACTCACACATTTTAGGCCTTTCGGTTTTTTGGAAAAAAAAAAAAAAAACGTATCTCTTGTTCTTCAAATAGAACACAAAGACCTCTACTCTCCCAATTTTGAAAAAGGCATAATAGATGTCAGCGATATATTTTTGTTAAATATGTGAACGTAGATTGCAGATAATATACAGAAATTTTGATAATATACAGATATTTTAAAAGAACATATTCGTGTTGAGTCGTTCACTTAACTTTTAGAAACATTTGAAGTTCGATCACATTTGGGACTATAGACGATTTTAGAATGAACCAAGCATGTTTGTAAGGCTATAGCCTTCTTGAAAATAGAAATAGAGACAAACTGATGAATTTTTCTGTCATTAGAAAATTTTGCCATATTATCTACATTGAGATCCTTATTCGATATAGAACGGTATACCGACCGCACAGCTTGAAGGTGCGAAGCTCGAGTGGAGGGGGGGGGGGGTGGAAAAATTGAAGAAATTGCAAAAGAAAATGTTTTTAGACAGTTGAGAAGAATAAGTCCCCAAAGTCCAATTTCGCCGCCACTACCGTATACCATCAATCAGTGATCGACAAGTGATGACGGAATGAATGATGAGAAATTTAATATGAACTTTGCATAAACACTTTAGCTATACTGACTGTGAGTGACGCAACTTACTGAACATGATTTTAAGGCAAACGTTAACGGTCATGATTTCGATGAAGCCAAATGCAATACGTGAAAAAAAAAAAAAAAACCGGAAAGATGACATCGTCTTTCGATCAAGTTTTGACGTAATTTGTCAATCAATTTTGCCCCTTATGCACTAATTTTTCTCAAGTAAGTCAGCTTTCCGCTCTGTCCAAACGATTGTATCATCAATTGACGGGGGTTGACCCCTCCCAGGGTCTATACTCCTTTTCCCTTTGGTATTCTTTTACAGAAGCAAGAGTAATTTCCCTTCAATTCCGATTACTGCGCAGGATATTACCAATAGATTTTTTCTTTTAAGGGGAAAACTAAGGTTCAGTATGCACAGTCTATCGGATAAAGAAAGCAGTGAGCATTTACGTTGGTGCATGTAACATTACTTCCGAGTTTGTTTTAGAAGTAAACAAGTTAATTCTATGTAGCCACTTTGTTTTCTCCAAGCTTGACCTCCGATTATAGAAATGTAAATCAGCGATAGATCATCTCCTTATGAAACGGTTTATTCAGTTTTACAGCAAAGCTTCAAAAGAAGAGATGTTTACGATTTAAAAAAAAACTACATTTTAGTTTTTTTTTCTTCTTGAAATAGAGAAATATATGAACTGTATCAAGGAAAGAAATGTAACAATTACTGAACTGAAAACAGAAGCTTTTGCTCTTTTGCCCAAGTTTGTTTATTAACCTTCATAACAGCGAGACTTCAACCTGGATTGAATTTGAAATTTCGCACAATTTACAAGCTAACTTATTTATTTCAAATTTGACAACCGCCAACTATTTCACATTAGCTGTCTGTAATGTTTCAGTATCTGTTGTTTATAGGGGTGAACCCTTCGAAAATTGAAGGCGTGCGGTTGTCACCGATAATCTCCTGCATTATTTTATAGCTATCGCTAATGTGAATAGTTTGATGCAAGTTAGAGTAAGCAAAAGAACAAAAAATATCCAGAAGGCGTTAGAAATAACAAGTCTGTATCTCTGCTCTGTCACATTCAAATCAGTTGACTAATATTGTTGAAATTAAAGTACTGATAACTCATATTTTAACTTATTGAGTAAACAAATTTATTTCATAATGTCCAAGACAAAAAAAGGGGGTCAAATTGAGGCGAAATTTTAAACTGATTTTTGTTGATATTACTTGGGGTAATTTTTAACTGCGAACACAAACTTGCCGTCAATCATTCAAGAACTCTGACACTTAATAACAGGAAAGTGTTTTGAAAGTGATCATGTAAAACCTTCGAACACCTTGTGCATTGTGCGTTTTATGCTTTGAAGTAGATTTTTGTTTCTCCAATTTAGGTCTGGAGTTCATGCTTTGAGTTTTCCTTCGGTGAGACCGATGAAGAAAAGATATTGTTTAGAACAGACGTCTAAATATCAAAGTAAATGTTTAAGTAGATTGCATTACTGCACGATGTATTTCGACATACATCGTGCAGTCAGATTTATCATCAAGCATAAGAGTACTTAAGCATATTTAATACGTATGTGTAATGTATTAAAGCGTATTTACATCAAGCATGTGTAATAGGCCCTAAATACAGTACATCACTTAACCTTGGAACTTAATCACACAGACGTTAAACAGAAAAATATCAAGATGATAAGTTGACGGACGATTAGTAACATTCTTCGAACATCGATGAAAAGAAATCGATATAGCACAATAACTGAGAAACCTATAGAAGAGCTTTCAAATTATTTCTGTTGCTCTTTTAACGAAGAGACTCTCTTCGCTACATCTTTCTTTCTTTGGTAAAAAGAATAAAAGATAGAATCCTAGCTTATCTAATTGGCAAAGGCATCAGGTAAGAGGAACATTAAGAGGAGATTATGGGTCAGGTTTAGAGCATCTCCTGTTGCAAATGGTCGTTAACGTCGAGTGAGACAAGAATGGTTGGACAGAGGTTTGGGAAGGACTAAGTCCATACATGCTAATTGAGAAGAATTATCTCGATAAGTATGGCTTGATGGTGTAGGTTGCCGTTTCTTGTGTGTGTTTTTTGTGTGTGTGGGTTGCCGTTTTTTGTGTGTGTAGTCAATCAAAGGTTCTCGCCCAACTCCCAACGAGGATCTTTACATCTTTTGCTTTTAGTGAATATTGTTTGTCATCCAGTATAAGTTACTGATATATCTTCTTCCGTGGTGGCCATGCCTTATAAGGGGCGACCACCATAAATTGACAAGACGCGCCACTGGTGTATTCGGCAGTAATGAAATAACAGCTCCCTGCTTGAGCAGCTACAAAAATAACAAACTAAGAAAGAGTGACATTCTGTTACAGCGCTACAACCAGTTTTGGGACAGGAATGCTTTCTAGGCTATGAAAATCGGCAAACTTTCCATAAGTAAAATTCCCCACATTTAAATAAATAACCTTGTTTACTGTCAATCCTTACTTAGTTTCTTTTTTTTTTCTTTTTTTTTCCAATTAATTGAAGGCATATTTGAGACCATACCAGTACACATTCTCGGAAATCTTTTCTAATTACTTAAAAATTACAGCAAAAGCAATTGTAAGGTTGTACTAGCATGTATAGATAAGGAAGAGCCTTGTTTACGACTGTCGCTTATCCTACAGTTATCCAGGATTTTATCCTTTCATAGCTTATGAGGGATTTGAGCTTTTGAATATTGGAACGGACGATAACCTCAAAGGGCTACAAGCTGCTTTAACTTTATTCGTATAGTAACTCCATGAGTTAAAGTTTCAGTGCTCTTTTAAACCAGTGCAAATGTGGTTTATGTACACCGTTTGGCCTACACATTGACAGTTGCATATTTTATTTGACACCTCCCTAATTTGACAACTTGTCCCTGTGTCAACAACATTGATCACAGTCTTCAGGGCGAAAGTACAACAGAATATTAGCGCCAATCATTATTTTGACCGTTTTTAAGATAAGTTTTTATCGAAATCATGACCGTTAACATTGAAAGTTTACCATTAAGTCATGTAAGTTATGTCACACATAGTCAGTATAGCTCAAGTGTTTATGCAAAGTTCGTAGTCACTGAGTTGCTCATTATTCATTCAGTCATCAATTTCCATTCACTGATTGATGGTGTTCGGGCACTGACAGCGGAACTGAGCTTTGCAAATTAATACGTCGCTAAAACCTTGTCATTAATCTTTTTGTTTAATTTTTCAGACCCCACTGGAATTTTGCGCCTTCATTGCCTGTCCATAATGTCCAAAAATTTGCTCTGTAGGCTTACTCAGAAACTGACTGTGATACTCCGCTTAGATAGTGTTATTACTACTTTCATCCCCCTCCTCAAGACTAAAACGTAACGACTACTAATCTGAAATTTATAATGCCATAGTTGTTTATTGCAAACGCCCTGTTTCCATTTTCGCACGTGCACAGGGTACAAAAATTTCTTAGCTTTTCTAAACTCCCCAGATGGCAGAAAACGGCACTTTCCGTGTACCTAAGCTGCATGATGCCTGTAGTCTTGCAATTGGGATCTCATGTCTACAAAATTCTCAATTAATGAGATCTAAAATAAATCTGTAAAAATGGTAATACATATCAGATGGGTTGAGACGATACAAGAATCATAATAAATTATGCTTCTTCCCTCATTTATTCTTCGAGCACTTGGCAATTATTGAGGGGGTGGGGTGGGGAAGGCCAGACATTTTATCCCCACTTTTCACTGGAGCAGAGGAGTCACAGGAGTTGTTAACAGGAGGTTAAGAGATTCGATGCCCCCCCCCCCCCCCCGCGGCTTAACTTTTTCCTTCTAAGTGGGCCTGAGCCATGAATGAGGAGCAATAAAGAGGGTACAGTGTGATACAACAATACACTACGCTTCTATTGCAGTGATACAACCAGAAGGTTAAACTATTGAAGGGTGGACTGAGAATTGTGGGAAGACTATCCAAGCGGAGCGCCACCTTCTGTTGAAGCTGAGCGTACCAGACAATTTCCCATAAAAGTGGCCCCGGGATTTCCAAGAATCAACCTTCCAGGCGTTCCAGTACATTTCATGATGAATGCTGTATTTTGAAGGCTGAACAATGACAACCCCATTAGCCTAGCTTTGACCGAATGAGGAGGATGCTCAAAACACTCAAGCTTGCATTCCTGTGCACATTCTCTTCAAATTTTTCTCATTCTTTTGTCTTTTTATCTTTTTACTTTTTTCTTTTTCCCTGAAAAGGGGGCCGGCAATCCGTTTGAGTCGTTCAGAGGTATTAGGGGTGGGGGGGGGGGGGAAGGAATGGGAACCGCACCTCTCTCTGAACCTTCAATCAGTTCAGTTTGGTGCGCTACAAGATTTTGTTTCACCTGGCTTTCTTCATAATGGAGGTCATGGCAGTACTGACAGAATTAGAAATTTAGGCTAAAAGCCTAGTCAATTCTTCTCTTGATTTTCTTTTTAGTTTCATTGTTTGTGTTCAGCAACACCATATCAGTACACTTGAAGCCGTTTGCACTTATAAAACAAATCCTCAACTTCGCACTCTACCAGGAACCATGAATCCGTGACTTGTAAGACTATAAAGCCTAAAGCCTTATAAGTCTTGCGTGCCTCGATCCCGTCCCCTCCCGGGGTCCCATGATGTTCAATGAAATTAATTGTGATACCAGCAATTAGTTTGTTGAGTTGATGTTAATTGCAGAAATAATCCTGTGGTGTGCTAGATGTCGGCCTGGAAAACTCAGTATAGGCATACTAGTTATAGATCATGGTTAACGCCACTTAACCTAACCAACCTATATATATGAGGACCCCCGAACATGGGGGGGGGGGGGGCTACATATAGGTTGAAATTGTAGGAAATTGAGATACGGACATACACATTTATATTTTGCCACATTTGTCAAAACTGACTGTAACGTCAAAACATTTGCAATGTGTAGGCCTAATCTTAACTCTTTTACTCATTTACAGGTTTGTTAATGTCTGGAGACGGAACGTCAGTACTTTTGATAATGAAATACCAATGTTGAATGAGACAATAACATTTGGTGAACAGCATCACGAAACTGACACGTGTAGTTACATTACAACTTGGAAATGAATCAATTTTTTGAATGACTGTCTGGGGAGATGTTTGTCAACAATTCTGCTGCATATTTGATACTGGTAGTCCCGGGTTCCTTCTCTTTTAAGTTTCTTTCTTGCTTGACGGCTTTCGGAATACCGCTAGACAGAATTATATATTTAGATAATCCTGAAAAATAACAGAAATAGGCCTATTTTCGAAAGAGTCGTCTAAAGTGCCATTTCAGGCTACTACCCCATAAACATTTTGCTGTCGCTTCGACGTCGCTTTTAAGACGGCGTCTACTTTGTTCCAACGTCTGCTGCGTTGACTGCAAAGACGTTCTACGTTGGATCGACGTCACCAAAGACTGCCATCTGACGTACGTTTGGACCAAAATCCGACGTTTTTCTGTTGGTTCATCACTTGCTCTGTTTCGTCTGAGATCTGCCGGCTAGTGTGACTTTAAGGTCCGTTTGACGTCAGCAACAAGACTGCAATACTGTTTTTACTTCCATCCGACGTCATTTTTCAGTCTGAGAAAGGATAGTTCCTTAGAAAAACGTCCATTCGGATTTACCTCTGACAAATACCGATTGGACCAAAAACCGACGTCTGTCCAACCCATGTATGGTAACATGTTTACAGGGTAGGATGGATATAAACACACAAGGATATTTTGTTACTTTAATAATAGCCATCCTCGATTCCTCCACCTCGCGCAATAATTGCAATCAATCCGGCGTATGTGCCAGACTACTTTTGTGAGTTTTTCGTCTCTTTTCAATGAATGTAATATTTATAGTTGAAGGAAATTTAAATCCCGTCGATTGCCGCAAGGTACGTGTTGAATCATTTGTCAGTACTAGTCACATGTTAGTTGGAACCGTCGGTTGCCTATGTTGTTATCTTCAAATCGTTTGCTTGCGCTTGGAGATATCAACAAGCTTTTTTCGTCTGTTCTGTGAATTCCAGCTTCACTGGCGTACGCGCGCATGATAATACTGCATACATTGTTCATTCTCGATCTCAAGCTACGCTGCCACTGAAAGACACCCGGTAACTTTGGCTTGCTGTCCATCAGGATCTGCTTGGCTTTTCCGAAAGGACAGTTTGTATAAAACATTCAAAAATGTCTCGCAGAGCTCTACCAGTTCTTTTCATCAATCTAGGAGGTGAGATGTTGTACATACTGGACCAAAGACTAAGGGCTCAGAATATCCCAGACGATAAGGCTAAACGAGGTAAAATAGCCAGTCGACGTTACTGTAGTGTAGCAATAGCAGTGTTACTGTTAGGTTAAGTTAAGGTCTCGGCTGTTTCTTTTTTTTTGTAACAACAGTTGCGTGCGGTAGGCCCAAATTAAATTGTTTCCACAATGAGCATGTGTGGTTTCTACTGTAGGCCTAGATTCGATTCACAATGATAGGTTTGTTATTAGGGCTCTAGGGGATCATGGCCTCTACTCATCTGGTGGTTTCATTATTGGCTACTACAAATAAGCCTAGCCCACAGGGGTCCCCCACCTAGTACTATTACTTCTAGCTTTGGCTATGCACTATATGTAATAATATCTCTTCAAGGTACGACACTCATTCAAACGTGGCATGAAACTTGTCATATTTTTGCATCCTTTACATCCGACTACAAATATTACTTAAACCTGTATATCACATCGTTCGATGTATTAGTACACTTTATGCACCGGCTCCTCCAAGGTATTCATAAATCACTCTTAGAACAAGTTATGAGTACGAATTTACCATTTGCAAGGCAAGCAGTCCGCAGACGTCTTGTTGGTTATTGGGCAGTTTGCATGGCTGGCTATCAATACCTGTGGCCTAGCCTTGGGATTTTTTTTTCTTTTATTAGGCTAACTGCATCTGCATGCTAAATAAAGTGTCGTTCTCTAAATAACTCTGTTGAGGAAATTTTTAAAACTTAGGAATATGATGCAACCACTAACAGTTTGAGAACGATCATCGTAATAATGGTTTAATTTATGTAGAGAAAGCCGTAAAGCTTCTTTCTTAGAACTGCTGTACATACCATGATAGCGGCCATGATCCAAGCTAGGCCTACAGTTTTGTTCTGTAGGTACAGTATTGTTTGCATTTGCCATTACTGGAGGTCTGACAAGTGATAAGGTGTTACCTAAGTTCAGGTCCCTAGCTACATCTAGCCTATACTGTAAGTACAACATCTCTAACTTTTAACAAATCTCTGAATTAATCATCTCATTCCTTATAAATGATCAAACTTTTGATTGTGCCCTTGGTATCTTCAATGTAGCCACAAGGTAATTCATAATTGTC
The DNA here is from genome assembly GCA_021234535.1 of Stichopus chloronotus. NCBI lineage: Eukaryota > Metazoa > Echinodermata > Holothuroidea > Aspidochirotida > Stichopodidae > Stichopus > Stichopus chloronotus. The sequence goes on along the minus strand of CM037845.1, from coordinate 15,626,301 downwards.
CATTTATGATTATTCCCTAGCATGATATAAGTTGCATGCGTACATCATATTTAGTGTATAATTTTGTATGCAACCTGCTCTTTGTGACATCTACAAAATATTCAAAGACATGAAAGTGTGCAGGTAGACCAGATTGGAAAGTTTCCTTTTTTGGGGGGAGCAGTTCCCTGCTCAGAAATAATAACAAAGATGAACTATCTGTGCAAAACAAAAAAATTTATCACACTTCAGACAAATTTAACAAAATGTTTCGTTATCTGCACAATCTAAGTTCCATTGAACAAACATTTCTCTCACAAGTTGGGTTCTTACACAATTTTTGACACCTTCACCCATTGCTTCATGTTATTGCCTTATTTGGAAAGTTGTCCCTCTAACAGAGAAACCCAACTACACCTCAAGTAACACCAAGGTTCTCTCCTTACTATGATACACCTGCTAGAACTACTTGTACATACAAATAATTTTTCCAGATAATTTTTCTAGACTGGTGCTATTCTGTCTTCTCCCCGCTGTATATCCATTACCAGAATTATGGTATGTCAATTACTGTAAGGTAAAGAAGGGGTATTTGGGCAAGGTTTTGCTTAATCCTAAATATTTAATTTGAGAACAACAAAGTTTTGATTACAGTAGTTGATGAGGTACTGTACTATGCTATTAAAGATACTGTGCATTCAAGTGCCAAATCGAGTGTTCTGATTTTTTCCATGTGTCGATATCGTTGATCAAATTATTAAACTTGTGCAGTTTCCTTACAGCCTGCCATGCTACTGTACATGTGCAACTATAATTTAACTGAATTGGCCCCCAAACTGCTGTTCATACTGCACTTACTGTGGCTGTATTCTGGCTGAAGTCCTTGTTTCATATGGGATCAAAATCAACATCCTTCGCCTGCAAGACCATACCTGATACAGTGCATGTATACTTGAGCCTCTCTTACTGGACATGCCATGAATGACATTAGGACAGCATTGCAAGAGATTTGAACCTCCAGTACATTTAAGAACAATGTTGTTATGTATGTACCTAGTGTTGTTTGTTGGTTCCGAGCCTTTCAAATTTGGGTTCTTAGCCTTTCATATTTGTGAGATAGAATTAGCTGCAGTGGAGCTTGTTTACTATGCGGCAAATGGGGCCTATATGCTGAAATTCCACTCCAGGGACCTGCAGTATTGCTGTGGTAATTAAATTTATGCAAATTGGATCATTTCTGTATGTTATATTGTGAATTCATGACTTAGTGCATGTACACACAATGGCAAAAATTTTATTTGCAATAAATTAACAAAATATGACAATTGCCTAAACTGCTGTCGTAATTAGGGTTCCACAGTTATTATTATGATTGTAATCACCATAATCATGGTGCCCTTACTGTTGTCATCATTGTTCTCATCATTGGCATCATTATGGTCATCATTTATATTTGTATTGTCATCATCTTCATCATGCGTCATTATCGTCGTCTTCATCACTGTCGTAATCTTCCTCTTCTCATAAATGTTGTGCAAAACGGTGTGTCAACAATTTCATTTGATCTAAATTTGTAACAAATTTCAGCATTCATACCCACTTTCAATCTTGTTTGTAAGCTTCAGTTGAGTGACTGAATTTACCATTCTTAAGCTTGTACTGTAGGCCTCTTCGTTTTTAATCATATATCATTATCTGGAAGTTCAGTAACTTTCTGGCAAGGAAATTGCAGGTACTTTAAACTGAGCAATGGAAGTACTGTACCTCTGTGGTACAACAATTAACATCAGACTACACATGTTTGGTATGGCATATGGCAATTGGCAAATAAATTTTGGAAAGACCAGCGACACTTTGTCCACTGGAAAATTAGCACTGTTCTTTGCAGACAGCTTATATGAACAATATCATCACTGTAGACGTCATCATCATTAACATCATTATCACCATCATCATTAGCATGCTCATCATCACCACCAACATTCTCATCCCCATCATCATTTTTATCAGTGTTTATCCCTGCTATCATTGCATATCATCCATAACCACATTATGCTGCCTTCACACTATTGCACAGTATACTTAAGCCTCTCAAATTGTCATTTTTTTACACTCCAGGTCCACCAATACAGTTTTCTCGACTGTTCCTCCATCCTCCTACTGTACACCTGAAAGTGCTGCATACTGTGCATCTTGCACTCTTGTGGTATCAGTTCATGTGTGTTCACTACTGTAATTTGACCTACAGCACAATTACTGAACACTAATTTTCCCATGTACTGTATACATACTGTATTACACACACAAATCCATCATTTGTAACATACTGTACAGTAAGTGGCTCAATGACCGTTCTTGAATATATGTTCATACTCACCATTTTATTAGAACTGCTAGCTACAGCACTGCTGTACCTGCAATTCAAAATGAAGTTACCTTCTCATGTGCAATCACTTTCATCAACCAACCATTGTCATCTGCAACATGAGTTTTTGATGAATCACCATTCCATAAAATTATCTCCCGCTGGTCTGGATTATGTGCTGCATCTTGTCTTTAACATTCATAGGTTTGCAAATTTCATTCAATGTTGAGAATCTGCCAATCTGGTCCTTTATTTGTTTGCTTTTGCTCGGTCTTGCTCAGCCGAAGACACATCACTCACTACTGCGAGTAATTTTAATGTGCAACTGCTCGGTTACTGGTGGTGTGGAAAAGTTAAGCAAATATTTGAGCAGAAATGCACTGAAGCATTAAAAATTGCTTTTGGACAATGTTGCATTTAGTATTGTTGTGCATGTTGCATTGTAACATTAAGTATACAGTTGGTACACAAGGAGTTGACAACAAATTCTGTATTTGTGTATGTTAAATAATTTCATCAGGAATTCAAGACTGAAATATGCAGTGTGGTTTCAAATTTCAGTAGTTATAGTAAATAACTGTTGAAAGTAAGAAGGAGAATGCTTCCAGCGTGTTATGGACCAGTGATTTAGCCTAGTTGTTAATGAATGTGACATTTACAGAAATGAAACTTAAGGCAACCAGGAGGTTCAGGGTTCCTTCCCTGGCTGGATCCCTGTGAGAAGGATTTTTAGCCAAGTTCCTTCGTCAAACTGTCAGAAGTGTGGATAATTTTAGGAAATAGTAATATTTTCATTGAACTTCTTAACTTCATCCTTTCTTCTTTTAAATTTTAATTCTTAGTGATGGAACTTCTGGTTACCAATAACTTAGAGGAAACAAACCTCAAAAGTGCAAAACAGGATTTTTTTTTTTGAGCATTCTGATGGTTTTTCTGTCTGAACTGACCTTGTGCAAAGACACCAAAGTTAAACCATGGGATTCTTCCAGATTTGTGGTGGCTTATAGTATTGCAAAATAATTGCAGACCCGATTATCTCCTGTTATTTTAGAAGTTTCATAGCTTGATGGTGGTGATTGGTATTACAAAACTCTCACCAGTTGTCTCAGAATGTAATTCGCCCTTGTTGCATTGGTTCCAGTGGAATAATAGATCTGTTTAATACACAACATGCGCAACCCAAGCTGTCTGTCACGATTTTGTCTGCAGTTATGAATGACATCATCAGCACCATGTTCAACAGACGATTCATGGAGGAGCTCTTCAAACCTCAAGAGATTTACTCGAGGAAGGCCATGAGAACGGTCTTTGACAGGCTAGCGCATGCCTCGATTATGCGTTTGAACACCGCAAGCATGGATAAGGTAAGTCGCTACCATACCATTATTCCGTTTTCATGATACAGGATTTACTTTACATTTGGTTTCTATAGCAACACCCGTTGGAGACGCCGACAAATGGATGTGAAAAAGATTTGTTTCATCCAAAGTTGGCGACTGTGTTCATAGCATTCTATAAAATTGATTTGTGTTTTTATATGACGAGTGCAACCTGATTGCATGTTCACTTATTGTGAGGATAATGAATTTTTCAAGGGCCGTGAAGAATGCATCTGGCAACAGTCTAAGGCATCCAGCAACACCCTAAAGCAACTTGGCAACAGTCTAAATTTTGAATCTGAGTTTGTTATGGACCTTTACAATGTTTGAGCAGAATGTACCTAATGTTCACAGATGAAGTAAATTTTCAAGATGAAAATCAAGATAAATCACATTTTTATGCAGCTTTTGATCGAGAGTACTGCACATGATTACAGACAGCTTTCACAGGAAGTTTTCTGATAAATTCACTTTCAAGAAAAAGTGTACCCCTCCATTAAGGAAAGGAGAGCTGAATTGTTCTGGCTATCTGTCATAGTGACTTCGGTTTACACTGTACAGGAGTACAGTGCCTCCAGCTTTAGCCACCCAGCTTTATTTGTTTGGGTAGTATCATTTTAAACACAAATCAAATTCTGATTACTGCAATTTCAAGAGTTAGAAAGGCCACTCTGAAATGAGGACTTTTTAATATATCAGCAAGAAACAAAATTGTACTCGCATGAGACACTGAAATATTCTTTCATAAAAGAGTCACCAGTTGAATTTTTATGGACTTTGTCCCGAAGCTCCAGTTTGACGATAAGTCTCATTGATGAGTTTCCTCAAGCTTCCTGCATCTTTTAATCACACTCGATGGTGTATGTGCTGAATTATTCAAGGAGGATGGATATTGATGAGCAAGACAAGTATGTGTTCATACTGTTGTGTGTCTGTTTATAACCTCAGAATCCTATGTACCAAATTTATGAGTCATGAACATGCATTGAGGAAGATTTCAAGCAGAACTGATATTAGCACACAGTAAAGTCTCCCAAAATTTTTGAAAAAACTTCCCCTTTCAGAGTTGACAAGAAAGCACAGTTTTTGGATACTGTACGGCCTTGTATGTTGTGTGGATTGAGTTATTTTTTTGTTTTTGTGAAGGGGGATAAAAATTTCCTGTGTTATGAATGTTTCTGTCCACTAAATCTAGTCTGTTTGCAAATTTGCAGACTGATTGAATTGGACTGCTAGATTGCAGATTGATTGGAAGTCTGTATTCATATGATATGTATCTTGTACAGTAATTACTGTAGGTCTGTGCCCCATTTGAGAAGGAAGCTGTGTACTGTATTAATCAAGTTCATTGTCACACCTTGTACAGTATATATGTAACATGCAGTACGTCCATTTGCTGTAGCTGTGGCACAGAGAAATGATTTCACCTTCTAACAGTACTGTATAGGATACAGTGTAGGAGGCCTGCATTGATTTTGCTATCAGCTCATCAAGTGATAAACCCTGCAGTCTCATAAAATACAATTTTCTGTATGGCAGGGTGGTTGTGACTTCCCATAAGAAGAGTGCCATACAGTAGTCCTGCAGTGGAACTTTGTTTTAGCAGTTAGTTGCTATTTGACAAATAGCAACTCTATGCTGTTTAATATTTAGTGTTTATGATAAAAGTGTGAGAAAATAGTCGATACAGCTGAAAATTAAGTTGTCGATTTAATCGTTACCGTAGTTAATGTCCCGTCCAACCAGGCTGCATTGAATCAATGATTTCTGGACGGTACGTGATGTGCTGTAAATTTGAACACTAATTATGCATTACAGGTACTGTACCAGTTTGTCCTCTAAGAAATTACCCATAGAGTCAATGTACTCAATATGAGAAGGTTTGACTTACTAGAAATTTCAGTTACATCAAACTGTGCAGCTACTGTATAATGCGTGGATTGGTGCTGCATCAACTTCAATACTCTATTTTCAAAATGAAACTCTTACTTCCATTTTTTCCCCAAAATATCAATGCCTCAAATTCACTTTGTCAAAATCACATCATTAGCAGGGACACTGCTATGACTACTCAGCATTGTTAATAAGTTGGTGATATTTGTTCCTATTTTTTTTTCACTAATTTTGTTTGTTCATAGCAAAACAAGCATAATGAGCATTGTCCAACCCTTGACTTTGTGAATTTCTTTCACTGAATTCATTACAGTACCCTTGAAGTGAAATTCAGTTCACAATATATACTGTGTAATTGTAACATGTTTAATTTGTTTTTTTTATATACTTTAAATTTTAAGTCTCAATTTCAGCTCTTTTTAATACTATAGAATGAGCCTCAGGGGTCTGCATCAATCACGGTGCTGTTAAATTCCACATTTCTGAAATGAGGGAACCCAAATAATCTCGTCAAGACTTACTGTATGGTACTGACAGTATATACAGTACCCCGTAGTTGGTGAGCCCCCAAAATTGGCGCTTCCTTCAAAAATCACTCCCTACCACTGTGGCAACGTTACTGAAGTGAGCCTAACCTTCTTGAATCTAACCACAATTACGTATTTCATGATTATGAACCCATTTCAGGTACATTTTCTCTAAATAAGGGCTCGTTTGTGACGTATAAAATATCGGCGATGGATTCCTTAAGTGCGCCAATTACGGGGTACTGTGTATACCTTAACATACAAAGTGAGTTTATGTAATACAGTTGACCTTTAATAATGCTGTGACTTGTGACGTGGGTTTTGTCTGTTGCAGTAGATGTCATTTGCTGAAGCTCTGCTCTTTTGGAATGAGCGTCTTGGATATCCAGAGATATGAGATATCTGCAGATTTTTAAAAAGAAGCCCAGAAATTTTTTTGTAAGGATTTCATTCAAAAAAGTTCCAAAAGGTCAACAGATTTTGCAGGGTCGCTGTTAATGATCAGACATTGTGATTTTAGAATCACTACAGTATGCTCGTTTTGCAGGCCTCTTTATGTGGCACAGCTTCAGTATATTGTACTGTACAGTACATGTTGAATTTAGTCTCACTGAGTTAGGTCTACTGTGCTTTCAGCTGTCCATTCCTGATGGCATTAAAGCTGATGTTACCATGGTGACCAAGATAAATCTCAGTACCATTAATCAATTTTAATCTATATTATGTACTGTAGACCTGTGTTATTATTTTGAGTGTGACACTGACTCAGAAGAGCATGTATTCTTTACTATCATACTTTCTGCAAGTATGTGAACACCACATACTGTACATATACACCTACATGTATTGTAATTCTCCTGCAGCCAACGCAAAATGTGCTCTGGCGAAGGTGGTTAGCTCAATAACTCACCCAGAGTTTGATATATTGACAGACATTGCTTTTGAAGTTATTGCCAGTCAATAAAATCAGTGTACAGAATGTACAGTACACTAATATGTACCCTAGATGAACGATTTGTGTTGTAAATTTAGTGAAAAGTACACAATGCTTGTGAGGCAATGGGTGTGTGTTTGTTTTTAACTATTTTTACCTGTACATTACATCTATATTGTTTTGTTCCTTTTGCACAGTGCATAAAATACTGTAGTACTTGTTGTATTTTTGTCAGCTTCAAGGCATAAAGCACTGTATGTCTTAAATATTGTATGTTACGATACACATAAAAATACAAATATTTAAAATACATGTAAGTGTAACTGCTCAAACCACAGTAACATGTGACCAAACCACCACATTGACAGTTAGAGTAGTACGGTTTCTTGTAAACCGAAATCAGTAAAAACAAATAAACTAGAAAGCAATAGTGATTAGTTGACTATTAGAATCATCTTCACAAATCAAGGATTCAAAACTGATTAAATATAATGTCAATGATTGATACATGGAGAACAATTTCAAAAAATTTCACAGTAGGCTACATAGCATACAGTAATTAGTCCTTTTTCTTTGTTGTTTGGTTCTTGGACAACTGAATAATGCTTAAGATAATTCCTGGTTCTTACCAATGAAATTTGCCCATCATCAGATTCTTGACCCCTACACTGTTATAAGCATGGTTTCCTCTTCTTTGCATTCCATACTTTTTTACAATTAAAATCTTCCTAAGTGAAATTTAAAATCTGCATTGATTGAATATTGCTCTAAGAAATGTAATTGATTCTTTCTCAAAGTTATGCATGGTACATAGTGACTGCCAATGTTATGGAAGACTTAGTAAACATATTTTATTCTTACCTTAGTACTTACTGTACTTTTTGTCCACTGATTTGCACATGTATACTGACAAATCAAACATTCAATTTGTTAGTTTTCAGCCACACGTCAGGCTTTGCAAGCTTCATCTTCAGGAACACTTGTAACAGCAAAACGTAACCCCCAGGTGGGAATTGTCAAGTTTCTTATCATTATAAAACAATTCAATAAAAAGACCCAAAACAAACTTGAATTGAAGAAAAGATTAAAGATTTTATGTGGTATAGCACTGTAGGCTTTCTGTTTATTACCAATAAATAGGCCAAAATTCTGGTTACATAGAAAAGAAATAAGCATATTGTCATTATGCAAAGTACTGTACTGTTAAAGTGACATGGCAATGATAATGGCATGCAGTACTGTGGTCTCACTGTGCATTACTCATGTGCAGTACATCTGATTCCTCCAAATGTCGGACAGGTTTTTGATCAAAATGATTCGTATGCTCTCAAGACTACCAAAGGCACAGTATAGTATTTGTCATGATTGGATTTGTAATATATCTGGCTGCATCGTATCAGACCATTGCAAGTTACGTTACTACAGTATAAGTTGTGTAGCTCTGTGTACCGTGCAGCCCCTTCCATGTAAGCTATTGTAGATAAACTTTGTGACACTTCACAGTGATCAGTAACCTCTGGAATGCTGATGTCAGATCCACTCACAGGATGTCTTGTCAGGATGTTTTTTTTCATATGTACAGTACCAGGAGCTTTACCCAGTTTGAATTTGAAATTCATTTTATTTCTCTGTGCCTAATTTGAAAATAGCAGTTTGATGACTATTGCACCTGATGATGTGGAAACAGAAGGCTGATGTACTGTACTAAAAAAGAAGTGCCTTTTTTGTCCTGTTGCCATGAATTAATCCATACAATGACAATTGAATTCAGAGGAAGCTTAGTTGTACTGTAAAATCTGCTGCAGTGAAATATCTATTCTTAAATCAAGATGTACTGTTGAAATTTAACCTTTACATTGTAAAATCAAACTGTCTTTCTTTTCCATTTGATACCAATCTTGAGAACAACATCTAGACCACAATTCTTTCAGGAGAAATGTCGCTATAGATGGGGGTTTTTTTGCAAATTGGAAAACTGGTTGATTTTGTTTTTTCCTGGCTACTGTGTTAACAGAACTGGGTCATGCGGTAAATATATACTACTGGAAAGGACTTACTGACTATAACCACAGTGAAACTACCTGTAGATAAGCATTTCTTTGGACATTTGGCAATTTTTGGATGAATAGACCATACTGTAGTGTTTTACAATTTTTTGAGAAGTGTTTTGTACATGCTGGAATATCAACACAAGTGTACAGTAATACTTTAACTCTCATAATTCTCGAATGAGCCTATACGTCCAGTACTGTAAGTGTACACGGCAGTAGCAGAGCGTAGATTACATGCAAATTTTAAGAAACTAGGATAGCTTGATACATGCAGGAGGCTTGCTGTTTGCTCTGTATATTCATACAATGCAGTACTTAGCATGAAAGATAGAAAAATCCAGGAGCCCAAAATATAGAACACAGGTTTGTTAATTATTCTCTCTCCAGCCAGTCTTCCCCATCCTTCCACACCCCCCCATCCTACCCTCCAAGCTACTGTTGAGGGTGAACATGACTTTTGAAAATGAAAATCCCAGATTCCTTCATCTCCCTAAATGAGACCTCCAATGCTATCGGCAAACAGCTGCACAATCTTTGTATCAAACCTGATGGTTGTTTTCAGTGATTGCCCATGGATGTCTTTTTCCTTGAGAATGCATTGTTGAATATATTTCTGCTGTTTGTGCTCTTTTTTTTTTTTGTAGGTGTAGGTAACAATTTAGTGTCTCATTTGTCTGTCTAAAGTACAGCAAATATTGTTCCTGTTGCACTGTAACAGTAACAAATGTTGAATGTTTTGAGCTACTTAATGATGTGACAGGAAATGGCAAAATGGCTTCAAGACATCTTTTTTTTTCTAAAAGAAAGTAATACTGTACATGAATTTTGTGAAAACAAACAAAAAACTTATTATTTCCACAGAAAATTGTGAATGCACCATCGTTCACAGTCACGTACAGTATTGGGGCTACTTATGTGTTGTGCCAGTTTTGCAAAATGTTTGGCTACTGTACCTTTCATTAATTATTCCTCAGAGAAGTGAATACTACTGTAATGGAAATACCTTGTAAGTGATACCTACGGAGGAAAATCAACTGCAAAATCTCCAATAACAGTGCTGGAGAAAATGTTCATTTCCTGGGAAGGAAGTCTTAATTTTCCATAATTTCTCACAATATTTCTGCAAAAAAAGTGTAAATTTTCCTTGAGTGCCAAAATTTCCCTCTGAATACACAACTTTCCCTAGTGCAGAGCCTCCCGGCATCCCAACTTTTTTTCCACCCATGTTTGCTAAGTCCAAACCCTGCATCATTCTTTTTAACTTTCACATTAACCCAGGCATTTTAGATATTAATCAGAAGTGCCAACTTTTTTACCAGTTGGTAATTTGTGTCTCTGTGGCATCAGGGTCCTTTCGCTGTGGGCAACTGTGATTGAAAGGCAAACGAGGGTGAACTAGGCTTTAGAGGGCACAGTGCTAGAATTGATTTTGAGGACATTTAGAGCAATGCCAAATGCATTGTAGTGAAGCAAGGGGGTAAGTATAGTCAGTTGTGAATAGCCACACCAGTGAGTTGTGTCAACTCTGTGGCATCGGGGTCATTTCATTTGTGTACACATTGAGTCCGCTTACAGTTTCTCATTCTGTGCTCTTGCAAGGAACTTCATTTGTAGTACACTTTGAATGGTCATTTTAAGGTGATGGGTTTGTTGCTGCTAACACTGGAACTTTTGCCCAACCTATTGTGCGCTTTGTCCCAATAAGTATGTACAGTATTTGAACTCTTTGCAAACTAACATTCTGTATCCTTCTGCTTGTTCTTTGCTCTTCGAATATCAAAGGGTGCCAACATATTCATGATTTACATTGAAAATTTCCTGTCACCAACAAAGTGACAACTCTATACCTCTACTCTACCTGACAAAGTGTCAAATTCACTGAATAATAGAAATTTACCAGCTTTTAGAACAAGAAGGTGGGAGTGTGCAGTTGTTGTATTATCTACAGGTAAGACACTCATAAATTTATAATCAACAGGTAAGTCTTGGTGAATATATATATTAAAAACAATCGTCTCTTTCGATTGTTTTTTTTTTTAATCAGTAAATATTGTCTTTCCTCATTTTTCCTGGTGTCGCTGCTTTCCTCATCAGATTCCTTACTTTCCTGTTGCCATTATTACCAAGCATTGGAACTCATATTCTCGTGTAAATCGCATGCCGTTAACCTATGTTTTACTGCTTATTGTCATAATAAAAGAGTGAAAGTGAAGAGTTTACATTACGCTGTCCACAGACGTACGCACGGTACTGTGACTGCGATGCAGTGTTGCATGTTATTTAAAGCTCAGCTTTCTGTATTCATGTCATGATGATGATGATGATACTGAACTGAAAGGTTTGATGGTATTTTAAACTGCACAATCATGCTTCCCTCCACTGCTCAGTATCTTGAGATTAATTTAATTATTTGCTTCGCTGGTTTCCTGCAGAAACGAGTGCAGAGATTATCAGTTTGCATAAATTCCTGTTGCCATGAGGGATTTTTTTTTTTTTGTCAAACCTGTAAAGCAAGATGGATTAGAGATTTTTAGAGACAATTGGGCTTCTAGGAGAGATACATGTACAGTATGAATGCCAGATGCATCATGCAGTACGTGTTTGCTGATGTGTCAGTACATAACCTTCAGTACACAGTAGGTATCATGTACCGTACTATGCGTACTGAACGTACAGTATTCTGTATTTTTGGTTGAGTTAGACACACATCGATAGCAATTAAACTAATCGTTAAATGTTGTTTGGGTTTGAGTTTCACCGATAAAATTTACAAAACTGCACAGGCTGGTGCTGACTTTGTAGATTCAATTTGAGAATAATTTATTTCACTTGCAGCTTACACTTTTAAATTTCTTTTAAAACAGGATATGCTGTTTGATATGCCAAAATTTGTACATTATCAATTGTTGCGTATATGACATTCTTTTGCACATAAGCTGATTGCTACTGTGAAATGTGCGCAGTGATGTGAATTACTTTATGAAGGCCTAGGCCAAATTTTCAAACCTTTTCAATCTGTGGGCCAAAAGAAAATTGTACAATACAGTACTCTTTCTGAACTATGAGACATACAGTACATACTGTATGCTCAGGGTTACTGTACACCTGCAACCTGCATGCATATGTAGGACAGCACAGTGTGTGAGATATATCGGCACGCCTTCGGCCGTAAGATACAGATTTGAAGTGAAACTTTGCAAGTGCAGTCGTCAATTATTATGCTTTGTACCTTACTGCGTGCATGTACTGTACAGTATTCCATCTGGAAGTTTGCCATTGATGCTGCCTTTACAGTACCTGTACCATAGACCTACCATGATGTTCTGACTTTAACATTCTATTCAGTGACTGCATTTTAAGTCGCTCCTTCCTTCCTTGCCTGTCTCCACAACCGGATGCACCTGTTGGCACTCTGTCTATCTAGTTTGCACTACTGTAGCTCCTTCTGGACTACCAACGAAGCCACTTTTGGCTAAAGCCATCCTTATTCTACCATGTCATTTAAACAAGATGATCAGTGGAAGACTGGTAAGTTTTGGTTGGTCAGTAAACATGCATCCCAGGTAAATTGTGGGGTATGTATTACTACCATGTGCCAAAGCCAACTTGGTGCCATATTGGCTCATTTCCTATCTTCTGATGTGCTACAGTATAGGAAATCTGAGTGAAAATTTTGACTAGTCTGAAAATTTTTAGACAGTTTTGTCAAGAGAGATTGCAACTTGGTCCATCCAGAGTATCGCAATCAATTTGTTGTCCATCTATTGGAATATTGCAATAAATTTTCATCCACCAGGTCGGTTTTAGTTAGTCGGTATTTGTCAGATCCATGACATCAATGTTGAGCCTCAGAGGAGTCACTGGTACAGTTGCAAGGCTCCAGAAAGGGAAAATAAAATTCACTCTTAAAGTTCATACAAAATATCCTAGAGTTTGTTTCTGATGTGTGACAAAGTTATTAGCTGCCATTAAAGCTGGTATATGAGTTGTACAGTACTGTCAATTGCAGGGTCATGTGCAGTACCTTTGTTCTTTGTCAGTGTTTCAGGGAAGAGAAAGTGGAGGAAAAGATGACCTGCAACAAAATCTGAAAGAGAACTATGCAATCATCTTCTAGATAATTAAATATGAAAATTGTCTCGACATTTTTGTTGGCCCTACAAAATTCAGACTCTCAAGAAAGCGTAGCGGTCAATCACTGTTACTTGAAATCTAACAGACCAATGGGAATGGATATGAATATTTATTAATACACAAATGGGGCTGTAAAAATGTCTTCTTGTAGTGGCTATGACATATTCCTCTTAATTTGACTTTCACTGACATATTTTCAACTCATATGCAGGCGTTAACCCATTCATGTAAGAGAGAGCTGTCTTCTTCATGACGTAATTTCACACCGTGCTGCTAGGTTTGCTCTTACAGTATCTTCACTGGAATTTCTTGCCGACAAGTTTTACTGAACAGTGGATGTGCTGACCGCTTTCACAGCTTTCGTAGCTGCAGAGTGCAACATATTAACATTCATATATCCACGGAGGTTGTTATGTATACAGTGAATTACCGGCCTGAACTGCATACAAGAATTTCAAGCTTCTAATGCCTCTGTAATTCAAGAATGGCATTTCACAAAAGAAGAAAGGGAAGGAATCAAGCACATCAAGTTTGTGAAGTTGTTCCAAATGACATTTAACAGATCTTTGGGGTTTTTGTTTGAAATCTTTGTTTTGTCTAATTCTCTGCTTTGAAAAATTGGAGATTAAAAAGTCTTTGTTTAAAAACAGTAGTTAATTATTCCTGGTGTGTATATCCACAAAGGGCATTTCAGCTTTGGTTGAAAAGAAAAAAAAGGCTTTTGTTTACAGGAAAAAATATTAGTGTTTGGATGATATTGTGATATCGCGATATGAGCAATTCCGGCAAATGATATCGCTGTGAGATTTTGCATCATTTTTGAAGTGACCCAAACAATATCGTCTGTTCACTCCAAGAATAAGAAGTTAATGTTTCGCAGAACAGATAATTTGGATCACATGCTAAAATAATATAAAACAAGAAATCAGACCTTGAGGCTGTAGTAAACTTTAATGAATTAGTTTGATTTTCGTGAAATATAGTGTCATGATGTCAGAATGAAGGGTAGACTTTATAATGTGACTTAGATCTTCAATCCTTAGTTTTACACATATTCATTCAGGTGTGTTTTGGTTCCAACTTGCTGCTATAATCTTGTGATATTGTTTTGCATTGAGGAAAAGTGTTTCTGATATTACTTTTGAAAATTTCATATCCCAACAAGACTAAAAAATATCATAATATTAAAATCAATATTTGTAGACACAGAATGGTAGATCATTAAAAAATAACGATTGACTGTGATCTTCTGTAGAAGAAAGAAGTTCCTAGGAGATAAAAATTCCCTTTGTCTTGTTGCTCAAGAATATGTGGTCACCCAAACTTGTCAGAATTCAAATGATGCATCTTCTGTAAACTCATCTTAAACATCATGTTTTGAAGAGGTGAAACTTTTGTAGATGTTTACAGATGAGCCTGAAAGGGGAAATGGTTAAACAATAATTAAAGCTATTTTTTGGTATGCCATATTGGCACTTTGAAGACACTCTATTTCCCTTGAATGCATCGATGTGATTGAATTAAGTCAAAACTTGAGTCTGTTTTGGTGGAGATACTGTATGCTTCATGTGCCCTCTATCGTTTTCTCACAGCATATATCCTATACACTCCCAGACTCTCCTATACACTGCCAGACTCTAGATCACCATGGTAACAGTTGACCATGCAATGCACTTTGCAAGTTCTTAGCTACTATTGGTCAGTAGTCACTGTTGGTTACCAGGCCTTCCCATTCTTTATCACAGAGAGGAAGCAGGGTGTGTTTCTTGATGAAAATAAAAATGACACCATGAGCCTTATTGTTATTCTTACTGTACATCTTCCTCTTCCATTTGATACCAACTTGGAATACCCCCATCTAAACCGTGTTTCCTTCAGGAGACTTTTCACTTCTTAGTGTGCCACTTACAGTAGACAGAAGACTGACTTCAGCCTTCTCTTACATTTTGGTTATATGCTAGAAAGTTCCATGCATACATTACTTGCTTCCTAACTTGAAATCATTTCAAAATGTAGCAATTCCGCATTCATTTTCGGACAAGTACACCACGTTTAAAGTTTGCAGTTTTATACAGTACGACTGGGAGAAGAATAGCCAGTCTTTGATAATGCAGGAATAACAGTGCATCCTGCACTTTGAACATTGCCCACTGTACGTGAGAAGATTTGATAATTCATGTTTGCATCCAAAGGTCTGCATTCATTTACATACTCTGCATCATTTGCATCTTTCAGGCATGCCACCTTAGCAGATTTACTCCTAGTACCCCTGTTTTTCCATTCGTGTGTATATCTAATAAGGATTCGCATCCACAAATGAGATTAGGAGTACAGTATATAAGAAGCGAGGCAACATGTTGATTCTATGGGGAGAAGCATACTTCCAAGGTGGGACGCGATATGCAAAAAAAAAACAATTTAGAAACTCACTACGGTACAGCAGCATTGCCACAAGATGGTTACCAGAAATCAGTACGACAAATTTATGCAAATTTAACTGTCACTAGTTTTTTGCAGCGTTGACCTGGATTTTCTTGAAAGCTTTTTGTTTAACTGTACATTGTATTCATCACAATATACTAAACAGTGTGGCAAATTCATAACAGGCAACAATGTACTGTACAGTCTGGCAAATTCATAACACGCAACAAAAAGATTTCATCTCTCAAAACAGGTGACAGAGAAGCAAATTTTCTTGTGAATCAGTTTTGTATTTAAGTTTATGGTGTCACTTTCATCTTTAGTATAGCATGATTCATTTTGTGACCGGTATTAGAATAGTGGAGACAATGCTCACAATGTTCTTGTAAAATCAATGCTACAAATGAAACATGACCAGCAACCTTCAGTCTGCTTAGAGTCTACTGTATGTATGTACAGTAGCTACTGTATGTGGGTCGTTTGAAACCGCGAAAACTGTTGACTTGGCCGATTAAGAAATTGCATATATAGTAAGAAGAGCAAAGACAACCATTGTTGTTGACTTTTAATGTCATTAATCACCCATTTCGTAACATGATATCATGATAGTAAGTCTGGAGAGTTGTAACCCTAACCTTTCTCCAAGACTTTGACCTAACCTTGTAACATTATATCAGGTACGAAATGCATTTCTCGAGAGACGAATGTTAAACGTTCTAAAACAAAATTGGGAAGATTTGGCGGTCGTCTTGGTGTGATTATGACTTATTCATGAGGACATTCTCGAATGTTGTTTATCGTAGAATATGTTACCATGTCTATCTTTTTGCAGTCCAGATTGTTACTTTTATAAAAAAAATGATTTGTATGGTGTTCAGTGCTTATTGATTATTCTCCATTGGTGGCAGGAATTTGGGGATGGTTTGGACCTTTCTTTTAACTGTTTAGAAAACTACAGCACAGTACTGAAGTCGGCATTGTTCTCCATTTGTTAAAAGCAGAATCGCTTATACAGGGCTTTAAACAGGCCCCGATGTACTCTCTCAAACTGTGTTGCCATTTGAATGGGGGCTGTGGATCTTGATCTACTGCAGTGAATCACACTCTAAAGGAAGCACAGATCAACAACACTCACTTAAGATCAAGATCCACCGATTTTGATACACCCACTGTGGTAGATGGGGTCGACCGCGCTGGATCGAGGTTTGTAATGTGAACATGATCAGAAGATCAAGTGACCCCGGATCTCCCTGGGTGCATTTGCTTTCCGGTAGCAAACACACCTGGTACAAAACAAATTGACATGGTGCACTAGCTAGCTACTGTAGCTGTGACATTAAAACTCGCTACCATTTCCTGTAAATTAACTGGACTTCGGTCTGTTCGTTCACATACTTCTTGTATGCCGCTTTCCAATTAATTTCTGCTTTTTATTTTTTCTGTTACTGATAAGAAAGACCACTGACTGACAGCTTATTGTAAGGAGTTAAAATGTTAAAATGTGCATGCAGTACGTCGGTTTAATACCGCAGCAATATTAGTAAACTGAGGTTTTTTTCTGTACTAGGGCAAATATTTTGTTTCCAGGCCTTTGCCGAACTGGTTTTTTCTTTGAGCTGAGGGAAGACGGTACCGTCTACGAATCAACAATGCATTCGCCAACTGCCTAGAAAAGCTCTCAACTAGTATATTCTACAGAAAATAATAACTTACGTCAATTAATTACGGGAATTAATTCCGTTAATTGTAACCAGTGCAGCAGTGACCTCTCATGCTTGTGCATTTGTTCATGAAACACATTGATCGACTGGGCTCACTCAGATGTGGACACAGCTCTGGATCAAGTCAATTAAGCTTGATCTACCACAGTAGATCAAGATCCACCATGCTCACTTAAATGGGGAAGAAGACTTCAGGTATCCCTGTACTCAAACTGCTTTCTTGGATGACAGCTTGTTAATGCCAGAGTAGTATGAGTGGTCATTTCTTAGATTGTCAACCTGATTGACAGAGGTCTGTTTGACCTGTGTCTGACAATGTTTCTCTGAGCTACCTTTACATCAACTATGCTCATGCTTGTAACAATTATGAATGAGATCTGCTGGAAATGACCATCTCTGTCCACTCTCAGACTCACAGCATATTCTTGAGTTGCTTTATTTACCGGTGCTCTATTTTATGGTTGCTTAGACACTGAGTCAAAGTCATACCATACAGTACTTACATTTATGGTCTTGATCCATTCCCAGACCAGCAACCCTTGCCTGATACTGAACGTTTACATTGACTTTGCTCCTCACTCTTGGCACATAATGATGGCAAGAATGGGAAGGACAGTGCTAGTCTGGTACTAGACTGAATAGTGCCAGAGGAGGTATTAATACTGTAGGTTACCAGTGCTCTTGACGGGTAGATGGGAGTGCAGTTGCTATGTTGAGATATGTAAGTGGTGACATGCAATTGGAGAACCAAGTTGGAAGGGACAAGCTAAAGTTGATTGTCTCGTTAGTCAATACAATCCCAGGCTGACAGCATTTTACTGAACTGCTTAATATACATCCCGTGTGCTTGAACACAATCATACCTGCTGACCTTTGTTTTCTCCACACTGAGATGTAAATTAATACAAAGCTCTTGAGTAAGTAACTTATACACTTTAATGCATGTTCAATAGTATTGAGGCCTCAAGGGCTTTTCAAGAGCCCACTGTATGCCGTCCACAACGGATTGACAGATATATTACCATGAATGCTGGAACTTGAGACTAGGAGAGAGTACATCCTCTGTAGAAGAAGACTGAAGATCACATAATCTGATGCATTGTCAATCACTGCTGATTAGGAGGGAGCAGTGAATCTGTTATGGGAATCACTTTCTGAATCTCTGCTGACATATAAGACAGAAATTCTGGCCCGGCAACAGAATTTGTCAGTAGAATCTGGTCACATACAGTATCTTTTGAATTGTTAGGGCCTCAGTGTATAATGTACTCTGGATAGTCAAAGATGCAAGAATCCACCCTAAATGTCCAAAATGACATCATGCCAGTTTTGAAAACCAGCTGAATCTGAATTCATTTACATTAATCTGGATGAAGAGATGGTTACAGGATCTGACACGTAGGCTTTTTTTCTTGAAGCAGATTTAAGTTTTGCTGTAAATACAGGTACATGTTGATAAATTATCCAGTTGTGTGTTTTGATGTTTGCAGCAAAATTTTGTTGGCAATGCATGGTTACCAATTCAATTTCTAGTATGGTAGAGATGTAGAAAGAGATGCTTTTTGTTGTGTGGGGACAGGTAAGTTTGATGTTACAAAGATGTGGGATAACATGAAAGCTGCAGGCGCAGTAAACTTGCAGTTAACCATTCATTGACAGTACATGCTGAAAGAAACTACATATTTCAGATAATTCTGGAAAACTTTAATAGTTTACGGTACTAAAATATTATCTGCCTGTGATCTTTTGTCATGAGCTTAGGAATGTACAGCTGTACCACTTATGCCCAAGATAAGTATCATTCCTCCTAAAATGTTTGTGATAGGACCGTGTGTGTTTTGACTTTACTTCTGGTACAGTAGACCTTGTTCTCAGGATAGCACCCTCTCTCCAGTTAGCTCCCTCTTCTTCTGACCTTGTTCTCAGGATAGCACCCTCTCCTCAGCTCCCTCTCCTTTTGACCTTGCTTGCAGGATAGCACCCTCTCTGTATTTAGTTCCCTCCTCTGACCTTGCTCTCAGGAAAGCACCCGCTTATCCAGTTAGCCCCCCCCCCCCCCTTCTGTCATCTGAAACATTCTGAGGGAGAGCTTTCTGTGTCCTGGAAAAGTCCTAAACTTTATTTTCACTTTCGAGCCCCTTGAAAAGTCATGAAATTTAAAAAAGAAGAAGAAAGAAATGTAACAGGAGTCATGGAAAACTTGTTATCACTTTGCCTGTAGGGAGGTCCCTCCATCCCCTTTTATACCTCCATTAAAAATCTACTCTAAACAATCTGAAGGAGAGCATATAGCAGGGTTTCTGTGGCCTGGAAAAGTCATGAAATTTACACAAAAGTAACAGGAGTCATGGAAAGTCATGGAAAATTTATAACAGACTGCTATGTTTTTACAAGGTAAAAATACTTTTCTATCACTATCATTGTGCCATTATTGATCAAATTCTGGAGAACTCTTTGATGAAATGGTCAGGTAAATAAATAGTGTCATGGAAAAGTCATGGAATCTGATTTCCATTGTGGTACAGGATCAAACCCTGATTCAGTATATTGATTGCATGTAGCAATATCGCATTGCGTTGTAGTACCTCAAGATCAAATGTTTTGACCAGCTTTTATACTGACGTGCGAGATGCCATCAAGCATGCAGTGCCTGTTGGTGCCTTCCTCTCATCGTACCATTCATTTGTACATGTTTGGTATACTAGTGATGCCAACTTGTGCATGTTGCCGCAAAACATGTATACAAGTGTCTTCAGTCTATTTATACATACCTTTTTGGTCTTGGTTGAGTACATTTATATAAATCTCAGTGATGTCTCTCCCATCTCCCTGTTATTTCTCAGCAACGCCTCATTTGTACCTTTTTATAGAAACTTTGAATTTAGCAGATCCACCTCTGCTATTGTAATTCCAGCTGGTGACTTTTGTGAGTGGGAAATTTGTACCAATGTGACTGAGTATCACTTTAAAGGGGCTCATTGAGTTGATATCAGTAAAGATTGCGGTGATTTTGAAGTGTACAAACACACGACAATTCTCACAATCAGCATAATTAATCAAGTTTCACATCCAATTGTTATATGAAAACTGTCAATTTTTTCAAATTTTTGACGGTTACTTGCTCTGATTGTGTGCATGTGAATGTACTAATGTGAGAGTGTCTGGTCACAAAGTTTCAAAAACCAAATTTAATTGTTGGTTACTCACTCATTAATGTTTCAACGTATGTAAAACTTTGGGATCCTTTTAGTTTGAATGTTTGTCATTAGTATGTGAAGGAAACTTGACCGGTTTAGAAAAATTGAGTGAATTTCACAAAACAACTCAATGAGCCTCTTTAAAGCTTGATTTGTTATTATATGCCAGCACAATTTATAGCTCACACAAGTTTGTAGAGATGTTGCACATATTTTCAAACATGAAAAGTTTGTCCCTGATACAGTTTAGTTTCAGGTGCCATTACTGAAGCCCTGATTTAAACAAACTGATTGATATTGGGTTGCCCAACTCTGAAAAGCATTGTAAAACTGTGCAGCTGTACATGCTTTTCCTTAACTGTAAGTTTCTGCATGATATACATCATAATTTTATGAACTTTCTGTTCCATAAGCCGATTTAAAGATTAAATCTTCAATTTCTGGCGTAATGCGACCTTGGTCTTGGATTTCATCCCAATGTGATATATGGCTGTGCATTTTCACACTCCCCAATGACATATACTGTATGTACTGGTGATGTCAACCACCAACAAGTGCAGGCCATATCACCTTTTCATTGCAAAGTTTTAGTAATTTGGGTAAGGCTAGGGGGTGGCTCAGATAGAGGGGGACCCTATTAGTGGGATGATGTATCAAGATAAGTCTTGTATGTTCACTCCTTTGCAGTGCCCATTCAATGAAATTCAAGGCGTCATGTATTTTGTTTCGCAGTAAATCTTTCCCGTCTCTTTGCAGCTCTACGATCTGATGACAATGGCCGTCAAGTACCAAGTGTCCCTCTGCCTCCGTCCCTATGACCTCCTCCTGGTCACCTTCAACCACATGGACGCCATCCTCACCTATGTGAAGGAGAACTCGCAGACCAGAGCGAATGTGGACTTTGTCGTCAAATTGCTCATGCAGGTAAGGTGTACAGAAATAGGTCATATTTCGCATCGTGTGTTTCAGTGTCCAATGAACCCACAATGTAAAAGGGAAATAAGGTGTTTGTGTTACAGAAATAATCATATTTTAAAACCAATGTTTGTGGACATAGAATGAAAGATTGTTCAAGGAAGGACAGTGGCCTTGTTTTCAAGAAATAAGTTTCTCACTGATGGAAATTCATTTATTTGTTGTTCAACAATAATTTTTTCACCCAAACTTTTTGAAATTCAAGTGGTTCATCTTCCGTTACTCATCATGTGCATAATGTCTTGAGGAGATGAAGCTTTTGCAGATGTTTATGGGTGAGATTGAGTGGTTGGACGATGATTAAAGCTATTTTCTTTGTATGCTGTTCATGCATATTCGTAATGCCCTATTTCTCTTCAAAAAAGCCTGAAAGTTTGATTTTGCTTCCTTTCTTGTGATGCTTTTGGTTTGTTCGCGTGTCTGTGATGCAAATGTTTAAAGCATCCTTTTTTGTCTTTGAATAGCTAAACTAGTTTCTCTCCATACAGCATAGTCACCACTATCCCAAAATGTCTTAGTTTTGGATGTCAATCCTCACTCCCATTCATTACTTGTATCAGAAAGCTCAGAACTGAGATGTCTCGAAAAAGTAGATTCATAACTTTTCAAAACCACAACGAAATTTCTATATTTACTTCACTAAGGTCACTCCTCAACTGTCTGGATGCAAATACTGCACTTTACTAACACACCAAGAGTAGTGCTAACATTTTAACACCACTGCTAGTGCTGTCTGGTTTAGTACAAAAACTGATTTCAATTTGTCAAGTATTACTGCAGAAGATGACAGATATTACTTTTTCTACTTTCGGGCCACTGTTTTTTTGCCCTCTCTTCTTTTTTATTTACTTGTTTGCTGAATCATCCTTCTGCCTTTCCATTTGTAACTTTAGGAGTTTTTTCCTTGTATTCTCCTGTCTGTCTACTATATCATCCTTTCATTATTCATTCATTTTGTTTGCTACATTTCCAACTCAGTCAACTAGCCTCCATCTAAGACTGCAAGCATCTACCTCTCAAAAAAGACAAAACCTTGAAAGCCTGGACTACTAGGAAAGTTGGCCTGTTTTTTCTCACCAGCCGTGTTCAGCATAGAATCCTCCAAAATGGGCAGAGAGCAGGTTGGAAATAGCCGGTAAAATTGCAAACAAACATAAACGAATAGATCGATCAGTTTGCGTCTGTCCTCCTTTTCTTTTATGGAGAGAGAAGGGACAGAAGAGATTTAAATATGAAAAGACTGGATCGGGTGAGAGTATTTTTCTTTTAGAAGCTCTGTGAAAACGGAGGTAGAACAGATGAAAGCTGAGCTGCGTAAAAGGTTCCGATTTCATTTTGAATGAAAATCAGTGCTACATGAATGTGACTATTATTAAACTGGAATGATGTGGATATCTTGATGTGATTGTGGGAATTTAATATGTACACTCAGTGCAAGTCATAATTGCATTGTTTTGCTTTGAATGATGCAGTACATTACAGCATGTATAATACTGCATGCAGTCAAAAACCCCTCATTCACTTTACTCGTCACATACCTGTCTCAACACAACAGCTGTACTCTCATCTTCTGTACCAGGAGTGAACTAGCAACCTTTCAGCATGGTCTCCTGTAGACCTGAAACCAGACCTGTGTTAATATCCATATGTGGTCTGTAAAGATGGACAGACACACCAGTTAGTTGTGACTTTACTTGTAGACAGGTGATCTGCTGTGGATGTACATCCTGGAAATTTAAGGCTTTATGTGATCACAGAAGTCTGACGGATGACAACTCAAGCACACAAAGCCAATGATATCTTACTCTCAAGCTAGTCTCAATAAATGTTCACTGGCAGATGAGTTTGGATTGGCTCAATAGCAGCCCAATTTTTCTTTTTTTGGTAGTAATTACTCAAAAAAAGCTATGTGTGCCTTATGTAGCTAAGCAAATACCATCTTTGCTACTCAGTGGCAATCTTCATTTGCATGGTGAATGTACTGTATATATGGCTCAAGAGGATGAATTAATCAACTGCACAGACTCACAGTTTTCGTAAGTACTGTAAACGAGCAAAAGGCAAACTAGGGCGGGCTAAGCCTCAGAGGGTGCAATGCTAGAATTGTTTTCAAGGACATTTAGAGTAAGGCCAAATGTATGCATTAGTGAAGCAAGGGGTGAGTATAGTAACTCGTGAGTACCCGCACCAGTGGGTTGTTGGGAATCAACTGCACAGACACACAGTTTTGTAATGTAGTTTCCTTTGAGCAAGGGAAAATTATACTCTGCTGCCACCATTATCATGAATTTTGTTTATGACCATGATATTTACATAGCAGTAGAACATTTACTCCATTGTCACTCCCTGTTAAGACTCGTAAACATATGGCATACTGCATGTCTTTTGATCTGATATGTCCAGTGGTGCGCACTATTTCATCACTTTGATACTGACTACATACTGTGCCCTCTTTATGACCATTTTATTTATAGCCCTGGTATTTCACTACTCTGACAGTATTCAGGAAATAACCCTTCCTACTGTACAGTGGGTTACAAGTTTACACTGTATAAAGTGTTGATGATGCCTGGCCTCTAGTTTCTGCAGGCAAAATCAAACATTCCCTAGCTGGTCTGCGAGGCGTCGTCCTGTTCCTTTCAGAGTTATTGTATTGTCTTGTTTTTGCACAAGCTTGTTATTTATTTTACGATTATCTTTCTCCATTTTCCTTGCCTTTTCACTCTGACAGACGTATGCAACTCTTTCTTCTGGTGAACTTCAGTTAGTCAGACAGAATCTGATGCAGTTTTTTCAAGACATGCATACGAGGGTGAGTGGTTCCGTATTTCAGATTTCCTGTCAAGATGTTTCACACCGCACAGCTTATTCATGGATCAAATTTCATTATGCATGGGAATATTTGATCCAAAAAGGTGTAAATGTAAACATAGGAACAGGGGTAGTATTTTCTCTGACATGGATGAAAATCCAGGCTTGTTGTGCCATTGTGGTTATAAATGTGCTGAAATCTCTCTATGTTGACTTCATAGGTACTGTAATCTTGCTTTATTTACCTGTCTCCACCCAGAATTTTCATCCCTGTCTGCTGTCCCATGCTAGCAACAACTACTGTAGTACCTTTGCCACTTCTCTAGTGAGTCCTGCTCCCCAGCATTTCATTTTGTCTCCTCGGGTACAGTTTTTACATTGTTGTGTTTTCTATGAGACCTTTCAAAATGGATGCAGAGGTAAATTATGCGTAGCTCACTCTAAAGCATGCTAAAGTTTATGGACAATACTAGCAACATTTAACCTTCAGTCACACTTGCCTGTGAGTGTGTTGATTCTGAAGCTTTGCCTGAAAAACTTATTTGCATTTTAAAGTTGGCAATACATTGATTAATTATTGATTGATATATTGATTGATTAATAGATGGATCAATTGTTCAATCGATAAATCTATTAAAAAAAAATTTGTTTTTGATAGAAATTTTGCAAAGTATTCCTGCATCCGCATGAAGAAGTTAATTCTGTTTTTCATGCACTTTAACTGCTAATTGTATACACAGAGAAAGGCTGTTGTACAGTACATTTCTTCTGTTGCACCACTGTACAGTACGCTCACATGAGCAAGTTGTAAGCACCAAACACCTGTGAGAGAGCAATTGTTCTGCTGAAACAGATGATCGAGACTTCACTCATAGTCATAAATAACAAAACCAGACAAGTTGTTGTCTACCAAGAGAGTTCTGCAAAACTGAGGGAACATTCCCTACAGACTGCATTATTACAACCTCACTAAATTTTTACTGAGACTGTGAATAGGCAGATACTCCTCATACACTATCCCAACAGAATTAACTGCTGTATGTGCAATACCTTCACAACGTTAAAGGACATTTCGACTTGAACCTTTAATTGACCAGTGAATGCCATTAAGAGCTTTTCTCCTTACTAAACCCTTAGCTGTGAGCTGCTGAAACTAATATCGTATGTAAATTTGAAGGCCGTTTTGATATCTTTTTCAAATCTGAGGCATCAGCAAAGCCATTGTCGATAGCCATTAAAATTTCCATTCCGGTCAAATTTGTTACTTTGTAAACCTACAGATAGAATGGACTAATGATTGATCAGTGAAAGCTACCACGATCGCTCAGCTAATTCAATGACATTTCGTTGACATTGGAAATTAGGCAACGCGTAAAAAGGCCAATGTTGCCGCCAGTCTGTCCCTATTCACTGATGATGATTCCACCGGTAAATTGTCGCCATGGCGATATTCCCATCCACCCTCTTTGCTGTGTTTTCCTTTCCCTGTGGGCAACTATGGAAGCAGTGAATTAGACGGTTGGCTTGTACTTTCCGTGATGAAAAGTCGCCACGACCAGTCGCGACAAATGCCGGCTGCCTATCGCCAACCGTCGCCTGTCGCTTGCACCAGAAATGACACAATGCTGTCTCAAACCACAAAACAGTCTTTTCTCGAGGGTCACGCTAACTTCAGATTAATGAAGGACATACGAAGGACCATTGTTCGTCGACCATGTATCTGGAGAGGGTCTTTGTCAGTCCGTGATAACATACAGGCTGTACAGTATCGGTCGATTGTTGTTGAATGTCTTCACAGGCATGCATGCAGTTCATGTTAGCATATGTTGAGAAATATGGTTAGAATGAATACCAGACACGCTGCAGTTTACTGTATGTCAGTGGGTTAACTAATAATTTTATTGAAGAAGTAGAATCGACAGTCAATAGGGTACCAATTTTATTGCTGTTACCATTTCAAAAAAGGAGAAAAGTATGAATATTGTAATTTAATACTGCTGGTGTGCATGGAAACTTAAGGACGTTGAGAAGATATCAGTATCATTGAAATGAAGTATGTTTGCACTAGTGGTCAGAATCATTTGCGATGGTTTGCTTTCTGTCAAAAAAGATTGATCTGTAGCTACATAAGTCATAGAATGAAGAGACGCTTTGGAGTGTTGTAGATGCGTGGCAAGTCAGCAACCCCTCCTCAGAGTCTGAAAAACGTTGATTTAGATTATGTTGATGAAAATGATGATGATGATGAAAATGATGGTGATGATGAAAATGATCATGAAAATGATGATGATGAGATGGTGGTGATGACTTTGCAAACATATTTTTGGACAATTTGCAGAGTATTAATGATTGCAAGGAGTATTGGTAGATGACAAAACTTTCAGACTCTAGAAAAGTCAACTATAAGTCACATTGGTCCCTAAATGTGCATTCTTGTCCCTTTCTTTGGGGAAAACTTCAAAATTGAAAAGAAATTGTAAATGTTCCCTGGAAATGTAGAAATTTTGTTGGTCAAAATTTTGACTGTTGAGCTTCACGGAGTGAAAATTGCCACCCCTTGAAATATTGATCCCCACCTAAAAATCCTCCTAGTGAGTGTCTGCAAAGCATTTTGGTATTCAATGGAAGCATACCATTCTGTATGTTTCATCACATGGCCTGTAAAATGAACTTAAACTTTTGACAATTTAAATTATTGGGGAATTGTGTGACAAGTGGGAGGAAGATTGGAGCAAACAAATTTTCATTAAGTGGCACTACTATTCATCAAACTCACACGCTCACAGGCTGCTCCCCTCTCTTGAAACTTTGTGAAGATTACTGTGCTCATATTGCTAATTATAGAAGACGATGTCTGTGATCTGAGTCACAAAATATTCCGGACGTCCCAGTGTTAATTAGAAGTATACCTCATCTTAATCCAATATTCACAATAATGCGACAAAATGTGACAGTTCCATAATTTTCAACAGAAGTCACCGTGGCTTGAGGCTCAAAATAAACCTCTGAAAGGTAACAGCAAAACTAATCCCGCAAAAGGGCACTGAATAGCATTTTCCCTTTTTTATTCTACAAAAGTACCAATTTTGCAGGGACATCTCGGCCTGAAATAGTGGATACAAAACAGTAGCTTGTTTGCCCTCTCTGCAGTTGACTATTTTAAGCCCTGGGTAATCTTCTTAAAGATAAACTGGGGGCAAAATATTACCTTTCTGATGTGTCATTGTCACTGTCATACAGTACAGTATACGATCGCATATGTATGTACCATTTATGCAAAGAAGGCAAAAGGGATAATATCTCTGCGGTTACGTGTTCATTTAAAACAGAGTACTGAAAAGAGCCATGTAAATACAACTTTGTCGATATTTCATTCCTTTTTTTTTTTGTTCTGTATTGAAGGTTGTTTGCACATCTTCTCATTTTTCACAGGTCTCCATTTTCCTGAAGGAGAAAGTCCAAACTTCAAACGGTAGATTTATCTTACCAACAGAAGGACCAGTCCCGTATGGCACAGAAATTCCTGGCACAGTCAGGTGAATTTTATGTAATAGATAGCAGCAAAATTGATTCACAACTTGGGAAATATACTGACACTTGCAGAAGTGAATTGGTTCTATTTAAGTTGAATGCTATCAGCACAGAGAGAGTGAATTAGTTTTGAGTCTAAATTTGTCATTAAAGATGACAGAAGTGAATTAGTTTAAAGTTGAAATTTTATCATCAAAGCTGGCAGGAGTGAATTAGTTTAAAGTTGAAATTTTATCATCAAAGCTGGCAGGAGTGATTTGATTTGAAGTGGATTGCTAATATTAATGGGATGGCAGTGGGCCTCTCTTAAGGGGAATTATATGTTTGTTTCACAAAAAAACAATTGTGTTCTTGGTTTCGATGATAAGAGAAACCTATGCATTCATGATGGCGTGTGTACGCATGCGTGTGTGTGTATGTGTGTTTGTAACACTTCTCGTTAACACGATATCTCCAGAAGGGAAAGTCTGACGTTTCTCAAACTTGGTACACAGATGCCCCATATGAAGAGGAAGAACCCTATTGTTTTTGGTGGGGTTCAAAGGTCAGCTGGGGTCACCAGGGGTCAGACACTGAAAACCTTGTTAACACAATATCTCAAGTTAGGGAAGTTGAATGAACTTCATACATAGTATGTAGATATGTTATAGTGAGAGGAAGAACCCTAGTGTTTTTGATGGAGGTCAAAGGTCATCTGAGGTCACACTGAAAACTCTGAAAATCTTGTTATCACAATATCTCAAGATGGGAAACTGTGACAGTTCTCATACTTGGTACATAGATGCCCCATATTGAGAGGAAGATCCCTATTGTTTTTGATGGAGGTCAAAGGTCATCTGAGGTCACCAGAAGTCAAACACTGAAAATTTTGTTATCATGATATCTCAAGAAGGGAAACTCTAACAGTTGTAAAACATGGTACATAGATGCACCATATTGAGAGAAAGATTCTTATTGTTTTTGGTGGAGGTCAAAGGTCATGTGAGGTCACCAGAGGTCAAACACTGAAAATCTTGTTGTCATAATATTTCAAGAAAAGAAAGTCTGACAGTTCTCAAACTTGGTACATAGATGCGCCATATTGAGAGGAAGATTATTACTGTTTTTTATGGAGGTCAAAGGTCATGTGAGGTCATTAGAGGTCAAACACTGAAAATCTTGTTATCATGATATCTCAAGAAGGGAAACTCTGACAGTTCTCAAACTTGGTACATAGATGCGCCACATTGAGGGGAAGAGCCATCTTGTTTTTGATGGAGGTCAAAGGTCATCAGAGGTCAAACACTGAAAATGTTCTTAACACAATATCTCAAGGTAGAAATGATGGATACTTCCCATACTTAGTATGTCAATCGGTCATATCAAGTGGAAGAACCCTATTAATTTTGGTGGGGGCCAGATGTCATCTGAGGTCACCAGAGATCAGTACTGAAAATCTTAACATAAGATCTCAAGGTAGGAATCATGGAAACTTTTGGTATGTAGTTTGTCAGTGTTTTACATTAAATAGAAGAAGAAGCCTGTCGTTTTTGGTGGAGGTCAAAGGTCACCCTGGGTCAAAGGAGGTCAAATTGTTAAAATATTATGAACATGATATTGCAAGAAGGGAAGCATCTACAGAACTTATATGGAGTTTGAAGCTGTGCCTTATTGAGCAAAACTAGCTTACTGTTTTCCTCTGAGGCCAACAATAACTTGAGGTCAACTGGAGTCAAGTTGTGAAAACCTTGTAAACATTCAAGGAAGCTTGGACTGATGTCATATTTGATTTTCAGATGCACCTTATTTGGTGTAAGATGCCTATTGATTTTGTTAGAGGTAAAAAATCATTTGGGATCAACATATCTTCACAACATGCAGTATGCCAGATTCAAAATACTCATACTGTAATTGAATCATCGAAACCACAATGCCTCCTGGCTTTCTGGTTAAAACCAGTGTTCATGGTCACAGAATAATAGACTATTCATAGTAAGGCAGGGTAGTGGCCTCCTTCTTTTTTAAGAAAAAAGTTGCTCACAGATGAAAATCAGTTGTTTCTCAAAAATAGAGTTTTCCACTTAAACTTTCAAAAATTCAAGTGATACATCTGCCATATCTTGTCTTATGCATAATGCCTTGAGGAGATGGACATATTGCTGATTTTTATCCCCTGAATGATTCAATGGTTTGTTTTTTTTTTATTGGTGAGAGGGAGGGGAAGGCCATGTTGGTGCATTTCAAATGCAACATTTCCCTTTAAAGCCAAACTCTAACTGGAATTACCCTGGTTTGGCATGGTGAAGGACAAAACTAGGGTTTGTTGTTTAAAGTCTGTATTGCATCACCCTAAGCTATATTTTTACCTCCCTGAAAGGAAAATTCTCAACTGGTTCTAAGTTACAGTACTCTTAGATTGCCAGCAAATTCAAAAGATGCAGAGCAGCTCGTATTACACAGTGTACACAGGGATCCATTGTTTTGATTACACATGTGGAGGAATGTAAGACAGGCTGAGGGAGGGACTAGAGGTAGGTGGTTGTGAGAATTGAAACTGTCTGGGGTGATGCATTACAGCCTTTAATGATTTCTTTTAATAGTGTGCCCATTGCAGTATGTTAAAAACGTATGAAAAACGTATATAATTTCCAACCAAATTTTACTGCTATGCTTTCTAGGTGTTGGGCCAAACAGTTGTATAATGTTTTTGATTTCTTCTTTTGTATTGATCATAGTGAAATGCTACTTGTGTTGAAAGCACTCCACTACAACTTAACTTGGTGGTGACTACTCTTTTTTAAGAAAGATCTTGTATCATTTCATAAGGTTTCCTTTTGTGCCTTTCCCCACATGAGAGATTGTATTTTGAAGGAAACAATTTTCATTTTTCCCTTTGGCTGCAAGTGTACAAAGTTGTAACTTTTTACATTTGCTAATCAAATGTATAGTGTGAATCTAAATGGATAATCCACAGTGTGAATCTAAATGGATAATCCACAGTGTGAATCTAATCGGATAATCCACAGTGTGAATCCGATCGGATAATCCACAGTGTGAATCTAATCGGATAATCCACAGTTTATGTCTAATCAGGTAATCCATGGAACAAAAAATAGAGATTCACTTCTCATTGTTCTCCATTATAGATACTTTGATTCAGATGGCAGACAGACAAAATCTGTGGACTTCCCAGTCTCGGGGAGATACTCGGCCACGCTGAGCGAGGGATCCCTTGCGATCAGAGGGGACAGGGTGACGAAACTTGGGACGAACATGTACAGCAAAGTGAGGCCCAGCGACACGACAGTCAGCACTGAGACACCGCAGAAGAAAACTCAGAGCGTTGAAGAGGTGTGTGGTATATAAAAGTTTTCAGTGAGAGTTAATCTTGGCCTGAGTTAACAGTCCCCTCACAGTCAATGCATGCACCTTAAAGTACCTAGGTTGGATTTACAAAATGGTAACTTTTTGGACCGTCCTTGTTTTCAGCTTATGCCCTTATTTAGAGCAGTGCCCTTCTCCTTGATTTATCATAAAAGGAGGGCTTTAAATGCTTGGGCAATAAATGCCCTCAAAATTTCTTGTTGTCTGAAATTCTGGCACAAAGAGTGAAGTCACTTGTTGTTGAAAGGAAGACAAGAACTCTAACAAATGAAATGAGTTGATGAAAGGGGCAGTTAGTTTTGGAGCAACTCTTAGCTTTCTTGTTGCTGGTCAGATGTTTCCATCTGTCAGACCCCAAGCCACCAGAACCCTCTCCCCTCTGTTGCTCTTGTGCATGTCCTAATGGTATCAGGTTTTCTGATGATCGCAAACATCAGATGTCTATTTCAGTGTATTACAGCTGAACTGGCATAACCAGGCTTTATTGATTATTTTTTTTTAAGTCATGATTTAAATCAATGATTTAAACCAAAATATGGTTTAAATCAAATCAATCTATTTAAATGTTTTTTTTTAATAAAAACCTTGGTTTTCATTGTGATGGAAATTGACTTGATTAAGTTAAACAACCTTGAACATGACTGAAGGTATGTTGCATTCCCATGTCATTTCCATGTCATTTCCATGTTTACACCGTACTGTAATCTGCCACTACGAGAACCAAAGACAGTCATTTTACATGCAGTTTGAACTTGCGCTTGGTTACTCTACTGTCTGTGACTCAGCAACTGAAAAGAAAAAGGAAACTGAAACCGTGGCATTGCAACTTGACCTTGTCTTTCAGGTGACGGCGAACCCAAATCCCATGGTGAAAGCAGAGCTGAACCTGCTAGCACACCTGATGGGGGCGGTAGAGAGCAAAGGGGATTCGAAGAAGGAGTCGGATTTCAGGATCAGCATGTTTAACACTGAAGAAGAAGAGAAGTAAGTATGAAAGCCATAGCATAGAATATTCTCACCACAGACTAGAGGGCGCTCTTTTATGGTGAAATATTCTTACGTAGCGTGTGCCTCGCAGAAGTGTTTTAGAGAAGGGCAGATTGCTACTGATATCAAAAGAAAAACAAAAGTAGAATGATTTAGATCTTACTTGACATATGCATGTAGCCAAAGTGTTGAGTGTGGTTTAGCACTGCAGGGAATATTTTATCTAGTGTTGCATCAGATTATCGCACCCAAACTGATCAAACTGCTGTATTTTAAAAGCCAAACGTGTGAGGCAGATTTTGTTGTTTACTCGTAAACGTCAAAAGTCTGTAAATGTGGGGGTTTCCGAAGGGTTTACCACTGAAAATTCAAACGGCTTCAAAACCTGCTGTGCCCACATTTGAAAGCTAGATTATTTCGTGGACTGTTCATGTAACTTGGTAGACATGATAGCACCTCATGTTAATTAGTACAATGATAAAGGGAGGGAAAGAGGGGGGTTGGTGGTTGCACATTACACACAAGTTTGCTTTTGACCATCAGGTAGGTGTTGCTTGAAAACACAAGTCAACATTGGAAATTAAAGCCCACACTTGTTGTTAGGAAATTCATTCTTAAACCAAGGAATTTCATTAATCAGTGAAGTGACTCGGTCAGTAAAGTCTGCAGCCAGTGCAGACCATCAAGTCAGTTTATTAGAAGCAATATGATGCAAACAAGGACATGTGTGAAGACTTTGTCTGACAGATATTCATGCACCCTCGATTGATGCTGTTTTTTTTTTCTATAAAGTAAGCCATACTACATTGCATTGGAGCTATGAGAGCAGCTATGCCAGTGAATTGCAGTACCTCATTTGATCTGTAAATGCACTGTTAGTAAAGGCAAGCAGAGCATGATATGTACAGCCACCTGATTGATGCCATTAAAGGTAGACTGTAGGAAAGAAATCATTGTGATACATCATTGCCCGACAAAGCAGTAATGTTTGTTGCGTATGACATATGCATTTGTTCAAAATCCTAACCTTTCTATGACACTCAGATAGAGTAACTGACCATCGTAGTCTTCCACAGGTGGCATACCATTGACCTTCTCCATTGACTTTCACATTAAACTGATCACTTTTGAGGTCTGCTCACACAGATACAATGTACTCCACATCAAACATTCCCTACCTACTGCATGATAGCCAACACCCTGGCCTTTATATGGCACTTCTAGGTTTCCGTATGTCGACCATTCAGATTTAAATATCCAGCGTTCTTGACTGGTGGATTTTTGCAGGGCTGCCTCTCCGTAGGTGAAACTTACCCTCCCCAAAATAGCAACCACCTTCTAAAAAATTCCCCCCCTCCCCATCCACATAATCTTGGTTCTGCTGAAAAAAAGGTGACAATAGGCTACCAGATATCACATCTGTGGAGGAAGGTTAGACCTTAAGTGGCACCATTTTGCATCATTTACCATTTCAATGAACAAAAATTTCTGGAGGTGAGGCTGAGTCCCTCCTCAAGCCTCTCCTTCGTGATGTCTTTGTGATGGCCATGGCAATCTTTTCGCAATCACTTACACACTTCATGTGGAGCTGCCTCCCTCTCTTGAAAATTTGTGGTGAACATGTATCTGTTTTTGATAGCTCATTTCAAGTCCTACCAGAGTCAGTGTGACTACAAAGATTTGAGTGGTGGTCTGGTTTTGTTAGCTTTGTTTCCATTCCTAAGCAGAGTCAGTCAATTCGACAGTCCACGGACCTAAACATAGCCGATCATCTTTGGTTATCACATTCAACATCTCTTCAGATTCTACACTATTAAAAGGGCTGCAATAGATGGGTTGGTTTCGTAAATTGCGTTTCTACCCTAAGTTGGATTTAGCCAGACTATCAGTTCAGGGATAAACATAGCTGGAATATGTTTGGTTATAATATTTTGACCTTTCTTCCTATCTGGGACTAATAGAAAGATTAAATTAGATGGTTTAGTTTCATAAACGAAGTTTCTTTTCATCTGCCAGATAATTTCAACTTTCTGTTGCAAGGATGAAAGAAACCAGTCATGCTTTCATTGGCCATTTTGATCTTCTCATAAATTCTTGCAGATACTAGTATTAGGACTTTAAGTTTTAATTTAGAAGCTACGTTCCATATATACAGTACCATAATCCACTTTCCTACTCACATGCCAAGGAAAGCATTGAGGAGACAACTGTCTTCGGGAATCCTAATTCCAGACTCGACGACGCATCCCAAATGATACCCGATTTTTGTACTTTCACGTCAATGTCTCTACTACCAGCGCTGTTTAACGTGACTCACTCAAAGGTACGCTTGCTCGAAATATTGAATTACAGCGATAGGATTATGCAGCAGCGTTACCACCCCTGAGAAAATCTCTCTCCAGTTGTTTTTGTCTCAAAGAATTGGATTATATCATCCCCAGTTGCAATGTAGAAAATGGATGCGTCTATTTTAGGATTGCCCTCGAGCAGGCGCCTGATGAATGCTTTCACTTTTTCTGGAGCGATGCATTTCCCTCGAGACAGAATTGTCCCCGTTGTCAGCTTAATTCCAGGCACAAGCTATATCTGGATCAAGGTTTTTCGGCAGAGAAATAAGCCACGAGCAGTTCCCTCAAAGCCATTTCAAATCAGCTGGATTTTTTGTTTCCAGGGTGATGTCTGCTGCAGGCTCATCTTTGATGTCTTATCAATGATCTGTTTTAGTTCCTTTAGCAGACATTGAAGCCTTGTAATGTGACTGCACTTGACAAGATCAAAACATCATTCTTGTCTGTATCAGACTCCATCCAAAACTAGTCACAGTAGGCTCTTAAAACTTCACAATCAGGAATTAAGGATGGTCGTTGTGTCAGTGAACAAAAAGTGTCTCCTATTTTTAGGGGAATTTCAAACAGATTCGGTATAAAGAATGCGAAAATTCTCGCAAAATGCAGACACAATCGATCAGCTGATAGGAGAAAGAATCAGTGACTGAAGGGGAGGAAAGGGGAACCTCAGCAATGGTTAAGTTTAGATCAATCTTTATCCCTAGTTGGGTATTTTCTCCAGTCAGAATGTTGTCACCTTGCATGAGATGTCATCTGTAAGGCCGGGATACATGTGCACTATCCAGCGTGTGATCCAACCTTCAACTAAACTGGCACAGCTCAAATTACCGTTTACAATGATGAATGCAAAGTATCAACACAAGTCGAATTGCTGTGTACAAGAGTGAATGCAAAATATCAACACAACTCGAATTGTAGTGTACAAGAATGAATGCAAAATATCAACACAACTCGAATTGCATTTTACAAGAATGAATGCAAAATATCAAATTGCGGCCTACAAGAGTGAATGCAAAATATCAACACAACTCGAATTATTTTTAAAAATTTGTCAAAGCAGCTCATAGGCCAGAGCACTTTTGTTGAAATGAGAGCAATCGGTACAAAATGAAGCATTCCTGGAATGGTTTATGCAGTTTATCATTCTATGGATACTTTTGTTAAATTTGAGTTGACAGATCAGTATTGCTAGTCCCACAAGATAGTATAGCATTTTGTTTCTAACAGTTTTAGCAGAACAGTCATTGCCTCATTTGAAACTGGCTAACATAGACTTCTTTAAATGGGAAAGTGCTCAGTGTTAAACTTTTATCACAAAAACTTGCTGATCACGTAAAATTGTGTAAATGCTGGAAAGGGAAAGCTGCCACCCTGGTTTCTTTGTCCTACATTCAACACAGGTAATTCCCTCAGCCCCACATCCACGTCAATCTGTGGAGTTGTGGCTCGCTTTTTATATTTTTTTTTAGTTTTCGTCCCTTCTTTGGCAACCAATCTGTGTATCGACCGTGTCATAATTGGAATCGATTTGAATCCAAACGATCGAATTTCCCGTCAGTCACAGGTGCATCAAATCGACCACGATGATGTTCGCAGGTGACAGATGTACGATCCGTAGAGTTTGTAGGTTAGAGTCCCAGTCAGTTGCGGTTGTGCTCGCATTTTCGCCGTAAGCCGTTTTCATCCCAGCTGCTCTATACCACCCAGGTGTAAATGTGGTACACTGAGAGAGATAACTTGTGAAGTTGACAAGAGTGTCGATCAGTTCTGGATGGCGCCCTTGAAGAATGACAGTGGGACTGCAGTCGTGGAAAACCTGGAAAAGTTATGAAATTTTGGAGATAAAAAATCAAGGCCTGGAAATGTTTTGTAATTCAGAGAAAGTGTGTGAAGTTCTGGAAAAGTTGTGAAAATTTTCACAGTGGCATTGTTTCTTTCTCACTCTTAGTATCAAAATGTATTCTCACTTGTAAACAAATTTTATTCTTCTCTTCACTTCACACTGGTTCGGTTTTGCTGCTGCAACGCAAAAACTAATAGGAAAGACAATCAGGCTGAGGATCATGAAAATTTTCTATGTGGTCCTAGGAAAGTCATGGAAAAGCCAAAGAAATTGATTTCCCGGAAAGTGTATTTATGCTTGTTGATAGAGGGCGAGAGGTGAAGAGGTTCATGACTGAAATAAAATTTGAAAGAGGGATTGTTGTAGGGTACTAAACTTTGAACCAAAATGAAGGGAAGGATTGGTGTGTTAATGACCACCAATTCTGCAAGATCTTTATAAAAAAAATATCAGACAGGAAACACACTGTTAAAAATATATAGTTAGTCCCTGTAAAGTTTGAATTGCCTTTTCATAGCAACTGCCTTACTAATTTGGTGGATTTTGATACGTTCTCATCAAACTGTCTGATCTGTGACCTGGTTACACTCTGGCAGTGGTCATTGGATTGTCTTATAGATTGTGCGTGTTTCACCTAAAGCTCATGTGACATGCGTCTAGGAAAGGGCTGTTTCATTCAGAAGTTTTGGAGAAACCCTGAATGAAAATCTGTTGGAATTTTGTTTGTATCTATTATGGTTTTTGAGATACGGCTTTTCAAAGTGAAAATACATTGATGTAGAGTCTTGCACAATGTCAGTATTTCTTTTGTTAGGCCTGTATTATATATTGTCTCTTAATTACTGGCCATCTGGCGTGCAAATTGGTAAGTGGCATCAGTAATTGTGAAGACGAAAATACCTGCATCCAAAATGAAACTACCAGGGTATATGAAATTCTCAATTGCTCTTAGAGTAAAGGTTAAATAGACAAAGGATACAACATACAGTAGCATGTGAGTCCTTCCCTTGATGTCACAAATTTGCATAATTAGCCAATGTTTATTTATGATACAGCTGTAAGACAGGCATTTGCCTGTAAAATCAATATTCAATGGATTTTGATGGAAGTTGTGGCTATTTTCAACATGTACAATGCCTGATGCAGCCAATAGTCCAAACAGTCATTTTCATGTGACACCGCCATTCAGTATTACGTGTCAGTGATACAAACTTGCTGCTGATGGTAACCGTCTTCGTCAGGAATGTTTAACTGCTTCATTCCCATTGCATTATGGGAAATTTGTTTCTTGGCCAAATGTTTTGGTACAGTTCCACATAATTTACCTGCAAACATACATACCACAGCTCAAGGTTTGCCAGCAAAGACAGAAAGTTGAAGCAATGTTTTAGAACAAGATTACTAAGAGAGGACTAATTGCTCAGAGAGTAAGACCACCTATTCTCCTTGGATTCTAACTGCTAAATTTGATTGATTTATCGTTTATTCGTTTCCCTGAGCTCATTTCCAGCTTTGCCAATATTGACAGCAAATGGTAATTTTCATCATTACTCAGCATTTTCAAGAGAAAGGTCGAACAGGTAAAAGATGAATCTGTTAAAACCAGAATTGCCTCATCCATCTTTTATGACCTGATTCTCGGGAAAGACTGAAATATATCATTAATCAGAAACCTGTTGCCATGGTAATGACACTTTCGATCTTGATGTGTATGCCTTTTGCATGGCCAACATTCTTGCTGCTAAAATGTTTGAAACATTTAAGTCCATAAGCTGGCCTGAAGAACTCACTCTGAAATTTGATAATGGAAAATAATTTTCAAGACTATAGGGGAAATGAAAATGGCAGCTGTGAAGTTTTTTTCCGGTTAGAAGCTTGACGCACACCGCCTCCATTTGCTCTGCCACTTGATGCAAAAAAGAGAAACGAAATCTCTCATTTGGGGGGAGTGAAAAATGTGTTTTATTTATGCATGTGACATTTACTCTGTTGATGTGAACGTGACAGTCTTTATGTTTTTTTTATTGCTGCAGAGAATTTGCTGCCTTGCGACCGCCATCTGAAATGTATGACTTGAAAGTTGTGAAGATCGATGCGACCAAGGTGAGCAAAATTGCCAGAGATGTAAGATAAATTTGAATGTTATTGTTCATCTTTTGATGACTACTTTCATTGTTTTGTTCAATTATCTTTCATGTTGCCTTGATATGTTCCACTTTGACTGTGCAGCACAAAGGTCACTGCATAATGTCAGGTAGTTTCCCATGATATTGAGAAATTTGATGGACAAGTGCAAAATATAGATCAATGAAGAAGGAAGCTTTTGATTTAGGCAGGAATGTATATTTATATGAAAAGGATGTCCAAAACTTAATTTCATTCCTTCATAATCTTTTACCGAAAGTGATCCGGTTTCTGCTCCACAACCACTGGTTCAGAATTTTACTAACTGGACAAATTCCTTTTTCAGTGTCTGCTAAATGCATTCTCCAATCCCATGAAACAAGGCATAGATACTACACACAGTGTCTATGGATGGGTTCTAAGGTGGGCAAGTGGTCAAGTGGAAAACATATGCTGTGTTAGTTTTGCATTTAGTGTGGGTGGTAAAAGATAGCTGCCAAATAAACAACAGTGAATGTTGTGTATATATGCAGTGTGTCTGCTTCCATTTGTTAGAGTTTAATCCTCAGTGAAGTTTTGTTTCCTTTTCTCCCTAAAACTCAAAAGTACCTATACTGAAATGTCACCACCACCTCAAAAGTTTTGCAAAAAGTATGGACAATTTGTGTTGCTACAAATCAGGTAAATTGCAATATATGCCGGCACGTCAGCATATGTTCAGAATGCTAGCAGTGGATAACGACACAGTCATAACACGTCGTCAGTGTGAACAATTACATTTTCCTCACCCACTGGACCTTTTCGTAAGTTCAAGGATTTGGCATGTTTTGCATCTAGAGAGATTTTTCACAGGTCAGCTTTCACTAAAAGGACTGTTACATGATTTGCCCTGTCGATGTTTTGATTTGGTGTTGTCATGGGGGAAACCACCGCATGTAGTGAATAGTAGTTCTCTTATCGGCACGTGCGGTCGGAAATCGATAAAAGTATTCCAAAAATATTCACTCTTCGATAGAAGAAGGCACGTTGCAGAATAGTCACTGATGGACTCTTACACCTTCAACTTAACACAAATGAGCAACCTCAGCCAACCACTGCTGAGTAAAGGCATCTTCTTCATCATCTGCAGGGTTCCAAGAGCAAGGAATTGCTGGAAATAATGGGGGACCTGTCTATACCGGATGATTCAACCAACTCCAGTACTAAGGGAGACGACCTCCTCGCTCTGATGGACAGCACCTCATAGTGGGGAGTATCTCCTTGCCCTCTGACCTTGTTTTGCACCTTGAACTAATTATCCGTACTTCTGAGAGTCACGTCTTTCTTTAACAAAGTTAGATTATTAGAAAAGAAAAAAAAGAGAGAATTATTTAGTAGTTTTGCTATCATTCATGCTTTCACGATGGAGCCACAGTGGAACTGCGGTTTGCGAAATACGGAAGTGACTATCGTCCTTGCTTTGCATACGTGATGCAATCCATATCAACGTGAGACATCCCCGCTGAAAAGGTTTAAGCCAAATGAAGACAGACATAGGATATAGGAGGGATGTTAGCAACAGAAAATTTTTTATTGTAATAATGTATGTATAAAGATTTCTATATCACACATTTTCACACACATGCAAACAAACAATCCAAGAAGCAACTATGGGTCAGTTTGATTGTTAAATTTTAAAACACTGTTTTGATTGCTTTTCTGCCATTTTCCCCTTCTTGCATTTCACACTCATATGCAGTGCCTTATCAGCATGTTGTTGCATACTGCCATCGTTGAAGTATCGTTCAATTCAGTGAAAGAATTTTCCAGCTGAGTCTATAGCAGTTTAGAATTGCAAAATTATACCGTTTGTTGATATTCAGTCATCGAGTCCAAACTTACAGAGAAATTAGTTTATCTTAAGTATTATTGTTGTTTCTTCGTATTCTTTTTATTATAATGACCGTTCTTTTTTACTCAAGTCCTTATTTTATATCACATATCCCTCTTACAATTCTGAAGGAGCCATCAGAATATCACGTCGTCAGGACAGGGTTTGAAAAAAGGACCACCATTCTAGAGGCCCTGTTATTCTTCTCAGTGAACTATGCTAGCGCTTTATTGGTTGCGATCCAGAATTAAAGGTGCAACAATTTGCTGACTTTTAATTTACGATCTGCTCTGATACTGTGGATGGTGACCTTGAAGAAGTTCCTTCTCAGTGACACTGATCTGGCATTCATTCCATTAACCAAAGAAGTTCCGTTAATTGATTTGTTTTCTCCACACGTTGTCTCTCAAGATGTAATGAAGGATATCTTTGGCAGTGTTTGTGAGGGTCAGCACACCCAACATTTGCTACCGTAACCACCACCTGGTTCCCTCATGCCAAACAAGAACTCTCCTGTAGGTCAATATGATTGGATGATGTCTTGGGCATATCCGATATATTATAAATATGAATTCCAGCGAAACTGAGATTTTATGGCGAAGCAAACAGATCAGAAAGTAAGTGTAGGTATTACGCTTGTAAGCTCTCCACATTGACTATGAGGTGAGGTGGAAATGCCAACGTCAGTGACAGGGCTCACGTTTTCTTCCGGCACGCGACAGGTATGAGTCAGAAGTAGGAACTGATGAAGCACCTGTCTCTGCCATGCAATTTTTTTTATGCAAGGTGGAAGGTGCATTACACAGCACTGCAAACCACCTGTGCAGGCTAATGTGTGAACCCTGAAACTATTTTATGACTGTACCAGGTGAATTGTCTGGCAAGTAGCTTGCTTTAACCACTTTTTTTCACAGAAAAAAATTCTCATACTCTCATACCCAGGGATCGCACTGCAATGGATAGTGTTGAGGGATCACATCCTGGGATCTTCCTCTAGAGTCCAAAGAGTCATTAAATATGATGAGTTTAATTTTTCTCTTCAACCATTTGGGCAGTTGTAGGATTGTGTGCAGCTCATGTGCAGAACTCAAAAGACAGTTTTCCTCTCCACAGCCTCTCCACTTTTTCAGAATCTTCGGCAAATTCTGTTGCTCAGAAAGTTTTTCCACACTAAGTCAGTCTTTGTCTTCAAATTTGGACTCATGTTGTACATTACAAGCGCTTGACAACTTCATGAGCCGACAGTGGTGGAGTGGGGGAACCAAGGAGGAAGTCGTGCCCCTCAACACTTACATGATAGCTTAAATTGTAGCAAGACTTTGTACGTGGGGCACCACCATCAGTTGGTGCTGAGTGTATCAGAACATTTTGGGTTAAAAATACCACCTAGGTTGCCAGAAATTGCCTTCCCAGGCTCCTCAGGCACCATTTCACTCTTGTGGTGCTCCCCCCGAAATGGTCCTCCCATCCACCCCGCCTCTGAGAGTCGAACAACACAGGAGACTGTTGGCCGTCTGCAAATGAACGATGCATTTTTTTTTTTTTTAGCAATTTAGTCAGTGTGTGTCTTTCGTAAGCCAGTAATACTTGTGACAAAATAAAGCCACAGAAATGCTGTATCTCACTGTCCAAGAACAAACTGGTCACATTTCTCTGAAATTTCAGCAGTCTGCAGAATTTAAAACTTGTTTAACATATGGAATAAGTTTGGTTGTAGTTTCATTTGATGTTGTAGCTTATCCGTCTTTTCCGTCTGGTAGGCACAGTGTGAATTAGAGTTTCATTCCTGTAGACCTCTGATTGAAGCAAAAAAGTTCAATCAGAGTGTGGCGGTGGTCGAATCGTGAGTTTCATTCTGTGTTTCTTTTGGTGTACCCTGTGGTACCCCCCTTCTGAAGTTAT
Source organism: Stichopus chloronotus (assembly GCA_021234535.1). Classification (NCBI taxonomy): domain Eukaryota; kingdom Metazoa; phylum Echinodermata; class Holothuroidea; order Aspidochirotida; family Stichopodidae; genus Stichopus; species Stichopus chloronotus. The sequence goes on along the minus strand of CM037845.1, from coordinate 15,583,946 downwards.
ATTTTTGTCTGCATGTCTTGCTGACCTCACATGGGAAGAGTAATTGTCTCAGAATGTTCAAGGATAGTCAAACAGAGTTAAACTTTTGTTTAGAGCTGAAGTGTCCTACGTCAAATAGAAGATTCTTCAAAGAGGTGCAACATTTTTTCTGACTAGATTATCACCTTCACTGGTAGGACAAAACAAAGCTCAAATGACTTTAAAGAAAATCAGAAAGGAAACCCATCTGTACCTTGCTTTTTAATCCTGTGTTCATTTTGTTTCGATTTCATGATTATTTCAGTTGTTTGCCTTTGTTCCACCTTTAGTATTCTTGACATCAAAATAATTGCATTTGCAGCAAAGCAATTTTCTCATGTTTTTTGTTTTTCCAAAGCAAACAAATTTCAGACAAAATGTTGTAAGGAATGGTTGTACAGATCATTTTCTTCGGAGGAAGGGAGAAGGAGGAATGGTTTGGTCGATGTGAGTGCACTTGATCATAAGTGAGTCATTTTGTTTGGTCTCGAACTGAGAAAGATACATGGGAACTTGCCTCCCCTTTGAGACTAGGGAACATGGATCTGTAATATCCAATGACCTGCAGTTACCCCAAAAATTACCCATCTCAAAACGCCGCTTTTACAGTCTTCACTTTCGGGGTGATCATTGATTCATCCATAATTTGCTTTGAATTATTTGATTGTAGGTTTAAAGAATGCGCAATGGGGAGATGCCTCTAAGTCAGAGAAGGATTACGTACTAAGTTTCAGTGTAAATTGATACAAGTCTTGTTAAGTCGATCTAACAGAAAGCTTTATTTTTTACAAAGAAACAGCCGCAAGTCGAAATTTATACGTCCTGTTTCAAATAAATATATTTATATAGTTTTTTTCCTTGAATATAATATAATATATTATTTGGTATTCATGCCAAATGAAGCAGCTCCACTGTCGATGAAGGCACAAACTTTCTGTTTTCATCACAGAAATGTGAGGCACAGAGTGCGTTTGTGATTTTCAAAGAGTCCATTTTGTGATATCTGTAGAGACTCTGACAAAAAAGTCAATACACTGTGCTTAATCACTGAGGTCATGTTTAACATTTTGTGTATTTATCATGTCTGTGTGTATGTTTACTTTCATCCACCATCTCTAATTTGTATGTCTGTCAATCAGTCTGTCTGTATGCATGTGCATCTTTTGTTGTGAAATCGTTTCTTGTGCACATATGTCTACGGCGTACACCTGTGGTCTAAAGTATTGTCACTTATCCTGCATTGTTTGAAGATGTGAGAAGGCAGAATTTGAATTTCAGAGGATAAAACTGTGACCCATTAACCATATGTCTGCTTTGTTTTGTTGACTACACGGCCTTGACCTAATGTATTACATGAACTGATATCATATTGAATGCAGAACTGCAGTCTCTCTGATTCTGCTGAACTAAACAAGAACTTTGGATTGGGTATGCCAGTCTTGCAGGTTAACATAGCTGTGTTTAAATAACGATGGAAGTGAAATTGTGTTGTGATAAATTTCGACACCTACTTACACATTGTTAAATAGTCACTGCAGTGTGAGTTTGAGAGACAGAAAGGTCACCTGATGTGGTAGGAAAGTGTATCACCGAAATCCATGCACGGCAGAATGTTTCCAAATTGCACAACTGCTCACTCGCTTCCTTTATTTGCTATGTTTTCTTTAAAAAAAACAAACTATACCTTGTGAAAGTGATACCTTGACTAACTGAACCTTGAATGCTATGGGTAATTATATGACTGATATCTTGTGGGTTTAATTTCCATTCTAATTATTTTGTTCTTTTGTATTCCTTTTGTAGTCCTATATGAAATTTATGTAGACAAGAAAGATCCATGTATTTTTGGGGTTTCATTGACTGAGACTTTGTCATTCTTTTATTCTATCTGGTAATTTGTATCTGGTTATGTTTTTCTCCCCCCCCCCCCCTCCTCTCAATTTCTTTCTTCTAAATGTTGGAATAATGGAAGGTTTAGGTTTAAATATAGTATTTAATGTGGTAATAGTCTTAATTGCCTACTTCAGACTTGGTATAGCCACATCGTCATTGTATTCTTTGTTCTCTCTGATGTTGCATGTTTCACAGCCACAAGAGATGATTCCGGAATTTGGGAAGTTGTGATTGTGAGAAGAAGGAGGGGGGGGTTATATTATTATGCTTATGATTGTTTGTAAAATCTTTCACCCTGTCTGTTGGGGGAGGGGGGTCATATCGTTTTTCTTATGGCTGCTTGTAAATCTTTCACTCTGCCTGTTCGTAGTTTGAAGCAAAATAAAGATGTGAAAATGAGAAAGTCAAAATGTTACTTTTTTTTGAGGGGGGGAGGGTGACGTTCGCGTTATGTTTTTGTGAGATGTATCGTCATACTTGGTTGCAGACATATAGATCAACTAATTTGGCCTGGGAACATTTTGGCCAATTATGTTTTAACATGATTTTCATGTGAACATCCCCAAAAGCAGGGGAAACAGTCTATGTGACATAGAATTGCAGTTTTTTTAAGACAAGTAAGCAATAGGCAATGACAGTGTAGCTACGCATGCGCACTGTCTGCCGACCAGTGATCGAACCAGGTCCCAAGTTATGACGTCAAGTCCCATGTTATGACGTCAGTACCCAACCCCATCGTGTCAAGTGCAAGCGTTAACAGACTAACCCAACGAGACATTCTGTAAATGGCGATACCCATATCTGTGACTTCAGAACCATTTTCAGGCGTGAACCCAGGATTTGAGAAGGGGGCCAGGGGATGCACACCAGACACATGAAGTCACAAAGGTGGGTCCTCCCCTAAGTAAATTTGAATTATAGATACACTTAGCTGCAATTTTCCAGCATCTGGGAAGCATATTTGCTCATTTTCTGGCGAAACTGCTCCAAGATGGCGCACTCGAATATCGAGTAAATATCATTACTCCACATTGACACGAAGGAAAGGTGGCAAAAAGTCGACAAATCACAGACTGTTCAAGATGTTTACCAATATATGATGGACTTTTGTTGAATGTTGAAAGAGGGTGAGTCACTCCATGTTAAAAAGTGCATGGAGTGAAAATGGGGTAATGTAATACTGTTTTCATAATATTGAGACATGCGGAGCAGAATCTTAATTTCAACAGCCATTGATTCATCGAAAGTGAACAGGGAGTTCGATGCCTTTTTGCAATATATGTTACCTATCCACATGTGTGTTGGTTAATTGAAATTTCCGTGATTGATCATACAACGGTGTCAGTTTTGCATAGACTTAGTAACCTTCAGGTGACGCCCATAAGTCGACCTCAATCACTTTGAAGGAAGAGGGGGATGTTGAATTAAATGTTAAGTAGATGCGGAAAAGTGTTGGTCTCACCCAAAATATGATTCCAATCTATGCACACAACTGCTTCCTACGTTAGACTGAAACAGCGAAAGCCTATTAGTGCCAACGAAAAGAAAATTTAATCTCCTAATGAAACGAACTTAAAGTGAAGTTTGACTATGATTCTGTCGAGTCATATGCTTGCATGAAGGTTCAAGTAGTTCCGGAATGCGAAGGCATGTGATGAGATAGAATATGTAATTACAGATTATTAATCTGTTAACAGATTAATAATCTGTTAAGACAGATTATAAATCTTTAATTACAGATTAAAATATGTGTATAGATGGCACTAATAATCTGTTATTACAGATTAATAATCTGTTAAAACATATTATTAATAGGCTTTCGTATAAAACAGCACGCACTTCAGAATATGTACCGCAGTGGGTGCGTCATCAGGTAGCACACCCCTGTTTATTGCTCCATCGAATTATACACTTAAGTGCAAATTTATGTGATGTCCAAAGGCTTGTAGAAGCCTTTAGCAGATACAAGCTGCTACTTTCGGAAAGCTGACACATTGACTATACATGGCACTTTCAATCTTCTGTACCTTGGTTAGGTCAGAAGTTTAGCAACAGACCATCGAACTTTACGTACCTTATAAGAGAAAAGAATGAGGCTGTAGGCTTTTCAAATGTAATGCCCTGCAAGCTAAAAGTCCATAACATGGCCGTAATTGTTTCATTTTTTTTCAAAAATTGAGACTAAATTTTCCCACCTTATTAAATATGATTTTTTTTAATGTAAACCTTTGAGGATCATGAAGTCTGAAGACTTATCGAGGAGCCTATACTGTGTTGATCGTGGTATGAACACCGGCAAACTCGCCTACTCTTTTTCGATCAGTGTTCAGAGGGTAACGACTGAACAAGGCCATGGTCGGAACCAACAGTCCGGTGCAAAACCAAACCTGCTCCCGGGGACCGCCAGCCATTTAACGTCTCTGTCCGACGGACGTGATTGTGTCCTTCAGTCTTTAGCCACTTTCCCAAGGGTTGACGGCGGGGGGGGGGGGGGGGGACCACGCGTAGTTCAGCAGCCTATCCACTGTACCGTGCAACCTAAAGCGGACAAGACCTAAATCGGACAACAGGAAACCAAATAACCCAGGCTCAGCACCACACTGTAAACAGCTTTACTGAACAATCCAAATTTGAATTCCCAGAAATTTTCCAACTGGTTCCGCGGGAATTTGATCTGGGGACCCAAGGATTACAAGACGAACACTAACAACTAAGTTAACTCTCAACCCGGTATACCTCAACTCGCCTGCTTCAACATTCAATCACACAAAAAAAGAAGCCAACCCATAGGATGACATACTGACAGTTTGCCGGAATTTCCAAAATGGGGCCTCTCGTGAACAAGTGCGGATTAATCTACGACTTCTATGTATGGTATGCTATCATGACCAAGCTTGCCTAACATGGGTCTTAGTTAGGCCTTGGTAGTATGTACTGAAAACTGGCCTGTCCATACGAAGATGATGTACTGTTCTTCTCAGAAGCACAGAGGAGCAGTATATGTCCTCTACGTTGCACAGACATGCCCCGCGGGCGATGACGTCACTGCCGTTACGTGCCATTCTATCAGTGCGAAAGATTCGGGTTCACATACGGTGCGTGCTATGTAGCCATGTAGTCTATGTAGAGACATAACCCAATTGGAATTAGCTGATGAGTAAATGTGTGGCAAATATACCACATCAGTAAAGAGCGAAACGTTCCCATTAACTTCAATGTAAATTTGCCCCCAAAAAGCACGCCCTCACTTATCGGTGTATTCCACCTTTAAAGAGGCGCATTGAATTGGCCCTTAAAATCCACTCATTTTTTTCTTTCAAACAAGTAAAGTTTTCTTCACTTACTAATGACCAATGGTCAAAGTAAGAGGATCCCCATGAATAATGAACAATTTTATTTCTTTTTGTTTCTGTTTTTTTTTAATTCGTAACCAGACACTTTCTTTGCATTACACTCTAAAAACAATTGCATGGGTAAACATCTAACCAGGTTGGTTACCTATGCCTCCTACTAAAGTGTGGGGTAGCAAAAAATACCCAAGTTGGTCAAAAAATTACCCACCTTGGTCGCACGTTACCCAACAATGGGTACTTTTTAACCAACTTAGTTATTTTTCCACGGCCAACAGTTTAGTAAGAGGGTTGCGTACCCAACAGTTCAGTTTTGAGAGTAGCAGGACTGCTAAATCATATGCTAAGGTCACTACAAGTCAGGGTTAGAAATGCTAAAATGATGACAGTTTTCATAACTATTTCAATATGAACCTTGACTCAGTATGTGAATTAAGAGCAATTGCAGTGCAACTGTGCTTTAAAATCCCCACAAATGTATATAACCAACTTTGCGACGTGAGTTGATGTTAGTTATTCCCACGTCATCCTAATAATGTAGGGTTTTTTGATTGGGCCTATACTCAAACGCAAAGATCCACCCCACAAAATGCTTTTACTAACTATTGGAACTTGGAATATGAAGACCAACAATCTGACCATCTGGTGTGACACGGAGGGTTATCAGATTTCGAAAAGTGGACGTAAAATGAGTTATAGATAGAGGGGCGCTATCGTGGACTGGGGGGGGGGGGGGTGGCACGATGGGTTGAGCATGTACGTGCGTAATGTGGTAAGTATATGCTTAGTATTACAGAGCGCGCGAAGCGCGTGAAAAAAATCTTTTCAGTAGGGAAAAAGGTCTTCTCGATAGGGAAAATATGATTTTCTAATTACCAATTTTTCGATTTTAAAGAAAATGAGCACCTCATCCCACCCGCTACAGGAATGTATCATAACTTCAACGCAGTTTGCGATGATTATAAATCAATAGGCATACCTTTTTGAAAAGTAGAGAGGACTAGCCGCGACCTCTTATCCAAACTGTAGCGCCGCCAGTGATGTCACAGATGTCATTTTTTCCCCTCTTTCTTTGAGAGGGCGCGAGGGGGGGGGGGGAGGGGACAATCTACCCTGTCTCCTATAGCTACGCCACTGGTTTACTCTCTCATTAGTCAAAACAGCCTTAATTAGTTCTACAAGATTTCATTTTGACTGAAGATTAGTCAAACGATGTCTCATAAACCAATTAAAGCTGTTTTGATTATATTAAAAGCTTTAGATTCATCGGCAGTCATAATTTTCTTTCTCTTTTCTTTTGTAGACAAAAATGGAAACATGTAAAGCTTATATATTTTTATACGGTAACCATAGCTTCTCCTTTTCTTGTATATCTCAGTTCCTGTAATTAATTTGTTAATTTCGTACCATGCAGCTTCTGTTTTCTCTGAATGTTTTACTCTTACTCTGAAAGAATTTGTTGTGAACGTCTTAAGTTACCAATGTTCCAAACTGGTTCCTTGTGAAGAACATATTAACAACCTAAAACAAATGATGTCAACTATCACTGTTATTTTTATAATTGGAAATGTATCGTCGATAGGGAAGTGGCAAATTTAAATTAACTATTGTCAAGGAACTGAAATTGGCCGAATATCCACGACCTATTCTTCAAAATGAAATAAATTTAAATCATTGAGTAAGCAGTTTATAATGGATAAAGTTGTTTTAAAGTGAATATCTGAAATAAATTAATACTTTGTGACGAGACAAATGTACTACATACTATTCTTTTCTTTCGTTTATTTTTAATGTGCTCAACAATTGTGTCAACGACGAACTATTTCATCATAAAGGGATGTAAAATCTTACTTTTCTCCATTAATTTTTGTTTTGAATAATTACAATAAAACATGTTGGCCAAAAGAAAAAAATCAAAATTAAGAAAAAAAATCAAAATCATACCATCTAAAGACATGTCATTACATTTATGATATTGTCGACAAATCTATCTGGGGGCCCATTTAATAATTGACCTGGAAGATTATATTTGTCTTCTTTTTTTTTGTCTTTCCCCAGTAGCCTTTACGCTGACCGCACTCAACTGCACTAGTTGTGTGCTTGGCGTTGCATGGAGAAGTGACCTTGCAATGCCTTCGTCAAGGTTCTCTAAGGAAGCTCTTGCCGGGTGCTACATAGTCTATGTAGTTAGCTTATACGTTCAACTCTACCGCGGGAGTTTCCATCATAATTTTCGATTGAATTCTGGATATAATTGGATTACACTTCCTGCGTCAACAACGAGAAAAAAAAATATGGACCTCTCCCTGCCTTCTGTAAACGTCCTCGCGCTGCGACACTACCGCTCGTGCATGTGTAAACGCAAAAATGTCATCGCAGACCTTATTGACTTAGTACGTCTTCGGTTGATGAATTGTGACGTTTACAGCGGTTACTCAGGAAACGGTTGTTTCTATGGGAACATGGACTGTACGCCGAATTCTAATCATTTTATCAATGAACGACAACTCACGTTTTCTCCGTCCGTCTGCCTTGTAGCATTCATTGAGAAAATATAGTCTCATTTAACCTGTCTTCTCTATACAGGCCGAGGTTGTACAAAAGTGGTATATGTTCAAGTTAACGAAGATTGCTGTTACAGGGGGGGATGATATTATATAGGATACCGTAGCTAACTGATAACTTAGGCTGTAAGCTGTTATCAACTTACGCATAGGATTACCGAGCTCCTTGAGAGGTTCCTACTATTAAAACATCGTTAAATCGCTGAAATCGCGACAAGGTCCTGACTATAGATATCTATCTTGTGTCGTGTAGAAATTGCATGGACTAAAAATACGGAGGTAATCAAGTAAGAGTAAAAAATTGACAAAAAGGAAAGTTATCTTGATACAGGAGATACTGCTCGGACTAAGAAATTCAACTGAGATCGCTCTGTGTGATTGGTAGGCCTTTAAACGTGCCTATCATGTGTAGGATAATACAGTCACTCTTCGACACTGTGTGAAAGAAAACCTACTCAACCATTCAAGACCGTGATTTTTCTAATTTTCCTGCTGTATTTCTTCCGATATTTTCACCCTGTTCGTTAGTATTCTGTTCTTGTTTCGTTTGAGGATCTTTTGAAAAGTTGATGGCCGAACAAAGACCGTCAAGACAGGTCTGTGAACGTGTTATTGATTTAAGCACGCATATTCTTCCTCAGCACTTCAGAACGGCACTTTGCGGTCAATAGTCTACAATATAAATCCTACCTAACTTTCCTACGAACAGCGTGACGCAGTAGCCTAGTGTGAAGACCTCGATATGTACTTGACGACTAAGCCTATCATTATACCCGATCGTGGTGCTTTAAAGACCTTTTATCCGTTAATATAACTGACACAAATGCAGTGTTCAGAGAAGATATAAAAAAATTAATTGCAGACCCGTAAATAGGCTGAAAGCCTACATACTGAAGCGTATGTGTACAACAGCGTTGTCTTGGTTATAAGAAGCAAAAAGAAAAAGAAAAAAAAAATTGAAGCCGAAAAAAGAAAATCAATCGCCCGTTCCGTGGAAGCAGTAGAGGTGAATGCATCTTGGCTTCAGGCTTCAGGCTTCGAGGTTCTTTTGTGTTCATTAACATCACTCCTTGTCAAATTTGTCAATATGAAGAATAATTGAGTGGGCAAACGACAGTGCGGGCGTTTGAAGACGTATACACTGAAGGTGCGAGTCTGCTGTAACGTTTTATTCCCCCTTTTCTCGCTGATCGTTGCGAAGCGTGTAAACAACAGCGGACTGCGAGAGGTTGTACAGCAAGCAGTCCACTACGCACGCAAAGGAGTTATTGTTGTTCGTTCACGTGGACGGATCGAGAAATTAAGCCAATGCGAAGATTTTCTTTCAACGTACAGTAGAACGGCTTTTACCAATCGTGCAAGTCTTAAGATAACTGTGTGCACACTATCATGTATCGCTATGGATCTCTGAGATGTAGGCGAATGATGTTACAAGCGTTGCATCATGATTGGCAGTGATCTTTGATGGTTAATCACTGCAAGTGATCCACGGAGCGAAGTTAATCTTTTAATGAGCTTTTTCTCTCTTTGGTATTATTACATAGCAGTTACACGAACTGTTTTTTTTTTCTTTTTTACGGTGGATGTAGGTTAGTGATGGATGTACTACTTAACCGATAAGAAAAGCTTTTAACATGAATTTGTGATACATTCCGGGTTTTATTAACTGGACACAGTCGTGAGCTAATAAAATCCACAGAATGGAGACAAGTTGGCTTACGTCTCGTTTCAGCAGAAAAGAATAGGCAGGAGAGGGGGAAACACAAATAGTCACTCACATTTGCGAAGAATAGCTATTTAAAGGAGCCTTCCAAGATGATGGACAGTTTTGGATTTGCATATCAGTATCCGGAATGGAAACTTAAACTAAAACCAGCGGCGCAGAGATGCAACGATCTTTGTAACGCCATACAGGACTTTATTGCGCCCAAGTACTACTACGACCGTTCGACCCGGTAAGTCTATGTTTGTCTATGTATGTAAAGCAAGCCAGTGGGTTTCAACTATAGATCTAATTACCCATCAGTCAGGCGTAACACAAAGAGAGAACTTTTCTTTATATTGCTCCATATACTTTTCTAGTCGTTGAATAACATTGTTGTTTGCGTGACTACAGTAGTTAAAACCCAACGTCATGCTTGGTAAAGTCACATACAATGGTAGAAGAGGACTATATAGACCTGTAGAACTTAACAATGGGATGATGATGTGTTTGTGACGGTATATGTCACTGACCGGTCATTTAGCCTAGGTCCCTATGCATTGCTGGGTATAGTCGCATCCTAGGCGGTTGAAGGTTATACGGATGCGTGATTTTCGAAAATTTTGGTGGAAATTTTTCAATTTTCATTTAATGAATAGTTAGATGCAATATCAAGTGGTAGTCCAGTAACTTCAGTTGTTGAAATGATTGCACTGAACTCGGATATTGCAAAGAACAGTGATTAACCGACAACACACACAAAAAAAATCGCACCAAATATTTGATTTATTATAAAAAAACAGACTGGTACGAATTTCTCTCCTATAACAAAAAAGTTGCTTAATTCCCATCACGGGGAGGGCTGATTTCGGACGCGAGTGGATTTTTTTTTATTTTTATTAAGTGATAAAAACTTCATGGATCTTCATGAAATTTCATGGATTCTTTTTTCTACGTCGCCTATAATTAGCATAAATTAGTTATTCATTTCTTTTTTAAAAGCGGAACGGAGCCCTCGGAAGCTCTCGCAATATAACATTAAACACATTAAATGATTTCAAACAGGTCAGTTTCACTATGTCATGTAAACCAGAAATATCCAGCAATTATGTCTCTCTTAGACCTTATTTTTTTCTGTTTATTTTTTTAAATTAATTTTTCGGTCAACTTAAAGCAGGATGTGCTGTTATTCCTGCACTTGTCAAAAGTGCACTAAAAGACATGGTTATTTTTTGTATAGTTGTAAAAAGCTGTACAAACTACCGTGCAGTGGTCTCTATGTCCAAATAAAGCCTAATTTCCGGAAACAATGCGTTTTCGTAGTGGGGTCTTCGCACGGAAGCACCGCATATTTACTACAGGGCCTGGTTCCGCAAACTTTTTAGCCGAAAAAAAAATGAATCACTCTTCTTTCTGCCGTAATTAACAATGTAATGAATGGAATTTCTCCTGAAAGAAACATATCGTTGGGGGATTATATGAGTCTTTGACTCCCTTTCCCGTCAGCCACCTACTTAGTCAGGTGGCACACAGGTGAATATCGCAGATGGTATTTTCTAGATTGGTATCGAATGGAAGAAGATGATGAAGAATAAACGATATTTGGCTATTTGTTTCCTTCAAACAGCACATCATGCTTTAAGAGGGGAGGGGGGGGGGGAACCCCTTTCAACTGGATCCAACTCAAACATTTTCCTTTTATCAGATTTCAAGATATTTTTGTGATATGATCTCGTGCGGTGCCCAGGGAAAATGCCATAAACCCGCGGGTTACCTCTGGTCCACATTATTACGGGATTAATCTTTTTCTGTCATTGTTGGAAACTTCGTGATCATAAAGAATATGTACACTTCTTTGGTCTTCTAAAACTTTTTTGCTTTTGCCCCCCCCCCCACCCCCTGCCTTTCCAGTAACGAAACGGACAAAAAGAGCCAGGCATGATCTATTGTCATTTCTTTCAAGGATTTTAAATCATTTATAACTGGAAACTCTGTACCATGATTTTTCTCAAGGCCCTATGCTGTATGTCCTATGCTGTATATGCCCTATGCTGATTTATCTCAAGGCCCTATGTTAACTGTTTCCTATTACAGGACACAGTACAGTACAGTCCGACAATGTTGGCTAATGAAAAGCTTTGATATGAGCGCGGTTTTCTAATCCGATTTTGCGGTTCACGGTCTCTCTGAATTTAATCCGTTGAAAGGCCCGTCTTGTTACAGGTCTCGGTATAAACAATATATACTGCATATGTTAAAGGTGGTGTGACGTGCGTGCATCTACTGCAGCAATGAACTGGCTCCAATCAGAAGCCACAGAGCGCAACCCTGGATGGCACTCCGTTGGAGTCCGTTGGAGTGTTTACATCTCAACTGTATTTACGGGTTTTTTTTTTTTTTTGGGGGGGGGGGTACGGCTTTTCAAAGTTTGATGAAAATGCGAACATGGTAATGTTTCACAGTTACGCAGTGTCGGTATTTCTTTTGCTTGGCCTTCATAGGGCCTATATTATCTTTTAATTACTTAACTACTGGGTTACACACTAGTAAGGGATAGTATTATTTTGAAAGAAGAAAATACATGCCTCCAAAAGTAAACCCTCTGGCCATATACAATTTCCAATTGTGTTCGAAATAAAGGTTAAGTAAAGGAAGGATACAGGTAACTTAAGACAATGCGAGTCCGTCTCCTGACGTCATAAATATTTTGCATACTTAGAATAAAGTTGTCAATATTCCATGGATTTTCATGGAAGTTGTGGCTCTTCCGAATATTGGTAATGGTTAATACAGCAAATGTTCTAAAATGTCATTTGCACGTCACGCAACCTGTAACAGTACAGAAAATGCAGTGCTAAAAATTTGTATGCATGTATATTTGACAGAAAAATGTGTTTGAGGGTAATGTTGGCTTTTATTCTGGGGGCAAGGTAATGACTCCCAACCACACAATAAGACTTCCTACATTTTCGAGTTAAAATTCCGGTGGAATCTTTCTCTTTTATCCATATTTTTTAATATGGGAGGAGTAAGCATAGGCAGGACAGGGATATGACTGCATGCGTGTAAAGGACCTCCCGCCTTTTCTCGAAACCACATTCCGACATAATCATATTGGCCGATGGAGTCAACTTACACCTTCCACCCCCCTCCTCCACCCTATCCACACATACACCTCAAACTTTGTGACATCTCTAACCAATAGTGCAGACAGCATGCACGACAATAGTGTGTAAATGTTTGACGACATGCTTTCGCAAGAACGTATTTCTGATGGGTAATTACGACGGACCCTTGCTGTAATTCAACCGGCACTGAACGACAAAGAGAGGTTTAAAGGACGTGGGGATGCCCAGACTTCACAAGTTACAAAAATAGTTACTATAGTAGTGTGTTGTCTTTATAATTACAGGCATATTAAAGTCATAAGTCCGTGAGTCCAATGTGAATTATCACCATAGGCCCTAACTTGTGTTACGATGCCAGCAAGAAACATTACATCTTCCTCAATCTTTTCAAGTGGCTCAGTCAGTTTGAAGCTTGCAGCCTATGCTTTAAAAGCCTAGGTTTGATGATTACATGAAATTGCATTTGTTTATAGGTTAATAACCTCCCATGAGTATAACTTAATCTGTATAAGTGCATCGCAACGGATATTTTGGCATAAAATATTCGTCTAATTTGTTTGCAGCAATTAAGTTTTTATCTTTTTATAATCGCCATCTTCTTTTCGACTATGGTTAGTATGAATTGTCTTCACATAATTACCAGATGAATTAACTGGCCATCTTTAAATTGCCAGTAGCAGACTTGTAAAAAGTTTGATGGGGAAACCAGATTGTCGAGTGCCTAACATGCTAGACTCTAAATTATATACCAATATATTCAGTGACAAGAACACGAACATTGCATGCAAGCTCTTATAACGAAAAGTTGGACTCAGAAAGCTTCTGAGAAATTGCAACTGGTCGAAAGTATATTGCCAGAGCATTACACTGGATTCTTGTGTTGTCCAACTCAGATCCAATGCGTACGCGTCCCTGCCTCATCCCCTACCGCCCTCCTTACCAGTTTCTCAGCTGTGTTCTATAAGAAATCAACTTATTGTATCCACTGCTGGCAAAGATTCATCAGATGGTCTTTCAATGAATTTCGAGAAAATTTCTCGATATACTCCTTTATTTTGCTTCACATCATAATCCCTCCAACATCCTTGGAATCACTTGCCTGCCGTCTGATATAGACCTGTCACATCCATGCATTGGCACATGGTTGTATAGTACATGATATATACTGTATATATATAGTGGACTGGTCATAAGGTGGTTCGAATGAATCGTTGTTTTCACACGAACTTCTACTCACTTCCTGTGTGCGCCCCACGAGGGATATCATATTTGCAATGGTTCAGATGAGCTTGAGATAAAATTGAAGTTAGTCTTCCTTTATCGAGTTTAATTCCAAGTGCGTTTCGCTATAGTTCTCTTAGTCTTCGTCGTATTATACCTGAGGCCCTTTTCGCAGGTCGTTGACATGCTGGTAAGGGTGTAGGCTACGTTGCAACCGTAGCCAATGCACGATAGGCCTACAAGATATCTTCTACTCTATTATTCATGAAACTGAACTAATCGTATTTTATAGATAAGCACATGTATGTTAAATTAGATGCACTTAAATCATGTCAATCTGACCAAGTTCACTATGATTGCGAACTTAAAGGGCGTCTTATATAATATTTCCTGTGACGTCATTCTCTGCTTGATAACTCTCTGCAAATATAACTAGTTTACGGCCACTCTTTGCACGTAGAAACGAAACATTGGTAGTGCGTGCGTGTGCATATACCGCTTTGGTATCGCAATTAGTTTTATTCTCTGTACATGGGTACGTGCAAAAGAGTAATCGCTAACTAGTGATATTTACAGAGAGTTATCAACCATGAGACTGATGTCACACGAGATTTAATAAAAGGATAAATCACCTTTAAGACAGTCAGGTGGCTCAACATTTCATTTTCACATCTTAACTTTGCAATTATTCTTCCGCTTTATACAGTTACACATTTGTGATAATTCGGGGGGGGGGGGGTGAAATTAGAATACATTAGAAAAGCCATTCCTTCCATAATAGCAAAGAATATAAGCCTGTACGCGCCCCTTTTCCCAACTCTTCCGAAATACAAAGCCTAAGGGAGCCCCAACCCTCACTCTGCACCCCTCCAAGGTCTCGTGTGAATCTCCGTAGGGAATGTACAATATAACATGGATTACAGGACGTGAATGTCAGTTCTAGTTAGTATAAGCTCTACTGACGAATAGTTACAATTATTCACTTGCTCTCACAACCAAAATTTTCAAGAGGACCACCTTAGTGATTCACGTAATGTAAATACTACATTTCATATTAGTTAAACCACATCAACGGTTATACAGGTCTATACTGCCAGCGTGCGCGCACACACACGCATTCTGGTATATAAATATGCATGCATATGTTGTCTTTTCTTTTTTACATAGACATGATATGTAGAATGATATGCATTTACTGCATGTTTCTATATAGTACATATGCCTTAATGGATAGTTCAAAGTCAATCATGACATTTCGAATTACAAACTGAGGATTATTCAGACACATTTCTCGTTTCCCTCGAGTCCCTCGAGGGAAACCGCTTCGAAAGCAATCTCTTTTAAAGCGATCTATAAAAATTTATGTGAGTGGACGATATCGATTGTGTGTTCAATGGGAACTTGCAAAATTACAATCAGATCATACTAGTTGTTTTGTTACATTCTTTACTCCTACTGACGTAAGGGAAAGATCTTTTTGCCACAGTAAGTCAGTTTGAAACACCTTAAATTCATAATGATGGCAGGACATTTCAGCATTTTCTGCTTGGATATTGATAGGGGAGGGGGGGGGGGACTACAAAAGTAACCTTAAAACACCTCATGAACTCTCAAACAATGAGTCAATGTAATCTTTAACTTAATCGGTTTTCAAATCTCTTCCTAACAGCACTGTTTGCTTTAAGAGACTTGTAAAACAAACGGTCGATTGGAAATTAGAAGTGAACCTTGGTAATCCCATATACGGTCTCTGCTCAAATATTAACAACGATCCCATACAAACTGAGCACAGCCTTGGTTAATGCTGTAGAGTGTTGTTCATGTTATATGGCATTGCAACCTGTAACTTGAAACAACCAAAACATCTTACACGATCGTTAGTTAGTCCATGACGTAACCACCGGCCGTGGTTCACTCGTCTAATTCCATTTTGATTAAAGTGTACTCTCTTACAGATTTGGAAATTCAACATAAAAACCTTAATAACTTGCACGCCTTTGATCCGTTTGTCATGAATAACGTATTAATATATTCCAGAACAGTGGACATTGGAATTGTACACCCACCGGGCTGCTTTGCGGTCGATATATAAAGTTGAAACCATTGCGTGATATACAAGTGTGCAATGTGCATATAACATACACAACCGTATGCTGTTTGTCATGCAGGCCTTGGCTTTAATCATGGGCTAATAATACGACTCATTAACAAAACCCCGAGGAACAGCGTGATCGATAGTCAGAAAACGATTTTGCGAAACAGTTCAAGTTTACTAATTGGGTCCCTGCCCCCCCCCCCCGGAATGTGTGAGATTTAATTAAAGCTACATATCGGGCATGAAATTTCACAGAACTCAGTAGCCAAGGGAACAAAATGATGCTTATAATTTAATTGGTTGTGCAGACTCTGCACCCCAGTCGCTTCGTTAAAAACACGTATTAGAAATAATCTGTTTTTTTTTTTGGGGGGGGGAATCAACTTGAATCATTCTCGCGAATTAGTCTTTTTTTCTTTACCACCTCCTTTTCCGCCATTGTCTGACTTTAGGTTTTGCGCAAGAGTTCCAAGGGGGGGGGGGGGGGTGTATAGTGGGGATTAGATCAAACATGTTGGTTCTTTATTTGGCTCTCTTTACCTTCGAGGTAGTTCTCGTAGACCCCCGTACATACATACATACACACATATATACACATATACATGTTTATGCCGCCAATTGGAGATATAAGTTTTTATCACGTAATAGAGGACATCCCCATTTAGCACTTGCATGTCTCCGCTGTTCCGGGTGTTTGATCTTGCCAATAGCCATGATCCACACCAAAAAAATACTTGTGTTTCCAAAGGTACATCATATACACATACATAAACGCAAAGCCATAGAACAGGTAATTGCAGGCAAAAGACAGATTGAACTTAAAAATTTAGTTCCCACATTTGATAGCCAAATTTTCGTCGTTTTAGTTTGGGCTTCTTCATATTTGTGTCCCGAATTGGCGCCAAAGGTCGGAAGGTGTGAGGGGGGGGGGGGGTTTATACTCATTGAATATTGTTTGTCACTTCCAGTTGTATGAAAAAAACATGTGTAGGATGAGAAATGCCGTAACACTATAACTTGTAAATGCCTCTCTCAAATAATAGCATGTTGTGTACTATACAACTAAATACAGTAACATACAGAGTTAAATCTCATTAAGCAAATTCTATTCTATTACTTTAATTTCGAGGTAGATTTTTCTTCAGTTCTGGCTTCTGATATTTCATCATTATGATGATTATCATACCGAACTAGCTCGTACTTCATTTGTACACTATCCGGATCCGCGAACCTTCTGCAGGCTAACTGCATCATTTCAAGACACTCCTGTGAGTCTCTTTTGGCCACATGCACAGTCTGAAAACATTGAACCACCATCAAAGTGAACACATGACAGAACGATTTCAATTATGTTTATTTTCTTCATTTCCAATTCTCTTCCTTTTGTTTTCTCGAGTTGCATTTCTTTTTACATTATTCATAGAAATGTATGACTTTCGTAACCTAGTAACAATATGTCTTTATGGCATCTATATCAATACGCGAAAGAACACCGGTGCCACCACACAATCACTGGAGTATAGTGAATGATTTAACTGCGATCAAAAAGATCTTTCAAAAATCCAGTTTCATTTCATCTCGAGAACTATACTGAATTGGTATTGTCTGCCCGTGAAGCTGTAAGTGGAAACACGATATTCTCTTCCCGCTTTATTTCAGGATGGGGGGGGGGGGGAGGGGATCTAATTTGTAGTCTGCTTTTGTGGCCATGGCAACTGGATCGTGTGATCAGTTCGAATGTACTAATCTTAGGACGGGATGTGGAAAAGATGAGGAAGTGAGAGTGCCCTACACTTTACATAGAACTGACGAATGACCCAAAGTGTGGCTTCCCTAGTTTTGGCTACCACTTTAACTAGAACAGTGCTACATTTTGCCCTACTCCCCTAGCAACGGCTTGTCTTAGCAAAGCTCAGGTAATTGCTTTGGCGAGCTCTTGTAATGTATCTTGCTAGTAAATATGTCACAACCAATTCAACGTTACCTTTATATTATAGTACTAGTATACCAGTATCAAGTATGCCAGTCGATGAACGTTCTCTTTGATTATATTTCTAAAATGGAACTTTGATTGGAACATGCACGTGTCAGAGGAAATTGTGCAAGACTACATTTTACTGACTCCGTCAATTTATTTCCATTCCTTCGGGATTATCCTCAAAATCCGGAAGCCCTCTCGTTGTGAACTAAGACCGAGAATCTCGAACAGAATAACAATACGGGGGATGTCTTATCACATTATTCCACATCATGACCGTCAAACGACAGAAGTGGAAGTTAAGTCTTCTGACATTGTCATCATGCGCATGTTTGGAAAACATTTGCAACAGATAGAAAAGCGGTATGAAAAGTGGCCATATGTTTTGCGTCACAGTACACGATTACTATGAAACAATAGTTGTGGTTAGGCCTAGTTTATTTTATACACAGAGTTGTGTTCTATTAAGTTTAGGCTGAAGTTATATCGTGTAAAATGTAAAAGTTACCCTCAGCAGTCTCTATGGTGGCGTTTCAGTAATTTTGTGTGACGTCATGATTATGCCCAAAGTCAATTTCATCTGTCGAAGTATCAAGTGAGAAAGACAACTTAGGAGTACTATGAGAATCACTGCAGCCTGGTGGCACGAGATACATCCTCTGTGTACAGCCTCTGCATCTCCCTCACTGTACCGTGAGGTCTACCATCAGAAGATAGCCAGTATTTTGCATTTTTCTTGAACTTCTCCTTTTCCCTTTCAAGATAAAAAGAAAATTTTGTAAACACTGCAGGCTTGATCGATTGGTAGTGGCGAAGTCCAACTTCGTTCAACACTCACTGCTAAACTTTAAAATGAGTTATTTTCTGGACAAAGAAGTTTCTATACTGGGTTTAAAAGGAATTATCGTCGTGCAGAGAAGGAATGCCTTGATGGATTGGGTGAATTCAGGGATCATGATTGATGACTTCTCTTTCTCTCACTTAGTTTTCATCATGATCTCAGCCAAAAGTATGAAAGTCAAGATGACAGTACACTTGAGGTTCTCTCATGATAAGGGCACGTGACCCCGGTGAACGTAAAATAAGTCTAGCCGAATATAAATGATGCACATGCTTTTATATTTCACAATTTTTTTTCAAAACTTGGATAGTTATTGCATTATCGCGTGTCCCTGCACTCACCCAGTGGCTTCATGAAGGGTCCATGAGGGGGGGGGGGGATTTCCTCCCATTATGAGCCTTTGTCCCCAATTCTGACCCCCCCCCCCTCGCCTTATAGCTGAAATGACCTGATAAATACACACATATGTCTATTACCTGCTGATATTCATGATTTTGCATTTACATTCCTGTTCTATGAAGTCCATGAGACTTTTTCACAAAGAGATATTCTGACAGCTGAGATATTCAGAGAGTTGCGGAGGGGGGGGGGGGGAACTTCGTCCCCTGGACCACCCGGTGCTTCGGTCCTTGGCTCCCAGGTCCCCTAAGAGGGACCCTTTGACCCCATCTATTTCACTTGATTCCCCCAACAGTTTCTTTTGCCCACCCCCCCCCCCCCTATTCACAATCTAAAATCCTGGTGCCGCCGGGCCTCTGCTCACCCCATCCATTTCCATCGTGATAACTATACGTGATCCATGTATGGCGGTATCACACGGCAAATGCACTATTGCTATTTCGTTTCTGGTTTATATTGATGGTAGTGTCTGCATTTTCGTTGGCACCCTTTTTTCGTTTTAAGTAGTCTCTAATACAAAAGTGCAAGTGTCGAGTAGGTGCCAAGAAGCCTGTACAGCAACGAATGATCTTACCGATGAGTGGTCGGTCTAACTTTTCGTCGGTACTATGGGCACATATTCTTATACATACGTCCACTTTGACGTGTGCTCCGTTGGTAATTCGATTAGACAAAAGGTCACATATTGTGACGTCATCGTCGCGCGTATACTCAGGCCTTTTGAAGTACATAAATTTCAATTACTGCAGTGCAGTGTTGTGGTGGTTAGGAGTGTTCTAATTTGATTTTGTGTGTGTGTGTGTGTGCGTGCGTGTGTGTGTGTGTGAGAGAGAGAGAAGTGGGAGTCTTTGAAGACGCTAAAGTGAAGTCATAACATTTACCGGGTATTATTATTGGCCACAGATAACATATTAATAGGTCTGTTGTTTTGAAATTGCAAACATGTATTGGCATTGAATATTGAAGTGAAAAACAAGAAATGAAAAACAGCGAGTCACTGCAAGAAATGTCTTATATATAGTTGCCTCTGGATTTGATCTACTACATATCTACTGGAATTCTTAAACGGTACATCTGCGGGCACTACGGAAAATACTTTATTTGGAGCCCAAAGTTTCCCGTAGCATCTCTCTCAATTATTTAAACAGATGGCTCCGTCAATTGATTTAAGAGCAGGTAGTGGATAAATAGATCACAAGTCAATGTCGAGATGGAAATGTGCGAATAAAACCCAATTACCTGATTGCCATGAATTAGAGGGCGCAAATCAGAATTACAATAAGCTGTACCTCATGCGTGGTTGGCATAGCCGTTCATGTCTAACTATGGCCGGGCCGGGCCGTGTCCATATCCCAAATTAAGGGACGAACCATGGAAGCGTTAAGAAGGCAGTCGGACAGGCAGACAGACAGAGAGGACTAGACAGACTGACTGACTGGATGGGTGAAGATGAAGTGACAAAGCAAAGGAGGAATCGGATGGGGTGGATATTCTCTTCGCAATCAAACTGAAAAATTAATTAGTTATTCGTAGACATCGGAATTCAACAAAATATATAAGTAGGTCTTTGCCTTAAAATAAATCTAATCAAAAATAAAATCTTGCTTAACATTTTCAATCTATGCACCCTATACAAAGTTCAACAATCACCTCAACTTTTCAAATGCACCATTTTCCGAAAGAGAGATAATAGTAAATAACGTATAACTGTGCAATTCTACATTGTCTCTTTAAAAGAAAATAACTACAACGTCTATTTAATGTATTCAAACAATGGTGTTGTTGCACCACCTCAATCGTATCCCCCCACCCCCCCCCATTACCTCCTTCCACCACTCTCACAAATGATAACAAAAATATGTTAAAAATAACATTTTGTTGCAATCTTCTTTGTTACATGAGTATCGAAGCTTGCTTACAATGACAACCCTGCCAGTATCGATTGACAGATATTGTGACTTATTTGGAAATCTTTTCGAAGGTTAAACGAAGCGAGACAACATCGGTGCACCGACGCTGAGTAATTCCACGTCTAGTTCGTGGTTGTTCAGTGACATCAGTAAAGAACGTTGCACTTTAGTCAGCGAGGAATATTGTTACGGACTGTCATTGTGTAGTGTAATTCTTTACCTATAGATAGGATCATGTTTTAGTTTGCATTACATCGTCAAGCGTTGGTTTTCTTATGTAACCTCAAAAAGTCACCTTTTCTTTCTTTTTCTTTTTTGCGTTCCATTTTATTATTTGTCGGACACCTTAGGTGGTGACCGTGCGCGCAGGTGTGCACTGATGGGGGTGGGTTCATGTGTTTGAGACTCACACGCTAGTCAGCCCCGTAATTAATAGGATTTAGGTGCATGGTCACAGCTCTCCGTAGATTAGCCACATCCCTGTCTTTTTCTATTACATTCCCCCCCCCCCCCCTCCCATCTCAATTCTGACCTCGCAAGGGAAATTCAGCTCGTGAACATTACATCTCAGAAAACAAAATATGGTATGGTCTTAAATGGGCTCATTGAGTTGATATTCATAAGTTTGTGAGGTTTCTGTTAGTGTAGTATACAAACACGTGGCAATGCTGATAATTAGTCAAGTTTCCCATCCGATAGTTATGAAAATCGTCAAAAGTTTTGAAGTCTTGACTTTGCGTTTTCCTGGCTGTGTGCATATGAAACTAACGTGAAAAAGTTTCTGATCACATTTTTTTTTAAATCAACCTGAAATGTTCATTACTCACTCATTAATGTTCTTTTGTATGTGACAAATAGGGATCCTGTTACGAAAAGGTTATGGTCATGGTGTCACAGGAATGGTAATGACATACACTATTTCCTATTTTTTTTAAGAGTACAACAACGAAAGCAAAGTTTTATCCTTGAACCGTCAAAGGTCATGATGGGTCACACGGTGGTCACCACCTTTTATGGGTAAGATACCCCATGTGAAAGGAACGCTTGACGTATTGGTACCGTGTGTAAAGAAACACAATGAGAAAAAAAAAATGTATTTATTCAGTCCGTTTGAGGGTCAACAATTGCGTGAACGAGTTGGAAAGTTGGAAAAGTTGTGCATGAGAGTGAACTTTTTGTTCAGATAACACACTCCCTCGGTATGCAGATCCACTTGTTGTGCAAACTACGTTTTCTTCAGATTAACAAAAATCGTTTGATATTAAATGGCGCAAAGGTATGAGCACTTTTATAATACAAATGATCTCAAGAAGGAAACCCTTGGAAAAGGCGATAATTCACAGCCCTCTTTATACACCATTTACTAAAGAACAAAGCACACTCACCTTCTCTAACCCCCCCCCCCTCGTCACTCCGCACCCCCCTCAATTTCTGCTACATTCCCTCAGCCAATCGGATAGTCGGATAGATACGGTATTAATTATGCATCTGCTCACAGGTTTAAACACGCCTTTAAATAATTTCACCACATTGATTGTTCTGAAGAAGGTTTCCACTTTGAAGGATACATGTTAGTCTATGCATACTTAAGATTCAGGGACAGCAGTCTTGCATTTTTTACTGTTCAACATAAATCAACAAACAGGTCTACAGTGATAATGGCACACGTCATGCTGTGTAAGTGTCACATAATGTAGGCTACTTGAAATGCTGAAGTACACGAATTACTGTACGCTTTGCCTTGCCTCATCTCTTATCGTAAAATTAAATGAAGACAAATTCTACCATAAAATTATCCTGTGTATTCCACAGATTTATTCAAACGAGTGGAGAAAAACAATATTTATCGAAACATTAGATAGATGTAACATTTTTCACAATATATTCACATATATTCATGTTGTCACAATTCATATTAGATTTAAGTCATCATCCCGGAGGCTGTCATTGAGAATACACAGGAGAGGTTTTTTTTTATTATTATTTTTACATCTCATATTTGACATTTTCCTCATTCAATTTCAAACGCTCCCCACGTATGATATCGGGAATGGCTTAATTGTGACAGGTCTCCGAAATTTATAAGGTGTGCATTGTAAAGGTATAGGAGACGACTGGTGTAGAACTTCAAGAGGACAGATATTGGAACAGGAAGCAAGCGGTAAAGTATAGGAACGGAACACACTGAATTGACTTCAAAACTCATCTCTTACATTGAACGGAAAACAAGAGGATGCAGATGTGTAACTTGTTGTACATTGGATGCCAGTGAACAATAAAAGCATCACGTCATTGGGTAGTCATATACATTCTCAACTCCTGCATGTTGCATATTCATACATTCTCAACTCCTGCATGTTTCATATTCATACATTCCCAATTCTTACCACGCAATCAAAAACATGATATCATGCATTCTGACAAGTCTTGAGACTTGAATTCCTTACTACCTTTTACAATGTTTCTGATCATAACCTGTAACCTTGTCAGGTAAATCAGGTATGACATACATGTCTCGAGACATCAATGTGACACCTAACAAAACAAAACTGTAGATTTTGGTGGTCATACGCAAACAGTAAAGACAAATGAATCATATCCAATTAAACTTCCTTTGCAATGGAAGTGCATTTATATGGACATAAGACCGGTCATAGCTCTGATGCACTTATTTGTATGATTTTGTTAATTTGTCCGTAATAGGCCTAATATATTTATTTTTTTCGTGACTGTTGACTGCATTACTTTACGACAATTGCCCTATTTGTAAGGGTGGGCAGAAATTTTTTGAATCCATGTCCTTATTTCAACGCCACTATCCAGATTAGTCGGCAATATATAGCCTTATACTCATGTTGTGTACTCCATACTCATTTAGTCACACGAGTGTGACGTTATTACATGAAAACTGTTTTTTAAGCAAAATCTGGTGAAATTATGTTTTCGGTGTTATGCGATTACGAATAGAACTGACGCGTATGCTACGCAAAGGGGAACTAAATATCATACTCTCCATGCATCCGTTCAAGGTAACGTTCAAAATTGCACTTCTGCTTAAGTTGCGAGACGTTCATCAATTTCATATCCAGTAATATTCGCTTTTCAAAATTCAATAAGTCAAAATTCACTGAAGTAGAGTCTGTAGACTTGTTAGACTTGTCATTTTTTTTTATGGAGTGTACCGGTATGTTCAATTCTGTAAAGAAGTGTATCGATTGCTCTGTACCCATTCACGAAGAACCCGAAATTTCGATCTTTGAAATTTTTGAGGGTATTCCAGCACAGTTGGAAGTTAAGTTACCGAAAACAGCGATAACGAGAGAAAACAATTAAAGCTAAAACAGTCAAACATAAGGCAGTCTCCAAGTCCAAAGGGTGTCGGAAAGAAAAAATGGTAAAAATGGAAGTGACGTCATTGATCGGTCCTTTAAAGAATGAATTTTAAATTTAATTAGTGAGTGACGCAAAGAAGAACTCAATATAAGAGCTTAAATGTAGTGAACACATTCACTCCTTGAGAAAGTGATCACTTTAGACACTCTCTATAAGTAAATTTAACCCAGACTGAATTTAGAATATAGTAATTGTTTTTGCACCCACAATTTCTAAGAGTTATGCATGCAGAAATGTTTAATGCTATTGCAATCCACAGAGTTGTGGGCCTCTTTGCAATAAACAGTCAGGTAACCCTCTTGGGAAAATTTATAACCAACCCGTTGGTCTCATTATAAGTTTGTCATTGTGCAAAAACTTTCAGTGTTTACGAATCATCAAGTCTTTGACGGTATGATAATGCATTTTAACCTGAGAAGTAATTGCTAAATCAGGACTGCCACTCAAATAATTTATTCGAAATTCGAAACCTTTTTACAGTCGTCATATTTTCTTGTATTCTCGTCAGCGCCTTTTTCTTTTTCTCATCTCTGTATATCTGCTTATTCTTTTATGTCTTTTCGCTCTCTTTCTCCTCTATTTTTCAACTCCACGTTGATGACGTCAAGAGAATGTAACCCGATATCGTGGAGAATGTTGATGTTAGGGTAAAGCTCTAGAGCATGTGAAATTACCAACGCTTCTCAAATTCTGTTTATCAAAGTTGTACAGAAAAATGAAACTACCCAAAGCTCTCCACGACTCCCATTTTTAATGGAACCTTCTCTTTATATGACATCCATATATATTTTCGGTGGATGCATTTGAAACGCTTGTATTTTAACATCATTGATTGATTTTCCTGGCCTCTGCGTATTTACTATTTGCTATAATTTGTTTATATTTATTGACTATTTTATTCACTGTCAATGCATTAACAACAGCTCCCTGGGTATACCTGATGTAACTACGTAAACATTCGATATTAGTATAAGAGTGTACTTTCTGTCAGTGTGCATAAAGTAACCTCTATATATTTTGTTGTACGGTATAGGAAGCCACATTTTTTTTTTTTTTGCAGTTTGAGTGAAATCCTAATTGCATGCGGAAGTGGCAAGGTATGAAAAGCAAGAATGTTTATATTGATTTTTCTGCCCATCGTTGCATATAAATACACACTGTCTAGGTTATGCATTTCATTCATGTTTTCCTCTTTACCATTTAACATAAACATTAACTGTTACAGGCTCATGAAAGATTTCCGTGTTTATGGTGGAAGTGGAACATACAGTTAGTTATGGGTGTTATCTTCTTCCTCCTCATATACCACTCACTACTCAGGTGTGCATCCATAGTGAGAGAGGGAATGACGTAGTATCATAAAACGTGCTTTGTTTGATCACCTACATAAAGTTACATCCAATCTCTACAACCCATTCAATTATGATATCGCAATGTTGGATCTCCTAATTAATACGAAACTCTTTTTTAAGAACAGTTAGCGACGTCACTTCAGATCGGGGAATGTACCGTCTCGACCTCTTATGGTGTTATTTACAAATCATTTTGACTTTGCGGTGATCCCTTTAGTAATTTGTTTATATATATATGTATAGTTTCATGGTTTAAATTGCCACCAGTAATTACCTTCACCATTTGTCTGGCTTGCATACCTAGCCAGTGTAAACAGTTACTGCAGCGCTGGTTATCAAATATATTAAGGTAATGCATTATTTAGAGGTGTATTAACAAATGTGACCATCGATGAAAATGTATCATAATTCGCCACATAAAAGTGCACACTATCAATTTTACGGCGTTTCTTTGAAAATTCTTTCATCTTAATTGTTTCGATAAAACATTTTCCCGCTTTCCATGAGTTATGCATTTGTTTACATACACATTCAAATCATATATAGATCGTCTGCGATATACCGCGTACACGCTGCTAGTATTTTTTTCACCTTCCAGAGATACGACACGACTCGATATCATTTGTAAGTGGCAGGTCTACGCACGTGATTGTATCGCAGACTATCGTATGTTAGTAGGCCTCACACGCTACGTTCGCGTACGCGTAACCCATACGATGGTGCTACTTGAGGTCTATACTGCGTACGATTACCTACAACCTTTGTGGGAACAATAAAGACGGCATTAACCTACAACCTTTGTGGGACAATAAAGACGGCATTTGGGATAAAACGACGAGTTGAAAGAAAAAGAATTTTTTCCGGGCCTGCGCGAGACCACAATACTTCCACGTTGGGACACGATTGTCTGTGATTCCGGTAACACGCCTTGCTAAAGACTGACACCCGACTGCGCCCCGCTACTGCTGAACTTTTTGAACATGTTCAAAAATCGAGCGTACGATTTTTCGCGGGTCGACGAGCGAAATTTTGGGTAATTCTCCGAAATGTTCTTTCTTTTTGGCAGCCATGATATGCAGTTAACTCATGCAGGCATCAACCTCTAGTGGTTCAAGGAGAGAGTTCACGGTCAGTTTGCCATCTCCTAGCAACCAAAGTATATGGACGGACATCGGTATAAATAAAAGCACCCCAAAACTGAAACAATGAACAACAGCCTGCCCAGATGATGTTCTAGGGACATAATTATTTTTTGCAGGGGGGGGGGGGGGAAGAACTACTTCACGTTTTGTCATTTAAGCGGAGCGCCATCATTAGTTAGCGTGTAGTGCACCAAGAAAGTTTCTGCCGAAAAAGCCTCCACGATTACAGGAAATTGCACTTCTCGGGCTCCGTTAAAGGCACCCAGACAGACATACTTTATTTTGGAATCTCGTGTTAATTTCACAATGTTGTTACTCTTCCAAACAATAAAGGTGAATGACAGTTTATATAAATCGTTCACCCATTTTTGTGGCAGGTAGCATTTTTTTTTAGGTGTCGGCAGGGGGCTAGCCCTAATTCCCCTCCTCATAGAATCGTCCGTCAGCCTGCTAAAATTCATGAAGTGTAAACCACGGAACTAGCTAATGTGCATGTTTTGACACCACGCATGGATAAAACCAACCTTTTCTGTTGTCATTATATAGGCATGAGTTAATAAGATGACGCATTTTACATTTTTAATCACGTGAATTGAACTGATGTGTGGTTAACTTACCATATTTCGACATTGTTATAAAATCCGACGTTAAGCGCATCGTCACCTTGACAACAGTATGACGAAATATTGTCGTTATCGCCAAGGACATATAGTGATTTTTTCAAGCGTTGTTTCTGCCATATTCGCATGCATAGAAAATACCATGAAAGTAATTAAGGGTATAAGAGTGCAATACATGCGAAAACCTTATTGTAAGTAACACCTGTAATTGTGACTCGCTGAGTGCACAAAGCCAAGTTAACGCAAAGGTCGTGTTTCACGAAAATGACCTTTTTCAGCATTTGGTATATTAGCCATTGAAAACGCTGAGAAGAGCCACAAATTCCATTAAACACTGACAATTTTACAACCCAGACAACTCTCACACCTGCATCATGAATAAACATTGGCTAAGTATGCAAATTTGTGACGTCAAGAGATGTACTTTTAATTATGATATGTCTCATGCTATCCATTGTTGACTTAACCTTTATTTCAAGATAATTGAGAATTTTATATGGCCCGAGGGAAGCATGTATTTTCTTCTCCAAAAATATCGACATCACTTATATGTGAAAACCCAGTGATTAAGTAATAAACAGGCAATATATGTATATAGAACTAATAAAAGAAATACTGACACTGTGCAAACACTCCACGTCATCTAGCTGTTTGCATTTAAACTTTGAAAAGTCACATCTCAAAAAAAAAAGGTAATTAAAATAAACACAATTCCAACGAATTATCATTCAGGGTTTCACTCTGCTACCGCTGAATGACACCAGCTCTTGTCTAGATGAATGTCACATGACCTTTAGTAACGTAACATGCCTTTGATACAACATACTCAATTTTAGTGGAGACAAAGTGGTCCTTTATAGCGATTCATACTAACCCTCGAAACAACGGACTTGTCGTTGAACATGGGTACGCTGAGCTTCGGCGTTGCCATTTGACCATGTAATTAGTCTGTAACATATAGACTCATGTGAATAAGCAACCGCAAATATGCCAATGGCGACTCCATAGGAACGTATTGTCCCTAAATAGATAAGATATGCATATATTACAATACGCACAATTGATTGCTCTTTAAGTACACCCAAAATTGAACAGCCCGATTATTCCAAACGTCACAGAAGAACAACCTGTCATTCCAGAAAGATCGCAGCTCGTGCCGCGGTAGACAAACATTCAAAATGTCGTCAAAACTAAAAGAAAAAAAGAAAGAAAGAAAACGCAGATCTTTAATGAGCCGATGCAATTCTCGTTGACGTCAAACCGAATCCCTCCAGTTTCCATGGTAACCCATAAATCTGGAAAAGAAAGGAGAGAGAAGAGAGTTACAATGTCGTTAAATTTTCTATTTGGAGTTCAACGGGAAACGCTTTTGACTATGAATGATATACGGAAGACCGTCGGTCATATATCTCGAGTTAAAGACAAAAAAAAAAAAAAAAAAAGGTTCAGGATAATTTCAAGTACTGTACTTTACATCAGGCGGAGTCTGATTCCTTTCTTTGTAAATGTTAGGAAGGTTCAAATCTAATTTTGAGTAGAATACGATCACTGTGTCTCCCTACAGTGATCTTCAGTAGATCGTCTGCACTGAATCTGTGTTGACGGTTGACGAATACAACATAGGCATTGCAAAGTACATCTATAGTGTTACGTATCTTTTTTTATTTGAAATGAGGCCCGTTAAGTGCACGAACAATGGTGGAATGCGAGAGGATGTAGTTGTGAATGTAATCATTGGGATGGGATAAGAAAATTATCTCGTTGCCACGGTGACGAATATCGCCTTGACCCAGAAATCTCCTCTAACCTGTATTTTACTTGGTGACATTAAAACTACGGGGACAGATATATAGAAAATCAAAGAGATATGAAGAATGAGAGACGAAAGGAGCAGGGGCGTAGCTAGAATTATTATTATTATTATTTTTGAGGGGGTCGCATGGTTAAGCGAGGCCACGTTGCAAAATAAACTCTCATTTTTTTGTATAAATACCAATATATTTAATCCTCATAAATCAGGCAGAATATCATATTTTTAGGGGGTGCCCCCCTCAGCCCCTTAGCTACGCCACTGGAAAGGAGTAATACAAGTTATCTTAAAAAGGTTCAATTTGCAGAGTATTACACTTCATATCGTGGTAGAGTATACCTACACATATTCTTAGGCCATACATGCTCATACACCAAATGAAACGCTAGAAGCGATCTATAAGTATATCATTCAGTCGCCTTGGGACACGGTGTGTCATAACATAGGCCTGTGTCAAGACATAATATCAGTGGCTTTATGGTCCAGGATAACGGAATAGCCTATGATAGACCTACTTTGAGCATATATGTTTTCATACCTCCTTTACATGCCTCAAAGTTATGATCTCATTAAACTTAGTGACGAGGACCAACTGTTACCATAGAAACCCTGGTATATAACCGGCAGAACTGCATTATGGTCCCGATATTTGACTTTTTTTTTTTTTTTCAAATGTAAGTCTAGTTCAACACCGTACGTAGCCTATACTGATGTCCCTAATATAAACAGAGTATGTAACTTGCAGCAGTTGAGAAAAAGTTATGTTAGGAGGCTTAAGAAAAAAAAAGGGAAGAGAATATAAAAAAAACCAAATCAAAACACCCCGGACGATACTTAAGATGATAAACCATAAAAAGCGGTACGACGAATCTGACGCTGCAACCATACCATATGGTATCGTCACGCCGTCAGGTTTTCGATGCATTGTAATAATTTTTATATCTCGACAAGGTTGTCCTTCCGCTTCTTTGTGATTCATCATGCCCTTATATTCGGCGATGTATGAAGATTATATGCAAAAAAAAAAAAAAGGAATGACTTTACGTCAATGTTACTCAGTCCATATGTATGATCATGAAGCATAGTCAAAATGTTGCAGTCACCAAAAAAATGTTCACTTTACTATGTGGACATGTGATCAGTTTTGGTGTGGATAGGAATATAGGCTTGTGTATTTTCTGACGGTGCTATCAAAGTTAAACGGGTATATATTTTAGGATGCTACCTCATGTCACCATCCATAGAGCACCAAAATACCGCCAGGATCTGCTAAATTTGCTTCATCATCATCAGTATAGGTTAGAATGGGTAGATGCGTGCACTGAACTTGAACTGCATGCTGGTACGCATAGCCACATGGTTGGCACTCCGTCAGTCTTACGTAATAGTCTGATGATATAACGAGTATTCGAGCCACTAAAGGAAGTGTAGATAATTCGACGGTGAAAATGATTGGATTCATGCCAGTTGATAAAAAGTAACTTAATGAAGTGACTCAAAAGAAGAAAAAAAAAGCAACGGTGACACTAAAGGGGGAGTATTTTTGATAGTTTGCTCATGCATGAGTTCAAGTGTGGCAGCTAACTTAATGTTTCACACAGAATCCACTTTCGGTGGTAAGTACCGTACTTTATTGATGTGTAAAATAAAGTACCATAAATACTCATAGACTTACAACATATGAGTGTAAAATACGAGTCCGTCACTTTTTTTTTATTAAAAATACCTATGGAATTTCTTACCTGGACTTTTTCAAGAAAAATTCGTTACTTTTTGCACTCTTAGGACCGTCTGGTCGTCTTTTACCCTGCCCGCTTTACCCTGCCCTCGATACATTTGAAGGAAATTCACTAATAAGCAGGTTGCCCTGAACCGGAAGTTACGTTCTGTGTCTGTCATTACAAAAAGGACGTTGAAGGGGAGGAATATACAAAGAGGCTGCAAAAAAAAAAAAGTGAAACAAAAAGTCTAGATGTTGGGGGCAGCTAAGAGAGCAAAGTTTATTGAACATGTACACGGTGCTGATGGAATGGATCCGATATGTGCATGCCGAACAACCTACCCGGTGTATTTCTAAACCGGAAGTAAGCAGTTTCTTCTTTTATAAATAGTCTTCCTGTTATCAGAATGGAGGCTCAAATTACCGAAATCCCGGTTGAGGAGGATGTACATATTTTACGTGTAATACAGGCTACTAGCGGTCTTAGCCGGTGGCATTAGAGAAGTCATTACAAGTTCTGTTATTGTATAGTATTCCTTGCTATGATGTTATCACTCATTTGTTTGCTTCAAGTCGGTTCCCCGTTAGTTAACAATTAGCAGATAACATCAAATGTACAGTACTTTGAGTGAAGCCTTTAGTGACCGATTAGTTATAGAAGTCGGGCTCTCAAGTCGGGGTACATATGTGTTTGCAGATGAAGATATGATCCGTGGCATACTTCGTTCTCTTCCGAATTCAAGATGGATGGTCATAAATTGACCACGTTGAATGAATCACGACTTCACAATTAAAACCACAAAGACCTTGCAGAACTTTGTAGTAGACTTCATAAGTTTTTACCACCGGATACACAAAGAACGTGACTTTTAAAATTATGGAAATCGATCCGGAGAAGCTTCTGGTTTTAATTTTATGGGTCACCATTATGGTTGTCCTAGAGAGAGTCAAAGGATTAAAGTTTCGAACTGGCTCAGGAGGAAAACACTCGATCGTCAGGTAAATATCTTCCTCACCGTCAATTTCTTTTCAGCCCTGCAGTAGAAACAAAGGCGACATGACCCGGTGGGATAGTGAGGGCAGGGGTGCGTGAGAATTTCTTAACTTCTTTAACTTGCGATATTGGTATAAAACGATGAGTCCCTTGTGAGGGGAGGGGGAGGGGTGTGAATCAGCAGTGAAAATGGGAAAATCACCGCTAGTGTATCCCCTCTCGACTATATTTTTCACCATGCTTATGTGTTAGGAAAAAATAGGTTAAATTATTTAGTGCAATAGGATAGGTGAAGATATATCAGCGTGTACCCTGAAGTACGTCACATGATCGTCTAAATGTGATCACGAGTAAGTCCCACTGGGATTAAAATCAACGTCGCCAATGGCAACGGCTGCAAGTTCATTGTCAGTCCAAGAAAAAAATTTTCAGTGATAGATACCTATTATTTGCACATTGCTGCAATGTGGAGTGAGTCACGTGATTTCAAATTTTTTTTGTAGATCAGTCCAGCCTATCGCAAAATTCCCGTTACAAGTGGAGAATATTCAATAACGATCATTGAATGTTTTCTTCCGTAGAAGCAGCATCCAACACTGGTTAAAAAAATATTGAAATTGTAACGCATTTTACGATCAGCAACTTGCGTTCGAACGAGACAGCCTCATGAATAATTCATAACTACAGCACGATGACGTAAAAGTCGTACAGTCGCACAATGGTTTCGATTGCTCTTGTTTATGCAGATTGAGAGTCGTTGACACGTTGTTTCATATTTCGTGAATTTTACGAGAATGTTTTTGACTTGGTCTGAATTAGTCCTTTAAATTGCGGTCTTGATATAAACTTCATTTGGGCAAGCTTGTAGGAGGCACTATCAAGGGTCTAGCGTGGGTACATATTCATCACTGACGTACGACTCTGTCAGAAGTAAATGGGACTGCTTGTTTTTGATCAATTTGATGTGCATTGTGTCAGTCTTACATTATACACATGGTACTGATTACTCTCAATACATATTAAAGCTCCCAATTAAGAGAGTGCCCTGAATCCAGGCCAGCCTAGTCACGATCGAGAGTCAGGGGGGGGGGGTAGGGGATGGGTCGAAGCTCCTTGAGAAACCTTTCGTCCCCTAAATCTTGTTTGGGAAAAATAGTTCAACACTATGTTACATATGCTTGTAGGTTGACGTATTTCTATTTTATTGCCCCCCCCCCCCAGAAATCCGAAGTGACTATACGGACATGCGTGTACCTCATCTTAAACAAATTTACAGCAGCCGCTGAAAGATCCTTTGGTCAAACTATCGGCTGTAAAAGTCCCCTTGTGACTCTTGACATATTTCTTAGAGTATGATGGAACAGTATATAGGATCAAATATTGTGTGCAAACCAGCCCTTTAAACACAAAACCGTAAAGGTTGTAAGTCACTTAGACCTACCTTGTAGCTTCATGAAATGGTACCAGACGTCTGCCACTGAATCTGTGTGGTGTACATACACCAGGATGTTTCCATGGTTACTTGATGGCATTAGGTAAACCCAATTCACTCCCAGGTCGTTTACGTTTCGGTTTGTAATGTGATGAATAATGCGAAACATACTTCTTGGGCCTTTTTCCATCATCATTCCATATATTGCAATTCTAGACCACTTTATTCATCTTATTATATTTTTACCCTTTTGCATAATTTATCCATTTGCAAGTTCAATGATCTGCGAATGACTGGATGACACTGGATCGCGCGAAGAATATGATATAAATGATACGGTTAAAGTTAGCCATCCTCTCTGCTAGGTATATGTTTTGTTTGAAAAAGAAAGGATAAAAAACACTCTGCATACGTACCCATCGAGGGTCCTGAAAACACAGAACTCAACCACGAAAGCTTACTACGCTGTATAACCTTGTTAAGAACGGCTACACTTCTGCCAGTGGGAAGCATACTATAGCTATGTAAACATCCGGCTTAAAAGGAGGAGGGGGGTGGGGGATTCCATTCGTTTATCGCCGTTCCTCCGTAGGGAAAAATCTGACGAAGAGTTGCGTTATGTGAGGTTTGACTATTTGTTTGTTTCCTTGTAAAACCTGACAAATTTACTAAATTTATGAACAATTTTAACTTCATTGAATTAAATCACCCTGGTGTTTCATTGGCTCCGGTGAAGTTAGTTAAATGGACATATCTCAAATGAAACAATTCAGTAATCCTCCTCAGGACCTTCTCTATCAATTTCTTATTCGTTGAAAAATTCAGACTCCATGACTAAACTACAGTATGCCCCATGGCATGTGGGTCGGACGTTCTGCTTTTTCTTACTACAACAGTTTACAAAGGAAATTGAAGTCCCTCATTCCTACTAAGTCTATTTTGTTGTTTCAGCTGTTCTAGGATTGCCGCATAGTAGAATCAGTGTAATTAACTTGATCCTTTTTTAAATGAAACCACCTGAGCCCTTCACCGTTCCAATGGTAACCCTCAAATTCTTCTAATATTTTTTCGGCGGCAAAAACTTAACTCCGTTGATCCTACCTTAAATCTGAGCATCTGACCGGAAGGACGAATAGTGAGATGGTCTGAGGGAATATACAAACCGATCCATTCCCCTCCTCCTCTTTCCAATCGCTCTCCATTAGTTGTTTCTCCTACCCTTTACTATCTTATCTCCTCCCCCACATCTCTCTCAGCAGTCTAACTCATATCATGCCTGGGGTGTCTGCTGTTATGATCCCTGGTTCGAGCCCAACATAATATCACAAACGCAAACGTTTCTTTAGAGTGTGGCGGAGAAGTTTGGTGGTTAGAGCGTCCTCTTGAAACACTAAGTCCCCGGATCAAATCGCCGAGTAACGAACTTGTTTTTTGGTGATTTCAGTTTGGGTTCCTGTTGTCCGATTCAGGTCTCATCAGCTTCAGGTTGCTCTGTACACCTAAAGGGATGCCGGCTGAGCTGGGCATGTCGGCCTCCCCCCCCCCCCCAGTCTTTGGGACAGTGGGTTAAAGATTGTGGGTGATACATTCTCGTCTGTCGGATGGCGATCCCCGGAACAGCCTTGTGTTTGTTGGTTACCCCTCCCTCGTTACCATCTGAACAGCCTCGAAAGGAGTTAGGGGGCTGTTCATGCACGATAATATGGTTATCTCGTTGATCCTGCGATGAATCTTCTATGTTCAAGTGTGCAAAATGAACTCACTGTTTTAGTTTAGCCTATTTGGAGCATCTACGTGAGCATATCATAAATATTGAAAATCGGTCACCTATGTATTTCGACTGGCCTGGGTCGTAGGTCGACGTGACAACACATAGAACTAAACTCTGTGCATCGTTGGCCATATATTTAACGAATTGTTTGCTTACATCGTAAACTTCTGCTTGACGAAGTGGAGGAAAACATTGCCATAAAGCTGGGCTTTTCTTTTTTTACATGCTCTGAATTCGAAGCTCTCATTGATCAATCCGAATATGAAGAAGTCTTTCAATATTGACTCGTAAGTTGAGCAGCCTAATGGTAATGGTATTACACATTCCAGTAGTAATAGTATCAATACACAGACGTATTGTGTTAGTGTTACTTACTAACGTTAGCTCAGCGATTCCATATATTGATAGTGCACGATATTGCTCTTTTTTTTTTTTAAATAATAACGTATCACAGGCCTACCACTTATAGTATTAGTAATACTGTTTGGGCTAGCCCATTAGCGACATCAAGTAAACATTTACAGAGTAAGTTAGACCTAGGCCCTACGAATCTTCCCTTGGTGATGGGATATATCATTCCTTGGAAGTGAGTGTCTACTGTCCAGACTTCAACTTGGGAATAAACATTCGGCCCATCAACACAGTCTTGCAATTCTCTCCTTTTCCCTTCTCTTCTCTTCTTTTTTCCAAAGTTCTCTTAATGTCTGTATGTTAAGTATTTTTCATGATGTGGCTAAATATCAGTAGGCCTAGCACTGCATCATAAGCAAAACCTTGTTATGCTTCAAAGTTAAGCAATTCAACAACAAAATGGTATGACACTGTTAATAAAAAGGAGCCTTCGTGAATTAGCAGGGGGTATACTCATTCAGTTTTGGGTGACTGCATTTTCCCTGTCAGTCTTCAGAAGACAAAAAAAAAACCAAACAAAAAAAACCAAATAGATACAAACAGTAACAGAAAGGTGCAAAAACTCAAAAATATACCAAAAACGTGGTAGAAATAAATTTGGTAGTTGAATTGTGGAGTGCTATTACATGGCCCAATGAAATTGCAGCAAACAGTTAAGTCTTCAAGAATCAGGCTGTCACAGTGTCAGAGACCACAGGTTTGTATTTTCATGATGGATTGTAATGTAAAATGCATGAAATATATCAGTCACATTGACAAATAAAGACCTTGTGGTAAAGGCCGGACCTTGACCCCTACAGTGGTTGTAAAAACATCAAAGCCAGTAGTCTTACTTCTTAAAAGAATTGTGTTGTTACTGTCAGGTTAGATTTTCATGAACCTTAGAGGCATATGATGTGATGAAAAATTAACAAATTTCTCTTTATGCAAAGCACAAAGTACGCACATCATTACAGGTTTGCATGCCATGAACGATGAAATAGTCCCTAAGTTATAGGAACACATTTCTGACATTTCTCACAAATTCCCAGCAAGGGTCTTAAAAAAACTTAAAAAAAAATGTTGAGATAATTGAACTGCTGATTTTGTTCTATCTTGTGCATATCTTACATGGGATCAGTTACAGACAAGGGATACGTGAAGTCAATATTAGCTTTGGTTTTATATTTTTGACAATCTGGCATTTGGTTGACGAGTCAGCCAAGAGTCTTCAAGGAAAACAAAGACCAACTAAAAGTTTAATACAGTATGTACCTTGTATCAATTGCAGGGGATTGTTTTTTTTTTACCATTTAAACCCTTGTCGTTTTTTAACCTTCAGTTTAGTGTACTGTATTCAGCCTACAGTAGAAATATCTTCCCCCACAGAAAGATGGCCTTCGATAGAGGTTCAAGTTGACCATTCAGTAACAAACATGGCACCACCCAAATGTCAGTACTTAGACTGTCACTGTGTTGTCACTATCTCGATTCTCCAGTTGACAAACCCATGCAGCACTTGAACATTTCACGTGTACTGTACTACAACATACTGTAACTATGCACGAATATGCAAAAATACAGCACTTACAGTACTGTGCAGTAACTAAGAGCCAGATGACACAACTGATATTGCCCTTGGTTCATTTTGTAAATTGTGATGTTCTATGATGTTGGATTGACTGTTTGATAGTACACCTGCTTTGGTGTCTCTTCAGTTTACCCTACTACGTCAAACATGGAAACATGAAATAGGTTGGAATCTGTATTTAGCCCCACCATCTGATCACTTGTCAGTTTTCAAACATTGGTAAATAGTTTGTACAGCTGATAACTCTCCGTCTGTACTTCAGTATTTACATAAAAGCACTGTGAACCTTGTTTACAATGTATGCATCAATTAAAACCTTATGATGGTGGTAGTTAGAGACTTTCAGTTTTTGCCTTACTTTTCTGAAAAATGAAAATCTCAACAGGTACTGTAAGAAATTTACAACTGCCTATGGTAACAAAAGAGCAAATGTGAGAAGTTGCTGTATGTGACATGGAATTCAGCAGAATTTAAACCTCGAAAACAGAACATCGTGATTTGTGAAGTTGAAAGTGGGTGGCCCAACGTGTGTTGTGTGTTGCATATGAGCAGTACTGTGCAGTGCATGTGTTGTTTACTGCGCTCAGTATGATGTGCTGCATTGATAGTTTAGTCTGTAAGTCATTACTGTCAGTGCAGTGTGTCACCCACTGTTCATGTTCCCAGTGATGTTGAAGCAGCCACACACAAAAAAAACAAGTTTCCAATTTGCAGTAAACAAATGAAAAAATGCATGTAATCCATTCATGTTTTTGTCATTCACATTTGCCTCATGTGATGACAGTTAGCCATATTGGCCTTACAACTGTTTATCTGCATCTGTAGCTATGCAGTATTTTGGAACATTCCTCATTCTCTCGCTTTGTTTTGTTTTAACGTCTCATAAGCATTTTTACTTAATTTTAAGCTTTCATTGTCGCCAACTTTTGTGTTCTTACTAAAATGCTAACTTCTGGGTGATATGCACTGCAAAGTACGCAGCTTTAGATTTGGTGTGCACAACTTCAGGCATTTGGCTTGGAATTTTTCCTAAACCCCCAATCACAGACTATTCCATACCCAGGTATACCAGGTTTATCGAGGGAGCTTACAAAGAGGCCACAGTTGTGTGAGTTATACCAAAATGTATTTACTTGCGACTGTCAGCTACCTAACAGACACCATGGCAAGATACTGTACATGAATGACGTTGGAATTTAATACTGCGTACAACATGAGCATTCACTGAAGAACCTAAACTGTTTTATAAAATATCATTTTGGCATACCACTCTGAATTTTACTTCCGGTTTTACCTTATACTGTACAGACAATGCATGTTTCGATTTCCGTGGTTTTTGCTGTGATCGATATTTTTCATGTTGTGTAAAGAAAAGAAATGTTAGCAAATGTTTCCAGAAGATTCTACGTATACCTCCTTTACTATGTTCAATGTCAATGAAAAAGCAAGTTTAGGCCTACCTTAGTTCAGCATATGCAAACCATCTGAAATCTTACAAAAACTTGAAGTGACAGACAGGGGACATACAAAAACCCATAGAAATTAAATTATCCTCTTAATTAGCCTCCTGGGAAGTTTTTTCCAGCAGTGGTTACTGCATACTGTATATGTGATACTGTGCACCTACTGCTGTATTGACTAGAATAGACTTTTGAAAATGTGGTGCAAACTACAGAATAATCCCATTACTGATAGCTGTGTTTTAATCAGTTCCTCACCATATTGTCTTTGAAAAAAACGTTGTCACTTTTTACTATTTTCACTTTATACAGTTGAAAGCTCTTTTGTAGTAAAATCAATCCAGCAAGGTGACAATTTTTTGGGTACCATATCGATACATTTACCACCTTTTGTCTTTTGTGTTAATTGGAAAATTGTAAAAATAACATTTAGACTGACTTCTGCACTTTAAGTTCCAGGTTCCAGAGTAGAATTCTGCTGATACTGGTGTGCACCAGGTGACCTCGACCAGTTAGCCAAAGTGCTGACCAGCACTTGATCAAGTGAACATACAGTATGTCTTTTTGTTTTTTTGTAACAACACAAATTGATGGTTAAAGACAAAATAGAACACTATATACAAAGCAAAGTCTATGCTTCCATGGTAAACATCCTAAATTATAACAATTATCAAAATTCAGTCAATAAAACACATGATGTCATGAGCACAGCTAAAGCTGTAAGTTTTCTGATTGCATCCTCTTTCTTGTTTCATGAGCCTCACTTAGAGTCCACAGTACTTCTGATTAAAAAGCTGTTTACATTTGACTAAACAATGTTACGTAGCCAACACTAGCTCCAGTATAGTCCTAACACTGCTTCCCTGTAGTCAGTGTCTTCATTGCACACACACTGTCTTTTAATACCGTATTTTTATTATGGTTTATTTAAAAAGAAAAAAAAAACAGTACTAACACCAGTACTGTATGCAAACCTCTCCAGCTTTGCTTTAAAAAATGTCACAGTACCATAGTGAGCAAGTTTCACCCTCTCTTGCTTCATTTTCTCCACCCAAAAAAATTTTGACAAGTATTGTATAGTGTATGGTGTAGGTACTGTATGTACGGGCATGTACTGTAGTTATCTTCTTTTGTACGACACTGTCTGTACTTGGACTTTGGCAAACATTTGGGAGACTGGCATTGACAGTACTGTACATGTTATGTTTAACCCTTTCGCAGCCACTTACGTAATATTATGTACCTGTAAAAGTTTCCATTTACATCCACATGCATACCATTATGTAAAATTTCAATGTTTCTCACGAAGTTGGCTTTATGAAGGGTGGTGTCCAAGTAATGGACAGGGGCTGTGAAAAGGTTAACATTCTTTAGTTTGTTTGTATATATGCTATACAGTACTTCATTGAATTTTGTAGAAGGAATGGCAGGGATGGGGGGGTGGCAGGAAGGGAAGGCATGATAGAGCTGCCTCAAGATCCATTCCATTTTTATCTAGTAGTCTTGGGAATCATAACAGTTCTCAAAGTAAAGGTTTTCATTAACTTTAGCTGTTACAGTTCTGTACCAGGTGTGACAAATATTTTTAGATACTGATACTTTTTGCAGCAAGTAACCAGCTTGTCAGTGTAATGTTACTGTACTTAATGACATTGACTGAAACTTTGTATGCTATGCGGAATTGTGTCCGACACTCAGAGAGGAAGTTTGTAGCTTTACAGTATCAGGTTACCTCCTAGCCCTTCATGCATATTACACTTCAAAAATGCACTGCACTGTGAGTCTATCTTTTGTTAAATATTTTATCCTGAAAGGTATAAATAGCATGCCCAGTGAGGTGTAGTTTCTTGATTGCCTAGTTACTGCATGGTACAGCTATGTGTTCCAATGTGCCTACAATCTGATCAGTGCATATGTTGTGTAGTTTGTGCATGGTCAGATTACTTGTATAATCATGTACCGTGCTGTTCATCTCAATGCGCAACAAACTTGTTTGTGAGGCTATGGATTGTGTACAGAGATCACATTGTTAGGCTTTTAAAAGTCTAACCTAAATCCTGACATCAGACTGGTTTTTTTGAAGTTGAATACAACACGAAGGTCTGATTATTCATTTCCATCATGCACTGCATTTTATTTAGTTTGTTATCCAAATCTGATCTAAGAAATGTGTTGTTTCCTCAACTGACAGAGCAGATGATATTGTCTGGGTCATTTCACAAACAACATCAGGAGCAACCTCTCATACTGCTAGAATGTCGTTTGCTGATAGGGTATAATTGCAACAACACTACCAATCTGTGAGCAAGGAATATTTTATCTCATTTCGCTATGTACATAAATGGGTCACACTTCTATGTCAGTGCAGACATGTGTAACAGATGTTTTTTACAAAAACTTCCCCGCAGAAAATGCAATTTAAGGGCTTCAAAATTGCATTGATGAAAAATCTGATGTCTAAATTGTTTCCCTTGTGGTAATTTACTTGTTCCTGGTATGCATCTAATTATGCAAGGATTGAACTTGAACAATGTTGTAATGCGAGAAAGACTTTGTAGAAACATGATAAGGAAGCAGTTCAGTCCAGAATACCCATAGGCCTATTGTTTCTGTGATAACTCAGTAAATTCAGGATGTAATCCCTGGTAATTGCAGTCTTCTTTCCTGTCATGTCGGCTAATTACGAAGAATCTACAGTAAGAGTACTTTAGCTGTCCGAACAAATATTTACTGTACATCGTAGTATTAACAGGGTAAAGGTTGGATCCCACTCTGCAGTGGTGAGCAAACACTTGCTAGCGCTTTGACCTTTACAATTTACAAATTGAGGTGTAAATATCAGTTTGATTGAATAGTCTTCCAATACTGTAAGACTGGTAGACCACATGTCTACACCTTCTGTATGAACGGTGCACCAGACTTCAAGTTTTTTTGGTAACGAAAGGGTGTGTTTAACCCATTTGGATGCTGACCCACTGCAGAAGAGCCTTTAGAGGATTTTCAGGACTTGAATTACATTGTCTAGATACATGTTAGAGAATTCACAGTAGCAATTCCAAAACTTCAGATTTAAAGATGGCCTGGTATAAACGGTGAGTAGCGCTTTTTTTGAAGTTTCCTTGAAGTGTTCGAAATTCTCTGAGAACTCTTGCCCACAGTATGTGTTTGTAGTGTGGTTATTCTGGGTACTCCTACAATATACATGTAGTCACTTCATGCACTTCACACTTACAAGAAATGCTCTGTTTGATTAGAATTAATCTTTTGCCAGTGAAGAAATTATTAGGAAATTGTCATGAATTCTGAGACTTTGTAAAATCTGAGAAAAAAAAGAGGAAAATGTAAAAGAAAAAACAGATTATGCACATAGAAGTAATATTGGATTGGTGTCCCACAATGTGATGGAACCAGCAGAGAACCCCAAATCACATAGCTCATTAAAAGTGTTTGTAACTGAAAAAATACACTGGTTAATGTTCAAGCAAAATATTACAACAGTTGGAGCAACTGTAGTAATACCATACTGTACACAAGGGAAGCGACATGTGCCATTTAAATTTCAGCTGCATCGTTGTACAAGTAAACTTTGTGATGGAAATTATTACACATTGTATTTATACTTACTACACTGTATACTGTACAGTTGGATATGCAGCATTATCTTTTTGCATAAGAACAGTAGCAATTCCTTTGCTATACTGCATCACAAATTGAGAAGTTTTCAAAGTTTTCAATCAACTCCGTGAATGAATTACACACATAGGAAATGCTGTATCCCCCTTCCTGCAACATTCACTAATGGAAATGTACTTTCTACAGACTGCCTTTGGCCTCACATCTTCCCGACGTACCATCCGCTTCACTGGTCTTGGCGTATGGAACCCCCTTCCCCGAAAACTTGTTTTATTCTTCTCCTAAGTTGTTTTTACTAGAAGTTACTTTGTTTGTTACTTGTTATATATTTTGTACTTGTATTTTGTTAAAGGAGGATTAATACAGTTCCACACATTCCATGGAACTTACTCTGAAATCCTCCTGAGTTGTTTGTGTATAAATCTGTACAAGTATTTTCTTAATTGTATTTTCTGAAATGTGACTCAAATAAATGTTCACAAAAAAAAAATGGAATTTTCAAACCCATGGTCTAAAAGGTAAAGAATATGCTACAATTCACAAGGCCTGAGAGACTGAGAAGTGCCATTTCCCACAACCTTTGCGGTTTTTCTTTGCGCTGTACATTATGCTACAGTACAACATACGGTGGCGCTCTGCTTACATTGTAGCACGACTCACTGCCCCGTTCAACCCTTTGGCCCCTCGTCCCCACCCTTTGGATAAAAAGTCTGGTAATGCCCTTAGAACCTTCTCCCGATTCAGTCTCCGGATGGTACACTTCTGTATGTCCCACTCTCAGCCTAGCAAAATATGGTAACTCTACCTGTATGTCATGTAAGTGTAAGTTCATGTCACACATTTTCATGGATGTGTGAGAAATGGATTCTAAAAAGGGCATACAGCAGCTGCTGGTAAGTGTACTTACTGAAATGCATAGTGGTTGCTGGAAGGAGGTAGTTGTTAGTTTTAATGCTGGATTCCCTAATGATGTTTTATTCTGTATTTACAGTAAGAATCTCACCTAGACTTACTTTAGCCTAGCCTTTGCACCTCCATGCTACAATGCGGAACTGTACTGTACATACACCATACAGTATGCGAAATGTTGTCAAAGACTGCTATGGGGAACTCATTTACCATTGCTGTATGTGTACTGTTCATATCAGAAGAAATATAGGAGGTACTTTAACATTCACTGTTGTACATGCATCCAAGGGTAAATTCTTCATAGTAAAGGGCCAGTTCAACGTCAGTAACTATCTTAAGTAGTCTTTGCTTCTGGTCTTCACTTTTCTAAGAAGGAGAGTGCAATTTGCTGAAAACTGTTCATAAAGCTGCATTCCAAAATGCATCCCATGAACTGTTATAAGCCCCAGAAATCCACCTTACTTACTCTTCTTGAACTACTTCTTTCATAATTTCGATGCCATTCTTGTCATGAGGAAACTGCTCACATTCACCTATCATTGTTCGGGCAGTTTGCGATCATTGCCGAATAATACCCCTCCAAGAAATGTTATTAGGAGATGGATGCACCTGTAGGTTTCATTTCTGTTCCCAACCTTTCTTCCATTATCAAGAACAGCCCCTTCCCATTCCCAATAGTATAACATACAGTAGTATATTATGTACTGTAACTGTGCACCTCTATCAGTCCAAACGGCTGAACCACACAGACTGTGTAAGTCTGATGTTATTTAACTTGCTCAATCACTTCTTGATATACTTGGTCTAATTCTTTTATACTCCCCCATAAATGTACATATATCACCCAGCAACCTCAAGTGTCATTGTGTCTTCCTTGTGGTTCTGTTGTAACGGAAGCAACATGTGTGCAGTTATTGTCATCTCATTTTTGTCATGTTTTTTATTTACGCTGTCACAGTATTTCAAGTAAGACCACCTGATAATCGTACTTTGATGGTACTGTTTGTTTAACAGTACAGCTACTGTAGATGACTGGGTTTTCCCCAAGCACTTAACATGTACATAAATTAGCATATAATTATATGACTGAGATGACTGAGGGAATTTGTAAAATCTCAGAAGCAGGTCTTTTACGGGTTTTTCAGTTGTTTTTGTTTTTCTTCAATTGGAACTAGCATTTCCACAATGGTATTTCACAAACACTTTCAGGATTTCACAGTTAGTTTCGATCTTTGTTGATTCAATATTTCACTATTTTCTTCAAGTCTTACAGTATCCCAGATTTTCTCTATTGTATTTTTAATCAGTGCAATCAACCAATTAGAAACCAGTATAACTGTAACCAATTTTCTGTGACAGCCCACAGTAATTTTATTTTCCATCTTCTCCTCAGATCTGTCCAGATGAGACTCTACACTCTCACCAAGAGGCAGTTTGTGCTAGTATTCATCTGTTTCTTCGCTGCATTTGGTGTTTCGGT
This sequence comes from Stichopus chloronotus, assembly GCA_021234535.1. Lineage (NCBI taxonomy): Eukaryota > Metazoa > Echinodermata > Holothuroidea > Aspidochirotida > Stichopodidae > Stichopus > Stichopus chloronotus. The sequence continues at coordinate 15,539,150 of CM037845.1, read as the reverse complement.
CTTAATAGGAATAACAGGTACTGTATGTACTGTGGGTGATAATCATGAATACCCTGCTCCTCATTTCGAAGGGATTATAACTGCCCCACAACTTCCCATCATCTTCTCCCTAAACCCTATCCCTAAACCCTATCGCTAAACCCTATCCCTATCTATCCTAACACCATACAGTATCCCTACACACTATCTTCAGTCTATTCTCTACATTATGTTATCCACAATTTTGGACAAAACTTGTTGCGACACCCATTCTCCCATTTCGATGTTGACTACAAGGTTACAGTTCGCTGAATACACGCACTCATTTTACAGGACATTTGAATGTGGAGCAGAAATTCATGTTGTCCTCAAAACTGAGATTCTGGAAAGGACTGAAATTTAGCAAAGTGTCCCAACAGTTTTGCCCAAGATTGTAGATTTAAAATGTTGCTTTTGGAGGAACGGAATGTATGGCTTGATGTTCTTCATTTTTGAGCAAGTGTTATTTCCGAGAGCCTAAAGTTGTCTCCCTGCCCCCACCGTATCCCAACCCCTTTTCCCCCTCAGTGCCACCTTAATCTATTTTAATACTGTCCCTATATCGAACCTTAGTAAGCAAAGTTCTCAGGCATTTATGTCCTAGCTATACTATAAGAAGAAAAGTATCACAGAGCTCTCGTTCACTCTCATGTTGACGAAACTGATCATTGCATCTATAGTTAGCTATAACTTAGGGTGTGTTTTGCATCGTCCTGGGATACTACTGTGTTACGCATATTTTCGTCATACTGTATCACACAGATCAAAGCACAAACTTCTTTTATTTGCTGGAGTCCTGGAGCAAATCTTGTCTATTTACCAATTCACCAGGACAAAAGAAAAGAAATAACAGGAAATTGAATTATTACAAGTTCCCAGTGCATTCGTCGTACCTAGTGGAGATTTTGTGGAACTTTAATTTTTTTTTTCTGGAAAATGTATTGATTATTCCAATTGCAGGCATTGGGTTATAACAGGTGTTTAAGCCTATTTTCAATGCCATGTCCTGTTTGATGTGTGTTACTATATTTATTCAGCTTTGCCAGCAGATGCACGCTTGAAGCTAGTGACAGGCATAAAGGTAGGGTTGTGTACACTGCTGGTTGTACCAGATGTTAAAACCCTGTCCATCCAGTACTTACGGTATGAACCGTGCTTGTATTCAGTGCTGCATCAAAGTGCTCTACTGTACACGATACAGTAGGCAGCTTGGGGTATGTTTGCTTGGTGGGTGGATTTGGTTTTGGTTCAATGCATGTTAGTCGTGGGATACCGTACATGGTGTTTGAGGGACCAGGGATGCTCCATGAATGTGTTCTGTATCATATCAGAAGTGCAGTACAATAACGGATGCAACACGGTGTGGTGTGCCATGTTCAGGTTGTAGCAATGAGTATCTTACAGACAGGATACAGCACTTATAAACTGTAGGACAGTACATTGTACACATGTATACAGTACATGTACATTGTGTACAGTGCATCACAGTGCCATACATTTTTGATTCCTTGCCGAAGGCAGAGGAATCTATGCGATGGTGATGTCGTGTGTGTGTGTGTGTGTGTGTGTATGTATGTATGTGCGTGTGTGACGCCTGCTTGTAAACACGATATCTCAAGAAGCGGAACTCTGAGTGATCTCATACTTGGCATGTAGATTGCCCATATTGAGTAGATGATCCCTATTGTTTTTGGTGGAGGTCAAAGGTCATTTGGGGTCACTAGAGGTCAAAAGGTAAATACCTTGAAAATTGCTTGTAAACACGATATCTCCAGAAGAGTAACTGTGAGTGATCTCATACTTGGCATGAAGGTTGCCCTTATTGAGTAGATGATCCCTATTGTTTTTGGTGGAGGTCAAAGGTCATTTGGGGTCAACAGGGGTCAAATTGTGAAAACCTTGTAGACACGATATCTCAAGAAAGGAAGCTTGTAGAAATCTCATGTTTAGTATGTAGTTGCAACATGTTGAGTACAGGAACTCTATCGTTTTCAGTGGAGGTCAAAGGTCATTTGGGGTCAACAGGGGTCAAATTGTGAAAACCATGTAAACACGATATCTCAAGAAGAGAAGCTTGAGCAGATGTCATATGAAGTGGGTAGGTGTATCTTATTGAGTACAAGGGTCACCAGAGGTCAAAAGGTAAATACCTTGAAAATTGCTTGTAAACATGATATCTCCAGAACGGTAAATGTGAGAGATCTCATAGTTAGCGTGTGGATTGCCCATATCGAGTAAATGATCCTTATTTTTTTTGGCAGAGGTGAAAGGTGATTTGGGGTCATGGGAGGTCAAAATGTGAAAAACTTGAATCTACAATATTTAAAGAACGGTCCTTCTAGTGAATTTTATACTTGTAATGTAGAATCCTCTTGTTGATTTGAGAACTTCTTTTAGGACATACCAACATAGTCTCTTCGATAACCATAAAGAAAAGATGAAGACAACATTAAATTTGGTATCAAAGATTATTATTTTGCAAACCTTTTGCCACTATCCTCATAAGGACATGTGAGCATGCATGAATTGTAAATTGGAATTGATTAAATATACCACGGGTTATTAGCTTTGTAAAAAGAACTAAATTACTGATCATTTGGATCAAATACCCTTGAGCGTGCATGAACTGTGATTGCTTAATTGAATGAATCAAATTGTAACTGACCTCCCTCTGTTCAAATAGGTCACTGTTATCTGACATAATTTATCACAGTTGACTGCCAGTAGAAACCACATTGTCCAGAATAAATCATACAGTCTGTTGAACCAGATGCTCAATGGACTTAACCATTTACTGTATAAACAGTGTCTCTGTTTAGCCCTTAAAGGGAAATAGGGCGTTTGTTTTACAGAAAACAACCATATTTTTAAAACCATTATTTGTGGACATAGAATGATAGATTATTCAAAATAAGGAATTACAGTAGCCTTATTTTCAAGGAATAAGATTCTCACAGATCAGAAATTTAGCTATTTGTTGCTCAACAATAATTTGTTCACCCAAACTTCTTAAAATTCAAATGATGCATCCGTTACTCATCACATGCATAATGTTTTGAGGAGATGAAGCTTTGACAGATATTTATTGATGAGACTGAATGGTTTAACAATGGTTAAGGCGAATTTCTTTGTATGCCATGTTGGTGTATTCTAAATGCCCTATTTCACTTTACAGTAGTTCAGGTAAGCTTTAAACAAATGACTACTGTGTATCAAACCAGGGAAACTTGTACTGTGTGTTGTGTCTTTAAGTAGACTAAAGGCAAAATTGCAAGTCATGCTAGATTCTTGTTTAATAGGAATATCAGTTTTTGCTAATTTTCAAGGACCTCATAGCCTTTGGGAAGGGCATTATGCCAAAAACTCAAATATGAAAGAGCTGCCACCAATAGCTGTAACTCGACTAAATAAAGTGCTATAATTTTGATTAAATAAACATGTTTACCTTTTTATCAAGTTATTAGACACTACAAAATATAATTTGTTCCCCTGCAGCATCATATCCGTTTGGGAGTTTTCTCATGTTTGTGTAGGTCAAAGGTTATTTGGGGTGACAAAAGGTCAAAACCTTGTATGCATGATATTTTAAGGGTGATAAATAAGAGGGATCTTATACTTAGTTTGTGAATTGTTCATATTTAGCATGTTGATGGCCATATAGGGTAGGTGATCCCTATTGTTTTAAGTGGAGGTGAAAGGTCATTTTGGGTTACGAGATTTCAAAAGGTTTTGACCTTACTAAGATGGTATCTCAAGTAGGATAACTGTGTGGGATCTCATGCTTGTCGTGTGGGCGATTCATGTTTGTTACAATATATATCATAAGGCAAGGAATCACTAAGCCTTTTGGCTTTCTAGTTTCTTCACAATTTCAGCACAAGAGTATGTACAGTCGAAAAATCTTAACATGTAGTAGACTCATATTAGAATTTTTCTTCCATTATGGTCTTTGTATATACCTTTGTCATTATTTGCAGAATTTTTTTCAAGCATGATGGTTTGAGACATGCCAACAACATGCATTTTACAAAAAACATGTCATTGCATTGAACAATTTTATGTAGATATGAAACCTATCAACAAAGGCTGTCACAAATGGTAAATTATAGAATAAAAGCAGGAATGTTATCCTTCAGCAAATTGGGGAGGGTGGAGTTATACTTTATTCTTTACCTGTCCAAGCATAACAAATCAATTTTTCATGAGAACCTGGCCTGTTTGTTCTGTATAAGAGCCTTATTTGCTCTTTCCTCCTTTATGAACAAAAACTAACATTTCAAATATTGTGATTATACAAAGTTGACGAAGTTTTTTTTTTTGTCTCACCTAATGCCATACCCTACCTACCCTCCCCCCTCTCGGTCTCCGACTCCATTTCACATATATCAGCATTTGTTGTGAGGAGACTTGTAAGTGAGGAGTGAAGTACAGCAAACACTGTATGCAGGATTGTTTAATTTAAATCAAACTGATTCAAATCATGATTTTTATAAAAAAAAAAATCATGATTTAAATCAGTGATTTAAATCATGACTTTTTTTTTAAATAAAAAAATCAACAACCCTGACTGTATGTTTGTACTGTTTTGTTGGTAGGGTTTATTAATATCCTGTTTTCTCTTGATTCAAATTGTGATTTTTCTACAAAAAAGTTGACGAAGTTTTTTTTTTTGTCTCACCTAATGCCATACCCTACCTACCCTCCCCCCTCTCGGTCTCCGACTCCATTTCACATATATCAGCATTTGTTGTGAGGAGACTTGTAAGTGAGGAGTGAAGTACAGCAAACACTGTATGCAGGATTGTTTAATTTAAATCAAACTGATTTAAATCATGATTTTTAAAAAAAAATCCTGACTGTATACTTACAATAAGTTATGCTGTTTTGTCTATAGGGTTTATTAATATCCTGTTTTCTCTCTTACAGGGCCCAGTATAGATGTATCATATTCTATGGTGCAGAATAACATCAACATCGTAAGTAGATAACTCTGTTTATTTTTCCTCCCAAACTTGTGTCAGAGATCATGCCAGTTTTTTCCTCTCATGACAGTAATTGTGCACTTTGTCCTTATTACGGTGGCCAGTTGTGCAGAAGGCATCCCCCCCTCTCTTTTGTGCTTAATTTTAGTTTGCTGATACATTTGCCAAAGGTTAAAGGCTGTATTGCATCACCCTAAGCTATATTTTTACTTCCTGGAAAGCAAAATTCTCAACTGGTTCTAAGTTACAGTACTCTGTGATTGACAGCAAATTCGAAAGATGCAGAACAACTGGTATGACACAGCGTACACAGGGATCCATTGTTTTGATTACACATGTGGAAGAATTTCAGACAGGCTGAGGGAGGGACCCCTCCCTCAGCCTGTCTGAAATTCGTTGACGTTGATGGTTGGGAGAATTGAATCTGTCTGGGGTGATGAGTTTTTGTCTTTAAGAATGGATAAGTAAATGTGATATTAATAATTAACATCACTCCTCACTTACTTGTCTCAATGCAAAAACTGCATGTCTTTCTGCCTTTCAAGAGAAGGACAAAATTGAGGGATGTAAAGGAAGTCCTGATCAGAGAAATTTTATTTTAAGTCGTGTAAGTTAAGAATACACTTGAAAATTTCAATCCCATTGAAGAAATTTCACACTGTGATTGCAAAAATTTGGAAAATGTCGTTTGAGTTGATCGTTCTCTAATTGAATGGTGGGGACTGATCAAGAAAGAATTTTAAAGGCAGCACAATGAGTTGTTTGGTGGAATTCACTAACTTTTCTTGAACCTGTCAAGTTTCCATCAGATGGTCAAAATAAGAGGATCCCTGTGTGTCACATACAAAGTAACCTAAATCAGTGGGTAATTAAGGATGAAATTTTATTTTTTTTTGACCAGACATTTTTTCACATTTATTCATAATTAATTTCCACTCAGCCAGTACAAGTCAGGGTAAAAAATTTAAAAATTTGGACAGTTTTCTTTGTAACTATTGGGTATGAAACTTGACTAATTAAGCTAATTATTTGCTTTGTCATTTTCAAAATCCTCACTAAGTTATTGATATCAATTCACTCCAGCCCCTTTATACCAACAGTTCATGCAATGGGCATTATATTCTATCAGAGATTCCATAGGCAAAGTATGCAAGATCAGCTTCTCTTAAAACGTTGTCTATTCATTAGACTTGTATTCATATAATGATAAATGTAAAAAATAAATTAGAAAAATGTTTTTACTTTCTGTTGAATGTGTCACATACTGTAGCTCTTTTGCATTTTTGTATTTAACCCTGTCAAGCCTCAGCTAATTCTTTGAAGAATGTTAGGTCCTTGTCTCATAATATCCTATGGTTTACTGTTGTTGGATGTGATCGGCATGGTTTAGCTTGTCCAACAGCATACATGCATCGCGAAGAATAAATACATCCATCCCAAACTCAGCACAATGCATGTGCTGCTTTAAACCATCTTTCATCATCTTCATGAATTCAGAGATAAGTCTCTTTATTTTTAGCTTAAATAACCCATAAACACCAGGCAGCTGCCTTCGAAGGCTTCTGGAAAATGTCATGTGACACCTGTAAATTTGCCGGCATGGAGAGGTTTTGTTCAAGTCATATTAATTTGATGTCTGTTGTACAGCATTCGTTACCTTTGTGCTGGACAGAGCTCCCTGCTGAATGCAGCTTTCAGCAATCCCACCATTCTGTACTGTGCAAAGAGAAAATGGAAAATGACTGGTAAAGCCCCTCTGAGCTATACTGAGTGGCAGTAAATTTTCTGCATGCTTTGAGGGTAAATCACAGATTGAATGTCTGGAACACTCCTCCACTTTTCTTCACTTGATCTGTCAGCAGCCCAGAGGGGCATCAAACTCCTCATCCTGGAATTAAAGGTCACCAAAATTAAGTGCAGTATGTAAAGAGGATAGGGGGGTGGAGACAATATTTTGTATTTTGTCCTAGTAGCACCAAAGTGAAAAATGAAAATTGTGTAATTTGGGTGAGAAAGCAGATGATGAAGGAGAGAGCAATAAAAGAAAAAAAAAATGAAAAGGAGGAAAGGGGACGAAATTTGTTTGAATGTTTGAGGTACGTGATATTATTTGCATACAGTATCCTTGATGATAAGCTGGTCACGTTTTAATGCCTTGCCACATAGCAACTTCAAACTTGATTGATGATCATGTGAACTGGAGGGCATCTAACAAAGCAAAGACAAACACCACTTTCAGGACTTCAAAGAGACAGGAGGAGGGAAGGAGTCACATAAGTTTTGAATCATTCTGGGATTTCCATCCTTCTGGGATTTCCTCTGATCATGATCTTGTCACAGACTTTGCATTCACATGGAGCTGCTACCAAGTGATCTCAGTGACCTGCATGTTGTCGAAGTTGGAAGTTCTCACATGTGATTGTGTTGATAATAATGTTCACAAGCAGTTTTACTTTTACATACAGTAGGACTCTCATCGTGATCACAGACAGCCACATCAACTTAGGATACCCTCTGATAATGATCATTAATGGAACCACATCAACCTGGGATATCAACTGATCATGATCATTAAACAAACCACATCAACTTGGGATAACCACTGATCATGATCATTAGTCAAACCACATCAACTTAAGATATCCTCTGATCATGATCACTAATTGAACCACATCAACTTGGGATATCCTCTGATCATAGTCATTAATTGAACCACATAACTTTAAAGATCCTTCTGATCATGATTATTAATTGAATCACATCAAATTGGGATATCCTCTGATCCTGATTATTAATTAAACCACATCAACTGGGATATCCTCTGATCATGATCACTAATTGAACCACATCAACTTGGGATATCCTCTGATCATGATTATTAATTGAACCACATCAACTTGGGATATATATCCACTGATTGTGCTCATTAATGGAGCCACATCAACTCGGGATATCCCTTGATCATGATCATTAATAACCACTGATCATGATCATTAATCAAACTACATCAACTTGGGATACACACTGATCATGATCATTAATTGAATCACATCTTTTTTTTTGATATCCTCAGATTTATATTGATGGTGTCCATGTTTGTCCGGCTTTGGGGAGTCTCATAGCCAGAGAATGCGATCATTGTTCCATTCACTATGAACAGTGCATGAGCCAGCATGGCCGCACATACTTTGCTAGCCTTCATGTACTGCACTTTATTAAAAGAGGGACTGTGGGTGTTCCTTTAATGTGACTATTATGGCGTTGAAGATTGAATGTACAGTACAATACAATTGTAAAAACGTTCAACTTAATGTGTACTTTTTAAGAGGAAGGTGTACGGTAGATTTATAGAACAAAGCGAAAAGAAACAAAAACCTCGTATGAGAATGCACAGCTTATTACATATTTGGATTTGACCAAAATTTGTACTTTGATAGTACTCTTTAGAATAAGTTCTTTTTTTCTCTTTCAGAATGATTCATTTTCGTTGGAATCTCCAGAGTTAAATAAATTCAACAGGTCGCTATGGCTTACAGCTGTAATAAATTCAACAGATTGTGAGTATAAATGACAGACTCCAGTGTAGGATTGGTTGACGTTAAAACAAATCATTTTGATGTCTTGCATACCATACTACAAATATTAGACCAATGTACTGAAATGGGAGAAAGAAGGGGGCAGGGGTGGGAGAGGGGCAGAAGGGACTGGAAACACATCCAGGGTAAACATTTTGAGCTTGGATTTAATCTGACAAAGTAACAGATCATTTGAAGTGATGGTGGAAGCTTGCTGAAAGAAACCCTGCAATCAACAACCATGTAGAGTCACAAATGGTAGAATTTAATGCATAGAAACCACAGTAGAACTCATCAACCTGAGCACACAGGGATTGCCGAATGGAAGAGGGAACTAGTTGAAGAGGGCACTGGTCTTGTTAAGGTAGGGCTGCATTGTAGCCATTGTTAGAATGCCAGTACCAGAACTCTTGGTATGGTAGATGGGAGTACAGTATTTGTGCTTAGATGTTTGTGAGTTGTATCCTTATTTACCAAAACCAGTTGTGTTTTGGTACCATTTTGTTGATATCTCTGTGAAATGTGCACAGTGCACCCAAACTAGTTAATCAAATCTTCATCCATTTCCAAAACAATTGCATTCACAAATGTTAAAACTAACTTTCTGTGTCATGGGAACATGTCTAGAATTGGATTTAGTACTGTAGATTTTCAGTCCACAGAGAGGGGACTTGCTTCAGACACATCAGTTCAAACATCTGCTTGTCTGCCTGTCTGCTTTGTCAAACATCTTCAAAAGTCTGCTTCGTTTCCATGGTGATGATGAATTTTATATGTACATACAGTAAGTAAACCCTGTGTGATTTGTGGACACAAGACAACACACAAAAATTCATAAGATTTTAAAGGAACATTTCATGTCACATAATATCAATAAGCTGCAATCATTTGCTGTGGTACCAGCAAATGTACAAATCTTATTCCAAGTACACACTCTACTTCTCAAATCAGCCAGCGCTGTACTTCAGAACCATAGACAAGACTTCAGAAATAACTCTGACCTCAATTTCAGCCTTGTTAGAGTCACTGCAGTGATTCAAGAACCACGTGGAACTTACCAGAAGCCTCCGAAATTACTCCACCATTTAATAACTCAGACTCCTTATAATTTCAAGTTAGGCCAACATCAAAAACACTCGCACTACTGTACTTTTATAGTCTTGAGCCTGGTAATATCTGTGCTTTCTGTAGTAATGATGGCAGCAGTAATCTTCTGTAGGCCTATCGAACCTAAGCTTTGCACTCAATAGTTATTACATAGAAACCTGTCCAATACCTGGGAATCCAAATTTTAAGACCTAGCTAAAGTTCAAGGTTCATACCTCTGGAATATCTGTGGTACAGCAGTGGTGGCAGCAATAGTCCACTGGAGGCCTATCGAATCTAGCGTTGCATTCAACAGCTACCACAGATTAGTCATGTCGAACACTAGGGAAGGGAAATGTAAAGACCCTAGCTGAAGTTCATTGCATTTTGCATGTACTTCATAAAACAGGCCTGGAACTTAAATATCAAATGAAAGTTTTACTGATAGCTATGCCATTTGATCTTCTTTTATAAGGGCAGTCAGCACCCTCCAAATTTTGCATTTGTTGAACTCTTCATCCCGCAACAGCAGGTCACAAAAGTTTCGGTCAAAATTGGTTATGTTTAGTGAATTAGATTAGTATGTGTCTAATTTATTTATGTGTCATTTTAATGACTACTGTCAAACTGTTTGTAAATTGTAAAGACTACTGTTCAACAAAAGCCGCAAGTCCTCCCTCACATTTGTGCACCATCGCATTTCCCTCGAGAATAAGACGTATGTTTCTCAGAAGGGAGTTACGGCATTCATCGTTTGTGAATACACCAACGGTATTCCTTAGGATAATTAGATACAGATCAGCTAAGAAAGTCAACTAACAAGGAAAGAAATTTTTGTGTGCTGATAACAAGAGGGGGGGGGGAGGATAAAACCAGTGTTCTCTCTCTTGAATTTGATTTGAAACTGTCATGACGACATTAAGGATCCCAAATCAAATTTAAGACTCGGTACCGTCATAGGGTTTGGTCAGAGTGACATCACAGGTCTCAAATTAAATTTAGGATTGGGGTGCCTTCACGGCGTTTGGTCCGAGCGACTGCTCACAAATGATGACAATAGCATTAAGCAGTTGCCGCAAAGTACATTTCTTTCGATGCAATTAACGCTGACGTTATCAAGCGTGGTTCGCAGCAGAGATTAGAGAGCATACAGCATAGATCTGTTGATGTGCAAGCGTCACATCCCTCGTGAGTGTACCTGCCATCCAGTTTAACAGTTTCGCTGATGTGCCGTCGACACTTTTGTGGAGTGTATGAGTTTATATGCGATTTCAAAGACAGCAACCGGACACTAAGTCTATGGGGAATTTTGTTCCAGTGCTCTTCAATGTTACTCTCAACTCTTCCTTTCCCTTTTTTCTTGGCATAAAAGATTGTCCCTTAATTGCCTCTTGTAAGTGTTAACCAATCACGGGGATGGCTTCATTTAATTTTAATCTCTGTCAAGCCTTGACAGAGCACAGAAAACTGGAAATTGCGTGTTCTAAGTGTCGATCGTCGTTCGAAAATGCTCCACAGTGCCACCTGGGAAAATGTTTCTGTAATGTCAAGAAGACATTCGTGTTTCTTGCAACTGATGAACATTGTCTCTGGGGAATCTGTGTGCAATCATTCGTTAATGAATGTTTTGAAATTTTCTTCTTTTTGTAACTTTGCAGTGCGTCAACTTTTAATTAAGTCCCTGCCGAGGACTCGGATTACTTTTCAGTTTTGTGTGATCGCAGTGCGCCACCATGCATTATGCTGCAGTAGTTAAAACGCAGAGGACTTGGCACAGGTTTCTGTAGTATTATGGAGTAAATGCAATATATATTCTACATAATGTTTTTAAAATATATTTGGGAAGCATCAATCAATTTTATCCCAGAATGCTCTCTGGGGTTTTTGACTGGTTACTGTGAAGGAGTAGATGTTGGCTGTTTGGGGTAAGCAGGATGAAAATTTACCATGCAGGCTGTGCAGGATGTATGGTGCAGACTGTAGTTGGGTGATTCCTCTGTATTGTCTACATACAATTGTGGGATGCTTCAGGAGGATTTACTTGGGTGGTGTCCTTTGTTTCATACAATATCTCTGCTGTGGAAAATATTGCGATATTTCCAAGGGTACAACGCTTTGGTGTCAAACATGAAACACGGTTATTTACAGCACACCTCACTTACCTGTCTCAGCATGACAAACGCACTCCCATCTACTATGCCTAGAGTACTAGTAACCTTTAACACTGCTTCTAGTGCCATCAAGTCTAATACCAGAAGAGGGCTTCCTTCCCATGAAGCTATCTTTAAATGTCCTTGGAGTGTGGAGCTTCCGTCTAAATTTCTGTTGACCGTTATCTGATGGTTAGTCCTCCATCTGGTTAGCCTCTGCACTCCTAGCACATAAGGATGTCTTCATGGGAAGAGGGCGCTATTCCGGTATCAGAACGGATGGCACTGGTGGCGGTGTTAAAGGTTACCAGTACTCTAGGCACGCTAGATGGGAGTGCATTTGTTATGCTGAGACAGGTAAGTGAGTCGTTCGTAAAAAATCGAACCAGAAGAGTTTGGGAATTTCTGCAGGGGGTGTCATATTTCACTTTAGATGTAACTGAAGTAGAATTTGGTTGGTGTTTTGTTATCCATGGAATGCTGGCAGTAGTTCTTAAGATAATGATATTCTACATAGACATATAGTAGGCTAAGGTTTGATCACAGATTTAGTTTTTTGTGCATTTACCTGTAAATGTTCATAAATCAGTGCTGAAGCCCGTCATGATGTCAGTGACGAAACCTACTTTGCAAACCTGAAACAATTCAAGGCCATTCACAAATGATGTACCTGTACTGTAAACCTACTCACAAAATGTGGTTATTTTCCATTTGAAAGTAAATATTTGGCCCAAAGGTTTTTGTTGGCTGTAGACTTAATGATACAAACAGATCATG